>OW121758.1:26287071-27572071 GCA_933228765.1 Miltochrista miniata
GACTCCGGAAATATTATCACGTCCAAAGGCTTTGTCTTTTTTTAAATTTAAGATAATGTTCCGTAGCTCAGACTCGTCAGTGGGTATCAAGGCAAAAGAAAATGGGCATGAATTTTGATGTAATGGATTGATCAAGGAGTTCGGATCGTTCTGATTATGAGAATTCAAAACACTTGCAGCAAGATTCTGACCGATAGATGCAAAGAAAATAATGATTTACGCTATTTATAGAGTTGGTAGGATTGGTCTTGGAAACAAGCTCAGTTGCAGGATTACTTGATTTGTTAGAATAGGTTACTTGTTTTATGGTATCCCAAAGCTTTTTGTTATTTTTAGCTCGAACAGCTTCATTTATTATATTATTTTCATAGTCGCCTTTTAACTTTTTCAGGAGCTCGTTACAATAATTTCTATGTCTTACATATATCACTTTATTTATGTCACTAGTTATATTTCTTATGGAGTTTGTCACGGTTCCTCACACACTTTAATAACCCAACCGTTATCCAGGGCTTTTTTTTCCTCCTTCGACAAGGAATCTTGGAAGTTACAGTATTGACTTGAATTTTAGAGTTAAGAATAAAAGTTAGACGAGAAGTTGCTATATTAACATTTGTAGTTTCGTATATTGAATTATAATTAACATTTTGCATATCAATTTCCAGAGTTGAATAATTTGTCTTTTTAATAATTTCAGGTTCATAGGATAGACAAGTGCGCTCCAAAAACAGTATTGTGGCATTATGATCGGTAATTGTGGTACTCACAACATAGGAGAAGACTGGTTGCTTAGTTTTAAGTACAAAGTGATCCAAACATGTTTTAAAATGCGTAGGTATTTGATAAGCCGGTAGCATACTATGGTAGACTAATAGGTTTAAATAGGTTGATGCATTTGTTTCTTTAGTATCAGGCATAATATTTATATTTATGTCTCCAGAAATAATGATGTTTGGATACCTCAAATTCCCTAAAACGGTGTCGAGTGAGGACAAAAAAGGTTCTATATCATAGGCGGGAGGTCTGTAGCCTGCAATTATACATGTAAATCGATCTACTTCTATTTGTAGGCAGTTTGCATTTTGTACCTCGGGCTCAATTATATTTACATGCATGTTATTCTTATAATATACCACGACACCTTCATTTTGGGTTAAATTAATGTTATTTTTAGCAAAGTTATAACCATCTATAGTAGGGATATGATGAGTGTGTGGTAACCAACATTCAGTCAGAATAATAAAGTCCCAATCTATGGTGGCACTGTTGAGAATCCTGGAGATATCCTTGTGAGGGCTTACCCGGGGCTCCCAACCGTAGGCAGTAGGTAGGGAACGTATTGGTTTTTAGTTGGTGAGAGTCCGGCATAGCACCCATGACAGATTTTTCACACGTAAAAAAAGAACTCTATGGTGGCTGACAGCTGATGAGATGTGGTCACCGTATCTTAAGGACGTTTAATAAATAATAATAAATAAATATTCATGGACATTTCACACAACGCTATCTAATCCCAAAGTAAGCTAGGAATAACCTGCTAGTGGTATGGGTATCAGACCACGGATATTGATACTTATATACTTTTAAATACATACATATTATACATAGAAACACCCAGACTCTTGAGACAAACATTTATGGGTCACACAAATATTTGTCTCCGGTGGGAATCGAACCCACGAACTCCAGCGCCACAGGCGGTATCTCTACCGACTGCGCCACAGAGGCAGTCATTGCTACACTAGAGGCGCTACATGCGTGGACGTGTAGAGCCTCCTTCATTCCAACGAACCAATTAACAAAAGGTTTATGGTAATTTTAGGTCCTGCTTCCGCTAGGGCGATAGTTTGTTAAGTCCTTAAAATACCCTTTCTGTATTTGCCTACCAATAAGTCTCGAGCAAATATTGATTGGGCCTTGAAAGTTTGGACAATACATTGCCAGCAATCTATGCATATTTTCTTGATATCGAGATCTGCAAACCTTAAAACTTCTCTTCGCGTTTGGTGATGTGTCGTCTCCAAGGACACCCACCGTCTAAGGCCCCTTTAAAAAATCCTCGTACTGTGACGTTTGGGAAAACCGAGTCATTCCATAATACAAATGTGCGTGGAAGAATGCCCCTATCGGGCCATACTGTGCATAAATCTTAACTGTTTTCTCTACCCCTATTTTATACAATTTCGATTTAGTATACTATAAAAATCGTATTTCAACACAGTGAAGGAGCTATGCGAGGCGTTGTTTCCGTACTCGGCGGTGAACGAAGACGAGTTGACCCTCGCCGAAGGTGACGTGGTGACTATCGTGTCCAAGGATGCTCCCGACCGAGGCTGGTGGCGCGGCGAGCTTCACGGAAAAGTTGGGCTGTTTCCCGACAACTTTGTTCGGTTATTACCAACTGGTAAGTGTTATTATGTTCTATTTATAAAACATAGGAATAACTTTCTTTCCATAACTACCTAAGAGAATTGGCACCAGCCCAGGACAAGTGTTTTTCTGGCATTACAATAACGACTGCCATGTAAATGGCAACAATGACTAACAACTGAAAATTTGTATTTTGACCATAGACAGCAATTGCCCTATTGCCGTGTAGAAATGATAAGGCACAGCTGCCTGCTATTGAAATTTTCAATTTTTACTCAGCGTTATCTGGCCCAAACTGACTAGTAGCAGCTAGACTACTTAATTTTTTTTAGTTTCTAAATTCATTAGTATTAAGTATATACCTACATAGAATTCGTCCAAACTCAGAAACAATCATTTTGTGAATCACGTAAATATTTTGTTAGTTAGATAATATAGATAGCTATAGTCTATTTCTGGACAGCTCAGCAATCATGTAAACATGTCATGTTTTGACAGAAGTTGTCTATGATCATAGTGTTGTAACTAAACTGATTCTAATTATGTAAGTAATCATTGAGTTATATCTAGTTCACCGTACATTCATTTACTTCGGTTAATCAATCGCCAAATTCATCAAATCATGTAATTCTTTATATCTATATATATTATGTGCAATAACTTTTTATATTAATTTAATTAAAGGATCTTTTAAAAAAAAAGAAATTTTTAGAAAATTTAATAGTATAATCATTTATTTACAATAATATATTAGTTTAGGGATGATAAAATGTGTAGACGCCTCATTGGCTGCTCGCCGTTCTTACAGAAGCAGACTAAGACATCTTAAGAGATTTCTAATGTGGGGTTTTTAAATCCAAAGAAAGGGAAGTAGGCCATTATAATGACATGGTGACAGGTATATTCGAAGCAAAGTAGTAAAAAATTATAGCTTTTTGAACAAGCGCAATAAAAGTACATTAGGTCACAAAATTTGATAAAAAAAGTTACGAAACAAAATACATAGGTATGCTGCCAATCTCGCCGCCCCAAAAAAAATAAGGGCACCTTCGCTTAATCACTTTGAACTAATACTTCGGGACAGGTAAAGCCTTACGTAGGAAGAAAAAAAAAACAAATCATCAAATATAACAGAAGTTCACTGATGGACGTTAGCCTCTTTAAACTTACTCCTCCACACGGTACTAAGCCTAACCGGATCCTTCTGACAATTTCTGGGTCGCACAAATACTTAGTTAGTCCCAGTTTAATACAAGTACTTCTGCGAAGAGTAGACCTCGCGAGCGCCCAGGAAAAAACAACCAGTGAGGAATTATATCCCTTATGATCCCATTATATATAACGGGGCCCTTTTTCTCCCTTATTTTCCGCCATATTAAAAAAACTTTCGACAAAAGTTGTATTTTTATCTTTTCGTAGATCAATGATTTTAAATCAAAGAACATGTGTGCCAAATTTGGAGAAAATTGGTTAACAAATGCGTCTTCTAGACCGAAACTGACATGCACACACACATACGGACGAAAGCAAAATCGTCTATACTGTAGAATCGAAGACCCAAACTCAAAGTGCCTTTTCACACGTACCTACCGGTTGCCGGGTAGCCGGTGCCGGGTAACCGGCGGCGAAATCAAGCGGTTGCCGGGCAAATCACGCCGTTACGTGTGAAAGCTATAGTACACGGCCATACACCCGGGTACCCGGCACCCGGCAACCGGTACGTGTGAAAGGGGCAAAGACTCGCACTCGTCGCTCTCTGGGTCAATAAGTTATATTATTAAAGTAAGTACATTTTTTCGAACTGACAGATTGATAAAACAATGACCTCCTTTTAAAATGAATTGGCCAGTACAACAGTTTTACAACACTATGGCAAAGACAAACAAGTCTGAGAAAAAATAATTTAATGACAAGCAAAAATGACAGTCTTAAATTTTTACCATCCGAGTATTTTTCATGAAATTATTCTATAATCTAAAGGTTTATTAGTGTCGAAATGTCCGCATAAATCTAACTAGAGTTCCTTGAAACGACTATAATCAGGATTGATAATTAAATGTAAGTAATTATGGAGCAGTCAAGATCCAATTGCTTTGTTTACTATATTATTTACATATGTTGAATTCCACTATAGATATCACTACGGCAATCGCATATAGTACCACTGAGACAGACAGATTTATTTCTTACACATTCTTTACACAGTTCGTCACTTTGGTACAGACAGATTTAGTGTTGTTGTGTCACCCTGCTATCTATATGTGCTATCACAATACATGGAATACCGAAAGCTTCCTCGCGTTCGTCCACCTCTGGCGAATAAAAGTCGAGGTTAACTGTCACCGTGATGCAAGCGGTGCATCGCAAATAATCGTTTATGACTTCACAAGTTGGCAAGAGTAATTTAATTTAAGAATATTGTACAACACTTGTGGTTCTTTGCTTCTTTTTAACCCGCGACGGAAAATAAATATATTTGTGAACATTCTCACACAACATCTAGCCCAAATTAAGCTAATGTAAGCTTGTGCTATGGGATCTAGACGACTGATAGACATACTTATAAACTGGGTGTTTCTTTTAGGGTGTCAAGCCGCCACTAGCTGGTAGCAGGGTTCCATACCTATCGATTTAACCCCCATGTATGTTCTACGATTTTTTGTTGTTTTAGAGATAAAATGTTCTGCATAATTCCCTATTTTTTTATTATCGATTAAAATTTTTACATCTTGTATCAAAGTTAGGAAGGAGATCCATAATACTGCAATCAATAGGCATTATAATAATAAAAAAATATCCAAGAAAAGTCGAACCAAAAAGAAGAAAGCCATGTGGACACGTAATTATAAAAAATAACGAAAATAAATTATATCTCGAAAACTACAAAAAATCGTAGAACATACATGGGGGTTAAATCGATAGGTATGGAACCCTGCTACCAGCTAGTGGCGGCTTGACACCCTAAAAGAAACACCCAGTATTTGTAAATACATACATATAATACATAGAAAACACCTAAACTCGGAAACCTCTGCTCCTCTGCATTTGTCTGTCTGTGACATCATAGGGTTATTTTTTTTCCTTGTGCGCATAGTCTTTTGAACTGAGTGATTGGCGCTCAATCCGCTAGATGTCGCTATAACTTTTCATGAGGCCGGAGGCGTCATTTTGGCTAGCTTAATACGAAAAAAAGTATCGCGCTACTTCTAATCATAAAGCGTGAATGTATTAATGTATGAAATGTGTACATAGTACATAAATTAAGACTAACAATCCGCTATTAGTCTACTCTTTCGTCAGTTTACATTACAAAGAAATTTAAAACGACGATAGTAATTTTAAAATAAAAAAAATGCATCGGCTACGGTACCGCACGGACGGTCTTCAAACCCAGCCACATATTAAATACCGCGTAAACCTACTTTTAACCCAGGTTAAGAATAATATCAAATTTCAACAGGCTATTTATATCTATACATATAATAAAACTGTAGAGGGTCGGGAGTCTGTACATGAAAGATATTTTGAAAATTTTAATTGGAGGGCGTTCTCTAATCGATACTGAAGCCGAAAATGTAATTTAAAATTTTCATGTCTGTCTGTCTGTCTGTCTGTATCCCGAATAAGTATCACGCCGAAACTACTGAACCAATTTGAATGATACTCGGTACATTCTGAGCTTATAGTCCGAGGAAGGTTCTAGGATACTTTTGATCCTGATATTTTGCGCAGTTCCTTAGGGAGAGGGGATGAAAGACAAAACGGTTTTTTTGTTGTAACTTCTGAATGCGTGGTCTGATTCTAAAACTTTTTTCAGTATTATAAAGTGAGTACTATAAGGATTATTTCATACAAGTTTCAATGTTGCCAATTCTGTGGTTCAGGAATTAGAGACATCTCAACTTTTGCAAAACCTAGAATTATACGCTAAGGGCAGATTTATACGCTCCCATGAGTCTGTTGAAAAAATACCTGTCCTTTCATACACCTTATGTGGCGTAAACAAAGTTGCGAGGGTCAGCTAGTAAAGAAATAAAACACCTAGCCAAAACATTTTGAGACTTTAAATAACCTAAACATGGTATCTGTGCTGTAATTTTATAAGGAGTTGTATATCCAGCAGACGACTTGATACAGCAGCTAGTTCCAGGTTACCATGTCGTAGGAATATCATCAAAGTAGCACTCTATCTAAGTTTCTAATCAATCGTATCTGTGAATACTTACCTGGCATAAGGGACACCGTGATCAATCAGAAAGGCGATTCCTCCAGGGGGAGGCAT
This sequence comes from Miltochrista miniata, assembly GCA_933228765.1. NCBI lineage: Eukaryota > Metazoa > Arthropoda > Insecta > Lepidoptera > Erebidae > Miltochrista > Miltochrista miniata. Next base: position 26,293,724 of record OW121758.1, read on the forward strand.
TTCTATTACGCCTACTCTATGGTTCGGCGAAGTGAAGTGGACGCGATTCAAAACATTCTTTTATTCTCTTTGCAAAAGTTCAAAGATTTCACATTGGCGTACTTATGAAACGTACAAGCAGTGCGTGGACACACAAAGAACAGTGTTATTTAAGTGTCAGTGTATAGATAAATAACAGTTTTCAAGGAAAATAAAGTCTCAAGATCTACTTAAACGTCATCGGAAAAAATCAACAATACCCGCAAGTAAATAAAACTACCTACAAAATAACCATAGACAAAAGGTTTTACCTACAGTCCGCGCTACCAATGAAAAGAAGTCCCAGGTAAGAAGTTAATCTCCTAGAGTCCGCGTCAAGAAAAACAAAAAAAGTCCCAGAGCTTTGGGCCTTTATAGTTAATTTTCTGGTCACTGTTAAACAAGACCAAAAATGAATATTATGCGGTCTCCACCTACTACTATTACTGGTGGTGGCTCTCAGCCTGATTTGTCAAAAATGAGTGGGGAAACCTCCGAAACACAAATCACTTTCAGAAAACGTAAACAACCTGACGATCGTGAATGTCATTGCTCGGGTGAGCTTACTTTGGTACGGGACGAGCTGTCGCGTATCACCTCCCTGCTTGAAACTTACATTACTACAAATACACAGATAATGAATCAGGTTAGTCAGAGTATAGTCGACGTCAAAAGCGAAATTACTGAGCTGCGCACCGCCCATGAGCTCACGAGAGAATCAATTAGCTCCACTATAGCAGAAATGAGCAACCAAGTCCAAGATATCAAATCCTCAACGTCAATAATGGCTTCGGAGCAACGTTCTATTAAAACGGACTTATCTAAATTAGAGGCAAAAGTATCACTCGGTGAGAACAAATTAAAACTTCTTGAAACTAACATCTCCCAGATGAGTCTAAACACACATGGCGCTACCAACCAACTGCTAACAAATGAGCAAGTAATTCGCGAGTTTCAAGAACGAAAAAGGAGAGAATGCAATCTTATCATCGTCGGTATACCAGAGCCAAGATCTACTAACACTCAAGGAAGAATGCTCCAAGAAGAGTCCGAAGTTTTAAGCATTATGTCAGTAGTTGACAAGAACATACCAAAGCCATCGAAAATTTTTCGAATTGGCAAATACAACCCAGGAAAAGTACGCAGACTTAAAGTTTGTTTTGAAAAACCAGACATGGTCATGGCGCTACTGCGCAACAAGGACAAAGTTCCAAACCATGTAAAGATTTTTTCAGACCAAACGCCAGCCCAGCAAAAATACCTATGGGAATTAAAAGGAGAACTATCACGACGTATTGAAAACGGTGAACAAAACCTCACAATAAAATATGTTAATGGCATCCCAAAAATAGTTGAAACCGTCTCAAAAAACTCCAACCGCCAACAATAAGCGATTCCTTGAATAATGAAATGAATTATCAAATAGTTAGTGATTACAAACTAATTCAAGCTGAAAAATCACGCCTATCGTTTCTGTATTTAAATGCTTGCAGTATCCGCAAGAAAGGCAAACTAGATGAATTGAAATGTATCATTCAATCAATACCAACAACAGTGCATGTCATTCTAATTACAGAAACATGGATACGAACAGAAAATCAAGCCAATCAACTACAAATTACAAATTATATACACTACTACAACTTCAGGACCGATAGAAAAGGAGGTGGAGTCTCAGCTTACATTCACAATAACTTAAACCATAATCTCATTGAATCCACCTATCATGATGGAAATAACTATTTATGGCTAGAGATCGAAAAGTTTGCACTAGTGGTTGGCCTAGTATACTACCCAGGCGACACAAATCTTCAAAATTTCTTAGAAACCTATGAAAATCAATTAGAACAACATAAAAGAGCTATAGTATTTGGTGATTTCAACATTGACCTTCTGAAAAAAGACAGTAAATTAAGACGATACAAACAAATTGTGAACGAATCCGGCTATAGACTATTAAACAAAAGCAACCAAATGTACTGTACAAGACACTCCACTACGAGGAAATCAATTTTAGACCATGTAAGCACGAATCTGAAAGATAACCATTTTAATATGGCTATAATTAATTCCAGTATGTCAGATCACAAGCAAATCTATTTCCAACTAAACAAATTCAAACCACCTTCAAAATTACGTACATTCTACGAGGCAATACATTATAAGAATTTATACACTTTAATGGAATCACAAGGTTCTGGAGAAGATTTGAGTTACAGTCAACTGGAAACCAAATTGAAGCAATGTGTACAGGCAAATAGAGTAAAAAAGATCAAAATTTTGAATCTACCTCAAGATGACTGGATTAATCACGATATAATCACAGCGATCAGTCAAAGAAACTATCTATGGACCCAGTTAAAAAATAATCAAATGGATGAGACGCTACGGGAAGAGTTTATAATCAAGAGACAAACGGTGTCCAAACAAATCCAAAACGCAAAAAGTGTCTACTATTTTAAATTATTTCAAAATTCAGTCAAAGACCCTAAAAAAATGTGGTCCCTGATTAATAATCTCGCTAGTAATAAAATAAAGCAACGCTGTGCTCCTCCAAAACTCATCGTGAACTCCAAATTAATTAGTGATGCAGGGGAAATTTGTGAGGCTTTTAATGCATACTTTTCAACGATAGGATCTGAACTAGCTGATAATATTCCTAACAAGTATCATAACTGCTCCAACAATGCACTAATAAAATATGACCACGAGCTTACTGCACTCGCCCCATGTACCGGTGACGAAATTAGTAAAATAATAATGAGCCTGGACTCAAACTCCAGTGCTGGAATGGACAGGATTAGCACAAAAGTGATAAAATGCCTCCAAAATCTAGTAACTAATAGCTTGGCACAATGTTTTAATCAACTCATGAATGACGGAGAGTTTCCTGATACCCTAAAAGTCGCGAAAGTTACCCCAATTCATAAATGTGGCTCCAAAACTGACCCAGGAAACTACCGTCCAATTTCAGTTCTACCAGTATTGTCAAAAGTTTTAGAAAAAGTTATCCATCGCCGCCTGTCAAGTTATTTGAGTTCTATTCAATTTATGACCGAACGACAATACGGTTTTAGACCAAAAAGTAATACCACCATAGCAACAATAGATTTAACAACGAAAATAAGACATAGTATAGATAAAAAGCAAATAGTTTTGGGTATATTTATAGACTTAAAAAAAGCATTTGACACCGTAAGTCACAAATTACTGTTAGAAAAACTTGCGCATATAGGTGTCAAAGGTAGTGCGCATAAGATATTTAAATCATATTTATCAAATAGACTACAAGTGGTCAAGATGGATCAGTTTCAAAGTGGTGCTTTACCGGTCACGCATGGTGTGCCGCAAGGGTCCATATTGGGACCTCTCTTATTCTTGATTTACATGAACAACATCACAGAACTTACACTACACGGCCACATAACATTGTATGCAGACGATACATGTCTGTTTTACTTCGGGGCTAATATACATGATATTATATCCAAAGCACAAGAAGATCTAAACCTAGTCTCAGAATGGTTTAAACATAACCTACTTACTGTGAATCCCTCTAAAACAAGCTACGTTGTATTTAAGGCAAAAAACAAAATTATACCATCTCACGACCCACTAACAATTGACAACATCCCTCTGGAACAGAAAACCTCTGAAAAATACCTTGGCTTAAGAATAGACAACTATTTAACATGGACTAAACAAATCGACCACATACAAAATAAACTCTCGTCACTTTCTGGATCTCTTCGAAACATTTCACCTTGTATACCCAGAAGGTTGCGCTACACTATATATAACTCATTAGTCAAATCCCACTTGCTGTATTTAATTGAAATCTGGGGTAATGCAGCTAAGACTAAATTACAAAAACTACAAAGACTACAGAATAAAATTATAAAAATGCTTTTTGGATACCCGCGCCTAACACCAACCTATAAAATATACAAGGAAACTAAAGTAATGAACATTAAGCAACTATATAAATACACTACTTGTCTCATCATGAGGAAAATTTTAGACAAAACCATACATACCGACCTGACGTTTATAAAAAAATCTCAGATCTGCAAACGAAGCCTTCGACGACCCAGTTTATTGGTATTACCTAAAGTGCGAACCGGCTATGGAAAGAAAAGCATCACCTTTGAAGGAGCACAGCTTTACAATAAATTGCCACCATTCATCAAAAAAATTAACTCTTTTAATATTTTTAAGTCACAACTAGCACTTTATGTAACCGATAATGATTAACTTGATAACAGAATTGTTATACCAATGTTTCTTTCTTTGTAAAGTTATATTATATTCTTCAATATTGTTCTACATCACATCGCCTATTTATTGTACTATAATTTATGTTTTCATGTAAGTGGCAATGTAATTGTCTTTTTGAAAATAAAATCTTTAAACCTATTACACTGCGGATTGGGAGTTTCGTACGCGCTGTCCTCGTTTTGGGGATATCTTTCCGAGGGCTTACGTATTAAGTAGAGAGCGTGTGATATTTGGTCGGTAAGAGTTCTGCCATCCATAACGGATATTTCTCAGGTAAAAAAAATCAAGGCTGTAAATTTCAACGCCGATAATCTTCAAAAGTACCCTGCCAAGAACTATCTCGATCACATTGGCTTTAGAACAAGAAATTTTCTTCCAAATTGTTTGATCTGTTCGGGATTTTTTCCTGTGTCGAAATCCTCATGGATGGCATGCCGGATGTCTACCGACTATTGCCATACACGCGGTGCCTTGCCATCTGACTAAGGCCACTAGTTCCGGATGGGCCAATTACATTACGCCTCTTCACGCTCCGCTTGAGAACCCGGTGAACTTTTATAGAGCTCTTCAGAACACTGCCGTGATAGATTCGGTAAGACGCTGTCAAAGACGCTATTCTCACGCTGTGTCAACAGATCAAGGCTTCCCGTTACGTCAGAACAAAATAATAAAGACTCATAGGTATATCTAATACTAGCCAATGCCCGCTTCTCCTCTCGCGTGGTGATATGTTTATTATGCAATACAAAAAGAGATTATTAGTTTCCATATAACCTGCTTTAAACAAGATACGCGACGCAATAATATAATATAAATTATATCAAATATAACCTCAGAAACTGACAGCATGTACCGATTTTAATGATTCCCTGTCCAATCTGATAGTCTGGGAGCCATCAATTCTTTAAACAATCCATATTAAAATGTCGGTCAAATTTAATTAGTTGAAACTGCCAACCAATACAGTAATCCTATTAAAAAATCACAGTTTAATCATTTGACTTTATAATTTACTCGAGTCCATTTGAATTTCTAAATTATACCTACTAGTCTGGCCATGAAATACATACTGTTACAACAAAAAATAATACTATTATGCCTAGACTTGGAACCTGTTTTTTTATTTAAATATTATGTTTTTATGCTTATTAGTATTCACTGTTGTGCTTTTATTATTTTGTGACAATACTAGTCAAAGTGGGTTTTACGATTGATAATAAAGTTGATCAATAAAGAGAATGTAAATGATATTAAAACCAAAGTAAGATTCTAGAAATTTGATACCATATTACCTGTACTTCTTAATATTTAAAAACTATGTTTTGAAGTTAGTCTACTTAAAGATCGTGGACTACCGTGAGCTGGAGTGAATATTCAAAGTGACATAAAATGTCATAGTGAGAACACAAAGACTTGTAAAATTGAGTTTGATAAGCTCTGTGGAGGACTTCAATCAGAGGTCACTATCAGGAGTTTGTCTCCTTTCTATCTCCCGCGATGGACCTAACCTGAGCCATTACAATATTACATTCATTGGACTTTTTTTGCATTTTTTCCACACCCACACCGCCAATTGTATATGGGAGGTAAAGAAGTGACTTTATACTATACTATCTTCACGCCAAATCCCTTGCGGGATAGGCAGAAAGAACCGAGCGCCACACGGCACGGTCCATACACACCTCACTCGCCTCTTCAACTTTCATTTTTCTTTTCATGCATGCACGTCGGTTCCTAGTTTTGAATTATCCTTAATAATGTGTTATTTGTCGCTGTAATATGAACAAATAATACCGTACAACATGGTTTTCAAGATCTCTTCTAATAAAGAAGTGACTTTCTTATATGAAAGGACAAATACGTGCCCTAAGGACATTTTCCTTTGATAATACCAAAAGTGAGTCTTAGTTAAGCAACTCCGTATTCGGTTGCAGAATTAAAAGAACATGGTTGCAATAAATTTCAAAACGTTACATCAATCACATGCTCCGGGCAGTTTTACAAAATTTCCTCAAACATAAATTAAAACAATTCAAGGTTTTCGTTTATTCACATGATCAATTTTGTATTGAACCAAACACCTTATGTTAAAAGATATATTGATATCAATTAATCAATTTAGCATATAGCAGTCCACGGCTGGACATAGGCTTCTGCCGCTACAACCCACAGTCCTGCGTTTTGCGCATCCAGTTAATCTCTGCAACCTGCTTTAGGTCGTCGTTCCATCTGGCAGGGGGTCGTCCTACCCCACGTTTACCAAGTTGCGTTCTCGACTCCAGAACTCGCTTGCTCCATCGGCCATCAGTTCTACAGCTGTGGCCAGCCCACTGCCACTTCAAAATGCATACTCACCAAGCTCGACCACTCTTGTACTCTGACAACATATTGATATGTACCTAAAGCGAAATCTTACTAATGCTTAAGCTGCGCGTGCGGTGACCGTGAAAGTTGACACAGTTGAGGTAAGGTGTAATGCAGAAGTGCATAAAGCTATATTTTTAAAAGAATTGTGTCGAATTTCGACGGCCCTCACATATAAAAACTATGATTTTTCAACATGCAATATAAATTTTGAATTTTATTGTGATTTCAAAGGAACATCTGTAAGGAATATCTATATTTAATTTATTATCAGTTATCATTATCACAAACAATTTATTACTAAAAATGAGTTACAGTACATTACCATGCAAAAGGATTTACAGCCGATTACAATAAAATTACCAAGTTAAACATTTAACATACTGACTAATTAATTAACATAATTGAAAACAATTACAAATTATTTTTAACGGAATACAAAAAAGAGGGAAGTGGTCAATTCGATGGTATTTTTTGTATTTGTTGGTTTTGGTGTTTTGTTTTTAAGCTGCTAATATTCGTGTGGCCTACATTTAAATTAGATCATGATCTGTCCAGTAGTTTTGAATTATCCTTAATAATGTGTTAATTTATATTTTAGGAATAATTTTTTTGTAATAGGATTTTTAAAGACGTAGGTAATTATTTCAAATTTGCGGTTGGTGTGAGCGTACGGTTGTATATGTGTGTGTGATATAAATTTACCATTCCATAACAAAACCAAAAGTATTTATATGTAAATATATAATACGAGAATAGTAGGCTAATATTAGTACCTGTGAATAATACTAGATACGGCTTACTCGTGTGACTTAAGAAAGTGTAATCGATTATTGTAATACACGCGATATTTCAGAACTGGTACATGATGTATTACAAATTGTCGAATCGGTGCCATGCATTCATATTTTGATTTTTCTATTTCTTCTATTTCTTTCTATTCAAGTGAAATATGCATTTTAGTAAACTAATTGGTATCGTATATTATATAGGTATTACATATGTGATAATTCAAGCTGCTTATATTATGTATTTGGAGTTTGGAGTATTGCATAAAATTATTTCACATCTTTATTAATCATGATTTTCATAGTTTAAAAACTTTTAAGTGCTGCCAATAATTACACTGTCGCAGCGTTCCTTACTATCGAAATGGTCAACCAAAAAGGAAATAACCGGAACACATAGGAGTGCTTGTCCCTACAACAGTGAAAGTTAATTGTACGCTACAATTAACAATTTTATTTTAAAGAAAAAGAAAATTCTGCAAAGAACTTTGAGAAAACTTTTGATTAAAAGAAAAACATGATGGAACTGTTTGCATGACAGAAGATGTAGTGACTCATATTAGAGAGGATGAATGAAGCAGACTGACGAATCAGATTTATGAAACGAGGCTGAGTGGGCGAACTGGTAGAAGTCGACCTCGGTGTGAAGGCATTTTTAGTAAAGGCGAGAGTATCTAATCTATGTATAAACGGCGAGTGTATGACAATAATGTGTGCCAGGATCTTATCAAGTGGGAAGCCGTATCTGCCTATCCCAATAGAAATAAATATTTTTGTCCCATTCTCACTGAACACCATCTAGACCTAATTATATTTCAGCTTGTGCCATAGAATCTAGAGTAATGATAAACAATAATATGTATATACAGTCAGCCTCATCAGAAGATAAACACTGCTGAAATTTACGAACTAGATTCATGAATGGAAAATTACTCGTAGTACTTGTATGTTTCAATTTTTCTATAAGTAAACACTCTATTTATAACAGTATTGTTCCAAACAAGTACTGAGTGTTATTTTTCATTGATGAATGTAGTTCGTAAATTTCAATAATGTTTATCTACTTATGAGGCTGGCTGTACTTAAAAAATTCATGAGCTACAGCACTTTGTCTTAGTTGAAGTACCTACCTATACTAAACTTCCTCTTTATTCAAATCGCTCATTCAAGTGATAAATATGCAAGAAACAACCAATGTGAAGTTAAAACGACTAGAGACCTGTTGGTAGACAGTAATTCATTCAACATAGCTCTATGCAGTTCTTCCCCTTATAAACTTAAACTGTGTCAAAAATCACAATTTTTCTTTAAAGATTTTCGCTTATCTTTCTAATAAGTATATGAAACGAAGTCAGCTTTGTTACAATAGTTATTATAACTCTACAACGGGCGAGCTTATTTACCGTGATCCTTGATTTGTTGAATAAATATCCGGAATAGCAAAATAAATAAAGATAATGGAGGAAAATCACGAGAAAAATCTAAGGCGATACGAAGTTCGCGGAGACCACACTAGTAATAGATAACAGAGTAAACACGAACCGACAAACTGTATGTATTGTACACAGCCTGTTGGTAAACACGCCGCCCACTCTAGTTTCGTTCACGATGTGTTGCTATTGACATTTCTCGCGAAGGTTGCAAACCAAGTCGTGATTTTGCGTAACTTGCATCAACACGCTTGTCTCGACTTATACAGTCTTTTTATAACTAGTTGCCTCACTGTTCGTGTTGGTGTAACACTAATGTTGCTCTATTGATTACCGCGGATTTTATAAATTGTTTAAAAATGGTTTTTACAAGTGAGTTTCGTTTAAAAGTTTTGTAAAATTTTAAATGCTTACCTATTGTGTTTTATTGTGTAATTGTTGTGTAAAAGGGACATCATAAGTGATTGATTGATTGAATTCCTAATAAAGTTAATACGTAAATGACATATTATGACATCATGCATTAAAAAACTATTAAAGCATTTTGTGTATTCAAGTTTCCATGATATTGCCAAGTGTTTAGTAAATATTGTATTTAAGTGGTAGTGTATACTGCTGTGTTGAGATGTCGGGTTCGAATCTCAGGTCGGACAATATATTTGTGTCCAATACAAATATCCTGTTTCGGAGTTTTGATATTCTCTATGTATTACATATGTATGTATTTAGAAATAAGCTCGTAGATCAGTTGTCTAGATCATATAGCACAAGCTTTAAGCTAGATGGCGCTGTGTAAAAATGTCCCTTAATGTTTATTTTATATCAGTTATTTATGTATACCTATTAATTATACCCATAGTACGATAATGGATATTAATACGTACCTTTATTAAAAAGTGTCAATTCAACAAATATAATTCACAGAAATACATCAACAAAAGCAATGTCGAAAAATAAGCTAGCAAAAATTTGTTAGTTAAATAAACCACCTCGGATCGTATCTGATTCAAAAGGGGCCCATAACACTCACTGCAATATCCACGCTGGATGGCAATAGCTAAACTTAGCATCAAATACGAACCGGAGCTAATTGTATTAAATCGTTTTTCTTACAATCATCATCATACGCACCAATCCCTGAGTGCCATCAGTTCGGAGTTCAAGGTTCACTCACTCTCTTTATACTGCCTTCAGTATGTAGTGAGGCCATACAGCCAAAACCGCGCATAAAGTGAACGTTTCACTTCAAGCCACGACTTAGGACCACTATTAACGTGAGCAACTCACGCACGCCCCCCCCTTGGAAGCGGGATCACACCCGAAACCCCCCATAGACGCGGGATAGCACCCGAACCACCCCCTGGGCGAGGCCGCAGTGGCGGCCGTAGGTCTATTGTGAGTCCCGGGCCATCCTTCCGAGGGTATCCGGGACTCCCAACCACAGGCTGTTAGGCGTTACGTGAGGTTTTTTAGTCGGTAAGAGTCCGGCATAACATCCTCTAATGATTTTCCCTCACGCTAAAAAAAAAAAAGGTCCTCTATATATGACTTGACGGAGGCAACATGGTTGGGTATTTTGTTCTTTACGTATCAGGGTGGTCTTCTCAAACTGTGACCGTACCAGCACATTTTTTAAGAAAATTGTGCGACTAGATGAATGTGAATTTCGACAAAGTTAAAGTTTATATGGAGAAAAAGTAAATGAAGCTATTTTTTAACGTAGGTAGTTATTGCTATCAAATTTCGACTAGTTAGGTATTTCTAAATACTAAAATATTTGTTAGTACGCCTACTCGCTTTGATCACATAAGTAAAGCAATTAATTTTGGTAACCACTTACAATTGTTTTACGTGTGGAAATACTCGTGCATGCAATTTTTAAACACGAGGCTCTTCCATCTGCTTAAGGCAAGGAGTCCCGGGTGCGATCACCCCATGGTTTCCGATAGCAAAAATACGTGCAATCTAAGACTCAGTTGAGTATTTTGAAAACAGTGTAATAGGTACTTATGTTAAGCAATACTTATAAAATGTTATTTTCTGTTGAACAATACCTTAGGCTTATAACAATAGCTGGGTGGCATTTTTTTGCGTCCTAGAGTCAGTAGGTCCATGAACAACACAAGTCTCGCTACATTTAGTTCAATGACAGGAAATGTTTATTACGTAACATTACGTTTTGCTTGTTGAAAAGATTAGGAAAATGTAGAAAAACTTAGAAAAATCTCGCTCTCGTTCACAATAAACAATTGTGTGTGTCCCGTATCCTAATTGACTCACTTCTGGTTGTCTGGTTTCCGATCGGAAGTGATGAACTTTATGTTTGATGAGGAAAATTCTGTCATCTTGTATCAAAAATATATATCGTTTGGGTAGGTACTAGGGTCGTTAGGGCCACTATCTATAAAACTTTCGTAGCCACCCAAGAACCATCTTTGAACCGACCCCAAAAATTCTGCCAAGTATCATTCTGAGGGGGCGAATGGTTTGGCTGGGTCGTGTACACATATAAAAATGTCACTTAGTGCCATTGTATGTACCTACTGATAATTGACATTGACATAATTATTAATAATCGAGGAATTCAATAAACATCGCAATAATTATTATGATAACCTTTTATAATTATATGGAGAATCAAGCGTATTTATTACGTAAATACCTTTTCGCTAACTACACACGTTTTATCTTTTCATTCTGATCTATATTAAATGACATATTTTAATTTTTCAGTCACATCAGACGCTGATGAGAAGAAACCCGAACGGCCGCCAACTAAAACCACCAATTCTATCTACCCCGTCTTGAACAAGTATTCGGAGAAAACGGCATCGATTAAAGAACTTACCACTTCTAAAATAAGGTATATTTTTGTTTGAATACTTGAATTGAGAATTCTCTAGTGATGACTGTGTACAGGAAAGCACAACGTGGGTGCTCCCACCAAGATGGACGGACGAACTTGGTAAAGGTTTGAGAGTTTACCTTTCAGCCATAATTTCACTTGCACTACTCCTCGCGTTACTGCTGATATTGCCCTACCTAGCTACACATATTTATTGCGTTGTTCGTTCGCGCTCGTATGTACACTCCTTGTAGTCGTGCGAAAGCTGACAAAAAATGGGTCGAAGTGCCGAACGCGATGACTAGTAACGCAGCCAAACTTCGTCTCAGGCCATTTCCCTAGCTTCTCGTTGAGTGTGTGGCCGGTTCATTAGACAGAAGACGACATTAGACTAAACTTCCGAGGTAAACCTATTAAGTAACAAAATTACCAGTTGAATTCCCCTCCCCTAGTTTGAATTGAATTTAGAAACGTATCATTCATTAATCTGTATTTATTTCAGCTTACACAAAGAAAATATAGCGAGTAAAGAAACGAGTACGCAGAGTACAGTCACGTACACTAACAAGAACGAATCAGAGAAACTAATACACAGTGAGAGTATCAACGATGACCAGGTGAGTTTCGTATCTGTACTGTACTGTACTAGCAAAGATAATAATATATTAGTATTACATACAGCTCAATTGACCAAGCTTCCCCACCCCCGCCAGTCCCGCCACAGCTGTAATTTTAGTTGGCGGGTATCCTGAGGGAACATTTGCTTAGCCTTTGGTCACACGCACACATTCAAGCTCTGCACGATGACAGAATTGAAAACGGATCATTTGTATGGAGTTTCCCCCCTGTGGTACTAGTTATCTTTTTCATCGAGCAGAGGTTACTTGAAAAGATTATTTGGAACCATCTCATCACGTATTTCTTATTTGTATAAACTACCATAAGAGAACACCGAGTAACCGATACCAAGACTTCGTGATAAGTATATTAATTTGTATTCATTCACAATTTCAGGTGAAGAAACCTCCGGTGCCATTAAAGAAAAGCCCCACACCGGCTGCAAGTGTAGGCGGTCTGTTCAGTGGACTCAAACACAAGATGATGTCTTCGGATAAGTAAGTTATAATTACTTCTTTTTGTACATACCTCCAAAATATTTTACTCTATTTGAGCTAACAGTTGACTAAACTCGACACCTTTGCTACTATCGAAAGCAGTTAGGTAAACGGTGTTCAGACGAAGATTAAATAACTTGTTTGAAAGTAAATTCAATTCTATTACGCAATTCGCGGTATATGCTTTTCCATCATCAGGCGGGAAGCATCATTTTGACCGCCCAAAATAAAAAAGAAACGACAAAAATACAGGTTACTTGAATAGCATTTTCAATGATGGGATCCTGTATTAAATTTTCGGTATCTTGCCATATTTTTAAAACTAAAGGAGCTGACATACCTGTCAAAACTGGCTAGCCTTGAACATTTTATTCCATTTGATGAGTGCCTATCATTTGAATTCTATTCTTCATTAACGGTACTACTTATATCGTTTTCCAGAGAAAAGCCAGCATCGGGAACAGTATCGAGCAGCGGCAGTAGCAGTGGAGGGGAGTGGGACCGTCCCGACGGAGGCGCCGGCAGTAAGCCAGCCTCGGACATGAACACCTTCGACCGTATAGAGCGACACTCGATGCTCAACGACCCTAGGGCCGGCAGGTGGGTCCACTTGTACTACATCTAACAGCGGCAGTAGCAGTGGAGGGGAGTGGGACCGTCCCGACGGAGGCGCCGGCAGTAAGCCAGCCTCGGACATGAACACCTTCGACCGTATAGAGCGACACTCGATGCTCAACGACCCTAGGGCCGGCAGGTGGGTCCACTTGTACTACATCTAACAGCGGCAGTAGCAGTGGAGGGGAGTGGGACCGTCCCGACGGAGGCGCCGGCAGTAAGCCAGCCTCGGACATGAACACCTTCGACCGTATAGAGCGACACTCGATGCTCAACGACCCTAGGGCCGGCAGGTGGGTCCACTTGTACTACATCTAACAGCGGCAGTAGCAGTGGAGGGGAGTGGGACCGTCCCGACGGAGGCGCCGGCAGTAAGCCAGCCTCGGACATGAACACCTTCGACCGTATAGAGCGACACTCGATGCTCAACGACCCTAGGGCCGGCAGGTGGGTCCACTTGTACTACATCTAACAGCGGCAGTAGCAGTGGAGGGGAGTGGGACCGTCCCGACGGAGGCGCCGGCAGTAAGCCAGCCTCGGACATGAACACCTTCGACCGTATAGAGCGACACTCGATGCTCAACGACCCTAGGGCCGGCAGGTGGGTCCACTTGTACTACATCTAACAGCGGCAGTAGCAGTGGAGGGGAGTGGGACCGTCCCGACGGAGGCGCCGGCAGTAAGCCAGCCTCGGACATGAACACCTTCGACCGTATAGAGCGACACTCGATGCTCAACGACCCTAGGGCCGGCAGGTGGGTCCACTTGTACTACATCTAACAGCGGCAGTAGCAGTGGAGGGGAGTGGGACCGTCCCGACGGAGGCGCCGGCAGTAAGCCAGCCTCGGACATGAACACCTTCGACCGTATAGAGCGACACTCGATGCTCAACGACCCTAGGGCCGGCAGGTGGGTCCCCTTTTTCTACATCTAACAGCGGCAGTAGCAGTGGGGGTCAGTGGCACACAATTTAATATTGGATACTACCCTATACATTGTATCAAACCAAAAGAATCAATAAATCTGCTTCTGCACTATTATAATGTAGTAATGAAGAGATGCTCTAACTACAAAGATTGTTTTTGTCGATGTGTAACGTCTGTTCTGGTTTTTGGATTGTTAACTTGAATTATGGAATAGTTATACATAGATCTCCTGTCGTACTTATACCCTGGGATGGCAATCATCTTGTCCCTTTTGCAACGGGTCAACTACTAGTAACAGGATAATTCACCTTTGCACGGACATTGGCGTTATTTTATGCATAGGTACTGAATTGAGAGACGAGATGCGCATTACTTATGATATAACGCGATTTGGTAGGGACCTATATACAGCACTAGTTATTACACTAGGAAAATAACCTATACCGCGATTTAGTAGAGACCTATGTACTGCAATAAACTGATTTCATAGATTGATCGATTGTCATTGAAATATTTCAGAGCTAAAGCGCCAAGGCGTCGACCACCTAGTCAGGCGTTCCGCGAAGACCTTCCTCTCAGCAATGGTCACGAAGGTAAGAAATATAACAATACCACACATTTCCTCAAGTCCTAGATAAGTTTAAGATCGAAGTCAACCTTCTGGCTCAACTAGTGCCATCTAGCGAAGGTCAGCCTACTATGAAAACTTAGACTATAAGAGCTCTCATTCAAAATGTTGCATGGCGATTTGTGCTCTCATTTGATTGTAATGTGACCCGAAAAAATATGTGAACTGAAAAAAAAGTGTCTACTTATTGCATTTCGAGATATTTTTTTCCCCACTGAAAGAATCTGTAGCTTTAACAATAATGCAACAGTCGACAGTGTGTTAAAAGTTATCTTTTCTAGTTTCATTTCGAGATTTCCTTCTCTATGCAATGAATCGTTATGCCAAAGCATTCCCTTAGCCGCCTCTTACGACACCCTCGATATCAATTAGGGTGGCGACATTTTGGACGTTTTTCCGTCGCTACACGGGGGAAATTTTTGAAAAAAATCTAGAGAAAATTTATTTATGTATACAGGGTGAATTTTTGAAAAGGGATTGGATGGCCAAATCCGAAACTATAAGGAATAGCGAAAAATGCTGAAAGGAGTCACGAGCCCGATTTTGATGAAACTTAAAACCTCATCATTAGATTTTTGAAAACCCCATAATCCTAGCTGGGAATCGAACTTGTTGATTTTGCAAAAAAAAACACACCCTTTATTATTACACCATACGATAGAGTCGCTGTTAAGGATCAAATTTTGCAAAGTAATGATATACGCCAAATTTAAGGAACATTTGGAATTTTAATAGAATGCATATTTCATGTACCTAAATTTTGTATCATAGTTTGTTTCGTTGGAAATCCCAGAAAAGATCGTAACTATTCCGTGTTTTAAATAATGCTCAGAATGATTTTTTAGAGAATATTCTCAACGGAATCAATAATATTCCTTAGTTATTCCTTGAGGTTTCGAATCCAGCTATGTATTGCAAAGATTTTGAACAATTAATCAGTTAACGTAAGAAAAATAAAATGTATTTTGTTAAAGATGAGCTCTTTCCTGTAGTTTACCGTATATCATTACTTCCCAGAATATGATCCTTAATAGCAACACTATCGTATGGTGTAATAATAAAGGTGTGTTTTTTTTTTCAAAATCAAGGGATTCGATTCCCAGCTAGGATTATGGGTTTTTCAAAAATCTAATGATGAGGTTTTAAGTTTCATCAAAATCGGGCTCGTGACTCCTTTGAGCATTTTTCGCTATTCCTTATAGTTTCAGATTTGGCCATCCAATCCCTTTTGAAAAATTCACCCTGTATACGTATATTATATTATATGACGACATACCTATTTGTAATCAACTTACGCCAAAAACTGCGTCATCTCCGTCCTATATAAACAATGAAAACCCGTGACCTCCTTTTCTTAAAAGGAAATTATCACATCCTATTGAAACCTAAACTTGACTCACGCTTGATCGCTTACTCATTCAATACACACTTTCACTTCACAGCCGAAAAACCGCCAGAGAAGGCAGAACGTACCGAACGGCCTTCAGATCGGGCGGCAGAGGAAATCAAACCTCGAACTCGCGAATGGGAGAAACACAAGGCGCCTTGGATGGAGGAGTTGAAACTGAATCAAGCAAAGAAGACTGGCTCGAGTACGGATGTGAAGATGCGGTCGTCGTCTGTGACGTCAGAGGCCGGGATCACCAGTAAAGCTGGCGGGGGAAGTACTGACAGGTTTGTAGTTTATTTCTTTGAGTAAAGTACTTGTTAGTGAGAGAAACACAAGGCGCCTTGGATGGAGAAGTTAAAACTGGATCAAGCAAAGAAGACTGGTTCCAGTACGGATGTGAAGAGGCGGTCGTCGTCTGTGACGACAGAGGCTGGAATCACCAGTAAAGCTGGTGGGGGCAGTACTGACAGGTTTGTAGTTTATTTCTTTGAGTAAAGTAGTTGTTAGTGGGAGAAACACAAGGCGCCTTGGATGGAGGAGTTGAAACTGAATCAAGCAAAGAAGACTGACTCTGGTACGGATGTGAAGATGCGGTCGTCGTCTGTGACGTCAGAGGTCGTGATCGCCAGTAAAGCTGGCGGGGACAGTACTGGTATTCTTCGACGAAGACAGCTGGGGGAAGAAATACAAATTCAAATTCAAAGACTTTATTGTGAAATCATAGGTAGGCCACAATGCGCCTAGAAACTAAAACAAACTATAAATATTAACTTGAAATCAAATGTATAGTCACGAAGTATTCTGTAGTACTCTCAACAAAATTACTATTTTTGCGAGATAAGCATAAGCAATAAAAAGACGAGGCGTCTTGGATGTTGTTGAAACAGGCTAAAAGCCTGTTTACGTCGAATTTGAAGTCTCAATAGATTTAGAATTTTTCGCTACTCTCCATAGATACACATAGCGTGCGAGCGAGACCTCATTTACCAGTACACATAGCTCGAGAGGAAAAGAGATAGCAACTTGTGTACTCTTAATTTATCACCCTAGCACCCGTGGTGATAATATGTCATTCATATTTTACAATATTCTGTAGTGATCTTACGAATAAAATGGAAAATTTAATATTTTCTACGATGGTGTCGAGTTCAGTGTGTGAATTTGATATTAAATAACATATATAGATATTCATATAGGTATTCATTTTCACACATAGATATTTCTTTTTTGGTTTCGTTTTCTATCTGGCACTGTTTATCTTGTACATTCTAAATCTATGGTTGTAACATTAGTAACATTACTATTGCTTTATTTCTTTTAGAATCTTAGAATGCGGCTTGGAAGAGAAGAGATCAACTCATAGTATGGAAATGTCTAAGAGCACGTCATCAATCACAAACAGGATGTCCATATTGGAAAGTTTTGAAGAGGTAAGATTCATTGTTTAATTCAAAAAAAGTGTTTTAAACTTCGCAACACCCCCTTTCGCGCCTAAATAGACTGCCTCTGTGGCGCAGTCGGTAGTGATACCGCCTGAGGCGCTGGAGGTCGTGGGTTCGATTCCCACCGGAGACAAATATTTGTGTGACCCATAAATGTTTGTCTCAAGAGTCTGGGTATTTCTATGTATATATATGTATGTCAGTGGCGAATTGTCCATACAAGCCCATTCCTTGTGGCTTCCCTTTTCAGATCTGGCAGTGACATGTAATATTTACTCATAACTAATAAACACAATAATATATTCTCCAACACTCATTTAAATATAAAAATATATGCAAATTTACATGGTAAGTCGGCATTTTCGTCTGCTACAAAAGTCATAGAAATCAATTTAAATCTCAAAGTTCAAAGCGTCTCATCTCATAATGTCCTTTTCTCGAAATGTCCTTTCTCATAATGTCCTTTTCTCGAAATGTCCATTCTCATAATGTCCTTTCGCAGATTGTCCTTTTCTCGAAATGTCCTTTTCTCGAAATGTTCTTTTCTCAAAATGTCCTTTTCTCGAAATGTTCTTTTCTCGAAATGTTCTTTTCTCAAAATGTCCTTTTCTTGAAATGTCCTTTTCTCAAAATGTCCCTTTCTCAAAATTCTTCGTGGTTATTTTTTTTATAACCACCTAAGTTTTGTTTAGGTGGTTATAAAAAATAACATCAAATTTACCAAATGACTGGTGGTAACTTGGTGGTTATAAAAAAAAATAACCACAAAGGCTAATGCGGAAGCTCCGCTGCGCTCTGCTCCCGCTTTAGCCTTCTAACCTAACCTATCCAAGTCGGATTGAGCGGGGTTAAGCCTCTAGTGTACATATTTTGAGAAAGGGACATTTTGAGAAAAGGACATTTCGAGAAAAGGACATTTTGAGAAAAGAACATTTCGAGAAAAGGACATTTTGAGAAAAGAACATTTCGCGAAAAGGACATTTTGAGAAAAGAACATTTCGAGAAAAGGACATTTCGAGAAAAGGACAATCTGCGAAAGGACATTATGAGAATGGACATTTCGAGAAAAGGACATTATGAGAAAGGACATTTCGAGAAAAGGACATTATGAGATGAGACCGTTCAAAGACCCTATCTCTGACATCACGATAAGCCCGGCTTTCTGATCATTTTGTGTCTCGTTCGTTAGTACTACGCAAATATATATATGCGTCCTTTTCTCTCCCATTTTTTGAAGATTTGATTCGCGAATTTTCGAGTCTAGAAAGCCGACCAACTCGTGGTTTATAAGCGAGACAGTCATGTTAATAAAAAAGGACAACGTATTTCTTTGTTTTGATGTCGCTGGAGGGGCGGCTGGCCTTGACGACTCGACCAATTTAAATGCACCTAACGCACGTCGAAACGTTTTCCAGCGAACTGTGTTTTTAATTTGATGGGTTGTTATTACTTCATTTCACATGCGTTTCCCGCGAATCAAATCAAACATCAAACATTGTTTATAGTTTCTAAGATGTTGCTGTTTTTTAGTTAATTATGAATAATTATCTACTTCAAGTACTAAATACATCGTGAAAGTGTGTAAAATTGTGTTTTGTGGTAACAAGTACATTATAAATTACTTAATTATTGTGGTTTCCGTACACATGATTATTGTTTTGGAGTCACATACAATGCTCACTGATGGACGTAGGCCTTCGGTATTACGGGTTCGATAAAAAATAAAGGTCAGTTTTTTTATATTTCTCAAGTATCTCAGAATACGCTAGTGATATTAGTTCAATGGCTTGGGATACCTAATAATCTGTATTTTGGTTGAATGTTTCATTAATAGCTAGTTCATAACATAATAAAGCAGTTTTGTTCCATAGAATCACTTTGTCAGATATTTTTGAAAAAATAGATATGTTAGTATGTTTTTAGTTGTAAGTATGTTATGTTAAGTTGTAAGTTGTAAGTATGTTTTCATTTCAATTTTGTATTGTAAAATATCGCGGTTTTTAATACTCTATAGGTACTTGAAATCTTACTAATATTATAAATGTGAAAGTTTGTGAGTGTGAATGTGGATGTTTGTTACTCTTTCAGGCTCGAACGGCTGAACGGATCGGGCTGAAATTTGATACAGATATACATTATAGTCTGGAATAACACATAGGCTACTATTTATCCCGGGAGTAACTTCCCACGGGAACTAATTTTACGCGGGCGAAACTGCGGGCATTAGCTAGTACCTACATGCATATTATTAAAACATTAGAAGTACCTATACCTATTTCGCGTCTAAGTCCCAAATTTATGAATTATTTTCAATAGGTAGGTATGAGCTTGCAGAGAGAAGTAGAATAATTTCAAAACATGGTTAGTGTAAATTTGAATATCTTTTTAGTCATCAGTAGATAATTTATGATACTTTTTTATAAGCCAATTTATCATGCACGTAAGACATTGTTTTAAATTAAGAACATGAATCTTACGAGTATAGTACAGGTGGCAAACAAAACACAAAAGGCATTACACCGCCGCGCGCCACCATTTAATAAATACGCAAAATACCTACACTACAGGTGTGACCAACTGGATAATATTTTTTTCACCGGCTTACCTTTTGAAAATATTCATCCTTCTCCGCTGATGTATGTATTTAAAAGTATTTAAGTATTAATATCCGTGGTCTGATACCCATAACACAAGCAGGTTACTCCTAGCTTACTTTGGGATCAGATAGCGTTGTGTGAGATGTCCGTGAATATTTATATTTATTTATTTATTTATAGCTTAATCGTTGAAATTTAGACTTTTTCTATTACCCTGATACCGACCCGACCTAAAACTTTACTATCATAATACTTTGTTAAACCATTTATGACCCTGCAACTCTTTGTCAAGGTTATCTGGTAAAAATAAAAAGAAACAACACTAATACTGGTTTTAAAATATTTTAGGCGAAAGTGCGTCACTCATTGGACTCAAGAAAAGAAGTAACACCTACCCCTTTTGATCCCGAACCGGCGACAAGGCCTGTACAGTCACCAACAGCCGCAGGTATGTATTTAGAAATTACCATTTTTGTTACTAATATTTACTACCATTTTCCTCAATAATGGCCATCTTTTTTTACAATCTAACTATCTCTGTCTTTTGGTTTCACTATCGTGTTCTGCGGTTAAAGATACATACACACTGGAACTTGCCTAATCGGGTCCAAAAAAACATCAGGAGCCCTGACCAATCTATTCTGCTAGCAACCAATCAAAACAAATCTCCTCCCAACTGGTGGACATTATGACAGCATTATTGAGTATCTATTACTTTTATAAATAAATAGCGGAAATATCATTCTGAAATTTCGATTTCAGGTCGGACAATACTGTCAATGCTTGACGATATAAAGAAACCGCATGCACCTCCGCCCCCGGTATCACCCTTGCCAGCGACTGTACCTTCCACGTTAAACGCGACTGTACCGGCCACATTCGCGACTGTACCGGCCACATTCAATGCGACTGTACCGGCCACATTCAATGCGACTGTACCGGCCACATTCAATGCGACTGTACCGGCCACACACAATGCGACTATACCGACTACACTCAGTGCGACAATACCGACTACACTGAACACAACTATACCTGTCACACTAAATACGACTTTACCGACCACACTAAACTCAACGGTTACTTCACTTCACGCTACCGCGCCGACTACTCTTATCACGACTGTTCCGACTACACTAAATACAGCGACTATTCCGACTACATTTAACACCAATATCAAACGAGAATCAGTCATAACACCCGACAAGTCAGAAACGACTACAAATGTCAGAATGTCGAGCAGTGTTTTCGAGAAAATGAGTACTATCGAGAGGATAGAAAAGTCTTTGGAGAAACAACCCTCGAGTAATTCCATAGATAAGCCCAGTTCAGGGACTTTGGAAAGGCGGTTGCATATCAAAACTGAGAAAACGGATAGCAATGACGCTTTGATTGAACGGCTCAATGATAGGGTAAGTTTTTTGAAATGCTTACCTTTTTTTACTTTAAAACTTTTGTAGATGACCAATAATTTTCAGTAGTGGCATTTTTTTATAATTGGACTCACTGTAAGACCCGTCCATTCTCTTAGCGTGAATGACTTTTTTTTTATTGTTTTTACTTGTAGATTAGATCCCCCAACCAGATACCGTGAAGTAGGATACTTAACTTTCACTGTTGCTTTGCTATGTTGGAATAAAAATGGCTTAAAATTTGAACTGGAAGCCATAAGTGTAGGAGCTCTAAAGCAGATAGTCCGTCACTGATTCTACTTGGGATGCGGAGGAGGAAGTGAATATCACGTCGCTTTCAAGCCGTCCGTAAAGTCTTCAACTTGGCTTCAATTCAACACCTTAACGTGCCTTCAAAAGCATGGAAACGATCGCAAATAAATGTCACTAAGTGGCCCCTCATCCAAGAAAAAGTTGCTAACTGCAGTGATCGTTTACAGAACAATAAGTCCGCGAGACCACGAGCGCTTCAATTTTATTATTGGTATCTTTTCCACATATTTTTTTAAAAAGCATTGGCTACTATCTAATCGAGGAAAATCTGTTGCTTCCCACTCTAAGTGCATTGCCGTTCGGCATTATTTAATTGAATTGTGTTTTTTATATATCTTTCTTCTTATATTATAGATTATGCATTTTTTAACTTATTTTACCTGCATTTTGTTATCGTATCACCTTAGATATAAATTATGCTCAACAAGAAAATATAATTCATTTCAGATATCAAACCTGGAAAAACTGATTGAAGTACAAAACACAATGTTCACTGCCACCATTGATGACTTGAAAGCTAAGCTGAAGCTGGAATCGGACAAACGGATAGCCTTGCAGGCCGAGGTGGACAAACTAGCTCAATGCGTCACACAAGTGTAGCGGACGGGACGGGGAAGGAATTTCACTTCCCAACAGTACTCCAGCTACGTGCATTTCTAAATACCGTTACTTATAACTAGTGCAGTGTCTCTTATGAGGGATTTCGGTAGCCTAAGTACACAAGGTGGACAAACTAGCTCAATGCGTCACACAGGTGTAGCGGACGGGACGGGGAAGACATTTCACTTCCCAACAGTACTCCAGCTACGTGCATTTCTGAATACCGTTACTTATAAATAGTGCTCAGTGCCTCATATGAGGGATTTCGGTAGCCTAAATATGTGAGGTGGACAAACTAGCTCAATGCGTCTTTCAAGTGTAGCGGACGGGACGGGGAAGGTATTTGACCTCCCACCAGTAATCCAGCTACGTGCATTTCTGAATACCGTTACTTATAAAACGTGTATGTTTTAAATATCGGCAGCAAATTGTACTATAATGTATGTGAACTATTGTGAACCAATCTGCTTTCTATACATATTTCTAACAGCTATAATTCATTGCAAAAAGAATGATTCTAAATGTCCTTGTCTCTTACGAAAACGGACAGCCTTTTTGTAATTATTGATTACAAAAAGGCTGTCCGTTTTATATTCAAAAATTCTTCAGTGTTACTTGATTTATAGTGGACGGTAAGAGTTGCAAGCCATTCACTTAAATTAATGGAACGCTCCATTGGTAAATTCGGTGGATAATGAGGAACGCTTCTAAAGTGCCCTATGATGGATGAATAGAGGAATAATAGCGAATGCAATAATTAAATATAATGTGATTCGTACATATTGTTACTAAGTTTCGCATCATTGATAGAAATACTGGCCATGTAGGGAAACGGTTGCTTTAGATATGTAATAAATATAAGAATATACATTGACTATGGCAATATTTTGATGTTAGATAGCTTAAAGGTATGAAGTATCCGCATTTATAATAATAACTGGTAAACTGTATATATATTAACTGATACAAAGACGAAATGATAGTATTTTATATACCACTAAAGTGGCAAACGACCCACCTGCTGTATAGTAATTACCTAGTAGTTTGCAACACCAGCTTACTATAATTATTACAGCAGATGTATATAAAATTAATGAAGAAAATTCGAATGGAAGCACAACTGTTATATATGAACTGTAACAGCACTGATGCACTGTATATAACGAAGAACTCGCACTTATAATCAATCGCCTTCACTCGCTAATCTCGGTATATTGAGCTAGTGCTATTTGGTGTACCGCGAGGATTGTTCACGATAGGGTAAGGGTCGATTCAAAACCGCACAATGTCGAAAATTATTTTATTTTATTGGAACAAAAGGATTATCCCCTTCAGCACTTTCGTTGCTATGACAACTGTAAACCAAAAATAGCAATGAACCTTGTGTATGCACGCACAAAAGATAGCTATGTTATAACGTTTATATTTAAACGAATGCCTTATTAGGGCTATATTTCACCGAGACACCATGGCGGCGCAACCAGTCGCCGCGACCAACAAAATGTATACAGCTCTATAGAGCATTACTCACCTGGTGTCCGTTTGGTTGCGCAACCAATTTGGTGGCGCGACCAGCTCGGACGCGCTCATATATATTGCTACTGGTCGCGCCACCACTAATTACTATGGCGCTGTGTGGAGCCTCACTCACTCGGCCGCCAGCCTTAACGTTACACACACAAACTTTCTTCATAACTGACTGATTTTCTTAATATTGTGTCTTGTTTCAACAAATCATTTTCACACAAATTCAGTAACTCATCAAAGGACGTCACGGACATCCTCACATGGCTGAAAACCTTTTCCGGAAATCTTGATCGTCGTATATGTTAACGAATTGTCCTTTCTCACAGCGATGTGCTAAATAAGGCCCACCACTGTTTCTTTCTTTCTTGAACTTATTTTTCCTACGCACATACAGCAGTAGTGCTATCTCTTCAACATCCATTTTGATATTGTCTCAGTGTGGTGTCGCTACTCTGGTGTCTGTTTGGTGTTTCGTTTGGTAGCTTTCGGACACCACGGTTGCACGACTGGTTGCGCTGCCATGGCGTCCCAGTGATATAGCCCTTACTCATAATGTAATAGGCCATTTTTGACATGTATTATCGCGACGACTATCATTGACGCATTCCCGAATTCTCACCACTGAACGTACTATCATTAACTGATTTCGGAATCTGCCAATGACAGTGACGCTTTCTCTAATGTCAAAACGGTTCTATTATTTGTAATTTGCCGCTATGTATGATCAATAAGGTTAGAGACCGTCAAGCAAGTCAATTTAACGTCTATTTATGTATAAATGAGTATCAAAAACTTGTATATAATACAAACCTATGCATGCTTTCTTAATATCAAATCAGTAGTCTGAGTACAGAGCAAGAAAATTTCGGACAGCACCTGTCCCCGTCGCTTACGTAAGATTGTTTCTGTCTCGCTCACACGGACTGAAGCCAATGACAATTTTTTTTGTCTTTTTTCAGGCGTTATTGCCGATTAAAAGGAAGATCAGATGTAGTCAGGTATTTTTGCATTGCAAGAATCTACCCAAATGCGGATTTTATGTCATTATAGCGAACTGTTTTATGAGCAATTATAATCAAATGTCTTTATTTTTATAAGTAAATGTTGTGCTTTTAAAACTCACGGTGTATAAATTTCGATAATTATTTAAGTTTTGACGGTGCGTCGTATCTCCGTCTTAATATGCTTTTCGTACTTATGCATATGGTCAGTCATAAATCCATTTATTTCATTGTAAACAACATCATCATTCCTAGTGTTTTAAGAAATAATTTTCTTAGCATGTATAACTAATATAGTGTTACTACTTGTACCTTAACTGTTTTAAATCTGTTTTCTTAATAATTGAGTTCTATTATTCTGTTATTTCTTTTTTTTTATTATTATTATTTTGTAAAAGTAAATAGTGGGGTAAAATAAAGAGATTATAATGTAACACAATATAACGTATATAACATTGAAAAGCATATCAGGTTTATTTTAGCATAAGAATGAGCGTATTGCTACGCCCTCAATAATTTCACTCATTGGAATTGGTTGTTTTTTATGAGTTCACAGCATGAAGCAAGCTTTTTTGATTTTTGAGGATCTACTTAATTCTGGAATGACGAATAGAACGAAATTACTTTAGCTTTGAACAGCTTTTATTATTATACCCCATGAAACATTTCGTGCAAATGCAGGTAGCTATGATTTCTTTTTGTTATAATATTGTTACAAAAGTGTTCTCTCCATAGACGATTGTTAGTGGTAGGTGCGTCTTGTACGAAAAACTTGTGCCATTTTAAAAAAGACGCTCATTGTGTATAGGGATATAAAAAATATATGCGTAAGATTAACAGCTTTACTAAGGGACTTTTAATGATAATTTAAGATTTATTTTGTCACAATCGAGCACATTAGGACGGATCCCAAATCGTTTTCTTACATTTTATATGAAATATCGCTCTGTCAGAGGACTCCATGGCAGCTTGCACTCGGTAAGGCCAATCTGCACTGAGCATATAATAATTATACTAGGCCGAATTCGACCAAAATCAGAGTAAGACTATACTTAAGAATAACTTGTACATGTTTTACAAGTAAAGTAGTTTTCCATTTTACCAATAACTAATAAACACAACGTAACCATGTTAACCATACTGAAGTAGTTTACTTTAGTATGGTTACCATAGTTACGTTGTGCTTATTAATTGTTGCTAAAATGGAAAACTACTTTACTTTTAGATTAAGTACAAGATAAGCTCTAGCATAGTTTTACTCCGATTTTGATCGAATCCGGCCTTAGTACGCCAATCTAAACTAAGCATATTCTTTGTAGGGCACATTGAAACGGAACGAATAAGTACTTGGTAGCTTTCTCACGCGCTAGCTGCCAAGAAAACTGTTCGAAACAGTTAGGTGTATTTGGCTGTGTGGTCGTTAGGTACAACTGTATCAAGCCATTCGTTGCTTGATGTATATTAGTATTAACCAAAGCTTATCATTTGGATTATCACCAATAGTAGAAACATGTACCTACGTATTATATTTTAGCGAGAGCAATATTTTTATCTTACAGTTAATATATTTTTGTACTTGTAAAGAGATTGTTAACATTTTATTTAACTCTTTTTTGTAAGACATGTTTTTCAGAATCATGTAATATTTTTTTTACTATCAACAAACAATTCGTATTACATCATGATTTGAAAATGTGTAAAAATTAGGTTGTGTCAATGTGAATAATACCCCGTTTAGATGAATCGAAATTTATAATAATTATGGTAAATAATAGACGTGTATTTATAATAATAAGTAAACGCTTTAGTATTAACTTAGAGGTTGTATATGTTGCTATGTGATATAATATTGCCTACATAACGGTACTTTGCTAACATTATAATACGTTCCAATGGCTTTAAATGCACAAATTATGTCACACAAAATTTTATAAATGTTTTTATTATATACAAATGAAGGCTATGCAATGTTCTGTAAGTGTCATATCAATTTAAAATGTAATTACGTATTTCAGTACTATCAGATTAATCGGGGACAATAATGTCAAGTTGTGACTTTGGCACATTGTCATAGGGTTGCCTTTGCAACTTCTCAATACAGGATTAAGAAACATCGCAAGCAATCGCGCTGTAGCTGAGGCAAAAACTATGTGGTAGCACTGTAAATACATACTTTCAATCAGTGGTCATCAAACGTGCCTTATTTGGGGTAGCGCAAACTCCCCCGAGATCTACTGAATTTTATATTCAAATATTGAATATGACAAACCCCCTTGCCCAAAAGAGGTGTTTTACGCGCGTATCCATACCCATTCGTTATTAGAAGCTCTCGCTCGCGTGTGATGTATGCACGCGACGTTGTACGCCTCTTTTGGGCAGGGGGAAAGGTACAGTTCTCGAACGGCACTTGCACGAATTTTTAGGCAGTTTATTTTCAACACTACTTCGTTACTAGATAATTATATTTTATCCGTGTCTTCGCCGAGCATCGTTTGACCTATTTCTAGAGATAAAATGTGAGCATGTTGCCTATTGTCAAAGATAATATAATACTTACAGATAGGCAACTCCCCGCTGCCCACTGAGCAAGCTTCCCCACCCCCGCACAGCTGTAATAATAGTCTGAGAGTATTTTAAGGGAACATTTATTTAACCTTAGTGGTCACACACACATTCAAGTTCTGTATAAACTTACCGTGTTTTTTTTGAAACCGAATCATTTGTATACAGTACTAGCTGATGCCCGCAGCTTCGCCCGCGATGGCGCTGTATGTGAAATTTTGCTGTATGTTCTTTGCTATAAACCTCACGGAGCCCGAGACCTTTCCAACGAATGCAAAACCGTGGAAATCGGTTCGTGCTTTCTAAAGTTATAGCGTCAGGAAGGAAAACCCGACTTATTTTTATATTTGTATACAGTATAACTGCGAAACATGACGACTATCTAATCATTAGATAGTCATCATGTTTCGAAGTTATAATATAAGAATATTTGATGTGTATATCTATGCACCTCAAATATTCTTAAATCAAAACCGACCTGTTTGTTGATCACTGATAACACCAAATGAGATGAATACATTGTAAGATAAATATTTGCAGTATTAGGACGTACAATTGAAACAAACGGATATTATACCGTACAAGGGTGGTAATAGAGCGCTTTCTTTTTGTCAACAACAGCGTATTATTTGCAGCTAATCATCAGTCGCGAATTGCATATAAGTGTTGTATTATTTTACTCGGTTGTACCTGAGATTTTTTTGAATTGCATATGCTGTAAATAAATATATGGATAACGGTCTAAAGTGTAAAGTAAGATGTTACACATTCTTATGTATGAGGCGCAGTCGCATAATATTTTTGGATTTTTTTTATTAGTGCAATGCTTCGGCTTTTATAAAATACGAAGCCATGCTTACCCATTAAAGCTTTATAAAGATGGTGGACTGTCATGTAATGGTGCCCACAAGATTATGAAAGAGTTTTCTAGCTATCTCACCAAGCTATTTAAAAATTCGGCAGCCATCTATCGAGCCAATACATGTTGCATTTAAATCTTATGTAAATAGATAAAAAAATACATTACTAGGTATTTTAAAACGTTGTACATATAAGCTTGGTGAAAAAGTATATGAAATTAATATAAAAGGTTTATATGATAAACCTTAGCAGGTAACGCTGTATGATATAGACAATTTTTTGATGTAATTTTAGTACTTAATTTATTTTTACGTATATGCTGTACTTCCGATGATGCATTCCTACGATTTAAACAGTTTGAAATATTCATATTATTAATGAAATTAAATAATAAACTATGTTCATGAATATACCGGTCTATTTGAATCCTTTCACCCCCACTCCGCTATAGGTTTGCTTGACACAGGCACACAATTCCTTCAGTGCTAGACAATGTATTCCTATATTCCCAGTAGTTCCGGCGCAAGAAGTTCCATGGCGGAACTAGTGAGACTTGTTCCCAGTAGTTCCGTGACAGTAAATTTATTATTTTATTTAAAAGATTTTTTATTTAAAATTTATCGATCTTCGTTAGATCGATAAAAGTTCTTATCGTCGAGAATTTCTCGCACCTATATTATTTTTAATCGCACATAGATAACATAAAATCGGCGCAAGCAATTTTCGACCTTACAAACTTTATGAGCCTTCAAGTTTAAAAAAAAATTTAAATTAACTTCCACGGAACTACGGGGACCAAGTCTCACTTCACTGGTTCCGTTTCCGTCAAATTTTGGAACTATTGCTTGCGGCGGAAATATCGAGCAAGTTATTGTTCTTACTTCGTAGTGTTTGACGCATAGGTCCTACCATAATTAAACAAGTAATGGGGTAATGTTAACTTTTATATGGCGTCTTACTACGAATAATGTATTCTATAGAAATGTAACACCTATAAAGTTACCGCTGAAATCTTGGAGTAACTTACGCATACTAAAAAACAGCAATAAAACATAACACTCACACATCCATCGTTAAATACTTGCATGCGATTGGTCGCGCCAAGGTCATGCCGGCTCGGCGCCCCACCCGAAGCGGCGAACGTGATAAGTGTGGATGGTTTTATGCAATAATAAGAAAGCTTGTTTATGTGTTTATTTTTAATTGAATAAGTTCAATCAAAGTTTATTCAACAGAAAAATAATAACTGGATTGTTATTATTTTTCTATTTTTCTAGTTATTCTTTTTCTATATATACTTTGTATAAAATACGATGTTTTTTTTTCACAATTTGAACCTCTAAAAACAATTATTTTATTTAATTTATGGCGGTTGGAATTTAATAAGGACTCGTTTTTAGCAATATAATGCAAACGAATTATTAGAAATTGTTCGATTATAGCCTTCAACAACATAATATCGTGATTGCTTTCTATAGGATGACTGTCTTTCAGGGGTTTCGTGACGTCATTTCTTTCTATTATTTTGGCAAAACACTTATTTACCATTATTTTCAAATTGTGTGCCCTAGCTAGACAACCCTGAGTAATGTTTCAGACCAAAGACATATTTTGAAAACAATGAATGAGATATAAACTAATCCTCCAAAATCTTTCAGACAAATTAGTTTGTGAAAATAAAGTTTTTCCGTTGCCAGTAATAAATTGATGCAGGACAAACATTCTATTTTGGTTTGTAACTTTTTTGCTACGAACCCTGCAATATAGCCCACAATTTGCTCAACTGTCTCTGGAAATTGACGTTCCACATACAGCATATTTGACAACGCCATGCAAACTCCGAAACAAACAAAAATTATAATTTAATTTCTATGCATAATATCATCCTACTAATATAATATCTTACTAACAATATTACCTCAGAGCTTAACTTACTATGAACTCTGCATAAAAATAATTTAATTTTGGAATTGCGTTCATGTTGCATAACACTTTTCAACTTCCCCTAGTACGTGTTTTTAAAATGAATATTTACTAACTTATGGAAGGTGATTCCAGAGTTTTTCATATCCGTATGGCTTCTGCACCAATTCACAATACAAGAAGGCATTTTTGGGATATATTTAACGCGAAAACACAATTAATATCACTGACTGATTGGTTCCAGCGACACAACCGTACGTTACGCGTGACAGCGCGGACTAACTGTGTCGCGCGGTCCCCTTTTTAAGCCCCACCTTCCGCGGTCCCCATTTGGTGGAGCCATTTTTCGAGCCGAATTACACTTCTATAGAATACATTATTCGTAGGCGTCTTATCACCAAACCAAACATTAACCTAGTCTGAAATAGATACTTACCTTAAAAAAAATATGTTGACATCCACTAAGATCCTTGCAAGTTACCCATATAAATGGAACTAAGGTGGAGTCCATTTACGTTAATATAACTGTCACACAGATCCTCCTATGTTTGACAACTGTAATAGGAGGCAAAGTTGTGAAGTCACTGTAAGGCAACGGTTTCCTCTAGCTAGGCAATATAGCATAGCCCAGCCTGCTCATGATTCTCCTTTGATTCTGTTGTAAAGTTCTACTTTTGTATTTATAATTCCTCTATACACCATATAAAATATTTCCCTCCGGAGCAGAATGTACAACACGCCCTTTTGTCCACTAAAATCCATTAAAAAGATCCATCATGGATCTTTGTGGACATATCATGTCCACTTTAATACCTTAAAGTATTTTTTATGAAAAATGGATCTTTTAGGATTTAGGACATGCGAGTGAAAAAAGAGAAGCGAATTTCGACCTTATGAGCATGCATACTCATAGTATCTATTTATTTTTTACATATTCGTGATCAGTGATGTCCGTAAACACCTAAAAGCATATTTTTAGATAAGTGTCATTAAGGTCGAGAATTGCTTGCACCTATTTTTTGAATGGCAATCGCATCTAGATTACAAAATATGGCTGCGAGTAGTTTTTGACCTTATAAAGTTGCTTATAGTCTTCATTTGTTTTTTTCGATCTTCATTTGTTTTTTTGATCTTCATTTGTTTTGTCGCTCTTAATTTGTTTAGCCGATCTTCATTTGTTTTGTTGATCTTCATTTGTTTTTTCGATCTTCATTTGTTTTGCCGATCTTCATTTGTTTTTTCGATCTTCATTTATTTTGTCGATCTTCATTTGTTTTACCGATCTTCATTTGTTTCGTTGATCTTCATTATGTTTCATTGATCTTTATTTGTTTCGTCGATCTTCATTTGTTTTTTCAAATCAAATCAAAATCAAATCAAAATCATTTATTTGTGATACATAGGTTTGTACAAGATATTATAATTGGTTAGGTATGAAGTACGCTATGATCTACCGCTTGTAAGCGGTGTACAAATATTAATTATAATTAGGTACTGAAAATTATACATATTAAAAATTGAACGGGCAAATTAAAAATTAAAAAAATTTGATACGGGCACTGAGGTCTCTCTATGAGGGTTCTAGTGCTTGTGTCAGGACAGGATCAACGGGGCCTGCACGGACTTCTTTCACATTGAAAAGGGTGTGAGACAGGGCTGTGTAGCGTCTCCGTGGCTGTTTAATCTATACATGGATAGTTGTCTGAAAGAACTGCAAGAGAATATGTATGGTTTAAAAATGAATGAACTGACCGTCAAATGCCTCCTATACGCTGATGATCAGGTGATATTAGCATCATCAGCGGAGGAATTGCAGCTGATGGTTAATAGTATGAATGAGGCTCTAAAAAGTAGAGGAATGAAAGTTAATGTAAACAAGACGAAAGTTATGGTTTTTGAAAGAGAAGAAAGTATGACGAATTGCTCAATCTTCATTGAAGGGCAAAGAGTGGAACAGGTGAAAGAATTTGTATACTTGGGTTCCAAATTTGTAAGGGATGGAAAGTGTGACCAGGATATTGAGCGAAGAGTTTTGGCAGGAAATCAAGTGAATGGGGCTATGTACACCTTTATGAGCAGTCAAAATGTGTTTGAGAAGGCCAGGTCGGCTGTACATAGGGGAGTGCTCATCCCTACACTTATGTATGGTAGTGAAAGTTGGGTATGGCAGAAGAAGCATGAAAGCAAAATTAATGCAGTGGAAATGAGAAGTCTGCGAAGTATAGCTGGAGTGACTTTAATGGACAAAAAAAGAAATAGCGTGATAAGGGAAAAATGTGGTATAACAGAAGATGTAGTGACTAAGATCGAAAAAGGGATGCTTAGATGGTTTGGACACGTGGAAAGAATGGATGAGAATAGACTGACAAAGCAGATTTATGAGGCGAGAATGAATGGGCAAACTGGTAGGGGTAAACCTCGGCGTACGCATGCCGATCAAATCAGAGACGTTCTGGAAAAAGGCAAGGTCAAGAGTACCCTTAACCGGCGAGCGTGTATGAAAACAGTTATGAAAGTAGAAGAAGCGAAAGTTGTATGTCAGGATCGTAGCAAGTGGAAAGCCATAGTCTCTGCTTACCCCGATGGGAGACAAGCGTGATTATATGTATGTATGTAAAAATTGAAATTTACTTGGTATCATTATAAATTTATTTGAAACAAAATTAATATCGAAATAATAAAATTAAATAATTAAAATGTCAAAATAGTGCATGTCAAACTTACAAAAATGTCATAAAAATAGGTAATTTACAGTAATGTCAACTAGGTATGTAGTTACAATGTTCTATCAGAAAGGTAATCATTTATTGAATAATATGCTTTATTTAATAGAAAAGATTTCAGGTTATTTTTAAAAACCATGCTTTTTTTGGCAGACCGAATAGTTTTTGGCAATTTATTGTAGAGTTTTGGTGCCATTACGAATACACTTTTGTGTAGTACTGCTTTTTTAGATGGAACAAGGCACAGCTTGTCCGATCTGCGGCTACTCGTAACAGCTGAGAAATTATACCAATGTCGTTTAACAAACATTACTGTTTCAAAAATATACAAACATGGCATCGTCATTATATTTAATGCAATAAAATGAGGTTTGCAAGAATCAATATCGGTAATATTACATATGCGGCGCGGATGCATCGTTTTTGTGCTTTGAAAACCAGATCCTTTCCAGTCGCATTGCCCCAAAAAATGATACCGTATCTCAAAGTAGACATAACGAAAGCGTGATATGCAGTAAGCAAAGTGTCCTTTCTAACAGATTTGCTTAACATGTATAATGATATAAATATTTTATTACAAACTGTATCAGTCTGGACATTCCACTTTAAAGTGCTTTCAATATGTAAGCCAAGAAATTTTGTAACATTGATCTCATTTATCTTTTTGCCACTATATTCTAAATTTAAATTTATTTTTTGCTCTTTTTGACTAAAATTCATTATCTGAGTTTTGTCAAGATTTATTTGTAGATTGTGTGCTTCTAGCCACTTGATCAACGACATGATATTACTGTTTATATCTATGGCGTTAGTTCCAAGTTCGTTATTATTAAATACTACAGTACTGTCATCAGCATACATGATCATTGGATACTTAGTGGCTGTTGGAAAGTCATTGATGTATATTATGAACAAAAGAGGTCCAAGTATGCTTCCTTGGGGTACTCCGTATCTTATTATCCTCGAGTTTGACGTATATGAGACTTCCGTCTTGGTACTGTTTCGTATTTTACTAACTACTGTGACTTGAGAGCGATTGCTGAGGTAAGATTTTATTAAATTTGATACATTTCCTCGCACACCGTAAGAATTAAGTTTGTCAATTAATATGCTATGGTCCACGTAATCAAATGTTTTTGTCATATCCATGTATAGCGCTTGAACAGGCAGTCTTTTGTCAATTCTAAATGTAATTATATTCAAAAAGTCATAAATGGCTTCATCTATGCTTTTGGTTTTCCTAAACCCTTTTTGTTTCTCTGTGAACAGATTATGTTTTTCAAAATAGTTTGTCAAATTTTTATGTATCACCTTTTCAAATATTTTACCAAAAACCGGTATTAAAGCTATTGGTCTGTAAGAGGTCATATTTTCTTTGTCATCTTTTTTAAAAAGTGGTTTTATTATTGATGTCTTTAAAATATCCGGGAATATACCATCACAGATGCATTTATTCATAAGATCGCTCAGCACTGGGGCAATAATCGTCGACACTCTTTTGACTATTTTAGTGCTAATGCCGTCATAGCCGACGCTCGCAGTACTTTTCATATTCATGATTATTTCATGTAATTCATGTGGCACTGTTGGTTTCATAAACATTGAAAACACTGTACCACAAAGGCTAGATTTATATTTAGTCCTACAGTGAGCTGGTTTTACAAAGTCCGCATAGTGGTCATTAAATAATTTGGCAATTTCTTTTGGTTGGCTTATAATTTTGTTTTGAACTCTTATTCGCTCAATGCTTTACATAAACGTCAGAAAATTTAAGGCTTTGTAGACATTCAATAAATTTATCTATATTTTCTTTATTAAAATCACGTCGATATGAAAACCAGTGGTCAGACCTGCATTGTTTTGTTGATCTTCATTTGTTTGCTCGATCTTCATTTGTTTTGTTGATCTTCATTTGTTTTACCGATCTTCATTTGTTTTACCGATCTTCATTTGTATTGAAAATTAGTTCATTTCTTTATACATTGTACCTTTTAGATGCTCTTCGATCTTTTTCCACTCACATGTCCTAAAAGATCCATTTTTCATAAAAATACTTTAAGGTATTAAAGTGGATCTTCATTTGTATTGAAAATTAGTTCATTTCTTTATACATTGTACCTTTTAGATGCTCTTCGATCTTTTTCCACTCACATGTCCTAAAAGATCCATTTTTCATAAAAATACTTTAAGGTATTAAAGTGGACATGATA
The DNA here is from genome assembly GCA_933228765.1 of Miltochrista miniata. Lineage (NCBI taxonomy): Eukaryota > Metazoa > Arthropoda > Insecta > Lepidoptera > Erebidae > Miltochrista > Miltochrista miniata. The sequence continues at coordinate 26,329,291 of OW121758.1, forward strand.
TGTCCACAAAGATCCATGATGGATCTTTTTAATGGATTGAAGTGGACAAAGGACAAAACGCGATGTTCCTTAATAAAATGAAACTAAATTTTAATTTTCAACAAAACTTTAATCATACATATATTATGTAAAATTAAACTTACACAATACAACAAAAATAAATTCTTATGCTAAATCATCTTTCATCATCATATTCTTGAGGCGCTGTCAATCATTATCATCTAGATAATTCTTTTTAAATTTAGGACTTCTCTCTAATTACCATACCATATTGAAAATCCAAACCGACCAAAAACGGGGTTGAGATTGAGACTCATAACGTATTTCGATGCTTTTGGTTCGATAGATACGTATCTAAACTGAAAACCCAAAACTGTAGATATTGAAAATACCCTTGAATAGAGTTGTATTATATAGGGGAAAAAGTAGAAAAACTCTTCAGTAAATTAGATAAATATTTTTGGCCAAAGAAGAACGTAATCTATGAGAGATATAAGTTTAATTCCAAAGTTCGACTAGAGACGTAAACTATGGATACGGAACTTAGCAGAAGTTGTGATTATAAAGAATTAAAAGAAGAATTAAATCGAATAATCACAGGAGAGTTAAAGATAAAAAACTCAGTGAGAGGTTGTTAGAAAGCCAGTTAACACTCATTGACGCAATAATAATGGCAAAGGAAAGCGAAATACAGAAGAAGCAATGTATGTGGCTCGAAGAAAGTGCAGTGTGTAGAGTGAGGGTAGAAACAGAAAGAAGAAAAGGTCAACAAGATTGCTGGTTTTGCGGAAGAGAAAGGCTTCCAAAAAAAAAAGATGTTCAGCTTATAAATCTACTTGTTTACGACACATTTTTGAAAATGACCTACTCGGCAATACTTGTGATTGCCGAGTAGGTCATTTTCAAAAATGTGTCGATCCAAATCGCTGAGACAAGTTGAACAAGATACATCAAATGCAGCATACGAGGTTAGTCTTGTGTTCAGTTCAAAAGACTATCAAGTGAAAGTTGAGGTGTATTTTGTATCACTTTGATAAGTAATACCGTTGGATAAGTAATACACAGTATAACTACCTAGAAAAAATCCACTCTTAAATAAACATTGGCGAATAACATAAATATTTGATTCGATTTCGGTTTCTACTGCGCCACTAAAGACTTTGCCAGAAGCGACTGCAGTCTGTCTCCCGACGCATCACCTTCCTACCAAGAAGATCGCAGCTTAATGGATGTAATGGAGGCAATCTTCTCTCAAACAAAAAGCCTATCGCAGATAATTGTTCGACGTAGGCTCAATTTTCGCTGGAGCACACGGTCCTGTGCCTTCCGGATCCAGTCCTCAGCGACCTTATTTAGGTCGGTTCATCTGCCTTCCTTCCTCCTCCATCCTTACGCTCGCATGGTTTTCACTCCAGAAATTAAATAGCTCTCCAATTCTATAGTATTGGAATTGGATTTTAGACCATGGATTGAGGACTTATGAGTTTTGGATATTTTCAAATTGTTGTTTTTTTATAGCGTGCACGTGTAGTTTTACATCTGCCAGGCGGCTCGTGACGGTTCACAATTATTTTATGACACTCGTTCTGGAGTCTAACCCTCATCGTGATACAAGAATTTGGAATCTTTTTGGGGTTATGCTTAGTGATAGCTGCCCACTTTCCGGCACCATATACATAACTGCTAATTAAGCACTCAAAATAGGTGCAATAAATGACGTCGAGTTGCGGAAACCAGCCCGTGAAAACCTAATCGCACTGGTTTTATGTGATACAATATTTTTGAGTAATTAGGCACCTACTCTACCCATTTTTGAGGACACGTGTAAGTTTGGTCATAAATCGCTATTAACTATAAATCTGTTGCCTTCAGAGTGTTTTCCAGTGTACTTATAGCTGCATTTGCCGTACGCACCTGAAACAAACAGATATATTAGGTTCGGTTCAAACTGACACGGTGTCGATACGATTTTTGCCTCTATGATACAGTGAAGAGAATCTTCTCTAGAACCGAGAGCCAATCTTGTGGACTGTGAGAGTGGCCCCTATCCATTCACACACATTCCATCAGGCGGGCGGGGTCACTTGGAGAGCTAAACAAAAAAGAACGTTTGGTATGTTATACGCAGGTATTTTTGTCTCCACGGCACATATTGTTCTCAGATAAAATTTCGGGAATGTTCTTTTATAACAGAACTAGCTGACCCGCGCAACTTCGTTTGCGTGATAAATGAAGAACCGCTCAACCGATTTTGTGCAAACTTCACATAAACCATCTACTAAAGGGGTCGTCCATTAATCACGTGAGGCTCGAAAGGGGGGGGAGGGGGTCTGACAAAAATCACGAAACATCACCATGGGGGGTGGGGGGTGTAGTGAGATATCACGTGTATTTATTTCGAACAGCAAATTTACAACCCTGAATTTGAGATCACTGTAATTTCTGAACAACAAAACCCAATATTACTGACTTGTATGGAATAATTCATAAAGCACTTAATTCCTTTCTTACATCAGAAATTAATTGAAATCGGAATACCTATGCGTTGATCATACAACACAAAAATCATAACCGCGCAGAATATCGGCATTAATCCTATCAATAATAAATAATCCAAAGTTTTGGCGTGATGCAGAAAGACATAAAAAGAGCTATTTTAGCTTCAGTATCGGATGTAATGGAAGTTACATAGATAGAATGTCTAGTAAAAAAAATATTTTGGAAAATAATTACCAAATATATTCGACGTACAGATTTTCGTCTCTCTATAGCTTTATTATAAGTTATATACATATATTAGACTAGCCGATGCACGCAGCTATGATCCCGTCCACCGATGATCATTAATAAATAATAAATAAAGAAATCTTTATCTTCTTTATTAGCTCCAAAATAATGAATGTTATATAGAAACACGACGGGAGTAAATGCAACGGGAAATATATTAAAATATTAATACCATATCTATCTCTATTAAGTGACGCAAACGAAGTTGCGCGGATTAGCTAGTATCTGTATAGAAGTATGGATAGATTATAACAATAGACTCATATGTATAAAATTAAAAAAAACTTTGTAGTTACTAAAAATACACGTGATTCGGCCCAGGGGGGAGGGGTAATCTGAAACCTCACCAAATATCACCAAGGGGGAGGGGGGGTCCAAAAAATGTCCAAAAAAACCTCACGCGATTAATGGACGACCCCAAATAGTCCAAACAAAGCCTAAACATATGGTTTGGATAGGTAAGCCCATTCTTGAGTTATAAAATTACAACGAAAAGTGGCATTGATTTTTATATATATAGATAGATAATTAAATATGTGTTGCGTCAAAATAAAAACCGGCCAAGTGCGAGTAGGAGTCGCGCACAGAGTATCCGTACTAAATAACGGCAAATAATCACGTTTTTTTGTTTGAGAGCCCCCCTCAATATCGCATTTTTTTCTGGTCTGTGTATGTTGTTGTATTTATTGGTATAGCGGCAAAAGAAATACATCATCTGTGAAAATTTCCGCTCTATAGCTATCACGGTCCTGAGATACAATCGCGTGACGAACAGACAAACGGACGGCTAAGTTTCTCGAACATGGTCCCGTTTTTACCCTTTGGGTGCGGAATCCTAAAAACGATAAGAAACTTACCTTTGTGTTTACCCAAAGCGCCAAAGTCCACAGGCAATGGTCGCGCAGTAGTTTCCCTCGTCGGTGCACTGTGAGTGGGGGGCCCGTCCGTGACGTCACTGCGCGGCCGACGTACCCGCATAAACTGACCACGTAGTGACGCTTCATATCGCTCTTTTGACGTCACGCGACGCGAGTCTAGGAACATCAACTTTGGTAGCACGTATATTACGAAATATCTGGAAATATGAGCAATTCTTAGGCACATATTGCTACCAGGCATAGAAGGCCTTGCTACAACGGACTCAGAAAATCTATTTATTGGCTCTGCTGGGTGATTCAAAGTTTCGTGACAATCCGATAGCTGTTACCACACACTCGCAATACATGTTTAAAGATGTCAGCAGTCGTTTACGAAACTATGTCCAAAACCAGGGTGATTATAAGCATGTGGATATTCGGTAATGTGAAGATCTGGAAATGTGAAAAATTGGGAAGCGAAGACCTAGGAATAATCGGTTGAGATCTTTGACAACTGTTGAAACTACTACAACAGGGTTACTTCTTCGCTGACTGATAAACTCGCTGTTCTACATTCTTCCTTACTAATATTGAAAATGCGAATGTTTGCGAGTATGGATATGTGGATATAAGTTACTCTTTCAAGCTATAACGGCTGAACATATCTGGCTGGAGTTTGGCAGAGTGATAGATTATAGTCCGGAAAAACACATAGGATACTTTTGTTCCCAGAATAAGCCCCCATGAGATGCAGGAATGGGAAAAAAATTCCACGAGGGCGGATACGCGGATCCATTCAGTTAGTTTAATCTATACTTATATTAAAAAAAAAATAAGATTTGATTATTTATTTTTTTGTTTGCATCGAATAGGCTCCGAAACTACAGAACTCTAACACTATCCCCGGGTGACATAGGCTATATTTTTGTCCCATATTCCCACGGCAACTACGCGGGTGAAACCGCGTGACGTCCGCTATTACTTAATCATTTCAAGACTTACTTACCTATACCTCTGATAATCGGATTCATCTTTATCGATATCCGATAGCTGGTCGGGGCATGCCTTGTTGCTGAGTAAGCTCAAATATGTGAGTGACGGAAAACTTTTGCTGATTGTGTCCACGAAGGTCTCCAAATCACATATCTAAAAAAGTAAATAATACTTATTCAGTTTATAAACTTTCTTTGTATTTAGTCGCAGACACTCTATATAATGTCCCCACGGGCATTATATAGAACTAAGGCATTTATTTTGCGATGAATTTGGCAAGCCAATGCCAGAAGCTCCGTGGGTAAGTGCCAATCTTTCTCGTCTTAGCATCTTTAGCTTCTTGGGACTTTGAAGGAGGATAGCGTCCGCTTGGCTGCTAGGAGCAGTAATGATTTGGCTTTGTATTTTAGACATTGTTGAGAGCATACATACATTTTGGGAGTGAGTGCCGTATGATCTATCAACCACGTAAGGCTGCCTCTCTACATGTTAATCTCTATGCAATCTCTACAATAGTGAGTTACGGTGGCACTTGCTATCCGTTGAACCTTTCAGGATGAAGAGTACCTACTCAACAGATCAATGGATTTTAACAATTGAAATAATATTTAAATGAGCGCAGAGGCAAATTTGTAGGGTGCCCTTTAATAATTATGTAAAGTTTTCGTACATATTTCAGAGGAACGTTGAATAATTGTTATATACCAACCAAAGTTAATGTAGATGCCCTAAATATCGTCTGATCTATAATAAGTACTATCGTTTCGCGTAAAGGAAGCTCGTCTGCGTAAATAAACGAAATACAGAGTGACAGAAAATCCTTGCATACATTTAAAACGCACTGATGTAAGTTGTGTGCGTAAAAGAGACGTTAAAATACGTCGTGGCACTTGTCAATGGCATAAACCAAAGTCGTGCTAAAATCCAATTAGGTAAGTTAAGTATGTTGAATTGGAATACATTTCGGTCAGTTAATGCGGTGTCAGGGTAAACACAACTAACCAATAAATATGATCTAATAAGGGTATTAGGTATATTAATAATTACTGGACTGGTGACGCGCTTCCGCTCTCTTTCTTACTTTAGTAAATTACGATCCTAAGTACCTAACAAAAAAGGATAGGAGTACCTATAAGAAAGAGTGGCGCGGTCAAATGTACCGGTAGGAAGCGGACACTCAGCTTAGCAGTTCCATTCCAAAGCCGAGTGTTCCAAATGCAACCGAGACTAGCACTCGCATGATGATAATGGCAGTTTAAAGGTTATCGCGAAAATAATTACTGGGTCAGCAACGATACCGCAACATACCGACACATCGCTGTCTATCACATAGAAGTCACACACAATCATCTAAATGTGCCCTCTTACAATACTTGTGTTTAGATCTCTCATCTTCCGTATGTCCCTCTCCACGACCTTTCCCCTTAGGCGTATCCCTATCGTACCTTAAGCGTACAGTCTGACTCTGCGCAGACGAACAACCCCTTCTCTCCATATAATAAATTAAAACACAGCTCTTGTTTGAAACTTGCAACTACTGCCGTGGATCTCGGATTCGCAAAGAAGACATTTTGAATGCAACCGAGACTGGGATATGAAGAAAAACGAGTCTCCATGGAATTATTATGTTATTCGTCATTAGAACAGATAACAAAATATATATAATGTAATATTATATTAATGAATAGGTATATTACCTGATTGTTGTTAAGAGATAGTGTCCTCAGATTGTTTAAACACGGAAATGTAACAGAATCACTCAGTTTATTATTGTCTAGTATGAGTTCCTCTAATTTTACAAAATTTTCCAATCCTTTTAATGTCTCGATGCTGTTATAGCTGTAAAATAGAATTTAATATTAGTAATTATGTAGGTATTTATCAGTATCATAATACGTATTAGACAATGCTTCGAAACAGGTTTAATTGAAAAGCAGAAGCCTGAAAATAAAGTGTTTCATATAACTAATAGAATAGAGAATATCCATTGCTCTCTTGAGCCGAATGGGTAGTAACTAGTACCATTGAAGGTTGTGTGACCAGCCAAAGGCCATTAGGTAGGTAAATTAATAAAAGGGTACCTACATTATATTATACTAGCTGTGTGCCCCGTGTGGCGACGGGATCCCGTGGTGCGATGGGCAAGAGTACAAAGTGTCACCACCCCAATACATCCCGAGGGTGTCGTAAGATGCGAGCTAAGGGAACCCTTTCGCGAAGTGGGACATAAAACTATAAGGTGAAATTTGGGCGTATACTATGCCGAGGTCGGCGATAAAGGTATGACTATATGTATGTGTGTCAAACTCGCCTTTGCAAAACGACTCAGTTTAATGAATTTGGGTAGGTACCTGGGACTCAAATCTTACCCAAATTTTTGGGAAGCTGTGAACGAGCAACAGACGTCCATCAACTTTCGCATTTATAACTATATAAATTGAAATTTTTTTCATGTCATAGTATGAAAAATGGTAAAGAGAAATGATACAAGAATGAGCCACATTATTGCGTATGATCAGGACAATGACCTTACCTACTTCGATCGCTAAGGTCATTGTCCTGAGTTATCTACAGCTACGATTTATGACGTTCTGTCTGGATGTGGGGACTACACATCCAAGATAGTTTTATTTCCTTGTTATTGGACTTTTTACGGGCACGATATTGAGTAAGTTGGTAATAAATTAAGGTACCTAAGTGTAATTTATTACGGCTAAGCCAAGGATTTACCTAACAGTCAAGAGTAGGTCTAATCAGAACATGAGTCAGTAAGCTTGCTCGAAAAGATTGGCTTCTTAAGGATGTCAATCTTCCCTCCAAAGAATATGTGAGCAAAGAAGTTTATTTAGGACTAGCTGACCCCGCAACTTCGTTTACGTCAGATAAAGTGTATGAAAGAAGAGGTATTTCTTCATCAGACTCATCAAGCAGCGTGTGAAACTGCCCTGTTTGCTTAATCATAAAAGAGCTTAAAGATTAAGACTATTTTAAAGCAATTCAGTCTGCGCCAACACGCCAGTTTAGATTTACACTCACATTCAAAGAAACCCCTACAGTTAAAATTTTCAAAATATCAGATTCAAGTGTTATAACTTTTTTATTTATAAACCGATTGACATAAAATAAACGCTAAATGTTAAGTGAAGCAAACCTCAACATAATAAAAAAAACGCATTGCAATCGGTTAAGCGGTTACTGAGATTAGCGTGCACAACCGTACAGACAAACAGATATACAGACATACAGACAAAAATTCTAAAAATCATTGTTTTGGGTTCTATTGCGTTCATAAAGCCCCCCTATAATATTTTTTCTTATTTATCTTCAATGTACAGACAGCGACCTGTTACGATTTTATTATATGTAGGTATAGGTATTGATTGATTGATATTGATAAGATACTTTATTTTTTATATATTTTGGCTTCACCAGATTTTTGGAGTCTTCAAGTAGTCAATTCAAGTGCATTATAGATTACGGACAAAATTATACAAAAGGTGAAATGTGGGCATATAATATGCCTCTGCCTACCCCTTCGGGGATAAAGGCGTGACCATATGTATGTATGTATAGATTACGGTACTACAGTCAGATTTTCAGAATGAGGTCGTGTAGTTGCACGATCTTGCTTAATCAGAGATGCTGGAAGCTCAGGGGCTATGGGTTACCATAAATCTATTGCAATGTATTGCATTGACCTGAACTTGAAACTATCTTGTATCACTAACCCTAGACTAAGATAGATAAGTATACCTATTGCCTTCACACGATTCCAACTAATCATAGATAATAATCAAAGTCATAGTTAGAGGTTATATCTAGTCTTGGTACGTTGCTTAGTATGCATATTGAAAAACCCGAATGCTTAATTCTAACGGTCAGGACTATCTTCCTCCTAATCTCTATCAGTTATGTAGTCATTACGGTGATATATGGATATTGAGGGCCACTTTCATGTCTTGCAAGTCTAAAATGGGTGATCATGAAGTCCTTTTTTTGAACCTAGAGACTACTAGACAGCACAAGCACTGGGCACGAGACCCAAGACTATAGCAACCCTCCATGGTAAGTTTGTTCGAAAATAGTTGTAGCATAAAGCGATACCTACTTAGATTGTAATCAATAGCCGTCGTCTTCAATCGGTCATTTCTGTGATATAATTATGTTAAATGGAATCAAAATGATGCTTCCTATCGAACTAGAAAAATATGTGGTCAGTGTTATATAACAAACGCGGAAGGTAATTAAAATTCTATTAGCATTCTTTTTTTGCGCACAGACTAGACATTGGTCTGTACTTCATGAAAACTTACCGATTTGATTATCTAGATTTTTGATGTTATAAAAGATCATCAGCAGATAGCCGATTCCCATGTTATTTGTTATACAAATATAAGCCTGGTATTTACGGGTTGTCCGTAATTTTTTGATTTGGGCAATGTATTTCGTCAAAAGAATTGTCGGGTCAACGTGGCAGGGGCGGGACATATTGCTCATAAAACTGACGGGCCGGCATCGAGGTGACCAAAAGTTTCTCGAGGGGTCTAACCGCAGACAGGAAAATGACAATTTGCAGGCTTCCCACAAGGTCTTCTGTCCGAAAACCTTATAAAGGATGCAGGGGCCGGCTAGATTCCAAGGCACCGCAAGACCCAAAGTTGTTTGGGGATGATTATTAATGAACACCAATAAACTATATAAATGTGTTTGGCTGTAATTCATTCCTCACCTGGGGTAGTACCTAGGAGTTATGTTAACCGCAATAGTGGTTAATTAAAGCTACCTAACAGGTTTTTTTTATTAGGCATATTAAAATAGTTGATGACCTTTATATTGATAAAAAAAATATTAAGACAACTGTTGATATGAACATAAGAAATATGATACATTAGCATTACTAGTGTGGCCAATGAATGGGACATAGGACCAAATTTAAATGACAAAGTGTGGATATAGTATGGTATTGTTGCTCAGCCAACAGAGTGAATAAAAAGTTTGAAACTAATATTGGGGTTGTTAAAGTATTATGTAACACAATTTTTGAAGATATCCCCCATGTAACAAACCATAATGTTTAGCAAGTCCAAGATTCCCTCCCCTCCAAATTGTGTTAGGTACCTAATACTGGACACCCCCTTGACAGAAGCACCTTGAATGTGTCTGGAACAAGATTCATCTGTGTAAAGATGAGTCAAGAATCTTGCACTGGTTCTTTGCCACAACAAACTAAGCAGGATTTCAACAGAAGCAGCTCCATCAAAGTAACTATGCAATAAAGAAATGAATTATGATAGTGAAATTACTTCAATACTTTTGCTTAGCTTGTATTTCAATAAGTAATATTAGATCAGAAATATTAATATGGCCACGTACCTCAAATCTAGACATTTTGCTTTAGCACCATACATCTTAATAAAAGCTGGTGGTATTCGTTGGCAGTCAACTCCACAGTAGCTCAACTGAAACATACATAATGGAGACATTCTATGCAGATTAATAAATTGCAGCTTATAAATCATTTGGCTACAGTTTGTAAGCTTTTAATTCAGCAAGAGAGTCAATAAGCTCTGTGAAATTTTCCCAGATGAGGTAGCTCTGTTGCTGCTATAACTACTAGTACCTACCTACTAAAAACTAACAACATAATGCGAAAAAAAATATAAAATATTCCAGGGTGGTTCAACCTGCGGTGCTCTATCGGACTTAAGCCGTTGGTTCAGTTGTCAATGGCGGTTTTTAAGCAAAGTTGGAAGCCGTATGGACGGCTTGAAAAATTGCAACAGCAGGTAGCAGCAGCATGGCCTGAACCTGTTAGTTCAACAAGGCAATAGGTTCACCACTTATTAAGTGGGACAATAAAAAATATATTATACCTGTGCCTACCCCTTCGGGGATAAAGTGATATATGTAGAGGTGTTAACAAGAATATTAGGAACTACAGCTGTTACTATTGGTCAGCTGGTGGAAGTCCCAAAAAAATAGTTTCATTTTGACTCACTATTACCTTTTTTAAAATTATAGTCATATTTTATGTGGGTTAGTCTTGAGCTTTATGAATATATACCACTTCCAGATTGCAAATAAGATTTTTTTTTATTCTGCGCATTATTTTGATACAAAGTAAAGGTATTCTGAAACTTCAGCACCAAGGAAAATATAAACTGAACTAAAGGCTCAAGCAAGCAGTCTCTGAATGCAATGGGAGCAAATAGTAAGGTGTAATGATAGATTATTGTAAGATCAACCATAATAAAATCTACCTAATAGTTAGGGCCTCTGAAAAGTATTTTCTGTTTGTACTTAATAATTATTGAAAGTACTAGTAGATATAGGTACTGACATGACTGACTGCAAATATAATAAAAGGTGAACTTACTCGATTGTTTTCAAAACTAAGCGCGGAATGATGATGCTCCTCCATAATTATGTTTTTAAAGTAAGTTGGGGTCTAGTTTCGCTTGAAAAGCTGTTGAATATTGTTAGTTTGCTCTTGTTTTGTTTGAAACGCCAATCGTCTCTTATCAGCTTATCAGAGGAATAATATTGCTCTGCGTCGGTATCAGGAACGTTCGTATCAGTACGTCTCGTCCGTAAAATATGTAATAAAAATAAAAAATGAAATAAACAAAGTACCTCTATCTGTCAGGTGTCATGTGTCAGTGTCGTTACAAAAAAAGTTGACGTCGAGCATGACAATTGACATTGACAATGATAGATACTTTTTTCTGGCGAAGTTGCCGGCATTGCCCGACAGAAAGCCATAACCAAAAATAGAATAGAATAGATATTTTTTTCTAGGGTTTCTAGGCTTGAGAGTTTATCAAATTAATAATTTGAAAAGATGAAAATACAGGAAAAAAAATTCATGAATGATATTATTCGTCGTGCTCTTGTCTGTAAAGGCGCGCGATGCTCTGTGTGGTCTTGTCACCATCAATGTGCATGCGCTCTTAGAGCCAAACGGCATTTGAAGCAACGGGGTGGCAAGAGGCCGGATGGCATGACTTTAGTTCCGTGGAAGATGATTCGACTCGAGTAGGTACCTATTTCTTAGTTTAATTATACTCATTTTAAATGTTAAGTCCTACTCGGTAAACTTTCATCAGTTAAGTCAAGTAGCATCTTTAGAGCCTGAGGTCACTTTGTTGTTTCGAGCACTGACGGGCGGCGGCGCTTTGACATTTCCATCTAATCTTAGCGGCAGAAAATAAAAAGATAACCAAGTATAAGGGTCTCGGCTCGTCGTACAATTTTATTCCAGTCGGTGTCGAGACCCTAGGTCCTTGGGGTCCCAAGGCGCATAAATTCTTCAAAATTTTGAAGAAGCGTCTTGTGGAGTCTTCTGGTGACCTAAGGGCTGGCAGTTATTTCTCCCAACGAATAGGCATCGCCGTTCAAAGGGGGAATGCTGCCAGTCTTTTGGGCACAATGCCACGGGGGCCCTATTTAGATTTAGTTTAGTTTTATTTATTTTGTAAATAGTTATTACGCTTTAATGTACATACCATACCATTTATTGTTTAATATTTTATTGAATAAATCTTAGACAGATGCTAACGAGGCTGTTTACAGAGTGGAAACGCAAAGTGATTAATCTAAAGTTAAAAATTAATCTAATGCTAGGTAAAGCTGATAACTGGTTATAAAATGGCTGTACGTGTTTTTTCAGGTTTTCTAATTGTATCTACCTAGGTGTTAGGTGCAATCCTAAAGTGGATGGAGGCACCTCTGTTGTTGTAAACATCCAAGTTACTGTGGCCACTTTCGATGTGATGCGGGTGGCACATTATGGCCGCAGCTTTTTCCCGATTTCAATCTTTGTATGTCACTATACTGAGAATAAGTGCCTTATCTTCCAAGGGTTTTGTAACCAAGAAAACATGTATTTTAGGTAGGTCAAAGAAAATATATACGACTTTACTATAACATCCCAGTCGCATTGCGCCTACTGCTGAGCATAGGCCTCTCACACAATTCGACGACTTTTATTTGTTCTTCTGTCGACTCTGTCATCTCCCGTTAAGCACACGTGACTCTACCGCTCTATCTTAGTATATACCTGCCGAGATCTAGGCTCTACCGATATCTTCAGGGCCTTCTTGCAAGTGGACGTGGTGCACCTGCTGACTAACATGGCGAAGAGCAGGTAAACTTGAACCCTTCGACCAAATAATAGTACAGACGGGCCCACGTCATACATTACGAACGATGCTAAATTAGTACTTACGAGAGTTAGGAGACCACTACCAGTACAGAACTGCTGACGATGCATCGTACCACATTCGGAGCCTCATAGTAACAGCTGACGATGCATCGTATGACTTCGTGCGTCATTCACGAAACTTCATAATTGTTAATTTAGCAATAAGTGTAATTAAGCAATAAATCTATTTGTAATTTAGTCTTGTAGAACCCATTTAGTAGTAAACATTGTTCTTAATAAATAAATAAATCTTTTTTTTTAATAATAAATCCGTTCGACGTTACTTAACTGGCGCAGTGTGTAGGATCGCGACACTCAGCTTGAATCCAAATCTTCTAGCTTGGAGTGAACGGTTTTTATCGTTATTTCCGCGACCGAAAGAACTTACGAACGTCGAAAACCTGCGGGACTCCGGAGAATTGGAAGATCGCTGTTCTACAAGGCCCGGCTGGAGATGCAGAGAGTGCTGGGGTGAGTACTTGTTGTTTTCCCAGTTACCTGTGCTATATTTCCTTCCGTAAATTTATAATTGTTTACTGTGTGTTTGTACGTAGTCTAAAATCGCTACAAACAAATAACTTGGTGCTCTAATTAAATTAACTAGGTAATAGTGTGTTCGTATAACGCTGAAATCGCATTATACGTCCCACAAATAGAATAGGTACTGTTTATTATAATAAAAATTCTTTTGTGTTCAATTGATAGCAACAAACGTAATTAGAGTAACTTTTGAATTATAAAGAAATAGCTATCATAACGCTTACAAATACTTATAGGGTAGGCAGTATAGCCCAAAATAAATTAATTTCATTATTCTAACTACTTAGGTATATCGTTTTATTGAGATACAATGGCAATGGCGAGTATCGAGTTAGCTACCTTTAAATTTGTGTCGGATCTTTTACCGAAATACGATGGCAATAGAAAAACCCTTAATTATTTTATTAGAGAGGTAGAGAACGTTATGCTCTTATTAGAAGCACCAGTACGATCCAGTCCGGCACTCATATGTTTAATTAAAAGTAAATTAAGTGGTGCCGCGGTAGATGCCATAGCCTCGGAAGGCATCGTGGATAGTTGGCAAGGACTCAAGTCCGCGTTGACGCGTAGATTAGGAGAACCGCGGAATGAAATACAACTCATGCAGGAATTAACTCGTTTACGCCGTAATAGAAATGAAGACGCTGAGACCTTTGGTAGAAGGTTACGAGAGGTCTTAGATACTCTATATGTAGTCGGCAGACACTCCGATAAGACATACTACGAGAATATGGTTATAGATCAATATGTCAACCATCTCGACTTCCAGGTTTCAATAGGGGTACGCATAGCGAAACCTGAGACACTTGAGGCAGCTATAGTTACGGCTAGACAAGAGGAAGCGCGAATAGCATTTAATAAATTTAATAACAGCTTTAGTTCTCTTTCTCTACAAGCCAAACCGAAAGAATCACCTAAGCCTAGCCATTCGGTGCCCCAAAATAACCAATCGTTTGGCCTCAATCGTCATAATCCCCCACGTAATAACTGGACCCCCAACCAGAATCAACATAAAGGCCCATGGAGACATGGACCCCCTTCAGGTAATGTTCGACCTAATGGTTCGGGAACGTTTAGGAACTCAGGTAATTTTAGATCTCAACCAAATGTACCCCGCCAACAGGTGAACCCACCTCAGAAGGTCTCTGACGTCACTATGAGGTCAGTTACCAAACCTGAAAAACCCAGTTTTGCTTCTGAAGAGCTATTCTATACACAGCCTAGCCAGGAGCAATGCTACGCTGGCAGTTACGACCCCTTTTACGAAGGTGAGTACTACGGTAGCACGTTACAGGATAATGACCAGGAGTACAGTCAGGAGTACGCTGACGATGTACCAGTAGGAGATACGAGCTATCAGGATTTTCATCAGGACGAAGATCAGCCGAGTCACAGCTGATAAGTACCGTCAACCTCAATCACCATGGCAAAGATCATCTGCCTTACATAGAGCTCCCTGAATTTCATGGTAAGTTTTTGCTAGATACTGGAGCCTCTCGGTGTATGATCTCGCCCGGCGCTATAACTGGCACTAAGTTCGAGAATTTTATAGAACGCGAACCCTTTAAGGTGAAAACAGCCCATGCCGTTACCCATCATGATCACGTCGTAGTATTACCGTTACCGCCACAGTTCATGACCGATAAATCTCATAAATTTCTATTATTTGATTTTGACACCAAATATAAAGGTCTTATAGGTATGGACTTGTTAAAGGAATTAGGTTGTAGTATAGATTTGAAAAATAAGGTGTTACGGACTACTAATACCGAAATTCCCATCTATTTTGATTACCCCATTAAGCGTATAAAAATTGAACCAAAATGCGAACAATTAATTGTATTAAAAACGAACTATTTGAGTGGACAATATATTTGTGTCGATTTTCAGTGGAGTAAAGGACTAAAGACACCCTCCGCGATTGTGACAGTTAAAAATGGAACTTTTAAGACTTCTATCATTAACTCGACGGACAAACCGCAAATCGTACATAACAATTGCCCCTTGACCCTTGAACAATTGCCACCACAGTTATCAGAGCCAACAGATATGACCAATAAACTTAACTCACTTGAGACCAATAATGACATCGACAAAGAACTTTGCGACAATCTAAAGAAGATACGGACTGACCATATGAATGAAGAAGAGAGACGCGAAATCTCTAAACTTTGCTATCAATATAGGGATATATTCTACTCCGAAAATATACCATTGTCTTTCACTAGTGCTGTAAAACACCAATTGCGGCTAACTGACAACACTCCCATCTTTGTCAGAAGCTACAGACAGGCTCCACAACAACGTATGGAGATTAAAAAACGAATCGACAACTTACTTAACCAAGGTATAATACGGGAAAGTATTTCACCTTGGTCTTGTCCTGTCCATATTGTCCCTAAAAAACCAGATGCTTCTGGAAAGGTTAAATGGAGACTTGTGATAGATTATAGGAGATTAAACGATAGAATAATAGAGGACAAGTATCCATTACCGAATATCAACGATATTCTTGATAGATTAGGCCGCGCCCAGTATTTTACAACCTTAGATTTAGCGAGTGGTTACCACCAATTTGAGATGCATCCAGAAGACATTGAGAAGACTGCTTTCACGACTGAAAGAGGACACTATGAGTTCCTTAGAATGCCCTTTGGACTCAAAAATGCTCCCAGTACCTTCCAGCGCCTCATGGACCACATCCTAAGAGGCATAGATAATGTCTTTACCTATCTGGATGATGTAATCATTGCAGCAACTTCTCTACAACAACATAATGAGAAACTCAAACTTGTATTCGACAGGTTCAAACTGCACAATTTAAAAATACAACTAGATAAATCGGAATTCCTCCAAAAACAGGTAAACTTCTTAGGACACGAACTGACTGACCAAGGCCTTAAGCCAAACAAAGACAAAATTAAAGCAGTATTGAACTTCCCTATACCGGAGACACAAAAGGACATTAAAGCATTTTTAGGCCTAGTAGGTTACTATAGGAAATTTATTAGAGACTTCGCAAAGCTGACTAAACCACTGACAGTTTGCCTCAAGAAAAATGCTAAGATCGTTCATACAGATGAGTTCCTTGACGCAGTTAAGAAATGTACCCAGACTTTGACAAACCATTTATACTCACGACTGACGCATCCGACTTTGCATTAGGTGCTGTACTATCACAGGGAACTGTTGGTTCCGACAAACCGGTAGCATTTGCGTCAAGAACGTTATCAGATACAGAGACTCGTTATTCAACTACAGAGAAAGAACTGTTAGCTATAGTCTGGGCTACAAAATATTTTAGACCCTATTTATATGGTCGTAAATTTACTATATACACTGATCATAGACCCCTAATGTGGCTTATGTCATTAAAAGATCCTAACTCTAAATTAACGCGCTGGAAATTAAAACTCGCCGAGTATGACTACAACGTCGTGTATAAGAAGGGCAAACAGAACACCAACGCTGATGCTTTATCCAGAGTCAAAATTTTCCACAAAAGCATAGACTCATTAGCCGTTAATCTAGGTGACGATGACAATGACTTTATAAATAGAATATTCGAGGAGGCTAGGAGAGAGACGGAGACGAACAATAATTCAGTTGACCCCAACGACAACGTTAGGGAAGATAGGGGTACTGAGGACGTTGACATGAATACGGATACTCAACCTCACGTTGATAGAGACACTGAGACTATTAGTACTGCAACAGTTGACCCCGACCAACTGATATCTACGAATCATACACAACCAGATAACGAAAATAATGGCATACCAATTCTATCTGATGCTATTGACAGACAACTCAAGCAGTTTTATATTAGGTCTACTCCAGGTTCGGCATACAGAGTAGAGGACAGGTCAACCAATTCTAGGAACGTGATTAAAGATGTATTTATCCCGATCAACAACACAGAATCTGAAATCATCAGGTTCCTAAAAGAACACACGATAGCCAATCGCATTTTCCACTGCTATTTTTACGATGAAAATCTTTACCTTGCATTTTCACGTGTTTATACAACCATCTTTAATGATAGAGGTCCTAAATTGATAAGATGTACATCACGCGTTACTGTCGTCGAGAACAAAACCGAACAGCAAGATCTAATAAAACGGTATCACGAAGGTAAATCATCCCATAGAGGTATTCAGGAAACACATAAACATCTCCATAGAAATTACCATTGGCCACACATGCTGTTGACCATACAAAAATTCATAAATCAGTGTGACGTTTGTCTAAAAGCTAAATACGAAAGAAATCCAGTTAGACCCCCGTTAGCCATTACGGAAACGCCAACCAAACCCTTTCAACATCTGTTTATGGATCTCTATTCCACAGGAGGTGCAACCTTTCTGACTGTAATAGATAACTTTTCTAAATTTGCTCAGGCTATACCGCTAAATGCCACTAGTAGTGTGCACATAACAGAAGCTTTGTTACAGGTACTTTCTATTTTAGGATTGCCCCTCAAAATTACTACGGACTCTGACACAAAATTCGACAACGACGTAATAAAGGAAATTTGTGCTTCTCATGACATTAATATACACTTCACGACACCTTACAATCCAAACTCAAATTCCCCAATAGAACGGTTCCATTCAACTATCGGTGAAATCATTAGAATTCAACGAATGACGAATAAAGAAGATCCCATTCAGTTAATAATGAAGTACGCTATCATAGCTTATAATAATTCAATCCACTCTACCACAGGATACACACCACGTGAACTCTTATTTGGTCATACTTCATCCAGAAATCCATTAGAATTGTTTTACCCAAAGGAATTCTATCAGGACTACGTCTTAAACCACCGTAAAAACGCAGAAGCTGTGCAGGAATGTATAACAGCCCTCGTGTCGAAAAACAAAGAACAGGTAATAGACAAGCGCAACCAGGCTGCTGAAGCAATGATGTTCAAGGTAGGTGAAACAGTTTATAAACAGGTTGCCAAAACAACGAGGAGTGATAAGACAAAACCAGTCTTTAAAGGTCCGTATAAAATAATTCACCTGCACCCTAATAATGTAGCCGAAATCATAGGTAGTCACCCAAACTCAAAATCGATTAGAGTTCACTTCAAGCTCTTACGGAGACCACATCTTGTTCCAGGACCTTCGTCGCCGGAGCCTTCGTGCTCTACGCAACCGCAAGCTTGACCCTTAATCCTGTGGATAATGTTAATGGAATCCTCCTATTAAAAGAAGGACAGATCTTAAAGCAGGTTGATACTTTTAGTTTGGCTTGCGTATATAACGTATCATATTTATACGAAACAACCCTTAAGATTATGGCAACTTATGCCGCCACTAAAGCAGCGGAAAATAACGCAGAATTAAATAAGCCATATAAAGATCAAATAGAGAGTAGTATAAGCGCAATAGGTAAGAAAATATTATTTATAGCTCCACACCATAGGTCTAGACGTGGTATTATTAATGGATTAGGTTCTATAATTAAAACCATAACAGGTAATTTGGATAACGAAGACGCTATCAAAATCGAAAATGAAATAGCAAGCATTCGTAATTCAGTTGGTAAAATTAGTTCGTCTCAGAAACAAACAATGTTCATTGCTGAGCATGCCGTAGGTGAGTTTAGTAAACAAATTAAGCTTTTGGACGAGAATCAAAGGAAACTCCTATCAGTCCTGAAAAATGCCACTTTAGATAAGGATGTAGTAAATAAGAGATTGCACTATTTAGATTTATATATTCAGATAGACTTTAGTTTAGAGTTACTCCTAGATAAGTTAATAATCCTGGAAGACGCAATGACGTTTGCTCAGTTAGAAGTAATGCATCCCAGTATAATACCACCCCTTAGTCTTATCAGTGAAATGACGGCTATTGCAAAACAAAATGAATTCAGACCAGTAGACTCCATAAGTATTAGTAATATCCATAGCCTAGAAAAGTCTATTAGCGTCAAAGCCTATAGTACAGAACACACATTAACATTTATATTAGATATCCCGTCCACCGATCCACATCCTTACGACCTTATCCATTTGTACTCCATCCCTGATAAACGAAATCTTACCATAATTCCTAAATCCAAGTACCTAGCACCGGGAAGCAATGAGTACTCTTACCTAGACAAGGACTGCAAGAAGATTACGCAAGATACACAACTCTGCACATCGCTGACCACCCAGTTGCTGACCGAAACCGAAGACTGCGTGATATCCCTCATAAACCACCAGAACGCTAACTGTACCCGAGCCAAGATGGAGTTCAAACAAGGAAAAATTCAGAAACTCCAGGACAACAAGTGGCTGATTATCCTGAAAAATGAAGAAATCCTAAGGACCTACTGCGGGAGGAAGACCGAATATAAAAGGATATCCGGAATTCACATCGCTAGCACTACCAGTGATTGCCATCTGGAAATCCTCAACAAAACCTTGAAAACAAGCATGAACACTATCACCATTGACGAGATTATACCTCTACCAAGCAAAGCTGTCATCCCGGAACAAACAATACAATACAACCTTCAATTAGAAGACATAGACCTGGATAGCGTTCATGAACTGATGGAACGTGCTGAAAACATAGAAGAACCCCTTATTGATTGGCAAACCATGATGGCTCTCCCTAGCTGGTCAACCCTTAGTCTCTACCTTATCCTAACTGCACTAATGGGTTGGAAAGCTTGGCAATGGAAGCAGAAGAAAGCCTTACAATCTGAACCACCCAAAACCGACAGCGAGGACGCTGCGGGAAGCTGCGGGACGCGCTTCCATCTTATGGAGGGAGGAGTTAGGAGACCACTACCAGTACAGAACTGCTGACGATGCATCGTACCACATTCGGAGCCTCATAGTAACAGCTGACGATGCATCGTATGACTTCGTGCGTCATTCACGAAACTTCATAATTGTTAATTTAGCAATAAGTGTAATTAAGCAATAAATCTATTTGTAATTTAGTCTTGTAGAACCCATTTAGTAGTAAACATTGTTCTTAATAAATAAATAAATCTTTTTTTTTAATAATAAATCCGTTCGACGTTACTTAACTCGAGTGAAAACAGATTCTTTTTTCGAAGTTAGGGTAGTGTTTTTCACTTCGGGGATGCACAGGAAAGCATCTTGCATAAAATGTTTTATCTTGCCACACGTTTTTTGCTTGTAATGCACACTTTCGGAACAATAACAGCGACTACAACCAAGTGAGCGCATGAGCTTACTTTAACGTCTTCAAAACTAATGTATGGATGGGCCCGTCTATAATATTACTTGGTCGAAGCTAGTACCAGAATTCTGTACCAATCCGTCTGCCACCGTGGCCTGGGTACAAAAAGATCAATCACCCTCTCAAATGAGGACCTATAGATCATGTGCTTAACTGCGATAGGGTTGAGACTATTAGCACAAATTAGAGGTAGTATCTCTAATTTGTGCTATTAGTTAAATTTGATACCTGCAGGGATTCAAGTCCAAGATCTCTGCTCGTCCATAGCACCATAGAAGACGTCATAAATTAAGTACCTATGTGGTAGTTAGGCTTCCTAAATTATCTACCTACTTAGGCAATGGTACGGCATGGCGGCACGGCAATACGGCTCAATAGATGAAATCCTATGGGTTATCCTTGAGAGGGCTTAACCGGGGCTTGTGGATTTTTAGTCGGTAGGGGTCCGCATACGTGTAGGATTTTCCCTCACGTGAATAAAAAGGGGGCGTAAAATATGCCTCTGTCTACCCCTTCGGAGATAAAGGCCATAATGTAAGATGCCAGATACTGTAAATGTTTGTAAAATAAATAAATAAACAAAATTTTGTTTGACTGTGGGTCATTGTTTTATTAATCGAAAAATTGGGATATTATATTTTTTTCGGAAGCGAAATGGCAACAGTCTTGACTTCTAAGTAGGCTTCCACGCAGTCAAAACCACTGAAAAGAAAAGGTTTTAGTCAGTATATAGGCCTATAATGTAGGTATTCTTACCCTGTGGCAGAATTACTCTAATATTTTCAGACTAAGTAGGTACCTACTGTATGAATATTTATATTTCATCAAAAGTAGGTATAATAAATATGTTTTGTATCGTGGGAGTATTTCTACACGGGGCATTTAGCAAATAGCTGAGTACTAAGAAAAAAATGTGAAATACATATTAGAAAAAAAAAACCGATCCAGGATTCGAACTCAGCAAAACACTACCACTGCGCTAAAAAGGTAGTTAGCGATAGGTAGGTACTAGTTTATATCCTGAATCAAATATTTTCTGTTCATTGATACAATTTGATAAAACATTGACATCATCTACCAAGTCTATTCCCAACACAGGCGGTGGCAACGTTCCAGTCTAACTGCGATTCGGCTGGACTTCGATATTTTCCGCCAAGCGACTGCCATCTGGCCTCGACAACCAATCGGCGATGTCAAAGTTCGGTACTTAGACTAAATTATGAAGGGCATGGTTGCTTATTTCACAGGCGGAGCTTTTCCTTTTTTACTAATAGCACAGTATAAAGAGAAAAGGCTAGCATATATTCTTGTCTGTACAATGCGTTGACTGCAGGCATCGTGATTCTTCCACTTTACATTTTGATAGTTTATTTTTAAACAAGACGTGAGAGTATAGAAACATAACGATAAATGTACATTAGTGAATATGATACTCACTTCTCCCGACCTATACCCGAATCCTTGAAACCTCCAAACGGACTTTGGGAAGCTAATCCTAGATAAGTGTTAACCCTGAAACAGAAAAGTTCTTTTTGACGAAAATTTTGTGCAAGAAAACTTACTCTACCTTTCCCACCTCTAATCTAATCTGATTTATCAACATTATTTTTCTTGAAACCAAAAATATTATTGTTGGTATGGAGCTACAATTACAATTATGGATATATTTTTACACACATTATTTTTATACTATTAAGGTGGCAGATAAGCATATCTCTCTATCTCTGTCGAATTGGTCACCGTAGCTATGAATATTTACAACACGCTTTTAAGACCCCTTACGAAGACGATCACCCCATTTCGCTCATTCCGTAGACGATCGGTAGGTAAACCGAAGCGTAGGTATGCCTTATAGCTCATTCCAAGAGTATATGGAAGGAAGCTCCTATTGGATCTTACCGTATATGCGCTATATCTCCCTGAACACCTTGACACTGACCCATGTACATAAGAAGGCGGGGTTATTTTCTTGCAAATCAAATATTTTGTGCTCTGTACAGTTTTGGTTTTTTGATGTTTCATAATCTATTATTAATTTTTGTTATAGATCTTGTAATGTCTCCAAAAATTTTGCTGTTCAGTATCGGGCGCCTTTGGCGAGTTGACCTTCAAAAAACCAAGAACTGTGCGATTTTTTTATTGAAGGCCTATGCACTAAAGTAAGTAGTGAACATCGATTGCCTTAGATAGGTATTTAAGGGGTAAAAAATTTACCATGCGACTCCAGATTCGATGTATTTGGTGAATTGAAGGGCGTTGTTTAGGTTATTGGTTATAATGCCCGCAGCAAGACCGTAGTTATTTGCGTTTGCTCGGTCTATAACCTCCTCCAAAGTATCGAACTTCAGGATACTCTGAACTGGTCCAAATATCTGTTTATTAAAAATTTTAATAGACATGAAAGGCTAGGTCAAGTCAACTCAAGTAATAGGAAAATGAAATATTTCAAGAACATGTAACCACAACTTGCGCTTGTCCGATTAACACGGCAATACGCTCATAAAATGTAAAATGGTGAAATGTGGGCTAATACCTCTGCTCATATCTCTAGGACAAATCATAGCAAGGCATCCTTATGTAGATATGTTAAACAAGAAAGCCGTGAGATCGTTCTCACCAGACTGCCCCTCTCTAACACGTTTATTGTGAAAGTGAAAGTTCAATCCGATTGACGTTGTCATTTTTGTTTTATTTCAAACTTTAAACAGATGATCCACGTGACCTAGTGACGTAGTTTAATGCAACAGAGTACAGACAAAGTCTCTCTATAAGCCCCTCTGCACTCTATTTTATAGAGAGGGGCTAAAAGTAACAAATGTATGTCTAGTATATTTCTACATCATATTTTCGTTGTGATCAAAAGTATACCAACCTCCTCTTTAGCAATGGTCATTTCATCTTTGACATCGACAAACACGGTGGGCTCAATATAATATCCTGTATTGCCTACACGCTTGCCACCCGTCACCAACTTAGCGCCTTCCTTTTTGCCCTTCTCAATGTATCCCAACACCTTTTGAAACATAATGTCGTCAACCTGCAAAGAAAATCATTCATATTATTTGTAGAAATAGGTACAATTCTTTATTAGTAGTAATAAAATTGAGGAATGGAATCAAGTTTGGTATTCTATGGTTGCAAAACTAACTAACAAACGACGATATTTTCGTAGCTATTGAACTACGATTACGGGCGGCTATTCTCGATCATTCTACGTGAATTCGTGGACCAAAATGTCTTCTGTATCATATTTGAAACGCCATTAACAAAAAAGCAAATCATCCGTACATTTCCGTCACGGCGGATAATTAGGAATCGGCACCCTGTTTTGATACAATGACATATCACTGGTATAAAAGACTAGGCCTGAAACTAAATTATATTATTACTAGCGGATATCACACGGTTTCACCCACGTAGTTTCTGTTCCCGTTGGAATACGGGAATAAAATATAGCCTGTTACTAATACTAGATACTCGCTAATAACTTATCTTGATATTGGTCAAACAATGTTTAGAATTGGTTCGGTAGAAGATACCTATACAATGTATACAAGCAAACAATTAAACCTTTCCTTTAGTACACCTTTAGGCTCATAGGGCTGTAATTGTGAAAAAATATTTCATATTGGGTCCCTGTATTATTAAACGTAGCTTACACTACTTACAAAATTCAAATTTCTGGGGCGAAAGGTTTCGTTAGGCGTTTTAGGTCAACAAATTCACCACGTGATTTTATTACCTAGGTATAGGATAAATAAATATCGACTAACCTGAGGACCATGTTGAGTTGTTGGACTATTTGGGTCTCCAATCTTAATATTCTTTGCGTATTTAATAGCAGCTTCAATGAACCGGTCATATATTTTGGAATGAACGTACAAACGCGAGGCTGCTATACAGACTTGACCTTGCAGAGTGAAAATGCCCCGACCAGCTATCTCTACAGCCGTATCCACTAGAATAGAGGAACTGTTTTCATTCTTATGACTAACTCGCGGACGTCACGCGATTTCACCCGCGTAGTTTCCGTTCCCGTGGGAATATGGGAATAAAATATAGTCTATGTTCACCGCAAAGAGTGTAGCTTCCCAACTGTGAAAGGATTTTTCAAATCGGTCCAGTAATTCTGGAGCCTATTTGATGCAAACAAACAATCAAATCTTTCCTCTTTATAATATTGGTATAGATTGAACAGGTCGGCCCAAATGATCTTGTCCTTCCATTTTAACCTAATTCACAAATGGCTACTTAGAAGTATATGCATACACATGAAACAATTTTTATAATAATGTACTTATGTATTTAGGAATCTGTACCTGAATAAGTTTATCAAGCTTAAAAAAAAGTACCAAAATATTTATTCAAAAATAGATTGTAAAAATATTTGTCCCAATTTGCCTCTTAGAAATACCAATAAATTCTGAAAGTAAAAGGCATTTTTTGCCACTTCTTTTTTGTTGTCTAAAATAATGACAAGCACTTTGAGAATTTATCGAAATTCCTCATAGTAAACGTCATTTTTAAGTAACAGTGAAATTTCAGTTATTTTCGTTAACATAAAATATTATTCAGGCCCCGCCCAGGTTGCCCTTGAGTTTCTATAAGTTTTTTCTCTTTCTAGCTTTCCCCATTGTAGTTTTTGCTCTCTCTTTCTTTTTCTGCCTTCAGAGTATCCTCCGATAGTCAATAGGTGTAACAGATTGTATGTGAGATGTATGTTTTACAGTATTAAGGCCCTTCGGAATTTTCCCAGGACTTCGCGTCCCGATTTAAGTCGTAGAAGATTAAATGCTTGCCAAAGGTTTCACAATCGGAGATAGTGAAGAAAGAGAGAAGGAGAACAAACGGAAGCGCAACCCGAGATCAAGGCAAGGAGTTTCCTCGGTGGAAACCAGGACTGACAATTGAACGATGATAATTATATCGCCATTAAATGCGAGCACAGCAACGGGCCAGAAAATAGTGAAAATACAGATGAAAAACAGCTAACAGTACAGGCTTGTCTAGTGTCGGGCCACTTGATTTGAGTTTATTTTTGAAATACTCACAATCTGCGTCGTCCATTATAACGAGAGGACTTTTACCGCCAAGTTCGAGAGTGACTCGTTTCAGATTATTCACACCCGCTGCTTGCTGAATTAACTTGCCAACCTTAAATTAAAATAAAATTAATTTATGCTAGTGGATATATTCATTAAGTAACAAGTATAATAAACAGACTGGAAATATTTATTATACAGAATGAATCGCAAAATGTGTTGGTAAGCGCATAACTTAAGAACGAGTGGACCGATTTCAATAATTCTTTTTTTGTTGTGTAAGGTATTGTGAGGAGAAGGTTCTTATGGAAGAAAAAATATTGTATTCCCACGGGACGGGAACTACGCGGGTGAAACTGCGTGACGTCCTCTAGTTTATTATAAAAAGAAAAGAGGGGGTTAGAGAAACAACAATTTACAAGACTTCTCTTTAACCCTGTAGGCGAGGCTACAGTGGTAGCCGTAGGTCTGTTGGGAGTCCTGGGGTATTCTTCAGAGGGCTGACCTGGGACACCCAACCGTAGGCTGTTGGGCAGGATACGTGTCGGTAGGAGACATAGCATCCATGCAGGATTTTCCCTCATATTAAAAGCAAAAAAAAAATATCTTTTTAAAAAAAGAATGGGTCTGTTTTCTTGTAAATCGTTGATTGTAAATTGCCGTCTTGTAAATTGACGTCTAACCGTCTCGAGGAACTCCCCATCTAAGTCGACTGTTAAGATTTTCTCTTAGGGCCAGCCGCATTACCACGATCAAAATAATACGTTTTTGTTTTGTAATTAAGTGTTTGTCGGACTATAGTTTGAACTTATTTTTACACCAACTATCTACGTAAATGTCTTAATTCTTATTATTACCTAGTTATTTCTCATGGGTGTAGTGGGGCCCTACCAACACCATCGGGCCCAAGTCAACCTCACGTGCAAGCTCGTGCACCTGCTGAATAACGGACGAGGCTCTGACGGCGGCGGTCCATTTCAACACGGCGATGGGCTCACCACCTGTTACGTGGGACCGAATTGTACACGGTGAAATGTGGGCCGGTATAGGCCTCTGCCTACCCCTTCGGGGATGGAGGCGTGAGTATATGTATGTATGTATGTATGTATGTATTTCTCAAAGTACATAATTACAATTGAATTTGTTAGTGAAATTATTCGACAAAGTAATTTAAAATTACAATAAAGCAGGTACCTAACTATTAACAATAGATTAACTACTAGCTGTTCCCCGCGGCTTTGTCCGCGTAGAAGCTGTTATCGCGTAAAATCATAATCCTATTTTTGCGCAGTCGGTTAAAAAGTATGCCTATGTCCTTCTCAGGGTCTCGAACTATCCCTATACCAAATTTCATCTCAATCGCTCCAGCTGTTTAGGCGTGAAAGCGTAACAGACAGACAGACAGGCAGACGGACAGACGGACAGACAGACAGAGTTACTTTCGTCATAAATAAAACCACATACACAATCAAGAGTTGTTGCTTAAATATTGGCATACAAGAATCTTCAGTTTAAACTTTTTTCAAACCCCTATGCTGCTGGCTTACAAGCATACAATAAACCTCATAGCAAAATTTAGATCGCAGCCTATAAAGGTTTGCAACACGACGGAGGTGTTAGTTCCATGCACGCTGCGTATATCTTTCAAGAATTCCTTTGACATCTCCAATTACAATTAACTTACTTCAACAGACCCAGTGAATGATATCTTGGCGACATCAGGGTGATGTGTGAGAGCCACACCAGCGGTCTCTCCGTACCCATTGATTACGTTCAGGACGCCTTTGGGAAGTCCAGCTTCAACGAAGAGTGCAGCTAAGTATAACGCAGTTAATGGAGTCTGCTCTGCTGGTTTTACTACTACTGTACAGCCTGGTAGAATAGAAAGAAGAATAAGGTTTTGTGTGTTCGTGTATTAGAAATGCGAAAGGTTGTGAGTTTGTGTACGCATGAACGGCTGAATGGGATCCGGCCCGCTGAAATTTCGTGCAGAGAAAGATAGAAATAGTCGGAACTCGAAAATGGGTGAAAAATCCATGTGATAAGAGCTGCTAGTACCGTCTAGTATTCTAATTGTTTTTGCTTGAAGCTGAAGCTAAGAAAATCTGTTTTAGTTGATGTGTAACATCTGTCCTGGCTGTTGAAATTTTGATTCATGGTGTAGAATGTTCACAGATTTTCCTCCAGTATTAATTTTCGATCACGGCAATAGGGTTGACCCCAGTTACATGTAGGACCTATAAAACTACTGTGTGGGTAAGTAATTCACTTCTCTCTTGGGTGTAAAGGCGTAAGTATATGATTTACCACCTGTAATGGTTCTTGACAATAAACTAACCTGCAGCTAAGGCTGTTGTCACTTTACTGATGAACATTGCAATAGGTGCATTCCACGGCAAGATGAGTCCACATACGCCAACTGGTTGCTTCAATGTATAAGCGAATAGAGCGCCATCTTAAAAAAAATAATAAGAAGAAATTGTATAGATATCTATAGCAAGGCTGCAAAACGGATATACTGAGATCTTCAGGATCTTCGTCAGCCTGCAAGTGGAAAACCTTATGGCTAACAAACAAGGTTATGGTGACGATAAGGAAGCCACGTAAGTGTGGTGCAGTGAGGTCAAAAATACACAACTGCCTAACAATATAAACTGTTGCCCGCAACCCACCAAGAGTGGTTGTTTATGTGGTTGGAGGAGTAATATGGAACAGCTTTACACTATTGTAACATTTAGAACCCATGCCCGACTAACACTACTGAGTATGTAAATCGTTTCATGGTCTAAATCCTATCTGGATTTGAAGTCTGGGGCCTGCTTCCAATGGCTAATAAGAGATTTTTATTTAACGTCCCCATTGGAAGTGAATAAAGTCTGACATCCTCCAACCTCGTCAGCAGGTGTGCCACTAACAAGGTTGGTCATTTGGACGCCGGAGAGCTTAAAAAAGCCCGTCACATTCCAACGTGAACTTACTCCGCAGAAGTTACAGACAGTAAAAAGACATTAAAATTAGAGATAATTAAAGAAAAAGAAACAAGCATTTACCGACAGGAATCGTGGACCCCTGGATCTTGTCAGCTAAACTCGCTATGTAGTTGATACGTCCATCGGTACGTACCATATACATTTTCGACATACTCAAAACCATGCCATTATTAAGTGTCTCTAACTCGGCTAGATAATTGAAGTCTCTCTTTACCAAGGTACCAAACTTGGTGAGAAGCTGTCCTCTTGCAGACGCGTCCATTAAACGCCATTCTGAGTTGCGATGAAAGGCACGCTTGGCTGCGCTCACTGCTAAGTCTACATCTGCCTGAAATGTAGCAAAGTTTTGTTTAAAATTACTTACATGGCAACTAGGTGATGCAGTTATTTTTAGAGTGAAACAAATTGTTTTAATTTGCCTCATTCCAGCATAGGCGATGTCTAGATCTATTTTGAGCAACCAAAAATTAACTCTTGCGAATTATAGGTATCTATTTTACTATCAGAGATGTTAAAAGGAAACATGATGAACAAACCAACGGCTTCCTATCACTTAATGCTGTTCAGCAATCATACCGAGACGAGGGCTTCAAATCAAAGGATTTCGGATGATATAATAAAAATCTTACCTTATCTCCTTCCGCAACCGAAGCAATGACAGATCCATCGTGAGGAGAACAGGTGTCGAAGGTTTTGCCACTTTGCGAATCCACCCATTCGTTGTCGATGAATAACTACGAAAAGAAAAGGAAGGCTTAAAATGGCGGCTTCTGAGAATATACGACTCCACTGACTCTATCTACATACAATCATGTTTATACGAGTGGGTATTTGATTATAGATAGGTAGGTATGTACCTGTTATTCCGTTTCGCTATTGGCGTCTGGCTAAAATGCAATATAATATCATAATATGTTTTTAAAAATTTTTAGTTATTTTTATTCAATAGCACATGAGTTCAGAAAAGGTGGTGATAATTATCAATCTATATCTATATAGATATATAACAATCAATGCCACTTTTCGTTGTAATTTTATAACTCAAGAACCAGCTCACCTATCCAAACCAAATGTTTAGGCTTTGTTCCGACTATTTAGTAGATGGTTTATGTGCAGTTTGCAAAAAATCAGTCGAGCGGTTCCTCATTTATCACGCAAACGAAGTTGCGCGGGTCAGCTAGTTTATTCATATAATATAATATAAAAGAAATAATATAATATACCTATATTTTATCTTTTTATAGTATACCGTATATAGTTTGTTCTAATATCATAAATTGTATTTATAAGGTATCCGCTTAGACCATATATCACGGGACTAGCCTTTGCGAACCACCGCATACAAAAATATTCTGCTAGTTTTCATAGCGGGTGAAGGGGGAAACACAAAGACATATAAAATTTCATTATATTTAAAAATGTATTAATCGACAAACGCGTAATGGCTGTTGCGTGTTAATGTTTATTGTACAGTCAACTACAATGAAATGTACTAGTTTAATCATATAAAATGATGTACTGATGTACAGTGCTTTTTATAAAGCCAAATCCTGTGGTTAGATGATCTAAGGGTATCCGCTACATTTTGGTGTATTAAGTATTGGCATAGCACCCAAACACAAAACTTGATTGTACAAGATTTTATATTAGGTGAGTAATTTCTTAGCCTAGATCCTAGAAAAGGTCAAGTTGTTATTGTATTTTGGCATATTGCTATAGTTTGGACCTTTATCCTAAATCCAGGCTATCCCAACCCTTAAAAGTATTGCTTGTAGGTACTATTGAACATTCTTGGTCACATATTTTATGTTCGGGAATACTTTATTGGTTTTTAGACCTCTATAAATATGAAACCCTATCACTTAGACTCCTCTGTCCGTCTGTCTGTCTGTCTGTCTCCAGGCTGTATCTCGTTAACCCTGATGGCTAGAGAGCGCTGAAGTTTACGCAGATTACGTATTTCTGCTGTTGCTTTATAGAAAAAAAAAATAAGAGGGCTCCCATACAACCGACTCATAATTACCCGGTTTTAAAGGAACATGCAGCATGTAAATGTGCCGTTTGTTGGATGATAAGTAGTGTCCGACCGAAACTGGTTTTCCGGCCGAAACCGAAACCGAAACCGAACTTTCGGCCCCAGGGTCAGTTTCGGCCGAAACCGAAACCGAAACCGAAACTCACGTGTTCATATTGAAAAAAAAAAAAAAACAGCCAAGTGCGAGTCGGATTCCCGCACAGAAGGTTCCGTTACAAAAATTGGGCATAAAAATTATGTTTGTTGTGTGGATGCTTTTTTCTGATTTTAGTAGGTATTTTTTGTTATAGCGGCAACATAACAGGGTGGCTGTGTCTCTTCGATATCGCGAACGCTTTCAACACCTTGCCCTGGAGCTGCGTTTAGGAGGCGCTTATTTACCATTTATTTATTTACTGCAGTAAGCAACATTTACTATGGCCGGATATGGATGGGTGACCACCACGTGGACCACTTTGTGACATTTATTTACGAGCGTTTCCGTGCTTGGGAAGGCACGATAAGCCGTTGGTCCCGGTTGTCAGTAAAATGACAGTCGTTAAGCCAAGTTGAAGGCCTTACGGGCGGCTTGAAAAATTTCAACTGTGGGTAGTCACAACCTGCGCCCGGGTCGGCAGCGCGTGTGTAGCGCCTCTGGTGTTGCAATTTTTCAATAGGTGCAGCGAGTTCCACCAAGTTCCATCAATCAACGGTATAAATCTTCTCAAGTGTGTGTTCTAAAGATGAGTTTCTTTCTTTTACGTGTGGAATTACTCATAGATGCTATTGCAAACTCCTACCGACGAAAACCACACCGTGCCGTGCTACTAGCTCTTGGCTGGTTTTGGTTACAT
Source organism: Miltochrista miniata (assembly GCA_933228765.1). NCBI lineage: Eukaryota > Metazoa > Arthropoda > Insecta > Lepidoptera > Erebidae > Miltochrista > Miltochrista miniata. The sequence continues at coordinate 26,360,785 of OW121758.1, forward strand.
TCTAGAAGTATATAACTAAAAGTGGACAACAGTAAGCCGGACTAGCGCACGTAGAGTTTCGTAAAAGAAAAGCGGCAAAGAATCACTTATGTTGTAAGCCAGGCCCCCTTTAATATTATTTATTTGTCTATTTTTATTATTTGTTGCTATAGTGGCAAAAGAAATACATCATCTGTAAAAAGAATTAACTGTCTGACTATCACGGTGCATGAGTTACAGCCTGCTGTCAGACAGACAGACGACCAACGAAGTCAACGGAACCGACAACAAAGGGATAGGGTTATACAATGTCCTAGATCACCTTTTAGGATCCCGTGAAATTAATTGGAAGTCCTTTGTAAGTATTCGGTCAGTAGCATATTAACTGGTTGCCTTATGTCGCGCACCGTCCAACACGCAAATCGTCCAATTGACTCAATCCGTCCAAAACGCAATCTGTCCAAAACGCAATCTGTCCAAAACGCAATCTGTCCAAAACGCAATCCGTCCAAAACGCAATCCGTCTAATACTCAATCCGTCCAGAACGCAATCCGTCTAAAACTCAAGGCGTCCAAAACGCAATCTGTCTAAAACTCAATTCGTTCAAAACTCAAGACTTTTTTCTCTTGCAAATAAAGAACATTGACAGCCACAGAAAGGATGGAGCTACGATATTTTTTTTATATTAATTTTTAGGTTTCCGTTGCCAAATGGTTAAAACGGGACCCTATTACTAAGAGTTCGCTGTATGTCCGTCTGACCGCCACCAGGCTGTACTCGTATCTCATGAACCGCGATAGATACAGTTGCAAATTTTGGGTGGGTCTAAAATAAATAAATTAAAATAAATAAATTAGATAAAATAAAAAAATTAATAAATTGATAAATAAATAAATTGATAAAAAAATAAAAAAATGAATTGATTGGAAAGGTTTATCGATTACATAAGGTTCATGACTCATTTGAAGGACTTGGTGTACGCCTATTTAATAAAATCCCATTAGCTATTAACCTTCCTTTACATAAATTCAAGTTGGAAATTAAGGCACATCTTTTAATAAGAGCATACTATGCTATTGATGAATATTTTAATGATACAGGGACATGAAAAATAAGTTGCTACTCCTCACTTAATTGGCGCGATTAAACGTCGCTTGTGTAGATAAAATTGTAAATCTAGTATTACTATATTTAATACTAGTAATTTAGTATAGTAGTATTTTATATTTAAGCTGTTAGAATAAATTTGGTTTACTTTTAATTAATTACTTTAATTTTCCTTCTGGGCGGGCGGAACACAGTGTAGACACTATTTAAATAACAGACCTTATAGGGTGCGTGCCGGAGGACATGAGTGTTGGACGGTATGCGTGTTAGACGATATGAGTGTTGGACGGTATGCGTGTTAGACGATATGAGTGTTGGACGGTATGCGTGTTAGACGATCTGAGTGTTGGACGGTATGCGTGTTAGACGATATGAGTGTTGGACGGAATACGTTTTTTTTCGTTGGACGATTTGCGTGTTGGACGGTGCGCGACAAATATTTATAAAATAAATATACCAACCACGTCACAAGCAGAGCCAGGCACTCAAAATTCGTGAACAAGTGAGTTTCGGCCCGGCCGAAAGTTTCGGCCCATTTTGGCCGAAACCGAAACTGCAGCCGAAACTCGATTTTTTGGCCGAAACTGGCCGAAACCGAAACCGAAACCGAAACTTCGGTCGGTCACTAATGATAAGTTACGATGATGTCCATTGCTTCCGTGGCTTCCAGAAGAGAGATTATAAGTGGAGGAAATGCTTAATAATATTTCATTTCATGCTCTCCTCTCATTTAGGTACTGGAACAGATTGACTGAGCAGGCAGCTTTGTATTATCTTATTCCTAACTACGTTTCCTTGTAATATCTACAGCCACAGTGCAACGCGCGTATAGATAGCGTTGCTCGAAATCTACAGCATACATAAATATGATATATCATATAGATATCGCTATACCGAAGTGGAAAACCAACTCAGCTGTTCAGGAGCTGCGACATTAAATATGTACATACATAGTTTCCCCGAAGGGGCAAGCATACGCATAGTATACGCCCACATTTTACCTTATATTATGTCCCACGTTATAAGTGGTGAGCCAATTGCCGTGTTGAAATGAACAGGCACAGGTCGTGACGAGAGATGAAATTTTTCAAGCAGCCCATAAAGCCTTCACCTTGACTCAACGACTGTCATTTTACTGACAACTGGGTTTCAAATCGAATTATCCTTCTCTACGCAATGGATCGTTTTGCGAAAATGTTCCGTTAGTCGCCTCTTACGACATCCTCGGGATGAAGGGGGGTGACGACATTTTGTACTTTTTCCCGTCGCCACACGGGGTAACTATGTATGTATAACAAAATAGAATTTATTTTACAAATCTAAATTCGTTGGAATGACTATTACTTAGGCTGTTTCGGCATATACGGTACCAATAAAAAAATCTATCAGCGGTCTACGTACTTACCTAATTATACCAGAATCAAGTACAAAGTAACTTAGAAAAGGGGTTGAAATTGCTTTTGGAGTTCCATTAGAGTACAACATCAAACGGAAATAATATTTATTATGCGTACCTTGCCAAAAAATTTTTTTTTTTTTTTTTATTTACTCCTAAAACCATATCTACTACAGTTATAATGCAGTTTACATAATCCCAAGAAATAAATATACAATGTAATGAATGTAAAATATTAAAATGAGACCCTTTTTTAGGGTTTCGTAGCCAAATGGCAAAAACGGAACCCTTATAGATTCGTCATGTCTGTCTGTCTGTCTGTCTGTCTGTCTGTCTGTCCGTCCGTGTGTCACAGCCATTTTTCTCCGAAACTATAAGGCCAATGCCATTGAAACTTGGTAACTAGATGTATTCTGTGAACCGCATTAAGATTCTTATATAAAACTAAAAAAAAAAGTAGTAAATTTTGGGGGTCCCCATACTCAGAACTGAAACTCAAAATTTTTTTTTTCATTAAACCCATACGTGTGTAGTATTTATAGATAGGTCTTCAAAAATGCTATTGAGGTTCCTAACATAATTTTTTTCTAAAATGAATAGTTTGCGCAAGAGACACTTCCAAAGTGGAAAAATGTGTGTCCCCCCCCCCTCTAACTTCTAAACTAAGAGAATGATAAATCTAAATAAATTATATGATGTACATTGCCATGAAAACTACCAACGAAAATTGGTTCGAACGAGATAGAGCTGGTAGTTTTTTTTAAATACGTCATAAACCGCAATTTTCGGTTAGAAAAATCACTACCACTGCGAACGTATTTATGTTACTTGCTGCTACGAAACCCTTCATGGGCGAGTCCAACTCGCACTTGGCCAGTTTATTTTAACGTGCGGGAAAATCCATCATGGATGCTATGCCGGGCTCCTACCGACTAAAAAACCTCACGTAACGCCCAACAGCCTATGGTTGGGAGCCCCGGGTAAGCCCGGATGTCCCAGGACTCCCAACAGACCTGCGGCTACCACCCCGCCTAGGGGGTGGTTCGGGTGCTATTCCGCGTCTTTGGGGGCTCTAAATGTGATGGGACCCTATGGGATCCTATGGGACCCTATGGGACCCTATGGGGCTCTAAAGGGCCAAGGCAGGCATATCTGCAAGTGGTGCAAGAGACTATGGCGAAGACAAATTGTGACCGGAGTGTGGTGATTTATGGACTGTTGGCCTTATTATAAAGAAATTGAAGATCTAGTGAAATACGGTAAGAAAATTCCGAAACAAGGACTTGTGTGGATATCTATCCACACAAGTCCTTGTTTTGGAATTTCCTCACTGTATTTCACTAGATCTTCACCAGATCTTCTTAATCTTCGCAAGAACTGAGCGTTTTATATTGGCGTTATAAATCCTGGGACTGCCTGCCCGCACAAATGTTTCCTTTACCTGACAATCCCGGGTTCTTCAAGCGGAGCGTGAAGAGGCACATTACAAGGCCGCCAACTTGAGGACGACTGTCAGAAGTCTAACGGACTGTAAGAGTGACTCCCAATCGCTAAATGCGCCACGTCTTTCTATTAGGTTGGCGACGTTAATTTGGATGGATATAAAAAAAACTCAGATGATGATAATTTACAAGCACACTGATCTGGAGTCTGGCACATCACTCTGTTTCAATCAAATTTCATACGAAACTCACGGGTTTATGGTTTATATTGGAACTGTTTATGAAATATGTCATAATATTTTTATGAAAAGGGGTGCTAAGGGGTTCGTAGTATGTCATAGTTAGGTAAATTAGCTGTGGAGCTCAGCTAGTATTAAATATGATTGATACTTTTTCAGGGCAATACTATTACTTTTTCCGTAGACAGAGTATCAAGGGTAATAGCAATCCGCTAGTGATTTATGGCTTGCTGTCAGTGCTACCTTTTTTTACATCGTCAGAAACGATCACTAACGGCAAGGTTTGATAAAGTTTCCAAAAATAAGATTCAAAATTTGTGATTGAGACGCCCTCAGAGTGCTTCGATTGAGTCTCACGAGTTCCTAATTACGGGTTTTTTAACGTGAGGGAAAATCCTCATGGATGCTATGCCGGACTCCTACCGACTAAAAAACCTCACGTAACGCCTAACAGCCTATGGTTGGGAGCCCCGGGTAAGCCCTCGGAAGGATGTCCAGGACTCCCAATTCCTAATAATAACTAAATAACCGAAACATAAGCAACAACTACGATAATTAACATATTATTTCCTGTTTTTGATATCTACTCTAAATAAAGTATTAATTGAAAGGCCCGGGGAAGCTTGATAAAACAAAACGTAGTGTGATCTAACTCGCCAGCAATTGCAATCTACAGAACATCTACAGAATACAGCTTAGAATTAAAAAATAAAAACTTTTATTATATTTGCATTAATTTAAAGATACAAATAGTTACCTTCGTGTATTTAATTTGCGGTGCCATCACTATAATAAAACGAGTCACAGTAAAGTACTATTTACTGGCAAACAGACTACTTGCAACTGGGCCTTCGTTGTAAGTTTTACAATGGAGTACACTTCAACGATAAGATAAAACACCAAAAATATAAACGTAATAAACACTCAACACCGCTTAATCTTGCCGAACACTGAATAAAATTCGATAACAGTTCACAGAACATTAAATAACCTGATTCTCTAATGTATAATTTACATATAATACATATTGCCGTATGTTTAGATAAATAAAGTCTATGAATTATTTATTACAGCATGTATTCAACTGAGCTCAAGCAATTCACACCGAGAATGACAGCGACTCGGTCAATGCCATATTATTTTACACTTTTAGGAACCTAGTTGCTTGTAAAACAATGCACGGTAGGTAGTTTTGAGAACATATTCAGTGTTTAAGTCTATTGTAATAGTAAATATGCACCTACAAGGTAGGTATTAACATAGTGGAACAAGATCTTATCTCGTATTATGAGAGTACTAAAAAAATATTTCAGAGCCAAAATCAGCCTTTTCTGCAACTGGTGACTTGCTGACTAGAGGACGGGGTTATACCACAGATTACTAAATAGTTACTACGTATGGTTATACCACCGAATGAATTAGTAGTGCGTAGTTATGCTAAGAAAAACTATAATCTATCCAGTTTGGTCGCGAACGTGGTTAGGTATATATTATGGCCAAATGTCTCTTCAGAGCAACAAAAAATGGGCGAAGAGTACCTAGGTACATAAATAGTAAAGTACGATGCTATAGATTGATTTAATTGATACCACCAAACACAACAAAGTTTGCAGGAAATATCCTTCTCCGGTGTATTGAGTTTTACACTCGTATGGGTGTCTCAAAGAAAACCTAAAGACGTGGTTAGACGATGCCTTGTCCTCGTATGCTCATATCATAATCTAATTCATATTCGTGTTTTTAGCCTTTGACGAAAAAGATAGGTATTATAAGTTTAGTCGTGTCTGTCTGTGGCAATAACTGTAGAAGGGGCAGACCAATTTTGATGCATTTTATGTACGCTAACTGATGTGATCGAGATGGTTCGACATGATCGCATGGAACTAGCTGATGTATCATGTCTGCAATACACCAACTCCTCATCTATATAAAATTACTTGTCCCGACTGACTGATTGACTGACTGATTCATCAACGCAGAGCCTAAACCGCTGGACCTACAAACTTGAAATTTTGACAGTAGATGCATTTTATGATGTAAGCATCCACTAAGAAAGGACATTTGGAAATTTTGCTACTAAAGGGGTAAAATAAGGAATGAAAATTTGTATGAAAGTCCGTCACTTTCAGAGCTAGGTTCACTAAATTTCATAAACGTGTATCAGCGTTTTCAAAATTTAACTATTAAGAGGGTAAAATAGGCGATAAACGTTTCTATGGAAAGTTCGTCATTTTCAAAGTTGGAAGCATGAAACTTCGGACACCTACGTCTTTTGAAATAAATGAACACGTGTATCAGCGTTTTTCAAAATTTTACTACTAAGAGGGTTAATAATAATTACAAAAATAATAATTACAAAAATCGGATCAAATTAAAATATAACGTAGCTGACGTTAACCTAAACTATGGGAGTAAACGCAACGCAACGGGAGTAAATGTGACGGGAACTGGTGACATACTCTCTCTTATGTGACGCAAACGAAGTTGCGCGGGTCAGCTAGTAAAAATCATTTAAAAAAATTACATTTCTAAGACATGCATTGTTGTCGTATTAGGATTTTCCAGGACAGGAAACACGTTTTTAGCGAAATATTTGTATTTTAACTAAGTATAAGTGTAATCCATAATTTTTTTTTTAATAGAAGCATGTTTTTTATTTAATTAATTTAATTTATTTATGTATACATATAATTACTTAAGATGTACTCTTATAATGTATGTGTAATCTAATATGAACCTGGTTTTTCTGGTGAGCTGCTATTTTTCCATCCGAAAACTGAAATGTGGCAGCTAATTCCTCAAGAAATTGTTAAAGATATTTGGAAATTTCAGGTAGGTATACGTAAATCGTAACAGGTAAAGGTTCAGCACCACTTTTAGACCATTAAGCTACCACTAGACCCGCTATTGAGTACACCGCATTTGATCCCTTTTGATTACAATACGTAAATTCTAAGAATGGATCTTCTTATAACCAGTCAAGAGAGCCTTAAGTAGGTATTTACAGTACCGCTAATATCATAAAAAACCGGCCAAGTGCGAGTTAAACTCGCCCATGAAGGGTTTCGTAGCAGCAATTAACATTATAAAAGTTCTTATAGTTCGTTGTAACTTTGATTGATGTTTTAACACGTTCGCAGTGGTAGTGATTTTTCTAACCGAAAATTGTGGATTATGACGTATTAAAAAAAACTACCAGCTCTATCTCGTTCAAACTAATTTTCGTTGGTAGTTTTTACGGCAATGTACATCATTATATTCTATTTAGATTTATCATTCTCTTAGTTTAGAAGTTAGAGGGGGGGGGGGGGGGACACATTTTTCCACTTTGGAAGTGTCTCTTGCGCAAACTATTCACTTTAGAAAAAAATGATTTTAAAAACCTCAATAGCATTTTTGAAGACCTATCTATAGATAATCCACACGTATAGGTTTGATGAAAAAAAAGATGTTGAGTTTCAGTTCTGAGCATGGGGACCCCCAAAATTTGCTGCTTTTTTCTAGTTTTATATAAGAATCTTAATGCGGTTCATAGAATACATCTAGTTACCAAGTTTCAAAAGCATAGGCCTTATAGTTTCGGAGAAAAGTGACTGTGAGACACGGACGGACAGACAGACAGACAGACATGACGAATCTATAAGGGTTCCGTTTTTGCCATTTGGCTACGAAACCCCTTAAAATCGAGCATTCTGTAAAAACGGCGATATTAAAAATATCTACGTCATTTCGAGAATTCAAACTTCTTTCATAACAGACTTTTGAATCAGAAATCATTACTCTATTCTACAGCCAATTGTCATGAACTAAACTGTGTCAAAGTCAACATTTAATATCTCTTTGAAATTTATCTACCATCTGAAGAATTTTAATTAGGATAGCGCACTGCCATTTATGTTGTTAAACCCTTACTAATTAATCATAAAGGTAATCTATTTCATGAAAACACCAAGAGAAGTAGCGTGTTCATGTTTTTGATCACCTTCCCGTTTTAAATAATATAGGCAAAGCTTTGTACCAACGAGCATGACTATTAAACGAGCAATTGTATACGGCGGAAGAGGCAATCTAGGATCTTATTGTGTCAACCACTTTAAATCGGCAAACTGTTGGGTACTAAACATTGATCATTTCGAAAATGAACATGCAGACGCTAATATCATTGTCCCACATGAAAGTACATGGACAGAACAAGACGACCACGTAATGAGTGAAATAAGTTCTATACTGGAGGTTAATAAAGTAAATACTATAGCTTGTGTAGCCGGAGGGTGGACACCAGGAAACGCAGTTAACAGTCTTAGCAGACATGCGGATCTGACATGGAAACAGTCAGTGTGGCCTTCTTCTATCGCAGCTACTATTGCTGCTAAATATCTTGCGCCTGGAGGCTTGCTTGCTTTCACAGGTGCTAAAGATGCTTTAAATGGTACACCAGGTATGATTGGTTACGGGATGGCTAAAGCAGCTGTACATCATCTTACCAAGTCACTGGGTTCAAAGAATTTCGGTTTAGTGCATGATTCATTAACAGTAGCCATACTTCCTACAATATTAGATACTCATACGAATCGAAAGTGGAAACCAAACGCTGATTACAGTTCATGGACGCCTCTCAGTTTTATAGCAGAGCTACTTTTGACATGGTCCAGAGGAATAGATCGACCACCAAATGGTAGTTTAGTGAGTCTTGTTACGAGGAATAATATAACGTCTTTGGTTATTGAGGATCAAATCATTAAAAACGTCAATGTAGGTCAGGAAGAAGACAAACAGAAGATTAAAGAGGTCGATCCGGAATAGAAATCAAATGACATTTTACTGAATATTTGCGAACTTGTTTTGTGTATGTGTGTTTTCAAATTAAATGTTTGCCTTTCCAGAGAAGTGATGGTTTCAATAAAACGCCCATTATACAAGAAGTTTGAACTAAAACTTTTCAAAATTGTAATTGTTGCCGCAAAAAAAATGATCCATGAAAAATGTCTGGCTTTTGTCCTAGCTTTTGGGTGACCGTTTGTGGTATTTATAAAATGCTTTATTAGCCGTTGGCTTCAGCTGTCAATAACACTGTAATCGTTGGCTAAGGTTAACGCTGAGGTTGATTCTTATAAGCATCTTGAACCCTTTTTTATCAGCATGTAGTCGTAAGTTATCGGTGTCAGTTTCAACATAGCCATATGCTCACCACATATTCATTATGTGGGACTGAATATAACTGGTGAAATGTGGGCATGAAAGGATGCTTTTCTGCCTGCTTTTTCCGAATGTGTGCGTAGGTATGTGTTTTTCACTGATCACAGTTGTCAGCATCCTGTAAGTGAGACCACGATCTGTCACGAATATATAAATATAATCGTGGATGGTAAATTATGTATGATTAGTTGTGTGACATCAAGCCAAGACCTTGGGCTTCTATATCGTGTGAAAACATTAATAACAGTAGCCGAAAACAAAGAAGAAATTATTCATTTATTTTTATTAATTTAAAACAAAGCTAAATTAAGTTAAAGTAAAAGTAAATCCCTAGACATGCCATCCCGGTGTGCGCTAGCTATAATATAAATATTATTTTTCGAGTGTGTACAATTACAACAAAAAAATGAGTAAGTGTACAATTTCGGCTATATTGCGAATCTGCCATTTTGAAAATCTCATATTTGAGAATCTCATATTTTGCGAATCTGATGTTATGAGAATAAGGGAACAAAACTGTCCATACTAGTAATTTAGAATTTACACTTCAGAGCATCTCATAGACTTTCTATGTGTCCACTTAGGTGGTCTACAGGTGTTTCAAGATTTACTCATCACACCTAATTTGTTATAGTAGGTATCATCCTAGAAATTGTTAATGATTTACATTTCATTGATTAGCAAACACAGTTTCAACAACAATTTACGCCCTTAACAGTGAAACAATTTTACCTATTGAGTTATTTGAGTATCTGTAAATTAACACCCAGGTGGCCGAACGTGATAGACGTTAACCGTGGACACCCAGGTGGGCCAATGTGACAAAAGTTAACCGTGGGACACCTAGACATACTCCCTTTGTAAAGTTAACCATGGAACACTTAAGGTAGCTGTCCGAACTCGACCGCAAGCAGCACTGCGGTCGCTGCAGCGTGCCACCACCGCACCACCCCGGTCCCCATACATTTTGTAAAGATTTGTATTAGAATACATTCCGGACTCGGCAGCAGCGTCGCGCCGGCACTCAGTACTGCGCGGCACTGTCGCCTTGCAGCGCAGCCGCGGCTGCAGTTGCTGCTTGCGGTCGACTTCGGACGGTTACCTTTATATTTTTCGATATTCAATGTAATAATAAAATAAAATAAAATATAGGCGGATCAACGTAACAGCAGTTAACAGTGTAACACCTAGATGGAGTCCATTTCGATTGCTCGGCCAATATGTCGTAGAAAAAAGAAACTTATGTCAGCATTTCGAAGGAATTCGTAGAAAACGAACAGTGAAAACCGCAAATTCGAAGAGTCAATATTTAGAAAGTTATAAGGGTTTAACCGTGGCCGCGCAGTCCGCATGAATTCAACTGCGCGGCCACCAGTTCTCTTGAACGGAGCTACGTACAAGTCTAATTCTTTTTGCTAATCACTGATACGATTTCGAAGAAAATGTAGATTATAAAAATAAAGCCCTACTATTTGAACTTCACGACATACGGCACTCCAAAGTTATAGCCGCGCAGTCCGCATAAAGCGAACCGCGCGGCCACCAGTTCTCATTAACGGAGCATTGTAGAAGTCTAATTCTTTTTGCTAATCACTGATACGATTTCGAAGAAAAAGTAGATTTGAAAAATATAGCCCTAAAGTTTGAACTTCTCGTTCTACAGCACTTACGTAAGGGCGAACCGCGCGGCCACGTGTTTCTTAAAGTGGAGCTTAAACAGAATTTGGTAGAGGTCTCATTATTTTTGCTAATCATTGATACGATTTCGAAGAATATGTAGATATCATGAATGAAGTTCTAATGCTTGAAAATCACGAGTTACAGAACTTAAACCCTGTAACTCGAGTTAAAAGAAGGGTGACCATGATTTACGTTGCGTCGACGAGATATTCCCAAAAAAAAATTGAACAAAGGATACAAATCCTTTAAAATATTTACCTAGCACAAAGTTATTATTTTGATTTACCAGATTTTATTCAATATCATATTGAAGTCGGCGCCAAGTAAACCCATAGGTATAGGTAGGTAGGTATTATTAATGGCAACAACTTCCATATTAAATTAAATAAAATCTGATAAACCAAAATACATATCACTATGTGCTAGGTATATTTTATTTTTAAGGATTTGTATGAAGTCGGTTCTATTGTTTAATTATTTTTTTATTATTATTTTAAGTGACGGGTAGACCGATAAGTATATCTATCTAGGTGTAAAGTTCTCATCAACACAAATCAATCAAGCCGAAACACAAGGTAACTGCTGTAAATCGTTAAGAAATTCCCTCAACTGTCTTTCGGTTCCATCATCATATCGACTCCAGACCTTTATTAAATTGTAGTAGGTATACTTACTTATTAAAGCACTTAATCAAAAAGTTAGCAAACGCACTAGTTGTCCCAACAATTTTCGGTGGTTGCCCTCGATTTCTCCTGGATCCCAGCATCAGATCTTGATACCCTGGATATGGGACCACCTCAGAAGTAACCTCATTCAAACAAAAAAAATCAAAATCGGCGCCGCTATCGCGTAATACTTGAACATAAAAAAACATAGCGTACGAATTGAGAACCTCCTCTTTTTTGAAGTCGGTTAATAAGACTTTTTAATGTCACGTATATTGCTATACTTTTAATCGTAAAAAGCAAATAGTGTAACACCAAGATGATCAGTGTTACTCACCAACTAGCGCGAGGTAGCTATGCAGAGAACTCTATCCCAGGGCGCCTTATTTCTAAGTTTCCAGTCTGTGTGCAAGGGTAGGCTAGGGCTCTCACGAAAACAGACAATAGGGTGTACACACATATATTTACTAAGTACACAGAGATACACAGAGACACACAGAGAGCTTATTCACTGATAGACACAAATATCACAGGTACACAGAAGTAAAGTCAGGGCTCAGGTATTAATACTACTAGGCTACACATAAGTGGTGGATTTACTGGCCTGCAGAGTGAGCTGAGTGAGAGTGACTGCCTGTTGTTACTGCCAGGTGATGACGGCAGATACCTCTCACATGAGAAGCTCGTGTAGTCCGCACTTCCACGTTGTCGTACCACGTGCAGCCCACTAACTTATAGGTGCGGCACCAAATATCTCATCCGGCAACTAGCCCCGTAGTAAAAAACCCTGTCATGAAAGAAACGACAAATTAAGATCTTGGCTGCGCGACAGACGACAATCGACCCGCTTTGCAAAAGAAGAAGTGACTCACCAGTTTTATGGGTAAAATGTAGCAAGATGCAATGCAGCAACCCAATCACAGCCCGTTAGGCCACGCGAGGTAACAAATAATCGCGCTTGAGCGAAAAACTGATTCGCGGCACAGTCTCAGAGCAAAAGCCAAAGGACCTCCAACTACCCCAAAGCAGGTCTCGGTCAAAAGTCCTGTCTTTCACGAAAAATCTTAACAAAACCCGTTCCTTTAAATGCGAAACGCTTCGTCACCGAACTTATGACATCCTGTCATTCTGACAGCAGAAATGTCACCACTGACAACCGATTAAAAAAAGATAACTCGATAAGGCTGCTTTCACATCCTAAATACTGCATCTATAGAAAATAAATGCTACAACCACCCCCCCTTTAATAGTATTTCCTGCGGATATGACACGCTGGAAATACACAATAAAGAAAACAGAAAAGTACTGACTAATAAACAAAGACAACCAGCTAGGTCCTTCAAACACCAGCTGACTACGACCATTACAATACCAAAGAAAGATCCTCCTATGTACCTAACTAGACACTGACTCGTGTACCGGTTAGGCTAAGTAACTAGAGTCTAATGCCCTTCATAGAAAACGAATGCTCCCTTTACTCACTGCCGATACCCTAACACTACCCAAGCTCTCAGGATAATGTAGAGTACTAAGAAGCGAATGAGAGAAAAACGCTCGGTGCGGTGCATAGAAGAAACTACAACGTGACAATTTAAAGTCACGTACACATATAGAAATACAAACAAAAGATTAAAATAGTCTTACATAATGATCACATAGCACTGGTTTAATAAACTAGAGAAACAGTGCTATGTAGTTACGTTAGGTATTGGAGACTGCTCCTCCTGATACTTCAGGATGTCCTTGATATGGTACTCCCCAAGATCCTTACCGTCCAGATCTGACAGCCTATATACTAAAGGGGATCGTTTAGCAGTCACCACACATTTAAGGAACTTAGGAGCTAGCTTAGCAGTAAAATTCTTGGCCTTGTTGGACAGGTAGAACGTGCGTTTGTAAACTATCTGTCCCACTTTCTGCTCTACATGCCTTTTTCTGAGGTTGTAATACTTTTCATTACGCTGGTGGGCAACGTTCAAATGTTTTCTCACCTGGTCGTAAATGCGTTGTATTTCTCTCAGCTTGACACCGAAGGCTGATGGATCGTCTACAGAGACTGAAGTAGGATGGCACGCGATATCTGTCTGCCTGTACAGCACTCCATCCCCAATAAATTCCCTACCATGTACCAAAAAGTAAGGGGTGAAACGAGTTGCTTCGTTAACTGCAGTGTTTAAAGCACACTGTATCTCAACCAAGAACTGATCCCAAGACTTGTGTTGTGACTTCACATAGAATGAGATCGCTTGAACCACATTGCGAATAGCTCGTTCCGCCTGATTAGTTTGGGCATGATACCTAGGGTTATAATATATATTAGGTTCATTGTATTTAGCCAACAGATCCTTAAATGGCTTACTCACAAACTGAGGGCCATTATCCATGTAAATAGTCTTGCAGACTCCGTGCACGAGAAACACACTCTTCTCTATGAACCTCGCGACTACAGCGCCTGTGGCAACCCGAACAGGGCACAACATGACGTATTTGCTAAAGTAGTCGGAGACCACGATCAGGTGTACGTTTCTATTGCTCGAAGTGGGAAAGGGACCAAGCAGATCGACAGAGATAGCTTCGAATGGCTTCGAAACCCGCTTCGGGCTACCCATTAGGCCGGGACGAGACGTATTTACGGGTTTGTACTGCTTGCATGTTTCGCAATTCCCAACATATTCTTTGACGTCCTCGTACATCTTGGGCCAGTAATAATTTAGGGCTAACCTTTTATGCGTCTTCCAAACGCCACCATGGGCACTAAGTGTGTCATCGTGGTACTTAGAGAGCAGGGGCAAGCGATCCTCCTGAGGTACCACCAGCTTCCAGTCAAAGTCTGAAGTCAAAGAATATTTATTTTTAGTTAACCTATATAGAAGGTTGTCACGAATGTCATAATTTGGTGATTTCCTAGGGTTCTTCCGAACACTATTCATGGTGTGGTCATACCACGGGTCTTTAGTGGGTACTGCATCGAGGGAATCAATTTTGATACGAGACAGAGCATCAGGTACAACGTGGTCTTTACCTTTTCGATGCTCTATGTCAAAATCGAATTGACTGAGCCTCATGCTCCAACGTGCTAGACGACCCGTGGGATTTTTTAGCTTATGGAACCACAGAAGAGATGAATGATCCGTGACGACCGTACATTTTTGGCCTTCGACGTACTGTCGAAATTGTTCCAAAGCGAAAATCACGGCCAGAAGTTCTCGCTCAGTTGTGCTGTAGTTCACCTCGTTCTTGTTGAGAGAACGGCTACAGTAGGCGATAGGGTGCTCAACACCATCGTGAGTTTGTGTCAGTACAGCAGCAACTGAGTAAGCTGACGCGTCACTAAGAATGCGGAAGGGCATCTCAAAGTTAGGCATTTTTAATATAGGGGCAGAAACCAAGGCTGACTTTAGCAGGTTAAAGGACTGTTCAGCCTCAGGGGTCCATTCGAACTTAAGGTTCGTAGAAGTGAGTTTGCACAGAGGTTTACTAATCTTCGAGAAGTTGTTAACAAAGCGACGATACCAGCCGGCCATTCCCAGAAATCTCTTAACCTCCTTAGGGTTAGAAGGGGTGGGATAGTTGAGGATAACCTCAACTTTACCCGGGTCTGTCCGTAAGCCATGTTTGTCCACATAATACCCCAGGTATTTGAGTTCACTCCGACAAAAGTGGGATTTTTTCATATTAATAGTTAGGCCAGCATCCTTGAGTTGCTGATAGACTCTATGTAAGAGCTCTACATGCTCCTCAAAGGTGCTGGACACACAGACTATGTCATCCTGAAACGCAAATACCTTGTTGTCGAACTCGGGACCAAACAGACGGTCCATGAGGCGTTGCATCGTGGCACTGGCACCGACAAGACCGAAGCACATGGAATTGTAATGGAACAATCCTCTCCGGGGAACCGTAAAAGCAGTCTTCTCAGCAGACTGGAGTGAGTCGAATGGAATCTGCCAGTAGGCCGCACTCAGATCTACAGAGGTTAAATACTTAGCATTATTAAGATGGTCTAAGATTTGATTGATATAGGGTAAGGGGTAGGCGTCACTCTTAGACACAGAGTTCAGCTTGCGAGAGTCCAAGCACAATCTGAGGTCGCCGTTCGCCTTCTCCACCATGACCACTGGAGAGTTCCAGGCGGACTGAGACGGGGACACTACTCCCATCTCCAGCATTCGGTCCAGCTCGGCTTCCAGGGCCTTCTGCTTAAGGGGAGAGAGCGGATAATAACGCTGCTTGATCGGCTTGCTGTCACCAGTGTCAATGACATGGTGCACTAGTGAGGTCCGACCTAAACCCACCTTATCAGTGTTCAACGAGTCGAACTTTTCAATGACCTCGTTGATTACACACCTTTGTTTAGTTGTCAGGTTGTCGTAATCCTCGAGGCCACCGTTAAGGGACACAGACTCTATAGGATTATTATCACTAAAGCTATCAAGACTAATATTTTGTAAAATTAACTTATCACTTAACTTAAATTGTTGCCAGAAATCCACTCCAAATATCATGGAGGTGGTTATACCTGGGACAACATAGAACTTGACAACTCGGATAACCGAATTGTACTCAATTGGCAAAGAGATACAACCCAGACATTGCAAGTGAGTGCTGTCTGCAGTTGTAATACGAAAAGTAGGATTGATACTCACAAGATCAAAACCCAGTTCCAAGAAGATGCGGTGCGCTCCCTTACCTAGTATAGAGCAGGAGGCACCGGAATCTAGAAGGCCTAAGACATTTAAATTTAAAACCTTAACAACTAGATACGGTCTAATATCACTATCCCGTTTAGGAAACAGGACCTTATCAGAAATAGACTCAGATACAGAGTGATGCACAGAGTTCCTAATAAGGCCCTGGCCTACGCGTTTTTTGACTTGCTAGTACAGTGTGAGCAGTCTGGGGTCTTGACTCCTTTGAGACCACACCGGAAACACACCAGCTCCCTTGACTGTGTGCAGCTGTATGCAGTGTGACCGCCCCCGCCGCAACGAAAGCATTTGCGATCGTGGGGGGTAACCGGCGTCTCCACTGCAGACACCTGCTTAGCGGGCTTTTGTACACCTTTGTTCTTAAGCTGGTGTAAGTCAGATGTAATCTCAAACTTGTCAAGAGCAGGCTCATGGAAAGCGTCTGCCCTAGTACGCGCAAGCTCCAAGCGCTTACCCAAACGTCTCAAGTCATCTACAGAGTTGACATCATGCAAGGCCAGTTCCTTCATGTAGTCAGGTCTAATGTTGTGCATGAGAATGTCCAGCTGTTCCTCACTGGGCATCTTACATGACAACCTTGAGAACATGGCTTGCATTGTACATATATAGTTAACCAAGGACTCAGAGCGGGCTTGTGTACGCTGTCTTATCTCGTTCCTGAGGCGGTAATCATAATCAGGAATATCGAAGGTATCTCTAAGCTCACTAATAAGATCCTCATATGAGATGAAGTTAGCTTTGTTTGTACGGAACCAAGACAAAGCCGGTCCATCCAACAGGTCGGAGAAAGCCATAAGGAGTCTAGGCTTAGTAACCTCCCGAGCACATCTAAGTTCCTTTAATCTCTCTAAAAACACACGTACACAAGTAGAACCATCATATTTTAAGTTAAATGAACATAAGTTAAGGGGACGTTCTTTATACACTATGTTACATGTAGAACTATTCCTACTTGAACTAGCTCGCACCGAGCGGTCCTCTCTCACTACTGGTGAAGTATATTCCACCTGGTCACGACCCGAAGGATCATCACCATCATCATCCGAACCTTCGGATTCAGAATCACTACTGGGTTCAGCCCTAGCGATGATCTTCACTAGCCTACCACGAATATCCACCAGGTCGGGGCAATCCAGACCACAACGAGCTAACCTACTCAATAAGTAGTTGGCTCTGATGGACACCCTAAGACGACTACCCTTATTAATGAGAATGTCACCTGACTGAATAGCCTCCTCCAGCTCGGAGACTCTTGGAAGGCAGATCGAGAGCTCAGCCGGTGCATCAGCGGGTACCGGAGCACTCGCTTTGATGCTACCTCGACGGACGAGTCGGTGTGCCGTTCTTAGCTCACTCCGAAGGCCAGACACTGTCGTTTCCGGTTCCACTGAAATACCCATGTGGGACAGCTCGTTAGCAAGTTCATCCTTTCTTAAATAATTAATATATTTTTTCATCTGTGCCATTATGTAAAAATTTACTTACAACAATTATAAATATAAAATGGCACAGATAGGGATCAATTACAAAGTAAAAATGTAAATTGAGTTACAACAAAGTGTACTAAGTTAGGTAATTATGTTTCAAATTGACTTTTAGAATTTAACAAAGATTAAGGGTATACTAAGAGAGAAAAGTTTCTAAATTTTCTGATAACACAGTTCAGGTTAATAATTAAAATTACAAGGTATCAACATACCTTCAAAAAAAAATTTATAATTACACAGAGTGAAATTCACTAAGTTAACACAGAGGTGAAGCTATAGAATAATATATGTAATATATTAATCTATGCTAATATAATATTACAATAAATATATGTGTGCACCATAAAAAGGAACATAACAAAGAAAAGAAACACAATAAGAAAAGAAGTGGGTATGCCAAATAAAATCAAAAAGTTTTTCCAAAATCACAGCTATTTTAAATTTTTGAATTTAGAATTTTGTGTCTTTTCCAGCCAAAGATGTAGGAAGCTGGAAGAAGACGAAAGGGAAGGTTTTGTGCTTAGCTGCTAGCACCACCAATTAACGTCCTGGAGCGACTCGGACGATTCCAGAATGGTTTCGCCAGAGATCACCACCTATGCACACACACCAGACTGAGACTACCGCAGAGTAGACCCAGAGATTTGCCACTACGTTGGGAGCCAATTTGTAACACCAAGATGATCAGTGTTACTCACCAACTAGCGCGAGGTAGCTATGCAGAGAACTCTATCCCAGGGCGCCTTATTTCTAAGTTTCCAGTCTGTGTGCAAGGGTAGGCTAGGGCTCTCACGAAAACAGACAATAGGGTGTACACACATATATTTACTAAGTACACAGAGATACACAGAGACACACAGAGAGCTTATTCACTGATAGACACAAATATCACAGGTACACAGAAGTAAAGTCAGGGCTCAGGTATTAATACTACTAGGCTACACATAAGTGGTGGATTTACTGGCCTGCAGAGTGAGCTGAGTGAGAGTGACTGCCTGTTGTTACTACCAGGTGATGACGGCAGATACCTCTCACATGAGAAGCTCGTGTAGTCCGCACTTCCACGTTGTCGTACCACGTGCAGCCCACTAACTTATAGGTGCGGCACCAAATATCTCATCCGGCAACTAGCCCCGTAGTAAAAAACCCTGTCATGAAAGAAACGACAAATTAAGATCTTGGCTGCGCGACAGACGACAATCGACCCGCTTTGCAAAAGAAGAAGTGACTCACCAGTTTTCTGGGTAAAATGTAGCAAGATGCAATGCAGCAACCCAATCACAGCCCGTTAGGCCACGCGAGGTAACAAATAATCGCGCTTGAGCGAAAAACTGATTCGCGGCACAGTCTCAGAGCAAAAGCCAAAGGACCTCCAACTACCCCAAAGCAGGTCTCGGTCAAAAGTCCTGTCTTTCACGAAAAATCTTAACAAAACCCGTTCCTTTAAATGCGAAACGCTTCGTCACCGAACTTATGACATCCTGTCATTCTGACAGCAGAAATGTCACCACTGACAACCGATTAAAAAAAGATAACTCGATAAGGCTGCTTTCACATCCTAAATACTGCATCTATAGAAAATAAATGCTACAATAGTTGTAGTCCCTTGGTTTGAATTTGAATAGAGAAGTTTACTTCTAAGATATAAATAAATAAATATTCACGGACATCTCACACAACGCTATCTGATCTCAAAGTAAGCTAGGAATAACCTGCTTGTGTTATGGGTATCCACGATCCACCACGGATATTAATACTTATATACTTTTAAATACATACATATTATACATAGATACACCCAGACTCTTGAGACAAACATTTATGGGTCATACAAATATTTGTCTCCGGTGGGAATCGAACCCACGACCTCCAGCGCCGCAGGCGGTATCTCTACCGACTGTGCCACAGAGGCAGTCAAAGATAAGAAAAAAAACACTCATCGATTGATTTATATTTCAGTAAATGGTGATGATCACAATATAGGTACATATTGTTATATAATGGGTAAGGTAAGGTAAGGCCGTTAGCGCAGCGAAGAACTATTGCGTCTTTCGCTGCATTCTACCGTATCTTTCACGGTGAGTGTTCTGAACTCTTCAACCTAATCCCGCCCACTCCTTCCCGAACAACGCCTGCTGGACAGAGGTGCCACTCTTACTTCGCTACAACTGAACGATTCAAAAGATCGCCGAAAAAAAAAAGATTAAAGCGAATTCGAATTCCCGCTATTTTTCTTCGATATTATTTTTGCAAATTGTTTTATCATGGGTGTAGATAAAGTCTTGTATGCAATTGTATAGTTAGGTATTAAAACACTCATGTGATACTATTATCTATCACACTCATCTTCGCTTCGTGTGATAAACCCACATTCATGTTTTAATAGCTTATAGTCTGGAATAACACATAGGCTACGTTACATCTCGGGAAAATATTCTCATGGGAAGCGGGAACGGGTACCAAATTCACGCGGGCGAAGCCGCGAGCATCAGCTAGTGATTTATAAAAAAACCTTAAGATACGTTATCAACACTGGAAAATGGCAACACGTAAAGGTTAAGGAAGGAATTACCTGACCAATCAGTGACGCGACTGTAGGCTTTGCAAAAGTTCTATTAGCAATGTTTTAAATTCTGTTGTTAAAGAAAACTCGCAAAAAACATACCTTCTTGTATCTTCAGATGATGCACAAACTACACAGTAATTGCCAAATATAGAAACGTGCGTAAATACAACAGAAATAATTATTATTATTTATTTTCCGGAATGCTAAAATGGCGTTTAGCAAGGAAAATGTACTCTGTATTCTGTGGTGGTTTGGCGCGACCCACAAGGGGATGTTGGGGAGATTTTGTACTACTTAATATTTTATTTTGCTAGTAGATTTCATTTTATTTAATTATGTTTCTATAAATAAAAAGTAAAACAAAATTATAATATATTAAGATTATTAAAATGATTGAAATTCAAAATATTTTGATTACTTATTATGTACTGAATTATTACTTATTAAATAGATGTTTCTTTATGGTATTGTTATAGTTTGATTTTATGACTTAAATTACGCCAGTAGGTAATTACTAATCCGATAAACAGCACTAACATTTTATAAATTTAATTATTACTTTTTACCCGTAAACACATTAAGTAGGTAATCATATGTCTCAGTAAGTGAAATTCAAGTTTCCTTTTTACTCCACGTTCCTCTGATATTGACTTTTTTCTTTCGCCAGCAAATATGTTTACTTCATGCATGCTACTACAGATAATTTATAGAATTCTTTTTTCAAATTTATAAAAGTTTATTTGTTTTTTAAAGTCGCGATGTCGATGTGTATAGCTATGATACGTCCTTGTTTTCGACCATTTTTAATTGCTGATTTAATTTCAAATGCTTTAGTTTTACGTAAATTGAATCTAAATACCACTATTCAAGTAATATAAACTTTGCGTTTAACCTATAACGATGGTAGTCTGGACAATAACAATATCAAGTAAGGTATTTCCGCAATACTAATATTTTTTACCCAATATTTAAGTTGGTAGGTAATGAGGTACTGTATGGTGTTTTTACGTATAGTACTTAATTAATGTAATGTAATCGAAAGTCAATACTTTACCTATATGTACCTACTTACTTTACTTTTTTTATAAACGACATTTTAATACCTACATTTATAGAAGAATACTTCTAGTTAGTAAATAACACCTTATATAAATAAGTACGGAAAATGCTCAGAATAGTTGTGGACCGCTTCATCTTAGAAAAAGTTACAAATGCCATCAGGCGAATTATCGTCCCGTCCATTTGTCTTCTTTGGGTTGGGCAGTTCGTTATCGTCGTGGTGATTTGCTAAGGTTTGTTTCCTTTTGGTGGTTGCTGTGGTTGGGATTGTTGAACTGTGGGAGTGAGGAGGTCCTGCACCAAAAACCAATATTAAATGTAGTGGAATATCTATTTCACACAGCGCCATGTAGAATGAATGATTGCCAATCGCCAGCAAATATGTTTTCTTTTTAATAAACCTATTTTACTTAAAAGCTTACAAGCACATTTTCGTAAGACTAATTCGAATCACTAATTCTCAATTGAATTGAATTGGAATTCCATTGAAACAATCAGTAGCTCTTTTTACAAGAAAAGCTACTTGCTATATAAATATATTTACACTATGATATTAAAATAGTAAAAAGCCTGGATTTACACACTATAAATCTTGGTCACCCTATTTTTTCCTTCGATTATAGGTTTTAAGTTCTATACGTCATTTAGTTCTTAATTTGAGGCTTTATTCATACTGTCTACATATTCTTCGAAATGGTATCTGTAATTAGCAAAAAGAATGGGACTTCTACTAAGCTCCGTTTAAGCTCCATTTAAGAAAAACCGTGGCCGCGCGGTTCGCATTGTGCGGACTGCGCGGCCATAACTTTGGAGTGCCGTATGTTGTGAAGTTCAAATAGTAGGGCTTTATTTTTATAATCTACATTTTCTTCGAAATCGTGTCAGTGATTAGCAAAAATAATTAGACTTGTACGTAGCTCCGTTCAAGAGAACTGGTGGCCGCGCAGTTGAATTCATGCGGACTGCGCGGCCACGGTTAAACCCTTATAACTTTCTAAATATTGACTCTTCGAATTTGCGGTTTTCACTGTTCGTTTTCTACGAATTCCTTCGAAATGCTGACATAAGTTTCTTTTTTCTACGACATATTGGCCGAGCAATCGAAATGGACACCCTAGATGAACCTCTTCGATGGACGATATTTTTTCCTGTTTTTTAAATACGGGGCCTTTATTTGGGGTATACTAATTATAACGAAAAAGGTATTCACATGTAATGCAGTCTTTGAGGTTTCAGTATATAAATATTCGTTTAACGCCTGAAGCATCTAATAGCAAGCAGAATTAAAAAATATAGCTATGAATAAAATTGATGAAAATTTCATCGTAGTGCTATCACGGGGTATTAACGCATACAGCATATCTTTAATAAACAGAAAATATCAAAAGATGGCACTAGTAGTTTCATATTCCGGAATTCAAATTTCAAAATATCTTATTTAGATATATAATGCACGGCAAATTATTTTAAAAATTAAATCATGATATTGGCTGCTATAGTAGCACATCAAACTCGTTGATTATAGAATAAACGTAGATTGTGTAAAAATTATGTCTCGATAGCGTTTGATAAAGATAAAAGATGGCGCTTATGTTAATCATCTCATGAGCGCCATCTTTTATCGATTTAAAGAAATTATTATTTCATTAGTTTTTACGAACGGCCAGTTTACGTTATCGAAACAAGCAAGCGGCAACGGTGACGGTGATGAACTTAAATATAAAGTGTTATTTGGCCGATTCTCTCAGTGGCACTTTAGCTCAGCGGGTATGCAAGCTGCTTTGAAGTGCTTTGGGAGTATATTTAAGTTAATTCTGGTTAGAATCCCACTGACTGCATTTCTTTTTGTATTTTTCTTAATTTTTTTTTACTTTTTCACTTCATCTAACATAGATTATTAAATAGTCCTACTTATTTCTCGAATTTTATAATCCTTTTTTTCCTTTCAGAATTGTTTCACGTTATTGTTATAAAAAATTAAAGCTGTAATCTATGTGATAATTGTAAGAGAAATATGTTCCAGCGAGATTTTGTACCAGCTTTTATTAGCGTTCCAAAGGGTAAAAACGTCGGGTCCCTATTGATGAGACTTCCCCATCTGTCTGTCTGTCTGTCCGCCATGACGCTATATCTCAGGAACCGTTATAGCCAGAGAGCTGAAATTTTCACAGATGATGTAGGTATTTAGGGTTGCCAACAGTACTTTATAATAAAGTATTGTAATTTATTTCCTGTATTTGTACTTTATGAGAACAATAAGGTACGCGAAAATACTTTATTTCGCATGATTTGATTTTTCAGGGATTTTGAAAAGTTTCCTCTGAATATTTTTTCGTATAACGGAATGGGCCAAGATCCCCGGCCGTGGAGCCAGACTTAAGTAATTATAGGAAATAGGTATGAATCTTTTCTCCTGATCTAAGTAAGTACATAAGTTTAGAGTTTACCTGTATGGACTTACAATCTATACTAACATTATAAAGAGGAAAGATTTGATTGTTTGTTTGTTTGCATCGAATAGGCTCCGGAACTACTGGGCCGATTTAAAAAAACTTTCACTGTTGGGAAGCTACACTCTTTGCGGGGAACATAGGCTATATTTCATTCTCGTATTCCCACGGGAACGGGAACTACGCGGGTGAAACCGCGTGACGTCCGCTAGTTTATACTAATATTATAAAGAGGAAAGATTTGTTTGTTTGTTTGCATCGAATAGGCTCCGAAACTTTTGGACCGATTTGAAAAATTCTTTCACTGTTGGGAAGTTACACTCTTTGCGGTGAACATAGGCTATATTTTATCCCCGTATTCCCACGGAAACGAGAATTACGAGGATGAAACCGCGTGATGTCCGCTAGTTATCTATAAAGAGAAAAGAATAGATTGTTTGTTTGCATTAGGCTCCGGAACTACTGAACCGATATCAAAAATTCTTTCACTGTTAGGAACACAGATATCAGAATTCCCACGGTTCCCGAATTCCCACGGGAACGGGACCGCGTGACTTCCGCTCGTTATTTATTAAGAGGAAAGATTTGATTGTTTGTTTGTTCGCATCGAATAGGCTCCGAAACTACAGAACCGATTTCAAAAACTCTTTCACTGTTGGGAAGCTAATCTCTTTGCGGTGAACCTAGTCTATATTTTATTCCCGAATTCCCACGGGAACGGGAATTACGCGGGAGAAACCACGTAACGTCCAATAGTTTAAAAAATAATAAAAAAGCACTTGTGTACTGCCAAGGTTCTAAAAAGTACAATTTTAAAATTGTAAATAAAATGTACTCTTCTTTGTAAGTCTGTACTTTTTTTACCCCATTGAAGTCAGATAAGTATACTTTATTTCTTCTAAAAACAGTTGGCAGCCCTAGATGTATTATTCCTGTTGCCGCTATAACAACAAATACTAAAATCAGAAAAAAAAAGGAAAGATTAAGGGGAATCTCATTCAAAAATCGTGACTTTTTGCCGTTTTTTGGTACGGATCCCTAAGTGCAAGTCCGACTCGCACTTGGCCGGTTTTTTTTATATAATTCCGCCTGCCACCCGCTGTAAAAATAAGTACCTATCTACCAAGATAAAATATTTATTTTTTAGTACATATGCCAACTTTTCCATAGTAAGTATTTATTTTTATTGTAAAATTAAAAAAAGAGAAGTCCTGTCATTTTCACTTCATAATTAAAATAGTTAAAAAAAATAAACAAAAAGAACCATGCTACCCGTTGGATTTGAACTGGGTCAATTCGTAACAGGCGCCACCCGCCTACCCGCTGAGCTAACTGTGCGACTGACGCATGAAGTGAAATACTTAGTCATATCAGAACAGGTGAAACGAATTCAACTGTTCTCATATCATTATAATTATGATATGAGAACAGTTGATGATTGATTTAAATTTTAAATCAATCAATTGCAAAAAATAAATACTCAATACAAAGATAGCATGCTTATTTAAAGCAATTAGTATGTCAACTTTTTCATAATATTTTTCTTATATAATAAAAAATGACAAAGTCCCGTGTGAGTAAGTAGTCTTTTTTCACTTAATAAAAATATTGAGTAGTATAAAATGTGGGTACGTTCAAAAAGTAAAACTTAAAAAGATAACAAAAAGAATCGTGTGAAAAGTGGGAATCGAACTGGGGCTTGCAAGCACCGGATACCGCCCGTTTACCAGTCTGTGCTAATTAAGTGACTACGTCACGATTGAAATAACTAAATACTTTATCAAAACAGTTGAAACGAAATCAAATTTGACCTTGAAATCTAGTTGAACATTTTGCTAAAAATATCGTCGCCATCTAGTTACATTTGAGGATTCCACACTGACAGGTAGGCGGCCAGGTCTGTGGAGCGAGTTACGAGTGTAACCGATTTTTGTTCCTGTTCGTGCATCTGTATAGAATATATTATATAATCTGTGGTGCTATACAATAATGTGACCGACAGGGTAACTAGACAAAAAAAGATATAGATATTGTAAGTTCTACAATATAAATTAAGAACGAAATATTTTTTATACCACTATGGTGGTAGACAAGCATACGGCCCACCAGAAGGCGGTCACAAATAAAAATATTAATAATGTAAATACTAATATTATAAAGAGGAAAGATTTGTTTTTTTGTTTGTTTGTTTGTTTGTAACGAATAGGCTCCGGAACTACTGGACCGATTTGAAAAATTCTTTCACTGTTGGAAAGCTACACTCTTTGCGGGTAACATAGGCTATATTTTATTCCCGTATTCCCACGGGAACGGGAACTACGCGGGTGAAACCGCGTGAAGTCCTCTAGTCGTTAATAAATTGAAAACAATATATTTAATCACATGATTTTAAATTACGTTACCTCTTTTCCTCATCTTAGCATTTTGCAAAACATGCCTAAAGATTCTCTTTAGGGTTCTGTACTATGTCTGTCACCAGGCTGTATTTCATGAACCGTAATGACTAAATATTAAAAATTTTCACAGTACCTATTTCGAAAAGAAAATATCCGACACAACAAAGGTGAGTTTTTTTGCCATTTTTTGGTACGGAACCCTCCGTGCGCGCGTTCGACTTGAACTTATTCAGTTTTTAATATACTTAATAGATTCTTAGATAAGATACATAATAGATTTAGAACTTATTAGAAAGAGAAGCGCTCGTGGCCCTGCGGACTCGGTGGTCTGTAAACGATCACTGCAGTACCAACTTTCACTATGGTCGGTCCTTGGATGGGAGACCGTCATCCGTGCGTGTGACTACTTTATGACATTTATTTGAGCCATTCCGTGCTTCGGAAGGCACTTTAAGCCGTGGATCCCGGTTGCCAGTAAAAATGGCAGTCGTTAAGCTAAGTAGAAGGCCTTTTTATGCGGCTTGAAAAATGTCAACAGCAGGCAGGCACAACCTGCGCCTGTTCATTTCAACATGGCAATACGGCTCACCACCACGTGGGACAAATTTCTAAAAAGGTGAAATGTGGGCATAGAATATGTCTCTGCCTACCCCTTCGGAGATAAAGGCGTGACCATATGTAATATAATTGTAAAAGATTGCAGTAGTTTATATTTTACGTAATTCATGATGAGAACCATTTTAAAAATTTCACAATCAAAACGTTTTATTTCAGCTGTTTATAAATATTGTTTTTGATAAGCCTGAACTCGTCAAAAACGTAACTGATACAGCACCAAGTTAAACAATCACGATGACGTGGCATTACCGGTCCATTATTGACCGGTCCATTATAAACCGAAAGTTTTTGTTCCGAATAAGAATGATTTTGATCTTATATGTTCACTAGCTGTTGCACGCGACTTCGTACGCGTGAAATATGTTAGAATGCCAATTTGATTGCTCTCTGCTTAGCCCCTACGATATGTAGCGTGATCATATACAGCCTATTTGAAGACCCCACCCCTAGTTTATTTCGAGATCCAAAGCAAAGCAAACAGACAAACAGACAAAAAAATTGTTACTGTATTTTCAGCTTCGATATCTTATGTTAAACACCCAGCGAGTATTTTTTTTTATATTTCCAATGTACAGTTTTGACTTTTCTATCATTTTATATATTTACTTATAGATTATACTTACCTTACATAAAAACTTATAAATCGATGAATGCACGCACGAAAGAGTGTCACGTTCCGCATGAGCCAAGTGTGCAGGTGAGAGCCCGGAACAAGTTTGTGACGCAAGTATCTCCACACTCCACTGACTGATTATGATTTCTTATGACGTTATTATATAAAATTATCACCCTTGAACCGACTTTCCTAACAACCTTTAATGGAGGTAGCAATAGCCCGCTTTTTGGCGCAGAGCAATTAAGTAAAATCCTGCATCTCTGCGTGAAAACGTTCCTCCTCTTTTATATACCGACCTTAGGCCCTTTTGTCTAACCTATTTTTATACGAAATGTACTGATGCATTTTAGGTAAAGAGTCGCTCATTTTTTCCGATTGAGGAGATGCGCCAGACGCCCTATTGGTAATCTGCGCAATTCGGGTTATGATAGGAACGAGACATCTAGTCTGATTAGGAAGAGGGTTACGTTCGGAACAAATATTACATTGTAGGGAAACCCCCCTTTAATAATAAAATATATAATTCCATATTCTGTGAGTATTTCAATCGTCCAATTGTTGCCGTTATTAATATGTTAAATAAAATATAAAAAAAATTACGTTTGTTGTATGGGAGCCCCCCTTAAATATATGTTTATTTTCACATTACCTGTGAAAATTTCAGCTCTCTAGCTATCACCGATCACGGGACACAGTCTCGTGATGGACAGACAGATAGACAGACAGACAGACAGACTGACTGCGAAGTTTAATGAATAGGGTCCCGTTTTTTACCCTTTGGGTACGGGACCCTAAAAAGACCAAGCCACACAGTTCCATACCAAAGAACGGCAATATGTCATGTTTATTGTATGGGAGAGACGGAAATATGTTACATGTGAAAATTTCAGCTCTCTAGCCATCACGGTTCCTGAGATACAGCCTCGTGACAGACTAACAGACGGACGGCGAAGTCTCACAAATAGGGTGTTGTTTTTACCTTGAGGGTACGGAACCCTAATAAAATGCAGAACTTTTTAGTTTGTTAATAGTTTGAAGTCCTGGGACATCCTTCCGAGGGCTTACCCGGGCTTCCAAACGTAGGCTGTTGGGCGTTACGTGTGGTTTTTTAGTTGGTAGGAGACCTACATAAAAAAAATGCAAGTGTTAATGCTTCTCTGATAAACTTGTTTGGTGTGTCGACCAAGATTACGCTGATGACTATAAAATACGGCCGTATCACCGTGATTGCTGTTTGCTTTGATTATTTTATCGCCATGTAACGTTAAACTGCATAAAAATATTTCGAATTATCATGCACTGCCGAATTGAGTTCACAATCCCAGCTTTTTTTACGTACATGCATATAGTCAAGCGTTTATCCCCAAAGGTACCCCTTTAAAAGGCCAAAGACATAGTATACGCTCACATTTCACCTTATAGTTTTATTTCCCACGTAATAGGAGGTGAGCCTAATGCCGTGTAGAAACCGACAGACGCAGGTCGTGACGACCCACAGTTGAAAATTTTCCTGCCTCCCAAATGGCCTTCAACTTTGCTTAGTGATTGACATTTTACTGACATTTCATTTCGAGTTTTCTTTCTTTACGCAATGGATCGTTTTGCGAGACGGATTTTTGTTCCCTTGGTCGCCTCTAACGATACTCTCGGGATGCAACATTTTGTACTCTTTCCCGTTGCTACAGGGGGGCCCGTCTTCATGGATGTTATGCTGGACTCCCACTGACTAAACCCGCACAGTGCCCTATCATCTGCCTACGGCCGGGTTCTAGGTTTACACGGGCTAGTTTCCGCAGCTCGACGTCATTTATTGTGCCTATTTTGCGTGGCCATACGGACTACAGCCAGGAGTCTCGGGTACGCTCCCGGGTTTGTGTTTCATCCCACTTCTTGGCCCTCCAAGGTTCGGATGCTAAACAATCCTGGTTTTATTCAAGCAGATTCATATAGTTACACTTTTATCCCCGATGGGTAGACAGTGGCGTGTTATACCGCTTACTTTTCGCTTTTCTTATTTCAGTCCACGTAACACGTGGTAAGTTTATTGTTGTATTGAAAAGGTGAAAGCGACAGCTAAAGGCTTTGTTGACTGCCTCTGTGGCGTAGTCGGTTGTGTAACCGCCTGTCGCGCTGGTGGTCCTGGGGTTTTCCTGGATTCCTGGGTCTGTCCAAATATTTGTGTGATCCACAAATGTTTGTTTGGGAGTTTGGGTGTTTTCTATGTATAATATGTATGTCCTTACAAATATAATACGCATGTCTATTAGTCGTCTAGATCACATAGCACAAGCTTATATTAGCTTAATTTGGGCTAGGTGATGTTGTGTGAGATTGTTCACAAATATTTTTTTATTATTTATTTTATTTGTCTAATAACTATAGAAATTTTATAGTTTCAGTCAAGGCCAAGACTTGAACTTCCTTCAACTTGACTTAACGACGACGGCTGAGAATGGCTTAAAGGACAGGTAACCGGGACCAACGATTCAGCGTGCTTTCCGAAGCACGGAACTGTTTGTAAATGGAAGTACCAATGTACCATACAGTGATCCGATCACCTATCTAAATACTAGCTGTCGCATACCTAGGGCGAGGTGCTTTCTCGGGTAAGTTCATGTACAAAAAGGAAATAAAATATTGCTGAAAAACATTATTTCCACCAATTCATTGGTTCTCGAGGTTATACATAATAAATAATATTTGTCTCTACGTTGATGTTTTTGAGATATGTTAAGAATCAGAAAATTTTGTTGGCCAGAAATATGTTGACAAAGTTCGTAATATACAATTAGTTAGGTACGTTTCGTTTTATATATTGTATATTTTACATTATTTAGTCACGCCATATCCTCGAAAGGGTAGACAGAGGCATGCCACATTTCTCCACTAAGTGTATAGTTATTTGTCTCACATAATAGATGGTGATGGTGCCCTATTGCATGGACAGGCGCGGGATATAGGTAAACAGTAAAAATATAAAAGAAATACATGTAGGACTGATATACATGTTACTGTTAGCTAACCGTGCCTTTCGAAGCATGAAAACGCACCCAAATGAAATGTCAAAAAGTGGTTAACCATTCAAGATCCAGCCATAGTGAAAGTTGCTTACCGCAGTGATCGTTTACACTGAGTTAGAGGGTCGGTGTAACGAGCAACCAATAAGGTGGTTTAAAAAAACTCAGCACTGGTTCGTTACACCAGCTCTCCATTTAACCAATAGCAATTTGCTCAGTCTTATTACGTGGGACAAAAAAACAGACAGACGGACAACGAAGTTTCAGTAATAAGGTTCCATTTTACTGTTCGGGTACAGAACCCTGAAACTACGGAACTATGAAAGTTATCCAAGTTTGCGGTTTTACGAAGCTTATACTTTTGCACCACACGCTTTCATAAGATTGTAAATAAGGAAGAGGGTGAAATTGAAAGTTAATGAAAATGCTCCACAGTACATATTGAAAAATTACACTTGTACTTTTCCACAGTATTTATTAATGATACCTGACCGGTTTCAATCACCGGACCGGACCGGATCAGCAGAATAAATAATCTCCTCCACAGAAGACTTCATTTGAGAAATGAGGTCTATATACATATTAAACAGACATGCTATTTTTCTACTTTTCATACTAAACATACGTAGCTATAATATATATTTTATCCCTCTTAATATTTGGTGAATTTAAAAGGAATGGAAAGTCTAGAGCATCATAAATATGCACAATAAAAAATAGTAACATTGCATTCTACAATGGTGTAGTATTATTCATATCAAGTAACTAAAAAAAGGTTTTCATTTATTGGTATTTGAGACCGACAAGCTTTTACTGTACAGTGATAGTCTACTAATATTATAAAGAGGAAAGATTGGATCTTTTTATTGATATTGTTCATATATTTACAAAATGGGATATTTAAAATTACTTATAATCTACAGATTTATAATTATTGATTGACAAGATTGGATTATTTGTTTGTTTGCATTGCATAGGCTCCAAAACTACTAACCCGATTTGAAAAATTCTTTCAGTGTTGAAACGCTACACTACCTATCCCCGAGTGACGATGATGCTGGTGGCTTCGCCCGCGTGTTATTCGGTACCCGTTCCCGCTTCCCGTGGGACCATTTTTCCGGGATGAAAAGCAGCCCATGTGTTATTCCAGCCTGTAAGCAATCTCTGTACTTACCAAATTTCAGCCCAATCCTTTCAGCCTTTAGAACGTGATTACCATGGGACGGTTACCATGCGCGCGAAACCGCGTGACGTCGGTTGGTATATGAAATACTCCTTTACTACCTAAATTATCTGTTTAATATTATATTGGTGTAGTGGGGCCCTACCAACACCTTCGGGCCCAAGTCAACCTCACGTGCAAGCTCGTGCACCTACTGAACAACGGACGAGGCTCTGACGGCTGCGGTCCATTTTAACACGGCGATGGGCTCACCACCTGTTACGTGGGACCGAATTGTATACGGTGAATTGTGGGCCGGTATAGGCCTCTGCCTACCCCTTCGGGAAAAAGGCGTGAGTATATGTATGTATGTATGTAATATTATATTGTTTTCTCCTTAAATTCAGATAGTTAACCTTTTAATACAGTAATCAGTGTAAGTTCATCAATGTATAAGTGTATAGTCATCCTGATTTAGTGTATGTGTCCCAAGCGCACTCTTGTGGATATATATAGAGATATCTATTGAATTAAATTCAGTCGAGGTCACCACTCGTTCCGATGCCGGTGTCTGTAGTGAATATAGTTTGTTGTGTGTTTGTGATAACATGGCTCCTCAAGTGAAATATACCAAGGTACTGAAAAAAACTCCAGCCATAACAATTTTCAACACAAATATTAAGTAGTATTTAAAAAAGTAAATCAAAACCATGTAAATTGTTCTATCGAAAAAACTAAATTAGGACTGTATTGGTAACAGAGTAACAAAATTTATTTTTCAATAATTTAACTTTTTTTATGCGATTCATTTAATATCAGAATAGGATTTACTATATTTTTAAAGTGATTTATTAGAGATTCTAAAGTAAATATTTAATACATAGAAACTATTGGCAAGTGGGGTAGTAACTGTAGAGGGACTGAAATAAATATTTTTCAACACAATTTTTTTACAATTTTCCTTACGATAGTGTGGTAATAATATCTGTTAGATTTATGAAGCCTTTTAATAATCAACATTATCAATATTTAATGAACTATTCGGTGTATAAAATGTTTTCCTATTAGAGAAATATAATTTATTCAATAAAATATTAGACAAATGGTATGTACATTAAAGCGTAATAACTATTTACAAAATAAATAAAACTAAACTAAATCTAAATAGGGCCCCCGTGGCATTGTGCCCAAAAGACTGGCAGCATTCCCCCTTTGAACGGCAATGCCTATTCGTTGGGAGAAATAACTGCCAGCTCTTAGGTCACCAGTAGACTCCACAAGACGCTTCTTCAAAATTTTGAAGAATTTATGCGCCTTGGGACCCCAAGGACCTAGGGTCTCGACACCGAGTGGAATAAAATTGTACGACGAGCCGAGACCCTTATACTTCGTTATCTTTTTATTTTCTGCCGCTTCCGCTGCTGCGCTGGCTTTTTCATTTGTTCGAGGAAGATGGGACGGGGCCAATGTGTCTACGCATATCTACGCATGTCCTATTAGATAGATTTATAGAGAAGACATTTTATAGGTATATAGACATTAAGATTATTTTTGAAAAGCAATCTCATAATTTTTTTATACAGGGTGAATTTTTGAAAAGGGATTGGATGGCCATATCCGAAACTATAAGGAATAGCGAAAAATGCTGAAAGGAGTCACGAGCCCGATTTTGATGAAACTTTAAACCTCATCATTAGATTTTTGAAAAACCCATAATCCTAGCTGGGAATCGAACATGTTGATTTTGAAAAAAAAAAACACACCCTTTATTATTGCACCATACGATAGAGTCGCTGTTAAGGATCAAATTTTGCAAACTAATGATATACGCCAAATTTAAGGAACATTTGGAATTTTGGTACAATGCATATTTCATGTACCTAAATTTTGTATCATAATTTGTTTCGTTCGAAATCCCAGAAAAGATCGTAACTATTCCGTGTTTTAAATTATGCTCAGAATGATTTTTTAGAGAATATTCTCAACGGAATCAATAATATTTAAATATTGAATGCAGCACGATCCTTGAGGTTTCGAATCTAGCTATGTATTGCAAAGGTTTTGAACAATTAATCAGTTAACGTAAGAAAAATAAAATGTATTTTGTTAAAGATGAGCTATTTTCTGTAGTTTGCCGTATATCATTACTTCCCAGAATATGATCCTTAATAGCAACACTATCGTATGGTGTAATAATAAAGGGTGTGTTTTTTTTTCAAAATCAATGGATTCGATTCCCAGCTAGGATTATTGGTTTTTCAAAAATCTAATGATGAGGTTTTAAGTTTCATCAAAATCGGGCTCGTGACTCCTTTGAGCATTTTTCGCTATTTCTTATAGTTTCGGATTTGGCCATCCAATCCCTTTTGAAAAATTCATCCTGTATATAAAGTTATATATTTTATGTATATAAATATATAATTTTTATATATTAGGTGCTTACATATGAAATTGGCGTTTTGTATAGGAGGAACAAAAAGTCTTATATTTTTAAATATAATATATTTAATTAATCAAAGTATGAACCATTGTTTTCTATGCATTTTTGCCATCTCATAGGTAGTTCATTGATCCCTTTACTAAAAAAACCAGTCGGACGGGAATCAATAAAATCTGTGAAGGCGATTTGGACTGCCCCATCAGAGTTGAATTTTTTCCCTTGCAAGAAGTTGTCCAAATTTCGAAAAAAATGGTAATCTGTTGGAGCAAGATCCGGGGAGTACGGAGGATGTTTTAGACATTCCAATTGAAACTCTTCTAATTTGGTAGCCGTCTGTTGTGCAGTGTGTGGTCTAGCGTTGTCGTGAAGCAGCAGTGGCGTGGAGCGATTGACCAGCCTAGGTTGTTTAGCCGCTAGCTTTTCCATCATGGTTTGCAATTGCTGACAATAGACATCAGCCGTAATAGTCTGGCCAGATTTGAGAAAACTGTAATGAACAATACCGGCACTAGTCCACCAAACGCTTACAAGTAACTTTTTTGGGGTTAATTTTCGCTTGGGGCAGGATTTGGCTGGCTGGCCAGGATCCAACCATTGCGCTGAGCGCTTTCGATTATCGTAAAGAATCCATTTTTCGTCACAGGTAATGATTCGGTTTAAAATACCTTCATTATTGTGCCGGTTCAGTAATGTAACGCAGCAGTCGACGCGCTTTTGCCGGTTTGCTTCAGTCAATTCGTGAGGTACCCACCTTTCAAGCTTTTTAATCTTCTCAATTTGCTTCAAGTGAATTAAAACAGTTTTATCACTAACACCGCAGCCTGCAGCTAACTCAGACGTGGTTTGCGATGGATCCGCTTCCACAATAGCCTTCAATACTTCATTATCAACTTGAGTCTCAGGCCGTCCACGGGGCTTGTTCTGCAGGTCGACATTTCCTGAACGAAAACGTTGGAACCAAAAACGAACTGTGTTTTCTTTTGCAACATGACCGCCATACACATCATTCACCCTTCTAGTCGTTTCCGCAGCACTAGTGCCACGGCGGAACTCGTACTCGTAAATAATGCGATATTTTAAGTTTTCCATTTTGTAAAATGAGTGACGCAAACAGAAAATAACAGAAGAAAAAAACAAATGAATGACGGTCATCGAAGGATAAATACATGAGTAAATAGCTGGGAAAATTTGAATTTGGAATTCCTTACCAAAGAGGAGAAAATCGTAATTAAAGTGGCCAGTACGAAAAACGCCAATTTGATGTGTAAGCACCTAATATATATATCTATATATATAAAAATCAGTGCCACTTTTCGTTGTAATTTTATAGCTCAAGAACGGGCTCACCTACCCAAACCAAATGTTTAGGCTTTCTTTGAACTATTTAGTAGATGGTTTATGTGAAGTTTGCACAAAATCGGTCGAGCGGTTCTTCATTTATCACGCAAACGATGTTGCGCGGGTCAGCTAGTATAGTATATAGATATGTTTTGAATGAATTGAACCACAACTTTTCCCTCCCGCCTACGTGTAGGCACGTATACTGTACGTTGTAACCGCCCAGGAAGTTTCAATTTATTGACACACAATTAATAACAGTATTATGAAATCCCTTCCGCTGTGTCTCTATCTCCTGGAGATGAATTTAAAAAAAATCACTCCTGTGCCGTCATCTCCTGGAGATGAATTTTATGATGAAACCATTGCTAGCATTTACGAACTGTCTCTTTCCTGCTCTTACCTATACCAATCTTTAGGGAAAAGAACGAGGGATAACATACACAAATGCTTTTTTTTTTTTTTTTTTTTTTTTTTT
Organism: Miltochrista miniata; assembly: GCA_933228765.1. Classification (NCBI taxonomy): domain Eukaryota; kingdom Metazoa; phylum Arthropoda; class Insecta; order Lepidoptera; family Erebidae; genus Miltochrista; species Miltochrista miniata. Next base: position 26,396,826 of record OW121758.1, read on the forward strand.
AACGTGAGGGAAAATCCTCGTAGGATGCTATGCCGGACTCTTACCGACTAAAAAACCTCACGTAACGCCCAACAGCCTATGGTTGAGAGCCCCGGGTAAGCCCTCAGGAAGGATGTCCCGTGACTCCCAACAGACCTACGGCCGCCAATGCGGCCTCGCCCAGGGGGTGGTTCGGGTGCAATCCCGCGTCTATGGGGGGTTTCGGGTGTGACCCCGCTTCTAAGGGGGGGCGTGCGTGAGTGCTCACGTCACGCTGCCGTCATGGGCCTGCTTCTGTAAGGACGGTGAGCGGCCCTCTCACCGTCCTCAGACCCCCGGTCATGGAGGCCGATAGTCCTCAGCGAAGACACGTCGGCGGCGCCCAGGGCGCCGACTGCGGAACTCGGGTGGGAGAGTTCTCTCCCGCACCCGGCCCGCCGCCTCCTTCGCGAGCATGACCTGCTCGCAGAAAGAGGCGGCGCAGTCCCACTTACTCCCGCTGGAGAGCATGGCTCGCACCATGGCCTCAAGCGAGAGAGTGTCCACGCCCAGACCCACTACGAGGACCTGTCGCTGTTGTGCCCACGCCGTGCACTCCACCAGCGTGTGGAGCGCCGTGTCATCACTGCGGTCCTCGCAGTGCTGACATTCGGCCGTGGTTTCCCGGTGTTTTCGCCACAGATACCTACCGAAGCTACCGTGCCCGGCAAGCATCTGTGTCAACCGGTAGGAGAGAGCACCGTGTCTTCTCTCCAGCCACTCGTCCATGACCGGTCTGACGGCCGCGATTGTGGCGAATCCCCCCTTTGGTTGCTCAAGTCGCATCTTCCATGTCTCCAGGGTTTCCTGGTGGAGCAGGGTCCGCTGGGCCTCGATTTCTCGAGACGCAGGCCTTTGGCCCCGCTCCAGCGCCTCCTTGCGCCATCTGAACAGTGACGCAAGGGCTCTCGCTTCCAGGTCCCATGGAGGGGTCCCGGCTAGGAGACATGCCGCCTCACCGGAGATCGTGCGGTATCCTCTTATCACCCTGACGGCCATCACTCTCTGCGGGCTCATCAGTCTAGCCTCATTGCTGGCCGTCAGGGTCTCCGCCCATACGGGAGCCCCGTACAGGGCCATGCTTCGCACGATCGCCAGGTACAGCCTCCTGTAGGGAGCGTTGGGTCCCCTGATGTTGGGCATCAACCGCGCGAGTGCGGCCGATGCTCCCCTCAGTTTTGGGACCAAACTTCGGAAGTGATGTCCGAAGTTCCACCGGCCATCGAGTACGAGCCCCAGATATTTCATCGAGGGCTCGATGCCGATGCTGACGCCCCCTACCTGTAGGCTGGATCCCGCAGGTGGCCCCATCCGAGGTCCGTGGAAACACAGAGCCTCGGATTTGTGAAGGGCGACCTCGAGACCCAGCCGCCGAATCCGACCCACGACCTGAGCAACCCCTGCCGTGGCCTTAAGTGCTGCGGCACGGTGCGTTGCTCCCCGCGCCGTAACAAGGGTGTCGTCGGCGTAACACGTTACGCCGACCCCTCTGAGCAACGGACCACGACATACACAAATGCTACAAACAAATGATAAATTTACTCTCGTTACCTATTTTCAAAGTTAAAATATAAGCTTTGATAAAACTAACTTGATGACCACTACATCATGTGAATACTATTCAAATAAATGTTGTGGAACAGTACAAGTGGTGTTATTTAATATGTGCAGCAGGTTCCACCAAGTGCCATTAACCAACAGCATAAATAATAATAAACATCTAAATTTCATAATATACTAGGTTTACATTAAAAAAACCGAAGTATTAGTTTGTTGCGATCCGGAATTCAAACTTGAGACCATGACAACGTACTACTAGGTACTCAATATCACTGTGCCACCAAGACAGATTCTGCCTTACATTGAAAAGATGATACTCCAATGATCCATTACATAGCCATTTATTCTTCTGTTCTTCGTATAATAATAGATACTACTCCTACATTCCACTTAATGGTATTACGAAATAATAATCCTATGATTGTAGATTCTTTACATTTTTATTTTCACATCTTATCTAATACTTGCACAACTAAGTACTAACTATTAATTAATACAAATATTCTACTTTAACTATTTAGCACTTTACTGAACTCGATCAGGAAACAGAATGTGTTCTTTTTCCAGAATATTCACTTTTTATCGCTTCAACTACCCACTATTTTCGAATAATCAATAAATGTTTTATGTACAGGCTAATCATTCTACTATGAGGCGGTGTTGACATCACAAAAATAACTTATTAGTACTTAAAACTGAATGGTTTTAGAAAAATCACAACACTTATGTCATATATCGTAAACTACTCGAATTCTTCAGCTTATAATAAATGCGAGGATATGGATCAGATAGTCAATAGTTTTGAAAGTTCCATAATGCATGCTATGTACTCATGTTGGTAACAAATAAAGAATTCTAGGTTTCCGCAAATCGACGTCAAATATTGCACCTATTTTTCGTTATCTTGTTGATCGTGAAATACAGAATTATTATTATGGTTCTTATCGAATTATTCTTTTGTACATTTTATGCCACCGAAGCTTTCTCGCCTAAATCATAAAAAAAATTGACATGTATCTATTTGAAAGATTTACTCCGCCTCCCCCCCCCCTCCTTTTTCTGTAAATATTTTTTAATTTAATCGTTTAATGTATTTTTATTGTTATTTGAAAGATGGTACTTCAATAGTTTTAATTCCCAAGTACATTAGACCCAGTGTTTCGACGGTTTCCGGATTTTCCGAAAGTTCCGGAACGGTGTTCCAGATATAGCATTACCCAAAACTGATAGACATTCTGTTCTTTTTCCAGCTCTTCATTGACAATGAGTGGGTCGACTCAAAGAGCGGCAAGAAGTTCCCCGTCGTTAGTCCTCATGATGCATCTGTTATCGCTCAAGTTTCTGAAGGAGACAAGGTTTGTACTTTTTAATGATATTAATTTAGAAGATTTTGAAGAACTTTGCGAAACGAAGACCATAACAATAAAATAAGTTACTAGTTTTATGTCAGAATCTTTACAAGTAAACGTAAAGATAAGTAAAAAAAAGTGTGATGTAAAAATAATTTAGGTAAAATTCTTGACATCTGTTCAAGAAACAGGCCTTCTATAAATGGTTAAGTATTTTGTTAGAAATCATTTATACTGAACCAAAGAAATACTGTCATCAGATAGTAGCGTAAATGACCGTCGCGGAACAACTGCCGCGGAACTACTGGGAATGAAGGATAATAAAGTGGTACCTGCGAGTACGATTATAAAAGTTTAGTTTTGCAGAACAAGTAAATGTTGTATTTTTTACTGTTGTAGTAAAACTTTGCACTAAGAGTTGAAACTCTGAGTCTAACAACTCCCGTAAACTGATTTTATTATGTTCTATCTCCAGGCTGATATAGATTTGGCAGTAGCAGCTGCAAAACGGGCTTTCCACCGTAATTCTGAATGGCGGCAAATGGATGCATCTCAGAGAGGTGCTCTATTGAACAAGTTCGCAGATATCATAGACAGAGAGAGCGATTACCTCGGGGAACTGGAATCGTATAACAATGGAGTGCTCTTGAAGTTCCTGAAGGATTTCTTCTACTATGCTGTTAAAAATATGCGCTACTTGGCAAGTTTAGCTGATAAAGTTCAGGGTGATACCATTCCAGTAGGTAAGTTATCCTTTTTAATGTATTATTATTTCCAATCATGATCAGTCAGAGACGCAAACGCCTTTCCTCTTGACGAAATATTTTAATAATATTGTATGTTATAAAGAACAACGCCACTGGTACTGTTCCTGTTACCTGAAACTATACACCAAATTCGAGGCAAATTTGTTGTTAGCGGAGTTGAGTGTTGATATGCCTGTGTATAAGATTTAGTGATATACTCTTCATCGACTGTCTTTTATTACAGATGGCAACCTGTTTGCCTATACTGTGAAGCAGCCTATCGGTATTGCCGGTTTGATTCTGCCATGGAACGCACCTTTGTTTATCTTTTTGTCCAGAGTCTTCACTGCTTTGGCTGCTGGTATGTTCAAATATTTGTCAAAAATATCACTTTTAAATAGCATTAACATTTTGTTGTTGTCATAAGATTGTGATTTGTAATTACTATTAAAACCAAAAATGAAGAATCAGTGTGTCAGAACTATAAAATAGAGAACTCCAAAGAACGATTCATTAATCATAGAAGAAGTATCATAATAGTATTTTCTATACCACATTTTCCGATAGAGTAAAGTGCACAGTTGTATCTTATTAAAATCTAATATGCGGAGACTCAAAAAAGCTTTTGTTTCAGTGTAGATAAAGCATACTGAATCTGCAATTTTCTTTTCATCCTAAGGTTGCACTGTAGTAGTCAAACCGGCCGAACAGACACCATTGACGGCGTTAGCTTTGGCAGCTTTGGTAAATGAAGCTGGATTCCCTAAGGGTGTGATAAATGTCGTCCCTGGATACGGAGAGACTGCCGGCGCAGCTCTTACTCATCACCCAGATGTAGCCAAAATATCATTCACTGGATCTGTTGAAGTAAGTAAGAACAAAATCGATACGTTTTTTGTTATCTCTGAAGTGAAATACATAATTATCATGATTGTAGACTAAGTGGTTTAAAATCATGATAAAATGTGTTTTACTGGGCTTAGTTGTATTTTTTTTTTTAAGACTAATAATATTAAATGAGATTATACTAATATGGTTGTATTTTTAGGTTGGAAAAATTATTCAACGTGCTGCAGGAACCAACAATTTGAAGCGTGTTTGTTTGGAACTGGGCGGTAAAAGTCCGCTAGTCATCATGAATGATGCTGACTGTAAGTTCTGCTCAGAGTATTTTTTTAACACGCTTTTATTAGCTTCACTTGTCTGTGTCACTGCCACTATCAGCTGTATTTATTACTAGCCTATCCAATCTATCTATTTTGTCGTCCATAGCGTGTTGAATTCCTCGATATTCATTCTCGCATTTTATCGCATGATCGCAAACCTTTTTCCACTCATCAGCCCCGATCATGTTTAATTTTTCAGTTAATAATGTCTTTATTGAACTTAAATTCATATCCACGTTTCTCGCGGCTAAATAGCCTTTTAGTTGAGACCATATATTTTCAATTGGATTAAAATCCGGATGGTACGGTGGCAATCGCAACACAGTGTGCCCATGTTCGGCTAGTATCTTGTTCACGGAAAACTCTGAAAATCTGTCCTTGTGCTGACATATAATATTATATATCTGGGGTTTTTTTAATTTATGATCAACTGAAATTTCGTGTCTTTGTAACCAATTGATCATTTCCGGTTTATTGGTGTTTGAGTTGGGGGGTCTATCAACATATTTATTGTGATAGGGTGCGTTGTCGATAACCAGAACAGAATCATTAGGTATATTTGGAATTAATTGATTAACCAGCCACTTCTCGTAGTTTTCGTTATTCATTTCGTTGTGATAATCACCTTTAGCGTCCGTGGATTTATACGTTGAAAAGACTCCTGGTACAAAGCCTTTTTCGTTATCTGCGTGAACAATTATCAAACGTTGACCTTTTGAAATCGGTTTTTTTACCCCTATTTGCTTATCATCACTCGAAGTATTTCCTTTAGTGTGGGTTGTATGTATGTAGGACTAATCTATATAGATAAAAAGCCAGTGCCGCAGCGGAAGCGGCTGAAAATATTAAAATTAATAAATATAAGGGTCTCGACTCATCGTATCGTTTTTGTCCAGTCGGTGTCGAGACCCTAGGTCCATGGGGTCCCAATGCGCAAAAATTTTTCAAGAATTTGAAAAAGCGCCTTGTGGAGTCAACTGGTGACCCAAGGGCTGGCAGTTTTCTCGCTCAACGAATAGGTATTGCTATTCAAAGGGGGAATGCTGCTAGTCTTTTGGGCACAATGCCACGGGGGCCTTATTTAGGTTTAGTTTAGATAGTAATAGTGTAAATATAGATATGTAATATTTATGTTTCTCTGTAATTTATATAGATAATGTTTTTTCCTGCCGCGAAATTCGCGTATTTTGTCCAGATATTCAATTCGTTTGAGAGGTACATCGTGCTTTTCCATTAGAACTTTTCTATTGTCTTTTATTTTTGTGAACGCAAATCCCATTTCATAAAGAATTTTTCTCAACGTCTTTTCAGACCCATTAAAATTAATAGCCTCAGATAATTTAGCTTTTAATGTTTTTATTGTAGGCAGTTGTTTGTAACGCAGATGAAAATCGTACACCATTCTTCTAACAACATCATAATCAAAATCGTCCATATCAAAACGAAATTGTTTTTTTGTTCTCCCATTTTTTCGAGAGCTGGATTTTGTTCCACTGGAATGTGTATTATCAGTGCCAGTGCCGAATATATTGTTCAATGTTCTTTTTGAAATTCCAGTGGCATCTGCAACTCTCTGTTGAACCTTCTTAAAATAATTACTTACATTAACATCCTCATGTTTTTTAAATTGGTTGGCTTCAGATAAAAAATATTTATAAACATTATGGATAATTTCGCGTGACTGACTAGACTAACGGCTTACCTTTTTTCCCTATAGATGCCATAGTAGGTACTAATTTAATTTTAAAGGGGTTTTAGCAGCTCTATATATATATTGGCTTAGATAAGCGACTGCACTCTCTCGCATTTGAACCATGACTGACAAAACAAACGTCATGGTGTGTGCGACACAGATATCGCTATACGAAGTCGAAATTAGCCGATTGCCTCTTTCTAAAGCTCGATGTGCATTCTTTTTGGCCCTTTACTGTAACTATGTATGTAAGAAAATCTTGGAATGTTAATTTGACCCACTTCCCGTCCTTCGATCAGGCTAAAATTTTGCAGACGCTCTGAGCTCTGATGACAATACATAACTAGCTAAAAAACGTTATTAGAAATCCAATATGGCGGCCTCCCCAAAATGACGGACTGGCTGTTTGAAATCCACCCCCATGATATGGGTATCAAATGAAAGGGTTTGCAGTCAGGAATACGAAAAAAATAGTCACGTGGCTTAAATCCAATTGGCGAAAGGCCAAGATGGCGGACAGGCTATTTGAAATGCACCTCCATGATATGGGAATCAAATGAAAGGGTTTGCTGTCAGGAATACGAAAAAAATAGTCACGTGACTTAAATCCAGCATAGCGGACATCCAAGATAAACTATAATAAAAACAAGCGTGTTTTTTAGTTTTTTCAACTATTAAAATTATTATATATTAAGCTCGCCAAATTGACGTCGCCACTGATGGAAAGCCGTGGCGCATTTAGCGATTGGGGGCCACTCTCACAGTCCGTAAGACTTCTGACAGTGGTCCTTAAGTTGGCGGCCCTGTAATGTACCAGTCAGTCAGAAAGAGTCTTTTAACTATCGCAATTCACGAGGTATCAAATGCTATAAAGTAACTTATATTTCAGTAAATCTTGCGGTCCCGTACGCTGCTACTGCTGTTTTCATGAACCAAGGACAGATGTGTATTGCTGGATCTCGACTTTTCGTTCAATCTGGAATATATGACAAGTTTGTTGCGGCAGCTGCTAACCATGCTAAGAATATCAAAATTGGCAACCCTGCTGATGCAGATTCACAACATGGACCGCAAGTACGTATCTCACGGTAGATGTTACATAAAAGTATTTTAACATATAGTTCATTTAGGAAAAATTTTGGTGATTCATATGATGCCAAGTGTCTGACTCTTATTATTTATAACTCTGTAGGCTTTGTCTAATATAAAAATTCTCTATGCAAATAGCATTTTTATCTCTATAGATTTGTAGAGAGTGTAATGTCTAGGTCTATGTCAAAACGTGAAATAATTATTTTTTTATTATTTCAGGTTGATGAAACTATGTTCAAGAAAGTACTGAATTACATTGATATCGGCAAAAAGGAAGGTGCTAAATGTCTTGCAGGTGGAAAGCGATTTGGAAATAAGGGATATTATATTGAGCCTACAGTGTTTGCAGATGTCACAGATGACATGAGAATTGCAAAGGAAGAGGTAACTAAAAGGATAAACTTTATTGTACTTACCATTGATTTCTGAGACGTAGTAACAAAAAAGAAAGTAAATTTTATATTGGTAAAATCAGTTGCTAATCACATTATATATAGAAGACACATTTCAAATGTGTTAGTAAATTGAGCGTATACGTCGAATGTTATGTTGTTATAACAATATTGTACTGTAATAGGTATAAAGGTAAATAGTGTAATTTAATGTGGGGTCGTTATCAGCAGTTATGATTCCAATAATTTTTCATGCTGAAGGAGATTTTGAGTATCGATTAAATTAAAATGAGTTTGAGAGATACTGACATTTTTCAAAATTTTTCTGCAGATTTTCGGACCCGTACAGAGTATTCTGAAGTTTGAAACCTTTGAAGAAGTAATTGACCGCGCCAATAACACTCCTTTCGGCCTAGCTGCTGGTATATTCACAACGAACCTCAACACAGCCTTACAGTTCACTAAACTCGTCGAAGCTGGTACAGTCTGGTGAGACTTATTTCTAACTAGGGATTGCAATCCGGTGTCATTTTGAATCCGGCCGGATCAGTACCGGATTTCTCAAATCCGGCCGGGTCCGACCGGATCCGGCCGGATTGAGTTAACCAGTATAACTTGCTTTTTTTTTATTCCAACATGAACTGTTAATAAGTGTAAAATTAAAAACGATCCCTACAGACAGACAGAGTTATTTTCGCATTTATAATATTACGCTTTCACCCCCAAACGGCTGGAGCGATTGAGATGAAATTTTTTGGAAAAAAGGCGGGTGTGACAAAGATTCATTTTTTTAGCTTTTCAGCAATATACTTAAATCAGTGCTTTGTGGCGAAACATAATTATGCTAAAATAAAATTATAGCTTTTCCAGTATCAATAACTATCATTCTATACACTTTTGTATAATTCCAAGCGTTTATGAACACGTTTCAAAATATATAGAAAACTAGCTGATGCTCGCTCCTTCGCCCGCGTCGTTGGTTCCCCTTCCCATAGGAACATATTCCCGGGACGAAATGTAGCCTATGTGTTATTCCAGTCTCTAATCTACCCCGGTTACAAATTCCAGCACGATCAGTTCAGTCGTTAGAGCGTGATTGATTAACAAACATCCAAACATCTAAACATCCAAACATCTTCACAAACTTTCACATTTATAATATTAGCAGAATTAGTATGAAGTAGGATATAGCTATTCTGTGTGATCGTCCGTTCGTCCTTGAGTATTTCACTGTGGGAAAACTTAGTATCAGGCTTCAATTTATGTAAGAAAAAATTTATTCTGCTCATATAACCTCTGCAACAAGAATAGCTCTAAGGATCTAGTTTTCTGAAGTTTTGGGTAACTGACAAGTTTCGGAATTATTAATAACAGTCTTTGTGATATTTTACTCATTCAGCAAACAATATCATTACTGACAAACGATAAAACGATACGAAACGATACGATAAGACATTATTCTTCAAATTACATACCTATCTGACACTATACCTATATTTCATTTAAAAGCTCAACCGAATGTTAAATACGCTGAATCACTATCATTTCTAAATTTCGGAAGTGTGTAGTTCAAAAACGGTTGGGAATATGGAAACTATATAATCAAAGTAATGGAGAATTTTGTAAGTTTTCATTGCTAGGTCGAACTTGTTTTGCTACAACGTACTGTTTTTGGGATATTGGTGAAAAACTCGAAATTCGGCCCTTTGTCACGACCCACTCTCCGCCTCACGTGAAGGGGGACTCAAACGACTCGCGCACTCTTTACATTTGTACCATCCTTGGCGACGGCACGGTTATTTGCATGTCAAAATATGCAAATACCGGATCCGGACACCGCTGGATCCGGCGGTATATTGGTGCCGGATCCGGGAGACGAAAAATGATGCCGGATCCGCCGGATTACCGGATCCGGTTTTCCGGATTGCAATCCCTATTTCTAACATTATTTTGTATCTTCTGCTTAACGTTAGAGACTTCAAATGTAAACCACTGATTGTAGGAAGGACATTTTATCTGATTATCTTTGTCAAACAAGACCAGAAGCTTATACACTGTACAGTGTACATGTTACAAACATAGTTAGTGAGAATATTCAAAATTCGTAGGTTACTTCATTAACAGGTTCCTGGCTTATAGTATATATTACCTTCTGCATAGCATCATCGATGCTATGCTGGACTCCTACCGACTAAAAAACCACACGTAACGCCCTACAGCCTATGTTGGGAGCCCCGGGTAAGCCCTCGGAAGGATGTCCCAGGAAAATAAGACAAAATGATATTGACATGAGACCGTAACTTAAATAAATTCTGATTTATTATTGCAGGGTGAATACATATTTAGAAGTAGGCCCTCAGTTGCCATTCGGAGGATTCAAGGACTCAGGCATTGGTCGTGAAGAGTAAGTATTTTTAAACATTTATTTTCTACGTACATATCCCTAATGATCCCGCACCATAGTCTCAAGGAACCTTGAAAACCCCACCATAACAGCGGCACATAGATATTGGTTGGCAGCTCACAAAGCAGAGGCTGCCAGTAATGCCTAAATCTTTACAGAAAAACAAAACAGACACGTGTATCGCAGTAGGGTTCGAAAAGAAACCGGTACACATGACAAATGCTATTAATTATATAGAGAACGTAGAAGGGTTCCACCCAGATGTCGCAAAATAAACAAAAACAAGCCGATATAATAAATATTTTTTAGGCATCTAATATCTTCATACTTCGTACGATATGTATGATAAGTATGATATGTATGGTTGTGTTTTAATATTTACTTTTTGTTTCAGTGGTTTGAATTGCTTAAACGAATATACAGAAGTAAAATCTGTAGCCATTTCTTTACCTAAGAAGATTTAAGTGAACTGATGCTATTAGGAGCTATTGTTATAATCATTAATCTTAGTTTTAAACTCACGTTCATTCAGGTTTTATTTCAGATCTTTTTTTTAAATGATTCCAAAAATTACTGTTTAAAATTACTGTATTTAAATTCTGTTTAAATTCTTAATTTGAAACTTTTTCTTCGAATAGTTTTGTACCTTTTTTTTGAAATTGTCTGTATCACAATTAACCCTGTATGTACAAATTTAACGTATGCATGTTGTATGTTGTTATATTGTTATACAAATTATATTATACACGACACTGGTTAAAAGAATAAAATACAAAATATTATCTTTCTTTCTTTTCATTTATCTCTACAATTACAAAACATTCTATTTATTTAGATAATACTTGTGAATTAATATTATATACCAATTGTTGCGGATTTTTGTGTTTTGTAAAAACATGTGTGGCATACAGTAATGCACCGTTGTGTTAACAATTTCTATCTTTAATGTTATTAAGATGGTGGTAATAAATATCATCTCAGGTGCAGAAAATTCAACATAATCTACAAAAATGTTTCAATTTCTAAATTGGTTGGTTACTGCCTACATCAAATTTTACTAATGGATGTGTTATTGTGTCCCTGAGGAAAAGTTAGGTCGGATAGTGACTGATTATACTGTCTGTTTTAAACTGAAAATAATCTATATTACATATTTATATTTTAGTCGTAGTATACTTCCGTAGTTATGGTGCTCTAACAGTTTTTACACGCTGTTCATCAACTTGCAATGTTTTTTAAAGTGAATATTATTTATGGTAAAGTACTTGTATATATTTTACAAGATCTACTTATTTGCCGGTGTGAGTTTATTTTATTTTTCAAATTTAAGATTGTAGTTTACATAAAAAACTATTCTTTAAGATGCACTTAGGTATTGTACACAAAAAGGACACGTTCGTAATGTTAATGCAACCAGTCTTATTATACGATTTAGAAAAAAAAAGCGAATAGGCGGACTATCTGTTTTTTCACTGTTTTGTAACTAGTTTCGCACAATAAATTAAAATTTTAATAAATAAAAATAAAAATTGATTATTTTCAGACAATTACTGCCCATTTTTATTAGTATCATAATCATAAGACTTATATTAGTAAATACACATTAGAATACAAATCAAAACCATACAATTAAATGATTTCAAAATGAAATAGGTACGATGTTGTGTGCAGAATGATAACATTAACAATCTAAAAATGGCACGCATACAAATTATTTTTTTATTGTAATTGTCTGGACAGATCACAGAAAAGACACTGTGTATTTTATATTAAACCAGAATTTTGCAGCTTTTATTTTTACTTTTGATTGTCAGTATCCTTACTTCCTTACTTATATTATATTACAATAATAACATTCTGTACTAATACTTCTGTTTAAATGAGAAAGTTTTAAAGTGTGAATGTGTGGATGTTTGTTACTCTTTCACGCTCAAACGGCTGAACGAATCTGCCTAAAATTGGGTACAGGTATGGAATAAAGTCTAGTGTCTATAGTGGTGAATTTGTCTGTAAATAATGTTATCTGCAATAACATACATTGGTTCCCCAGGGGAGGCGTGAAAGAGAACAGTTTTCTATGCGGGCAGAGCCACGATCGCTATCTAAGTAGTACAACATATAATATTTTAAATACCAATATATGTTTGCATTTAAACAGTAGGTATAAGCGTTATCTCAAAATAATCTTCAGTTATGTAATCCGTCGCGGCCTCGCCTCGCGAAGTTCAATGTCAAAGTCGCACACACATGCAACTTGTTTTTTCGGATACACACTGTACCTACGTACCTACCTACGCACTACACGTTTGCATTATTAAATGAGGTTGTGTGCGTGCAACAATAGGTGAATTAGTGTAGATATATGGTGTAGACAGATTTGAGTCCGTTAGTTGCGTGTATAGAGCACTTCCCGGAACAAATTATGTCAATAAGTCTGATTAGTATCAACCGGAATAGAGATTATAGTTTTACTAGCTGAGGTCGCAGCTCCGCTCGCGTCAAGTTTTGTTCCCGTTTCTGCTTCCCGTGGTAACTTATTATCGGGATAAAAAGTAGCCTATGTGTTATTCCAGACCTATATCTACCACTGCAACTTTAGCCAGATCCGTTCAGCGGTTAGAGCGTAAATGAGTAACAAACATCCACACTTACAAACTCTAGCATTTATAATATTAGTAAGATGTAACTTCGGTATCCTTGGGCGCGCCTAGTGCTTTGGAACCTAAGACAGCGTCACCTGCAAGTGGTGTCACTCCTGCCTGATGGACGGGTATAGAAGAGCTTCCAAAAATGACAAAAATTAGGTTAAATCATAACTGCTTCTAGCTGCCAATGAAAACAGATTCCAGGGTAAAATTTCTTCTTTGTAGAGCTAGCAACAAGGAAATGATAACATCATTCTCCAAATCTTTCCCTAACCCAGTTGTCGGCTTTCCAGTCTTACTGCGATGCGAGTGGACTTCAAAACTTTCCGTGACGGGGCTGGTATCTGACCTCCACAACCAATAGGCGTACACAGAGCTTTGCAGTTATACTAAATTACATGTCAGATTGTTTTTTCACAGACTGGAGTTCTCATTTCGCCGTAGTAATAACCTAACAGGCACGATATATACAGAAATTGTTTTATGTAAAATCGTCTCAGTTTTAACAAAATCACAATCGTTGAAGAGTTGGATTTAGTAAAAGAATGCTTAAAAAAAAAAAGTGCATCCCTGTATCATTTAGTTGTACCTACTGTTTAGAGACCAGACAGACCAACGTCATAGACAGCTTTACCGTTTTCAAGGTTACGCAATACACATGACTGGCATTTTAAATTATCTAAAAACATACAAGGCTGGATAGTATCACTATCAGCCTTGTTGTTTAATATCAATAAGCATATTGACTTGACTTGGACGTACTCAACACCCACCTTATAAAAAATCCTGGATATGAATTGTTTCAAAATAATGTAAGAGAGTTCATGCATGTATATGTGATTTTTTTTAAGTATATAATTATGTAGGTATAAGTACTTTAATGTACTTATTGTTAAAATAAAGTTTTAATTAACTAACTCTAATGGAAAAAATATATCTAGACGAGTTTCAAATGTCCGTTCTGGATGTTAAAAGCGGAGTTGATTTTTTTAGAGCTAGGTACTTACCGCTATATAAATTACTAGAACGTAGCGCACATTTAACCTTGTATTTACTATTTACCCCATTTAACTAGCGCCATCTTGCCTAAATTTTGTTAATATAATTTTGTACTATGGGGTACTTTATTTATACCTGCATCCGTAATGTTCAATAGTTAATTGATCAAATTGTATCGTTCCGTCATTAACCTCTTCTTGGACCAAATTAATCTAACCGGTAAAGACGGTGTACGTACATAGCTCGGACTATTTAGTCTGAGGTACATAGGTACTGACTAATTGACAAGACTGACGGAGGCGTCCATATAGAGGACATACCAGAGGTCGGGCACCAGTCCATCTTACCGAAAATTTATGTTTTAAAGTGAAATATTTTATGCGCTACCTCATATTTGAGCCTGTATTGCTTTAAAGCTTAAATAATATGAGATCATCAGCATTTGATTCATCAAAGCCTTCGTCGTTCACGTTGAACACTCCAGCTATGCAAAATTGCTTTTATTAAATTAGCTCCCCAAAATGACGGCTGCTCGCCTAACGGAAAGTCATGGCGAGATCTAGCTTTGTGGGTCACTATCACAGTCTGCAATGCAGAGGTCCTCAGTGGTTTGCTTAGGAGTGTATTCACGTTATCAGTGTTTCCACTCTGGAGATCGGACTCAAGCAGTAAGTACAAATTCGAGACCTAAACTACCAAGCCGAACGCCCCACTTCAATATGTGCCTCTACATGTCCTTCACAGACCAATCTCAATATACCTTCCTCCTTGTCCAAGTTGAACAAAAAATAAAACAACACTTGGTTTGTTGAACATATTATAATAAAATAGCGGCACATGCTGGTGCATTTTACAACGATAAATACGATTACCTATAACTTTTTAGGTAAAGCTATAGCCACGGTTTTCACCTCCATATATTCATCAAGGCAGTGTAACCCACTGAAACAGAAAATAAAGTTATAATGCTTCCTCTACATTACTCGCGAAGTTGAACGAATTTCCTCGGCGAAGTCGCCCGAGGCAAAGAAAAATTTTTACGAAGTAAGCCGAAGTGGCTCTCTACACTTTCGTACTCGTCCATCTTCGCGAGTAGTGTGGAGGAAGCGTAATAAATTTGTTCAGTTTAAGGATGCAGTGATTCATAACAAATTAGGTCCATCGTTCGGTAACAAAACATTAAAAAGTAGTGCACACAAGAGCTGCGGAGTTAGGACACAGAAAACAAATCAACAAGAAGGTCTAGCGCTACATTTCAAGTTCCACCGGATCCGCTATGAGTAAAGACTACCAGCTTCCATTGCCGAGAGCCTGAGAAATTGAAGTTTACCGCTCGCTATTCTTACAGAAGTAGGCCAAAACCATGGCGCAAAGAAGTGAGATAGTACACCGCAAAGAAACGGAATAACACTCAAACCCCCATAAAATGTGGGACGAGACCCAAACCCACGGCGGAGTGTTTGCAATAGCAGCTGTCTCGCGAGCCCTGGGTAGCCCCAGTCCCTTTAAGGACGTAACCGGGACTCCCAGCCGTAGACAGAAGGTAGGACCCCGTGCGATCTTAGCATGTAGGAGTCCGGTATAGCATCGATGAGGATTTCTACACGTTTAAAAATTCTAGGTAATATAAAAACACATTATCTGATTTCTGTAAGAAAACATTCCACACGAGCCTAAAAAAATACTCACTCCTCACGTCCAACGCCTGAATCTTTGAATCCTCCAAATGGCAATTGTGGTCCCAGCGCCAAGTATGTGTTTACCCTTTAAAACAGAAATAATTTTATTGAAATTATTATTTTGAATCATAATGGTTGATTGTGAATGCCGCCACGCCCTAGGCTACAGATTAATTAATAATAGTTACTACCTAGGTGTCTTTTTCAATTTAATTATATTTCAAAAACAATATTCATGTTGTCGAAGTTTCGAACTGGAAATATTAATAAACGAAATGCACACAACATACGATCATACAAATATAACGTTATTAGTCACATTAATCAAGCCAGCATTTAAGCTTAAGGCTCGTAACTAATTGCCTATTGATTGTTTTTTCAAAAGCCGAGGTTGTGAAATCAACCAGCAAAGATCGAGATTGTGAAATCAGTCAGCAAACTTCAGACGTATCTAATGATACCGAAATAAATATTTATGGAGAACTACGTACTATCCTTGCTGCCTATATAGACTCAATAAACGGTCAATATCAATCAATGAAATCAGCCTATAGCAGTCCACTGCTGGACGTAGACCTCTCCCAAGTTACGCCACAACACACGGTCCTGCGACTTCCGCATCCAGTCAGTCCCTGCGACCTGTTTCAGGTCATCGCTGGATCTGGCGTGGTGTCGTCCTACCTATACTGTACCAAGTCACGGTCTCCACTCCAGAACTCGTTTACTCCACCGACCATCGGTTCTCCTACAGATGTCACCAGCACACTGCAACTTCAAAACGCATACTCTGCGAGCTATGTCGACAACTCTGGTCCTCTTGCGGATAACATCGTTCCGGATCTTATCCCTCAGAGACAACCCAAGCATAGCTCGTTCTATTACTTGCTGCGCAACTTTGAGGGCATGAACTAGCTTCGCTGTAAGTGTCTCGTCACCGTACCGTAAGACGAATAGACAACATACGGCCGGATAATGAACTTCTGCCCATCATTCTTCGGAGATATCATAAGTGAGTGAATGACAAATAAGTGGTCTTAGAAAGAGTAAAAATCTTTCTCACCAAACATTACCAGCTTCGACGTGTTTGACAAATTGTAGAGCAGTATTGATGTTTGTTGTGAATATGCCAGCAGCCAAACCGTAGTTAGTATTGTTGGCGCGTTCAAGTACTTCTTCGAAAGTTTCGAACTTCAGAATGCTCTGTACAGGTCCAAAAATCTGCAAAAGGTAGTGAAAATGCACGTGTAAGATTATTCTTTAAAATCATTCCTACTTCAAGTTGATCAATGAAGGTAAGATGTCAAATAAGCCTATCACAACCAACCGCTGTCCAAATTAATTTTGCCCTTATATACCACGCTCTGGTTGGATCCAATTCGGCTGGCTACAAAAACTAGCGTTTCATAGCTGGTTTTCATAGTCAAGAGTTCTCTTCTCCGACCTTTTCTAATGTCTAATCTTGTGTCCTTTTATAATTGGTATCGGTAATGAATATTATAATAAGAATATAAGATAATATCTAGTGAATGACAGACAATAATTAGATCTCATCTGGAATCTTTGATATTTTTTTTCCTAATTTCAATATTTTCAAAACGATAAGGCTAGTAATAATTAATTTACCAGAGAATATTAACAGAAAGTTAATAGTCTAGTAAATCAATTTATATCGGATAGTAGATAATTTATTAGGCCATTATCACAGGAAAAGCTACCGAACTCTCTGTCATAGTGGGAACAGATTGCCTTTTAAGATAAACTATGAAATTGTACCGCGAGAAGATTCGTTTAACTAGTTCACACACAATTTTGAACAATCAAGCAATAGCTATAAAGTTTATTTTGCATTACCTCCTCTTTAGCGATGGTCATCTCATCCTTGACATCGACAAACACCGTGGGCTCTATGTAAAATCCTGTAGAACCGTGGCGTTTGCCTCCCACCAGACACTTGGCACCTTCTTTCTTTCCTGTTTCGATGTAGTTTAATACTTTTTTGAACATAACTTCGTCTACCTGTAATCCATTTAAGGTTTGTAACCAGAGTTCGACTAAAGTAAAAATAATAATAAGATGAGAGTAAGGTGACACCACCAGCATCCAAGCCAATCAAACCGAGCGTAGCATCTCTGGTTCTGGTGAACACTTTCGATCTGGTGAGCAATAATGCTTGCTTGCCAGCTTAGTATCATAAAAATAATAGGCAATACGTCTTTGTCCATTTTTTGCGAGTTTTAAATGTTTGATTCTTGTAAAAATCTTTTTAGGACACTTATAATCGTCAGAATGTAGATGTTATGTCTAATTCGCATAGAAATAAGTTGATCTGAGGAAATAAACTAGGCCAGAAAACTGAGGAAACTCATTTATCATACCATTGTCCATTGGCGTATATACCGATAAGATGAAATATAACTTAATCAATCAAATCAGCATGACGCAGTCCTTCCTCAATTTCAATCAAATTTTCCTCTTCAATATAAATTGGGATTGATCGGCCTTAGAGCGCGTTTCCATTTTGTCGTGACTATAAATTATTGTGTCGTTTAAGGCGTGTCGTGGCTTGTGTGGTTAAATGGAGGGTTGACAAATAGGACGATACGATTAAGTATCGTTTACAACTTTTTTGTTTGCGGTGACGACCAATTATATCGCCACAAACATTCCTTATAATAGGTACACTCAAGGTACAGATAGAAACGATAAAGTCGTCCGACGATAACTATCCGTAACAACATAGTGGAAACGCGTCCATCGCTGCTGTAGATATATAGTACTCGTACTATACCTGTGGTCCATGTTGTACACCAGTTTCCGCAGGGTTACCAATTTTAATGCCTTGAGCATGCTTTACAGCTGCTTCTATAAATTTATCATAAATTCCAGATTGAACGTACAATCTAGACGCTGCTACACACATTTGTCCTTGATTCAGAAACACACCATTTGCAGCGTAAGGCACGGCCAGGTTCACTGAAATGAAACAAGGTGGGTACCTAAACATTTCAGTGTAATTTGCGTAAAACGAGTCCCTTCGGTACAGCTTAGTAACTGCCATTAATCATCACGTTTGTTTTGCTTCTAAAACCCTTGCTTTGGATCTCGAGTTCTGTTTTATTTTTGGTTACATTTCATTCACATTTCAGATCGAATCTTTGAGATTTTTTGATAATAAGACCATTTGCATTCTTGTCTCTACGACGTCAAATGAAGACGTTTTTGAACTGAGGCTCTTGCTATCCTTATGGATTGGAAGGCGGTATGACTATAATACTGTGATTATTAAAGATAGATAGTTTTCCAAGTAAATGGGCGGCTGTTGAAGTGAGACCGTACCAGCAAGAACGATTTTAGGAACATACCTATACATTACAGTTTCAGGGTCGGGCGAAATTCGGGCTCGCTTCTTTTTCCTTTGCTAGAGAATGCTAAGACTTGAAACTGATGAAATATTTCACCTTGTACGTGACGATTGTACGTATTGGTTTTGGCTGATATGGCAATATTACAAAGCATACAATTGCTTTTTAAGTTACTTAAAAAAAATATGATTACTTACGATCGGCATCATTCATTATGACTAACGGACTTTTCCCGCCCAGCTCTAATGTCACACGTTTCAAGTTGTTTGTTCCTGCAGCTTGTTGGATCAGTTTGCCAACCTGCAAATTAAATACAATATGCTCGGGTTGGAGAATGGCATGAAGCTATTTACACTAATGCGTTACTTCTACATGCTATAGTTTAGCAATTTACATTCACTTGAAGTGGCTAAAAACCTTACTTGAACATGTCCCAATAATAATAGATATACCTATCTTTATTGCAAGGATACTGTCACAGTGCAGCAGTGGTGCGATGAAATTGTGCCGAAGCACGAGCGCACGCAGGTACGCAATTAAAGTGTACTGTGAGGCTTTGCGTAGAAAAAGGTACGATAGGCATTTAATTATAAAACAGTGCCACGCCAAATCTCGTTCAACAAACATAATAATATAGAGTAAATTAGTTACCTTACTCAGACTGTCCTCGACTGTAGTACCTACTTAATTTCGATTAATAGGTATATTGTAAATAAGCATTACTCTGGTGGCATTATTTGTTTGTGTAATTTAGACATTTGTGGTCGATAACCTTTGTTATCCAAGAGGGACTGGGCTTTTTTTTTTTGTTTAACGTGAGGGAAAATCCTTATGGATGTTATGCCGGACTCCTACCGACTAAAAACCCTCACGTTACGCCCAACAGCCTATGGTTGGGAGCCCCGGGTAAGCCCTCGGAAGGATGTCCCAGGACTCCTAACAGACCCACGGCCGCCACTGCGGCCTCGTCCAGGGGGT
Organism: Miltochrista miniata; assembly: GCA_933228765.1. Classification (NCBI taxonomy): domain Eukaryota; kingdom Metazoa; phylum Arthropoda; class Insecta; order Lepidoptera; family Erebidae; genus Miltochrista; species Miltochrista miniata. The sequence goes on from OW121758.1 coordinate 26,416,909, forward strand.
AGTTCGGGTGCTATCCCGCGTCTTTGGGGGGTTTCGGGTATGATCCCGCTTCTAAGGGGGAGGCGTGCGTTACTCACGTCACGCTGCCGTCATGGGTCTGCTTCTGTAAGGATGGTGAGCTGCCCTCTCACCGTCCTCAGGCCCCCGGTCATGGAGGCCGATAGTCCTAGAGGGACTGGGCTAAGGCGTAACCGAGACTCCCGGCCGGCGGTTTTTTTTAATCGGTCGAGGTCTGGCACAATTTCCATGAAAATTTGAAAATTTCCACACGTATAAAAGGGTTGAGTTGAGTCTACTCGAAACTATCAGCAATAACACAAAACTCGACAATTTTTTTATACCACTGACTGATACAGAGTTAGTTGATACAGGGTTTGGTGACTTTACTTGTCTTTAGTACATACATACATACATACATAACATCACGCCTGTCTCCCAACGGGGTAGGCAGAGACTATGACTTTCCACTTGCTACGATTCTGGCAAACAACTTTCGCTTCTTCAACTTTCATAAGTGTCTTCATACATGCTCTTCGGTTAAGGGTACTCTTGACCTGGCCTTCTTGTCTTTAGTAATGAAAATAATTTAAAAGTATATATATGTCTCTACTTCCTTTGTGTTATAAGATAGATCGGTAGGTGTATCAGCTGGTAAATGGCAGGGAGACTGGTTGAAATTTGCAACAATTGTCTGTTTTATACGTGAGTATGATAGAATAGAAGAAGCTTAAACAATATTTGAGATACCAATGCCCTAGAAAGGAGCGCATGTGAATTGTAAAATAGCACGTTATAGTAGGTAACTACTACAGACTGATTTGATGGAAACAATTATTGTAATTGTTACAATCTAATTATGGACGAGCAGCCTTTATTTGATTGATGTTCACATCACTGCACTGGAGTAAAGTTTATTCTTCACTTAAAGTGTTCAGTCAAGTGGGATGTTTAGTTCGAAGCATTTGTATAATAAACACTTAAAATTGTTTACTGACTTAACTATTACCGACTCGAGGGCGCCCATGGCTCACCCTGTTTGTAACTTTGTTTAATCTTCACATTCACACTCACAAGCTTTCGCATTTATTAGTTGGGTAGAGGTTTACCTCGACGGATCCCGTGAAAGATATCTTGGCAACATCTGGATGGTGCGTCAGGGCTGCTCCAGCAGTCTCTCCGTAACCATTAATGACATTTATCACACCCTTAGGAAATCCAGCTTCAACGACCAATGCTGCTAAAGCTAATGCCGTCAATGGTGTCTGTTCTGCCGGTTTTACGACTACGGTGCATCCTGAAAACAAATGAAAATGTCTTCGTTAGTGATGTAGTCTAAGTAATTGTTCGATTTTAGTAGCGAGCACATTGCTGGTCCTATAAACTCGATAAGTACTCGAGTGGCAATAGCATGACAGGAGACGCAGAACAACGAAGTCTTCAGAATAAAGTACCTACTTCGTCACCTATATTTGTCTAAGTGGTTGCTCGGGAAGGAGCAGATGAATGCTTGGTGGAACCTGAACCTAGGCACCCTATCACTTATAAAATCACTAAGGGAGTAATCAACAGAAAAATATAGGTAAAAACAAACCGTAGATGGAGATCATCCGCTGGAATGAGACAGTCGAAGACTTTCATCAAAGAAATGGATCCGAAGCGAACTGACAAAACTGGTCAAACTAACCAGAAGAAACATGAGGCTGGTCATAGAGATTATTACAGGATACTTTCGCCACTGTAAACAGGCATCTGACAGTTTTAGGAGTGAAGGATGACTGAATGTGCCCAGAATGCCAGGAAGAAGAGGAAACCAGCATCCATCTATCAGCTGAGTAATTATGGGAACAGACACAATTCAACAAGGAGATCTGAAGAATCTGAAGGTGGATCAAATAGTAAGACTTTGCAAGGAAAGTGGAAGATTTGATGGGGCGCCGTGAAGTTACTTGGATAGCCAAACACATTCTTTGAAGATGTCCTAGGGAAATGAATGAAATGGGCAGCAGAAAGGCGGTCGGCTCGTCCGCCAGGTGGCGCCAGCGCGGCGTCCCCATAAGAAAATAAGTAAAAAAAATAAAAAATAAGTGTTTGCTTGATATTAGTGGCGGTAGAGACAGCAGATAGCTAGTAAAATCTATGAACTAGACATTTTTTTGAGTGGCAACAGCTTAGCAGGAGCCATAAGGTAATCAGTTCCTCCCCAAAGTAAAGAATTCTTAACAGTAATTGTAATAAATACTTACCAGCGGCTAATGCAGCGAAGACTCTCGAAAGAAATACAAAAATAGGTCCATTCCACGGCAAAATCAGGGCAGCAACACCAAGCGGTTGCTTCAAAGTATATGCCATTAGATTCCCATCTGTAAAATTTTTTGAGTGATTAATAAAAATGAATTTTTAATAATTGAATTTCTATCATTCGTTCCTACTAACATTTTTTTTCAAATGAAAATATTAAATAAGAATAAAAGGTTAAATAAGACTGCCCGCATTCATTAAACTACCTACTTTATAGAGTAGTAACAAACTTTTCACTCTGTTTCGCCCTTGGTGGTTTGTACTTATAAAAGTAATAAAACTTTGTAATAAAATAAAAGCAACTGTCTTAGCAGCTCATCGTCAATACCAGTTATCAGGGGCAAAGCTATGGACTGCAACTGGACAAGTGTCAACCGCTCAAAGAAAATAGCTAAGACTAGAATAAAACCGCCCAAATGAAAGTTGGATTCGTACACGGATTGTTCCGTACCAAAAATTTTGCGTTTGTTGTATAGGAGTTCCAGTTACTTTTATGCTGTTTTTAGTATTTGTTGTTATAGCAGCAACAAATATTTATCTTCTGCTCTGTCTAGCTATCACGAGTCATGAGTCACAGTCTGAACGGTTGTAACAACAGTCCAGTAACAGAGTCCTCTTTTTTAGGGTTCCGTACCCAACGGGTAAAAAACAGGACCATATTCATGAGACTTTGCCGTCTGACCGTCACGAGACTGTATTTCATGAACGGTACTATCACCGTTCATGACACACATAACCTGTGAAAATTTCAGCTGTTTATCTATATAAACAGCTGAAATTTTCACAGATTATGTGTTTCTGTTGCTGCTATAACAAAATATACAAAAACAGACAAAAAAAAAAATTTATATTTAAAGGGGGCTCCCATGCAATTAACGTGATTTTTTTACCATTTTTAGGGTTTCGTAGCCAAATGGCAAAAACGGAACCCTTATAGATTCGTCATGTCTGTCTGTCTGTCTGTCTGTCCGTCCGTGTGTCACAGCCACTTTTCTCCGAAACTATAAGGCCTATGCTATTGAAACTTCGTAACTAGATGTATTCTGTGACCCGCATTATGATTCTTATATAAAACTAGAAAAAAAGCAGTAAATTTTGGGGGTCCCCATACTTAGAACTGAAACTCAAAATTTTTTTTTTCATCAAATGTGGGGTATTTATAGATAGGTCTTCGAAAATGCTATTGAGGTTTTTAAGATCATTTTTTTCTAAAGTGAATAGTTTGCGCAAGAGACACTTCCAAAGTGGAAAAATGTGTGTCCCCCCCCCCTCTAACTTCTAAACTAAGAAAATGATAAATCTAAAAAGAATATATAATGTACATTGCCATAAAAACTACCAACGAAAATTGGTTCAAACGAGATAGAGCTGGTAGTTTTTTTTTAATACGTCATAAACCTCAAATTTCGGTTAGAAAAATCACTCCCACTATGAACGTGTTAAAACATCAATCAAACGACAACGAACTTTAAGAACTTTTTTATTATGTTACTGGCTGCTACGAAACCCTTCATGGGCGAGTCCATCTCGCACTTGGCCGGTTTTTTTATTTATTAACTAGATGATGTTCGCAATTGCATTTCAATGAAATTTGGTTCCCGTTCCCGTTTCCCGTGGGAACATTTTCCCGGGATGAAAAGTAGCCTTTGTGTTATTCCAGACTATACGCTATCTCCGTACTAAATTTCAGCCTAATCCGTTCAGCTGTTAGAGCGTGATTGAGTAACAAACATTCAAACATCTTCACAAACTTTCACATTTATAATATTAATAATAGGAAGTAGGATTATAATATTAGTAGGATAGGTACAGGCTCGTAATACTCACAGAATATCGAGCTGTGTATTTTCATTAAACATTAATCACTAAATTAAAATAAAACCAAAAGATGACAAAAGAGACGTTTGTTGTATGGCATCCCATACAACAAACGTGATCTTTTGTCATCTTTTGGTACGGAATCCTATGTGCACTTGGCCGGATTTTTTACTCTTTGGGTACGCAACTTTGAAAAAGTTTTTATGTTACACTAGCTGTTCCCCGCGGCTTCAATCGCGTAGAAGTCGTTATCGCGTAAAATCATCCCTCCCTTTGCGTAGTCGGTTAAAAAGTAGCCTATGTCCTTCCCAGGGCCTCCAACTATCCCTATACTTACCTAATTTCATCTCAATCACTCCAGCCGTTTAGGCGTGAAAGCGTAACAGACAGACGGACAGAGTTACTTTCGCATTTATAATATTAGTAGGGATAGGGATGTGTATACACACCTGCCGGGATAGTATCTCCTTGAGTCTTATCAGCTAAACTGGCTCTATACCGGATATTTTTAATCGCAATACCGAAGTACATTTTCAAAAAGCCCAAAAGCTGTCCATTGTTGTATGATTCCAGTTCTGCTAAATAGTCACGATCTCTAAGCACGAGATCGGCTAGTTTATTTAGAAGTACGGCTCTCTGAGATGCGTCTAGTTGGCGCCATTCTGAGTTACGGTGGAATGCGCGCTTTGCTGCTGCTACTGCGAGATCTACGTCTGCCTGGATAATAAAGTAAAATCATGTAGTTTGTGTTTTTTGACAGTGCACGGCATCTAACTTGGCAAGATTCAAGATTCTTTGGTTGACAGGTGCTCGAAAAGAGTTCCATAACAACTGATGCCATAATAGATAATGAACAAATAAATAACACGGAACCCTGCAAAAATCATCAAAATATAGGTACCTTATCTCCCTCAGAGACGTGAGCGATAACTGATCCGTCATGAGGACATGTCGTCGCAAACGTTTTGCCACTCTTCGAATCGACCCATTCATTGTCAATGAACAGCTGGAAATAAAATAGAAACACCGTGACATTGACATATGCTAATAAACAAATCAAACAGCAAATATTACATAATTAATATTGGTGAAGTATGTAAATGTTCAATCGCTTCTAAATGATAGAGGTTTTAATAATGGCTACCAATTAGTATAATTATGTCTGAAATTGTAAAACAAATTCAAAACTATTATTAGTTTTTCCTTAAATTACCTTAGTATATTTAATTTCTGGAGCCATTTGTATTCTGTAGTTACACAAGTTTTAAAAAAGCACTAGCATATTATGCGAGTGCGAGGCCAACTGAGAATTTCATTCGTAGTCTATCTTTATATAGGTTGGTTTAACAAATAATCTTACCACAATGTTATGAAATATTTTTCTGGGGCCATACAGTACTATTACGGTAATATTGAAGTTACTACATGATAAGGGCTTATCCGAGTTTATTGATGTAATATATATCTGCTCTCTCCAGATATCTCGATATTGCATATACAGGATGTTCCGTTGGAGGATGTTAAGTCAAAAGCGAGGGTAAATGATTGTTTAAGTAGAAAAAAATACCTAATAATGAGAAAATTTTAAAGTCAGTTACCGCAATCCGTGTCACCAACATAGGTATAAAAATAAAATTAACCTATGTATTATTCCAGAGGTCCAGAGTATCATCTAACATTGTACCCAATTTCACACATTAGGAGTTTTTGCATCAGCAGCGTTTAATATCAAACACCCATACATCTTCACAAACTTTTCATTTATAATGTTAGTTGGAAATAGGATTTTATTGCAATTTTCCAACAAAATATTTTTGCTTTTCAGAAAGTTTTGTGTTTTCTAAGCTGAAGTAACTTAAGTGAAACTAAAAATACGATACTAAGACCTTTCATTGTATCTTAAACTAGCACTATGCCCTTTCTAAAATCAATCTGGACTGAATATCCGATTCTATCGGTTAATTAGTCTGGGTCATTCATTGTTCACATGCAACAATGTCTACCAATTTTTTTTTTCTTGCCAAGATGCTACGAAAGTTTGTTGAACATCCTTTATATGTTACTGAATTTACTTTCTTAGTTACTGGGTAGGTAATGATTACATTTTGTTATGAAACTGTAAATAGAGAGCGTAGGTCTGTTGGGAGTCACGGGACATCCTTCCTGAGGGCTTACCCGGGGCTCTCAACCATAGGCTGTTGGGCGTTACGTGAGGTTTTTTAGTCGGTAAGAGTCCGGCATAGCATCCTACGAGGATTTTCCCTCACATTAAAAAAAAAAAAAATGGTATTATTCGATATACATACTGTTGGCCTCGCTACAAGAACTGGTGAAGATCGTGATGTGAAGTGGAGGAAGATGAGTGGAAACCGGATCTCGGGACCAAACCAAGAACTTTGAATGCAATTGTGGACAAATAAATTGTTTCTTGTGAATGATGATTATTAGATTTATTTTTTAATTTATTATTAACATAAATTTATTCACATAAATATATTTTTTAATTTTCCCTGTTGATTGCATTTGAGAGCAAAAGCTATTGAAGGATGTTTGATATCTTTAATTTACCTAGCCACGTACTTATATTTTGTTCGGGTGAAATCTTGAAACTCAATTTTCAACCAAATATCTACAACGGTATGAGCTGAAGTTTCGTATATAAAATTTGACAACGCGATTGGAAATGTTCAAAATCTTTATAGTATAAACAACACAGGGTATAAACTACAATACCATGTGTGTGTAGTTTTAAGTACTAACTCGGAAAAAACTGACGCTGGTTCGGAAGCGTTTCTCAACAGAAACAATTCCAGTTCCAGTCAACACTGGAACTGGAATTGTGTGCTTGATCTTATTCCCTTAACTTGTCTGTACATGTTGTAAATTGGCTGTACCTGGAAAAAATATGCAGTATCTTTCCAAACTTGTAATTAATATTATGATAATTCAACATACATTCATGGATAATCACGCCAGCTTCCCCGCATGCATATAGTGCCTGTGCTTATTTCAATAGTTGTATTTTGTCCCACAAACAAGCCTTTTGCCGTATTAAAACTGACAGGCGCAAGTTGCTGCTTGCTGTTGATTATTTTTTGACCATGACATATTAATAATGCGTTCAACATGGATTAACGATTATTCTTAATCTAGCTGTAGTGTTTAAAATCCCCAAACTTTAATTTTCATATTATAACAAATTCCCTTATACATAGCCTTGATAGAGTAGGTACTGTAAGGTTTTACCAACGACGTATTATAATATAGACACGTCATGTACGAACATCACGGCTTTCAAAAACAGCAAATATTTTTTATATTCAAAAAAAGAATTTCAATGAAATTATCTATGGTAGCATGTATGAAAATTAAGGCAATTGCCTGACTTTTTTGTTGCCATTTTTAAGTGTTGGTAACGTATCTATAGTTTTTTATATATCATTGGGTTTTACGGTTTGAATCAGGTATCTGTATCCCACCCTGAGCTCCAGCCCCGTCCCATAAACAAGGAAATTGAATATAATAGTTGTTTATTATGTAGTATTAGCTCATACTACGAGTACCTACCTACTCAACCATTGAAGTTTCTTTTTGAAATGATAAAGTTAAGAGTTTTGTTTACTACTGATGATAAAGGTAGGTCGATATTTACCTTTTTGCTGACATAGATTTGATATTGTGATGATATGCATTCGCTGATAATAATTATATTAATATTGATAGCAAGTGTAGCACAGATAGGAAAAGAAAATATCGATAATTGCAATCGGGTTTCAAGGCCACTTCGTGACTTGCAATGATTGACTGCTGACTAAATGTACTGCCCTTAGATCATCTAACCACAGGATGCGCCTTACTTAAGCATTGTTTTCTGCCATTGCACATGACCATTTGGTCTTTTGGCTTTATGAAAAGCCTGTACATCAGTACATCATTTTATATGATTAAACTAGTACATTACATTGTAGTTGACTGTACAATAACAATTGACACACAACAGCCATTACGCGTTTGTCGATTAATACATTTTTAAATGCAATGAAATTTTATATGTCTTTGTGTTTCCCCCTTCACTTGTATGAAAACTGGCAGAATATTTTTGTATGCGGTGGTTCGCAAAGGCTAGTCCCGTGTTATGTGGTCTAAGGTACTGCCCGTTCGCTCTAAGTTTGCCTTTGGCGTAGAGGCTCGTGTAGAGGCGTAGTATGGCAAGCGACTGGCAAACTTAGAGCGAACGGGTAGTGCATTTCACTTTATACCTTGCACTTATCGATAGTGCATCATGCAATGGAAAAGTGACAGTCTTTTTTGCTTGTTGGAAAGTCATGGCGACATTTAGCGAATTTGAGACCTCTGTCGCAATTCACACGGCTATTGAGAGTGACTCTCAAGTTGGTGGCTTACTCCGGATTTGTAGGAGGACGAAAAATCCTTCATTCCCAGTAGTTCCGCGGCAGTAGTTCCGTGACGGAACAAGTAAGACTATGCGCGCCTGCAAAGCGTTAGAAGTCTTTTTTAACCGAAAGAGGAGATGGTTACTCAGTTCGACCGCATGTATGTTTTTTTTTTTAATAATTAAATATTTACGAAATTTTTAAGCATCTGATTTTGGAATTAGATGTAGGTATAACATATTTTAATTACCTACGTATTAGCACAGATTATATAATAATTCAATAGTATTAGTAAAAAAAACTATGATTTACCTGCTAGTGTATAGGTACCGGACAACGGATATTAATACCTTTGAAATTCTTACTTTGTAAATAATTACTTATAGGTACATAGAAACACCAAGACTCTCGTAATAAATATCTTGTCCCGTGGTGGGAATCAAACTCGGTCGGCAACGACCTCGTGATCAGCAGCCACATATATGACCCCAAGACTGCAGTCAAGTTCCTCCAGCTTGCAGAATGCTATATTATTTAGTACTAGAATCTTACTAATACTTTCTGATGGTATGTATTTTTAATTAAAGTTTATTCTGACAACTAGTTTTGAAAATTAAAAAATCTCCAGCCGTGAAAGTGTTCTAATAAGCCCAAACATAGTAAAAAGTAAATATACTTACAGTAAATTTTCGGCTTTCGATAAAAAAGCCGCTTCAAAATTGGGCCATTGTTAAGGCGCTACAGACTGACATATACATGGATCATCATCGTCATCATCATCATCATCATCATCGTCGTCCGCGTCGTGTCCGACGACGGCGACCCTGGCTATTTCCTGGCATGTGCTCGTAGGTGGCTTGAAAATCCGAAGTTCGTCTTGAACACTCGGTCACATTTTACGCAGTAGAGCCGGCCGGTGCTGCTGTAGGTGTAGTTGTAGGAAGGTTTCGGTCGGTTTTTGCGAACTTGGCGCTTGAGGTCCAACTCAGATAGTCGAGTGTTTTCAAAAGACGTTATGCCTTTATTAATTTTTGAGCGCCAAACTGTTCTCACTTGTGCAGTCTCCTCCCTTCCCTCTGTAGAAAGCCCACATGCAGTAAGGTTTCTCTTTAGCACGTCCTTGTAGCGAAGGTATTGCCCGCCAGAACTACGTTTACCACTCGAGAGTTCCGAGTAGAACACACTCTTCGGCAATCTGCTGTCATCCATTCGCTGGACATGACCACACCATCGCAACTGTCCCCTCATCAGTAGGGCCTCCATTCCTTGCGTCTGCGCACGACGCAGAACATCCGCATTTGTGACACGATCTTGCCATTTGATCCGAAGGATAGAACGTAGACATTTCAGATGGAATGCGTCCAATTTTCTTATATCCGCCTTGTACAGACACCAACTCTCGGAAGCGTACAAAAGAATAGGCAGTACCATGGCACGATATACCAACAGCTTCGACTGCAGTGCGATGTCGTGGGACCCCCAGACACGCCGATTCAACATCCCAAAGCTAGCAACAGCCCCCGCTATACGCGCAGGAATCTCGGATGTAAGGCGGTTGTCACTTTCTATTTGGCAACCCAGATACCGGAATCTAGTAACCTGCGCCAAGATAGTTCCATTGATTGTCAGCGAATCGGTATCAGCAACGCACCCTCTTGGTGGTTGTTTAAGCAGTTGGGTTTTAGCGACACTAATGATCAGACCAAACCTGCAACACGCCTCCTGGAGAGCATTCATATAGGTCTGCAGGGCTTCCATGCTATCTGCCATCAGGCATACGTCATCGGCGTATAAGACATCCATATTAAGAAGTTTTGCACATCGGGATTTTGCCCTGAAACGTGAAAGATCAAAAATACTCTTGTCAGTTCGCACATTAAGCTGAATTCGGTTACCACATCTCCCGAGAGCGTCATCCATCACTGCCGCAAAGTACAGCGCAAATAGGGTTGGTGCCATTACACATCCTTGCTTTACTCCGCTTGTTACTTGAAAAGGAGCCGAGAAATCACCACCATGCAGAACCTGAGCCATCATACCGTCATGGAATTGCCTCAAAAGATTGATAAATTTCTCGGAACACCCGGATTTACGAAGAATCAGCCACAAAGCTTCCCTCGGCACACGATCAAAGGCCTTTTCAAGGTCAACAAAACACATGAAGAGTGGTCTATTCTGTTTCAAGCTCTTTTCCTGTATCTGTTTAACGACAAATATGGCATCAACGGTTCCTCTGTTTGGTCAAAAGCCACACTGTGATTCCGGCAGGATTCCTTCAGCCAATCTCCCCAGACGAGCGTTAATGATGTGCGCCAAAACCTTCCCAGCCGTGGACAGTAGAGAGATACCCCGATAAGAGCTGCAGTCCGACACATTGCCCTTTCCTTTGTACAGCTTACAAATCGAAGCATCCCTCCAGCCCTGCGGCACAGATTGCGAGTCCCATACACTCAGCACTAAATCAAACAGCCTATTCTTCACGTTGGGACCTCCATATTTATATATTTCCGACGGAAGACTATCTGCACCAGGCGCTTTAGTGTTCTTGAGTTTTTTGAGTGCGATGATGTACTCATCAAAGTCAGGAGGCTCATCCAGATGTTGACAGACAGGCAAGTCCTCAATGTTATGAATGTAGGCAAGATCAACACTTTGCGCTACTGGATTCAGCACATCATTGAAGTGTTCTGCCCACCTTGCGAGAATATCAGCGTGATCCGTCAGTTGGCGTTGTCCATCCCGAGAGCAAATTGGGGCTACCTTTCTCATTCTTGGACCAAATACAGCTTGTATGCTCTCGAAAAACTTGCCCGTCTGATTGGAATCTGCATATGCTTTAATCTCCTTGGCCTTCTCCGTCCACCACTTATTCTTAAGATCTCTGACTTTATCTTTCAGCTTTTGTTGCACTACCCTTCTATCGGAAGCACTAGAGTGATGCCTTAAAGCGCGTCTATGATCTCCAACAAGCCTCTGTTTCTCCACGTCTGCATCGAACCAGTCTTGGTTTTTCCTGTTTGGTCTACCAATAACCTGTAGAGCACATGCATGAAGGCCTTCGGCAAATTCACGCCATCTATCATCTATAGAAGTCTCAATAAATGTAGACGAAACAGCGCTAAAAGTTTCATCCAAAGCTTTCCGATGGTCTTTACTATTTATAAGTTTTGACACATCCAACCTCGCTGGAATTCCGTGACAGGATCTTCGTGGCAATTTCAGCGCCATTGCTAGCTTTGATCTTATAAGTCTGTGATCTGTCCAGCCCTGCGCTCCCCTCATAGCTCGTGTAATATGGACGTCCTTTAAATCCTTTCTACGAACAATCACATAATCCAAAAGATGCCAATGACGTGATCTTGGGTGCAGCCATGAGGTCTTGTATTTGTTTGGCAAGCGAAAGCATGTATTCGTGATGGTCAAGTCAAACTCTGAACACAGTGTGAGAAGTTCCAGTCCATTGGCATTACACTTCCCCACACCATGACGTCCGAGGACTCAGTTCCATATTTCATACTCTGTACCCACACGTGCGTTGAAGTCACCCAGTAAAACTACTCTGTCACCAGTCGGAATACGTTCCAATTCATGCCGCAAATCCTGGTAAAACTTGGCCTTATCTTCATCCGGAGACGGAAGTGTGGGAGCATATACGCTAATGAAATGAACGTATATGTTGTGTCTCAGCCGAAGCCTCAGTATGATAATTCGATCACTGACACCCTTTGGGAGCTCCGGGAGCGTATCAGCTAGTCTGTTTCTGATCGCAAACCCCACGCCACTACCAGCTCGCTCGCCTGTAGGTTTTCCGCTCCAGTAATAGGTGTAGCCTCCCAGGTCCTCGCGGAGATCGCCACTGTCACTGAGATGAGTCTCACTTAGCGCAACAACATCAATTTTGTAGCGGCCCAGCTCCCTCGCAATCACAGCTGTTTTTCTCTCAGGACACAGGTTATTGTCATTGTCAAGCAAAGTACGAACATTCCATGCTCCGATTCTAAGTTCCTTGGTAAATCTATTGTGCTGTCCATTTCGACCGCGTTTAGTTCGATGTCCGAGTGACCGCGGTTTGACACCCGGTTTTAGAGAAGGCGGACTATTTTTGGGCCACCTTTTCTAGGCCCCTCCCCAATGCAGGGGAAAGCAGAGCGCTCCTTAAAAGGACTGCTTTGTCACCAGACGTGCTGCCGAACCTGTCCTCCCGCCTAAATCGAATCCAGGAGCGACCACTCTCGTCTGATCGCCTGACGTGCAGAGCACCAGCTAAGGCTCGGACACACCGACGTCCTTACCCCACCACCGATACTCCATCGCCGCAGGTCTTCTCTAGTCTCGTAAAGCCGGTAAAATATTGCCCTGGTCATCTGCGCGTGAGATTTCTTTAAGTGGATAAGCAGTTGCGCTTCTACAAACCCACTCTCTCGTCCTATACCTCTGTAGACCAATGGATTGGAGACCAATACGAAAGGAGAAGGGTATTAGGATGCAGTAATTTGGCCACATATTGTAACACTCTGCAATACTCACCAACACATTATCCATACGTTCTAGTATAATACTCTCTTTTTGTCTCGTGATAACGAGGATTTCATACATTAAGCACATTAACACAAAGATATTAAACTCGATATCTTTCTGTCGTTTTATTCCGTGTTTACATCCAGTCACAATACTACACATACACATAGGTTAGACGTCGTGAATCTGACATTGTCATTTTGACAGTGACAATGACTGATCCTTGTCAACGAAATAGTTTAGGAATAAAAAAAAAAAGAACATAAAAAAAAAATAGTTTTATTTAGTGTACAATAAATCTAGATTAGAATAAATAATAGGTATATTAAATTAGTAAACAGATTTGGAACTAATGATAATTTATATATAGTTTACGAGCGGATCAATTTCGGAGTGGTCACACCAGAATTCACGTTCCGCGTAACGTAGAACATTATGTCAAATAGTGGATAAAATATTCGCTTAAGAGGATAGGATGGTTAATGTACAGGATAGTTTTAGCTTCAGTTAATGACATGGCGTTAATGCGATAAAGCCCTAATCGTGTATGGCGTATGAGAGGTGGAGGAATAAAAGTCACGAACGGAACGTGAGGGATGAGTGAAATGAAACGGACCGTAGATGTAACTGACCAAGCGGGTTTGGCTTGGTGGGAAGGGGAAGAGACGAAAAGCAAAGATGGAGGCAGTCGGCATTTTTTTTCTCTCGAGCGAGAAGACCCGTAAGGTGTCTCTTCAAGAGCAATTCGTACCATCACAGGACCCGCAAAAAGGTATTTATAAGCTAGATAGACCTTGTAATAATCGCGGTCTGTGAAGTGCGTGCTGATTGCTAATGACGCGTAACTTTTGTTGTAGCGGGTCTTTGGAGTACCTACCTATTATTGCTGGGAATACCTGCCCGTCCCTTGGCGGACTCCCAACACGGAGGAATTCTTCCCCGTGAACCCATCAGCGTGGGACGCGTGATCCACAGACGGGACTGCGCGCCGCTGACGAGCCCGGCTTTGTAGCGGTAACCGGTTCTCGCACCGGCATTTTTTATTCTCTTTTTTACGCCACGTGCATTTCTTTTTCACTACTTGGCACCAAGGAGGGCCACCAGGATTCTTCTTATACATCCATACGCGAGGTTGATTACTGCATCTCGTTGGTTAGCGGTGCCTACGCGATAGTCCACCGACAGTTTAACAACGTAGTTCACCTTCAGGAGGCTGCATAACGATCCGAGAATGTAACTAGATTTATTTAGCCTTTAAATCATAGATTATAATAATGTTAACCAGAATGGATCCATCTCTAGGTCGCTAGATTAAAGTATATTTTGTTAGCCACGTCACAAGGTGATGTTTAGTTAATTGTGTCAAATGAAATAATTTCATCGCATCGGCGCAAGAGCCGGCCAGGTCAATAGATTTGATATAAGTTTATAGCAAGTAAGTAAAGTGTGTGTAGATATAAGTATTCTAACTGGAGTAATACTGGTGCATCCTGCCATATATATAGGCTAAGTAGTGCGTTTGATATACCACAAGGCCTGTGGTTTTTGTATTGTAGACCATTAAACGTGGTGATAATAATATACACTGGTTTTTCTTTCACGAACTCACTGCAACAGGGGTTTACTAGCCAGACAACACGGCCCTTAACCTAAAAGGTCCACTGTATCTCCGGCTGCTGTTATCCAGGTAATCTTCTTTTACAAATCAAACTATTGTAACACGGGACTTGGGAAGTCCACACCGACACCCTTGACGCCCGTTACGTTACATGGCGCCCGAACTTTATTTTATTGTGATTACCTATTAAAGTGCTGCATGTACAGCGCCTGAATTCAATTGAAATTAGTTGGTAACCATTGTTGCAATTGAGCTTCGGGGGGGAATTTCCTTTGTGTTTATCTTTTGAGGGATACAATTTTTATTGTTGTATCTAGGCTTGAAAGCAGTAGCTTTACTTTAAGAAAATTAATAGTTCATACTTCACCGTTCCCTCAGGAATATGTCAAAATTTTAAATATTGACATATTGATGGTTTATAGATATTGAATCTGGTCACTCACCCTATTAAGAATTCATATCCGTGAAGACCAGACCACAAAATGTGTAAATTTTGACTTTTTTATGCAAATTTAAGTTTTTTTTTCTTTAACAAAAGTTTCATCCAGAACTAACAACATTTTTTAAATATTGACATCTGGATAGTTTAAGTGTTTAATATAATTGCTTACACTGCTTAGAGTTAATGACAGTAAGAAACCAAACCAAAATATGTGCAAATTTTGTTTTTGTGAACAAATTTGTGTTTTATGAGTTGTCGTTCTCATCCCGGCAAAAATCAACTTTTTAAGTATTAACAGATTGGTGATTTTTAAACTTCTATCTGATTCGGTGCACCATTCTGCATTGATAAACACTAGGACCAGATAAAGTCTTGTGTCAATTTTCGGTTTTGTGAGCAAATTTGAGTTTTTTTGTCTTATCGTTCTCCCGACAAAAATCAACTTTTTAAATATCAACATATTGGTTGTTTTTATAGTTTTATCTGATCTTGTACACCCTTTAGAGCTTAAATACACAAGGATCAGGACTAAATAGTTGCAGGTTTTGTTTTTATTAACAAAATTGAATTTTTTCATAGTAATTTTTACGAACATACTTTTGAAACATAACTTTGTTGTTATTGTGTCTGTGGCATTGCTACAGTGATTATACCATTACTACTACTACTACTAGAGCATTTTAGGATAAATACAAACTAGATATTAAGAACTTATTTATAAAAAATGTCAAAAACTCCAGATACTGATGCAAGTGAATTTGCTTCACCGGTGCATAGTCGGAACGTTATGCAGGTAACTTCTAGCCCGTATACACGACCTTTAGAGGTACACATACCTATGGATACCGTAAATACACGTCCCCGAGTCAACGTGAACCGGACTTCATCTTTGGCTCCCGAAACGTTTACGACATCCATAGTCTCTAATACGACCACCCATTATGCTGCCTCTCACAGCAACACACAAGAGACATACGTGGCACAAGAACCGATAGCACACGCACATAAGACATTCCCCATTAAAACTAGCGAAATTTTTGACAACATGAACCAAGGTAATGGTATAACACAAGTAGTTGCACCGCCCCCCAGTGCGCATGTGTACTACAAATCATTGAATTTAGCTTCCCTTAAACTCAAGTATAACGGAGAGTCAGATATTGACGACTTCCTCCTTAGGGTTAATGAAACACGTATCGCACGACAGATTGACGATACAACATTAGTAAGAGGTTTTTCAGAACTGTTATCTGACACCGCACTCAAGTTTCATAGAACAATCCAACATAAAATTAACTCTTGGTTTGATATTTGCGTTGAATTTCGAAAATTCTTTCAATCAAAGGATTACAACTACAACATAGAGAGACAAATTCGTGAAAAAAAGCAGAAGCTAGGTCAGTCTGTATCATTCTTTATTTTAGATATCCAGGATTTAAACAATAGACTAACATATCCTATTACAAGCGACAACCTACTTGAAATTATAAAACACAATTTGCTACCTACATACGCCCAACTATTAGCCATCAATGATATTACTACCTTTGACCAATTGGTCAACGTGTCCAAGAATTATGAGGCTTATTCTGGTGTTTTATGTCAATCTAAACCGGTTGGCAAGCGCGAACTCAATGCAGTCAGCGTCGGCAAATTACCTGACAGGCGCGGCTCACCTATTACTTGCCTTAAATGTAAAAAAGTCGGCCATAGTTATAAGGTGTGTAGGTCAATACCAGGCATAATATGTTTCAAGTGCGGAGCTAAGAGGGTGACGATTAGGAGCTGCACCCAATGTAACACAGGCTTGCGCTCGCAGTCTACTACACAGACACTTAATGAAAAAAACTGATGGGGCCCCCGAGCAAGTCGTTACACACACAAACAGTCTCTTCGCCTGAAATATCGTCATTCGTAGGGGATAATCGGTTGTTTGTTAAATTCACAATAAAGGACCGTAATTTCGAAGCATTGCTCGATCCTGGGGCACATTTATCAGTTTTAGGTGCGAATAAGCATCGATATTTTCAAAGACTTGGATGGACATTACATGCTAGGGATGCTTCAGTCGTGCCAGCAGTATTTTTAGCGGATTTATCTCAAATTAAAGTCATTGGCATAATGTCTTTGCCAATAACTTGTAATGGGATAACTGCCCACTTTAATTTTTTAGTTTGCCCTGACATACATCACGAAATCTTGTGCGGTATGGATTTCGCTGATGCATTTGGTCTAGTGGACATTTTTAAGTTTGGAGATGTCGTGAGGAGAGGCAACTCCACAAGTTATAGTGCTTGCAGTGCGTTGTGTGAGGTGAAAGCTTTAATACCCAGAGATGATCTAACATCTCAACAAGCCAAACATCTACAAAAAGTAATGAATGACTTTGAGTCAATTTCATCAGAAAAAAAAGGTTTAGGGAAAACGCATATCGTTACACATAAAATTATTACACAGGGAGAGCCTATTAAACAAAGATATTACCCTTTATCGCCTGCTAAGTTGACAGCATTGAATAGGGAGGTGGACGAGATGTTGAGGCTCGATGTCATCGAACCGTCGAGGTCACCATGGTCCAACCCGGTTGTCATGATCCCAAAGAAAGATGGATCATGGAGATTCTGCCTCGACGCGCGTAAGCTCAATGATGTCACGGTTAAAGACTCGTACCCACTTCCTTATATAAATTCGATTTTGGACAATCTGCGAGGAGCACATTATCTTAGTTCAATTGATTTATCATCGAGTTTTTGGCAGGTCAGTTTGTCAAGTCAGGATGGAATAGACGGCAAAGGTACTTCTTGTGAGAAAACAGCTTTCGTAGTCCCTAATAGAGGTCTTTTTCATTTTAAAAGAATGCCATTCGGATTATCCAATGCGGGAGCGGAAATGCAAAGGCTAGTTGATTCGCTATTTCTGCACAAATTTGACGGAAAAGTTTTTTGTTATCTGGACGATCTTCTGATTGCCACAGAGTCATTTTCTGAACATATGGAGATACTTGCTGCTGTAAAGAAGTCGCTTAGTGACGCTGGTCTCACTATCAACTTAAAAAAGTGCGAATTTTGCAAAGGAGAGCTTAGATACTTGGGATACATCATCAATACACAAGGTTTGCGCACTGACCCAGAGAAGCTGAGCAGCATTCAGAATTTCCCACAGCCTTAAACTGCCAAGCAGCTACGAGGATTTATAGGTCTATGTTCATACTATCGTAGGTTTGTTAAGGATTTTTCCACCATCATAGCACCTATGACAGCGTTGGTAGGTAAGAAGAAAGGCAGTGACGGCATCCAATGGTCCGAAGCAGCTGAGGATTCTTTCAATACCCTTAAAAATGCTTTAATAACAGCTCCAGTTTTGGCGTCGCCAGAATTTTCGAAACCTTTCGTGCTTCATTGCGACGCATCATCCGTAGGCATTGGTAGTGTTTTGACGCAGGACATAGATGGAATCGAGCGTCCTGTGGCTTTCTTTTCACGTTTACTGGCAAAACCTGAGAGAAATTACAGTACAACAGAGCGTGAACTGCTCGCGGTAGTGGATTCCATAAATCATTTTCGTGCTTACATAGAAGGTACTAAGTTCACGGTCATCACTGACCATATGAGTTTAAAGTGGCTTAAGTCTTTAAATAACCCCTCAGGCAGGTTGGCCAGATGGGCAATGCAGATATCCACTTTTAATTTTGACATTTGCCATAAGGCAGGTAAGCTTAATGTCGTACCAGATGCACTATCCCGAATTTCGGTCGATGCTATTACTTTCAATCAAGAACTTTCTTCAACTTCTGATGAGTGGTATAAGAAGATGTATAACGGCTGTAAAACTAAGCCTACTCGTTTCAAAAATTTTCAGATCCTAGGCAACAATTTGTTTAGATTTTGCAAAGGTGGCTCTTGTACTTCAAAAAACAATTGGAGGTTAGTAATTCCTAAAGAGCTGGTCGATGAATGCATCAAGGAAAACCATGACTCCTTCTGTAGTGTACACCCAGGAGTTCAAAAAACGTATTTGAAAATTAGGGAACATTATTATTGGCCAAATATGTTTGAAAATGTTAAGGAATTTGTCACACGGTGTGACAAGTGTAAAGCATATAAACACTCAAATTCACCACCTCACGGACTCATGACAAATCAAAAGGAGGTGGACGTTCCGATGCACACGTTGTCAATAGATATTATAGGCCCATTACCTAAAGCATATTCGGGTCATATATACATTCTGTCAGTTGTAGACGTTTTCTCAAAATTTGTATGGCTTCACCCCCTCCGTACTGCAACCACTCAAACGGTCACTTCATTTTTGGAAAAGGAATTGATCTTGAAATGGGGAACCCCCGCGATTCTTATTTGTGACAACGCTACCATATTTAAAAGCAAATCGTTTAAATCATTTTGCGATGGATATTCTATCCCTCGAATTTTCTATACGGCGCATTACGCACCGCAAGCGAATACAGTCGAACGGTATAACAAAACCGCTGAAGTCTGTTTATCCATACTAGTTGAACAAGATCAACGTAATTGGTCCAAATACCTTCAGCAAATTCAGCTATCACTGAATAGCACGGTGAACCTAGCAACGGGATACACACCGTACTTCTTAGCCACCGGTCGTGAAATAGTCACTGACGGTCAATTCCATTCAATTCTTAGGGATTTACCAACATCAGCTGATGATCTGACCATAGGCGATAGAAGCGCAGCGGCATCATCGTTGTTGGAATTGGGAAAAATTTTTGACAAGGTAGTAGATGCATTAACTCAGGCGTACCAGAAAAATTCACAACATTATAACCTAAGACGACGACACTTCACAGCGAAAATAGGCGATGTGGTCTGGCGAAGGAACTTCGTACAATCTAACGCAGCGAAGTATTTCTCCGCCAAGCTGGCGCCGAAATTTGTGAAGTGCACGGTTGAAAGGAGGTTGTCAGATGTAGTGTATGAGCTACGCGAGTTATCGTCAGGATCTGTTGGTAAATTTCATGTAAAGGACATCTTGCGTGTAGATTAAATTATTTACACACCCTGTCCGATATTGTTGCTTGTCTAGTGGTATTTACTCCGAACCCAACATTTTTTTTTGATCGTAGGGCTAGGCAAGCATTTATCGAAACTAATGTATGCAATTAATAATTGTTTTGCCGTTTGTGTTTTTACATTGTGTTCTTATTCTTACAGTTAATGTTTATATGATATGATACTTAACAACGCATGAGCAAAAAAGTTGTTTTTCTTGACAGTCAAATGATTGACCGACAGTACGATTGGCCAAAGTATGAAAAACTCTTACAGAATATAAGACTGATGAATGACAGCATGTAAATAATTATGGAATGATAGGAGCAAATAAGAAAGGGAAGGATAAGTGCATGACTGAATGATAGGTGGAAAATAAGCTTTAAATATTATTATATGTATTATTATAATTATTATTAATATGGAAAGGATGACGAATGAATGTACATAGATAAATATGAAATACTGTGTGAGGTATGGAAGAGTGAAGTACGCGTTTTGAAAGGAATACCTATCCAGCTGTGATCATTCTAAAGGGCAGTCAGAAGAATAACTATTGCTAGCAGCGTTCTGAAGTTTTATTCTTTTATTTCTCGGTATTTTTTTAATCCTTTTTGGAGTCGGTTAAGTAACCACTTTTACCCGGTTACCCCGGCTGTTTCTTTCGGTAAACCTGTCGGTTTACCTCTTTTCCCGAGAAAGGGGGTATTGTAACACTCTGCAATACTCACCAACACATTATCCATACGTTCTAGTATAATACTCTCTTTTTGTCTCGTGATAACGAGGATTTCATACATTAAGCACATTAACACAAAGATATTAAACTCGATATCTTTCTGTCGTTTTATTCCGTGTTTACATCCAGTCACAATACTACACATACACATAGGTTAGACGTCGTGAATCTGACATTGTCATTTTGACAGTGACAATGACTGATCCTTGTCAACGAAATAGTTTAGGAATAAAAAAAAAAAGAACATAAAAAAAAAATAGTTTTATTTAGTGTACAATAAATCTAGATTAGAATAAATAATAGGTATATTAAATTAGTAAACAGATTTGGAACTAATGATAATTTATATATAGTTTACGAGCGGATCAATTTCGGAGTGGTCACACCAGAATTCACGTTCCGCGTAACGTAGAACATTATGTCAAATAGTGGATAAAATATTCGCTTAAGAGGATAGGATGGTTAATGTACAGGATAGTTTTAGCTTCAGTTAATGACATGGCGTTAATGCGATAAAGCCCTAATCGTGTATGGCGTATGAGAGGTGGAGGAATAAAAGTCACGAACGGAACGTGAGGGATGAGTGAAATGAAACGGACCGTAGATGTAACTGACCAAGCGGGTTTGGCTTGGTGGGAAGGGGAAGAGACGAAAAGCAAAGATGGAGGCAGTCGGCATTTTTTTTCTCTCGAGCGAGAAGACCCGTAAGGTGTCTCTTCAAGAGCAATTCGTACCATCACAGGACCCGCAAAAAGGTATTTATAAGCTAGATAGACCTTGTAATAATCGCGGTCTGTGAAGTGCGTGCTGATTGCTAATGACGCGTAACTTTTGTTGTAGCGGGTCTTTGGAGTACCTACCTATTATTGCTGGGAATACCTGCCCGTCCCTTGGCGGACTCCCAACACGGAGGAATTCTTCCCCGTGAACCCATCAGCGTGGGACGCGTGATCCACAGACGGGACTGCGCGCCGCTGACGAGCCCGGCTTTGTAGCGGTAACCGGTTCTCGCACCGGCATTTTTTATTCTCTTTTTTACGCCACGTGCATTTCTTTTTCACTACTTGGCACCAAGGAGGGCCACCAGGATTCTTCTTATACATCCATACGCGAGGTTGATTACTGCATCTCGTTGGTTAGCGGTGCCTACGCGATAGTCCACCGACAGTTTAACAACGTAGTTCACCTTCAGGAGGCTGCATAACGATCCGAGAATGTAACTAGATTTATTTAGCCTTTAAATCATAGATTATAATAATGTTAACCAGAATGGATCCATCTCTAGGTCGCTAGATTAAAGTATATTTTGTTAGCCACGTCACAAGGTGATGTTTAGTTAATTGTGTCAAATGAAATAATTTCATCGCATCGGCGCAAGAGCCGGCCAGGTCAATAGATTTGATATAAGTTTATAGCAAGTAAGTAAAGTGTGTGTAGATATAAGTATTCTAACTGGAGTAATACTGGTGCATCCTGCCATATATATAGGCTAAGTAGTGCGTTTGATATACCACAAGGCCTGTGGTTTTTGTATTGTAGACCATTAAACGTGGTGATAATAATATACACTGGTTTTTCTTTCACGAACTCACTGCAACAGGGGTTTACTAGCCAGACAACACGGCCCTTAACCTAAAAGGTCCACTGTATCTCCGGCTGCTGTTATCCAGGTAATCTTCTTTTACAAATCAAACTATTGTAACACGGGACTTGGGAAGTCCACACCGACACCCTTGACGCCCGTTACGTTACAATATCACTACGGTGCTCGCCTCTTCTTACCGACGTAGTCTTCGTGTGCTATACGGAGGATCGTCCGTCCCATCCTACCCCAGCCGTGTACGTTTGAGGTACACAGCCCCCTCTGCTAGGATTAGTCCACGGGCCGACGGCGACGTGGCTTACCAGGGTGTGGCCGCTGTGCACACAACAGCTACTTAGAGTCACTAGCAGAGAGTTATGGAGGCTTGCAGTCCAGGCAGCAACTACCACACGCGCCACGCGTGCCGACCGTCAGCTCTGTAAAGGTCCCACTGCTAAACCAACCACTACACCCCATGGATACACACATACCCACACACGTTAAACTTATAACACCCTTCGTTTCCACGGGGGTTAGAAATATAGTTAAATGCAAATGGCTGTTTATTTGAAACCATCACAAAACGAAATGGGAGTTCGTTATTATTCAGATTAAAATCATAATGTTGTACAATTGCAGTTTCGGAACCCTCTAAATGCGAGTGGGACTGGCATTATGACATAATATAACTTATTTAACTTTCCCTCAGCGATTAAAAGTTACTCCTACGACTTTAGTTGTTGCTGGGATGGTTTTTCAGGTTAAGCACCTACACGATTTTAAATTTTAGTAGCAACATAAATATAGACAAGAAACCGAAGATTTATAAAATTGAATCGTTGCGCGCGCCTGTACCTACATCTAGTAAAAAAAGCATAGCTCTCTAAGCAGATGGGAGACTATGGGTACGGACAGACTGAACATAGAGGATCTGCAACTTTTGAAAGTGGATCAGATAGTCCGATTCTGCAAGGATACTAGAAGATTTGACGGGGCGCCGGCGCCGTGAAGAATGCTGGGATACCCAATCTAATCCCAGAGAGGTGGCTGGGGAAATGGAAGAAATGGGCAGCAGAATGGGCGGTCGGATCGTCCGCTCGGCATGGCCGGCGTCCAATACGGCGGCATACACTACAGTGTAATGAGCTCGGCTGTCAAAAGAAAAAAAGTTGCCCCGTAATAAACACCAACCATTTATGAAGTCTTTGTGTGCACAGTTGCAACATGGGACTACTTTAAGCATCGATTACTACCAAGAACGCGACTTTAGTACTTACACATATTTGAATGTGAACATACTCTACACAAAAATCAAGGTAAGGGTTACAGTGAATAAGCATTAGAAACAGTGGAGTACAAGAGAGTTAAATAAGAGAGGACAGAGCTCGTATCAGGCAAGTCTTGCCTACTCCTGAGGTTTCCTATATAACTATTAACATCTACACTCGAGAGCAATGAATCCGGGTCACTTAAAGAATGTTAAAAATCTCGGAAACTAAAAATGATAGGTTAATGCAATAAATTGTATTTAATAGACAATGTAATACTCCTTAAATGAAAGTAAAAAAAATATGAGTCACCATACATTTTATTAACACAAAATTACATAAAGAAAAAACTGCCGATCTCTCCTTAAAACAAAAATAGGAAACATGAAATTTTTGAACTTTATTACGATTTTCTTGAATTTTAATACTTCGTATTGCCTCCTCGTGCTTCCATTACTGCGTTTACGCGGTTTGGCATGCTGTACACCAAGTTCCTTATACGATTTTGGGGAATATTCTCCCATTCCTCTGTGAGAGCAATTTTGAGCTCACGAAGCGTGATTGGGGGAGGGTTTCGTTGTTTTACGCATCTGCCTAGCTCGTCCCAAGCATGCTCGATCGGGTTGATATCCGGGCTGCGCGCTGGCCACTCCATACGAGTAATGTTCATCTCTTGAAGGTAGTCATTCACAATCCTACCTGTATGAGGTCGGGCATTGTCATGCATAAATATAGCATCCTCACCTAAATTGACCATAAATGGACCAACGTGATCATTGAGGATTTCTTCCACATATCTTACGCTAGTTAAAGAGCCGTTTTCTATGATCACCAGCTCTGTGCGACTTTCAGAAGAAATTCCGGCCCACACAAGTACAGACCCACCACCGTAGGCTACTTTTTCTTCGATGCATGCTTGCTTGAATCTTTCCCCTGGTCTTCGATACACTCTGTGTCTTCCATCGTGCTTGTAGAGCATAAATTTTGATTCGTCGGAGAACATAACTTTTGACCAATCTTCAATACTCCAATTTACGTGGCTCTGGGCATACCTTAGTCTCGAAATACGATGCCCACGCTCCAGTTTAGGGCCGTTTGCAGGTCTAAGGGGTTTTAAGTTAGATTCAGCAAGCCGACGTCTTACTGTCCATGCACTTGGGTTACTTCCTCCGAGGCGTCGAAACTGATTGGTGAGTTCAGTTCCTGTGAGAAAGCGATTTCGAAGCATGGTGTTCACCAAGTATCGGTCTTCTCGTGCTGTGGTACACCTGGTTCTGCCCGTTCCTGGTCTGCGTAGGTTAGAACCAGTTTCTTCGTAACGTCGGAGAACTCTTTGTACTGTTGACAGCGACACACCGACAGTCCTGGCTGTATCGCGCTGACTCCGGCCGGTTTCCAGCATTGTAAGTATTCTGGTGCATTCTTCAGGCGTAAGCGACATAATTTCAGCTTGATTAATGAATATAGAGCACTATCAACATGGTTTATGTACCCACATAAATGACAGATTACAAACAAAAGCAACACCAAATGCTGTAATTTCGTAGTTCCATCTTCGAAAGTGGCCCTTTTTCAAATTTGATTTTTTTATGATATAACTTTACAATAACTAAGAAGTTTTAATACCTTCATTTAAGGAGTATTACATTGTCTATTAAATACAATTTATTGCATTAACCTAGCATTTTTAGTTTCCGAGATTTTTAGGATTCTTTAAGTGACCCGGATTCATTGCTCTCGAGTGTATTTCCAGCACTAGTTATATCAAAATTTTCGATAGATTAACTTTCCTTATTTCCGCCATATAATTTGGTGATTATCAATATTGATATTATGATTTCTCAAAGTTATCTATTCTTATAACATGATTCAGGGTTTTAGGATAAACATGAAATCGTGATAAGCAGCAGAACATGCATACGTAGGGGTCGCAACCATCTGTACGCTACAGTGTCCACTTTCCATTACAATGATTGTCTGCCACTTTAGTGGTATGAAAATATGTGAAACATGAATGTGAAGAATCAATCTCGAGTTGCGTTATTTCTCGGCGACTGTCAGATTCAGACACAGATTGGCAGTTCGAGTTACAGATTAATATTATTGAGCCAAGAACTTCTGACTATAATGTAGAGCGCACTGAAGTGTACCTACACGACTGGTCTTAATTTAAGTTTCTTGCCCGTACTTGCGGTGAAACTTTGAGAATAAAATACTAGTCTAGTCTAGATTTTTTTTTGTCATTTCTGCTTCAAAAGGCATGTTAAGCGTTGTAACGACCTTCAACAGTAGTAGTATCAGTATCTACAGAAAGATGATGAAAACGCGAGTAATATACAAACTAGAAAACAATAATGTTATCTGCATCACAATTTTGCGTAGGCAGCATGATATACAGTATAGCGAAAATCACGGTGACTTGACAACAATGTTCAAAACATGACAAGTTAGTCTGATTGGATGAGTAATACATAATTAAATACTGTTGTCTGGGACCAAAATAAAATACTAGATTACGATTATGAAGTAGGTACTGGCTGCGTAAACTACGACTTTGTGTGTGATATTCTGGGAGCACTATAACCCATACATGATTATATCCCGCTTCCTACTAATATTATGACTGCCTCTGTGGCGGGTTCGATTCCCACCGTAGACAAATATTTGTGTGACCCATAAATGTTTGTCTCAAAAGTCTGGGTGTTTCTATGTATATGTATGTATTTAAAAGTATATAAGTATTAATATCTGTGGTCTGATACCCATAACACAAGCAGGTTATTCCTAGCTTACTTTGGGATCAGATAGCGTTGTGTGAAATGTCCGTGAATATTTATTATTATAATGTGTAAGTAGATGAAGATATTCGAATGGATCGAGCTGAAATTTGGTTCACACGCTGTATCCAAGTAGATCCATTGTCTACTTCTATATCCCGGCAATATATTCCCCGTATCCGTCAAGATGAAACTGCTGACATCATCTAGTATATCAGGTTTTTTGTACATTTAATAAAGGAGGCCGGTGCTAGGCAGTGAGAGTCAATCAGCTGAGCATATTTTACTATGGGAGCCTGCAGTTTGACTGAAAACATTTTGCCAAAATTTCACTACCTAAACAAAGGGCGACCATTTTATACCAATGCAATGTTTGGAATAATTTTAGTACGCACTTTTTCATTTTGTTAATACTTTTTTGGCAGAATATTACCAAGGATAATATTATTATGGCATTTGATCTTTAATCAAAATAAAAATGATTTATTACAGTAAATAATCTTTAGACAATAAATGTTTGATCAAATGATTTGCTTTGACAAAAAATATAAAGGCAAAAGTAAGATTTTTTATAACGCAATGTTATTGTAATAATCATTTATCTTTAAGGCTTCAATTAAATTACCAATTTCGATGGTGTAACTCCTAAACGGTTCCAAGTCCAATACTGCGCGCCCCGACTTGGATAGGTTAGATTAGGAAGGCTAATACGAGAGATGAGCTCGTGATTATTTTCTTTTATTATCAATCATCAACACCAACATCAATTTCAGTGGTGTAATGGGCTCCGGACACGGTCAACCGACTTGACTCAAGTCTGTGTGTACCTATATATGTCGATACACGTGCAAAGAAAACACGCACATAAGAAGCTACTTTCAAAGATCTGAGATTTATTAACGTCAAGTTATTGATGGTTATTTGCCGTGTCCGGAGCTTATTTCTTCGAAACTTAATAATTTTATCATTGAGAAAACAATTGACTGAATAGAAATGGTAAATTGAAAATTAATGGTATGAAATATTTGCCTTATTTTATTTTGCGTTAAATGTGTTTTTCCAACTGAAACATTTGACTACATTTACTAGTTTGTAAAACAAGTTATTATAACGTTCACTACCCAAACATAACGTTTGCGTTAGAATGATTTGTGAAGAGATTTTATGCTAATTAATAATTTGACAAATGAAATTATGCAAATTTTTGTTGAGTTCTGCAAAAAATTTAACTTAGAAGAAGCAACGGCTTTTTTTTTCTACGTGAGGGAAAATGCTCATGGATGTTATGCCGGACTCCTACCGACTAAAAAACCTCACGTAACGCCCAACAGCCCCGGGTAAGCCCTCGGAAGGATGTCCCAGGACTCGCAACAGACCTACGGCCGCCACTGCGGCGTCGCCCAGGGGGTGGTTCGGGTGCTATCCCGCGTCTTTGGGGGGTGTGATCCCGTTTCTAAGAGGAGGCGTGCGTGAGTTCCTCACGTCACGCTACGTCACGCCGTCATGGGCTATTATTAGTCACAGTCTGGTTGTAGTCGGTAAGTGTTCGGCATAGCATTCAAATCATGATGGATTTCCTCATATAAAAAAGGCCTTGTACTTAGCTTATCGACTACCATTTTACTGCAACCGGGACCAAGTGTTTAGCGTGCCTTTGGGAGCACGAAATCGCACGCAAATAAATGTTGCAAAGTGGTCACGTGGTGGTCACCCGTCCATGAACGGTCATAGTAAATGTTGCTTACTACAGTGATCGTTTACAGAACACTGAGTCCGCGGGACCACGGCGCTTCTTTTTCTACATAATCTTCTAAAGGATAACCTAGGTAGAAAATTGAGAAAAAGAAATAGAACATACATTTCTGTTTGAATATTAGTTACTCATTCACGATCGGACCCTTGAAACAATTTGGCATTTAGGAATGCAACTTTACCAAGCTTGTGCAGTCACGAATAAAGTTGGTAAATATGTAATATCATCAAGTGCGTTGAATTGAACTCCTAAGACGATCATCTGTGAATAATGTGACGTTTTTAAAAACTTTTGACGTCAGTTTCTATGGAGTTCGTTATTAAAAGTTTCCTCCAAATTTGATCCAATTCAGTTGATGAATAAAGTCATTGCGTACTTTTGCTCTTTTTGTGATCATTTTCATGTCCATCAAAAATCACCAGTGAAAAGAAAATACAATCAACAATTATTGTGGCATTTTAAATGAAAATAGGTTCCGAGTTTTTTTATTTAATAAAAAACTTCATTTGTTTATTTCTAAAGGGTAGGTACGTTTTAAGGGTATGACGCGCGGTAAGTCTCCGGGCTGGGACGGGCTCAGTGTTGAACATATTTTGTATGGGGGGCCGCTGTTGTTTGATAGGATCTCTGATTTCTTTAATTGCTGTATTAGTAGTGGATATTTACCTCAGAATTTTATGAAGACAACGGTTGTACCTATTGTAAAAAATAAGGGAGGGGACTCTTCCAGTCTGTCTTATTACCGCCCCATTTCACTGGCGACAGTGGTTTCTAAAGTTTTTGAGCGGCTTATCTCTAAGCATTTGAATGAAAATAATATACCGCTGCACGACGGCCAGTTCGGCTTCCGCCAAGGATTGTCAACGGACTTGGCTATTTTTACCTTAAAAAATGCTGTACAAAAATATCTGTCTAGAAAAACCTCAGTATATGCATGTTTTCTAGATGTAAGTCGTGCTTTTGATTCTATCGATTACGAAATATTATGGAATAAAATGCGTAATACAGAGGTACCCCCCAGTATTGTAAATATTCTACAATATTGGTACGACAGTCAGGTTAATCAAGTGAAGTGGGGAAATGCCTACTCTACACCGTATAAACTGTCCTGTGGTGTCAGACAGGGGGAATGACATCTCCAGTTTTGTTTAATTTATACATGAATGATCTTATCGGGGAGCTGAGCAGCGCCAGAATCGGCTGTAACGTAGGTGGAGTAAACGTAAATAACTTGAGCTACGCCGATGATATGGTGCTGATCAGCCCTTCGGCCAATGGTCTTAGAAGGCTAGTCAGCATTTGTGAACGTTACTCTGTTGCTCATCGGCTGACATACAATACAAAGAAGACGGAAGTAATGATATTTAAGTATGGCAAGGGCCCTGATAACTTTGTTCCTATCATTCTTAATGACACAGTTCTTAAGACTGTGAATACATTCAAATATCTAGGTCATGTGTTACTTGCCACGTTATCGGATGATGCCGACTTAGAGCGACAGAGGAGGGGAATTGCATGCAGAAGCAACATGCTCGCTAGGCGTTTTGCTCACTGTTCGAAACAAGCGCGAATTACCCTGTTCAACGCTTACTGCCAGGCGTTCTACACCAGCCAGCTTTGGTACCAGTACACGAAGAGAGCGTATAACTCACTTCGTGTACAATACAACAACGCTTTCCGCGTAATGCTTAAGCTCCCCTGGAGGTGTAGCGCCTCTGGTATGTTTGCAGACATTGGGCGGTTTTCCATTAGCCGGCCCGGCACCGGCACGGCACCGGCGTGACCGTGTACCGGCACCGGCGCCGGGGCTTCGATTTTCCACTGCGCCGGTGCCGACGCCGTTATACGCCCGGTGAGTGGTATAGTACTGACATGGACTTCAGCACGACAACACGTACCTAAAGTAATAGTACAACGCGATATATTATAAGAATGGTATCGTCAAGCCGTCGATTATATTTGTTATATCTTTTACATCTGCGACGCCAATACCAACGCAGAGATAAATATAATATTCTTTTAAATAATATTACAGCCTAAGTAACATAAGTTATATATTTTTAGTATTTAGAAAAAATGTAACCATTTTGTAACTATTTGGTAATTTAGCCCAGTTAACTTCCGATTTATATCGTGTAACAAGCGTCTAATGATATTGACTATTTTTTTAAGATTAACTCTTTTTTTATAATTCAACGCAGAGTAAAATAAAATAAGGAATTCACTTTCAAAATCAGTAAAATTTAAAGAAGTAGTAATATTAAAACAAGACAATTACAAAATGCAAAGCTTCAGTTACAAGATCAAAAGGTAAAGCTTAGTTTACCCTGATAAAAAAATACTGCAAATCAGTGGTACTGAAATAGGAAGGGATGAACCATGAACGACGGTAATATATAAAAGATAATTTTCTTTTATATATTACCTTATTTATATAAATAAATAAATGATATTTTAGTAATCAACGCCTTTTATTTCTATTCAGCTTTTTAATTCAGTTCAGTCTCAAAAAATCTATTTATGTAAAGACTGCCTTAAGGTAGTCAATCTATAATTATTATATAACAAATCGATAAATATCAAATACAACGCTCTAATCTAGTAATTAGAAGAAAAATTTCAGCTCGATTGGATAAACAGAAGTGGTCGAAAATGATTTTCAAGAACTCAGCAAAGTCACAATATGAACATTGCAAGTTAAATAAAAGCGTCTAATAATACCAACACTATTTTTAAGCAAATTATAAATTAATTGAAGAACATAATAAGAGCCCCAAGTACATTTTTAAGCCGAAACACAACTCAAGTAACCGAAAAATAATGATTGTACTAAAATAATTATTGTTCCAAGATATTATCATTATATCCACTAAACAGATAATTAAACACATGCCTGCATGCATTTGTGCTCGCCTTTATATTTCCATTTTGTAACTTTTTTATTCCACGTTATATGCAACCAAACAAAATGGAAGTAACGCATCTCCAATCGCCGACCTAAGATTGCTTGTAAATAAACTTTAATAAAGATGGAATAACAACTAGTATGAGTGCAAAAACAACTATTTTAATAGCTTATAATGCGTTTGTAGTTTATCATAATTATATTTCTATAAACAAAAACCAATCCTACCAGTAAAAATCACAATTACAAAGTGGATGAAAATTCTGGCACGGTAACGCTCAAGAAGTTTCGATGCGAAATGCGTCAAAATGGTCATTCTCTGACTGTTTTACAAAATGGCGAAGTCTGAAGTATTGTTGCCAGGGAAGAAATTTGTAGTCAGGGGTATATTTTTTGGCGACAAAGTGCTTCAAATTACGGTTACAAAGTGTAATTCCATGCACGGTCGGATTTGTGGGACATAATATAATGTTACAAAAGATAGTTTAAATTATTAAAGCAGTGTTATTTTATGTTTAATTCTGATAATATTATCATATTTCGATATTATTCATTCTTCTTTACCCTTACCACTGAAGAAAATTCACGAATAAACTTAACTCGAAACTAAGCCGGTCAATGTAGGACAGAGTAAAATCAAGGGTATTCAAAATGATATTCAGTAATATTTTATATTTATTAATAAACTATTCACATAATTTGATGTATGTCGGATACATTAAATATTAAATATTATTACCATCGATACGTCATAGTAAATTTTCTTTCATTTCTCCATAAAAACAATGGTAAACTTCTGGGACATGCTCAATTTGAGTATGGTCGTGTAAAAAAAAAATGCCCGTCTCTCTCCCTGAGTCTCCCTCCGCTTCGCGTTCATCTACCCGCCCCGCGTCCTTCTACACGCCCGCGCACTCACACACGCACACGGCTACTAGCTAACCCGGCGACGGCGACGGCGCCGGTAGGACTCATCGCCGGGCCGGTGCCGGCGCCGGCAAGTGCAAAAGCGAGCCGTACATTTTCATACATTTTTGCTTCCCCGGCCCCGTCACGGCGCCGGCACCGGCGTCGGTGCCGGTGCCGGGCCGGCTAATGGAAACACGGCCAATAGGGTGGCTGATTTCTATGCAGTCACAAGGAGGCTTAAGGCCTCTTTTAGATTAAGATTGACAAATTGTAAAAACAAGATAGTAACGACTGTGTTCCGCACCATTTTTATGACTAGACCTGATTATAATCTTAAGTAATTTATCTGAACTGTACTGTATCTGACATAAAATGAACAATAATATGACAACTGACTAAGTATAAATTTATAATGTGTGTAGTTTTATTTAATTTAATTTAATCTAATTGGATTCAATAATTCTATGTGATATAGATGCATTTTATGCTATTTGAACAAACTTGTTCTCTGACATGATAATGTAATAATGTATACTTATATTTAATTATATAATATAGTAATGAATTTATATTTCATAATTTTGATTTTATAGTGTAATACTACATTATAATATTATTTATTAATTGTGCTTGGGTGCCTTTTGACCTATAAATTATGTTTATATGCGTAATGCACCTAATTATTTTAATTCTCAATACAATATTTTAGATAATTTGTTTTTGTAATGATATGGGTGAATGAATAAGTACCTGAAATAAATGAATTTTATTTTTTATTTATTTTATTTTATTTTAAACAAGAAGCCGTGTGACGGGCAGTCGGGTGAGAACCCGACTGCCCCTCAACCTTTATTGTGAAAGTGAAAGTTCAGTCCGATTGACGTTGTCATTTCTGTTTTATTTCAAACCTTGAACAGATGATCCACGTGACATAGTGACGTAATTTAATGCAATGGAGTCACAGACTACAGAGACAAGTCTCTAATCTATTTTATAGAGAGGGGCTAAATATGTGGAGAAAGTTGTTACATATTAAATCTAGACAGCAGATAATCCAAATATAGCACATACGACGTGAAAAAGACAATACATTTATAATACAGGGCAAAATAAAAATACTTACCGTACTTAAACAATAAAAATAAAATATCTACTAGGTGATACGAGTATGTAACAATGTAGCATTTATTTTCTATAGATGCAGTATTCAGTATGTGAAAGCAGCCTAATCGAGTTATCTTTTTTTTAATCGGTTGTCAGTGGTGACATTTCTGCTGTCAGAATGACAGGATGTCATAAGGATCAGTGACGAATCGTTTTTGCATTCAATGAAAGCAGGTTTTGCATGAAATTCGAGACGATTCCACGTGAGAGAGGGGATAAAGCCCTGATACAAAGTTCCAAGTCTCTTTTTACGATCGGCTAAGGACGAGGGAAATTGATAGTACTCTGAGTGGCACGCCTCAATTTTTCTTTGGAGGTTGTAAGTTGCAACCTGAGGACCTGTTAAGGAATTAGTCTGAGTTTACTTATTCTCCTCGGAAGGAGTTGGACTCTGTGTCAACCTACACCCGGGATACCGGTAAGTGTCATTTCTTGTTTGCTAAGCGGTTCGAATTTCGTCGGTCGCGATGTCAGTTATTTCATTTGTCGTTTACTTGTCATAACAGGGTTTTTTACTACGGGGAAAAGCGGCCCATCCGCGGTTAGCAAAACCACACCCAATGACACGTGGACTACATGAGCGAGGTGTTTTGAGAGGAACCAGCCGCCTCCACGTGGCATTCTCGTGCTGTGCAGCTCT
The DNA here is from genome assembly GCA_933228765.1 of Miltochrista miniata. Taxonomy (NCBI): domain Eukaryota; kingdom Metazoa; phylum Arthropoda; class Insecta; order Lepidoptera; family Erebidae; genus Miltochrista; species Miltochrista miniata. The sequence goes on from OW121758.1 coordinate 26,450,761, forward strand.
CAACTTGACTCAAGGCCAGTAATTGTCACCCAATTATAAGTGTAGTTAGCTGCTTACCCGTTTTACCTGCTCACGCGGCAGTGGTCTATTGAGTAGTATTAGTACCTAAGCCCTGACTATACTTCTGTGTACCTGTGATATTTGTGTCTATCAGTGAATAAGCTCTCTGTGTGTCTCTGTGTATCTCTGTGTACTTAATAAATATATGTGTGTACACCCTATTGGCTGTTTTCGTCAGAGCCCTGGCCTCCCTTGCGCACCCACTAGAAACTCTGTAACAAGGCGCCCTGGGAAAGAGTTCTCTGCATAGCTACCTCGCGCTAGTTGGTGAGTAACATCATTGTGTTATAACAATACGAATGCTTAAACATCTAAAAAGTAAATGACCTTTGACCTTAACATTTACCTGCAGAATAACCGAGCTCTGTTAAAGCAGGTTAAAGCAACCGTATATTTATTCACCTCCGCTTTCAGAATATTACCTAACTAGCTGAGCCCGCAACTTCGTTTACGTCACATAAGGTGTATGAAAGGAGAGGTATTTCTTCATCAGAGTCATCAAGCAGCATCTGAAACTGCCCTGTTTGCTTAATCATAAAAGAGCTTAATGATTAAGTCTATTTTAAAACAATTCAGTCCACGCCTTCGGCGCAGACTAAATTGTTTAAAAATAGTCTTAATCATTAAGCTCTTTTATGATTAAGCAAACAGGGCAGTTTAGGTTCACTCACATTCAAAGAAACCCCTACAATTTAAATTTTCAAAATATCTGATTCTTAAATGAGTTATGGTCTAAGAGCCCATGAACATCTACCAGTATGTATTTGACCAGACCTGAGGTTTTGTACACTGAGACTCCTATACCTACCATGCATTATGCAGTGACTCACTAAACTCTAAGTGGAGCACGCGGCGACTGCGCAGCCAGGACAGGTATCGATTTTTGACTAGTTTTAAATGCATTTGACCACGTTTGCCGTTTTAAAAATATGAAAATATTTTATTATTATTATCGGAAAATAAGAATGGCTGACTATTATCGTGAGTTTTACGCAGTGGCAGACGATTTTGAAAATGCCCAAAAAAATTTTTTTTGAAAGTATTTGACCAGATCTGCCATTGAAACATTTGGTTGATTATGGTCTTAAAAGCTTATATTAAAAAAGGCAGACGTCTACATTGAGCATTTACATAAAAAAATTATAAAATCTTACCTACTACTCGGTCATACGCATTCCGTTCGCTGATTTACATTAATATCAATAAAAATACTGTGGGACATTCACACACAACGCCATTCAGCCCAAACTAAGATAATATAAGCTTTCGATATGAGATTTAGACAACTGACAAACATACTTAGATCTTTCTTAATACATAGGTAGGTACTTACACATTATACATAGAGACACCTAAACCCTGAAACAACTATTTGTGGGTCAAACAAATATTTGTCCGACCCATGAATCGAACCCAAGACCTCAGAGCGACAGTCTGGTTCACTAACGCCCTCACCAACGGCGCAGTCGACAATACATTATATATTTTACTTGCGAGTTCCTATATCACTGTATTTTATATTTTAAAGTAATGTTTTAAAATAGTGTTTTTTACTCTTTAAATTTGTCACGACGAATATATTACTACTTATGCCTCCACGTATATATTTCAATACTATAGACGTTCCTGAGTAATTTAGAACAGCAAATGATTACTAAAAATTACCAGTTAAGAGCCCACCTGACGCTAATCAGTTTAAAGAAGATAACAGATATAAATTTCAGCGTTTAAGAAAGTGGTAGATACGTTCAGTTTTGTGCGTTTTGTAACGATATACATTAATTAAAAAAACTGTAATAATTAAAAAACAACATGTGGTTCCAGTTAATTAAGATTTACTATTGTATTTCTGGTAATTATAAAATACATTTTAAACCAGACATCAAGTATAGAAGATCCAGCTGAAAATTCACGACATTTTTGTCAAAAAAGAGTTATTTTAGTAGAGCTTACGACTCCATGATCTAGATCAAGATGATAGTCTATTTGAATTTGCCTGTTAGTCCTCTAACTACGAAACATCGATATCGTCCAAATTAAATCGATCTGAAGTTATTCTTATCGCACATTACGGGGTTGTTATTAGGTGCACTGCGACGGCAACATTGAAATTCAAATACCTATTTTGCAAGTGTCTCTGAGCCCATGTTCCCTCTTAACTCATTTAACACTTTAAATTTTGACATGTCGAAATAACAACAAAATATAAATAGTAGGTACCTAATCGATGATATTTATCAGCGTATACCGTATTATTTATAATTCTTTCATATTAAAATTATAATAATAAAATATATAAGATTAGTATTATAAAACTTTAGAAAGATAAATTATTTATTATATACAGATGCGTAAATTTTTTACACTGTACTTATCATTTCGAAAGTAAACTAGGATTACCTTGATTGTGTTATGAAAATCAGACAACAGGATATTAATACTTGAATCTTTTTTTTTGTTAATACCTATCACATAATTTTTTGTTGCATGTTGGGAAACAATCCACGACTTCGCGAGCTTCGTGATCCACATTTGGGCTTTACGATCTCTAGACCAACAAGGCAGTCATATTTAATAGTTTTTCGGAGTTCAGGTGTTTCTATGTAACTTCTAGGTATAATGTGTACCTATGTATTAAGAAAGATCTAAGTATGTTTGTCAGTTGTCTAAATCTCATAGCAAAAGCTTATATTACCTTAGTTTGGGCTAGATGGCGTTGTGTGTGAATGTCCCACAGTATTTTTATTGATATTAATGTAAAACAGCGAACGAAATGCGTGTTTATCTGACCAAGTAGTAGCTAAGAGTTTATTATTTTTTTATGTAAATGCTCCATGTAGAGGTCTGCCTTTTTGAATTTAAGCTTGTAAGACCATAATCAACCAAATGTTACAATGGCAGATCTGGTCAAATACTTTCAAAAAAAAATTTTTTAGGCATTTTCAAAATCGTCTGCCACTAAGTAAAACTCACGATAATGGTCAGCCATTCTTATTTTCCGATAATAATAATAATATATTTTCATTTTTTTAAAACGGCAAACGTGGTCAAATGCATTTAAAACTAGTCAAAAATCGATACCTGTCCTGGCTGCGCAGTCGCCGCGTGCTCCACTTAGAGTTTAGTGAGTCACTGCATAATGCATGGTAGGTATAGGAGTCTCAGTGTACAAAACCTCAGGTCTGGTCAAATACATACTGGTAGATGTTCATGGGCTCTTAGACCATTATAACTCTTTTATTTCTAAACCGATTTACATAAAACAAACGCTAAATGTTAACTGGAGCAAACTTCAACACAATAAAAAAAACCGCATTGCAATCGGTTGAGCGGTTACTGAGATTAGCGTGCACAACCGTACAGACAAACAGATATACAGACAAACAGACATACAGACAAACAGACAAAAATTCTAAAAATCATTGTTTTGGGTTCTATTGCGTTCATAAAGCCCCCTATAATATTTTTTCTTATTTATCTTCCATGTACAAAGAGCGACCTGTTACGATTTTATTATATGTATTGATGATGATAAACTCAACATATCGTTTGAGCTTTGTAATGTAGAGCGACGCAAATATTTGCAGAAAGACGTACAAATGGCAATCTTAAGTGAAAGATAAACCTCATTACTTACCCACATACGTAGCAGAATTTACGCTGATGAATGGGAGACTCAATCCAGGGAATTAAACATTGTGGTTTATTGCCACACTCCGTCAACCGAGAATAAAATACTAGTCTTAAGATAAGCTGCTTTTTTGCTCATGATGACCTACTGCCCAACTCTGATAGGCTAATGATTTAGTTCCGTTGTACCTAACTATAAAATTGGTAAGGCTTAGTCCTGAGGTATCCTTCCGATGGCTTACCCGAGGCTCCCAACCGTAGGCTGTTAGCGGTACACATGAGGTTTTTTAGTCGGTAGGAGTCCGGTATGGCATCCATGAGGGATTTCCCTCACGTAATAAAAAAAAGCCCTAAGCCTAAATAATTTTAACTTATTTCTCTATTGCAGACGTAGTGACTGACATTTTGAGTGTATAACTATCTCATTTTAAGGGTTCCGTACCCAAAGGATAGAGAACGGAACCCTATTCACGAGACTTCGTTGTCCGTCTGTCTGTCTGTCCGTCACGAGGCTGTATTTCATGAACGGTGATAGCTAGAGAGTTGAAGTTTTCACAGATTATGTGTTTTTGTTGCCGCTATAACAAAAAATACTGAAAACAAAAACATAATAATATTTAAGGAGCCTGGAACCGCGCTTTCTATGGACCAAGACTTCTATGAATAATGATTCTATCAACAATTAATTCGGCGAACCGTGCTATCTATGTACAGAGGTTTCTGCCTACAGTGCTTTCGAACAACCATGACATCTGTGCAACAATGATTCTGTCAATCAATACTTCGGCGAGCCGTGATTTCTACGAATAGTGATTTCTGCCAACCGAGCTTTCTATGGAAGGATTCTTCGGCGAACCGTGCTTTCTACGAGTAGTGATTTCTGCCGATCGTGCTTTCTATGAAAAGAGACGTCTGCCAAAAATGATTCTGTCAGCAGATTATTCGAACAAACGAGTTTCGGATTAACGTTCCAGGCTCATATTTAAGGGGGGCTCCCATACAACAAACGTGTCTTTTTGCCATTTTATTTAATACATTAGGTAATAAGGTATCCTTCTCAATTTAAATACGTAAGTTGGCTTGAACATATCATGAAGATTATACTCGTATATTCCCTTAATACCATACAAATTAAATGAATACTTTAGGAGGTATAGCAAAATTAAATATTGCACAAATAGCAAAATCAAATATTGCACAACGAAGTTAATTTCGTGTCGCCATGATTGAACAATATACGGGTCACATACTAACTTATTTTTCGACTTTCATCGTAAATATTTTTTCTTTAAATAGTGAACAACGCTTTCAGCAGATTACTTTAGGTAGGTGTAATATTTCAAAGATAGCAATTTCATACGAAATAGTAAACAAAGAGCCCTGATTTTAGATTTTTCTCCAATATAAACAATTTACGTATCTACAAACACACAATTTCATTACATGTACCGATGTTGTAGACGTATCGAGTATGTAATATCATCATTCAAATGTCATCAATATTCTGAAAAAGAAATTAAACATAGAGTTCACAAACTCTTTTGGAAATACATACCTACTGTACCTACCGTAGAGGATCTTTATGAGAATAACAGGATAGTTAACAACCACCACAGAGCAATATTGTTCTATAATATGTAGCGATATTAGGTAATAAAGGGCAACCGGTATCATAGACGCTTGAAATACTCACAGAATATCGAGCAGTGTAGTTTCATAAAAAATAAATAATTAAAACAAAATGAACTTTTTGTAGTTTTTTGGTACGGACCCCCCCTTCCGTGCGCGAGTCTCACTCGCACTTGACCGGTTTTTTTCCTTTTCTTCGGAATATTTGATTTCCGTCCTCTATTAATTTGATAACTTGTGAATACCAGTGAATATCCACGTATCTCGGGGTCTCCTTCGCTTTGAAGGTTTTGGTATTTTGGTTTGATTTGTCAAACGTTTCAAGCCCTTTGACGCATGCCTTAGACCTTTAGTCATCGATCTGATGTACCAAATTTCACCAATTACCATTAATTATACAGCAAATCTATGTCGCCTGACTATACATATATTGAGTTAATGATATTGGAATTGAATAGATAATCTTGTCACTAACCTACCAACCATTTTTTATCATGAAAACATAACACAATATTATCATCTATTTCAACTTATCTTTGTATAATTACGTGCGAATGTCACTGAAGTTTTCGATTATCACATAATAGTTACATGTGTGCGTTTATAAGCTTTATTATCTACATAAAACTCGTAGTCGAGTGAGCAACTTACATTTAGTAAGGTGTAGCTGTAGTGTTATATCAGTTGTGTGGCATACCGTCTAATATGGCTCCGCAAATTAAATATACCAAGGTGTGTACAACTTCAATGATTTAAATAGTATTTTACGAGTGCGATTGCCGCGCAAAATAATGTATTTGAGTAAAATGATAATATTGATGAATGTTATTTTAAAGTTAGTTTGACGACGATTTTTCTTTCTATTGATAGAATTGTGTTGCTGTGCCTATGTTCTCATGACCCTGGCAAACATAGGTCTATTATATATTTTTTGCATGATATATTTATCTACGTTAAGTAGAAAAAAAACATTGGAGTTTTGAATTTGATTCTTGCTATCTTTGCCGATTGCCGGTTACGACTTTACGACTCGATTGATTCGAAATATGTTGAGTAATGTTTGTTTATTCATTTCGTACGAGTTTGGTGTTAATGTGTACTCAACTACGGCAACGCATACAAGAGACTAATAATAATAAGTTTATTGATAATATGATACACTTTTACACAATTATGACTTAATACTAACGCTAAAAATAGAAACTCTATCAGACTAAAGTCATATTCTAATCTTTAACAAACCAAGTGTTGAACCGATTACACTAAAACATAATCCTTGCCTCTCATTCTAGGCTATGCCTGTATCACAAGATAAGAAATAGCATATTACAAAAAGTTATCATTGTCAGTTATTGCTAGGGAATTTTTTATACCACTAAAGTGTCAGACAAGGATACGGCCCACTTGATGAAAAGTGGTCACCGTAGCCTATAGACGTTTGCAACACCAGAGTCGAGTGCAAAACAAGAAAGCCGTGAGATCGTTTTCACCAGACTGCCCCTCTCTAACACGTTTATTGTAAAAGTGAAAGTTCAATTCGATTGACGTTGTCATTTTTGATTTATATCACACTTTGAACAGCTGATCCACGTGACCTAGTGACGTAGTTTAATGCAACAGAGTCACAGACTACAGACAAAGTCTCGCCATAAGCCCCTTTGCACTCTATTTTATAGGCTAAAAAAAACGACAACGTCAATCGCATTAAACTTTCACAATAGATGTGTTAGAGAGGGGCAGTCTGGTGAGAACGATCTCACAATGTAATGTACTGTTCTCTCCGCTTTGGTCGATACCGAGCATAATGCTTATGCATTTGAACTCAGGTCAAAGTGGAGAGGACAAACTCTATTGTCCTTTAAATAACGTTATCTAGTGTTACGCTCAATACACCGGATATTACAAACATACATAACAAAAGTCATTCTTCAATACTTTGATCAAGTGCATTGTGAACGTTAAAAGACAGTTTATTATGTCTATAATAATGCATGAAAATATAATAACACATATTTCACAGGATGAATTTAGTCATCGACGCATACTCAGTTGCCTTTTTGTTTTACTTTTTGAAATCCTTCATGGATGTTATGCCGGACTCTTTTTTTTTAACGTGAGGGAAAATCCATTATAAATGCTATGCCGGACTCCTACCGACTAAAAAACCTCACGTAACGCCCAACAGCCTATGGTTGGGAGCCCCGGGTAAACCCTCGGAAGAATGTCCCAGGACTCCCAAGGCTATGCCGGACTCTTACCGACTAAAACCACACGGTGCCCTACCACTGGAAGCCCCAAGTAAACTTGTGGAAGGGAAGTAAACCTAAAAGCAATTAAAGTGCTTATTTCTTTTCATATTAGCAAGAAGCTTCTCGTATTTCAGTGCTCCTTCAATAGGTTTTTTTTGGCCGTAGTATTAATTTACATTGTTTTTTTTCCAGTTGTTCATCGACAATGAGTGGGTTGATTCGAAAAGTGGCAAAACCTTTTCCACCACCAGCCCTCATGATGGGTCCGTCATTGCTCACGTCTCCGAGGGAGATAAGGTTAGTAGTTGCTGTTTTTACTTTGGACTTGTGTAGGGGGTCAGTAGTTCAGTACATATAAAGTGACCCTCATTAAGTTAATACACATTTCAAATAAGTTAGTACTATGGAGAAAATCTACGAAATTTAAGTTAGTGATGTGGTGAAAATCTGAAAATCTTGAAATAGTGCAAAAATTAAAAAGTAAATGCTTTATTTATTACTAGCTGTTGCCCGCGACTTCGTACGCGTGAAAATTAATTGTTATGATGCCAATTTAGTTTGGATTTGAATTCTTTTCTGCCAAGCCTCTAGGCTAAGTAGCGTAATAATATGTAGCCTGTGTATAAACCTATCTCTTAATAATATTCCTGCTACGTTTTGGTTAAATCAATACACCATCATATTTATTTCATTGCTCTCTGCTTAGCCCCTAGGATATGTAGCGTGATAATATATAGCCTATTTGAAGACCCCACCCCTAAGAATTATTTGTGCAAAATTTGGAGTATTCCCGTTCGTCCCCCTAAGGGGGACGAACGGGAATTCACAAAAATAATATTTAATCAGTTCCCGATCGTCCCCCTCCTAATTCAAGAGGGGACGAATGGGAATATGTTCTTCGATTAAGTGCCATTCGTCCCCCTTTCGTCCCCCTCGAACAAAATCAAATGACAATAAACAGATGAAAAAAAAGCAAATGAAGACAAATGAAGAAACAAATGATGCTCGAAAAAACAAGTGACGATCGAATAAATAAATGACGATCGAAAAAACAAATGAAGATCTATAAAACAAATGACGATCGTCATAACAAATGACGGTCGAATAAACATATGATGATATGACGATCGAAAAAACACGCAGATCAGTAAAACAAAAGACTATAAGCAAGTTAATAAGGTCAGAAGTTACTTGCAGCTATATTTTGTAATCTAGATGCGATTGCCATTCGAAAAGATAGGTGCAAGCAAATCTCGACCTTAATAACACTTCTCAAAAATGTGCTTTTTGGCGTTTATAGACATCACTGATCATGAATATGTAAAAAATAAATAAATATTATGCATGTCCATAAGGTAAAGAACTGCTTGCACCTATTTTTTTGAATGTTTATCGCATCTAGAATACAAAAATGGTCCAAGCAAATTTCGACCTTATGAGCATGCATGATATCTATTTATTTTTTAATTATATTCGTGATCAGTGATGTCCAAAAACGCCTAAAAGCACATTTTTAGATAAATGTCATTAAGGTCGAGCTTACCCCTATTTTTTTGAATGGCTTTCAGTGGCGGCCGTACCTTAAGTGCGCTCGTGCGGTGAACCACCAGCTCAAAAGATTTTAAAATTACGCCTTCTTTATTATTAAATTACTTACCAATCCTACCATTAGGTATGTAACACTTATTATTTAAACGTACAAAAACTCAAAACTATAACATACCTAATTATGACGAAACAATTTAAGCCCTTTTCTACACTACCAAATTGTACCGAAGCCTAGTTTCCCTGTAAAAAAAATCGGCGTGCGCTTTCCCGAGTGCACGAGGGCTGCCCATACATCTTGTACTAGATACGAGCTAACACGCTTGGCGCATGAGACAAAACATCGTTCATAGAAAATGTACCGGGCAATGAGTCGCTTTTCGTGCGTCGCACGCGTTCGGGTAATGCGAAGGTTACCAAAAGTACTCGATGTTTTGTTTGACGAAATTCAAATTCTCTCGGTATTGTTTCGCTGTATCTGTGACGCGTTAAATATTTATTGATTGGTTTGATTTTTAAATTGTTATCTCTTTTTATTTTGTTCTTAGTTCTATTCTATACTGCGTGTAAAGTTTGTGGAGTGTGTGAAAATGAGCATAAACATTAACTAAGTACTTACACTTACCCATACAAAACTTTTCAAAATAAAGTTGATATAAAATTAACACTTATTAAATTTAAAACAAGAAAGCAAGTAAAGTGCACCACCAGATCGAGGATCCACCAGCCGCCACTGATCTAGATTACAAAATATGGCTGCAAGTAATTTTTGACCTTATCAACTTCCTTAGTCTTTTGTTTTATTGATCTGATTATGATTTTTCGATCGTCATTTGTTTATCCGACCGTCATTTGTTTTGCCGATCCTCATTTGTTTTATCGGTCTTCATTTGTTTCGCCGATCTTCATTTGTTTTGTTGACCTTCATTTGTTTCGTCGATCTTCATTTGTTTTGTCGATCTTCATTTGTTTTGTCGATCTTCATTTGTTTTGTTGATCTTCATTTGTTTTGTTGATCTTCATTTGTAAATAAAAATAGAATTTCAAATTAGATTTTTTACCAACGCACTTGTCTTATATTATTTGTTGGGAGCAATAGAACAAAAAAAGAATGAAAAAAATTATTCCCGTTCGTCCCCCCAAAAAAATAAAGGGGACCATCGGGAAAATAAAATATTAAATTCCCGTTCGTCCCCCTAGGGGGACGAAGTCAAGGGGACGAACGGGAATACTCCCAAAATTTGAACCAAATCTATTGAGTACTTTTCGAGATCCTTCCGGACAAAGCAAAGCAAACAGACAAACAGACAAACCGACAAACAGACAAAAATTTTTCTAACTATGTTTTCGGCTTCGGTATCTTATTGGATGCGCCAGTACCGACGCATACATATTTTTTAGTTTATGTATTTAATGGTATTTATTATAATTATTATATGTCAACACTCACGCACTAAACGCATCTTACTTTTATGTATTGTCTATGGCAACACTATCCCGCCCGCTTCCTACATTCACATTCCGCCATAGCTATTGGAAGATACGCACGCACCCGTCTCTTAACGCTCCGCTCCGCTATCGGCCGCTGTGATTACCCATCATATCGCGCTACATCGCTTATCATCAGCCACAGTCTCGAGAGTTACGGTTATAACTCCTGTATGCATATTTCGCGGTCGTGAATCAAGACCCCGAACGCAAAGCTGGGAGCAGCGCCTACCTACCAACAAGAGTTCAAGGTAAGTGCACTTCCAAGTGTGGTCCTCCGTCCGGATATTCCATCTAACGCATTCTTTCTACTAATAATATTAATTACCTCTTTTCCTATTAAATTCACGCATACGCATATATATATTTAGTATATTACTCATAAATACTCAACGCAAATATTATATTTAACGCCACCCGCACGCATTAGAAAAGTTAATTATCTTTTCACACCGCATATTTTATATTACTCATAAGTACTCATATTCTATAACGCATTTACGCTATTTATCATAATCATATTTACCTATATATAATCAACCCGCTGGCAGGTAGCGCCCCCCGAAATTATCGCTACCCAGGACTTGGACCATCCTGGCCATGTTAGTCCGGTTGTCCGATTCTAGGCAATCATTTTGATATTTTTTGGTAATTAGGAGTTTTGGCATAAAGTAAAACGGACAATCCAAAATTAACAATTTTCTCAACCGTCATAAATTTAACGTAGTTTTCCCCAATTTCATTACAATTTCATATTATCTTTCGAATTGTAATCGTAGATAAAACTCATATTTATACGTTAATTTTATACCCACATATATTTATTTTATTGTGACGGTACTGGGCAACGCAGCCGATACATAACGGTATTCAAACGATCAACAGCTGATTGTTACGCAGACTCCATATTGGGTTTGTTCTCTGAATACTTTACCGCAAACAGCTGATTTAAGCTAACAGCTGATCGTTGTTCGAATTTTATACTTTTTCGCTGAATATTTCTATTACCTACCCACTTATATACATACTCGTATCTCGTATCAATTATATTATCATGGCTTCTAAAGACAAATCCCATAGTAAAAGTTCAGACGAAAGTCAGGTCATGATAAATTTTTTAGAATACAAAAAACAAAGTTTGTTTCACATAGTTCAAGAAGTGTACAACTTAAGTCTCAAGGTTACCGATGAAACAGTACGCATGATGTTTCTCGCTCGGGTTCAATCTATCGATAAAACCCGATCGGATTACATCGAAACTATCGATAAATTGTTAATTGAACAATTAAAAGATAATCCGCAGGTACAGCCGAGTTATAGTGTTTTTAATACATTTGATGAATTATACTGTTTCATAAAGCAAACGGAAACTACTCTGAGACAAGAACTCGACGATAAAAAGAAAAGTGATAATTTTAATATCAAATTACCCCCACTTAAACTCACAGGTTTCGATGGTACTTATGGTAAGTGGCCTATATTTTATGAAAATTTCTGTAGTGTGATACATACGAATACTCGTCTCACCAACGCCGAAAAGGTTCAATATTTGATAGGTTGCCTTTCGGGTAAGGCACTTACTGTTTGTTCAGGCATAGCTGCTACCGCACAAAATTACGATGTTATTTGGCAAGCCCTTCTGGCTAAATACCACGATACCAGGGTTCAGGCGTCGTGCTATTTAGAACAAATGTTACACCAGAAGCCAGGGCAATCGGCTGATCAGATCTTGGAGAACTTTTGTTCAGCTGAAGCAGCTCTGCAGCGTCTACCTATCACAAATTTATCAGATTTCATAATAACTCATTTAGCATTAAGCAAGTTTGATAAACCTATGCTTGAATTGTTTGAACAATCTCATAGACATTTGAGTGTACCTACATATAGTGACGTCAAAACATTTTTGACAGAACAAAGCAAACTCCAAACGCTCCGCTCACCATCACATTCCCAAAAAGGTGATTATCGCGCTCAGCGGAGTTCAACCGCCTCTCATTTAAATAAACCTAAGTCATTTTTTACGCAAACCCGCCCTACTAATTTGAAATCAGTCGATACTTCTAACATAAAAAATTGTATCGTATGTAACAATAATTCCGCTCACCCTTTGTTCAAATGTCAACATTTTATTCAAGAGACTGTTGAAACGCGAAATGAAATAGTTCGTAAACATTCCTTTTGTGTTAATTGTTTAGGTTTTCATCACGTGAGTGCTTGCAGATCTGTTAATAGGTGTTCGATTTGCAATCGGTCTCATCATAGTTTACTGTGTTATAAAAATAATTTGAACGCATCAAATTCAACAAGAAATCATGCTGCCGGCAACGCATCGAGGCAGGCAAACGCGTCTACTGCGCCGTCCGAGCATTCCATGTCGACTCATGCGTCATCGGCAGATGATCCGTCCCGCTCGCACTCGCGGGAGGCGCGGTCACATAGTGGCAATATCGCGTCGTTATCGGCTGTGATCCCTCCGCCGCGTAATTCAAGCAGCGCGACCACGGTTTTGTTGCCGACTGCTTGTGTATATGCAAATTATAAATCGGATCGTATACGTTTGTTTTTGGACTCAGGGTCTATGAGTAACTTTATTACGAAGTCTTGTTGTGAGCGTTTGCACTTAACCATACTTAACGCTCCTTCTGTCATTAAAGGCATAGGTCAACTTGAAAGCCAATCTTATGGAATTACGCATTTCAAAATATATTCGCGATTTGATGCCCGCTGTTCTTATTCGGTTAGTGCACGGGTTATAGACACTATTACAGATTTTTTGCCTAACGTGGAAATTGATACAGCGGAATTAACCCATTTACAAAATTTACCTATGGCTGACGAACGATACTATACTCCGGGTGGTATAGATTGTTTGTTAGGTAATGAACTCTTCCCCATGATTTTAGGGTCGCAAAAAATTACATCCCCAACCTCATCAGTAATCGCGATAGAAACCACGCTCGGATACGTCGCAATGGGAAAGGCGCATGCTTTACCTTATTCGCTAGTGGCAAACAAGCATCCCCGCGATCGCATGTCTCATTCCTCCGTGTCCGACAAGGCCTTCTTATGTCACACTCAAGATGTGTCTCTCGAACAATTAACGCAACGCTTTTGGGAGATAGAACAGGTGCCAGATAAGAAGCACATTAGCACGGACGACGCAGCATGTGAAAAGCTGTTCTCGTCTACGTACTCACGCGACGATACCGGTAGATATACGGTTAGTCTTCCCTTTAAATACCCTCCCAGTGAGCTAGGGCATTCGTACACAATCGCCAAACGCAGGTTTTTAAATTTAGAAAAAAAGTTAGACGCTTCTAACTTACGCAACGATTATAATGCCATTATTCAAACATATATTGATCAAGGTTATCTCACTAAAGTGTCAAATAGCTTTCTAGACTCTCAAGTTTATTATATGCCGCATCGGGCCGTTTATCGCCCTGACAAAGAAACCTCTAAAACGCGTGTGGTCTTAGACGCTGGGTGTAAAACCACGTCAGGTAAATCGCTTAACGATTTGCTTTATACGGGACCAATATTACAGAACAATATCTTTCATTTGCTTCTCAATTTGCGTATGTACCCGGTTGCTGTAACCGCGGACATAGAAAAAATGTATTTTCAAGTGAAACTTACTCAAGATCATCATACATATCAAAGAATATTATTTAGGTTCGATTCCAATTCTCCTATTGAAAGCTATCATTTCAACCGCGTTTGTTTTGGCGTCTCCAGCTCACCCTTCCTGGCAATGCGAGTCGTAAACCAGCTCGCGTCAGACTGTCGCGCTTTATATCCTCTGGCGGCTTACGAAGCTGACAATCACATGTATGTTGACGACTACGTTAGTTCCATAGAGAATGTAGATTTAGCTGAAGACACCTATAGGGAAATGGTCGCTATGTTTAAATCTGGAGGTTTTAACTTAACTAAGTGGATCTCTAATGACAATACCCTATTGTCACGTATCCCGTCAATTCATAAGAGCTGTCTCGCTGTCAAGTTTGATGAGGATCCTCATGTTGACACTAAGATCGTGGGTATGCAATGGCAACCTAACGATGACACCTTTAACTTTAAAATAGTGATCGACATGCCTTTAACATGCACTAAACGCTCGATCCTTTCCGTAACCGCGCGCTTGTTCGATCCGCTTGGAATCATCAGTCCAGTGGTCGCATACATGAAGTTGCTTATACAAGAATGTTGGAAATTACAACTGGACTGGGACGAGACGGTCCCGGGTTGCATTCTGTCTAAATGGAAACACTTTCATAGGGAGTTGTCGCGTTTATCTGAAATAAAAATACCGAGACATATAGGTTTAACATCCGCTCGTCGAATTACTCTAATAGGCTTCTCGGATGCCAGCCAGCAATGTTATGGTGCTGTTATCTATGTACGAATAGAAACGGCTGAGAACGGAAACGCTCTTAATGTGAATCTACTGACCGCTAAATCCAAAGTGTCAGATTCTAATAAAACGCTAGCGCGTTTAGAACTCTGCGCGGCGGTCTTACTCGCAAAATTAATTAATTCTGTGCGCACTGTTTTTAATAAGCGGTGTCAAATAAACAATATATTCGCATTCTCTGATTCTACGGTAACCCTTACCTGGATTCACTCTCCCGCTCATAAGTTTCAAACTTTTGTAGCTAATCGCATCGCTCAGGTAAATGAATATCTGCCTGCTTCCCATTGGTATCACGTTCGTGGGGTTGAAAATCCCGCCGATATAGTCTCGCGCCCTGTGACACCTAAAGGGTTAATAAATAACTATCTTTGGTTTCACGGGCCGAAATGGCTGTCCGCACCTATAAATGCATGGCCTGTGAAGGAATATAAAATCAATCATAACGAGAAGACAGAATTACCGGAAATTAAAATAGCTTCTCTCCATGCACATACCATACCTGTCTCCGATCACGTTCACATGATAGACGAACTTGCCGAGCGTTGCTCGAGTTGGGTAAAATTTATTCGTTCACTGGTTTATGTATTACGTTTCACAAGGATTCTCAAATCCCGCGGTATACTTTCTGTATACGATTTAGAATACGCAGAATATTATGCGGTCCGCTTCGATCAGTCTAAGTATTTTCAGGTAGAATTACAAGCACTTAAGGCTACTAAAATTTGTCCAAATCAGGCTATTTTAAAACTCAACCCTTTTCTTGACGAACAAGGGTTAATTAGAGTAGGTGGTCGACTTACTCATTCTCAACTAAATTACAATACAAAATATCCAATACTGCTATCACCTAAAGGACGTATAGTGTCGCTCTTAGTAGACCACTATCACACCGACAATTTACACACCGGTCCTGGACTAGTGTTAGCATTGACTCGCCAAAAGTATTGGATTCTTTCTGCACGAAATTTGATTCGCCAACGAGTACATAAATGTAATTTATGTTTTAAAGCTAGGCCTCGTTCTACAACTCCACCTATGGGTGATCTTCCATCCATTAGAGTTTCACAAGTAAAGTCGTTTGTGCATACCGCAGTTGATTACGCGGGACCCTTTTACGTAACTCACATAAGGCGTCGTGGAGTAAAAAGTCATAAAGCGTATATTTGCTTGTTCGTCTGTCTCACAACAAAGGCGCTCCATTTAGAGTTAGTAAGTGATCTTAGTACAGATTTATTTCTCGCTGCCTTTAAACGTTTTATCTCACGCAGGGGTCCTGTTTCAGTGTTGTACAGCGATGGAGGCACTAATTTCATAGGTGCGAAACGAAAATTGAACGAAATTTACACGCTTATACAGTCCACTAATTATAAAAATGATCTGAATAAATATCTAACTCAACATAAGATTCAGTTTCAGCACAGCCCACCTTTCGGGCCCAATTTTAATTCGTTGCCTGAAATTAATGTCAAATGTGTTAAGTCTCATTTATTTAAAGCTATCGGGAGTCAAATACTCACCTATGAAGAATTCAGTACAATATTGGTGCAAATTGAAGGCATTTTGAATAGCCGTCCGATTTGCATACTTTCTTCGGATCCATCGGATCCAACCCCCCTAACGCCTAATCATTTTCTTAATGTTACTCCGCTTAAATATTTACCCGCTGAACACATTGAACCCCTATTACCAGATAACAGACTCACCCGCTATCAATTATTAAATAGAATTGTTCAAAGTTACTGGACACGTTGGAGCAAAGAATATCTTACCTCTCTCCAACTTAGACATAAGTGGAATATGCCGTCCAAACCTGTGACGATAGGAACTGTAGTTGTTGTTAAGGATGACAATACGCATCCTTTATCGTGGCCACTCGCGGTTGTATCAGAGGTGTTTCCCGGGAAGGATGGTGTAATTAGAGTCGTCAGAATTAAGACTTCTTCTGGTGAATACATTCGTCCTGTAACTCGGCTTTGCCCGTTACCCACGCAATAACTCCTACGCTTTTGAATTATTTTTTAGTTCATAAGTTTTCATTCCTTTTATTTTTTTATTTTGTTTATTCAATGTAGAGGAAGAATCCTCTAAGCCCCCCGAAGTTGGATGCGCCAGTACCGACGCATACATATTTTTTAGTTTATGTATTTAATGGTATTTATTATAATTATTATATGTCAACACTCACGCACTAAACGCATCTTACTTTTATGTATTGTCTATGGCAACACTATCCCGCCCGCTTCCTACATTCACATTCCGCCATAGCTATTGGAAGATACGCACGCACCCGTCTCTTAACGCTCCGCTCCGCTATCGGCCGCTGTGATTACCCATCATATCGCGCTACATCGCTTATCATCAGCCACAGTCTCGAGAGTTACGGTTATAACTCCTGTATGCATATTTCGCGGTCGTGAATCAAGACCCCGAACGCAAAGCTGGGAGCAGCGCCTACCTACCAACAAGAGTTCAAGGTAAGTGCATTTCCACTTATATTGAACACCCAGCGAGTATTTTTTTTTAAATATTTTCAATGTACAGTTTTGACTCTTCTATCATTTTATTATTATGTATAGATGTACTGTCGGCGACTGCCATGATGAGGTCTAGGGATCTAATTCTGAGATGGTACAAATATTTATGTGATAAACAAAAGTTTGTTTCTTTTTTTCAATTCTTATAGTACGAAAGCCCACGACCAAAATTTTTGTCTCATAGCAATACAGCCAAAACCGCATCAAATCGATAGATACGGTTATCCTGAACTCGAAAATACCAATATCAGACATTTTCCGCGTAGCGTTTGATCTGACCCAATTTTCAAAATTGTCAAAGAATTTTACCGAACTGCATCATAGCAATATGTCTGATTTGCAGACTGTAGTTGAATGATAGTACTGAGATACCGGAAATATATTTTTCAGACGTTAGTGGTGTAGCGCAAACCCGTAAAATCGCTTAAAAAAATTAAAAATGAGACAATAAAAATGTCTCATAGCAATACGTCTGAAAATCTTTTTTATTAGTAAATTTTGGTTATTTGATGCTAACAAAACAATTTTCAGACGGAAATGTGAACGCATTAAATTTTGAGACCGTTTTGAAAATGTTAACAAATTTTACCGATCGGTATCATAGCAATATGTCTGAAAATTGTTGGACATGATAAAATAAGTTTCCACATGTGCAAAAAATTTATATCAGACAAATTAAGTGTAGCACCTTATCTATCAGACAACTTTTCGATACTCAGATATCAAATTCTAAGGTTTTCTTTTTAGTTTTAGGTTTTTTTATTATCATGTATGTATCATTTTATTGTAATGTAGTATCAGATAATTATATTGTAAGATGAGCCACACTATCGCATTGGGTGTACACACCTGTAATGATAGTGGTGGGAGAAGTGAATAAATAAATAAATAAATAAAAAAAAATAATACAAAAATCGTATTGAGGCATCTTGAATTCTCCGTTACAAACCAATGAATACGTTGCGACCCTGAATTTATTAGATGATAATTAACAAAGAATTTACCCGAAACCGTAACATTGAAGTTGAAGGACTGAAATAAATCGCACAAAAGGAAACTGGGATAAAGTTGAAAAAAAAACGGTTTATTCAAAGTTACAAAATATTCTCGTATTCAATCGCTGTCGGATTCGGAATCGTCGTCCAGGATGTGTCGGCCAGGCGACTCCGAAACGTTATTTTCGTTTTTGGGAGTATATGCTACACTTAAAGTGTCTGAAAACAGGTTTTTGGTAATCATGGCAGCAATACGAAAAGTTTTAAAAAAAATTTATCCGTATTGCTATGATACAGGTCGGCTAAATTTGTTGTCATTTTCAAAAATGCGCTCAGGCTATGTGCTACGCGCAAAATGTCTGAAAACAAACTTTTTCGTAATACAATTATAAAATCTATGTACATTTTCACTATCAGACGTATTGCTATAATACCGACTGCCTTTTTTTTTGACACAGCAGAAATGGCCTCCCACGCAGTTGCTACACTTTCGACCGTTACTACACACCTAGTCGGGTTCGGAATCATACAATCTAACGATTTTATAGGGTTTTTGCCGTATTGCTATGAGACATGGTTTTGGTCGTGGGCTCTCGTACTATTATTTCAATCCGGTTTGATTGTTTCCTGTGTATACCTAGTATGTATCTATGTAGGGATTTGGAAATACCAGAACAAAGTTGGTCAGTTGTTTACATCTGTTACACGCTTATATTAGCACTAGCTGTTGCCCGCGACTTCGTACGCGTGAAAATTATGTTATAATGCCAATTTGATTGCTCTCTGCTTAGCTCCTAGGATATGTAGCGTGATAATATATAGCCTATTTGAAGACCCTACCTCTAGTTAATATTTGTGCAAAATTTGAATCAAATCTATTGAGTACTTTTCGAAATCCTTCCGGACAAAGCAAAGCAAACTGACAAACAGACAAACCGACAAACAGACAAAAAAATTTCTAACTATATTTTCGGCTTCGGTATATTATGTTGTACACCCAGCGAGTATTTTTTTTTAAATATTTCCAATGTACAGTTTTGACTTTTATGTAATTTTATTATATATGTATAGATAATTTAGGCTAGGTGGTACTAGATTACTTTACTTAAAGAGTGGCGTATTGCTCTCTTGTGGCTTGCAGGGGTAAAATTTTTGTAACGAGTTATATCATGCGCTGTTTGATCAACCGCAAAAACGTTGGCAACGCACTTTTTTTTACCTGAGGGAAAATCCTCATGGACTTCTAACGGCTAAAAAACTTTAGGTATCTTGCATAACAGCCTACGGTTGGAAGCCCCGGGTAAGCCGTCGGAAGGATACCCCAGGACTTCCAACAGACTACGGCTACCACTGCGGCCTCACCTAGTGGGGGTAGGGGTTCGGGTGCTATCCCTCGTCATTGGGGGGTTTTTCGTAGTCTTCTGTAAGGACGGTGAGCAGCCTCCTCACCGTCCTCAGGTCCTCGGTCATGGAGGCCGGATAGTCTTGGGCGAAGACACGTCGGCGACGCACTAGTGCGAATATCAGAGGGGCAAGTGCGAGTTTTTGCGTGAGCTTGTCGACATTCACGGCTCACCAATTCGTTTGGAATCGAGACCCCGCCACCTAGCTGTAAACGCGGGAACTTGTCTCAATCCCATACAAATCGGTGATAACGCGCTCGTTCGTGAATGTCGACAGGCGCTCACCGAAACTCGCACTTGCCCCTCAGAGCATTCTATAAAACGAATAATTCAAAATCTAAAAGCCTTTTTTTTCTACTTCTGAAAGAATATCTGTACCGTTTAAAGCAGTCTAGATAATATTAGTAACGTATTATTGACATTTCATTTAAGTTTTATCATCACCATGTTTAGTGTGATAAATGAATACAAGACCATTCTCTGACATTCCAGCTAAAGAACTTGACACAGGCGCGTCGCCATTGTATTTTTTTTTATATCATTATGTTCACTTTACCACTGGCAATTAGATACTAATATCAGAACAAAGGCAAGAATACAGTAGACATTAATTAAATTGTGAAGAATGACAGCGAGCCAGTAATTTGATCTGAAAGGCATGTTATTATAAGACATGTTATGTCATGTTATGTTAACAACTCGCTGATTGCTTATTTCTGTTAATCGAAATCGAACAATTTGCATTTAGAGTAACTATTGATAGCGACTAGTTACTTACCGTAAGGCAACGCAAATGTTTAAAAACACTAGCAAGTTATGAGCATTGTAGTAGAACCCTAAAATGTCCAGTTACTTATTATCATCTCAGCTAATTTGGCGACTACTGCTGGGCATAAAACTCCCTTAAAGATGACTATCTGACATAGTCATCTTTAAGGGAGTTTTGGATCATTCACTCTGGATCATATTTTGAATTACCTCATTGCGAATTCAATAAAAAAGTAACACTTCAAGCATAGTCATACCCTTTCCATTGCCTTCTGGGAGATAGAAAGCCAGTCGGAGACGACCACTTTCATCAATATCCAGGTACCTCTCAATCTATCGCAGCCCATTACTGTACATTCTTGGCTCTCCAGATTTACGACACCATAAGTTACCTTCCTTTACTGTCTCATATTATATTTATTTTTCTTTTATATACAGGCTGATATAGATCTGGCAGTAGCAGCAGCAAAACGCGCTTTTCATCGCAACTCAGAATGGCGTCAAATGGACGCTTCTCAGAGAGGGGTCCTCTTAAATAAGTTAGCTGACCTCGTACAAAGGGACTCTAAATACCTCGCTGAGTTGGAATCGTATAACAATGGAGCGGTTGTTAGTTTTTTGAACAATTTCTTGGGAGCAATAGTTCATAACATGCGATATCTAGCCAGTTTGGCTGACAAGGTACAGGGTGATACTGTACCTGCAGGTAAAAACATGATTATATTGTTATTGCTTGATCAGACTATAAAAATCATAATAGCTCTGTAATATTATTTCTACCTAAGACTATCGTCAACATTTAACAATATTTCTGTACGCAGATGGAAACCTGTTTGCATACACTTTGAGGCAACCTGTCGGAGTTGCCGCGCTAATCTTGCCATGGAACGGCCCTATTTTTCTATTCCTGGGTAAAGTTTGCACTGCCTTGGCTGCTGGTAAGTTATCATTTTTGTGTTGAATAGTGTTCTTAATAAGCAAAGTTATTTTTATTTATACTGGTATTCGAGCGGTTTAAGGTTACATTTTACCATCACATTTTAGCCAGGTTGCATTGGCCCAGTGGTGCAAGTCAGTCAGCGTATCACGGTCAAATAGATAGGTATTCCTTTTTCTTTTAGGATTTCATATCTCTTTCGACAAGTATAAATGAATATGATTTCCCTCCGCAATATGACTTATAGACAGATTTATGTACTCGTATAGATCAAACATGTCTTGTCTACTAGGGGCGCGTGGCTGTATGCTCCCACGTGGTACGAACATTATCGTCAATAGTTTTTGCAGTAGTAGTTAATGCCTAAACCGGCCGACTGCGTGATGATAATGTACGGTTTTGTAACAAATACATTGCATCATTCGGCCTTGACTTTGAGATGATTATACCCAATTATCCCGCCTGGCTCACGAGTATAAACACATTCTCATATTATCGCGCCATTTAAGCGAAGAGGTAGGCAGAATCTTAGTAATATTAAACTACGAATGATTGTAAAGATGTCTGGAAATTTGTTACTCATTCACGTTTTAACGGCTGAACGGATTTGTCTGAAATTTGGTACAGGGATGAATATTATAGTCTAGATTTAAACATAAGCTTACCTATCCCGGTAATACGTTCCCATAAGAAGAAAGAAAGAGAAATGGGAACTAAGTTAACTAGTCACATACTTAGTATAATATTATATCTACGCTTACATAATATTACCAATAAGTGGTATTTTGTCTAACGTTAAGATGGTGAACCTATTTCTATTTGAAACGGATAGGCATTGTAGCTAGGTTTGTAGTGTTGCAATTTTCTAAATGTCCTTACTGGCACCCGGGATCAAATGAGCTGGTCGCTTATGATGCTTAACGCAGTCATTGTTGATCGTTGAGTCAACTGTAAGCACAATAAACAAACAAAACAACATTTTTATAATATACTAGCTGACCCGCGCAACTTCGTTTGCGTGATAAATGAAGAACCGCTCGACCGATTTCGTGCAAACTTCACATAAACCATCTACTAAACAGTCCGAACAAAGCTTAAACCTTTCGTCTAGATAGGTGAGCCCGTTCTTGAGTTATAAAATTACAACGAAAAGTGGCATTGATTTTTATACTATATATATATATAGATATAGATATATAGATAAGGTAAACAAATGAATATGATGTTAATGATTACACTCAAATATAATTATAACGACTGATTAGAATATCAAATAACCCTTTGACTAGAAACTGGATTTTTTTAAATTTATTTATTTACTAGCTGACCCTCGCAACTTCGTTTACGTCACTTAATGTGAAAAAGGAAAGGAGGGGTACTTGTTCATGAGACTCATAAAGCAGCTGAGAAACGGCCCTGTTGGCTTAATCATAAAAGAGCTTAATGATTCAGGCTATTGTAAAACAACTCAGTCCGCGCCGAAGGCGTGGACTGAGTTGTTAACGCCCGTTTAGATTTGCCCGTTTAGCGTTAACGCCCGTTTAGATTTACCCTCACATTCAAAAGAACCCTTGAATTCTAGGTTTATCGAAAGTTGAGATGACCCTAATTTCTCAACTACTTAACCCTCAATATTGAAAATTGTGTGGAATAATGCTTAAAGTACTTCCTTTCAGACACTAAAAAAATATTTAAAATCGGACCACGTAGTGAGAAATTATAACTAAAAATCTATTTTGCCTTTCATCCCCTCTCCTGAAGGAACCGCGCAAAATATCGGGATCAAAACTATCCTAGAACCTTCCTCAGATTATAAGCTCAAATTGTACCAAGTTTCATCCAAATCGATTTAGTAGTTTCGGCGTGATACTTATTCGGGATACAGACAGACAGACATGAAAATTTTAAATTACATTTTCGGCTTCAATATCGATTATAGAACGCCCTACGATTAAATTTTTTAAAATATCTTCCATGTACAGACTCACGACCCTCAACAGTTTTATTATAAGTATACTAGCTGACCCTCGCAACTTCGTTTACGTCACATATTTGTGGTGTATGAAAGGAGGTGTATTTCTTCATCAGACTCATCCAGCAGCGTATGAAACTGCCCTGTTTGCTTAATCATAAAAGAGCTTAAAGATTAACCCCCAGTTTCCGAAAGGCTGATCAACGCTAAAATTAACTAATCGGCTGTTAAAGGCGGATCCTCACAGAAGATCCAAAATGAAAATCCATTTACAAGGCACATAAATGCTTCGTAAATATTTAAGAAGAATGTAGGTTGTTGCTACAAAAGCGATTCGACGTCGTTGCTGCACATGTGACTCCATAGCGACCGAAAGTTCAACTGTACAATACTTAGGCGGATCAATGTGGATCGGTAGGAGTGTGTCGGTGGAACGCGGCGGGATCGCAAGAAAAGTTTTCGCTGATCGCAGGAATTGGCGATCCATTTTGGATCTTCTGTGAGGATCCGCCATTAACAGCCGATTAGTTAATTTTAGCGTTGATCAGCCTTTCGGAAACTGGGGGTAAGTCTATTCTAAAACAATTCAGCCCACGCCTCTGGTGTGGACTGAATCATTTTACAATACACTTAATCATTAAGCTCTTTTATGATTAAGCCAACACGCCAGTTTAGATTTACCCTTAAATTCGAAGGAACCGTTGAATTCTAAATTTTGCTATAGTTGAGATGTCTAATTCCTGAACTGCAAAACCCTCAACATTGAAACTTGAGTGAAACAATCCTTAGAGTATTCCCTTTATGACACTGAAAACATCTTTGAAATCAGACCACACAGTGAGAAGTTACAACTAAAAAACTATTTTCTCTTTCATCCCCTCTCTCAAAGGAACCGCACAAAATATCGGGATCAAAAGTATCTATATAAGGTCAGATTGTAATAAGTTTCATTCAAATCGATTCAGTAGTTTCGGCGTGATACTTATTCGGGATACAGACAGACAGACAGACAGACAGACAGACAGACATGAAAATTTTAAATTACATTTTCGGCTTCAGTATCGATTAGAGAACGCCCTACAATTAAAATTTTCGAAATATCTTCCATGTACAGATTCTCGACCCTCAACAGTTTTATTATAAGTATAGATAGATTTACCTCGTCACTTAGGTACGTCTATCATGACAGACAGAACCCAATGCGATGGTCTAATGTCTAATGGGTCTAATGTAGTACTAGGCACAAACCATTTATCGGATCAGGATATTTCTAACGGCCTTTTTTTTTTTGGTTAGTCCAAAAATGGAATACCTACTGGGGTATGGGTCTTTAGGCCACACATAGACAGCAACAGCTTCGTCGATGGCGATGCCTACGAATCGAAAACTTTTTCGTAAGTTGTCCGTGTTCGCCATTGTTCGATTGATGATGAAGATGGATTTCCAACAGTCAAAGTTCAAGGACTCTAACGTCCTACTTCACACTTACAAAATAATTTCAAAGTTTCACATCTGCCAGTCATCCAAGATGACGGGTTCTTGAAAAAATCTCTTATTTTGAATTCAACAGTTGAAGGGGTAGGCTGTGCAGTAGGTATCGATGTATTCGATTATTCTACGCTATGTAATCTTTAGGCCTTTAGGCCACCCATATATATATACCCAATAGACAGCAACAGTTTCGTTGATGGCGATGCCTACGAATTGAAAACTTTTCCGTGCTCACCATTGTTCGATTAATGATGACGATGGATTTCCAACAGTCAAAGTCCAAGCACTCCAACGTCCTACTTAACACTTATAAAATAATTTGAAAGTTTTACATCTGCCAGTCATCCAGTAGGTATCGATGTATTCGATTATTCTACGCTATGTGGTCTTTAGGCTTTTAGGCCACCCATATATATACCCAATAGACCAATAGACAGCAACAGCTTCGTTGATGGCGATGCCTACGAATTGAAAACTTTTCCGTGCTCACCATTGTTCGATTAATGATGACGATGGATTTCCAACAGTCAAAGTCCAAGCACTCCAACCTCCTACTTAACACTTATAAAATAATTTGAAAGTTTAACATCTGCCAGTCATTCAGTAGGTATCGATGTATTCGATTATTCTACGCTATGTGGCTACATTGGCATCGGTATCATCCTAGTACCGATTACAATATGTATTGATTTATGGTCTAGGTTTGGTGTGGCCGGCTTACAGTAAAAAAATTTATGCAAAAAATAGTCGAATCGGTGTTGTCAGTCTCAAATTCAGCGCTTAACAACACACCTAACGATGAATTTTCGTTGTGATAGCTCCTATTCGAATTCGTGCAATTATTTTGATAGTAATAAAATCTACATATAGATCGATGAATAAAATAAATAAATATTCAAGGACCTTTTTTACTGCCTGTCAGCGCCGTCTGATCACAAAGTAAGCTAGAATTAACCTGTTTGTGATATCATAAATACAAAAAGGTTTGTGAATATTTATTTATTTTATGGTATTACTACCGAAATTCTATTAATTCTAGCTTACTTTGGGATCAGATACCCTTATGGGTATAAATAAGGGTATCACGGATCTTATAATATTTCTCTTTTTGTAAATACAGACATATAACACATAGAAACTCGGTTTTTATGTCGGGTTGGAATGGGACCCACGACCTCGTGATCCGCTGAGGCATTTTACGACCTCTAGACAAAAGAGGCAGTCAAATAATTACCCACTTATCTTGTTCCTTTACAGGTTGCACAGTAGTAATAAAACCAGCTGAACAGACACCACTGACCGCGCTAGCTTTAGCAGCTTTAATTGCCGAGGCTGGCTTCCCCAAGGGTGTGGTGAACGTTATCAATGGATACGGAGAAACCGCTGGAGTGGCTCTCACACATCACCCAGACGTAGCGAAGATATCTTTCACTGGATCAGTTGAGGTCAGTTCTAAGAACTTTATTACTAACCACAGACAATACAACCTAATAGACTAAGCTTTAACGGGGTTACGCACTCATCGACTTAAATGCTGAGACTACCATACCGGCTGGCCCGCCCCTCTATTCACATAATGTTTATCTCGCTCTGTCATGTAATCAGGCGTAATACTATTAACGTCGTATAGGTACGACGCCGACGTCTGGAAAAAGTCAATGGTATAGTCAACCTCTCTTTTAATAAATACCTATTTAACGATTACGAATACGTTCTCATAGCAGAGTTCACGAAAGCGTTGTCTTTTGGATTGTCTCGTCTGTGTTACTAGCTATGCCAACCGATTTTGCCTGTAAAATATTACAAACCCCGCAGCATTCAACTAATCCACAAAAGTCCGTATAACAATAGGTAGGTAACCTTTTTTTACAGTTTTGTAACATTTTAATAACTGTTCTGTTCCTATTGATCGTAAAGGATATATTATAGCTTATATGTTTCTCGCTAATGATATAATGTAACTTTCTATTGGCGGAAAATGTTTAAAATCGGTTCAATAGCTTCAAAGTTTCCTATTCTGCACCATGTCGTTATCCAGTGGTGATCGAAATGTCACCTTCTACGCGCGTGTAAAACAATTTTTACAGACATTAGTTGTTTTATTTTGATGATAAAGAATATTAATTTGATAAATGCTATAAAGATACAAGGTACAAGTACTTGTTTAAATAAATTAATTATTATTCATGAAAAAAAAAGTAAACACAGTTTTTTATTCCAACTGATGACGTTAAACCACTGCATAAAAAGCATAATAACGATGTACTACTAATTTTCAAAATTTACTACACATTTATATACTTTGTTTACATTATTGTAACATTAACAAAATTATGATTCAAAATTTAATTTGTATTAAGTTCTTTAACTACTAATAAAGCGGTGTGGCGTTCCCGTTGTCCATGAACTAGCTTTTGTATTTCTTCCTGGTGGAAGTCCTCGTGGATGCTATGCTGGACTTCTACAGACCAACCACACGGTGCCCTTCCATCTTCCTACGGCCGGGAGTCCCGGGTACGCCTTTGGAGGGAAAACCCCAGGACTCCCCGATACACCCATGAACTAACCCATCGAATTGATGTTTCTGTTACTTTACTTTAAATGTATGGCGAATTGTCAAATTACGTAAAATTTCCTGACCTCAGCCATACAATTAAATAGCATACATATGATCACACCTTTATCCCCGAAGTGGTAAGTAGAGGCATATTATATGCCAACATTTCATTTTTTTTTAGATTGTGTCCCACGTAATAGGTGGTGAGCCGTATTGCCGTGTTGATATGGGCAGGCGTAGGCTGTGACTGCCTGCTGTTGAAAATTTTCAAGCCGCCCAAAAAGGCTTAGGCGACGTCCTACGTAAGCGACCGGGAAGCGGCGCGGCGCGGCGCGATATCAACAAACAGTTGAAACCTATTGAAGTGTCCTTTGTGACCAAACGCAAGTGCGGTGTGGTGCGGGGCGGCGCGAAATGAAGCGAACGCGATCAGTTGGTTTGATATTTGCGCGCGAACTGGATGCGTTGCCGCCGTGTTTTTTAGGGTTTCGTAGCCAAATGGCAAAAACGCTTATAGATTCGTCATGTCTGTCTGTCTGTCTGTCCGTCCGTGTGTCACAGCCACTTTTCTCCGAAACTATAAGGCCTATGCTATTGAAACTTGGTAACTAGATGTATTCTGTGAACCGCATTAAGATTCTTATATAAAACTAGAAAAAAAAGCAGTAAATTTTGGGGGTCCCCATACTCAGAACTGAAACTCAAAATTTTTTTTTTCATCAATGCCATACGTGTGGGGTATCTATAGATAGGTCTTCAAAAATGCTATTAAGGTTCCTAAAATCATTTTTTCCTTAAGTGAATAGTTTGCGCAAGAGACACTTCCAAAGTGGAAAAATGTGTGTCCCCCCTCCTCTAACTTCTAAACTAAGAGAATGATAAATCTAAAAAAAATATATGATGTACATTGCCATAAAAACTACCAACGAAAATTGGTTTGAACGAGATAGAGCTGGTAGTTTTTTTAAGGCATGTATTTAAATCGATATCTGTTTATTCCCTTTTTCCGAACAAAATATTTCAAAGTTAAACCAAAAATACTGACTTGCACACTAATTATGCACACTAAATAAACCAAATTCATTATACTGTTTAATAGTATTTGCGAAACTGTTTTACTGAACGAATAACTATTATCAGAATAGTATATCTAAAAATTCCATTGTTCAACAAAAATATTAAAACTTTTTTAAGGAAATCTATCGCCTAATTTACTTTTAGGAACATTGTTTTTTTCTAAGTAAAACCTCAATTTAATCAGTCACCTCTACAAAATTAAATTTTATTGATCCAAAAAAATAAAAGTTTAACCTAACCTAACCTAACCTATTCCGTTATAAGATAGTACTATTTAGAGTGCAAGTTAGTATTTTTGATATGCAATTCAAAAAATTTTTGTTTCACAAATCATATATTCGATGTACAAACCACATTTTTGGTGTGAATTCGATTAAAAAGGTCATCTCGTTCTGAGTAATATTTAAGTTTTTTAAGTAGGACATGTTTAGTTAATCAATTAGTTTTTTTGCACAGCATTTAATTTTCTGGTTTGCATTCAGTAAATAAGTGGAGGTACCTAGTGTGCAGAAAAATTAAACTGAGGTGCATTTAAAAATATCCCTTTTTTTAATACGTCATAAACCGCAATTTTCGGTTAGAAAAATCACTACCACTGCGAACGTGTTAAAACATCAATCAAAGTTACAACGAACTATAAGAACTTTTATATTATGTTACTTGCTGCTCCGAAACCCTTCATGGGCGAGTCCAACTCGCACTTGGCCGGTTTTTTTTATAATGTTGGAAATAGAAATTTTAATCAATGCAATCCAAGAACGTCCTATATTATGGGATAAAAGAAGTAAATTTATTATCGTCGATTATGCCTTTCTAAGTATACAATATTATTCCCACTTCTTTCCCGTGCATACTCCTTGAGTATTTTATACTAGCTGATGCCCGCAGCTTCGCCCGCGTAAATTTTCACTTTCCGTGGGAACTTATTCCCGGGATAAAAAGTAGCCTATGTGTTATTCCAGACTAAAATGTATCCCTGTACCAAATTTCAGCCAGATCCGTTTAGCCGTTTGAGCGTGAAAGAGTAACAAACATCCACACTCAGTAACATTCGCATTTATAAATACCTATTAGTAAGATTTAAGAAATGAATTTTCCAATAATATTTGTTTCCGTCCGTCCATGACAAATCATCCATCCATCCAAGATCGAAACTGCCACGTCTCTATGGCACCGAATTATAATTCTCCAAAGAGTTCAAGTATCTTGGGGTACTTCTTGACAGCAAATTGAACTGGAGTAATCATCTCGAAAACAAAATTAACAAAGCTACGGTCACAGTCTACTTAACATTTTTCTTTTTCTTTCTTCTTTCTTTTTTTTCTTTCTTTTTTTCTTTTTCTTTTTTTTTATTCTTTTTTTTTCTTTAGTCTTTATTTAGGTGTCACAGACAGTCCCCTTTGCAGACGGACGAACTGCCAGTCACATTCTTATGGAATGCCCAGAACTGGTAAGGATACAGGACTAGACACTTCGGTACACCAAGGTCGCTCCAGGAAGTCTCCGGCAACGTGAAGAGTCTGCTAGACTTACTGGAGGAACTGGGATGGCAATAGCCATACCAAAACCCTCACGCAAATTAGGCGCAGAAATGACGTTGATTTGCGGAAACCAGCCTCAGAAAATCTAGAACCTAGAACTCCATACATTTTTTGATCTATGTCAGTTGCATTAGGCTGAGGCAAAGTGCCAACTGAACGGCAGCGTCGCCTTCAATTCGCGTGCACGTAGGACATAGCCGCCGCGTCGCACCGCGTCGCGTTGAATTCGCGTGTCACCGCTTCAGAATCGCGTTCGCTTCGAACCGCCTACCTAGGACGTAGCGTTAAAGAGAGAGCCTAGAGAAGCCTAGTGTTTGGCTTTAACGCTGTTAGAATAGTGACAGAGCGATTATTTCGACGAATCCTCGACCAAGAAACCGTTTTCTATATTCTCGCTCATTTACAGGTCGGAAAGCTGATCCAACAAGCTGCTGGAGCGAACAATTTGAAACGTGTATGTTTGGAGCTGGGCGGTAAAAGCCCATTGATCATCATGGACGACGCTGATCGTAAGTTGAACACAGTTTAGATCTTTGCCACTTTTGTTTGATCTGTTTTAAAATATAACAAAAATTACTATAAAGGAAGAAGGAAATGATGCTTACAATGAGGAGGAGTCTGGATTTGCTACAAGGGTGATAAACAGAATGTTAAAATCTGATACTGAAGTTGAGACGTGAACTAGTTGTGTGATTTGAAGTACCTATATCCCGGTGATTTTCATTACCTACTATGCTTTATTCTTTACAACCAGGTTTTGTGGGGTTCTAACAAAACTGTTCTGATATTGGTCCGTGAAACGAGCTTTAGTAATTAGATAACTGGCATTCCTAGGTATTTTGTTATTGTCTATTATAACATCTATACTAACCTACTATATAAATCGGTTACCGGTTTTGGTATTGATTTTGGCACTAGTCCCAATACCGGCACCAGTTTCAGTATTGATTTTGGTACCGGTTAAAGAGGAAAAATTTGATAGTTTGTATGTTTGTTTGCGCTGAATAGGCTCCGAAACTACTGAACCGATTTGAAAAATTATCTCTCCGTTGGAAAGCTACATTATCCCTTGGTGACATAGGCTATATTTTATCTGTGTATTCCCACGGGAACGGAAACTTTGCGGATGAAACCGCGTGGCATCAGCTAGTATTGAATAAATAATTTATTATCCGCATTTCAGTGAACCTTGCCGTCCCGTATGCTGCGAACGCCGTATTCTCTCTCCAAGGACAGATGTGCATTGCAGCCTCTCGACTCTATGTTCAAGCTAAAATCTATGACAAGTTCATTGAAGCCGCTGTTAAGTACGCACAAAGCATCAAGATTGGGAACCCATCGGATCCCACTACACAACATGGACCGCAGGTATGTTGATATAAGACAATCATTGATTTATAGTACTGGTAAATTAAGTAGTAAATTTTGACAGAGACGTGTCTATGAAGCTTTAACACATACGAGTACTAATTACATCTGTGTTTTGCCAGAATTTACTTTTAAGTTAGTGTAATCTTCTTATATATAAAAATGAATCGCAAAATGTGTTGGTAAGCGCATAACTTCAGAACGGGTGGACCGATTTCACTAATTCTTTTTTTGTTGTGTAAGGTATTGTCAGACAATATGTACATCGATTTTTCTCGTCATTTTATAGGTTGACGAAGTCATGTTCAAAAAGGTGCTAGGTTATATCGAGAAAGGCAAGAAGGAAGGCGCCAAATGTCTTACAGGCGGCAAACGAGTTGGTTCTAAAGGATACTACATCGAGCCTACAGTGTTTGTTGACGTCAAGGATGATATGACTATTGCTAAAGAGGAGGTTAGTAATGCTACATTAATACGCGCCATGCATAGATTTAATCTTTATAAGGATGTGACCTCGAATAGTCATGTCATGAGTAAGGTATGAAATGACAGTCCATTTATTAGGGTTCCGTACCTAGAGGTTAAAAACGGGACCATATTCATGAGACTTCGCCGTCCATCTGTCTGTCTGACCGTGACGGGGCTGTATCTCAGGAACCGTGATAACTAGAGAGCTGAAATTTATACAGATGATGTATTTTTGTTGCCGCTATAACAACAAATACTACAATCAGAAAATGTGTGTGTTACTGTGGCAGTTACGGTTCTCGTAAGGCAACTTAAGGTGCGACACAAGTTCAGAATGACATCATAATAGAGGAACATAAGTTCCGTGGTGACGCGTCACAATCCTATTATTAATTTCAAGTGTTCCATTAAACTGAACGCCCCACAACTCCGGACTAAAAACGAGTTAAGTAAGACCATATGTGTATGTGTTTGTCTGTAGCGGCCCAACGGATGAACCAATTTTGATAAGTAAAACTACGCTGCTTTGATAATGGGCAAGGGGTTTTTGAGCAAGATAGCAAATACCCATACCTACTCGTATAATCACGGTCTACGGTTTGATAATACAATACGGGTTAGGTTCGAAGGGACTAGATTGAAAAATGTCTGTGTTAACTAAATGTTCGGGTAGAAAAAAAGTTAACCTGTAGACAGTCTATGGCGAGCAATGTGTACCCGGAATGATTGACTATAGTACAACGAAGAGGAGATCCTTGCATCGAGAATGCCAAACTATTACAACTACTCTGCAACTTTGTTTCGAACTCGTCCAAAAAAGTTCGGGTCCTTAATGGGTAAAGTTGAATTGAACCGAACTGTATAGAATGTTATGTCATTGGGAAAAATGAGGTTTTTTGTTAATGTTAAGTTGTGCAACACTGAAAGAAATAGATTTTCTCGTGTTTCCTACTTCAAAATTGCAAGGATGCAGGCTTATAGGCTTAGGAAGTATAAAACAAAGGGAAAGGCACACTATTAATATTATATTTAGTGGGACATAAAACTATAAGGTGAAATGTGGGCGTATGCTATGCCTTTGCCTACCCCTTCGGGGATAAAGGCGTGACTATTATGTATGTATGTAGGTATGAATGTTTCAAAAAATTATTTCAGATCTTCGGCCCAGTACAAAGCATCTTAAAGTTCGACACATTGGAAGAAGCAATTGATCGTGCCAATAATACTACATTCGGTTTAGCGGCTGGAATATTTACATCTGACATAAACTCGGCACTACAGTTCAGTAAGCACGTTGAGGCCGGCGTTATTTGGTAAGTATTCCAATGAATATCGCAATTTCCTTCCAAATAAGTCAAAATAGACGTTAAATGGAATAGTTTGTGTGTTAATCCTTATTTCGTAAAGGATCAATGGATTGAAGTAAATTTGGATATCGGAGATATTTGTAGGTCTGGCTTGGCTAGTGCCTTATGCTACTTTATTACCTACGTTACGTACTACTCTACTACGTTTTTCGGAATATAAAGTAGCATAAGGCACTAGCTTATGCTACTTTATATTCCGAAAAACGTTTGCGCGTAACAAAATTTCATGAGCCATAGTATTCTTTAGTATTTTATACAAACGCTAGCGGACCTCAAATGGTTTCACCTGCGTAGTTTCCGTTACCGTGGGGACACTACACTACCACCGGGTGACATAGACTATTTCAAAAATAATTTTTCACATCGGTTCAGTAGTTTCCTAAACTTTTTCAATATAAAAAAAAAACGTAGATAAAATATAGTTCCTACCTACATATTTTTTCTCCAAAGACATACTTATAGAGATGTACTAACTGCCCAAATTTCTCCGGTAGCATATTGTCCCAAGTGGTTATTGAGTCAATTTTTCCTTTATAAAGGACAGGGGTCTAACACTGTACATGAACTCCATTTCTTTATTTGCAGGGTGAATACTTATCTTACTATGGGACCTCAGCTACCATTTGGTGGATTCAAAAACTCAGGCATCGGTCGCGAAAGGTTTGTATTCACTTGCAGTATATTATTCCTTGTTTTCTCATACCATTTTTAGTTTCATAATGTCAATATCGACAAGATCTTCTGAAAGTCAGTGAGTTTTCATAACTAAGAACTCTCTAGAAAATATTCTTATGAATCTATTAAAGATCTTACCCTTGACGTCCAGCGCCAGAATGATAGACGGATTGTGTGGTTTTCGGTGGAGAAAATTTAGATTTTTTTTAGTTCTTCTTATCCTTGGTAGGTAAAGGCCGTATCCATCCCTATGAAGTTGTCTATTTTCTGTGGAAATCTAATATTGTATATTTTCATTTCAGTGGTATAGACTGCGTTAAGGAGTACACAGAGGTGAAGACTGTGGCTATTTCATTGCCCAAGAAGCTTTAAAATATTTTTGTGACTTTTAAGTATTGTTTTTGTTCATGACATTGTGGTAATTATTATTATATTAATTTAAAATACAATGTGTTTGATTACATTCAAGTTTTCCCTCGCACATTCTGTGATGCGTATGTCAAATAAAATGGCATGTATTTAAATCGATATCTGTTCATTCCCTTTTTTCGAACAAAATATTACAAAGTTAAACCAAAAATACTGACTTGCATACTAATTATGCACACTAAATAAGTCAAATTCATTATATTGTTTAATGGTATTTGCAGAACTATTTTACTGAACCAATCACTATTATTAAAATAGTATATCTAAAAAATGCTTTGCTTAACAAACATATTAAAACTTTTTTAAGGAAAACCATCATCTAATTTACTTTTAGGAACATCTTTTATTCTAATTAAAAACCTATTTATTCAGTCATCTTTACAAAATTAAATTTAATTAATCATAAAAATAAAAATCTAACCTAACCTTACCTATTCCGTTATAAGATTGTTAAATTTAGAGTGCAAGTTAGTATTTTTGATAAGCAATTCGTATTTTTGTTTAACAAATCTTATATCTGGTGTACGAACCAAATTTTTGGTTTAAATTCGAGAAAAAAAGGTCATCTCATTTTGTGTAAAATTTTAGTTTTTTAAGTAGTACATGTTTAGTTAATCAATTAGTTTTTTTGCACAGCATTCAGATTTCTGTTATGCATTCAGTTAATTAGTGGAGTTACCTAGTGTGCAGAAAAATGATATAGATGTGCATTTAAAAATATCCCAAATAAAATCTTTCAACTGGATGCTTAGTAGAGTGTTTGAGTTCGCCATTTCAGCTGAAAATACCTTCCTGATTTCCTGAGTTCCTAGTTAATGCCAAATCCTGAACTTGGAACCCTAAGTTCGTTTTTATTGGCTTCTAGAAGCAGCTATGTATTTTCTGTCAGCATAGTTGAAAGCGAATGCTATTTGCTCTCCCAAACCCATGCCTGCGCCTCATTCGCTAGCCAACACGTGCATCACTTGCATGTGAGATGGGTAACACATTCCATTCCTATAGAACTGGTATACATTCCAATAGAACTGGTACATTGAAATCGAGTTGGTACATATTTCAATAGAATCGATACACATTATAAATAAACTTAATTACCTATTTAGGATACAAAAAACCCGACTGCCAAGTAAACATACAACTGAAAAGCAAAGAACAAGCTCTACATTTCTTTTGTGATTTTCTTTAGCTACTTACTGTTTTACTTTGTCGGCAACATTCGGGAACGAGGCGGGAACATTTATGTTAGTAGTGGAGTTATTAATTTTCGTGTAGTAAAGGGACTTCACCAAAATTCAACCATAATTATCTATACTTATAATAAATCTGTAGAAGTGAAAATTCTGAACATTCAAAATATCAAAAAAATAAATAACAAGGGGTGTTACTAGACCGACACCGAACCCAAAAATGTGATTAAAAAAATTGTTGTCTGTCTGTCTGTCTGTCTGTCTGTCTGTCTGTCTGTTTGTTCAGGCATCACGCAAAAACTACCGGTTCGATTACGATGAAACTTGGTATAATTATATTTTAATAGCCTGGGCACCACACTGGGTACTTTTTATCCCGGAAAAGTATATAGAATTCAAACCAAACTTACCCAAAGTTATTATTAATTATTGCTTATACAGTTAATGGTACGATGATGAAACTAAGCATAAGCGTTGTTTGTTACAATTTGAAAAAAGTAATTTTAACATTTTTGCAAATTCCACCTCCAAAGGTATAAAAAAGGAGGGTAAAGTTTGTATGAGACAACGTGATTCCTTGGTCCGATCTACTTAAAATTTGGCATATAGCATTACCAACATAATTGATGGAAGACGTGTTTCGTATTTTATTGAAATTTACACTATAACGAGCTAAAAAGGGAATGTAAATTATTTTGGGACTGATTTTCTTCGGAGTTGATATCAATACTCCTTAAATACTCTTATTTTATACTTAAATTACTTTTTATTTTGACACATAATTTGTGAAAGTTCAATACAATTGACGTTTTCATTTATGTTTTACTTCAAACTTCAAATAGATGATTTTACTACAAAGCCATAAAGTTAAATAAAAAGCGCTACTTATATTGGTATAATATTAACCAAATATGCTTTATGGAAGTATTATTGCTAATTTATTAAAATTTTGTGTGACAAAAATACATTTGTGAAAAGAAGAAGAAAATTCTAAGATGGCTAGCCAGAAAAATGAAAGACCACGCTTCAGGTAGTATCCACTGCATGTTACCATCTACGCTCAATACTTACGACAAACATTGTCAGCAGCCCTAAGCGACTGGTCATGGAACGCATGAACTTTATTCCACATATTGCGCCGACTGCATTCTGTCAGGAAACAGACTCAGTCTTTGTAAAATACGGGAATGGCCTGTACGTAGACAACATTTGACAGGACTGAAAAGAGCCATTACAATGAACATGAACGCTCAGCTGATAAAATTTACATCGTTATTACGTTACCAGGTCTTGGTTGGACCATCTGTATTAGGAGGACAAAGCCTACAGTAGTTCGGTTTGTCCAAACGTCGTAGGCTGGGACTACCTGAAGAAGGAACTAAGTTACGATGTCAATGGCTTAGAAGAGAAGTTGTGTCAAGTAGTAGTTTAGCAATGTATTTAATAAATAAATTTACTTAGCTCATATTATTTTGCGTTATGAATTCGTTAATCAGAAATCTATCTAACTAGGTATTATTATAAATGCGAATGTTTGTGAGTGTAGATGTTCGTTACTCTTTCACGCTGTAACGGCTGCACGGATCTAGCTGAAATTTGGTGCCTACAGAGATATGTTATAGTCTAGGAACAAAATTTCACGCAGGCGAAGCTGCGGGCATCTGCTAGTTATACATATTTTGGTCATATTTCTGGTGCTACTCAACTCAACCGATTGCAATCAAACAAATGTTAGAATTTAAGTCTGACCAAGGCCTTATAAACACATAATACCGCATCGAAATCGGTTCAGTAGTTTTGCGTTCATCGCAGTTAAATAATTATAACGCCAAAAGTCCGCCATTTTGATTTTCCATGAATTTTGTTGTACCTGGTGTCACGCACACAATCACGACGAATCAAATGACACCTCGCATGTCAAAATCCGTCAAGCCGTTTAGGCTATAGGACGTGATAAAAAATTATACATACATACATACATTATCTCGAAAAACATTACCCTCCTGTCTTCGGCAGTTCGGGTAAAAACACTTCCAATAGACTGTTTTGATCATTTCAAGGATACAAAAACAAAACTTTATCTTTACTTTAACACGTTAAAAATTTTTAAACTATTGAACTACTACTGTTATCTCAGACAGTACTAGTTATTAAGACAGTAGTGTTTGGAATAATGTAGGTACGTGTAGAAAGTCACTTAAGTTCAAGTCAAGGATTAAGTGGAAAATAGGTACGTAGTTTATGATATCAGTAGATTTGTACGAAAGATGAAGTAATATTTATGCTTTTTTGTTGTTTAACATGAGAAAAAATCCGTCATGCTATGCCGGATTCCTACCGACTAAAAAACCTCACGTAACGCTCAACAGCCTACGGTCAGGAGACCGGGGTAAGCCCTCGGAAGGATACCCCAGGACTCTCAACAGACCTACGGCTACCACTGCGGCCTCGTCTAGGGGGTGGTTCGGGTGCTATCTTCTATGACATTTTCATTATCATCTATCATCTTTGGGGGGTTTTCGGGTGTGATCCCGCTTCTTAGGGGGGGCGTGCGGGAATCACTCTCGTCACGCTGCCGTCATGGGGCTGCTTCTGTAAGGACGATGAGCAGTCAACTCACCGTCCTCAGGCCCCCGGTCATGGAGATCGATAGTCTTCGGTGAAGACACGTCGGCGGCACAGAACTCGGGTGGAAGAGTTCTCTCCCGCTCCTGCCCCGCCGCCTCTTTCACGACCATGACCTGCTCGCAGAAAGAGGCGACAAGTAATATTTTAGCTACAAACAAAATAATCTCGACCATAACAATACAATATCATTACATGGCAAAGCTTCTTTTGTATTAGTACCTGACCTTTTATAGAACAGTAAACTTTATATTGTAATAGATAGTTACTACGTGCGTAACGTAGATAACAAGTAAAATACACAATTAGGATTTATGTAAGCTGCTTTTACGCCAGTGCTATTTTCCTACAGCTCATAAATCGTAAGGGCTTAATAAGTCTGTTGGGGTATGTCCGGCCATGAGAAAGTAAGAAATTTTTACCTAAATCTCTCTTTGGAATTTTACGAACATCTCAAATGCGAAAGTTTGTGAGTGAGGATGTGTGATGTTTGTTACTCTTTCACACTCTAACGGCAAACGGATCTGGCTGAATTTTGGTACAGGGACAGATGGTATTTGGTCTGGAATAACTCATAGGCTACTTTTTATCCCGGGAATAAGTTCACGGAAAGGGAACGGGAACAATTTTTTACACGGGCGAAGCTGCGGTCTGTCGTAAATTCCTAGTAATATCACAGTAAGTATAAAGAGAAATCGGATGTGGTAGAATATTAAAACTGTTGTTTGAAGTAGGTACTGTTTGGATTTCAAAAATCATTTTACAGTTCCATAGTACATTTATTGAGAAAAGATAAAGGCCAACTTCTAACAAGACACTCCAGTGAATAGGAGTCGAGCAGCGTTGAATATTGTTTCGAAAACGGGGACAATTTATTCCTTTTGAGAGCATACGTAAATGGTTGAAGTTACGTAAGAATCGTTTATTACTGAATTGTTCCTTTCTAAAACTTCTAAAAAAATGTTTGTTAAATCTATCTTTTAAGGTTGGCTCACAATAACCATTTCTTTTATACCACTAACGTGGCAGACAAGCATACGGCCCACCAGGTGTACTGGTGGTCACCTCAGCCAGTGGACGTTAACAACACCGGAGGCGCTACACTTGCGCTGCCGGCCTTGTTAAAATATTCTAAGACCCCTTTTGAAGAACCCCATACTGTAAGCGTTTGGGAAAAACGAGGCAGGAAGATCATAACAATACAATATCACGTTTAGATTGTGGATTGATCTTCCTGGACGCCATTCCGCAATCTAAACGCGCACGGGATAAAGCTCCTATCGGATGTAAGAGTGCTCGAACGCTCCCAACGCACAGTGTGAGGTTGAACACCCTGTCTGTGCAGTGCGATGATAGAACGTAGCCGTCGGCATCCTATCAAATAATTCTTCAGAGCACGCGGTAGAACACGCACAAGTAGACAAAGTCTCTTCTGTTGTCACGGAGAGTTTCCACACCATCTACAAGCATAGGATCGTTGACAACTCTCCTGTCTCGCTTTTGCACTGAGTCGAACGGTCGAAGCTGATATTCAGGTGCCCCTCCCAGAGGTGACAGCAGTACCCCATGTGCGCCGCACTTGCGGCATAAAGAGTAGCAGTGTTTGAGCTGCAGTAAAATACCGCCGCGCCCTGGTGAGCACACCGAGCTTTCTGGACGCCAGCTTGGCCTTGTTTTCCAAATGAATTCGGAACTGAACGTCACTGAAGCTTTGAACACCAAAGATCGATGTTGTGGATTCACCTCAAAGAAACCCCCACTAACTGTAGCGCCACAATTTTGGGGCATATCTCTCCCCAAATTGTATACAGTATAGTATAGTAGTATACCTATACTGTCAAAGATGGGAAGTGATGTGACCTGAAATTGTCTCGTGTTAGTTTAGATATCTATACTGGATGCCCACCCATCTCGTACTTTTCTCTTGCTATCAAGTCACAGAAAAAGTAATTCATACAGTCATTCCTTTATTTCCAAAGGGATAGAGAGAGGCATACAAGTCTTCTACATCTCACCTTTAGTTTTTGTCTCGCGTAATAGCTGGTGAGCGTCTTGCCGTTTTTAAATGAACAGGCGCATGTTTTGAATGCCTGCTGTTGAAAAAATTCAAGCAACCTAATATATAAAAATAGTTGTATGTTGAAATAAATAAATAAATAA
The DNA here is from genome assembly GCA_933228765.1 of Miltochrista miniata. NCBI lineage: Eukaryota > Metazoa > Arthropoda > Insecta > Lepidoptera > Erebidae > Miltochrista > Miltochrista miniata. The sequence goes on from OW121758.1 coordinate 26,491,333, forward strand.
ATAAATATTATGTAACCTGAAACACGAAAATACTCGCAAATGTAAATTTCATAAAGTGATCACTCATCCGAGGAACAGTCACAGAAAAAATTGTTAACTGCAGTCACAGATTACTAAATAGTTACTACGTAACTGCAGTGCAGTGGTCGTACTGAACACAGGCAAGAATCTTCGCCAGAATAGAGCGTTTCAAAAGATCGTTCCTCTGTCGAACTATATAAACCTGGAACGACCTGCCCGCACACGTGTTTCCCTCTTCTAACAATCCCGGGTTCTTCAAGAGGAGCGTGAAGAGGCACATCACAGGGCCGTCAACTTGAGGACCACTGTCAGAAGTAGCCCCATCAATCGCTAGATGCGCCACGGTTTTACATCAGGCTGGTGGCGACGTCAATTTGGCGAGCTTAATCTATACTAATATTATAATGAGGAAAGATTTGCTTTTTTGTTTTTTTTTGTTTGTTTGTTTGTAACGAATAGGCTCCGGAACTACTGGACCGATTTGAAAAATTCTTTCACTGTTAGAAAGCTACTGAGCTCTTTGCGGTGAACATAGGCTGTATTTTATTCCTGTATTCCCACGGGAACGGGAACTACGCGGGTGAAACCGCGTGACGTCCGCTAGTATATATACTTACTTATATATAAAAAAAACCTTTGCGCTCGGTAAGACTAATTCGTAGTGTGCCTAACTCGCGTTACGTCTAAATGTCATTTACAATTCGCTTTCAGCCTAATTAGCTTTATGCCTAAATAGCAGTTGGTCTATTTCGTATATGGACTACTTCGGCATATACCTAAATATTAGTTGGTCTACATCGCGTTATGCCTAAAATATTAATTGAGTTGAATTCTTAATTTGTACACAGATGAAATCGTTGTCATGCAGCTGTAAGGATATTTGGACTTTTTAATGAATAACATCAGTTTCATGTTATCTATACTTTTTTTTAACGTGAGGGAAAATCCATCATGGATGCTATGCTGGACTCCTACCGACTAAAAAACCTCACGTAACGCCCAACAGCCTATGGTTGGGAGCCCGGGTAGGCCCTCGGAAGGAGGGGTGCTGGGAAGGACAACCTCCGCGTGGTGCATCCTGGTAACGTGGACGACGACGTGGGCCCATGGCCAGTAGTCCACCAAGGAGGGGGGACCTTTGTGGCCGGTTTATAGTTCTACGCATGCGCCCTGTTATGCAGAGCGTACTTAGCGGAGAACTCTCAGGGCGACGAGTACTTCGCCACTAAGCGATCAGTGACGAAGTACCTAAACGGTCCCATGGGGACCATCGTTCGGCCGAGCCGTAACCCCGTCTGGCAACAGACGGGCACGGTGGCTCTTTGGAGACGCGAGCAAGAAAACCTCTGTAAAAATTACACTTTCTGACGCCCGGCAATGGGATGCATCGCTGGGGGGAACTCAGTGCCTAGGGCGTCACTCCCACCCTTCCCATCCTCACATCCATTCCCTCATCCCCACTCCCACCCCTACGTCGGCGGACATTAAGCGTAAAAAATCAACTCACTCTGGCGTTCCAAATGTCCCTAGAATACGGTGACCGCCTTCCATCAGGTGGGCTGACCACGATGCCACATGTAAATATTTACCCCAACTTAAGAGGCTTAAGACTAAATCTCAGTAGGTCTAGCTATTATTTGACCTATTTAGCTGTTGGCCTACATCGCAGTAGGTCTAATTCGCGTTATGCCTACTTCTCCTTTTGACTAGTCATAACGCGAGTTAGGCCAACCGCGAATTAGTCTTACCGAGCGCAAAGGAAAAAAAAAAAAGACTACGAGTATTTCTCGCTAATACGCGCCTCACTTTATATTAAACTCATGCCGAATTCACCTTCTATGTAGAAGAGGTTGGAGCCCCACAGAGTGGTAACGTTGGTAACCGATCACTGCAGTAAGCGAGTTTCATTAAGACAGGTCCTCAGGTGGGTGACCACTTTGAGACATTTGCATTCGTGAACGTTTCCGTGCTTCGGCCGCCTGTCAGTCGTCGTTGGTCCCGACTGTCATTTTGAAGTCTTATTGAGCTACTTGAAAAATATCAACAGCGGGTCGTCACAACCTGTGCGTGTCAATTTCAATACGGCAATATAAGCTCACCACCTACCTATTGCGATAGACAAAAACTATAAAGATAGAATGTGTAATGTAAGTGAAATACTATGCCTCTGCCTAACCCTTCTGGTTTAAATGCGTGACTATATGAATATATGTAGAAGAGGTCAATTGTTCCATCGGCAGTATGGATTCACGTCACTAATAAGACGTACTCTACTCAGAGAAGCTTACAGATTCAGAGGTAGAGAAATTTGACTACTTACTGACTGCCTCTGTGGCGCAGTCGGTAGTGATACCGCCTGCAGCGCTGGAGGTCGTGGGTTCGATTTCCACCGGAGACAAATCTTTGTGTGACCCATAAATGTTTGTCTCAAGAGTCTGGGTGTTTCTATGTATAATATGTATGTATTTAAAAAAAAAAGTATATAAGTATTAATATCCGTGGTCTGATACCCATAACACAAGCAGGTTATTCCTAGCTTACTTTGGGATCAGATTGCGTTGTGTGTAATGTCCGTGAATATTTATTTATTTATTTACAAATGCGAAAGTTTCTGAGGATGTCTGGATGTTTGTTACTCTTTCACTTTCTAACCACTGAGCAGATCTAGCTAAAATTTGGTACAAAACTAGATTATAATCTAGGTTTCTTTGTACCATATATCAAAAGAAATTTTTAAAATTTCAAGTTAGTTATTACATCGTCTTTATGTTAATCGAGACTATAATAGTAATTCAAATATGTTATTACATCGTCTTTATGTTAATCCAGACTTTCATTATAGTAATAATTGAAGAATGGCATTAAGACTATCTTAATACTTTTTTTCTCGAGATTATGGTCCCAAGTTAAACGGAGACGGTAACAATATTCCACGACCCGGCGCGGCGCCCTTTAGTCTAGTCTAGTAATATCATAAATGGCAAGTTTGTGAGGATTTGTCTGGATGTTTTGTTACACTGTAATGACTAAAAGGATTTGTCGGAAATTTTGTAAAGGGATAGATTACCGATAGTCTGCAATAACTAAATACCGAGAATCAAAGACTTCTATATAAACTGAGGTAGACACGCCGTACTCTAACAATGAAGATTTCAAAAGCAATCCTCAAACACAGACATTGCTAAGACTACACTCACTTATAAATAATATTTACGTAATTGTCACCACAATAGCAATATACGAAAAGAACAAGGGTAAAAGAGAAGGCGTATGGACTCCGATTGCAAGCCGAGTACTCTCGGAAGTTTTGACTCACTACAGTGCGAGCAACGCTGCTAATTAGCTAGTTTATAGGTTTCAAAAATCGGTGCGTAGGGCATGTCAACCTCAGTTTATATAGAAGTCTTTGCCGGGAATAAATTGCAACGGGAAACGAGAAAGGAAACAAAATTTCATGCAGGTGGAGCCGCGGACACCATCTAGTCCATTAATAAATCACGGTCCATTGTTTTCAAGTCCACACGGCAACATCTTTTTTATAGCTACAGACATAAATCATAGGCAAACGATATGAAAAATAGCAATAGCGTATTTATTCCCAACATCTAAGAATACACGAATTCCAATGAGAAGCATATCAGTAAAATCGTATGTACAAAAACATCTGGCAACCATCCATCACACTGTTAGTATTTGGATAAACACGTTTACAGTTAGATTCTACCTGTCTATCAAAACCAATGTTGGGTTTACTCATTTTCCAGCTTTTATTTCACTATTGTTATATTAAAACTGTTATAATAACGATACTGAAAGCTGTTACTGGCCTTGAGCACTCGTGTAGGTGATGCTATTTAGTTATTTTCAGGCTACGAATCATATGTGTTGTTTACAGTTAAATAATTGTTTATAAAATGCATGTAGCTGATTACGATACCTTTTGGTTATGATGATTGATTTGAGATGAGCGATCGTTTGTGGCATTACCATTTGCGAGACTATTCATACTGAAAACACGTAAAGTCGTTGGTTTCAATGCCTTTTTTGAAGCGCTTATAGCTCCGCTGACTCAGTGTTCTCTATACGATCACTGCAGTAAGCAACAAAGGTCCTTTGTAGGGTGACCATCACTGCATGACCACTTTGTAACATTTCATTCAGCGTTACCGTGCTTTGGAGGGCACGTCCGTTGTTTCCGGTTGTCAGACCCATAGCAGTCGTTAAGACAAATCGAAGGCCTTAAATACCGGGTGGTTCACAAGTTGTACGCCAGTGTTGCAAGTGTCAATGACACTTTTTGTTTGTTGGTATATCACCTAAATAGTATAAAAATATTGCAGTCACAGTCCACAGGTACAAGAGTAACCGCGTAGTACAGTGATGAATCAGCATCTGAAACTAACTCGCCATAGCCGTTGCAACTGTCATAACACTCATAACTGTTAGGGAAGTTTATGGTCCAATCCCTTCAACCTTGTGAGGCTTCATCTTCATCATGCTCAGAACTAGATAAGTAGGTATACTAGGAAGAAATAAATGATTCTAAGCATACTCCTAGGACTCATAAGGTGCGGTTCCACTCAGGCGGAGCGGAGAGGAGCGGAGACGAGCTGTGCCGCGATTCACAAATCACATGGCTTAAAATCCACATCTCTTCTCCACTCCGCACCGTGATTGGTGAATCGCGGCACATCTCCTCTCCGCTCCGCCTTTTTTTTTTTTTTTTTTTGATGTGAGGGAAAATCCTTGTAGGATGCTATGCCGGACTCTTACCGACTAAAAAACCTCACGTAACGCCCAACAGCCTATGGTTAAGAGCCCCGGGTAAGCCCTCAGGAAGGATGTCCCGTGGCTCCCAACAGACCTACGGCCGCCACTGCGGCCTCGCCCAGTCTCCGCTCCGCCTAAGTGGAACCGCACCTATACACCTTGGTCTATCTTCATTTATAATTATCTATCACTGTTTACAGATAACAGGGTCATTTATAAAACACCAACAACCTGCCAGGATTACATAACATTATACATCAAACGTTTGTTTTACGACTTTATTTAATTTGGTAAACTTTCTTTCTTAAATAAACAAACTTTGCCAAAATGTACATACCGCTTGAATTATAATACCACGGGCGTAGTTTATTGCGCGCATCACCAATTTTCATTAGCAGTTTCAACATAGATGAGGGATAGTGCCCGTCCGTTTATGCAACAGTAGGTACGTGATGAGACTAAGAAGGGATACTGGAATTCTTCGAAGCGAATCGAGCAGGGAGCAGCTTTGTAGTTCAATGTATGGCAGTACTTAATTTCGAACGAATTGATTAAAAGTCGTAGAACAAATATTGGTCGACTTTAGATAATATACCTAGTTGCGAGTGGCTTGTGATTTGCTGCAAATAAATAACAGTTAGCGCCAAATAACTTTGCGTCTACGAAGTTCGTTCTTTTGCGCTGCAATTATGCATTATTAGGTATTATGCAATGAACTACTGCTGAGGCCGGAGGAGCGCCTTTGCCGCCTCAGCTGCGCAGTAGTTTACCAATTATTGCATAGTTGCGGCGCGAACAAACGAAGTTCATAGACGCTCAGTTATTTCCTCTATTTGGCGTGACCTGTACAGGCACACACATGCAAGTGTCAAATAATGGGAATATGTTGGTAAGTGCACTGGATTTGTACGAGTATGATATCCACAAATTTGGGGGAATCCGAGTAACACATTAAAACAAAAACAAATACAGTTGTTAAATCTTTTTTTACATATAAATATTCAAATATGTCATAAACACATCAAGTATTTGAAAGATTACATAAATCGTTGACTTATATTATTGACTAGACAACAGTCATTCTTTATCACTGTAAACCTATTTTCCTACGAATATAAAGTCTCTTTTTACACACAAAGGAGAATGCCAGTTTCAATTAAGAGAGAAACCCCATGAGCTCCACATTTGCCGTCATACAAAAAATTAAGTACAAGAAATGTCCTTTTCATTTATATATCGCTTGTACAAGGTAGACCGATTTGCCCATTCTCCTTTGCCTATCCAAATTAGTTGAAGTCTGTTCGTACTGAAAGGGCTCGGATGGGTGCGATGGGTGTAGAGGATCGCGTGTGTGGCAGCGCGCAACGTCTCACAGACGTGCACGACGTAGACGTAGGAACACGTTGCAACCGACTTAGGTAGCTGCTGCTCGTGCCACGTCGTGTGATGCCGTTGACACCAACCATTTCTGTAACAATATATAACTTACACATACATACATATAGTCACGCCTTTAAGGGGTAGGCAGAGGCATAGTATACGCCCACATTTCACCTTATAGTTTTATGTCCCACTGTCAAACTAACAAAGTAACCCAACGTGAAAAAGAAATGCTTCGACCAATTTAGGTATTACCCCACAAAAAATTATTGTGTCTGTTAAAGAGACTAATTTCAAAATGTTTTAAATCAAGCCTGTACACAATTTCAATCAAGTTCGAATAATAATGTTGTACTAGGTATGTACATACACCAATAAATCTGTTTCCCGGATACCTCCTCTGTGTATTTTGTTCTACAATAACCCTATAAAATGCTCTTGAAAATCAATCTGTCCCATTTTGTACAAGTGCAAATGCACATGCTAAGTAAAATGAACACATATTTTCTTGTAGATTAAAAAAAAATGCAGATACCTATATTATTATTCTAATTACATTCCAAACGCTGCAACACAAATATCAAGGCAAATGAGTGAAGACCGTTTATTTACAAAGGCTAACGCAATCGACAGACACATGTGTGAGTGTGCATTTCTGTATGTGTAACACAATGATTGAAATAAAGATGTTGAAACCACCTTACCTAAACCGTGAAGATCAATAAATTTGTTTTTTCTGGAATAACTTCGATGAGAGATATAATGATGATACATCACTACAATAGCGGATTCAAACTAGGTACCTATAGAAACTTTAAACGCTTTTAATGTCTAGTTCGTCAAGCGGAGTGTGAAAAGGCACAGCACTGCACTATTAGCTTACAGGCTACTGTCAATTATCTCCTGAACTGCTAGTGGATCTCTGGCCTTGCACCAGGCGGACTATATATAAAAATATCCAATCGCCATCATCAAAATTTGAATGATAAACGTAACGTACTGATTTTACAGATTGCAGCCCCGGCATCTCGGGGCGCAGTGATAGTGTATTATGCCAATACGTCAATTTACACGAATTGCAGATATTTGTCTGAAATATAGTAGTTTATTTTATTTCTTAATTCATAAATTTCACATCTCTCTTAAGTAGCAGTGACTAAGAAAACCTATTACAGTTGGGACAGCCAATTACGAAAAAAGTTGCAGTCTCGAGCAAACATTATTAACAAACAAGAGCGTACACACGCTCTTGTTTGTTAATAATGTTTGCATAAAGATACTGCTTTGATGATTATTTTTTTAAAGTTTATGAAAAATGTGATACGCGCGAAAAAATTCTTATAAAATTTGTATAATAATATGTTTACATACCAGACATCTGAACTCCCTCGCATACACTAGACCGGTGACGCAACGGGGTCTCCAGTCGCATTCGGCATAAGCACCCAAAGGCCTAAAAAGTCATAAAACCATTGAGTTTATGAAAAACTAGGTAATCCACGCCAAATGGGGTAGAGATTACTTTTTGTGAAATAAACCGTAGGTATCATTATTGTAGTTTTCTTGCTCTTAATGTTCGGAATTTATGAGTATAAGCAATGTGTCATTGCATATAACAATAAATGATTTGACAATTTTCTCCACGGACCTAAAAATTTACGGACGTATTGTTTCACGATTATGACTTGAAACTGCTACAATTTTTCGAATGATTGAAGCCTCTCACGGATATATCTCTGTCAAGCACTGCCTATACGAAGAGTTCCTTAAGCGTGCCTTTTCTTTGTCCCAACTTCTAATAATTTTTCCGTGTTTAAATTTCTCTTCATCAAGACCTCGTCCATCAGTCATCAAAAGGTGCTTGCAGGTGAGGCTGGCTTGGACCACGAAGATCTCTATAGGGCCCTATTACAGCCAACCAATTATAGGCCCTATTGCAGCCATAATATTTTAATAATAGTAACTGATAAAACTGTAAAAATATTGCGAACACCAATATCGCCTGAGGCAGGGAAATAATCTCTTGGAACATAATAATAGAATTGGTATCCGATTTTTCGATAAATGTCAGTCATTTTGAATAAAATATGATTGGTAGACATGCCATGATCGCATAGACATATTTTAACTATTATTTTGGCAAATTGTTATCTAGTATTTGTATATATTTAAGAAGAAGATAAAAGTATTAAATCTAAATAATCTAGGTAAATAAAATTGATTAAAATAATGAAATTACACTAACACTATTATTAAAATTAAAACGATAACTACTAAACTAAAATGCATCATAAAATTTATCCGTATCGCAGTCCTCTTGTGGTAGCGTTCCCAGAAGACTGGCAGCATTGCCACGTTGAATGGCAATGCTTAATATCTGCCCTAAATAGAAGCCAGCCTTCTGGTCACGAGTAGTGTCGAACAAACGCTTTCCCAACTCTCTAAAGAAAATTTTTGCGCTTGGACCCCATGGCCCTAAGGTTTCGACCACAAACGGCTCAAACACATAATCTTCTGAGAGATTACAATATTTGTTGTTTCTTTAATAATAATGATAATATTTGTGGACATTCACACACAAGATCATCTAGCCCAAAGTAAGCTATATAAACTTGTGTTATGGGATCTAGACGACTGATAGACATACATATATATTTCTAAATACATACATATTAATAAAACACCCAAACTCCGAAACAAACATTTGTGGATCACACAAATATTTGGACCGATCCAGAAATCGAAACCAGAACCTCCAGCGCCGCAGGCGGTATCACTACCGACTACGCCACAGAGGCAGTCAAAGAGTTACCTAATTCTTTTTATTTATTAGAGCAGAACTTTTACATACGACGCGGTGTTTTTTTGCGTTATTGGATCAGGAGGATTTATAACAACAACAAACAAACAGGAAACAGAAACTTTAGATTAATGGCACTTGTAGAAACAGAAAATGTTAAAAGAAGAGTGTACCTAAGCCATTGGTCTTTTTTTTAACGTGAGGAAAATCCTACAGGGATACTATGCCGGACTCTTACCGACTAAAAACCACACGTATCCTACCTAACAGCCTACGGTTGGGAGCCCCGGGCAAGCCCTCGGAGGGATACCCCCGGACTAAGTCCTTGGTCTGAAAGCTAAGTGTTACCAAAATGGAAGGCAACAATTTGCGTAGACAGGCCTGTGGGCACTTGCTCAACAGTCGGCAATAAATCTGTTATTGCGATTTCACTATCACGTAAAGGCAAAGTGATGTCCGAAGAATAAAAGAAAAAAGACATGGAAAGTACTCAATAAGAACCAGAACTTATGACTTACAATAAGTAGGTAGTTTCCTTTTACGTGGACTAGCCTAAACGCTCAAATCAGACGTACGTTGGTCTTTCCAATTGATCGCGTATTTTCATCCACTTTTCTACCTTCTCTATAAAACCTATTGTGATCGGGAAAAACGGGAGTACTGGAGATTGGTTGTTGTGTCATTTTTTTGTCAGAATATTTGACTGTAATGTATTATGATAGCTAACTTTTTTGTAACATGAGAGAAAATCCATCATGGATGCTATCGACTCCTACCGACTAAAAAACCTCACGTAACGCCCAACAGCCTATGGTTGGGAGCCCTGGGTAAGCCTTTGGAAGGATGTCCCAGGACATGCTCGCTAGAATTCTTTTTGTCATGTACTTATAACCAATTGAAAATGAGACTCGTATGGAATAGAGCTCGATAGGATCAAATTGCCCAATTGTGTATTGTAACTTTACTCTAATGGCCTCAAAACGTTTATAAAGAAAAATAAACTTAATTGTTAGTAAACAAATAAAAAAAAATAGTTACTTGTTTAAATCCACGCCTGTATCTTGCATTCATATAGCAGTATATGATCGGGTTGTAACAAGAATGTGACATCGCCAGCCAGTGACACGCGAACCACAGGTACGGCATGCCGGGCCACATTCCCCAGTTCTCGTCCGTCTCGTGTATCGTCCATAACACCTGTGGGAAACAACCAGTTCAAATCATCATCAATTTTACCATCACTCAGAGAATAAATATAAGCACACTGGGCGACAATCGCGGCGACAGACGTAGTGTAAAATGCTGTCGTTCGGCGACTGTCGCCGTGTTGCCTCGACTCCCCTAGCTTGTCGTCGAGTCGCAGCAACATGTTGTGCGGAGCTTAAAACAAAATGTATGTAATTTGGCACCCTCAGCTTGTCGCCGTGACATGTCGCCCAGTGTGTGCCTACTGTAAGCTTCTTATATCGAGACGGGGCATTGTCTTGTAATTTTCTTATATTTTATTGACTGAGTTTTCTGGAGGTATTTTAATCTGTATCCAGTTAAAACAAGCTTTTTCCAATATTTTTAGTGACGTATGATATACGATACGTCTACCGGAAAGCACAGGGGGTCATTCACATGATGTTGCATCTCTACTATTATAAAATTGTAAAAATACCTGTGACATTCGAGATAAATAAAAAGAAACTGTAATCGACAAATGTGAGTCCAAATTTATGATTTTTTAAATTCGCGTCTGTTTGTTTGGGGTTAGGCGAAATTCTGTCACTTGATCATAAATATATTATATCATAGGATATTGCTATAAGTTTCATCAAAATCGGTTCAGCGGAATTGATAATACAGCTTGACCTATGTTTTAAAAGAAGCCCTATGAGTTGGGCAGTTCACAGTTGTTAGGATATTTGTTCATTATTAAACCACCTTGCGAACGAAGTCGCGTGCAAAAGCTTGTACTATCCGTTCGCTCTAACTTTGCCGTTTGCGTAGAGGCGTATACCCGAATTTTTAAATACACGAAGTAAATTGACAGTAGCTAATGTCACTTCGTCATAGAAAATAAGCAACATTGTATGAAGAAGTGACATTAGTTGCTGTCAATTTACTTCGTCTAATTAAAAATTCGACTTTAGTATGGAGCCGAGCGGCAAAGTTAGAGCGAACGAGCAGTATATTATATAACAGTCAATATTCAGCTAGGTTTTATCCGACCGCGTTTGTAGTAAGCGTATTTATGGGTAATGGGTACCAGCATGATTTTCCGAGTCCAAGATCGTTGAACTATCATACGCAACAAATTTATAGTCGTCTTGGAACGAAAGATTTTTTTAGCGCACGTTAGCAATAATAGAATCGACGAAAATAAATTTCTAACTGCCACGACGCGTGATAAAAAAAATTTAAGGTGAAATGTAGGCGTATAACATGCCTATACCTACTCGTTCGGGGATAAAGCGTGACGATAATAATTTATGTGTGAAAAATAAATTTTAAAAACAAAAGCATCTTCAACCTGCCTAATTCTCCTTTACGTCATAACGAGCTAAGACCTGGGCTTTGCTAGCGTGGTGAAGATTCCCGTACTCGTTTTCTACAAGAAGTTTTCCCGGGATGAAAACTAGCTTAATTGTTAGTTCAGCGAGCCATATACAAATTAGTATACCAAGTTTCATTTAAAAAGGTTCAGTAATAACGAGCATATCAAAATGTATAAAATTACCAATTTTCAAAACTCCCGGAAAACTTTCCAGGTAACCTCTATTTTTTCCACCAAATGACTGTACTATTAATAGGATAAAAATTTTTCGGTAAATATATTTTTTGATAGATCAAAACGCATTAATAATATTGAGGGCTATATATGAAGCTAACCTATTCTTCGTATATATCCCTCAATATTCCAGCTAGTTTAATATATTTTTATTTTTATAATTGTTTATTTTATTATTAGTTTTGTAAATTTGTATATTTTATTAATTTATTTCTTATTTATGGGTACATGTAACCAGAAATATACGTATGAAAAGAATTGCTCCCAACAAAAAGTTTAATTATATTAGAACAGAACGTTAATGACATCAACTATGTGACATTATAAAGGCATTTGTGTGTATTACGTATTCTTAAATTAAATTAATAAATTAAATTATTAAATAATTAATTATTAAAAATAATTAATTATTTAATTATTTTTATTATTATTTCTTTATTTATTTAATTCTCGTATTCTTTAATTTCTGAGATAAAACATGAGATGCCAGATGGACCGATAACCTGAACAAGGTCACAGGGCTTAACTGGATGCGGAAGGCGCATTGTGGCGCAATTTGGGAGTGGCCTACGTCCAGCAGTGGCCTGCTATATGCTGATTTGATTTATGATACGGTAATTTAGTTTTCCTGTTTTGATAATCTTGATAAATCTAATACTGGGAAAGGTAGATACAGGAAGAAGTGTAAGAACTCTTTGACTCTTTATCACAACTTTCTCTATACGCTATAGGTACTCGTATTATGTAGGTAGTTATTCGTTGGTAAATGGTCAAATAAATAAGAAAAATATAAAAATGGGTCCAACATTAAATTGCGATTTGAATTAATTAACAGATTTTTTTTCTATATAACGTAAAAGAAAGAAGCCAGCATCCTCAGAACAAGACAAACTATTCACATGTGACCCCGTTTATGTGATTCTTCAATATGAGACATCTTGTACCTAATAAGAGCACGTTTTAGAATTCATTTTCAGCTTTAGTTCTTTCATAGCACGATACAGAATTCTCATAAAACTAATGTTCACCGTACCACCCTTCACCTTTTCCATTCAGCCCTTTGTCACTTAGAAGGCTAAATCCATTTTAGTGTGTGAGATGTCGCGATGTACATAATATACCTTCCTCTATTCGGGTTCATACATACATACATATGGTATCACCTTCAATTCCAGAAGGGGTAGGCAGAGGGATATTATAATATGCCCACATTTCACCTTTTCGATTTTGTCCCGTTGGCGTGTTGATATGGACAGGTGCAGATTGTGACTGCCCGCTGTTGAAAATTTTTAAGCCGCCCATAAAGGCCTTCAACTAGGCTTCAAAAGACCAGCCATTTTACTGGCAACCAACAGCTTAACGTGCCTTACAAAACAAGGAAACGCTCTCCAATACGCAATAAACGAAATCTGAAATGAATCTGAATCTGCTCGCAAATAAAATGTCACAAAGTGGTCACGTAGTGGTATTTGGAGTCAATTGGATATAAAAACGACATAATCTTTAAGGCTTTTATTTCTGTATTTTTAGTGAGTCCGATTTGCTAATGTGGTTATTATAATAATGGGCATAGCGTGTTATGGAACGAAAGTCAACAAAATAATAGATTGAAAGGAAAAAGAATTCGTAAAAGTGAGAGCGCCTTAGTGATTTATTATGAAAACGAAGAGATACTAAAATAAAGTTGTAAAAGAAAAGATGTAGACGAGCTTATCTATGTAACTGTAAGTATTTAGAATAACAACTAACAAACAGTTCATAATGATGAATATAATAAGAAAATTCAATGCATACGCGTTACCTATTATAAACTCTATGAAATGGACACACGATTTTACTTTCTAATGTGCTTTGAGGAGTCTAGTTATATCCATATTATTGAGGTTGATTAAATGGATCTGTTTATGATTTTTAGTAATTGATTTAAATAAATATGAAATCAATTATTCAAAATCATAAACCGTTTCGCCCAATCAACGTCAATAATATGCATGTAGGCAGATTTATGGACCTAAAAATTACATTGTTTAAGAAAGGTCTAAACCATAAAAAAAAACACCGGCCAAGCGCGAGTTGGACACGCCCATAAAGGGATCCGTAGCAGCAAGTACCATAATATAAAAGTTTTTGTAGTTCGTTGTGACTCTGATTGATGTTGTACCACGTTCGCTGTGGTAGTGATTTGTCTAGCTAGGCGAAAATTTGCGATTCATGACGTTAAAAAAAAAAACTACTCACTACATCTCGTTCAAACCAATTGTTGTTGGAAGTTTTTATGGCAAGGTACATCATACATTTTTTTTTAGATTTATCATTCTCTTAGTTTAGAATTTAGAGGGGGGGGGGACATACATTTTTCCACTTTGAAAGTGTTCCTTGCTCTAACTATTAATTTTAGAAAACAATGATGCTAGAAACCTCAATAGCATTTTTGAAGACCTGTCTACGTATGGGTTTGATGAAATAAAATATTTTGAGTTACAGTTCTAAGTATGGGGACGGGACCCCCAAAATTTACTGCATTTTTCTAGTTTTATGTAGGAATCTTAATGCGGTTTAAAGAATACATCTACTTACCACGTTTCAACAGCATAGGTCTTATGGTTTCGGAGAAAAATGGCTGTGACATACGGACGGACAGACAGACAGACATTACGAATCTATAAGGGTACCGTTTTTTACCATTTGGCTACGGAACCCTAAAAACTGTGTAGTATCGAAATTCCTTTGTAGTTCAAAGGCGCCTGATTGTTACCTGTACTCATAAATAAGTCTATTTCGGATTTTGAATTTATGTTACTCTCAAATATTATCAATGTGAAAATTTGTTATGATGTTTTAATGTATGTTATTCAATCAGGCTCTAAGAGATGAATGTCGCTATAGTTTATTATCTAAAATAACACATAGGTCACTCTTTATATTCCTAGTAAACGTTTCGACGGGATGTGAAAATTTGAACTACAGTTCACGGGCGAAGCCACCGTCACCATCTCGTACATTTAGTGAAAGAATATTTGCTAAAAGTAGGACAGTGAAAAGGCGACTAAGGTGACGCTTGCAAAATTGCAACGTGGTCAGCCCGTACACAACCCCGTAGTTTTCCAAACTCAGTCTCTTAAATCATTTTACTTTACCTATATCTAAACCCCACAGGTATTATAACAGTGTAAAATCACTTACATAATACATAGATATGTTTCTCTGATTTTCACATGTACATTTGCATGTTTTATCCATGATAACATGAAATTTACGCCCAAAGACCTTAAATATGCGGGTTAAAATGGTTTTTCATTTTAACTAGCTCCAACTTACTGTAATAAATAAATGCTCGTGTCACGGTATTTGTGGTTTAACTACAAAAGGGTTCGACTGAATTGGTCGGTACTAAATAGACCGTAAAGATTTTGCACGAGTATTTGACCGTTCACCGATTTTTGGTTGACCGATTCAGCTAGATTGTCACAAATATAACAGGAAATTTCTGACTGTCAAAGAGAGCGTGTGAATTTATAAAGGTACCTAATGATAATAGTCAACCAAGTACTACCTACCTTGATTTTAGTAGCAAGGTACGTAGATTATTGTGGCTATATACAGAAAGTGTTACAGATCGAAATATATCAACAAAGAGAAAGTGTGCGCCTCACTTTAGTCAGCAAGCTTGCTTTAAGCTCATGTTGTAGGCTGATAGCTGGCTGGAAGACGTAGGCACCCGTAGCCCCTTTACGAGTGTCTACGCTGTAAGCTAAGCCAGCTACGTTTCAAAAATCGTAGCCACACGTAGCCGTAGTACACCAATAAGATTTAACAATCAAAAACAAGTAACATAAAAAGAATGTACAAAAGGCGGCCTTATCGCTCAAATCAATTTCTTTGAAATAAATAAATGGTTTAAAAAACCCTAGAGAAATACGCTTTAATAATGCACGAAAAAACCAAAAAAAATTTTTCAATAAAAAATACAACCGACTTCCAAGAAATCCTGAAAAATAAAATTTACTTAGCACAAAGTAATATGTATTTTGATTTATCTGATTTTTTATTCAATATCATATTGAAGTCGGCGCCAAGTAAATTCATAGGTTTATCGCTGGTAGTGTCCTTACCATAAGAGGGGTTTAGGGAGGTATTATTGATGGCACCAACTTCAATATTATATTGAATAAAATCTGATAAATCAACTACATATTACTTTGTGCTAAGTAAATTTTATTTTTCAGGATTTCTTGGAAGTCGGTTGTATTTTTTATTGAAAAATTTTTTTTTCATTATTTTAAGTGACGGGTGAACCGAAAAATATATCTATCTAGGTGAAAGTTCTCATCAATACAAATTAATCAAGCCCCAACACAAGGTAGCTGCTGTTCATCGTTAAGGAATTCCCTCGAATCTCTTTTGGTTCCATCATCAGATCGACTCCAGACCTTTATTAATGGTAGTACATTAAAGCACTGAATTAAAAAGTTAACAAACGCACTAGTTGTGCCTATAATTTTCGGTGGATGCCCTCGATTTCTCCAGGATCCCATCATCAGATCCTAACCTAGTTATAATGGGACCACCTCAGAAGTAAACCCTATTCAACAAAAAAAAATTGAAATCCGTCTATAATTGACGGTGAACATACATAAAACATTGAAACCTTTCTTTTTTTTTTTGAAGTTGGATCTATCAATCTAGGTGTAAAGTTCTCATCAATACAAATCAATCAAGCCCAAACACAAGATAACTGCTGTAAATTGTTTAGGAATGCACTCGACTGTCTTTCGACTCTATCATCAGATCGACGCCATACCTTCATTAAAGTGTAGAACATTAAAGCACTTGTTAAAAAAGTTAACAAGCACACTAGTTGTCCCTACAATTTCCGGTGGTTGCCCTCGTTTTCTCCTAGATCCCTTCATCAGATCCTGACCTGGTGAAAATGGGACCACCTCAGAAGTTACCCCTATTCAACAAAAAAAAAAATTTTGAAATCCGTCTATAATTGACGGAATTATCGCTTGACATACATAAAAAAAAATACATACAGACGAATTGAGAACCTCCTCCTTTTTTTGAAGTCGGTTAAAAATAAATTAGTGATCGTTCAAGTTGCCTCTATTTCTGGGCTGAAGTGTAAACTATGTGCTTTTAGTTATAATATTTGATTGTAAAAGCGTGGGGCGCTGGAACAAGAAAGACTTTTTTGTAAGCAAATTCCTATTAATACTAATCCTTATATAATGAAAATCCTGGCGAAAGCTGCATGAGGTCGCACAAGAGCATAACGTTTATGCTCCCAAAGGGAATGCCTCTTCTTTCAGGCAATTAAGTAGATACATGAGGGGAATACGTTAAAAGTGGCAAAATGCAGAGTTCTTGTTCGAGAACGAAATATCTTTGGTTACCGTTAAAACCCGCTTGGGGATATATGCGTTTGTATTCTTATTACATGATTACTGCATATTGTACTAAATATCTCGGAATGCCTAAACTTTAAGGACCTACCTATGAATGATCTAATAGACGCTACGTCGATCTTCATGACGCTACGATCCTTCGAAGCTGGTTAAATTAGCTACCTCAGATTCCACTTTTTCCATCGAAGTTTCAGTGCCTATCTTCCGGCTCCATCATCATTTCAGTTTGACAGTACCATATTATTGTATTGTCATCAGAATTACATACAGCTGCCAATTTTCATGACCCTACGATCCTTGGAAGCTGGTTAAATTAGCTACCTTAGATTCCACTTGTTTTCAGTGCCTATCTTCCGGCCCCATCATCATATCAGTTTGATAGTACCATATTACTGTATTGTCATCAGAACTACATACAACTGCCAATTTTCATGACGCTACCATCCTTGGAAGCTGGTTAAATTAGCTACCTCAGATTCCACTTTTCCCATCAAAGTTTCAATGCCTATCTTCCGGCTCCATCGTCATATCAGTTTGACAGTACCAAAATATTGTATTGTCATCAGAACTACACACAGCTGCCAATTTTCATGACCTTACGATCCTTGGAAGCTGGTTAAATTAGCTACCTTAGATTCCACTTGTTTTCAGTGCCTATCTTCCGGCTCCATCATCATATCAGTTTGACAGTACCATATTATTGTATTTTCATCAGAACTACATACATCTGCCAATTTTCATGACGCTACGATCCTTGGAAGATGGTTAAATTAGTTTCCTTAGATTCCATTACATTGTTGGTTACATACACGACGACCTAATAAAAGCGTATTAAAAATGAAATCTTTCAAAATAAAAAACCATTTTAACTCGCATCAGGCAACCTTTGAATAGACAAATAATATCGGTGAGTAATGGGTAGTTTATTGGTAAAAAATTAAGAAAAATAAATTCAAAAAAACTATAGAAAGAGAGGAAAGTTTTACATTTTATTATTACCTATATTAACCCAACCCAACCCCACTGAAGCGCTCGTGGCCCCGCGGACTCAGTGTTCTGTAAACGATCACTGCAGTAAGCAATTTTCACTATGGCCGGTCCATGGATGGGTGACCATCCATGTGATCACTTTGTGACATTTATTTAAGCGTTTCCGTGCTTCGGAAGGCACGTTAAGCCGTTGGTCCCGGTTGCCAGTAAAATGGCAGTCGTTAAGCTAAGTTGAAGGCTTTATTTCAACAGCAGGCAGTCACAACCTGCGCCTGTCCATTGAAACACGGCAATACGGCTCACCACCTATTACGTGAGACAAATTATACAAAGGTGAAATGTGGGCATATAATATGCCTCTGCCTACCCCTTCGGGGATAGAGGCGTAACCATATGTACCTAAGTTACAAATACTCTAAGTATCTTAAAATGCAACAGGTCACTGTCTGTACATGGAAGATAATTATGAAAAAATATTAAAGGGGGGCTTTATGAACGCAATGGAACCCAAATCAATCATTTTTAAAAATTTTGTCTGTTTATCTGTATGTCTGTATATCTGTTTGTCCGTACGTTTGTGCACGCTAATCTTAGTAACCGCTAAACCTATTGCAATGTAGTTTTTTATTGTGTTGAGGTTTGCTTGACTTAACATTTAGCGTTTATTTCATGTCAATCAGTTTATAAATAAAAAAGTTATAACTCTTTTAAGAATCAGATATTTGGAAAATTTTAATTATCGGGGTTTCTTTGAATGTGAGCGTAAATCTAAACTGGCGTGTTGGCTTAATCATAAAATGGCTTAATGTTTAAGACTATTTTAAAGGGATATAATAAACCGAGCCTCAAAAGTTTTTATCGGCCACGGCATTTAGCCTCTCATTTAATAACTAAGCCACGCGAAAATGAAATAGCCTCTAATATACTAATTCGTCCTCTTTAAAACGTCACCTAATCATTCCATTACAAGCATCAAATAAAGATCAACAATTATTTTAACTTGTCCTCTGTAATAATATATTAACACCTAATTTACTAATTCAGCCACATATTTTACATGTAATCACCAGTTTTTATTTTATAGCTTCAAAACAAGAGCCTCAAAAAATTATAATTTAAGCCTCCACTGATAACATCAGTTTTTATAACTTAGCGTGTAAAATAGATATATCATTTTCTTTTATCGTGAAAATAGCCACTGCAAGGCTAGACGCGAGTGCACAGGACGACAGCGACCGGCCATTAGCATCAATCAGAGACCGCTATTTGATATCACTTTGTAATTAAAGACACATTATGCTTACCGAACAAGAAAGTGCGGTCAAGAAAGCAAATACTAAACTCAAAATTGAGTACATTATAGACTCTCTAGAAGTGAATATCGTGAATGCCGTCACAAATTTACGATTAATGAGAAATTACTCGTTACTCACATTTGGGTTTAGTATTTGCATTCTTGGTCTCACTTTTTTGTTTGGTATCTGTCTTTAGTTCTATAATCTGTATTACATGCATAAATAATGTCACCGACCGAAATCTGTATGATGTCTAGGCATTATAGAGAATACCTGAAAATTGCAGGCAAGGCAATGTATGAAATAACAAGAGTACGGAAGGGTTGTTCGCTGTTTGCGAGGGTTAGATTAGGTTGGAACAGTTACCACTAACGCGTGAAGGCGAGCGAGTGAAGCGAGCATGCCACTGCAGCGGCCGCCGAGCGCCAGATGTTACAGATAAATTTAATATTTTACATTGTTACAATTTATAATTCCTCGACAGTTTATACTTTTGCGGTACTTATAATTTTATGGTGACCCAAGACCTATTTATTTTACACATTACCGGTGGACCAGCAGGTATTCTATGCAATCCCTAGGAATTTTGTACAGTAGGTACTAGACAAAGTATGAACAATCATATACTTATTCAAAACATTTCTTAAATTACTTCGAAGGGACACCTGGAGTCTGGGGCAGGTATTCCTTTAAGCTGTCTACACAACAAAGCCGCCGCACAGTGGATCGATTCATACAAATCGGCGCAGACATAGGAATCTTGAAATTTTTTTTTACTGATTTTACAAAAACTAATGATGCCAATGTGTTTATCTCAATAATTGTAGTCGAAAACATAGAGCCACAATTTTGATTAGACTTGAATTTAAAAAAAATATTCGACAAAACTGATTTCAATGTATGAAAAAGCACATTAAAAAAGGGATAGCTTGCGATTTTCTCGTGGTTTCTTATTTTAACGCTTAAAGTGACTTTTAATGGGTTTTTAGCAAAATATCTGCCAAACATTTTAGGTACCCCTAGGCACCGCTCTGGGAGCTATGACAAAATATCATTTTTCTCATTTTCTTTAAGAAAACTTGTCTTGTTCGTTTCTTTTACAGTTATAATTGTTAATAAACAACATTTTAGCTTAGTACTGTCCTACCCACATGAAAAATAATATGACTAGCATATGGGACCGGGAGTTTTTAGAGCTACTTATAAGCAGACGAATATAATTTTTCTTACTTTTTTAGCAACATTTTTGTATTCAGCAACATCTCTCAAAAACTCCCGATCCCATATGCTAGTCACATTATTTTTGATGTGAGTAGAACAGTACAAAGCTAAAATTTAGTTTATCAACAATTATAACTTTAAAAAAAACGAACTAGACATTTTTTTAAAGAAAGTGAGAAAAATTATATTTTGTCATATCAGCTCCCAGAGCGGTGCTTAGGGGTACCTATAAAATGTTTGGCAGATATTTTGCTAACAACCCATTAAAAGTCACTATAAGCGTTAAAATAAGAAAACACGAGAAAATCGCAAGCTATCCCTTTTTTAATGTGCTTTTCCACAGAGAGCAAATGTTTTCCATACATTGAAATCAGTTTTTGTCGAATACTTTTTAAAATTGAAGTCTAATCAAAATTGTGTCTCTTTGTTTTCGACCACAATTATTAAGATAAACACATTGGCATCATTAGTTTTTGTAAAATAAGTAAAAAGTTTTTCAAGATTCCTATGTCCGCCGATTTGTATGAATCGATCCACTGTGCGCCGGCCCGGCGCGGCAGCAGAACCCGCCGGGTAAGGCCGGCGGCGGCTTTGGTGTATAGACACCTTCAAAATGAGGCCGTCAGCCTATCCGGCGGGTTCTGCCGTCGGGTCGGCGGCTTTGGTGTGTAGACAGCTTTAGAATGCAGGTATTGTATAGAATATCTGATTATAAAGACTGCAGGTAGCACATAGTAATAAATAAAAGCATTTATGCCCGAAAATCTGTCCCATGTTCCCGTGTGAAACGGACAAGCGAGTCCGTTTCAGGACTCGCTTGTCCGTTTCCACCAGATTGTGACACCCCACACAGTTGGCTGAACGTGCCTTGCAAAGCAAGGAATCTCTCGCAAATCAAATGTTACAAAGTGGTCACCCATCCGAGCACCAGCAGTAGCGGTAGTTGCTTACTGCAGTGATCGTTTACAAAAGACTGAGTTAGTGGCTACAAGTGGTCCTAGCTATTTAGGTAATATTAGTGGCCATAATTTGCTTTTTGGCGGCAATTTTACTTAACTTTGATGATCCATTAATGTTGGACGAGTTACATTTTAAACATGCTGTAGTAGAAAATTAGAAGCTATGATATTAATATATAATGCCCATTTTGATGCCATTTTTTATTATTTTAGAAGCTTACTGTTTGAACGCATGTTACAAAATTAGATGCTTAAAAATAATCACGATGCTGAATTATATTAACAGTGGCTAATAGAGAAGTTAATTGGTGGCTATAATCTATAAATTCTGACGCTCATTAATTGTGGCTGACTTATTAATTTAGGGGGCAAAGTATTTTTCCGGAGGCTAAAAATGCTATTAAAAAGAAGGTCATTTAATTAGCACCCTATTTTAAAATAATTTAAATTTAGTCAAATTTAGGACTGAATTGATTAAAACTCAAGTTTATTTTTATTTTTATATTAGATCAGTTTATTTTATTCTGTAAATATTTAGTTTAATTTAAATATCTATCTTCTATACTTATAATAAATCTGTAGAGAGGTCAATTCTGTACATGAAATATATTTTCAAAATAACTATCAGGGGGTGATTAGTAGAGATGCGCCGAATGTTCGGCCGAACATTCGAATTCGGTACATTCGGCAAGTTTTGGAAAGTTCGTATTCGGCCAAATATTCGGTTTATTTGCCGAATAATTACCGAATGTTGATATTATTATTAACAAAAATAATTATTATTGAATAGGTAGGGGTTTTCCCAAAATTAACGTCATGGTACAGAGATCTCTGGTGATGCACGGTAAAGAAACGTAGGCATTTAGGTAATAAGGCCAATCTGGCGTCCAAAAAGCTTGGAGCACTCAACGTTGCTTCCCTAAAAATGCCCAGTTTTCACCACGAGCAGAGCAGACACATTATTAAATCCGTTTAACTTGCAAAATACTTGAGGACTGAGTGGCAGAAATTGTTCTTATGAGCTGGCTTAGTTCCAGATAGTGGTCCGAGTCATTATTGAGTCCGTTTTGTCTGTTCTTCTTTAAGGGACAATAATATGCAAGTACTTTTTTTACTTTTACTTGACTGCCTCTGTGGCGCAGTCGGTAGTGATACCGCCAGCGGCGCTGGAGGTCGTGGGTTCGATTCCCACCGGCGACAAATATTTGTGTGACCCATAAATGTTTGTTTCAAGAGTCTGGGTGTTTCTATGTATAATATGTATTTAGAAGTATATAAGTATTAATATGCGTGGTCTGATACCCATAACACAAGCAGGTTATTCCTAGCTTACTTTGGGATCAGATAGCGTTGTTTGAAATGTCCGTGAATATTTATTATTATTTATTTATTTATTTTTTCGCTTGATTCCGTGTCACACGACATCATCACTAATACGCTGCAAAACACGACCGCACACAACCAGTCCAACACTTCAAATGAAAATGAACTAACTCTTTGTGAAAATGAACTGCTCTTTTTCCATTACACATTCACCTCACTCATCTCAATCAAAATTTTAATCCAAAACAAAACTCATTTCATTAAAAATGAGCCCGTTCAGCCCACCATCTCCCGCTAATTACTCTATACGTGCGTAAAGCCACACATGGAGTGCTGTTGTCATTTTTGAGCTGGTGCTCCTGAATTCCAGCTCTGTCCGTTCGACTCGGTGTAGAGGCGTGCTATGAGAATTATTAACCCTGGAACCCTACATGGGGTGCTGGTGAACCCCAGACCGATTTGTTTTGTGAATATCTTAGTTACCTTACTAACCACAGAGTTCAGCCGCTATGTGGTGGGTGAGGCAATAGATATCGCCCTACTGCAAGAGCCATGCGTATCGAAAGGTCGTATAACTGGGCTCGGATCTCTGGGAGGAGACATCTACTACCATGAGGATGGTGAGTCAACTCCTAGAGCATGCATATATGCAAGCAGTAGGACGAGAACCATAGGACTAATAAAGGCGGATTGTTACAGTGACCTAGCCAGCGTCGAAATAACACTGGAGACGCGCTGGGAAAAAGAAAGGGTGCTCCTCGTCTCAGCATATCTACCGAGTGAGAGAGACTTCGAGCCGCCAACGCCAGAACTACAAGAAGTCGTTGAAAAGTACCAAGGTAAGAACATCCCTATTGTTGTAGGCTGTGATGCCAACGCACATCACATGGCCTGGGGCAGCACAGACTGCAACAAGAAGGGAGAACTACTTTTAGAATTTCTAAGCTCCTCTGATCTAGGGATAGTAAATGTGGGCAACACACCCACCTTTATCACTCGCACGAGGAACGAGGTGTTGGATATCACAGTCGCCAATGACAAGATAATCCAACACATCACAGACTGGAGGGTGGACGAAAGTGACTCCATGTCGGACCACAGAAGAATCACCTTCAGTCTGGAAGGCAGAATTGAAAGACTAATGATTAGGAATGCGAGGAAAACAAACTGGGCGGTTTTCGAAGACGAGATAAAGGAAATATGGAGCCCAGTACACGAAACCTCCATTCAAAGCAACATAGATTTAGAAAGGGTATCGAACAAGCTGGACGAAACTCTTCGGGAAGCGTACCATAGGGCATGTCCCCTTAGAGAAATCAAACCAGGCAAAGGACAACCCTGGTGGACGAAGGCACTGGGGAAAAGCAGGAAGAAGACAAGGCGAGCTCTCAGACAAGCCCTCAAGAAAGGGGACAACGAGAGCTGGCAATCGTATAGGCAGACTAGAAATGCATTCAAAGACGAATGTAGAAAGGAGAGTAGGCAAAGCTGGAGGGCGTTCTGCGAAGGGGTTGAGAAGCAACCAGACGCAGCAAGACTGGTCAAAACGCTATCAAAGGCTCATGCCTGCAAACTAGGCAGCATAAGACAGGGGGATAAACTCATCACTGAACCTGCAAAGATTCTGGAAACTATGCTCAAAACGCACTTTCCAGAATGTAAAGAACACAAAGACGACACCGTATCGGCTGCACCGTTCATCGAGATCGGTGAAAGAACCGAATAGTATTATAACTGAGGAACACCTACAATGGAGTGTTAGGTCCTTTCAGCCGTACAAGGCGGCAGGACCAGACGGTATATTCCCAAAGATGCTACAGACAGTGATAAGCTACATAGCTCAGGACCTTCTTGCTATGTACAACTGCAGCATTGAGTTAAAATACATCCCAAGAGCATGGAGGGAGGTAAGAGCAGTATTTATACCAAAGCCAGGAAAACCCTCTTACCAGGAGGCAAAGGCCTTCCGGTGCATAAGTCTCTCCTCCTTCCTGCTCAAGATATTAGAAAAAATACTAGACCGACTGATTAGGGAACAAATAGATAAGAGCGGAAATCCTCTGCACGCAAATCAACATGCTTACATGGAGGGCAGATCAACGGACACTGCCCTCCATAGCCTGGTCAGTAGGGTACAGAGGTCAATAAACGCGAGACAGTACGCATTAGGATGCTTCTTTGATGTAGAAGGGGCCTTTGACATGGCCACCCCTGAATCAATAGAGGCCACCCTAAATCGCGAAGGAATTGACAGAGATATATCAGAATGGGTGAAACACATGCTGAAACACCGACTGACACAGGCAGAGATGGTAGGCATCACGATTAAAGCACGGGCCAGTAGAGGATTCCCACAAGGGGGATGCCTATCACCGCTACTATGGTGCCTGCTAATAGATGAGCTAATCAGCAAACTTAATAGAATGCATATATACGCACAGGCATACTCTGACGACGGGGTAATTCTTGTCACAGGCCCAGTGCTAAGCGTTATTAGCGACATTATGAACAGGGGCCTGAAGGTGGCCCTGGCATGGTGCAAAAGCAAAGGTCTTAATCTAAACCCAGATAAGACTAAAGTAGTACTGTTCACTAACAAAAGAAAGATTAATAGCGCTGATCCGGTGAGACTGAATGACCAGGTTTTGGAAGTGGTAAACGAAATAAAATACCTGGGAGTCACGCTGGACAGCAAACTAACCTTTAAGAAGCACATTGAAAGCACATGCTTAAGGGCCAAAATGGCACTAATGCAGTGTAAAAGTGCAATAGGAAAAACGTGGGGGATAAAACCTGCGACAGTAATATGGATATACAAAGCTATAATCCTACCGAGAATCCTACACGGAGCAATAGTATGGTGGCACAAAGCCGCCAACAAGACAAACCAGACAAAACTAGATAAGGTACAGAGGCTAGCGACCCTGATGACCACGGGTGCGATGAGGACCACACTAACAGCCGCGCTAGAGATCATCCTGGGGCTGCATCCCCTGGACTTAGAAATAAAGAAAAAAGCTGTTGAACAGTGGTTCAAGCTAAAGAGCATGGGCCTATGGAGGGTGACCCCAGCAGACGGCGGACATGCAAATATTAGCAAGGCATATGAGGACAAAATGTCAATGATCCTAATCAACAATGATCTTATCAGAAAAGAAAGGATCTTTGACAAAAAATATAGAGTTCACATAGGAACAAAGGAAAACTGGCAGATAGACGACAGCAGGGGCGCTATCTGCTACACAGATGGCTCCAGAATGGAGTCAATAAAGCAATCCGGTTCTGGAGTGTACATTAAATGCGAAAACGGAACTGAGATCAATAGACATATAAGCCTAGGCAAATACGCTAGCGTCTTTCAGGCGGAGATCAGCGCCATCACGGAGTGTGCGCAAATGGTCTCCCGTCACAAGACCAGAAAGGCAACCATATATAGCGATAGCCAGGCGGCACTGAAAGCACTGAATAAAGAAGAGATAATGTCAGCAATTGTCAAAGAGTGCAGAGAGCCACTCGACAGGCTGGCGGAAAGCACTCAAGTGAGTCTAGCCTGGGTGCCCGGGCACGCGGGAGTCCCGGGCAACGAAATAGCAGACAATCTAGCCCGAAAGGGAGCAGAAGAAAGCTTGGTGGGACCTGAGCCTGGGATTCCCATCGCTCATAGAATCACCAAGGGAGGAGCATAACAGTAGAAACCAACCGCCGATGGAGATCATCGAGTGGAATGAGACAGTCAAAGATCTTCATCAAAGGCATGGATGCGAAAAGAACCAGCCAACTGGTTAAATTGACCAGAGCAAATATGAGGCTGGTTATTGAGATAATAACAGGACACTGTCGCCTAAATAGGCACTTGACAGTGATAGGAGTTAAAGACGACCCCATATGCCCAGAATGCTTGGAGGAAGAAGAGACCAGTCTCCACCTACTGGCTGAGTGTCCAATGTACTCTCTAAGCAGATGGGAGACTATGGGCACGGACAGACTGAACAAAGAGGATCTGGAACTTTTGAAGGTGGATCAGATAGTCCGATTCTGCAAGGATACTAGAAAATTTGACGGGGCGCCGTGAAGAATGCTGGGATACCCAATCTAATCCCAGAGAGGTGGCTGGGGAAATGGACGAAATGGGCAGCAGAACAGGCGGTCGGATCGTCCGCTCGGCATGGCCGGCGTCCCCCACAAGAAAATAATAATAATAATAACCACAGATTTGCGCGTTACAGTACTTTAGTTTGGTGATTAGTGCTTGCGATTAATCAACGCCGCGACGACAGTCGTATAGTATGGTCGCCTGTACAAGTGCTGTGGGGTGCGTCTGCACCCCAGTGTAGGAAAATAGGCAATAAGTGTAGGTAGAATTTTTATTCACTACTTGTTTTGGTTTTGTAGAAGTATTTGTATACACGCATGTATATATATTGTATGTGTGTATACAAGTGCAATTGATAGCAATAATTCATTTTTACATTAAAACTAAAGGTGATTTAGATGTTTTTCATGCTTTGGCAAAAAAATGTTCCGTCGAAAGAGAAAACGGACATTGGCCACTGTTTTTATTTTACCAGTTACTAAATATGTTGCTGGAATTAACTCGTGGGTTTTCATTAAGCACTCAACAGTTTTGCAACAGGAAATACAAAGTTCAGACGTACATTTCTAAAACAATTAGGCTCAATATTGTGAACATTTGCAAAAGCGTTACCGGGTACCATCTTTGAGGCGGGATCTGAAAAAGTCTATTGGAGCTATCCTCAAAAAATCTCAAGAATCTTCAGATCCTACTACTGCACCTTCAAGCCAAGGACATTATGCCCTTATTCCAAGCTTCAAGGACACAAAAATCAGGACTTTGTGCCTTAGGTGCAAAATACTAATTTTCTTAGAGCATCACATCAAAGTTTCCACAAAGTGCTCAAATTAAGACTGATTTCATATATTAAGACTAATTTGATATCTTATGTTCCTAATTAATATTATTAAAACATACTATTTAATAATTGATGCATTTTTCAACAATTACAGAAATTTCAATTTGGGGTACTCCAGCACCCCCTGTAGGAAAATCGGTTGGCAAAATAGGTGTAGGGCTTAAGGGTTAACGATCTTCTACTTAGGGGCTTTCGCGACTACTTCAATTTTTTACAGCTTGCTGGATCTGTAGACCTAAGCAAACCACTATATATAATTGCCACACAGCTCTGTTGCTCTAGTAGTGCTAGAGTGGTTCGCAGGAATTTGCCAGTCAGCAGAATGGCGAATCCCTGCATAGGCGGAGATTTACTGGCGAAATATTTGTGATAAAGGTGAGACAAAAGACATTTCGACTGTAAACTTTCTTCACGCTTGCAAACCGTTCGATTGAGAATTGGCGCCCTAGGGTTGAGGGCTGTGCGCCTAGCGCTGAAAGAATGCCGCCAGCCTCGTCAACTGACTTGTACTAACCTGTTTACGGCGTTAATTTGAACCGAATAGTTCGGCCGAATATTCGGTTCGGTACATTTTATACCGAATATTCGGCCGAATGTTCCAATTCGGTTCAACTCACATTCGGCGCATCTCTAGTGATTAGTGATCGATACTGATGCCAAAAATGCAATCAGTAAAATTTTTGTCTGTCTGTCTGTCTGTCTGTCTGTATGTTCCTTATAGAAACAAAAACTACTCGACGGATTTTAACGAAAATTGATACAATTATTCTTCATACTCCTGGGCAGGTTATAGTATACTTTTCATCACGCTAAAACGAATAGGAGCGGAGCAGCAATCAAGAATGTTTTGAAAACGGGGAATATTTTTTACCGTCTGAGAGCTTCCGAGGCGTACGCTGCGTAAATGGTTACAGTTAGGTAAAAATTGCGTATTACGAAATTGTTTCTCTTAAAAAGTTCTAAAAAAAAGTCCGCGACAGCATATGTCTATCTTTTAAGGTTCGCTCACAATAACCTAATTTCTCTATCTCTTAAGGTTTGCTCACGATATAATGAAACTGAAGAGTTTGTTTGTACTAGGATCTCAGAAACTACTGGTTGCATTTCAAAAATTATTTTACAGTTTAATAGTCCATTTATTTAGGCTGGCTAATGGCAATATAACATCTCGCTAAGACGAATAGGAGCGGAGCAGCGATGAATAATGTTTCGAGAACGGGGATTATTTCTTTCTTTTGAGAGCTTCCATTGCTGACGCTGCATAAATAGTTAAAGTTACGTAAAAATTGTATACTACAAAATTGTTTCTCTTAAAAAGTTATAAAAAAAGTCCTTGACAGCATATGCCTATCTTTTAAGGTTCACTTACAATAACCCTCTTATTAAGTTTTAAAGTATGAGCGACGTGACGGGAGTAAATCTGGTCTGCAGTGGCAGCCAGTCAACTGAACGATCAAAACCGGCCAAGTGCGAGTCGGACTCGCACGCGATGAGTTCCATACCGGAAAACGGATGGGTGGAAGTAAAAGCGACGGGAAACATTATATCACTTTAACGAGAGGTGTTAAAGTCACATCCTTCTCACTCTCATGTGATGCGCCATAATGAATACAAGCGACGCGACGCGACTATAATAAGCGCGACGGGGGTAAATGCAACGGGAAACATTATAATACCTACTCGAAATATTAATACCATACCTCACTCTCATGTGACGCAAACGAAGTTGCGCGGGTCAGCTAGTCTGTAATAAATCTTTTATTTAGAGTGAGGTTGAGACATTGTACAACGGTACTATGTAAGGTAGGTACTTAAGTTAACTTGGGTTGGTACAAAATATAAAAACTGTAAAAATATCAACGTGTATTTTTATACACCAAAAATATAAAGACTAGATGGTTGACTTAAAAAATTTTTCATGCAGTATATTTGTACATCATGCACCGTTCACTTAGCATAAGCTTTAAAAGCTTTCAAGACTGACATTGACAGATCTGCTTAAAACTTTAGTAATTGGCACATTTTATGCTTAACATATAGCCTTATAGCACTCAAGGCTATTATAACTTCATGTAAAAAAAAAAAAAATCAAATGAGTAAATTCGTGTTTTATAAGATAACAAACAGACTTTTTTTAAATATATTTAGCTCGCCAAAATGATGCCCCCATCCGATGGGAAGTCACAGCAACATCTAGCGATTGGGGGCCACCGTCCCAGTCTGTAAGACTCTAAAAAGCGGCCCTCAAGTTGGCGGCCCTATGATGTACCTCTTCACGCTCGTCTTGAAGAACCCAGGATTGTAAGAGGACGGAAACACCTGCGCTGGCAGGTCGTTCCAGGTTTTTATGGTTGGACAGAGAAACGATCTTTTGAATTGTTCAGTTCTAGCGAAGATTCTCTCCACTGTGTTAGAGTGGCACCTCTGTCCAGCACGCGTTGTTCGGGATCGGAAAGGAGAGGGCGGGATTAGGTTGAAGAGTTCTTCAGAACACTCACCGTGATAGATAGGGTAGAATGTACGGTAGACTTTCGAGATAAACTTTTGCTAGACATCAAATCGTTGTTTTACGTAATGGATGATGATACTAGAGCATGCTAGAAGGCACGATAATATATTAGAACACAATATGAAATGTCATAGACAGTAAAACCTCGAATCCCGAGTCATGAAATTCAGCAAAAAGTGGATATAGATGATGATCATATATAGTAGTACATTTTGGATATATCAGTTTTATTCTGTGACTCGGTAGGCTCTGTAAATAAAATTGATCGAAAATATTGATTAGCTTGATCTGACGAGTTCAGTATTTTCAATCAACTTGAGTGAAACGAGTACGTTGAAGGTGGTTTACTAATGTTTGGCAAAAAACGTTCTCCAAAGTGTCACATGCCAAAGTATATTTCCCAAATTTTACAGTTTGCAATACTATTTTTGGCAATTTACAAAAAGTGTTACAGATTTACTTAAGAGTCTATATTCATTGCATTAAAAACTTGTCAAATTGCTATTATACAAATCAATTACGGCGCTTCGCCGGCTGCTGCCGCAGCACGCTCGTTTCGCTCGATCAGCTCGCGCTCTGTTGGGGCCACGGTTCTAACCTAACCTAACCTAACCCACTTTTTACAATTTTTCACCCATCAAAATTTGAACGACCTTACTTTTGGAATATTATTTTTTACAAAATAAAGCATTTGCTTAATGTGTATTTGACTTAATAAAAATTGAACAAGTAAATAGTTGCAAAATGAATATTTGAGGAAGTGAATAAAATGCAAAATATATTTTTGCTAAACATTTTTTTGGGAAATGAAACTATGCGATAAGTTTTTTGGGAAGTGAAATTTGACAAAAACATATTTTGCTAAACGGCAGGATCCCGTTGGAGGATATTCCCCGGGATTATATAAAAAGAGTTCGGTGATAACATTGAATTAAGAGCAAGTACTTGCAATGAATATGTTGAGAGGCAGCCAGCACATGGTGAACACCATCACCACTATCACCATCATCTTGATCATCTGTAACAAGATCATCATTGAACATTTCGGTCACACTAAAATGAACTCAAAAACAATTTTATTTTTAAGTGTTTCTTATAAGTTCATTATTCGATCCCCCGCTTTAGCAGAAAAATTTCAATCAAATCTGGACAGGAAAATACGCTAATATTATTTTACTAATATTCTAAATGCGAAAGTTTGTGAGTGGAGAAAATTTTGAAAAGGTATTAGTATGCTGACTCAATCACAAATTTAATGTGATAAAATTTTGGTCTCGAGCAGGACTCGAACCTGCGTCTTCTGGTTAGCCGGACCAGACGTTACGTCGCCGGCGGACGTAATGAGGTGAAAAAATTTGACGGTCGAGAGTAGTGTCTCAGTGGTCCAACGATTAGGACGTCTGGTCCGGCAAACCAGAAGACGCAGGTTCGTGTCCTGCTCGAGACCAAAAATTTTTCATTAAATTTGTAAGTGGGTGGATGTTTGTTACTCTTTCACGTTCTGAAGAGATTTTTCGGATCGGGCTGAAGTTTGATACAGGGATATACTATAGACTGAAATAACACAAGGGACACTTTTATCTTAGGAATAAATTCCCATGGAAAGTGGGAACGAAAACAGATTGCACAGCGAAGCTTCAGACATCAGTTAGTTTGAATATTAATTAATTTAATAACAGGAAGCCACGAATAAAATACTACTTAGCACTTCTGTTACAAGTCTCAAGTCAGTATGGGGTTCTTCAAAAGGGGTCTAAGAAGGTTTTTACAGGGTCGGCAGCGCGAGTGTGGCGCCTCTGGTGTTGCAAACGTTCATAGGCTGCGGTGACCACCAGTCCTCCTGGTGGGCCGTATGCTTGTCTGCCACCTTAGTGGTATAAAAAAAAAAACAAGTAAAACAAATTTCAAATTCAAAACATTGGAGATTAATGCTTATGACAAGTTTTGAATCAAAAGCCGATCAAACCCTTTATAGAATTTCATCCCCGCTATTTTATTCAGCCTAACTTTAAAAGCCTTTCATGTCTACAATGGAACAGTTTTGAATAGAAATACCTATTTCAACTATACCTCGCAAAATATAAATAAATTCTACATTTTCCTCCAAAAAGACGAAATTTTGGAATTGTGCCGTGGATGTGTGCATTGGAATTGTGTAAGCCGGCCAAGTGCGAGTCGGACCCGCGCACGGTGGGCTCCGTACCTACCGAAAAACGACAAGAAATTAAGATTGTTGTGTTGGAGTCCTCCTTAAATGTCTATTTTATTTTATTATTTATATTTAAAAAAAAATACACAGCTCGATATTCTGTGAGTATTTCAAGCGTCTTCTTGTTGCCCTTATTAACTACACTTTAATTACTAGCAGACATCGCGCGGTTTAACCCGCGTATTCCCGTTCCCGTGGGAATACGGGAATAAAATATAACCCATGTTCACCGCAAAGAGTGTAGCTTCCCAAGAGTGAAAAAATTTCTCCTGGCTCCCATACAACAAAACGTGATTATTTTGCCATAAATATTATTATTTTTTTGTTTTTACTATGGTTTGTTAAAGCGGCAACAGAAACACATAATCTGTGAAAACTTCAGCTCTCTAGCTATCACCATTCATGAGATACAGCCTCGTGACGGACAGACAGACAAAACGAACGGTGAAGTCTTATGAGAATTATATAAACCTTTCCCTCGGACCACGAAAGTGTAACGACGTGTGCATCTACAAATTTTTTAAATTAAAATAAATAGAATTTAATCCGAAATTAATTACTTGAAGTACTAGGCGCCCATAACAAAGCAGGCTACGGACTAGACGCAGTGTGTGAGTGAAATAGCAACTGTTGACACAGGTACCCTTCTGTAAGCTCCGTTTCATCGTCATCTGTTAGTGTAAAAGGTGTCAATATCTTGGTGTGTCAGCCGTCAACAGAAATTGAAGCCTACCGTCATTTGCAGTTTCATAGTGTTGCCAGAGAAATACCTCAGAAAAGGACGAAAAATACATAAAAATTTTTTTTTTTTTTTTTGGCCTTAAAAAACTGTGAGTAGTATTTTCTTTTTCATAAGAAGTGTAATTACCCTATAAGGAATATGAATAAAAAAACCATGCGTACACCTCCTAAATCAAACAAGTTTGTTTTGTCTAAAGAAAAGTCGCTCTCGGATCCTGAACTATCGGGCTTGGAAAGTGAAACGAACACAAAATTGAGAGTCACCATTTAAATAAATTTGTATATAAATTCCTAAATGGTACACGCTTTTTGTATACCATATTATTGACACACTATTCATTAATGAATTTGTAGTACAACAAAGTTGAGACAGTTTAGGTGGGACTATGGCATATGAAACAATCCTATATAATACAGATAAATAAATATACCAAATAACCAAACCTATAGAAAAATTTAAACTTGTGCTGGTTTTCTCGATAAAAAAGCTAGACATTCTTCGGAGATAATATGTACTGGCTTGGTATCGTTGCCAGTTCGTACTAGTATTTTGCCATACGAGTGCCAGCATGAGTAGTTGTGAGTCTTTGCCACCAGACGCGTTGCATAGAGTAGCTTTTTCAGTGACGGAGTTAGATGTTCGTCAGCATATATTGCTTTCTTTGGACCGGGTATGCCAATAAGATCTGAGTTCAATTTATCACACAAAGGTCGTTCCTTGTTGAATCTACGCACTGATGCCAAAAAGACATTTCTTGTTGACACCGATGCAAACTCGGCCACTATAGGTCTTGTAGTCCCAGGTTTTCCTGGAAGACGGTAGATATCACGGAGTTCCGTTGGTTTTATGTCTATGTTCGCTTTTCGTCCAATATCTGTTACTATTTTAATGAGATCAGAATGTTTTTCTGGTTCTATTAGTGGCACATTTCGTAACTCAACCGTGGCACTCCTATTCAGGAGATTCATTTCTTGGATTCTTTTTTCAAGTTTATCAATCGTACCGACACTCTCCTTCCTTTCATTTTCTAGTTTCGATATTTTAGCTTTTAATTCTTCATAGCTACTATTTATAAATTCCATACCCTTTTCGATTTCTATATTAGACTGCTGTATCTGTGGACACAGATATTTTAGATCTGACACATCCCGCACAAGCAGAGATAACATAGCGTCTTGCTCCATCTTCCACGTTGTGAAGCGTTGATCCTGCTCAGTTTTCCACAAAGTAAGCATTTGCATAAGGTCGTGTTTTAAGGTATCCAGAATAAATGTTGATTGTGGACTATTGTAATTCCCTGGTGAATCATCAACTCGCTGCCGTTTACCCCGAACTTTTACGTTACTGATTGACTCAGCTTGACCCTGCGCCAGTACTGTGTCGTGTGGTCCGTGTGTCAGTTTTGTGTTCGTTTCACTTTCCAAGCCCGATAGTTCAGGATCCGAGAGAGACTTTTCTTTAGACAAAACATACTTGTTTGATTTAGGAGGTGTACGCATGGTTTTTTTATTCATATTCCTTATAGGGTAATTACACTTCTTATGAAAAAGAAAATACTACTCACAGTTTTTTAAGGCCAAAAAAAAAAAAAAATTTTTTATGTATTTTTCGTCCTTTTCTGAGGTATTTCTCTGGCAACACTATGAAACTGCAAATGACGGTAGGCTTCAATTTCTGTTGACGGCTGACACACCAAGATATTGACACCTTTTACACTGACAGATGACGATGAAACGGAGCTTACAGAAGGGTACCTGTGTCAACAGTTGCTATTTCACTCACACACTGCGTCTAGTCCGTAGCCTGCTTTGTTATGGGCGCCTAGTACTTCAAGTAATTAATTTCGGATTAAATTCTATTTATTTTAATTTAAAAAATTTGTAGATGCACACGTCGTTACACTTTCGTGGTCCGAGGGAAAGGTTTATATAATTCTCATAAGACTTCACCGTTCGTTTTGTGGTCATGGTTACTTAGCAAAAAATAATCCTGAATGAAGCCTTTCGATCGGCATGATAAAGCTCCCGTAGCTTTATCATACCGATCGAAAGGCTGACGTTCGATTCCCGGCTCAACCATGTAAGTATTTAAAAATCTATGAATGCAGTTTAAGTTGTTTTTTAAATTAAAATAATGTCTTCTTTCAGTAAATTGTTCCATCTACAATATTTAAGGTACTTTCCCTCCATGTGGCATAGCCGTGGGACACCCTGTATACGATTTGAACCTTTGAATGAAATTTATTTTATTTTATCGTCTTTTGACGTGGATTGACGAACGTAATATTTGGACACATAGACATGATTTAATTTGATATTGCAATATTTTGATTGTAGTATTATATAATTATTGATGAAATTGTAGATTTTCATGACATCCTATTAATTAGGAACTGACATTTTGTGACTGAAATTAACGAATACTTAATAGATTGTGTGTAATATAAAGCGCTTTTTAGTGTAATTTTCATACTACTGTGTAAATGTTGTTGTGCCCGAACTCGGTCCACAATTGATACTTTAATTTCGTTATTATAATATTTGATTTACATTGTGGAAATACAATAAAGAATACGATTACAATAACAAAAAATTGCGTGTACTTAGTGTACACACGTAAGAAGTGAAACATCTTCATAAACTTAATTTTCACCTCACCTTAAATTAAGTCAAAAAGTACAAAAGTACAAAAGTCCAAAAGTCCAGAAGTCCAAAAGTCCAAAAGTCCAAAGTCCAAAGTACAAAGTCCAAAAGTCCAAAAGTCCAAAAGTCCAAAAGGCCAAAAGTCCAAAAGTCCCAAAGTCCCAAAGTCCCAAGGTCTCAAAGTCCCAAAGTCCCAAAGTCCCAAAGTCCCAAAGTCCCAAAGTCCCAAAGTCCCAAAGTCCCAAAGTCCCAAAGTTTCAAAGGCCAAAAGTCCAAAAGTCCCAAAGTTCCAAAGTTCCAAAGTCCCAAAGTCCCAAAGACCCAAAGTACCAAGGTCCCATCTAAAAGTCCAAAAGTCCCAAAGGCCAAAAGTCCCAAAGTCCAAAAGTCCAAAAGTCCAAAAGTCCAAAAGTCCAAAAGTCCAAAAGTCCAAAAGTCCCAAAGTCCCAAAGTCCCAAAGTCCCAAAGTCCCAAAGTCCCAAAGTCCCAAAGTCCCAAAGTCCCAAAGTCCCAAAGTCCCAAAGTCCCAAAGTCCCAAAGTCCCAAAGTCCCAAAGTCCCAAAGTCCCAAAGTCCCAAAGTCCCAAAGTCCCAAAGTCCCAAAGTCCCAAAGTCCCAAAGTCCCAAAGTCCCAAAGTCCCAAAGTCCCAAAGTCCCAAAGTCCCAAAGTCCCAAAGTCCCAAAGTCCCAAAGTCCCAAAGTCCCAAAGTCCCAAAGTCCCAAAGTCCCAAAGTCCCAAAGTCCCAAAGTCCCAAAGTCCCAAAGTCCCAAAGTCCCAAAGTCCCAAAGTCCCAAAGTCCCAAAGTCCCAAAGTCCCAAAGTCCCAAAGTCCCAAAGTCCCAAAGTCCCAAAGTCCCAAAGTCCCAAAGTCCCAAAGTCCCAAAGTCCCAAAGTCCCAAAGTTTCAAAGGCCAAAAGTCCAAAAGTCCCAAAGTTCCAAAGTTCCAAAGTCCCAAAGACCCAAAGTACCAAGGTCCCATCTAAAAGTCCAAAAGTCCCAAAGGCCAAAAGTCCCAAAGTCCAAAAGTCCCAAAGTCCCAAAGTCCCAAAGTCCCAAAGTCCCAAAGTCCCAAAGACCCAAAGTCCCAAAGTCCCAAAGTCCCAAAGTCCCAAAGTCCCAAAGTCCCAAAGTCCCAAAGTCTAAAAGTCTAAAAGTCCAAAAAGTCCAAAAGTCCAAAAGTCCAAAAGTCCAAAAGTCCAAAAGTCCAAAAGTCCAAAAGTCCAAAAGTCCAAAAGTCCAAAAGTCCAAAAGTCCAAAAGTCCAAAAGTCCAAAAGTCCAAAAGTCCAAAAGTCCAAAAGTCCAAAAGTCCAAAAGTCCAAAAGTCCAAAAGTCCAAAAGTCCAAAAGTCCAAAAGTCCAAAAGTCCAAAAGTCCAAAAGTCCAAAAGTCCAAAAGTCCAAAAGTCCAAAAGTCCAAAAGTCCAAAAGTCCAAAAGTCCAAAAGTCCAAAAGTCCAAAAGTCCAAAAGTCCCAAAGTCCCAAAGTCCCAAAGTCCCAAAGACCCAAAGTACCAAGGTCCCATCCAAAAGTCCAAAAGTCCAAAAGTCCAAAAGTCCCAAAGTCCCAAAGTCCCAAAGTCCCAAAGTCCCAAAGTTCCAAAGTCCCAAAGACCCAAAGTACCAAGGTCCCATCCAAAAGTCCAAAAGTCCAAAAGTTCAAAAGTTCAAAAGTTCAAAAGTCCCAAAGTCTCAAAGTTCCAAAGTCCCAAAGACCCAAAGTACCAATGTCCCATCCAAAAGTCCAAAAACCCTTAAATGACATGCTATCCCTGGATAAAGTACTCTTAATTCGAATCCACCGTGGTGGGGAACAGAACAAAGATGGCGCGTAACCAAAAATCGTGACGTGACGTGACGCAATTTTTTTTCCAACGCCGATAAAGAAGTTTCACTTCAATAATTCTTTCACGTCCACGTAGTCTGGTTTTTCATTTAAAATTTTCCGCTATTTTACTTCATGAAAACTTTTCTCAGACAATAACACATAATAACGAAAAAGCAACAAACAGACGGACGGCGAATTATATAATAATATATAGTTTTTATTTTTCCTCTTAAATTGATACATAATTTACAATACCATTTTACAAATACCAATTACAATTTGTGAGGACTGGTGTCTGAAATAGGCGCAAGCCTGTATCACAGATCACCAGACAAACACCCAACAGACCATGTCATTATGGCATCATGTCATAAAGAGGACGAATAAGTCTTCAACAGCTAAATTACTTAAAGATAACAAGTTATATAATTTAAATGAAGTTAGGAATTCTGAAAACAATTTACTTCAATAGCCGCAATAGAAAAGATGTTTTATTTTTTCTTTTATGTGTTAGTGTCCGTGTGTAAATGTATGTGTGGTAATTAGTTATGTATGTAGTGTAGTGTAGTGTAATAAGCACATTTTTTTTTAGTTTACAGTGTATAATTGTGTAGTATGCTTTCTGTATTCAGGTAATCAAGTCCCTTTAACCAAGCAGTTATTATTGGCTTTATTTTGGATTTGGTGAGACTGTAAATTGACAAAACCCTGTTTAGTTTATTGTAGAGGTTTGGACCCTGGTAACAGAAGAAATTTTGAGCAAAACAAGTATTTAGTTTTTTGATAACACAAACTCGATCTTGTCGACGCTTCGTGTTTTGCTTGACGGGGTCATAAAGGACCAGTGAATGCTGCTTCATTACTGCATGCAGGACAAAGAGCTGACGAACGGTGAGGACATCACTTCGCAAGTATAGATCTGTTGTTGGATGATAGAAAGGTAGGAATAAACTCACTTTCAGTATCGCTCTCTGTGCCCTTTCTAGCATAAGCAGATGTGTTTTAGAGGTGCCTCCCCAGATTGTTATACAATAAGAAATAGTCGACTGACAAAGCGCGTAATATACCGTTCGAATCAGCTCCCTGTCCGCTACATGTCTTAGGTTTTTAAAAACATAAATAAGCTTTCGAACTCTGGCTGATAAAAGTTCAATATGGTTCTCAAAACTCAGCTTGCTATCAATGACAATTCCGAGGTATCGTATCGATTGTGTTTTTTGCAGATAGGGGCAGGAACACTCTATATCATCCGGAGTAGCACATTTATGAGACTTAATGGTGAACAAACTTTCTTCAACCCCAGGGCTTTTTAAGAAAAATGTCATATATTTAGTTTTCTCAATATTTAGGGTAAGAAGATTTGTTTTTAACCATTTGTTTACAGCATTAAAACCGCTTTGAGCATATGAATAAACTTCCTCCCAATTATCGCCCGAAAACAACAACGCTGTGTCATCAGCGAAAGTGACAATTTTGGTTCGGGGGTGTTTTAACTGGCAGAGGTCATTTATATAAACTAGGAAGAGCGTCGGGCCTAGTATACTGCCTTGAGGCACGCCGACATCTGTAATAAGCTCTTCGCTAACGCAATTTTCGATTTTAACTATTTGGGTACGTTTGGTTAAATAATCCTTGAACAAATTGAGCTGAGTTCCCCTGACGCCAAGGCCTTCAAGTTTGTTCAAGAGTAGTGGCACAGAGACTGTGTCAAATGCCTTAGTTATGTCTAGAAATATCGCTAATACTTTTTGTCTTCGGTCTAAGTTACTGACTATGAAATGTGTTAGATCGTGAACAGCATCAGAGGTCGATTTTTTAGCTCGAAATCCAAATTGTGAATTTGACAATAGCTTAAAATTTTCTAAATTAGTCATTAGCCTTTTGTTTATAAGACGTTCAAGAATTTTGGACATTGACGGGAGAATGGAGATAGGTCGATAATTATTGACACAGCCTCTGTCACCTCTACCCTTGAACACTGGACAGATGCGCGATTTCTTAAACGCCATTGGAAAGGTTCCAGTAGACAGGGATAAGCTACAGATATGTTCTATAGGAGCTAATAGTATATTCCTATGCTTTTTTATAATGTCAGCAGAAATCATATCCAGGCCAACAGCACTACCGCTCTTAAGATCATTGATTAATAAACCAACCTCGTTACAATCTGTAGGCATAAGAGCAAATGAATGAGAGCAGGGCTCAATGTGAAGCGACTGCAAACACTGCGTGTTACTGGTCATTTTTTCCGCTAACTTTTTTCCAATATTTGCAAAAAAATTGTTTATATCATTAACATCCTGCACCGCATTATTCGATACCATCAATTCCTGTGACGTCTCTCGCTTTTTAGTGCTATGCGTGATTTCCCTAATGATATTCCATAGTTTAAAGTTATTGTTTTTGGAGCTTTGGAGTTGATTTCTTTCATAATTCCTTTTAAGTTTTTTTTGAATTGATGTACAATAATTCCTATATCTTTTATACGTTAACTTTAGAATTTCATTATTAGGGTCTTTTTTTAATTTTCTGTATAGATTATCTCGGTTTTTGATACATTTTAACATACCTGACGTTATCCATGGTTTTAAAATTCTTCTACGCCTAACTACTTTGAAACTCTGTGTGTTTTTTACGATTAGATCATGGATAGTATTTACCAGGTAGTCTGTTGCCATATTTACGTCCGTCATATTATAAATTGGGTCAAAGTTTGTAGCTTCAATAGCTTTGTTAAACTTCTCCGCTTCCAGGCGATATCCATATTTTGGAGGTTTTTCTTTAACTCTTATGGCAAAAAACAATGCTACCGTATCGTGGTCCGTTAAAGAGTTTTGGAGGACTAAGCACCTACTAGGCAATGTTGTCTTTAAAAAAGCATGATCCAGGCAAGTCTTATCATGAGTGATAAAAGTATGCGCTGGTAATAGACCATGATATGCCAACATTTCAAGGTATGTGAACCTGTACCTGTTTACACTAGTAGGAGCTATGTCTATGTTTATATCACCCAGGATAATTATATTTTGAAATGAGGAATATTCCTGCAGCAACCCATTTAGTGAATGAATAAAATTGGTAGGGTTTTCATGGCCCGGTGGCCGGTAAATAGCAAATGAGATTGTGTTTGGATTTAATTTCATAGCCAAACAATTTGCGTCCTGCACATTTTTTTCTTCGACCTATATAGGCAAGTTGTTTTTGTAGTATACCACAACCCCCTCATTTTGAGTAAAGTTTCTATTTGTAGCAAAAGAATTATAGTCGTTCAAAGCCGGTAGATTTGTGGTGGAAGGTAGCCAGCACTCCGTTAAAATAATGCAGTCCCAGTCCACTTTAGTTCTCACTAAAATGGGTAGCAGACCACTTAGATTGTAACTTATGCTTCGTATATTATGGCTTAAGAGTTTAAGACAGTAAGTTTCAGGAGACAAAGATCTACAATCATCCACACCACACACCGCAGAATCAGCCACTTCAAGCTTGTCAATTTCGTATTCAATTTGATTTAATGCGTTGAATTTTGATTGGAATAGGTTTCATGGATCCAATACTCAAGATATTGTACAGTAAAATGTGTAAATGTAATGTGTAATTGTATTAGATTATCGAGTGTAAAAAATGCGGTTATTTTGTATAAATACTTGCTATCAATATGTAATATATATAATATATCAATATATAATATATATAATATTAAAAGCTTGCTTGGTAGTGCTGTTGGCCTGGATATGATTTCTGCTGACATTATAAAAAAGCATAGGAATATACTATTAGCTCCTATAGAACATATCTGTAGCTTATCCCTGTCTACTGGAACCTTTCCAATGGCGTTTAAGAAATCGCGCATCTGTCCAGTGTTCAAGGGTAGAGGTGACAGAGGCTGTGTCAATAATTATCGACCTATCTCCATTCTCCCGTCAATGTCCAAAATTCTTGAACGTCTTATAAACAAAAGGCTAATGACTAATTTAGAAAATTTTAAGCTATTGTCAAATTCACAATTTGGATTTCGAGCTAAAAAATCGACCTCTGATGCTGTTCACGATCTAACACATTTCATAGTCAGTAACTTAGACCGAAGACAAAAAGTATTAGCGATATTTCTAGACATAACTAAGGCATTTGACACAGTCTCTGTGCCACTACTCTTGAACAAACTTGAAGGCCTTGGCGTCAGGGGAACTCAGCTCAATTTGTTCAAGGATTATTTAACCAAACGTACCCAAATAGTTAAAATCGAAAATTGCGTTAGCGAAGAGCTTATTACAGATGTCGGCGTGCCTCAAGGCAGTATACTAGGCCCGACGCTCTTCCTAGTTTATATAAATGACCTCTGCCAGTTAAAACACCCCCGAACCAAAATTGTCACTTTCGCTGATGACACCGCGTTGTTGTTTTCGGGCGATAATTGGGAGGAAGTTTATTCATATGCTCAAAGCGGTTTTAATGCTGTAAACAAATGGTTAAAAACAAATCTTCTTACCCTAAATATTGAGAAAACTAAATATATGACATTTTTCTTAAAAAGCCCTGGGGTTGAAGAAAGTTTGTTCACCATTAAGTCTCATAAATGTGCTACTCCGGATGATATAGAGTGTTCCTGCCCCTATCTGCAAAAAACACAATCGATACGATACCTCGGAATTGTCATTGATAGCAAGCTGAGTTTTGAGGACCATATTGAACTTTTATCAGCCAGAGTTCGAAAGCTTATTTATGTTTTTAAAAACCTAAGACATGTAGCGGACAGGGAGCTGATTCGAACGGTATATTACGCGCTTTGTCAGTCGACTATTTCTTATTGTATAACAATCTGGGGAGGCACCTCTAAAACACATCTGCTTATGCTAGAAAGGGCACAGAGAGCGATACTGAAAGTGAGTTTATTCCTACCTTTCTATCATCCAACAACAGATCTATACTTGCGAAGTGATGTCCTCACCGTTCGTCAGCTCTTTGTCCTGCATACAGTAATGAAGCAGCATTCACTGGTCCTTTATGACCCCGTCAAACAAAACATGAAGCGTCGACAAGATCGAGTTTGTGTTATCAAAAAACTAAATACTTGTTTTGCTCAAAATTTCTTCTGTTACCAGGGTCCAAACCTCTACAATAAACTAAACAGGGTTTTGTCAATTTACAGTCTCACCAAATCCAAAATAAAGCCAATAATAACTGCTTGGTTAAAGGGACTTGATTACCTGAATACAGAAAGCGTACTACACAATTATACACTGTAAACTAAAAAAAAAAATGTGCTTATTACACTACACTACACTACATACATAACTAATTACCACACATACATTTACACACGGACACTAACACATAAAAGAAAAAATGTGTGCGTGTACTAGTGTACACACGTAAGAAGTGAAACTTCTTCATAACCTTATTTTTCAAGCCCAAAAGCCCAAAAGTCCAAAAGTCCAAAAGCCCAAAAGTCCAAAAGTCCAAAAGCCCAAAAGCCCAAAAACCCAAAAGCCGAAAAGCCGAAAAGCCCAAGAGCCCAAAAGCCGAAAAGCCGAAAAGCCGAAAAGCCCGAAAGCCGAAAAGCCGAAAATCCGAAAAGCCCAAAAGCCGAAAAGCCGAAAAGCCGAAAAGCCGAAAAGCCGAAAAGCCCGAAAGCCGAAAAGCCGAAAAGCCGAAAAGCCGAAAAGCCGAAAAGCCGAAAAGCCGAAAAGCCGAAAAGCCGAAAAGCCCGAAAGCCGAAAAGCCGAAAAGCCCAAAAGCCGAAAAGCCGAAAAGCTCAAAAGCCGAAAAGCCCTAAAGCCCAAAAGCCCAAAAGTCCAAAAGCCCAAAGTCCCAAAGTACAAAAGTCCAAAAATCTACAAACGACATGCTATCCCTGGATAAAGTACTCTTAATTCGAATCCACCGTGGTGGGGAACAGAACAAAGATGGCGCGTAACCAAAAATCGTGACGTGACGTGACGCAAATTTTTTTCCAACGCCGATAAAGAAGTTTCACTTCAAAAAATAAAACATCTTTTCTATTGCGGCTATTGAAGTAAATTGTTTTCAGAATTCCTAACTTCATTTAAATTATATAACTTGTTATCTTTAAGTAATTTAGCTGTTGAAGACTTATTCGTCCTCTTTATGACATGATGCCATAATTACATGGTCTGTTGGGTGTTTGTCTGGTGATCTGTGATACAGGCTTGCGCCTATTTCAGACACCAGTCCTCACAAATTGTAATTGGTATTTGTAAAATGGTATTGTAAATTATGTATCAATTTAAGAGGAAAAATAAAAACTATATATTATTATATAATTCGCCGTCCGTCTGTTTGTTGCTTTTTTGTTATTATGTGTTATTGTCTGAGAAAAGTTTTCATGAAGTAAAATAGCGGAAAATTTTAAATGAAAAACCAGACTACGTGGACGTGAAAGAATTATTGAAGTGAAACTTCTTTATCGGCGTTGGAAAAAAAATTGCGTCACGTCACGTCACGATTTTTGGTTACGCGCCATCTTTGTTCTGTTCCCCACCACGGTGGATTCGAATTAAGAGTACTTTATCCAGGGATAGCATGTCATTTAAGGGTTTTTGGACTTTTGGGCTTTTGGACTTTTGGACTTTTGGATGGGACATTGGTACTTTGGGTCTTTGGGACTTTGGAACTTTGAGACTTTGGGACTTTTGAACTTTTGAACTTTTGAACTTTTGGACTTTTGGACTTTTGGACTTTTGGATGGGACCTTGGTACTTTGGGTCTTTGGGACTTTGGAACTTTGGGACTTTGGGACTTTGGGACTTTTGGACTTTTGGACTTTTGGACTTTGGACTTTTGGACTTTTGGACTTTTGGACTTTTGGACTTTTGGACTTTTGGACTTTTGGACTTCTGGACTTTTGGACTTTTGGACTTTTGGACTTTTGGACTTTTGGACTTTTGGACTTTTGGACTTTTGGACTTTTGGACTTTTGGACTTTTGGACTTTTGGACTTTTGGACTTTTTGGACTTTTAGACTTTTAGACTTTGGGACTTTGGGACTTTGGGACTTTGGGACTTTGGGACTTTGGGACTTTGGGACTTTGGGACTTTGGGTCTTTGGGACTTTGGGACTTTGGGACTTTGGGACTTTGGGACTTTGGGACTTTTGGACTTTGGGACTTTT
This sequence comes from Miltochrista miniata, assembly GCA_933228765.1. Taxonomy (NCBI): domain Eukaryota; kingdom Metazoa; phylum Arthropoda; class Insecta; order Lepidoptera; family Erebidae; genus Miltochrista; species Miltochrista miniata. The sequence goes on from OW121758.1 coordinate 26,536,260, forward strand.
GGCCTTTGGGACTTTTGGACTTTTAGATGGGACCTTGGTACTTTGGGTCTTTGGGACTTTGGAACTTTGGAACTTTGGGACTTTTGGACTTTTGGCCTTTGAAACTTTTGGCCTTTGGGACTTTTGGACTTTTAGATGGGACCTTGGTACTTTGGGTCTTTGGGACTTTGGAACTTTGGAACTTTGGGACTTTTGGACTTTTGGCCTTTGAAACTTTGGGACTTTGGGACTTTGGGACTTTGGGACTTTGGGACTTTGGGACTTTGGGACTTTGGGACTTTGGGACTTTGGGACTTTGGGACTTTGGGACTTTGGGACTTTGGGACTTTGGGACTTTGGGACTTTGGGACTTTGGGACTTTGGGACTTTGGGACTTTGGGACTTTGGGACTTTGGGACTTTGGGACTTTGGGACTTTGGGACTTTGGGACTTTGGGACTTTGGGACTTTGGGACTTTGGGTCTTTGGGACTTTGGGACTTTGGGACTTTGGGACTTTGGGACTTTGGGACTTTGGGACTTTGGGACTTTGGGACTTTGGGACTTTGGGACTTTGGGACTTTGGGACTTTGGGACTTTGGGACTTTGGGACTTTGGGACTTTGGGACTTTGGGTCTTTGGGACTTTGGGACTTTGGGACTTTGGGACTTTGGGACTTTGGGACTTTGGGACTTTGGGACTTTGGGACTTTGGGACTTTTGGACTTTGGGACTTTTGGCCTTTGGGACTTTTGGACTTTTAGATGGGACCTTGGTACTTTGGGTCTTTGGGACTTTGGGACTTTGGAACTTTGGAACTTTGGGACTTTTGGACTTTTGGCCTTTGAAACTTTGGGACTTTGGGACTTTGGGACTTTGGGACTTTGGGACTTTGGGACTTTGGGACTTCGGGACTTTGGGACCTTGAGACCTTGGGACTTTGGGACTTTGGGACTTTTGGACTTTTGGCCTTTTGGACTTTTGGACTTTTGGACTTTTGGACTTTGTACTTTGGACTTTGGACTTTTGGACTTTTGGACTTCTGGACTTTTGGACTTTTGTACTTTTGTACTTTTTGACTTAATTTAAGGTGAGGTGAAAATTAAGTTTATGAAGAAGTTTCACTTCTTACGTGTGTACACTAAGTACACGCAATTTTTTGTTATTGTAATCGTATTCTTTATTGTATTTCCACAATGTAAATCAAATATTATAATAACGAAATTAAAGTATCAATTGTGGACCGAGTTCGGGCACAACAACATTTACACAGTAGTATGAAAATTACACTAAAAAGCGCTTTATATTACACACAATCTATTAAGTATTCGTTAATTTCAGTCACAAAATGTCAGTTCCTAATTAATAGGATGTCATGAAAATCTACAATTTCATCAATAATTATATAATACTACAATCAAAATATTGCAATATCAAATTAAATCATGTCTATGTGTCCAAATATTACGTTCGTCAATCCACGTCAAAAGACGATAAAATAAAATAAATTTCATTCAAAGGTTCAAATCATATACAGGGTGTCCCACGGCTATGCCACATGGAGGGAAAGTACCTTAAATATTGTAGATGGAACAATTTACTGAAAGAAGACATTATTTTAATTTAAAAAACAACTTAAACTGCTTTCATAGATTTTTAAATACTTACATGGTTGAGCCGGGAATCGAACCCGCTACACGAGAAAAAGTAGTCAGTCAGCCTTTCGATCGGTATGATAAAGCTACGGGAGCTTTATAATGCCGATCGAAAGGCTTCATTCAGGATTATTTTTTGCTAAGTAACCATGACCAAGACCATGTATTTTAACATTTGATGTAACAATTTGTTCATAAAAATGAAAAGCTGGCATCGCCGATGATCTCAATGAAGACTTTTGTCCCTGGATCGAGACAAATACGATGGCCACCGGGATCCAAAGATCTAACAACGTTAGATTTTTATGGGGTTATGATATGTAATTTTTTTATACCACTAAGGTGGCAGACAAGCATACGGCCCACCAGAAGGACTGGTGGTCACCGCAGCCATATTAAACCGCAGCATATATTAAATGTAGTTTACAAGAAATGAAAATGTCCACGAGCTACAAATAGGACTTGGACGTATTATTATAAAACCACAGCAAGATCAAAAGATAGACAAGGAGTAAAATAATCAAAAGAGAGCGACTTTGTATTTAACAGTATGGGACTTTTATATAAAAAATGTTAAAGTTCATGGTCTTCCTTTTATTTCTGACACTATGTTAATTAGCAAAAAATAATCCTTATGATGAAGCCTTGCGATCGGTATGATAAAGCTACAGAGTATTTTTTTTTTCGTGTAGCGGCTTAGATTTCCGGCTCAACCATGTAATTATTTAAAAATCTATGAATGCAGTTTAAGTTGTTTTTTAAATAAAAGTAATGTCGTCTTCCAGTAAAATGTTCCATCTACAACATTTAAGGTACTTTTCCTCCATGTGGCATAGCCGTGGGACACCCTGTATAACATAATTGTTACCATGTTCTTAGGGTTCCGCACTCAACGGGTAGAAAATGTTCTTTATCCTATTCAGAGAATTCGCTGTTCGTCTGTCTGTCTGTCCGTCACGAGGCTGTATCTCATGAACGGTGATAGTTAGAAAGTTGTATTTTTTACAGATTAAATAATTTTGTTGCCGCTTTAACAACAAATACTAAAAACAAAAAAATATTTATTTAAGAGGGGCTGCCATACAACAAACGTGACTTTTTGCCATTTTATTGTATATATTAGGTAATAAGGTATCCTGCTCAATTTAAATACGTTATATCATCAAGATTATTCATCCCTTTTACACCATGCAAATTAAATTAATACTTAAGGAGATATGGCAAAATCAAAATATTGCGCAACGAAATTAATTTTGTGTCGCCATGATTGAACACATACTATTTTATTTTTCTACTTTCATCCTAAAAAAAATTGTACTAAAATTTTTGCTTGATATTTCAAAAAAAGCAATTTCATAGGAAATAGTAAACAAAGAGCCCTTATTTTGCATTTTTCTTCAGTATAAACAATTAACGTACAAACACAATGCGTGTTACAATTTTATGACATAAACCTATGTTCTAGACGTTTCGTGTTTATAATGTTGTTCAATTGTCATCAATATTTTGAAAAAGAAATTAAACATAGAGTTCACAAACTTTTTTGGAAATACATACATACCTACTGTACCTACCGTATAGGATCTTGATGTAACGACCACCACAGAGCAATCCTTTTTTCAGGTTCCGTAGCCAAATGTCAAAAACCGGAAACCTTATTTATTCGTCATGTCTGTCCGTCCGTATGTCACAGCCACATTTCTTTGAAACTATAAGGTCTATGCTGTTGAAACTTAGAAAGTAGATGTATTCTGAACCGCAATAAGATTTTCATATAAAACTAAAAAAAGCAGTAAATTTTGGGGGCCCCATTCTCAGAACTGAAACTCAAAATTTTATTTTTCATAATACCCGTACTTTTGGGATTACTATAGATAGGTCTTCAAAAATGCTGTTGAGGTTTCTATCATCATTTTTTCTAAAGGCAATAGTTTGCGCAAGAGACACTTCCAAAGTGAAAAAATTTGTGTCCCCCCCCCCCTCTAACTTCTAAACTCAGAGAATGATAAATCTAAAAAATATATATGATGACATTGCTATAAAAACTTCCAACGAAAATTAGTTTGAACGAGAGTTTCAGGCACACATTTTTCCAATTTGGAAGTGTCTGTTACGCAAACTATTCAGTTTAGAAAAAAATGATGTTAGAAACCTCGATAGCATTTTTGAAGACCTATTTATAGATAGCCCACAAGTATGAGTTTAACGAAAAAAAAATTTTGATATATGAAGTTTTATGTAAAAACCTTAATGCGGTTTAGAGAATACATCTACTTACCAAGATTCAAGGGCATAGCTCTTATAGTTTCGGAGAAAAATGGCTGTGACACACGGATGGACAGACAGACGGACAGACAGACAGACAGACATGACGAATCTATAAGGGTTCGGTTTTTTGCCATTCGGCTACGGAACCCTAAAAATGGACATTTAAGGGGGCTCTCATCCAACAAACGTGCTTTTTGGTACGGAACCCATCAAGCGCGAGTTCGACTCGCACTTGGCCGGTTTTATTTCAAAGTACTCGTCTAGGCCTATAATAGATTTTGAATGTTAGATTTTTTGAAATTCATTTTTAAATATTATATTATTTCGCTGTCATTAGGTAAATTATTATATACAAGCTGATGCCCGCAGCTTCGCCCGCGTAAAGTTTGCTCCCGATCCTGCTGCCCAATAGAAACTTATTCCCGGGATAAAAAGTAGCCTATGTGTTATTCCTGACAATAATGTATACCTGTACCAAATTTCAGCCAGATTCATTCAGCCGTGCGAGCGTGAAAGAGTAACAAACATCCACACTCACAAACTTTCGCATTTATAATATTAGTAAGATTTTTATGCACATGACAAAAGGTTCTGAATGAAATTTAGCCAACTTGCTAATTGGCAAGGCTAATTTGTTGTTGTACCTCAAGTTCCGCTTTTTGGGTTGTTGATCGCTAACCAATGAAAACAGTGGGGTGTTTTCTAACAATTTGCAGATCTCTAGTACATACATATTTGGAAGAGTTAGGTTAGGGCTAAGTATTTAGAGAAGAATGGCTTGTACGAGTGCTCTCCATACTGTCAATATGTTTACCAAAATTCGGATACACTTCTTTCGTAATATACATATAACTAGCTGACCCGCGCAACTTCGTTTGCGTCACATGAGAATGAGAAAGAGAGAGGTATGGTATTAATATTTCAAGTAATATAATGTTTCCCGTTGCATTTACCCCCGTCGCGTCGCGTCGCTTGTATTCATTAGAGCTGAATCGCATATCTTCGTTTGCGTCACATGAGATTGAGAAGGAAAGAGGTGTTAAAGTGATATAATGTTTCCCGTCGCTTTTACTTCCACCCATCCGTTTTTTGGTATGGAATTCATCGTGTGCGAGTCCGACTCGCACTTGGCCGGTTTTTATCGTTCAGTTGACTGGCTGCCACTGCAGACCAAGTTTATTCCCGTCGCGTCGCTCATACATTAAAACTTAATAAGAGGGTTATTGCAAGTGAACCTTTAAAGATAGGCATAATAATATGCTGTCAAGAACTTATTTTCATAACTTTTTAAGAGGAACAATTTTGTAATACACAATTTTTACGTAACTTTAACTATTTATGCAGCGTCCGCAATGGGAGCTCTCATAAGAAAGAAATAATCCCCGTTCTCGAAACATTATTCATGGCTGCTCTGCTCCCATTCGTCTTAGCGTGATGTTATATCGCCATTAGCCAGCCTTAATAAATGTATTATTAAACTATAAATTAATTTTTAAAATGCAACCAGTAGTTTCTGAGATCCTAGCCCAAACACACTCTTCAGTTTCATTATATCGTGAGCGAACCTTAAGAGGTAGACAAATTAGGTTATTGTGAGCGAACCTTAAAAGATAGACATATGCTGTCGCGGACTTTTTTGTAGAACTGTTTAAGAGCAACAATTTTGTAGTGCACAATTTTTACCTAACTGTAACCATTTACGCAGCGTACGCCTCGGAAGCTCTCAGACGGTAAAAAATATTCCCCGTTTTCAAAACATTCTTGATTGCTGCTCCGCTCCTATTTGTCTTAGCGTGATGTTATATAGCCTATAGCCATTCTCGATAAATGGACTATCAAACTGTAAAAGAATTTTTGAAATCCAACCAGTAGTTCCTGAGATCCTAGCGTTCAAACAAACAAACAAACAAACAAACAAACAAACAAACTCTTCAGCTTTATAATATTAGTATGGATACTCTCTTGGTCAATCTGTTCTCTCTTACTGCATCACATCCTGGGGTGGAGCCGATAAGACACGTATGCTTGCATTGGAAAGAGCCCAGAGGGCTGCTCTCAAGACGATGTTGAGAAAGCCGGTTAGATTTCCCACCTCTGAGTTGTTTTCCTTGTGTAGGGTACTAAGTGTTCGCAAACTTTTTATTTTAAACACTATATTGCGCAAACACAAGGAATTATTCTATCAGCCAACCCTACACAGTTCTAAAAGAAGATCTGATAGGGTCTGCCAAATATTACCGCGCCGAACGGCGCTGGCAAGTAGACATTACAATTTTATTAGCTCAAAATTATACAATATTTTAAATAGGAAATTAAATATATATCCCCTTCTATTGCATAAATGTAAAAAGACATGTACTGAATGGCTGATTACACTACAATATGATGACACTGAAGCCTTGCTGGGTGGCTAACTGTTTAGGGACTTATTCACAAACAACACGCACATACACCTTAACCGTACCGGTCACACAGGTACACCTTATCCAAACATACACTCACACACACACACATACACACACACACACTTTTTTTTATATAGATATTATTTCTAGATTAGATGTGATAAAAAAAAAAGTGGCTGTAATTCTATCCAAATAAGGAATTCTTATTGTTATTCGGATGAGGGCGTTGATATCTGTGACACAGTTTATACTATTGCAGATATCATCGTTACATTGTTGATGTGTAAAACTGTTATTTATTCCAAATAAATAAATTTGAAATTATGAAATTTGAAACTTAATGAAAAAAAAATTAACAAAAATATAACCATCTTCAAAAAAAACTGAAAAGTAAACTTTACTTAGCACAAATTAAAATGTATTTTGATTTATCAGATTATATGAAATATAATATTGAAGATTGCCATTAATAGTACCTACCTACCAAAAACGATGGGTTTTCTTGGCGCCGACTTCAATGTTATCTATACTAATATTATAAAGAAGTGAAGTTTGTGTGTTTGTTAAATTGTAAGGGGTAATCTCGGGATCTACTAAACCGATTATAAAAATTCTTTCACCAATAGAAAGCTACGTTATTGTGGAGTGTTATAGGCTATATAGCATCACGCTACAACGAATAGGAGCGGAGCAGTAATAGTAAATGTTTCAAAAACGGGGGAAAAGTTATTCCTTTTGAGAGCTTCGTTGCGTGTGCTGCGTAAATATTTATAGTTATTTAAAAAATATGTACTCCAAAATTGTTTCTCTTAAAAGAGTTCTAAAAAAATTGCGCTATAGCATGTGTCTATCTTTGGGTTGGTGCACAATAACCATTTTAATGGCAATCAATTCTTTTCTACAATAATGCCACGGGATACCTCTTTCATAAACGAAATTGTTCTTAAAAATAATGTGAAGGGAATACACGCGACGAGAAACCTTTCTCTCTCTCTCTCTCTCTCTCTCTCACGTAGTATTGAATATTAACGACGAGACGCTACGGGAGTAAACGTAATGCGATAATACCATAGAATTATAACGCATAGAAACCCAATACGCGCGAGCGACGTGAAGCCATTTCATGGCAGCTGATACCGGCTGCCTACATCAATTAGTACCGGGCATCTAGCGTCAGTGCGAAGAGCTCGCGTAATTTTCGTCTAAAAATGACGTATTGTGCAGTGAAAGGATGCCACAATTCATCTGAAAATTATTCCAAACACCTAAAGATCACATTGCATAGGTTAGTACTGCAAAATATGTAACATTTTTGTTTAAAACTCCTCATTTAAAGAAACAAAAATCGTACATTTTAGTGACGTCATTTTCATAGACGGTGTTGCAAGCAATGAGAATAAAATTTTCCCACTTTTTCTCTTATTTGCTTCAATATCGGTTTTAGGAACTGTTCTTGTTATAAAAATACTCTTATCACATACATATGCTTACGCCTTTACTCCCGAAGGGGTAGGCAGAGGCATTATATACGCCCACATTTCACCTTTTTAGAATTTGTTCCACGTAATAGGGGGTGAGCCATAATGCCGTGTTGAGATGACGCAGGTTGTGACTGCCTGCTGTTGAAATTTTTTCAAGTCCGCCTCAAAAGGCCTTCAACTTTGCTTAATGACTGCCATTTTACTGGCAACCGGAAACAACAGCTTAACAGCCTTCCGAAGCACAGAAACGCTCAAATAAATTTCACAAAGTGGTCACATGGATGGTCACCCATCCAAGGACTGGCCATAGTGAAAGTTGCTTACTGCAGTGATCGTTTACAGATCACTGAGTACGCGGGTTCACAAGCGCTTCATATCTGCTTAAATAATTTTATTAGCATAATTTTGTGGGTGGGTACCACAAATTAAGTAAAATATTGTGATTAAAACAAGTTTATTAATTTAATAAGTAAGGTAAGCCTTCGGAAGGATGTCCCAGGGCTCCCGGCAGACTTAGGCAACCACCTTGGCCTCGCCTAGAGGGTTCGGGTGCTATCCCGCCACTTGGGGAAGGGGTTAGAGTTAGTTATTATTCCACCACCATAAATACTTCTGGAAAAACGTCGAGTAGCCAACTCGTCCTTCTCAGGCCCTCGGTCAGGGAGGCCGGTAGTAATAATATATTACTTACTACCACAGTTTGAAATAACTACAAAATATTACTGATTTCAGAATTTGTTGGTATAGTGGCAGCAGAAATACATCATCTCGGAAAATTTCAGCTCTATGGCTATTACGGTTTCTGAGATAGAACCTCGAGATAGACAGACAGACAGTGAGACGGACGGCTTAACCTTATAAATAGGGTTCCTTATTTACACTTTGGCTACGGAACTCTTAAAGTATTATATGTCTACTAGTAAAAACTTAAACTGTTTATTATAAAGAAAGAAAGTGTTCATTCATGGCCCAATCTACATGATATTATTATACTGGTTAGTAAGTCGTTTTACACTTACCCCCTTATTCACAATCATTTATGAAACCTATTTTAGTTAAAACACACTTTAAGTCTATTGCTGTCTCTAACCAATGTCAGAGTACGGTTAGAGACAGCAATAGACTTAAAATGTGTTTTAACTAAAATAGGTTTAATAAACGATTATGAATAAGGGGGTTAGTGTTTAATTGAGCATTTTTTTAAACTACATATTAATAAAATATGGGAGACTATCTGCCTACCCCGCGAAGAGTATAGCATATAGATAAATAGAGTTAAATGTTAAATTAAATGTATACAAACAATTTAATTTTTTTCCCATTTATAGGGTAAATTTTATTTCCTAGCAACATTTTCTGTAAGCTTGTGTGAGTGTCGCCGAGTATAAAGACGAGTAGTTTACACCTACATTAATATTGGTTCGGCTTCGCGGGCTCGTACGTATAACTGAGCGACTCTCAGTCTATGTGTTATAAGTCTATGCCTAATACTTTCACTTATGTGGCGCAAACGAAGTTGCGCGGATCAGCTAGTATTTAATAAAATCTGATTAATCAAAATACATATTACTTTGTGCTAAGTAAAGTTTATTTTTCAGTTTTTGTTTGAGGTCGGTTATATTTTTTTAATTTTCTTTTTTCATTTCATATAGCGCGTCTGTGAACCTCAACAGCTTGCTCAAAACAATCGACACACATATTGACTGGCAGGCTCACATACCTTTGTATGTGGGCCTGCCAGTCAATGTTTGTCGATTGTAAAGCCCAATACTTGGAATTCACCCACTCGTTAGACGTGGTCTATGTTGCATGAATTTTGATTTATTAAAATAAAGTTTCAAGTTTTGGTCAGTCATCCAACTTATTGTTTTTGAAAGGCTTTGGTCCAAAATTTTAGTTATTGTTTTATTTCACACACAATACACTATTATTACAGGATAAACCTAATGCAACAGTATAGGTAGTACTCTTAAACTTTAATTTAGATAACACAAAATTCTTAATGGTACTGTAACAAAATTAGAAGAAGAACAGTGAAAAATGTCTATATTCTCCCAGATTTAATGTCCGCAAAGTGCGTGTAGTAGAAGCTTTATCAAGCAAATTGTTTCTTGTTGTTGGAATCACTAATAACTGCGGTCGCCGTCGACGCCACACATACCTGTCAGGTACTCTCAGTCATATCCATTCTAAAATTCCAGGATTTGATATGAAAGCCGCACCACCATAACCACCTAAATTGCTAATGCCAGATCTCGTCTAGTTTCCAATGTGTTGTATCCCACCATGCCTTGTACAAAGAGCGTGGGATACATCCTTGGGTATAGCGGATAGACTCCATACAGTCTGAGGTAGAGGAACCTCACAAACTTATTTTGTATACGCTCCAGCATGGTAGTATACTTAGCTTCATACGGAGCCCAAATTATCGCATTGCATTCTAACTGACTTCTAATTAGAGCGTCGTACTATGTAGTGATGGCTCTAATATTAGTAAAGCTTTGTGCGTTACGTAGTACAAAACCTAGTTTTCTGTAGGCATTTTTACAGACGTTCACTATGTATTCTTTAAACGTCAAGTCATTGGTTAGTAGGACACCTAGATCTCTCACTTTGCTTACCCTTTTAATTTGGCTTCCATTCATTACGTAATCATAATGTAAAGGTGTTCTAGATTTACTGTATCTATACATATAATAAAATGATAGAAGAGTCAAAACTGTACATTGGAAATATTAAAAAAAAAATACTCGCTGGGTGTTCAATATAAGATACCGAAGCCGAAAATATAGTTAGAAATTTTTGTCTGTTTGTCGGTTTGTCTGTCTGTCTGTTTGTCTGTTTGTCTGTTTGTCTGTTTGCTTTGCTTTGTCCGGAAGGATCTCGAAAAGTACTCAATAGATTTGGTTCAAATTTTGCACAAATATTACTTAGGGGTGGGGTCTTAAAATAGGCTATATATTATCACGCTACATATCCTAGGGGCTAAGCAGAGAGCAATGAAATATGTAAGATGGTGGCTAGATTTAACCAAAACGTAGCAGGAATATTAGTAAGAGATAGGTTTTACACACAGGCTTCATATTATTACGCTACCTAGCCTAGAGGCTTGGCAGAAAAGAATTCAAATCCAAACCAAATTGGCATCATAACATATTTTCACGCGTACGAAGTCGCGGGCAACAGCTAGTGTGATAATAGAACACTTTTCAATATTAAATGGCAGCTCCACTACTCTGCCAATATTTTCTTGGAGTCGTTCACAGTCCTCCTTCTCTTTAATTGCCAAAAGTAGCTTCAAGTCGTCCCCAAATAATAAACACTTGGCATGCCTTATAACCTAGATACCGGCTGCTGCAGTGTCATCTGCCGGGCTGATTTGTGAGACTAAACCATCCAGCGCGTCACCCAAACTCATACAAAAAAAAATCATTCAAATCTGTTTTACGATATATATATATATATATATATATATATAACGTTGCTAATCTCTCTCTCTATATATATATATATATATATATATATATATATATATATATAGAGAGATTAGCAAAGTCGTCTCTACAAGGAAATATTACGGAAATGTCATCGGCAAATAAAATGTTTTGGTCATCAATTTCTTTTGATAAGTCATTTATATACACTACCTTGAGGTATGGACATGTGGACTTCTACTTGTTTTGATCTGATTTGGCCACATTGTGTACGAATACAACTTGTACAATTATTGTACATACAAGTTATATTCGTTAAGTAGCACATGAATGGTTCACTTCCTATTTCAAGAGCCGCACTCAGTGCGTAGAAATAGATCATCACTCACAATGTGGCCAAATCAGATTAGATAGATAGTTTTCTGTACTAGATGATGCTCGCGGCTTCACCCGTGTGAAATTCAGTACCTTCCCGCTTCCCGTGAGAACATTTTCCCGAGATGAAAAGCCTATGCGGTATTTATTTCTGATATTATCTCCGTGTTAAATTTCAGCCCAATGCGTTCAGCCGTTAGAGCGTGATTGAGTATCTATTTATTTATCTATACATATAATAACAAGAAAGCCGTGAGATCGTTCTGACCAGACTGCCCCTCTCTAAAACGTTTATTGTGCAAGTTCAATCCAATTGTAGTTGTCGTTTTTGTTTTATTTCAAACTTTGAACAGATGATCCACGTGACCTAGTGACTTACTTTAATGCAATAGAGTCACAGACTACTGACAAAGTCTCGTCTTATGCCCCTCTGCACTCTATTTTATAGAGAGGGTCTAAAACTAAATAAATAAATAAATATAAATAAATATTGACGGACATTTCACACAACGCTATCTGATCCCAGGGTAAGCTAGGAATAACCTGCTTGTGTCATGGGTATCAGACCACGGATATTAATACTTATATACTTTTAAACACATACATATTATACATACCACCCAGACTCTTGAGATAAACAGTTATGGGTCACACAAATATTTGTTTCCGGTGTGAATCGAACCCACGACCTCCAGCGCCGCAGGCGGTATCACTACCGACTGCGCCACAGAGGCAGTTGTGCAAGGCAAAACTGAAGTGAGTCGAGGAAGAAATTTTTAAAATTTTAATTGTAGGGCGTTCTCTGATCGATACTGAAGCCGAAAATGTAATTAAAATTTTTCATGTCTCTCTGTCTGCCTGTATCCCGAATAAATATCACGCCAAAACTACTAAATCAATTTAAATAAAACTAAGCATATATCTAAGCTTATAATCCGAGAAAGGTTCTAGAATACTTTTGATCTCGATATTTTGCGCGGTTCCTTTGGGATAGGGGATGAAAGACAAAATGGTTTTTTTGTTGTAATTTCTCAACGCGTAGTCCGATTTCAATTTTTTTTCAGTTTCATAAAGGGAGTACTTTAGGGATTGTTTTACACAAGTTTCATCGTTGAGAGTTTTGTAGTCATTCAAGGATTCCTTTGAATGTGAAGGTAAATCTTCTAACCTAACCTATCCGAGTCGGGATGTGGACAATTCACTTATTATGGTTAAAACCCAGATAGGTTAGGTTAGAAGGCTAGGCTTAGCCTTCGTGGTTATTTTTTTAACAGAAAAGAAATTCCAACACACACACACACACCCCGTCATTCTGAGAATCTGTCATTCTGCGAATCTATCATTCTGCGAATCTGTCATTCTGAGAATCTGTCATTATGCGAATCTGTCATTTTGCTACACCTGGCATTAAGCGTTTCTGCCAATTCACTAATCTTTCATTTTTCGTTTCTGTCATTATACGCCTAAACCTTTGAAAGGTTAACTTAATAATTAACAAAACAAAAAACACGACTGCAAAGTAAAAATACAACTGAAAAGCAAAACACAAGCTCTACATTTCTTTTGTCACTTTCTTTAGCTACTTACTGCGGACGAGAACAAGCTATGGGAACATTAAGTTGTTAACTTATTGTGCCGCAACTCGCTTAACATAGCTTGTTCCCATCTATTTCAAATGAAAACGTTGGTAATAGAGATATAGGTCTATAGTTGCCAACGTCATACTTATCGTATTTCTAAACAATCGGCTTTATAATCGAGGCCTTCAATAGGTCGGGCACCGTGCCTTCTTCCAAAGATTGATTGATAAGCATTGTTAACGGAATTTTCAGTTTGCCCGGACATGTTTTAACCAGAAACGGCGGAATCTCGTCTTGACATAGCTATACTTATTTTTATACTCGCAAACGCGTATTATAAGGCGGTACGGAGTTGGTCAGGAAAACAAGTTATTAAATAGGTAAGGTATACATACCTTCCGCTTTGAATGCTGTAACCGTGTATCTCGGTCACCTTGCGCTTCTCCAGGAGGTCTGCCGCCCCACACAGCACAGGCGATCCGCGCGTATGTTGCGATGAGTGCAATCAATGGCAACGCGAACTGCAGCATTAATAATGCCACGGTGTACTGTGTACTCTGCCACGGATGGACCCACTGTTCCAGGCACATGTCTCTGTAAACGTTTTGTAGGTTTATAATTTAAGTCAATGGAAACATACATACACACATATAGATACACATTTGTCCCCGAAAGGGTAGGTTAGATTAGTCAATATTATTTATTTATTCGCACTTCGCGATGACAGCAGTCGGTGGTGACGCGTACTGTAGCACTAATAATGCCACGGTGTAACTACGTTTAGGGGTTGAACATGGACGGGGGTTGAACGTGGACTAAACCGTACTGTGTACTCTGCCACGGATGGACCCACTGTTACAGGCACATATCTCTGCAAGCGATTTGTAGATTTTTATAGTTTGAATAAATACATACATGGTGGAAGTTGCTTACTGCAGTGATCTTTTACAGAACACTGAGTCCGTGAGGCCACGAGCGCTTTAATTTAAGTCAGAAAAGGTAAAATATGCATATACACTATTATACACACATGATGCGACACTTTGGATGCAAATTGAGTTGCAATATTCCACCCGAAGAAATTTATTACATTGCAAGTTAAATAAACGGATGGCTGGTAAAAAGTGAAGAGTTTGCTATTTGGTTGAACACGTTAATCTCAGGAACTGTATGAATTGTTTTTTTTTGATTGAATAACCAATTTACTTCGGTAGTTTATAAAAGGCTTATTGCATTTCTACCCAAAAATGAATTAGAGATGCGTGAATGAAAAAATGAAACAGATTTCATTCATAGAAATTTGGATGCTTTCTATGAAATCATGTATGTATTTAGAAATATTCATTATAAGCGTTTATAAGTTGTCGAATTACTGTTAATATTAGTTTAATTTAGGATAGATTGTGCTGTGTGAGAGTTCCAAATATATTTAGGTTTATAACGCAATGAGGATACATATAGAATGAACATGGATAAAATACTCACGCTTCACAGATCTGATGCCAGTCAGTCGGCCTCTGCAGTTGCGAGACTGCACAAATAGGTGCCGCTGTCGCCAATGCTCCACCCCAAACAGCAGTTACTACCGTCTTAGCAGCTGTCTTACCCAGCCGAGGTTTCAGCGGCCGCATTATGGCCATATACCTATCTATAGATATAGCCAATAATGTATATGCACTGACAAGCACTGAAACAGCTTGTGAATAATTCACTATCTTACACATAACTAGCCCAAAAGGCCAATATCTTAACAACAGTTGTGACACAAATGAAAATGGCACACAAAACAGTGTCATTAATATATCACCAACAGCTAAATTCACTATAAAATAGTTAGTCACAGTCTTCATACGAGGTGAAGTTTTTACCACGAAACACACAAGTCCATTTCCAACAAGCGCTACTAAAAACACTGTTGAATACATGAAATAAACACAGCTCTGAAAAATTGTGGAGCCCAGAAAGTCCGTCGATGAATTATCTGGATAGCAACTATCATAATCTGTCCAGGTTTTATTTGTAGCTGTTGTATTGGCATTTTCTTTTTCTAACCTGGTTGAATGCGATTCGAGGATCTCGTATAGTGTGCTTGTTTCATATTCTATTATATTGGCATCTAACATCATGCGCTTCTGTCTATTTTTACCTCCATATGATTGCCTGCAATTTATCGGGATGGTATCTGAAAAGAAAGAAAATTTTCGGTTAGTGTTTGTGATACATGTGTAGGTGGATATTTAAAGGTACATTACGATGGTGATATAAAGAAGAGCAAGATACATTGGATGGTCAGTGTATGACGACGCATTATAGCATAAAATGTGGAAAAAATGGATGGACATAGACTGACAATACACATTTCTGAGACAAGATAGAATGGACTATCTCGTAGGGGCGTACTCGTGTCGACCAAATCGAAAACCTTTTGTGAAATCACAGCCTACAAATCATAGGTTTATCATACGTAGTTTTTTCTTTATATTATGGAAAACGTCTGATTAAAAGTAACTTTAAGCTGGAGAGCATGTATGAGAAAACACTTATGAAAGTAGAATAAGCGAAAATTCTTATCAGAATCATAGCAAGTGGAAAAAAAATCTCTGTCTACTCCGTCGGGAGACTGACGTGATGCTATGTATGTATATATTTTTACTCAAATTGAACTCAGTTTATTAAAAGATTTTCCATAAAAGTGCGAACAAAACAAAGTCATAATTTTCGTTACTCTGTTGTATAAAATCAAATAAAAGCTACTCTCTACTCAAAATATAACGATCATTTTCAAAAACAATCTGTTTTCTTTATCGTTTTGTGCCGAGCTAACAAGCTTATATTTCTACGTACTAAATTCAACAAAATGAACGCATTATTATATCAAATTACGACTCCATATCGTGTTATAATAAAACCGGCCAAGTGCGAGTCGAACTCGCACACGGAGGGTTCCGAACCAAAAAACAACAAAAAGGCTTATTTGTTGCATGGGAGCCCCCCTTTTATTATTATTTTTTATTTAACGTGAGGGAAAATTCTTCATGGATGCTATTCCGGACTCCTACCGAATTACCTCACGTAACGCCTAACAGCCTACGGTTGGGAGCCCCGGGTTAGCCCACGAAAAGATGGCCCAGTAAATGTCCTTTTTGTTTTAATTAGATTTATTTTTTATTTAAATAGACTGCTCAATTATATATTTTTTTTTGTTTAACGTGAGGGAAAATCCTCATGGATGTTATGCCGGACTCCTACCGACTAAAAAAACCTCACGTCACGCCCAACAGCCTGTGGTTGGGAGCCCCGGGAAGCCTTCGGAAGGATGTCCCAGAACTCCCAACAGACCCACAGCCGCCACTGCGGCCTCGCCCAGTGGGTGGTTCGGGTGCTATCCCGCGTCTTTGGGGGGTTACGGGTGTGATCCCACTTCTAAGGGGGGGGCGTGCGAGAATTGCTCACGTCACGCTGCCGTCATGGGCCTGCTTCTGTAAGGACGGTGAGCCGCCCTCTCACCGTCCTCAGACCCCCGGTCATGGTGGCCGGTAGTCCTCGGCGAAGACACGTCGGCGGCGCCCAGGCCGCCGACTGCGGAACTCGGGTGGGAGAGTTCTCTCCCGTACCCGTCCCGCCGCCTCGTTCACGAGCATGACCTGCTCGCAGAAGGAGGCGGTGGGTACGGAACCCTAAAAAGTGTTGCTGTAATGAACCTAGTTATATTGAGTACAAAGACCTAAAAAGTTTTATCGGGTCTCGATGCAAACGTTATAGTTTAAACGTCCTTTTGGTGAGGTCTGTCTCAGCAGCCCAGACATCCATAATTTTACGATCATGTTTTGAATTTTTGATTTTGCTTCTTTGATTATGAATTTTTACAAAATAATTTCGATGTTTCACATTTTCCGGGCGTACCCATATTTTTTTCATTTAAAAAAGGTTAGAATAATCCTTTGCCTACTTTTATATTTATTCCATTTAAAAAACATAAAAAAAAACTGAAAGATACTTTAGATTAACAAAGAGTCACGCGGTTGCCGCGCAGTTTTGTTGGTAGGAAACATTCGAGTTGTAGTTTTATTAATAGAGTTTTAATTTTCACTGAACAAATACTCAAATTGAAGCGCTCGTGGCTCCGCAGACTCAGTGTTCTGTAAACGATCACTGCAGTAAGCAACTTTCACTATGGCCGGTCCATGGATGGGTGACCATCCATGTGATCACTTTGTGACATTTATTTGAGCGTTTCCGTGCTTCGGAAGGCACGTTAAGCCGTTGGTCCCGGTTGCCAGTAAAATGGCAGTCGTTAAGCCAAGTTGAAGGCTTTATTTCAACAGCAGGCAGTCACAACCTGCGCCTGTCCATTTAAACACGGCAATACGGCTCACAACGTATTACGTGGGACAAATTATAAAAAGGTGAAATGTGGGTATATAATATGCCTCTGCCTACCCCTTCGGGGATAAAAGGCGTGATGATGAAATACTCAAATCAAGCATCGTTAGAAAATATTCGCGTCATCTAACGTCACCTACTAAACTATAGCTTTTGATCGTATTAACCTGTGATTAATGTGTCAATAACGCGACACGCACTATGGAAGTTGTACGTATGGTGTGGCCAGACTGTGTCATAAAGTGTACGAAATTATGAGTAGTTTGTTTTATTTGAAGACCAAACATTTCGGAAGCCAAAATGGTCAAACATTTTCTTGGTTTTCAAGTTGGCAAAATTTACCTTAGGACAACTTTGTCGTCTCAATACTAAACAGCTAATCACAATACGTAAATATTCTGAATCACGGTGATCCATCGTAGAGTTTGGCATAGAGATATTTTTCAAATTTGAACTGAAAGTGGATTTAATGGAAATAAAAGCAATTTTTGTCGGTCAACCATTCAATCACATCAGCCTATTGAAGTTACTCGCCTATTTTATAAGTTATTGATAAGGTATAAACCTTATTGTACCTCCCTGACCAGACTGGTTGGTACTGGTTTTAGTTCGAGTCTTCCTTCTCTTCTGCCTCATCTTTCAGTCACTTCCAGGTGAGACTTTCTTGGGTTTCGCACATCGAGCATTTCATTTATTTATTTATTTATTTATTTATTTGGAACAAATAACAGTTACATGTTGTTGTAGTACAGTTAGACGTTTCAATACAATTGTTAAACATATAACCCACACCATTGTTCACGAATTGACATAAAACACATGAAATGGTCAGTAAAAAGAGAAAAACAAAAAAAGAACCTTATACAGTACAGTGTAACCTGGAAATTAACTTCTCAAACCAGCAAATAAGCAGTCAGAGACATGACTTTTAAATTGTTTGTTTGAAGTAGCAAAGATATCAATTTCAACAAAATGAGTGTTGTAAGTCTCAACAAGGCGATGAAGAGGGGCACGCACCCCCGCGTTGGTCTTGCAGGTGCTTGTGTAGAAAAGTCGCGATGCGCGCACCTCTCGCCTATGGACAGTTCGAGGTACTATATAACACAACCTATTCGTTAGATCAGAACAGTCATAGCGATTGTTACACAGGCCGTGCAGCATCATGGCATCAAGTAGTACTCGTCTAGATCTTAAGTCCAAAACATTGTAAAGCTCCAGCAGCTGTGCATAAGAAATCTTTGATCGATGGTATCTATAATGCATATTGCGTAAAAACTTTTTTTGTACTAACTCTATACTATTATCATACTTAGCATAGAGAGGGTTCCAAATTGATGTGGCATATTCTAACTGAGAACGTATGATGGTCTTGTACAGAAACAGAAGTGTGGAAGGCCGCAGGAAGTCGCGCGAGGATCTCATAACAAACCCATACATGCGATAGGCTTTTTTGATAATACTATCAATATGCTGATCAAGGTGCAAATTGGAGTCAAGCAGCACGCCCAAGTCGCGAACCGTACTAACCCTGTTTAGGAGTCCGTTATTGACGGAGTAGTCAAATAGCAACTTATTTCTATTTTTAGTGAATGATACTGTTTGACATTTTGCGATATTTAAAAACAACTTATTTTGGATACAATAATCATATAGTCTATTAAGATCATCCTGAAGAAGCAAGCAATCCTGAATGGTCCTACATGGTTTATAGATTTTAATATCATCTGCGTACATCAAAAATTTTGTATTTTTAAAACATTGCTTTACATCATTGATAAAAATAACAAAGAGAAATGGTCCTAATATCGATCCTTGTGGAACCCCAGAATGTACAATAATAGACTCAGATTTAAAACCATTTACAACAACTCTCTGAGTCCTATTCAAAATATATGAGAGAAACCACCTAAGTAAATTACCTCTAATTCCATTGAAGGCTATCTTGTCTAACAACAGGGAATGATCTACTTTGTCGAAAGCTTTCTGAAAATCCGTATAAACGGCATCCACTTGCACTCGTTGATCCAGGTTTCTAAACAAGTCATCAACATAGCTAAGAAGGTTAGTATTTGTCGAGCGACATTTTACGAAGCCATGTTGTTCGGGTATAATTATTCTATGTATGAGAGGATACAGTGCATCATGAACTAGCCTTTCAAATAATTTTGATAGCGTGGACAAAATGGAAATCGGCCGATAATTTTCGACGTTACTTTTATTGCCACTTTTATAAATAGGCGTAACAAATGCTTGCTTCCACATCGAAGGAAAGGTGCACTCTCGCAAACACTTATTTAATAGAAGATATAGTGGATTGTACAAGTGGTCGGCTAATCTAACTAGGAAACATGGCGGTAGACCGTCAGGGCCCGCACCCTTAGAGGGATCGAGTGATTTAATTGCTTTTTTAATTGACTCCTCCGTCAATTGAAGATCTGTAATACACGTAGACTGATCTGAGCACAGATTTGAAGGTTGCCAGGTTTTAGGATCAACAGTCGAGGGCTCATAAACAGAGCGAAAAAAAGCCGAGAACAAATTACATATGTCTGTGGGCTCCTGTGATGAAACCTCCCTATAGTACATAGTATTAGGGAAATTGCTTTTTTGTTTGTAGTTTGAAACATATGACCAAAAATACTTAACATTCATAGGTATACTATTTTCGACAGTGTTAATGTATTCCCGAAAGCGCGCAGCCATTTCTTTGTGTAATAACTTACGGTAACTAGAGAAGTGATTATAATCTGATGGATTCCTATAAGTTTTCCATTTCAGCCAAGATCGTTCCTTGCTTTTGAATATACGAATCAGAGTAGGTGAAAACCAAACAGGGAAACGTAAACTCCTTGAGGGTGTCCTGGGAACATGTCGTCTTATAATACTGTATAATATGTCATAGAAAGCGCTGACAGATTGTTCAGCTGGCAGATTTGATAATGCCTCGGACCAGTCAACCCTATTCAGTTCCTCAGCAATTCCATCATAGTTGGCTTTCCGGTAGTTGTAGGTACGCGTCGGTTGACGTTTCATTGGGTTGAACCGCACTTTCAACTGGGTGATAACGGAGTATGGTGGATGATGATTAACTACATTCAATAGTGGACAGCAAACTACGGCTTCTGAGTCGATGTTAGAAATAAATAAGTCAAGTGTGCGACCCAAGTCATTTTTAAAGTGATTATATTGCAGACCGTTAGTGAGAGATAGGAAATTTAGCAAATTTCGAGCGACGGTATCCAAAGATGAGTCTATACAGGCAACGACATGACTCCCGTTCGGGACCCAGTTTATGCATGGAATGTTAAAATCACCAACAATATAAAAAGAGTCAACCGTTGAGTCATTAACGATACGTTGTAGCATATCTAAGTACTGACTATATACGTCATGCGGGGTACCCGGTGGAATATACACGTTGCTGATGATATGACGTTTGTTGACTTCAGCCGCGGGCAGCTGTACTATAACCTGCTCTATAAAGTTGTCACCAAATTGCGTAGTCACTTCAGTTGGTTTAAGGTCGCGACGTATTGCCACCAAGACACCCCCTCCGTCACGCTTTCCAGTAGTAACTCTGTTTCTGTCGCATCTAAATACAAGGTAGCGGTCGTCAACAATTTCACTATCAGTGTTATCCGGCGTAAGCCACGTTTCGGTGAATATCAATACATCATAGGAATTAGCCAAAACATTCCTATGTAGTGCCTGCAGCTTTGAGCGGAACCCACCACAGTTCTGGTAATATATTACTAAATTATTAGAAGCCATTGATTGCAATTAAATAACGAATACATACTATTTATACGATATGTTGCAATACACGACAAGCACACAGCATTTTGGAACCGCAAACACCTTAAAAATAACGGTACAATAACAATACAATTAACAAAATATTTAAGAGTTTCCTCGCCACAGCAACCTCTCGGAAAGTTACCGCATGATATAATTTTGAAACAACAGTAATTTAAATTAGGTGCGAAATAATCACAGCTTACAGAAGAGTAACACTTGCAGAATAGTACCTGATAAAAAACTACAGAACCAAACAGACCCAGGTAGAAAAATAGCAAACACACGCACATCATTATTAGACTGATATGGTTACCAAGTTGAATCAGTGTGCATACTAAAAAATTACATAAAATTAGCATGAAGAACTTAAAACTAAAAATATATTTAGTGTCTAGTAACAGAAGACGTACTCGCTTGCTCACTCTCATTAATTTTTTCAAGATCTTCCTCAGATCGGACGGCAAATGCAGGGTAACCATCGGATTTACGGACCAGTACAGTCGAGTTTTTGATCCAAACATACTTGTATCCTCTTTTACGGGCAATATCACGACATTTGCGAAACAAGGTTTTGTTTTTCAGAGTTAGATGCTCGTTCAGATAGATTGGCAATGAGGCACCCAAAATTCCAACCTGATCCGTCTTAATGCTCCCAGTTTTCCGGCAGGCGCTAATTAAATTGTCACGTATTATTTTCGAACTCAGTTTCACAATTACATTCTTGGGTTTTCCATCGCGCTGTTGAGCATGGGGGACCCTATGTATGGACAGGATATCAGTCGGCGCCACAGGGCAGTTAGCAAGTCTACTTATAGTATCCATCAATGTAAGTAAATTCTCACCCCTTTTCTCAGGTACAATGCAAATCTCAATATTACATTGACGCGCTTGTTGTTCCATAGCGTCTATCCTGTTCTGCAAACTAGCCACCATCACCCCGTCAGCACCCTGCACCCTGGCGTAGTTGTTCTCCAAGGTTTCGAGCCGGTTCCTAATTTCCTCGTAGCCACAGTTCACGAATGCTAAAGATTTTTCAAGTTCTAGGTTTGCCTTTTGCAATGCAACATTTTGAAGCTTCAAATCGGTAACATCGGCGACCAGTTTATTAAGAATAACATCCTGATCGGCCTTCCAGGACATCAACATGCTCTTGAGCTCCTCAAACTGGTCCATATGCGGATGAACTTCTTCACCCCTAAGGCGCTTAACAGGTCTTGTTGCAGTGTTCTTGGAGTGGCATGCCTTAAAATCGGGTATAGATTCGACGGCCGTCACGGATACATCCGGCTCAGATCGCGTTTCTTGAAGCCTTCGGGTTGCAGGTGAAGTCTTTGGCGGCGAATAAATCGTGCGAGGCATTATTCTACTGTTCTTGAAATATTAACAATAGTAAAAAATAAAATATATGGAATCACAAGGGCACACGGCTATTTCGCTCGCTCGGCCAGATGTCTCCGTGGCGTAGAGTGCTAGACACACGCCCGCTAATCCGCCGACCCCAGTTCGCTTCTCACCGACAGTTTCTCTTTTTGGAATGTTTTCTGGTTTGAATTGAGGTAAGTGTTGAGAAATATTTGCTATCCCTCTTCAGGACCACCCACTGGGCGTACACCTCAGGTTTAAACACTGCACGAGGAATAAGGAATCTAAAATTCGCACAACAGCCAATCACAGCAATCAATTTCACTTATTTAACCAATTTACTAAAAAGTCACTAACACGTCTGACCATCACCAACAACAAAACAAAACTGAAATTTATAGATCAAAAGGGATATATAGATTTCAAATTATAGATCAAAAGGACCTTTAGTCCTAGGAACCTTTGTATTACACTCTGAGACTATTTGCTGTAATGAAGCTAAAACACGTACATTATTAAAAAATACGCTTTTATAATGTAAAATATTCATCTCAAGAGACGTAACAAACTTATAACGGTTATTTAATTTTAGTAGCTTAAGCGTGACTTATTCTTGAGGAGTCTTTGGTTATGATGATGCAAATTTAATGTTCCAAAGATGTAACAAAAAAGACTAAGGGGATTAACTTGTGATTGATAACAAGTGAGACTTGTGCTACATTTTCCTGATTCTACTAAGTAATATTCTATTCACTGTTTTTGCATTCGAAGGACATTGTTACACATCATTATCATCATCGAGATGAGCTAATCAAGTGCTATAAAATGTTGACAACTAAATATTAACTTTATTGAATTTCATTATTTAAATCTACATATTGTAGGAACATAGAAACACCCAATTTCAGTATCCAATTTTTTTTCGTGTCACACACAAATATTTGGTTCGAATTAGGAATCGAACCCAGGACCTCTGCGCGACAGTTACACTACCGCATCTGTACATTTTCCAAAACCCCGCATCTGTCCATGTTCAATATTTGAACACTTTTCCTTCAAACAGTTCGGGCTCTTCTAGCTCAGGCAGTACTATCCCGATCCTGCTCAAATTTTTATGGAGTATTCTTAGACAGAAACGGGACAAGTATGTAGTACATTGTATGTCTGTCTGTCACAGCTGCACCTCATGATTCTCGTTTAAAAAGCGCCCTCCATCGCGCACCATTCCGCGCGGCTAAGTGACGACGACCGGTACTGTGTTGCGTGTAATTACATTTGTGTTTGGTGTTTTTTACTTTCAAAACTTAACAAAATCATGACTAGGTTAGAGTTTTTATTCGTAGATTGTGTATTTCATAAAGATTTTGTACCTAAAATAGTTATTTTCAACGAACATTCATTGTATTTTTACGCGCCGTCGGCGTCACGGCGGCGCGGCGCCAAGCCCATACATTTGGATGAAATACAAAGAATAAATACTGTAATGATGACAATCTATCGTTATTTTATGTATTTTTATGTATTCTTTTATTGTTTTCAAGCATTGAATGTAAAATCTATTTCAATAATTTTGTGTAAAATTGGGTCGAAATTCTCGACCATTTTTTGCAAAACTTTCAAATTTCAAATAATTCTTTCTGAAATATATTTGTATGGCAGCACACCTTTTTTTTATGTTTATCGATTAGGAAAAGTCATGTAGCTGTAGATTGTAAATTTTTATGAAAAAAAATACACAAAAAAAATTAAAAAAAAAAACAAAGTTACTACCACCCTTTTGGGCCTCTTTTTAAGTGCTTGGTTCATTGTTCAATTTCTAATAAACTAAACACGTTTGTCAAACAAAACTCTGTGTAAAAAAAATTTAAGGACCATACTTACGAATAAAAAAAAATGTAAGCCACTTGAAGCACAGTTTTCTCAGAATCATGGCATGAACTTAACCTTTTTTTGGCGGTCGGCGGTCGGGTCGCCGAAATGAGTCATATTTTGAAAAGCTTGTAAATAAAAAAAAATGTATGTATAGTTGTATTGTGTCTGTTGAAAATTGTGAAATAGGATGTATTTAAAAAACTAAAAAAAAAAAATTTTTTTTTTTTTACAATTTTTGTAGAGAAAACTGTTGAAAAATTACAAAGTCAGTTTTCTAATAGAAATTAGTAATACATTACAAGGCAGAACTGGTCTTATCTATCATTTTATCGTTAGCTTGTTTCATAACGATTCCAGTGAGGTAAGTATTTTAAATGGCTACCATAGAAAAGTTATGAGAAATCGCCATTTTAAGAACATCAGCCGACGCCGCTCGCGCCGCGGGACGCGGGGTACACAGACGCGGACAGATGCGGGTTACCGCGCGCTGCCGCTTTAACAGACACGGACAGACGAAGGGAACGTTAGTAAATTTTGTGATGACGCCTTATTGTCATTGAATGTTGCAAAATGATAGAAATTGGGAGAGTATTGCATTTTACGTCCAGTATTGCATTGTCGTATTTCAACATCTGCAATTCAAACCACTAATCTGATTTTGCCCAAAGCAAAATAATTCTTTAACTAATATGATGGCCTTATTACAAAACATGGTTTAACATAAACATACATACATATATAGTCATACTTCTATCCCCGAAGGGGTATATAGTATAGGCGCAAATTTGACCACAGAGTTTTGTGACCCACGTAACAGGTAACCTATTGCCGTGTTGAGAGCAGCGAGGTCCCTTGGGTCAGTGTTTAGAAGGCGCAACGAAGCGCTGGAGAGGGGTCAAAGGCCTGCGTCTCGGAAAATCGAGGCCAGCGGTCCCTGCTCCAGCAGGAAACCGTGGAGACATGTAAGGTGCGACTTGAGCAACCAAAGGGGGGATTCGCCACAATCGCGGCCGTCAGACCGGTCATGGACGAGTGGCTGGAGAGGAGACACAGTGCTCTCTCATACCGGTTTCACAGATACTTACCGGGCACGGTAGCTTCGGTAGGTATCTGTGGCGAAGACACTGGGAAACCACGGCCGAGTGTCAGAACTGCGAGGACCACAGCGATGACACAGCGTTCCAAACGCTGGTAGAGTGCACGGCGTGGGCGCAACAACGCCAGGTCCTCGTAGTGGGTCTGGACGTGGACCTTGGTTTCTCGCTCGAGACCATGGTGCAAGCCATTATCTCCAGCGGGAGTAAGTGCAGGTGCAGGTGCAGGTAAGCAGGTCATGCTCGTGAAAGAGGTGGCGGGGCGGGAATGGGAATTATTATCAGAATAAAAAAAATATATGACATATATACACACATATATATATATAGTCTTCAATACATCAGTCATTTTATAAAGTTATTCAACATATATTTATATATAAATATGTGTTGAATAACTTTATAAAATGACTAGCTGACCCGCGCAACTTCGTTTGCGCCACATAAGAGAGAGTATTACCTGTTCCCGTCGCATTTACTATAAATATTTACGCAGCACACGCAACGAAGCTCTCAAAAGTAATAACTTTTCCCCCGTTTTTGAAACATTTACTATTACTGCTCCGCTCCTATTCGTTTTAGCGTAATGCTTTACAGCCTATGACACTCCACAATAACGTAGCTTTCTATTGGTGAAAGAATTTTTAAAATCGGTTTAGTAAATCCCGAGATTACCCCTTACAATTTAACAAACACACAAACTTTACTTCTTTATAATATTAGTATAGACTGATGTATTGAAGACTGGCCAAGTCAAATCTAACCTACTTTGAGATCTCACATTTTTTTAAAAATAATAGCAATTGTTATAGATATCCAATAAAGCAAAGAAATAAAGTTCAATACTTGTTCATAGTGTTATTTTGTTCCTATTAACACATATTTGGATTTTTAATTGAACTTGGCACTCATTTAGATCTCCATTCTTTTTACGGCGAAGCCTACAGACAAGCATATTTTTTGTATTGAACTTGGTTCTCTCCTTTTTTACATTTATGTTTTTGGTGGGTTTTGAGTCATAGAAGGGTCAAAAGTGGCACCAAGTGTAATTTCACACTCGGCGCTGGCTAGCCAGTTTCTTTGCTTGAACTTGGCTTGACACGCTGCCGCGTGTCTAGATTTTCATTTAACGAACCAATTTTTTATCGCCTGTTGATCATGAACGGTAAAATTTCCCTACTCTGTAGTCCAAGGTCAGCAATTACATCGATTACAATGGAAAACTTGGAAGGAATCTTTAAAACAAGTCATTCACGACTACTATTGGCAATAATCGCCAATTAAAACTCGCGTCCTTCAGATATCGATATCTTTGTACATTTCATAAGATAATTTGTGCAAATTCATAAAATAGCTCAATGGAATTTCATTATAACTTATCTTCTAGATACCAATTTTGCTTACTTACAGGTTAGATAAACTTTTGGACTGACAGGTGTGTCCAAATTATTAAATTTGCAGGCCACTCACAATTTTCAGTACTTCGCTTGGTACCGGCAGTAGAATTTCTTTCCAGTTGCCAAAAAAGATTATTAAAAAAGTTCCTTAGTACCTATTCGTGCATAGCTTGTGTCTCTAGAGTCTCGTAGTTCACATTTCGAAATCCTTATAGTTTCGACATGCATGTCCGTCCGTCCTCCAGAGCCCAGAAAGGTATGGCTACGTCGAAAAAGTGCTAAAATAAAATGAGGTGTACAGTCAAGAGCAATAATATGTATACATTGTCAAGGCTCCTAAAATATGTAAACACCTTCGGCTCCAAAACGAAGTACTCAACGT
Source organism: Miltochrista miniata (assembly GCA_933228765.1). Classification (NCBI taxonomy): domain Eukaryota; kingdom Metazoa; phylum Arthropoda; class Insecta; order Lepidoptera; family Erebidae; genus Miltochrista; species Miltochrista miniata. The sequence goes on from OW121758.1 coordinate 26,563,722, forward strand.
GAAGAGCATAAAATTGTAACCACGAGTTCACACCATAAATATATATACACTATTGCTTCATTAACATGTATTCACGCGTTGATTCATAAGGTGTACTCATCTTATATTCCTTTAAATTATATTTAACTTCTCCGCCAAAAACATGTATCTGAACGGTGCTGCATAAATATGTATCCACTTTTGATGAAAACCTCCAAATTAGATATATATGATTTAATATCTAAATAGAACCTTAGACAAAAAGAATACTGAACTGAAAAAATAATGTGTGCTCAAAATTGCATAGGTTTATATTGATATTTTGCTGGCACCGACTCTCAAAAATATTTTTTAATAATTTGATGTTGTAAATCCCTACTAATATTATAAATGAGAAAGTACCTCTGTCTGTCTGTCTGTTACGCTTTCACGCTTAAACGGGTGGAGTGATTGAGATGAAATTTGAAATAGGGATAGTTTGAGGCCCTGGGAAGGACATAGGCTACTTTTTAACCGACTGCGCAAAATGGTGGTTATGATTTTACGCGATAACGGCTTCTACGCGGTCGAAGCCGTGGGGAACAGCTAGTATTTGATAAATACAAAAATCGTCATATGTGTACCTATAATGTTTGAGGAGTTCCCTCAAGTCCTTATAAACTTTTTTTTCACAAGGAGAGCTCCGCTTATGGACTACCCACGCTGGCGAGGCATGGGCTCGTGTGAGGGGCGCCTGGGAATACTCACTAAAACTCCTTGACACCGATCTGCCTCTGTGACGGTGTTCTGTGATCTGTCTAATGCACCAAAACACTGAAGTCCTCATAAAGCTACCCATCAGGACAATATTTTGAAAAAAAAAAATACCAATCTGGAAATATATCCTTTATTCCGGTTTATTCCGGTCTGTAAATGTCGGAGTTATAAGGTAACAAACATTAAAAAAAACCTCCTCTTTTTTTGGAGTCTGTTAAAACATATTCGGGTTTGCGATACCAAACAACCCGTGCAAAGGTTTCAGATCGATTAACTAAAACTAATATTATAATACGGTACTTTAAAGAAAACAAACAAACAAACTTTGTCATTTTCATACACATATATAAGTCCCACAAATTATAATAAAGAATTTTTCTAAGAAAATAGATCGGTGATATTCGTATGGTTCGCGAAGGTGCCCGACCTACAGACATTTAAAGAATTTGTTTGTATACAGAGTTATGAAATTTTAGTTGTATACTTATTATTGGTGGAGTGTGTATATATATTTATGATGTGAACCCGTGGTTACAATTTTATGGTGGTACGTGGTTTTGGAGCCGAAGGTGTTTACATATTTTAGGAGCCTTGACAATGTTTACATATTATTGCTCGTGACTGTACAGTTTATTTTCATGATTTTAGTTTAGCAATTCCCCTACACGTGAGGTCAGAAGATTTTTTTCCCTCGTGTCTGCCTTATAGTGAAGGTAGGTGTCATTAAATAGGTCTATTAAACACGAATTGATTTTTTGATTCAGGCATCCACTTGCGTTTTAAAAAGCATTTTTGGTTATAATAGGGCGTGCCTGCTAAAGGAAGGGCTCGAAAATTGTGAAAAAAATCATAATGGCGAGAGATGAACTTTGAAAAAAAAACTAAAAGGGCATATAATATAGAATTTCGTTACTTCAAATAGAGACCTAAAGATGAAACATCATTACATATCTATTTATATTAAAGCTATGTAAACAAATCTAAACTAAAACTAAATAAATAAAAATATAATAATAAAGGGGGAATGCTGCCAGTCTTTTGGGCACGATGGCGGGGGGCTGCTATTGTGCCCAAAAGACTGGCAGCATTCCCCCTTCAAATAGCAGTATCTATTTATTCGCTGAGAGAGATAACCGTAGTCAAAATTTGCCCTACTGTAAATGACAATTTTATGTTTTACTTCTTAGTTCATGGGTTTTTTAAAGACGGGTTTTATGTAAATAATCAAACAAGATTAACATTCTTCATACAAATAATCGAAAAACAATTACATAGACAGGAACATGCGAGCGTCTGAAAGCGACACTTTCATTTCCAATATAAAAACTCGTGTTCTCACATTTCTTTTATTTGATCCCCATAATAATAATTTTGCTTTGATTATCAGATTAAATGTTTCCGGAAGAGTGTAAGAGCAAGAGCATAAAGCAATACATTCGTCCAGACTTATTTTTAGGGTTCCGTACCCAAAGGGTAAAGAACGGGACCCTATTCATGAGACTTCGCTGTCCGTCTGTCTGTCTGTCTGTCCGTCAGGAGGCTGTATCTCCAGAACGGTAATAGCTAGAGAGTTGAAATTTTCACAGATGTACTGTGATTAACAATTTACGTACAAACACACAATTCAATACATGCAACGATGTTGTAGACGTACCGTGTTTATAATGAGTCATTCAAATGTCATCAATATTCTAAAAAGGAAATTAAACATAGAGTACTCAAACTCTTTTGAAAATACATACTGTACCTACCGTAGAGGATCTGTATGAGGCTAGCATGATAGTTAACATCATAGAGCAACGCGGACTGTGCTATGGTGCTTAACAAATACCATAGAGCAATAAGTACTTGTTTTATGATATGTATTATTATTATTTATTATGGGCAACCAGTAGACGCTTGAAATACTCTATACTACTACTCTCCCGACTGTTGGCCGTTACGTGAGGTTTTTAGTCGGTAGGAGTTCGGCATAGCGTCTATGAAGAATTTTCCCTCGCGTTAAATAAAAAAATAGAAAATAGTTGGCTCCCATGCAACATTAGACGTTTTGTTGTTTTTTGGTACGGAACCCTCCGTGCGCGAGTCCGACTCGCACTTGGCCGGTTATTATGATTTTTGACGTGTTAATCTGTCTGCCGAGTGTTTACTTTTATGAGATCAAAGTATTTTGCATATACCTTTAAGTGGTTGCAAAATAAACAAACAAGATTAACATTCTTCATACAAATAATATAAAAACAATTACATAGACAGGAACATGCGAGCGTCTGAAAGCGACACTTTCATTTCCAATATGAAAACTCGTGTTCACACATTTCTTTTATTTGATCCCCATAATAATTATTTTGCTTTGATTCTCAGATTAAATGTTTCCGGAAGAGCATTATAGTCTGAAAATAAAGAAAGAAGCTTGTTTGATTACTTTGCGTAATATCGAGCGTACGTAAATAAAAATGTTTAGCATTTTTTTTTCAAAGTGAGGAAAATCCTACTAGGATGCTATGCCAGACTCCTACCGACTGAAAGCACACGTTTCCTGGTAAGGAGCCCCGGGTAAGCCCTTGGTAGGATGACCAGGGTAATGTTTAGCATGAGAATTTATATTATTGTAAAGTTTAAAATTTACATATTTACTCTGGTAAAATGCTGTTTGATGAAATACAAAATCGGTGGAGCGGAGTTGTAGCAATGGTTTAAACTTTGATTTGCTAGAAGTTGAATATTTTCACAAATTTAAGGTGAAAAAATGTTGGTCTCGAGCAGGACTCGAATCTGCGTCTTCTAATTTGCCGGACCAGCGTAGACGTAGCATCAATGTATCCTACATGGATGCTATGCCGGATTCCTGCCGACTATCCACGCGATAAAAAAAACGTGTTTCGTAATGAATGGCCAATGGCCATTCATTACGAAACACGTTAGCAACGTAGCGTGTCTAAGACGAACTGAGAAAATCACGGATATTAGCGGACTTTACACACACACTCTATCGTGCGTGAAACAGCAATCGTGCGCGAAAGAGCGCGCGTATAAAGGATGTGGAAGGAAAAGGGAAAGACCTCGCGCCGCGCTTGTCGGTCGTGCGCGCAATCGCGTTTCCTCAGGTTGCCTATACACATAAAATTCATTCGCGCACGATTAAGATGGCGGACATACGTACATGGAATCCTACTTCCTACTAATATTATAAATGTGAAAGTTTGTGAAGATGTTTGGATGTTTAGATGTTTGGATGTTTGTTACTCAATCACGCTCTAACGGCTGAACGGATTGGGCTGAAATTTGGTACAGAGATAGCTTATAATCTGGAATAACACATAGGCTATTTTCATCCCGGGAAAATGTTCCCACGGGAAGTCAGAACGGGTATCGAATATCACGCGGGCGAAGCCGCGCGCATCAGCTAGTAAAGAACTAATCTTAGGGTTAATTACATTGTACAAAACTTTTCCTTGCCTTTGTAAAGAAAAAGGTTTTCCCGACGCCAATCGTGATTTTGTGGTTAAGAAATTACAAAGTTTAAGGGGCTCGTTCCGAAAGGAACATAAGAAAGTTACAGACAGCCAGCGAACATGATAACTTGCGCCACGCGATGTCTTCTATCCATTTTTCACCGCAACACCCACGTTCTTCAGTAAAACTGTGTGAATTGCACACACTTCAACATGCGCCAGTTTCGCGCAATCTATCCCGCGCGATTAGCCTTTACACGGCCGCTCATTCCGCTGAGGAAAACAAACGCGAGCAAACGCGCGCGAAAGAACGGGTAGCGTAAACAAACTGTACAAAGACAGTCGCGCGCGAATGAGCGTGCAGGCTATCCCGCGTGCAATCCTGTACGCTCCTGAGAACGCGCGATAGAGTGTGTGTGTAAAGGCCGCTATTGTCACGATGTCTCAGTTGAAAGTGACAACATACGTGTGTGTCCAATAGTGTAAATGACTAGGAAGAATTTATAAAGTACAGCTAATATGACAAATTGCGTTTGTCACCTCGCAAGTGTGATCGCCTTCCTTCCCTAATAGGCAAAGGGATTAAAGGTTATATCTTTTGTCAGGTCGCGTGTAACGCCAGATCCAACCACTTAATGTCTACCTATTTTTGCTTATATTCCGAACTAGCGGACGGCATAAGGTTTCACTCGCGTAGCTCCCGTCCCGTGAGAAAACGGAAATAAAATTTAGCTTTGTCACCCAGGGATAGTGTAGCATCCCAACAGTAAAATATTTTATTAATTCGGTTGAGAAGCTTCGGAGCCTATTCGATGCAAACCTACAAACAAACAAATTTTTCCTCTTTATAAAATTTGTAAAGATTAGTATAAACAAAGCATTACGGCCACTATACATTTGAGGTATAATACATACAATGTACAATAAGAAAGTCCTGGATATGAAAAATGTAAGCATTACGAATGTATAAAAAAATATGACACTATTTTATTTTGATAACTATACGTTGTCGCTCGAGCCTGCGACAAAGGCGAAGGAGTATATAATTAGACAAAATATATCATTCTCTTTACCATGTATAGTTATAGAAATAGGAAATACTCATTCCATATTCACGCATGAAGAAACTTTCTTTGCATTGTTTGAACATAACGAGCTTGTTAAATTACATTTCTTCTGTATTCCTATGAGACGGTCCAAAATCTTGGCCTTATTACACATATTATTAGAGTTTTCATACAGCATTGAACAAATACTGTAGAATATAATTTCACAGGGAAACTCACCACTGCATTGCAACATTTGGTGCGAGAGTCCGACTCGCAGTTTCCTTACCTCCTAACCACTAACATTATCCTAATAACATTGTGTCAAAGTTTATGTACTCCTGAACTAGTTCGGCGTACATCTGACCAAAATTACCACCGAGGTATTTTACTATCCACGGGAACAAATTTGGTCGAACAAGTTCCTGTAGGATAAGGGAAATACATAAGCTTTGCTTAAAGAACTCCTAGCATTGTACAATGAAGAGAATATTGTTATAATAAGTTACGACCCTACCAGGGCGAGCGTTCTAAAGAAAAATTCAATCCATCGCCAGATCATCAACTATTTCTGAAGCTTTTCGTCATAGTGACAATGTGTTTTCACTAGGTACATGCAGAGCAGTTTAGGTATTATACATTCTATTTCCTTACTAGTGATTATATTAATGCAAAAGTAACTCTGCGTGTTATGTTCTCTTTCTCACTTGAACCACTGAACCAATATTTATTAAAGTTTTTAGGTATACCTAGAGGTAGCTTTAACCGTGAGAAGGGATATAGGTTACCTTTTATGGTGAAAAAAAAAGACTTGAAGAGGTTGAAATAGGCGATGAGATGGCATGGTATCGGAATGCTTTTCCCCATGCGTTGAGCCGTGGGCAATAAATAGCATAAAGCAATACATTCGTCCAGACTTAATTTTTATGATATTTGACGTGTTAATCTGACTGCCGAGTGTTTGTTTTTACTACTTTTATGAGATCAAAGTACTCTATATACCTTTAAGTGGTTGATTTTTCAGTAGGCGTGCTTTCATCTTTTACTACTGCATTACCACATGTTAGCAATAACGCTACTGAAAATAAATATAAGCATAAGTGCATGCACTGTACTATTTATTTACAGTTTAAAAATATAGTTCTATCAAAGCCGTGCTCTGTAGACCCACTTTAGAATTTTGTAACACGGTTAGTTAGTTTGTAACGGGGTTTATTTTTATATACCACTAAGGTGGCAGACAAGCATACGGCCCACCAGAAGGACCGGTGGTCACCGCAGCCTATGAACGTTTGCAACACCAGAGGTGCAACACTCGCGCTGCCGACCCTGCAAAAACCTTCTAAGACCCCTTTTGAAGAATCCCATACTGTAGGCGTTTGGGAAAACCGAGGCAGGGAGGTCATTCCACAACTTGAGCGTGCGTGGAAGAAAACACCTATCGGATCTAACCGTGCTGGAACGCACCGGACGCAGAGTGTGAGGATGAACTCCCTGTCTGTGGCGAGTGGTGCGATGATAGAACGTAGCATCATATCAAACAATTCCCTTGTGGTGGCCTTATGGTTGTGTCATCATGTCAGACTAAAAAGAAGACTAAAACCCTTCTAGCCCAACCAGTCTGTTTGGTCCGCATGGTACGTTAAGAGAGACCACCCGTCGCTCCCAGAATGGTGAAGATTGTATACAGTAGGTAGGCGATACATGAAATCATACAGGGCAGGTTCTCCAAAGTAAACTAATGATTACCATGTCACCGGCCAAAATGGCCAGGGTGCTACGGGCGATGCGGTTGACCATTTGTGATAATTCCATTTCTGTCTCAGGATCGACTAAAGCGTAAAATAGTAAACGCGGTGATCTCTACAGAACATTGAGCTAGCAAGATTATTTTATTTATACTCAATGCCATCAAATACAGCACGGATAGTAAGATACTTTCAATTTCTCCGATAGATTACCTCAGATCACAGGCTTTCTACGTTATTGCCTTTGTGGCACAGATATTATAGCGTTTTGACCTACATTCACTTTTTTATTTTAGCTCTATGATGTGTGAAAATTATTTAGTTTTGACGTTTAAACCCACACCTTGTCTTTCTTCTTCCACAAACGAAGTCATTTTGATTTGTGTATTTGGAGAAGGTCAGCAAGCATGAATTAATCATGGCTAAGTATGTAATTTAGAACTGTATTTGCAGAATGTACGGCACTCTTAGATTTGATCATTGTAGTTGTAATATAATAATATATCTCATCAATAAAGGCTATTTGTATTTTTATTGTATAATCTATATCTACAACATGCAATTCAAAGAAGTACTGACGCACGAATATTTTCAACTAAACTAACTTCCGGTCAAAAGTTTCAAAGCATACACCGGATATATCTGTCAAAATACTTTTAAAAGTTCGCTAATGTTCTCTAGTAATATTAGCTCTATGTGTTTACAAACCCAATTTAAAGATTAAAGCATGCCCAATCCAAGATGTTTACCAGTTCTTCTAGAACTTATCGAGGAAGTCAAATGTTTCAAACGTCGTCGGTCTCTCGTTTATGAGACAAATATTTATAATAAATTGCCTTCAAATTATGATTTGAATTTTCTGTAGTAGTAAGCCACATAAATACTATCAAAAACATATTTATGACATACCTTTGACAGATAGGTTTCAAAGACAAGATAATATTCTGGTAGTTTTTAATGACGAAAACAAAGTTATTTTTTTTTGTATATTCAGCTCACTAAATTGACGTCGCCAGCTTGAACGAAAGTCATGCCGCATCTAAAAACTGGTGGCCACTCTCACAGTCCGTAAGACTTCTGACAGTGGCCCTCAAGTTGGCTGCCCTGTGATGTGTCTTGTCACGCTTCGCTTGAAGAATCTGGAATTATAGGACGAGGGAAACACATGCGCGGGTAGGTCATTCCAAGTTTTTATAGTTCGAAAGAGAAACGATCTTATGAATCGCTCAGTTTTTGAGAAGATTCTTTCCACTGTATGAGTGGTACCTGTGCCGGGCAGGCGTTGTTCGGGAACGCAAAAGGTCTGGGAAAAGAAAGAGATCGGGTTGAAGAGCTCTTCAGAACACTAGCCGTAATCGCTAATATAATATAATGCATAGGATTATCATTAAGTTCTTATGTTTAAATTCAAATAAAACAAAGAGTGTGGAAGACATCATCGATTTTTTTTACTTGTTTAAAAGACCTGTCTCTCCCATTTCTGCGGAATATAACATCTTTGAAATGTCTGCTATGGCTTTTCTGGGTGTTGCGAATCCATAATGTCTAATTTTCATTGGCACATAAATCAGGCTGAATTTTATTGAAAATAAAAATAAAATAAAATAAAATTTATTCCCTTTGAAATTTTTAAAAAATTATTTAGGTTTGTCAAAATTTTTGTGACTCTACCGGGGGTTCGGAAATGCTACAGACTGAGAAGAACACCCCAAGAAACTCAGATCTTGATTTTTTTGCATAGATCTGCGACATCAGAAAAACCTCAAAAGAAAAAATCGAACGCGGTCAAAGCGCACGATACTGCTGATTCGGTTTCTCAGGTGATCTAGTTAGTTTAAATCAACTCCACATTAAATGACGTAAAATGAGCGAAGCGCGTGGTATGTTGCCCGAACGAAATACACGAATTTTATTATATTCACGTGTCTCAAAACACGTGAAAATCGTAAAACATCCAAGGTGATAAGGCAAAAATACAGACTAAATAAATGATGATAATTTTAAAGATGTAGCTGTAACAAGATAGCCACTGTCAACTAACAAAGTTCGGAAGGCTTTATCAAAAGATATGGTCTTTTCAGTGTCAACTGTAGTAACAGGGGATTTGAGTGTTGATCTCATAGGAGTATATACCTACAATGCAACACAAAAAGACAAATTGAAATTAATTATTTCTCTGTTTTCCGGAATTCTCGTAAATGGCTAGATCGATTTTGCTGCTGGACTTCCAGGGATGGTTAAGAGTTCCTTTTGTTTTGCAGGAAAATAACAATTTCTCAAGAAATTTAGCATTTGCAAAATGACGGATAGCTTTACGCTTATAAGGCTGAGGCCGCACTTGCGTTTTTCCGCGGCGGTTTCTAACCTCAAAGTATCATCAAACTGTCAAAATCAATCAAGTTAAGTCAAGGTTTGACATTTTGAGGTTAGAAACCGCCGCAGAAAAACGTAGATGCGGCTTCGCAGTTAAAGGCCAGGATGTACTACTATTAGCCACCACATAGACAAAACTTGTAATTGATGAATGTATTAACTGCAAAATGTATACAAACATCTCAAAATGTACTCGTCTAATAAATGTTTTTACATTTATTTATAGCTGTTGAAATTAAATCTTTTGATTGCTTTCCCGAAATATTCATTACATCCGCTGTACGTAGTTATGTGTAGCATCACGCTAGAAATTGAAAGTTTGTTTATGAGATAGAAAACAAATTTATATTTATGAGTTGTTATACCTATATATCTAACATCGTCCTCGGGGCGTTGTATGCGGTTTTTGGAGCCGACATAAAATAATATGCTCCTAAAATCTAAAGTACTGATTATATCAATTTTAATACCTCATTGCGAGAGCCCATTCTCATAAGAAGAGAGGGTGGATATTAATTTACAAGGCTATATCCCGTGGGTGTCACAGATACTTACCGGACACGGGTGTTTCGGTAAGTATCTGTGGCGCATACATAGGGAGGTAACACCCGAGTGTCAGCACTGCGGCGACTGCAGCGAGGACACGGCGCTGCATACTCCGGTAGAGTGCTCAGCATGGGCGCTACAGCGCCGAGACCTCGTTGCAGGCCTGGGCGTTGACGTTCTCACACTGGAGACCATGGTAATAGCTATGGTCTCTAGCGGAAGCAAGTGGGATGCCGCTGCACCTTTTTGCGAGCAAGTTATGCTTCAAAAAGAGGTGGCGGGAAGGGACCGGGAGAGGAACCTCCCTCCCGAGTTCCGCAGTCGGCGGCGAGGTCGTCGCAGGCTGCTATACGCCCAAGACTACCGACCTCCATGACCGGGGGCCTGAGAACGGTGAGCTGGCTGCTCGCCGTTCTTACAGAAGCAGGCCAAGACGATGGCGAATATCTCTTTGCCCCTCATAGTGGTGATAGTGGTGGGACAGTACCCAACTCCCCCCCCCCCTTCCCCAAGTAGCGGGTTCACACCCGAACCGACTCTCCAGACGCGGGATAGCACCCGAACCCCATAGGCGAGGTTGAAGTGTTCGCCAAAGTCTGCCGAGAGCCCTGGGACGTCCTTCCGATGGCTTACCCGGGACTCCCGGCCGTAGACAGTTGTAGAGCATCGTGTGGTTTTAGTCGATAGGAGTCCGGCATAGCATACATGTAGGATTTCCACACGTAAAAAAAAAAGGCTATATCCCGTTAAGAGGATGCTGAGGTGAAACCAACGCAACTGGAAATGTGGTGGGAGGCAGACATATTAAAAAATATCACTGTTTTGGAGTTGGCTCCATCGTCCTCCATACTTTTTCTAGAGATAACAGTTCGATATTTCAAAGGCACACCATTAAGCTACTTCCAAATTGCACGGTCCAGCTCTGACGGCGTTTGACTACTCATTACCTTGGAGCTGTGTCAAGGAGGCGCTCCATCTTGGTGACAAGGTTTACCCGAGTAGGACAATGCTCAGTTTGGGAGAAGCCCTTTCCACTCCACTATGGCTAATACGTAGTCGCACCAACCACTGCTGCAGTTGCACCTGGTTGTGGCGAAAGTCCCTCTCCCTCGGAGCTTTGTCCACCACAAACGTGAACAAGCTCGTACGCTACGTACCTACCTATAAATGTTAATTTTACCTATGTGAGTAGGTCAAGGCTCATCCTTCCAGGGAGTTACCCGACGGTAGACAAAAAGTAGAGCTGCCTCTACTTCTCTGTCTTGCGCTGGGTAACTGTGGATTTAGTCAGTTTTCGTACCGCATTCCACAAGTAAAGAAGAGCAGTGTGATTAGTCTAAAAACATACATATGATCATGCTTTTTTCCCGAAGGCGTAGGCAGAAGCATATTATATGCAAACATTCACCTTTTTTTTGATTTTGTCCCACGTAGTAGGCGGTGGGCCGTATTGCCGTGTTGATATGCAGGTTGTGACTGCCCACTGTTGAATTTTTTTCAAGCCACTCATTAAGGCCTTAAACTTGACTTAACAATTGCCATTTTACTGGCAACCGGGACCAACGGCTTAACGTGCCTTCCGAAATAAATGTCACAAAGTGTTCATGTGATGGTCACCCATCCATGAACGCCCATAGTAAATGTTGCTTACTACAATGGTCGTTTACAGAACACTGAGTTCGCGGGGCCACGAGCGCTTCCGCGCGGCAACGAGCGCTTCTAAATAACTCGGCTTAAACTGGCAGGAACATTCTATTCGTCCCTATGATTGACTGTCACTAACTTGTATCTAAGCAACTAAAGTTGTATGTTGTCCGTAAATTAATAATGAAGGTCTTACTTGTTATTATGATGTCACGCCGTTTTTCTCCCTTAATTACTCCCCAAGGCTATTATACTGCTTGCCTCTTGTCTTATGGTACGGAAATAATCCTTTTGTTACACCGCTAGCCTGTCCTTTGGGAGACTTTATATACGGAAGAGGAAGACAATTATTATTACTGAAAACTTGTTGGATTTTTTAAACTACTTACGTTGACAAATTAAAATACTAAGCAGATTATCGAAAAAAAAAATCACCAAAAAGGAAAGATCTGTCCATTGCCCTGTCTAGGTGAAGAAGAAATCCTTCATATCGAAGTCAACTAACAAGTTTCCAGAAAGGGACGTTAAGTAGTTTCACCCACGTAGTTCCTGTTCACGTGGGAATACGAAAGTTAAATATAGCGCAAGTCACTGGAGGATAGTGTAGCTTCCTAATAGAACAAAAAAGAAAATTATTTAATTGTGGCTCTCATACATAAAACTTTTTTATTTGCCGTTTTTTTAGTTTGGAACCTCGGTGCGCGCAACTAACTTGGCCAATTTTTATTATATGTGTGGGATTTCCACATGTAACATAAAAACCGGCCTAGCCCTCATTCATAAATGCTATGCCGGACTCCTTCCGATTAAAACCACTCGGTACCCTTCCATATGTCTAAGGTCGGGAGACTCAGGAATGACATTTAGATTTAGTCATGCCGACTGTGGCGACCGCCACATAACGAAGATCAACTGAAGTCCTACATCGCGATATCGGATTTCTCACGGCGATGAATGATATTAACAACAGTCCAACATCAACCTTTTTCGGGCACAGTCATGAAAATATCCAAGCTATCTACTTATCAAAGATACTTTCTCAATATGGATGACAATGTACACATAATTTTGAAACTTTCGTCGTAAGAATAACGGATGATGTTGCTTCCACCATCAACAATATTATGACTCAGTATTTTAGGCTGAAGGTATACTTACGGTGCTTATGGCGTATTTTGTTTTGTAAAAATATTTTGAGAAAAATAATTTGCTGTCAACAAAATTATGACTGTATTTTACGCAGAAGGTACTATGTTTACCGTGCTTATGGCATATTTTATTTTGTAAAAATATTTTGAGACAAATAATAAATAAATATTTGTTGACATATTCACACAACATCATCTAGCGAGCTCAAATTAAGCAATGAGAATGCAATATAAGCTTGTGCTATGGGATCTAGGCGACACTGTTAGAAATACTTATACTTTTCAAAATACACACCTACATAGAAAACATAGAAACTTCAAAACAAACATTTGTGGATCACATAAACTGCATTGATGCAGATATCATAACTGCATCAATGCAGTTTATGTGCCAAGTAAAGTTACTCCTAAAATGTAGTTGATGTAATACGAATATATTACGTTTTCACATGCATGGCGCTTCGCATTAATTGTAATTAGTGCTAAAAGCTTTAATACAGTTCACACAAAACGTACAAACTAAAATTACGGAGACTATAATATAGTCTTCGTAATTTTATATAGTCTCCGTAATTTTATACAGAATGAATTTTTGAAAAGTGTTTGGATGGCCAAATCCGAAACTACACTCGAGAGCAATGAATCCGGGTCACTTAAAGAATGTTAAAAATCTCGGAAACTAAAAATGATAGGTTAATGCAATAAATTGTATTTAATAGACAATGTAATACTCCTTAAATGAAAGTAAAAAAAATATGAGTCACCATACATTTTATTAACACAAAATTACATAAAGAAAAAACTGCCGATCTCTCTTTAAAACAAAAATAGGAAACATGAAATTTTTGAACTTTATTACGATTTTCTTGAATTTTAATACTTCGTATTGCCTCCTCGTGCTTCCATTACTGCGTTTACGCGGTTTGGCATGCTGTACACCAAGTTCCTTATACGATTTTGGGGAATATTCTCCCATTCCTCTGTGAGAGCAATTTTGAGCTCACGAAGCGTGATTGGGGGAGGGTTTCGTTGTTTTACGCATCTGCCTAGCTCGTCCCAAGCATGCTCGATCGGGTTGATATCCGGGCTGCGCGCTGGCCACTCCATACGAGTAATGTTCATCTCTTGAAGGTAGTCATTCACAATCCTACCTGTATGAGGTCGGGCATTGTCATGCATAAATATAGCATCCTCACCTAAATTGACCATAAATGGACCAACGTGATCATTGAGGATTTCTTCCACATATCTTACGCTAGTTAAAGAGCCGTTTTCTATGATCACCAGCTCTGTGCGACTTTCAGAAGAAATTCCGGCCCACACAAGTACAGACCCACCACCGTAGGCTACTTTTTCTTCGATGCATGCTTGCTTGAATCTTTCCCCTGGTCTTCGATACACTCTGTGTCTTCCATCGTGCTTGTAGAGCATAAATTTTGATTCGTCGGAGAACATAACTTTTGACCAATCTTCAATACTCCAATTTACGTGGCTCTGGGCATACCTTAGTCTCGAAATACGATGCCCACGCTCCAGTTTAGGGCCGTTTGCAGGTCTAAGGGGTTTTAAGTTAGATTCAGCAAGCCGACGTCTTACTGTCCATGCACTTGGGTTACTTCCTCCGAGGCGTCGAAACTGATTGGTGAGTTCAGTTCCTGTGAGAAAGCGATTTCGAAGCATGGTGTTCACCAAGTATCGGTCTTCTCGTGCTGTGGTACACCTGGTTCTGCCCGTTCCTGGTCTGCGTAGGTTAGAACCAGTTTCTTCGTAACGTCGGAGAACTCTTTGTACTGTTGACAGCGACACACCGACAGTCCTGGCTGTATCGCGCTGACTCCGGCCGGTTTCCAGCATTGTAAGTATTCTGGTGCATTCTTCAGGCGTAAGCGACATAATTTCAGCTTGATTAATGAATATAGAGCACTATCAACATGGTTTATGTACCCACATAAATGACAGATTACAAACAAAAGCAACACCAAATGCTGTAATTTCGTAGTTCCATTTTCGAAAGTGGCCCTTTTTCAAATTTGATTTTTTTATGATATAACTTTACAATAACTAAGAAGTTTTAATACCTTCATTTAAGGAGTATTACATTGTCTATTAAATACAATTTATTGCATTAACCTAGCATTTTTAGTTTCCGAGATTTTTAGGATTCTTTAAGTGACCCGGATTCATTGCTCTCGAGTGTATAAGGAATAGCTAAAAATTCACCTGTATAGTCTCCGTAATTTAGTTTGTACCCTGTACACGTCCTGTACTACCGTTAGTACAATCACCCTGTACAACAGTTTAAGTAGGAACAGAAGTAATCGTATCATATTATGATAGAGAACTACTCTGTTATTTTTATAAGTAATGTTGTACATTTTTTTTTATTCTCAACTAATATACATTTAAGAATAGCAACCTATTCTTAAATATATATTAGTTGAGATGTCTTAGTGGCATAAAACACCTTTTATGCCACTAAGGCGGCAAACATACATACGACCCACCTAATAGCAAAAGGTCATTGTATCCTATGGACGTTTGCAACTTCAGAGGGTCTGCCCTGCAAAAACCTTCTATAACCCCGTTTGAAGAACCCCATCCCACTGGAGGCATTCGGGAAAACGATTATCCTACTATCCTACTAATATTATAAATGTGAAAGTTTGTGAAGATGTTTGGATGTTTAGATGTTTGGATGTTTGTTACTCAATCACGCTCTAACGGCTGAATGGATCTGGCTGAAATTTGGTACAGGGATAGAGTATAGTCCGGAATAACACATAGGCTACTTTTTATCCCGGGAAAATGTTCCCACGGGAAACGGGAACGGGAACCAAATTTCACGCGGGCGAAGCCGCGCGCATCAGCTAGTAATACATATTTGTGTCAAAACGTACTTTAATTCAATTTTCAATAGCGTTACCTTCATATCGATAATAATTCACAGGACTTCGTAGAACTTTCAGCAAAATGATTTAAAATCAATTAAATAATCTGAAAGTGCCTATATATCTTTTACAAACCATTTCGAAAAGGAAATTCTATTAAACGTGAGCAAACTTGGAGAGGATCGTTTATCTTTTGTCTGGCATCAAGCGATACTTACTGTTTGTGTTTCAGGGTTCCGCAGATAAGAAGTGTTTTAATAGTTTTACCATGTCCATTTCTACGTCTGTCTTGGTGAGAGAATAAATCAAAATTCTTATATTTTTCCCGCCAATTCCTTACGCCTAACACACACAATTTTTTTTAAGTATTTCGTACCTTAAAAAAAACAGCAACCCTTATGGAATCACTTTTTGTCCCTCCATCCGTATATCTGTCAAGACCTTTGTCTCGTGAACGTGTAAAGGTATCGGGTAGAAATTTACCATACATATATTTAATCTATGGTTCCTTGCGCTATTAAAAATCAAAATCAGAAAAAAGCTAAGGCTCTTTATGTCGCATAAATCTCAAGGGTCTCAAAATAATAGAATACTTTCCGTTGACCTAGAACTATGAAATTTAGCAAGTAATATTTATTTAATACATATTTAGGTAAGAACCTACATATATAGGGCAAAATCTAAAACTAAACATTTCTAATTAAATCATATTGGTCTTTAAAGTACGTAATCAAAAACTGTGAGATTCGACTCCTTCGAGTAGTTAACGTGAAAAATTTGTACGGAACCTTGAGTGGACGAATTCGACTCGCTCTTGTCCCGTTTTATAATTCATAATAAATATTTGGCGATGCATATTTTGTAACATTTATTTTCTATGTGTGGCAATGTCTGGTCTTAGGCTTGTCAATGATCATTGAGCGTGTGAGAGCGCCATGATCGATTCATTGTTTTTTTTGCTGTGGCAACAGCTCTCTCAAGGAAACGGACCTTCTATGGGTTTTTTGTGCATGGACGCAGGAATTGCGCAGCAAACTGGTTTTGAAAAGGATTTTCTCGAGGATTCGATAGTGAGGGTATAAATAGCCCTGCTATGAAGTTCCAAGCCTCTTTTACCGTCTTCTAAGGAGCAGTGAAATTTGAAATTACTCTGAGTAGCACACCTCAATTTTCGTTAGAGGTCAGACCTGAGGACTTGTTAAGGAGATTAGCCTGGGTTTCACCTATTCTCCTCAGAAAGAATTAAATTCTGTGATAACCTATACCCAGATTCTGGTAAGTTTCAATTAACTATTTGGTAAGCGGGTCGATTTTCGTCTGTCGCGCAGTCAGTATCTTAATTTGTCGTTTCTTTCACGACAGGGTTTTTTTGTACGGGGAAAAGTCGAACAGCCACATTTGTAATACACCCAATAACACGTGGACTTCACGAGCGAGGTGACTTGAGAAGAACCTGCAGTCTTCATACACCTGGCATTACCATCAGCCACTGCCACTCTCCGCTCACACTGCAGGCCAGTACTTGTCAGCATACTTATACGTGTAGTCTAGCCGCCTAAGTTACTTCCTCACGCTGATTTAGTGTAGTGCTGTACTATTAGTACCTAAACCCGTAATATTCTTATGTATATCTGTGCTTTCTGTATCTATGTAATCTCATTGTCTCTGTAGTGTACTGTGTACTATATAAATATATGTGTGTACACCCTATTGGCTGTTTTCGTCAGAGCCCTGGCCTCCCTTGCGCACCCACTAGAAACTCTGTAACAAGGCGCCCTGGGAAAGAGTTCTCTGCATAGCTTCCTCGCGCTAGTTGGTGAGTAACATCATTGTGTTATAATTTATGTAATAAAAATGAATCGTAAACTGTATTGCTACTTGCAAACTTGAGATCGTGGAGGTATTCTAATAATGAAAATTTGTGTCCAAATAAATACATACATAGACAGTGTTAAATACCTAAATAGGCCGTGAGGCGGCTGTTGTTATTAAATGAAAACAAAGCTGGTAAAATCACTGCTTCGTTTCCGTGCTTCGGAAGGCACGTTAAGCCGTTGGTCCCGGTTGCCAGTAAAACGGCAGTCGTTAAGCAAAGTTAAAGGCCTTTATAGGTGGTTTGAAAAATTTCAACAGCGAGCAGTCACAGCCTCCCCTGTTCTTCTCAGCACGGCAATACGGCTCACCGCCTATTATGTGGGACAAATTCCAAAAAGAAATGTGGGAAAATAATATGCCTCTGGCTACCTCTTCGGGGATAAAGGCGTGACCATATGTATGTATGTATGCTCAACTGCTAAATCCTAGTTTTCCCTTAAAAATAAATCGGCATGCGCTTTCCCGAGTGCACGAAGGCTGCCCCTACAACTTGTACTAGTTACAAGTTAACGATGCCTTGTTTGTCCTAATTCAAATTCTCGCTTATTGTATCTGTGACGCGTTAAATATTTATTGTTTGTCTTGATTAACTATGTACCTGTAAAAAACTTTTATAAATAAAGTTGATATAAAATTGGCGGGACTGCCAAGGCCTTTATTAAATTTAAAACAAGTGAACAAGTAAAGTGCTCCACCAGTTTGAGGACCCTGCCAAGTAGGTATCATCCTGGCCGAGAACATGGCCTGTCCAGGTCGAGACGCCATAAATATGAGCAAACACAGTACATCTGTACACAGATATACCTACATTAACTGATATACCTAACTGCTACTCGAGTTATTCAATGAACAGTAAAAAAAATAGAATTCAATTTTCGGTCATGTCATTCAACTCTCCGATTTCATTCAGTATCTCATCACTGAACTAACTCTTGACCTGTGCCAATCTGATATTAGATCTGTCGAGAATGGAATGTATCGGGAATCAGTTCAAACGTAAGTACCGACGCCTGATCAACGAGTTTTATTTGAAGTGAGAAAGAAACTTGATAGTTAGTGCTGTTTCTGTTTACAGGGTTTTAGATAGATTAGTTCAAAATACTCACGAATATAATAAAAGGTACACTGTTCATTCACTTGGGACATAGCGATCTTATTAAAATTAATTAATATTAAAGTTGTGGAATAATCCAAGTGAGTTCGTTTGCATAATGTATTATAACAAGTTCCATTATTATGGTAATGACATCATATTAGGTTAAAATTTTGTGCACTCATCAAAATGTCAATGACAACGCAATAATTTTAAAAAATCTAACTTCTTTTTCTATTAAATAATCAACACAAACTTATTATATAGAGGATAGACCTTTTTGTTTGTTATCGATAACATTAGTGAACTGATAAAAAAATCGGTTGTCTGTAAAGTCGGTTTACTGACGATGGTTGCACGTGACAACGTCATAAGAAAATAAAAATAAATATAAAAATAAAAAGAAAAATAACAAAAATAAAATAAAATTAACGATACAAAACAAAAAGAACACATCGATTGATTATTGTTGATTACAAAATAAATGAAACGCCTCAGAGCGAGGCAGAGCGAGGTAGCGCGAGGGAGGTAACGACATATTGCGTCATCTTTTTTCGTTCGTGCGGCTCCATCGAATTATCACGTCAAAATAGAAAGCCAAGTTATTCTGAAGTAGCATAGTTATGTTCATGCCACACACACACACACACACACACCCACACACACACACACACACACACACACACACACACACACACACACACACACACACACACACGCGCACACACACACACACACGCACACACACACACACACACACACACACACACACACACCCAAGGGTGCGGAACATAGAACAATACTATCACAGATAATATAGTATATTCAATGCAGTACTATTATAATATCTTTGGTATTGAGTAAGGTGCCGTTTCACGTGACGGACAATTTTAATTTTATAAGAAAATCAACACACTCTAAGAATCCAATTATAGTAATTTTTCCAACATAAACGGTAATAAGGGTACAAAGTAGGTTTCGGATATTTTACGACATAATTGTTAAGACAACAAAATTTAGTAGGTACAATGTCATCGTTTTTTGTCCCTCTTTGAGTAATTGTCCCTTGGGTGTGTCGTGACTTGTGTTACGCAGAAGCTGGACAGTGGGCGGAGAGTTTATTTTAGGACGCATTAAGGGGCGGTTATAGCGCACAAGTAGGCATTTGGCGCTCCCCTCGCCCCGGGCGCGAGACACACCGCGCGCCGGCAGCGGCAGTCAACTCTCATGCCACAGTATACAGTATAGTAGAAAGAAACAGCATGCTAACTTTGTTTGACGTAGTAAATGCATCTAACTATATTAAGTGTAGTGATTTATTAGAGTTTCGTAATTAAATGAGGTTATTATATATATCATACTATTATTTTTAAGCTCAAGAGTTTGTTTGTTTGTTTAGTTGTTTGAACTCTAGAGTCTAAGAGACTGCTAGTTGAATTTCAAAAGTTCCTTAACAGAATGTCCATTTTTCAAACATACCGGAATATATAACATCACGCTAAGGCGAATAAGAGCTGAGCAGCAAAGATTTTTTTTTTTTAAACTAGGATATTTCGTTTCTTTTGAGAGTTTCCGTTGCGTACGTTTGCTAGATGGTTACAGTTGCAAAAAAAATGTAAATCACATAATAGCTGGTCATAAAAATTTCTTAAGTTTTCTAAAGTTGGTATGCTAAGTATGAATGACGTGATCATTTTGCAATCCAAAATGGCCGCCGCGGTGTAATCACAAAATTTCATGATGGGTATCGTTTAAAGGGTTTTTTGGTATGCTGAGTCGAATCACGTACTAATTTTGCAATCCAATATGGGCGCCGCGCCGTAATCACAAAATTTCATGATGGGTATCGTTTAAGGGGTTTCTTGGTATGCTGAGTACGAATCACGTGATAATTTTGCAATCCAATATGGGCGCCGCGCCGTAATCACAAAATTTCATGATGGGTATCGTTTAAGGGGTTTTTGGTATGCTGAGTCCGAATCACGTGATAATTTTGCAATCCAATATGAGCGCCGCGCCGTAATCACAAAATTTTATGATAGGTATCGTTTAAGGGGTTTCTTGGTATGCTGAGTACGAATCACGTGATAATTTTGAAATCCAATATGGCCGCCGCGCATTATTCGCAAAATTCCATGATGGGTATCGTTTAAGAGGTTTTCGGTATGCTGAGTACGAATCACGTACTAATTTTGAAATCCAATATGGCCGCCGCGCCGTTATAGCAAAATTCCATAATGAGTATCGTTTGAGTGTTTTTTTGGTATGCTGAGTACGAATCACGGGATAATTTTGCAATCCAATCAGCCGCCGCGCCGTAATCGCAAAAATCCATAATGGTTATCGTTTAAGGGGTTTTTTGGTATGCTGAGTACGAATCATATGATAATTTTGCAACCCAAAATGGCCACTGCGCCGTAATCACATAATTTCGTGATGGATATCGTTTAATGGGTTCTTTCGAATGCTGAGTACGAATAACATGATAATTTTGGAATTCAATTTGGCCCCGCTATTTACAGCAGTAAACTAAAAACATTTGCTTATTAAGTTTAGGCCTAGCAATGCGAAAATACTATAACAAAAGGTTTTTATTGTGAAAATAAGGCAAATTACATTAAATTGGTACCTAGCATACGAAAGAATCCCTTAATCGATACCCATCATGAAATTTTGTGATTACGGCACGTCGGCCATATTGGATTGAAAAATTAGTACGTGACTCGTAATCAGAATACCATAAAACACCATAAACGATACCCATAATGAAATTTTGTGATTACGGCGCGGCGGGCATATTGGATTTCAAAATTATCACGTGATTCGTACTCAGCATACCAAAAAACCCCTTAAACGATACCCATCTTGAAACTTTGTGATTATGGCGCGGCGGCCATATTGGATTGCAAAATTATCACGTGATTCGTATTCAGCATACGAAAAAACCCCTTAAACGATACCCATCATACAATTTCGTGATAAAGGCGCGGCGGCCATCTTGTATTGCAAAATTAGTACGTGATTCGTACTCAGCATACCAAAAAACCCCTTAAACGATACCCATCATGAAATTTTGTGATTACGGCGCAGCGGCCATATTGGATTCCAAAATTATCACGTACTTCGTTCTCAGCATACCAAAAAACCCCTTAAACGATACCCATCATGAAATTTTGTGATTACGGCGCCGTGGCCTTTTTGGATTGCAAAATTAGTACGTGATTCGTATTCAGCATACCATAAAACCCTATAAACGATACCCATCATGAAATTTTGTGATTACAGCGCGGCGGGCATATTGGATTGCAAAATTATCACGTGATTCGTACTCAGCATAACAAAAAACCCCTTAAACGATACCCATCATAAAATTTTGTGATTACGGCGCGGCGGCCATATTGGATTGCAAAATTATCACGTGATTCGTACTCAGCATACCAAAAAACCCCTTAAACGATACCCATCATAAAATTTTGTGATTACGGCGCGGCGGCCATCTTGTATTGCAAAATTAGTACGCGATTCGTACTCAGCATACCAAAAAACCCCTTAAACGATACCCATCATGAAATTTTGTGATTACGGCGCGGCGGCTATTTTCGATTGCAAAATTATCACGTGATTCGTACTCAGCATACGAACAAAACCCTTAAACGATACCCATCATGAAATTTTGTGATTACGGCGCGGCGGCCGTATTGGATTGCAAAATTATCACGTACTTCGTACTCAGCATACCAAAAAACCCCTTAAACGATACCCATCATGAAATTTTGTGGTTACGGCGTCGCCGCCATGTTGGATTGCGAAATTATCATGTTATTCATAGACATTTTAATGCATTAGGTAGCTGGTTACCATGTCGTGAAAACACTTAAAAAGTAAAAGATCACCACATTTTTACCATGAGTCGCGTATGTATTTGTAACGGTTAATCTAATTACATTTTGCCCATTACTGATATTTTTATACTGTGGCGCGATTTCAACGTAATTTGGCATAATAATTACGAAATAGTTGCGAAAAAAACTGACACAGGTCCTGCCTCCACAAGCGCCAGGGCGAGACTGATCGGCCGTCAGCGGCGCAATTCTATTGCGTTTGGTAGATATTCGTACATGATAACTATGTAAATAGTTGTTTATAGAAAAACGCTCGGAAAATGTGTATAAAAACTTAATACCTTTAATTGAGTGTAAAAAAAAATATATAAAATGTTAATAGTTTAGCCACAGTTTTGAAAAAACTTTTCTGAGAGAGTCAACTTTGGGATTTTTTTCTATCTAGTGAAATTTATTGGATCGTGTAACGGGCTCGGAATATGTTTAGCTTATATCCTTAACTATTATATATATATTTTTCAGATTTAAAAACCCTTTACTTTTTGACTAGGATTGTTTCAAAAAACTCAAAATCTGACCCACGCGGCCTTAATTAAAACATGCCTGATGTTTGTTGAAGGTTAAATCTTTTCACGAAATAACGTTGTTGTCAAGGAACGTTTAGGCCTGAAAAATAACTCGTCATATTTCTTCCAGAAGTCGTTCTACATCAACCATAAACGAGGTTAGTTGTATGTCACTGGTGGAGTCGTGGGGTTCAGCTAAAACACAATATCATTAAAACAAAGTCTTTCATCCACCCTCTGTGTGTATATATGTAATCGACGGACACAAAAACTAAGGATTATTTGAGAAGAAGATTGGGCACATTGTGAACGGTGAACGATAGTGGTCTAAACCCTATACCATGGAGCAAAATGCCCTTTACATAAATGGGCCGCAAGTCTCAGACACACACACACAGTGTTTTCCTCTGTACCACGCTGTGGATCCAGCGCCCGTAAGGTTAATCCATGTAATGAGCTAGAGGTCTTAAGTAACATTATTCCCAGTTGCTTTCAACCCATATCTAGATTTCTCCTAGGGTTCGCATTTATTGGGTGGTAGGAGCAGCTATGGTTTGACTTTTTATGTACGGCACCGATAGGAGCAACTACCATCTGACCTCTCAATCACCAAGGACGTCTGTATCGTTTGAAAAATAATGTATGCACCTGGCATAGAACCTATGTATAATTCATTAATTATTTTGTACATGTAGTAAGTACTACCAAATAATTTGTGGTTGAAAATGGGACGAAATATTGGTCAATGTATGAAAAATTGCACTATAAAACTGAAACTGTGAGAGCTGATAAAAAATAACATATTATTATCTAAAATCTATTATAGGCTCTTTTAATAAATTTTGAGTACATAGAAATAATTTCATTTGAACTATTTTTCAGCACAGAGAGAACTATTATACATCAATAATAAATAAATTTATAATTTAAAAAAATCATCATCAATCAATCATCATCAATACATATAATAAAATCGTAACTGTCTGTTTGTCTGTACGTTTGTGCACGCTCAGCAACCGCTGAACCGATTGCAATGCGGTTTCCTTTATTGCGTTGCGGTTTGCTCCACTTAACATTTAGTGTTTCTTTCATGTCAATCGGTTCATAAATAAAAAAGTTATATCAATCTAAAGAATCACATATAAAACGCAGCGTACGAAGTCGCAGGCAACAGCTAGTAGGTTATATATTTTAGTGCTAACTCTAGCATTGGAAAAAATAGAGAGTGCTAGTTAATGTCTGTGATAGTCATGATAATCAAGCTTGATTACTAACTTCCAAAAGCCTGCAGTGTGGGGTTCTTCAAGAGGGGCCTTAGAAGGAACGAACATGGTAGGCAGCGCGAGTGTGACTTGCTGACGAATCGGACAAAAACTATTCGACCATAATGTTCGAAATGACACCACAGACGTACAATAAGTATAGTACTACTTATTGTAAGTCTGTGAATGACACTTTCAATTTTAATATTTTAGCCCCTCTCTATAAAATAGATAGCCCTTAGTGTCAGTAGTACTATTGACTAGTGCCATTGATGGTACAAGTGACACAATTTTGTATCATTAGGACCATTGATCAGGAAACTACATCACTACGGGATAAGGAACAAGGCTCTCGATCTTCTGACTTCATATTTAAACAATAGAACTCAGAGGGTCGATATTGGTGGCACACGTTCGGGGGGATCGGTGGTTACTATGGGCGTCCTGCAGGGTTCGATACTTGGACCGTTTTTATTTTTAATTTATATTAATGACCTACCCTATTACGTAGGGGACACCAACGGGATTGTTTTGTTTGCAGATGACACTTCCTTTATTTTCAAAATCAAAAGACAACTAGATTATGACTATAACGATGTTAACAATGCAATCCTGAAAG
Organism: Miltochrista miniata; assembly: GCA_933228765.1. Taxonomy (NCBI): domain Eukaryota; kingdom Metazoa; phylum Arthropoda; class Insecta; order Lepidoptera; family Erebidae; genus Miltochrista; species Miltochrista miniata. The sequence continues at coordinate 26,588,562 of OW121758.1, forward strand.
TAGTACATTGGTTTAACACCAATAATCGTAGCCTGAATGATAACAAAACTAAATGTATTAAATTTACCTTTCCCAATGTAACACAGGCAGAAACCAATGTGCAACTTAATGGCCGGGAGTTGGAACTTGTGAAATCTACAGCGTTCTTAGGGTTGACGATCGATGCTGGATTGCAGTGGGGCCCACATATTGATAAACTGGCTGGTAGATTAAGTTCAGCAGCATTGGCTGTCCAAAAGATTAGGCATTTAACTGATGTAGAAACAGCTAGAATAGTGTATTTCAGTTACTTTCACAGTGTTATGTCGTACGGTATGCTACTATGGGGCAATGCCGCAGATATAAATACAATTTTTGTTTTACAGAAACGGGCCATATGAGCCATATATAGATTAGGTCCAAATGTCTCTCTGCGCGAAAAATTTAAAGAAGTTAATATACTGACTGTGGCATCACAATATATTTTTGAAAATCTTATGTATGTACATAAACATTTATCTAGTTTTACTAAATTAAGCGATATACACAATGTGAACACCAGACATAAAAACAACCTTGCTGTTTATCATTGTAGACTGAACAAAGTCAGTAATTCTTTCCTGGGTAACTGTATACGTTTTTACAACAGGCTTCCAAATGAAATAAAAAGTATGCCCTTAATTAAGAGGGTTAACATATTTCGCCCCACGTTTTGCTCAGGAACCATACTTTTCATTGCGTTTAAAGTCATTAAATATTTATCGTACAAACATGGTATTCACTAACATACTTAGTAAATTTAGCGCTCTAAACGTTTTATAAAACATATTTTACCTAACAACAGATTACATATGGTTAATATCAACGAAAGTGAACAAGGTTTTTCAATTCATACGATTTGCATCGATTTCGATGCTTAAATTCATGTCAAATAACTGATAAATTTAATGAACAAGGGATACGAAGCAATTGCAAAAGGCCTAGGCTATCTGTTTGTAGAATAACCTGATATCAGGTAGGTTCCTTTTTTTGGAGAAAAATGACTGTCAAGTTTGCTCAAATACTGAGAATTTTCACCACAATAAAGTAGTCTTTTCACCAGCTTCTGTAGTTTAAATCATTATGATAATTATGTAATATTATGTCAGAACTTCTCCTCTGACAATAAAAATATTTCTTTATAAGTAACTAGATATAGATTTTTTTTTACAAAGTATTTTGTGAACCCCTATAAATGCAGATACGCGAACAAATACGATTTAGTACCGCCGAGAGGCTCTCAGAGAGTGGTCATGTCGCTCGGTGTTCCATTTTTGAATACGAAAAAATTAACAAAAATAGTCTAATTCTAGCGTGACCAAACAATCTTAGTACTTTGTGACGTATAATATAATATACTAGCTGATGCGCGCGGCTTCGCCCTCGTGAATTTTGGATCCCGTTCCAGCTTCCCGTGAAAACAATTTTCTGGGATAAGAAGTAGCCTATGTGTTATTCCAGACTATACTCTATCCCTATACCAAATTTCAGCTGGATCCATTCAGCCGTAAGAGCGTGATTGAGTAACAAACATCCAAACATCTAAACATCCAAACATCTTCACAAACTTTCACATTTATAATATTACTAGGACTAGGACTAGGACTAGGACTAGGACTAGGATATAAATATTTATGGTCGATATACAACGTGAACTTTTGTATAGTGCAAAGCTCAGACACCCCGACTAGAGTTTCGCTTCAAAATACTGTATAAAAAAATTAAATGAATCTAACGAAAACTGACCAAGTTATAACAGCGTAGTGTAGGTATTGTACGCAAGGCAGGTAGTCACTATTCGTGTGGTATTGATAATAACATATTAACACCCCATTTCATAAGTGGTAATTATGGAACACCTGTGAGGAACCAGACCAGGATTGGGACGGCTATAAAGCCGCTAAAGCAAAATACAAGTAGCGACTGAGATACAGAAGTACCAAGTCTTGGAGAAACTTCTGCTAGAGTCAGACTAATACTGGCCAAACAAAAGACATAACTGTCAGTATCTATAAAGAAACCTGACGGCGCGGCGGCCTGACCAACCCATAAAAAGAATTATTTATACTGTTGATGGATGGCACTTGGTGGAACCTGCTGCACATATTCATTAACGGCACTTGTACTGTTCCACAACATTTATTTATTTTACACCTGACTGGTTTCGCCTTTCGGCAATTTTCAAAGGCCAATAAACATTATATAATGACCACTACATCACTTAATTACTCGAAAACAATAAATTAATAACATATAAATTACCACTACATCATTCTACTAACGTAAACTATCATGAAAAGAAGACGAGAGTATTTTGATTCAAACGCACTTCCCAGGATGCCAATTGCTGCAGACACTCATGTGGCTGGTGGAATACGTATCCACAAAAGAAGTCCAGTGGGAGCTCGCAAGACCTGTTCTAATCTATTCTGTCAACTTACAAAAATCTGAATGGGTACCTAATTAACAACTTCAAGTCCTTCAAATCTCCAGGACAGGATAAAGTCTTCCCTGCAGTGATAAAATGGGGGAGGACACAAGTTGATATTGTCAGCTACATAGTATCTGTACGCCAGACAATGAATGGAACTGTGACCCTGACTGTGGAGAGAGGTCTAAGTGATCTTTATACCAAAACCCGGTAAAGGGTTTATATTTGTGATTCGGACCTCTGGTTATACAGACCGATAAGCCCTTCGTCTTTTCTGCTAAAAACTCTGGAAAGATTGTGTGACAGAGACAATCGAGAGACGGCCCTTCAAAATAAGACACTGCATTCCAACCAACGCGCATATTGCCCCCGGCAAGTCAACAGACTCAGCACTACATGCAGTGGTACACAAAATAGAAGAGGTCATCCAGAATCAATCAATCAATGTGCCTCGGCACTTTCATGAACATAGAGGGAGCTTTTAAAAAAAAGAAGCATAACCACGGCACTGGCAAAACACCGAGTATACACGATGTCAGTGAATAGATAGATAACATGCTAAATAACTCATTTTAAAGCTACAGACAAGCAGAAACCAGTGCGCAGCCATGGCCAAAGGTTGTCCAGAAGGGGGCGGGGTCTCACCACTGCTAAAAAACCTTGTTGTAGACGACCTAATAACCAATCAATCAATCAATTTAACCTAGAACTGTCCCTATATACATGGATGTGGAACAATCCAAAGCAGATGGTAAAATTAAATTATGGAGAAAATACGGATCTGTTAATACAAAGCATGACTGGTATTTTAAAATCCAAGGCCGACTTCAATTCAAGTGAGAAGCTGCGTTTATTTTATCTTCTAGTGATCTTGTGTATATAATAAATATTTTTAATGAATTGTATTAAAATTACTTTCAGTCAAGCCAACATTTATCGATTTGCGTACACCGCAAATCGATAAATGTTGGCTTGACTGAACACTAATTTGCCCTTAAGCACAGTAAATATTTCGAAAGACGACGAGTACTGGACTACAAGGATGGAACCTAAATTGTTAAATTTTTACGACAAATGTCTGTTGATTTTTAATATTTAAAGCAATTAGTTTGCTAACTTTTTCATAATATTTTATTATAAAGTGAAAAAAGACAACTTGGCCCATACGGGATGTCTAAATGAAATGTCTGTTGCCCAAAATGATTAACCCCAGAAAGAGTCGATAAAATAAAATTAAATTAAATTTATTCCCTTTGAAATTAAAAAAAAATAGGTTTGTCAACATTTTTGTGACTCTACTGGGGGTTCGGAAATGCTACAGACTGAGAAGAACACTCCAAGAAACTCAGTTCGGTCCCTCCCAAAATTAATCTTAGTAGGTATCTAATAATCGATCAATGCCGATACGGAAGGGCTAATTAATTAGCATTTTTCTTGGCGGTGTGCATTGTTATGCACATGCCTCTTAATAAATATTTGGTTATTGTAAATAAAAAACACCTACTATCAATATTAAGATTAGAGTTAGATCCCATAGCTCAAGCTTATAGCTTAGTTTGGGCTAGATGATGTTGTGTAAGAATATCCAACAATATTTATGAATTATTTATTAAAAATATTTTAATGTTCCTGCCAGCACTGAATCTGTAGTAGGCAGCAAGACATCGGACCATGCCAAGCGCCTGCGCATTGCTACGTAAATATTATTTGTTTTTAACCATGTGTATTGTCAAATTTAAATATTTATAGTGTATAATAGAATATTGTCCATTACTTTCTACAATTTTCGTATATTTAGATACTTTAAAAATAAACTTATGAAACCGTTTTATGTTGTGTAAGAATATCCAACAATATTTATGAATTATTTATTAAAAATATTTTAATGTTCCTGCCAGCACTGAATCTGTAGTAGGCAGCAAGACATCGGACCATGCCAAGCGCCTGCGCATTGCTACGTAAATATTATTTGTTTTTAACCATGTGTATTGTCAAATTTAAATATTTATAGTGTATAATAGAATATTGTCCATTACTTTCTACAATTTTCGTATATTTAGATACTTTAAAAATAAACTTATGAAACCGTTTTGTGTGTGTGTGTATTTGTAATTTCAATATTGATATTAGTTAGGTAAATAAATGTCAACTTTATTAATTTTATTGATGTCAGTATCTATCACTACTAGAGTCGAAATATTTCTTTTATTTATTGAGACAAATGTTACAATAAAGCATAATAACTATCTACAATATGAATAAAACTAAACTAAATCTAAATAGGGCCCCGGTGGCATTGTGCCCAAAAAACTGGCAGCATTCCCCTTTTGAACGGCGATGCTTATTCGTTGGGAGAAATAACTGCCAGCCCTTAGGTCACGAGTTGACTCCACAAGGCGCTTCTTCAAAATTTAAAAAAAACTTTATGCCCATGAACCTAGGGTCTCGACACACACACACACTACTAAATATCAATAAATTTGCAAATTTGTTTTAAACTAACACGCGTTGAACACATATTTTTATACAAAACGGGATTTCGCGTGGCACTATTTTATTATTAATTAAAGGTTTCGGTACCTTCACTTTCCGAGGCGATCTCGGGACCACGATAGGTGTAACCCTGTCGAAACGTCGAGGAAAGTGAAGGTACCGAAACCTTTAAATAATAATAAAATAGTGCCACGCGAGATCCCGTTTTGTATAAAAATAATCAATAATTATTAACTAATATTACTAACATAAAAATTAAATTAAAAGATTGAACGCTTAGACTAAGAATATGACACCGGTAATACATCAAGGAAAACAAAAGTATCAAACTTGTTGGTAGCAACAATTGGCACTATACGGCTATATGCGCCGCGCCGCGCTGATTTCTTACGATCGTAAAGAAATTTGAAAACCGAATTAACGCTCTTAAGTTCAAAAAGTGTTTAAAAAGTAAATTGTACTGCAAGGGCTACTATACAGGTGACGATTATTTGATTGATAAGGAAGCCTGGAAATGATCTGCTTGCTCTACTGGTGGAGTTTTAGTTTATAGTACTTTTGTAAATATGTAGTGCACAAAAAGAATAGCCCGCCGAGTTTCTTGCCAGTTCTTCTCAAGTGGGCCGCGTTCCGAACTGGTGGTATTTTTGCTTTGTATTCATTGACGTGTCGCAAGTGCCTATGTATTAGGATTATGCGAAATAAATGTTTTTTTTAGTTTGAGTTTGAGTTTGAATTAATGGTACTAGCGATACTAATTCAGGATCAGTAGTACCATCATGAATACTGTTGCATCAGCAGTACCATTGATGATACTAATGATACAAAGAGTGCAGAGGGGCTTATGACCAGATTTTGTCTTTTGTCTGTGTGTCTGTTGCATTAAACTCATAACTTCAAAACCACATGACTTACAGTGCTGAAAATTGGCAGACAGTAATAGCTGGTCATTTTGAGAGAGTATACAAAATTTCAAAACAATAGGTCACGTGGTATTTTAGAATACGAGTTAGAGAGGGGCAGTCTGGTGAGACCGATCTCACGGCTTCTTGTTCTTTTTAGTGACAATTCAGGCACCAGCCAATAATAAAAGCTGTTGTGTACAGTCAGATTAAAAATATCGAATACGTGTATTTATTGCTATGATAACTGCAATTGCGTTCAACAGTGGTCAATGACGTGGTGATAATTGCAAATTTGAAACTGAAATAATTTAATCAATCTTGATAATATTTATTTTATACGTATCAGTTAAGCACACGAAAATAATTAAATTTAAATTAACTGGTAAGATAATTACCAATTTGAAAATGCAATGAATTAATACATTTTGTTATGAATTATTTCATACGTTTAAATTAAGCACAGGTAAAATCTTAGATCATCTAAGGTAAAATACATGAAATTGTAATTAATCTATATTGCCGTTGCAGTATCATTGAATAATATTAATTTCAATTTAATTACTTATATTGCTTTTGCAAAGTTATTTTGAAGTATATATGGCGCCCTGATAATTATATGAAACGGGTATGCATACCTTAAAATTAAGGCTTGTCGTTTCGGCTGGTTATAATTTACTAATATCATGCAACGGGAAAGTTTAAAACTTAGTAAATGGCACCCTCGTCTTTATCGTTAATCTGTGTTCCCGTTCCCGCTTCTCATGGGAACTTATTCCCAGGATAAAAAGCACTTTTCGCATTTTTATTATGAGTACAAATAGTACGATGAAAAAACTATAAAACGATTGTCTGGTTGTCTGTATCCTATCACAGCACGGCATCACGCCGAAACTAATGAATCAATATACATGATCCTTGGATTTTCTATTAAGAGCGTTAATTCGGTTTTCAAATTTCTTTACGATCGTAAGAAATCAGCGCGGCGCGGCGCATATAGCCGTATAGTGCCAATTGTTGCTACCAACAAGTTTGATACTTTTGTTTTCCTTGATGTATTACCGGTGTCATATTCTTAGTCTAAGCGTTCAATCTTTTAATTTAATTTTTATGTTAGTAATATTAGTTAATAATTATTGATTATTTTTATACAAAACGGGATCTCGCGTGGCACTATTTTATTATTATTTAAAGGTTTCGGTACCTTCACTTTCCTCGACGTTTCGACAGGGTTACACCTATCGTGGTCCCGAGATCGCCTCGGAAAGTGAAGGTACCGAAACCTTTAATTAATAATAAAATAGTGCCACGCGAAATCCCGTTTTGTATAAAAATATGTGTTCAACGCGTGTTAGTTTAAAACAAATTTGCAAATTTATTGATATTTAGTAGTGTGTGTGTGTGTCGAGACCCTAGGTTCATGGGCATAAAGTTTTTTTTAAATTTTGAAGAAGCGCCTTGTGGAGTCAACTCGTGACCTAAGGGCTGGCAGTTATTTCTCCCAACGAATAAGCATCGCCGTTCAAAAGGGGAATGCTGCCAGTTTTTTGGGCACAATGCCACCGGGGCCCTATTTAGATTTAGTTTAGTTTTATTCATATTGTAGATAGTTATTATGCTTTATTGTAACATTTGTCTCAATAAATAAAAGAAATATTTCGACTCTAGTAGTGATAGATACTGACATCAATAAAATTAATAAAGTTGACATTTATTTACCTAACTAATATCAATATTGAAATTACAAATACACACACACACAAAACGGTTTCATAAGTTTATTTTTAAAGTATCTAAATATACGAAAATTGTAGAAAGTAATGGACAATATTCTATTATACACTATAAATATTTAAATTTGACAATACACATGGTTAAAAACAAATAATATTTACGTAGCAATGCGCAGGCGCTTGGCATGGTCCGATGTCTTGCTGCCTACTACAGATTCAGTGCTGGCAGGAACATTAAAATATTTTTAATAAATAATTCATAAATATTGTTGGATATTCTTACACAACATAAAACGGTTTCATAAGTTTATTTTTAAAGTATCTAAATATACGAAAATTGTAGAAAGTAATGGACAATATTCTATTATACACTATAAATATTTAAATTTGACAATACACATGGTTAAAAACAAATAATATTTACGTAGCAATGCGCAGGCGCTTGGCATGGTCCGATGTCTTGCTGCCTACTACAGATTCAGTGCTGGCAGGAACATTAAAATATTTTTAATAAATAATTCATAAATATTGTTGGATATTCTTACACAACATCATCTAGCCCAAACTAAGCTATAAGCTTGAGCTATGGGATCTAACTCTAATCTTAATATTGATAGTAGGTGTTTTTTATTTACAATAACCAAATATTTATTAAGAGGCATGTGCATAACAATGCACACCGCCAAGAAAAATGCTAATTAATTAGCCCTTCCGTATCGGCATTGATCGATTATTAGATACCTACTAAGATTAATTTTGGGAGGGACCGAACTGAGTTTCTTGGAGTGTTCTTCTCAGTCTGTAGCATTTCCGAACCCCCAGTAGAGTCACAAAAATGTTGACAAACCTATTTTTTTTTAATTTCAAAGGGAATAAATTTAATTTAATTTTATTTTATCGACTCTTTCTGGGGTTAATCATTTTGGGCAACAGACATTTCATTTAGACATCCCGTATGGGCCAAGTTGTCTTTTTTCACTTTATAATAAAATATTATGAAAAAGTTAGCAAACTAATTGCTTTAAATATTAAAAATCAACAGACATTTGTCGTAAAAATTTAACAATTTAGGTTCCATCCTTGTAGTCCAGTACTCGTCGTCTTTCGAAATATTTACTGTGCTTAAGGGCAAATTAGTGTTCAGTCAAGCCAACATTTATCGATTTGCGGTGTACGCAAATCGATAAATGTTGGCTTGACTGAAAGTAATTTTAATACAATTCATTAAAAATATTTATTATATACACAAGATCACTAGAAGATAAAATAAACGCAGCTTCTCACTTGAATTGAAGTCGGCCTTGGATTTTAAAATACCAGTCATGCTTTGTATTAACAGATCCGTATTTTCTCCATAATTTAATTTTACCATCTGCTTTGGATTGTTCCACATCCATGTATATAGGGACAGTTCTAGGTTAAATTGATTGATTGATTGGTTATTAGGTCGTCTACAACAAGGTTTTTTAGCAGTGGTGAGACCCCGCCCCCTTCTGGACAACCTTTGGCCATGGCTGCGCACTGGTTTCTGCTTGTCTGTAGCTTTAAAATGAGTTATTTAGCATGTTATCTATCTATTCACTGACATCGTGTATACTCGGTGTTTTGCCAGTGCCGTGGTTATGCTTCTTTTTTTTAAAAGCTCCCTCTATGTTCATGAAAGTGCCGAGGCACATTGATTGATTGATTCTGGATGACCTCTTCTATTTTGTGTACCACTGCATGTAGTGCTGAGTCTGTTGACTTGCCGGGGGCAATATGCGCGTTGGTTGGAATGCAGTGTCTTATTTTGAAGGGCCGTCTCTCGATTGTCTCTGTCACACAATCTTTCCAGAGTTTTTAGCAGAAAAGACGAAGGGCTTATCGGTCTGTATAACCAGAGGTCCGAATCACAAATATAAACCCTTTACCGGGTTTTGGTATAAAGATCACTTAGACCTCTCTCCACAGTCAGGGTCACAGTTCCATTCATTGTCTGGCGTACAGATACTATGTAGCTGACAATATCAACTTGTGTCCTCCCCCATTTTATCACTGCAGGGAAGACTTTATCCTGTCCTGGAGATTTGAAGGACTTGAAGTTGTTAATTAGGTACCCATTCAGATTTTTGTAAGTTGACAGAATAGATTAGAACAGGTCTTGCGAGCTCCCACTGGACTTCTTTTGTGGATACGTATTCCACCAGCCACATGAGTGTCTGCAGCAATTGGCATCCTGGGAAGTGCGTTTGAATCAAAATACTCTCGTCTTCTTTTCATGATAGTTTACGTTAGTAGAATGATGTAGTGGTAATTTATATGTTATTAATTTATTGTTTTCGAGTAATTAAGTGATGTAGTGGTCATTATATAATGTTTATTGGCCTTTGAAAATTGCCGAAAGGCGAAACCAGTCAGGTGTAAAATAAATAAATGTTGTGGAACAGTACAAGTGCCGTTAATGAATATGTGCAGCAGGTTCCACCAAGTGCCATCCATCAACAGTATAAATAATTCTTTTTATGGGTTGGTCAGGCCGCCGCGCCGTCAGGTTTCTTTATAGATACTGACAGTTATGTCTTTTGTTTGGCCAGTATTAGTCTGACTCTAGCAGAAGTTTCTCCAAGACTTGGTACTTCTGTATCTCAGTCGCTACTTGTATTTTGCTTTAGCGGCTTTATAGCCGTCCCAATCCTGGTCTGGTTCCTCACAGGTGTTCCATAATTACCACTTATGAAATGGGGTGTTAATATGTTATTATCAATACCACACGAATAGTGACTACCTGCCTTGCGTACAATACCTACACTACGCTGTTATAACTTGGTCAGTTTTCGTTAGATTCATTTAATTTTTTTATACAGTATTTTGAAGCGAAACTCTAGTCGGGGTGTCTGAGCTTTGCACTATACAAAAGTTCACGTTGTATATCGACCATAAATATTTATATCCTAGTCCTAGTCCTAGTCCTAGTCCTAGTCCTAGTAATATTATAAATGTGAAAGTTTGTGAAGATGTTTGGATGTTTAGATGTTTGGATGTTTGTTACTCAATCACGCTCTTACGGCTGAATGGATCCAGCTGAAATTTGGTATAGGGATAGAGTATAGTCTGGAATAACACATAGGCTACTTCTTATCCCAGAAAATTGTTTTCACGGGAAGCTGGAACGGGATCCAAAATTCACGAGGGCGAAGCCGCGCGCATCAGCTAGTATATTATATTATACGTCACAAAGTACTAAGATTGTTTGGTCACGCTAGAATTAGACTATTTTTGTTAATTTTTTCGTATTCAAAAATGGAACACCGAGCGACATGACCACTCTCTGAGAGCCTCTCGGCGGTACTAAATCGTATTTGTTCGCGTATCTGCATTTATAGGGGTTCACAAAATACTTTGTAAAAAAAAATCTATATCTAGTTACTTATAAAGAAATATTTTTATTGTCAGAGGAGAAGTTCTGACATAATATTACATAATTATCATAATGATTTAAACTACAGAAGCTGGTGAAAAGACTACTTTATTGTGGTGAAAATTCTCAGTATTTGAGCAAACTTGACAGTCATTTTTCTCCAAAAAAAGGAACCTACCTGATATCAGGTTATTCTACAAACAGATAGCCTAGGCCTTTTGCAATTGCTTCGTATCCCTTGTTCATTAAATTTATCAGTTATTTGACATGAATTTAAGCATCGAAATCGATGCAAATCGTATGAATTGAAAAACCTTGTTCACTTTCGTTGATATTAACCATATGTAATCTGTTGTTAGGTAAAATATGTTTTATAAAACGTTTAGAGCGCTAAATTTACTAAGTATGTTAGTGAATACCATGTTTGTACGATAAATATTTAATGACTTTAAACGCAATGAAAAGTATGGTTCCTGAGCAAAACGTGGGGCGAAATATGTTAACCCTCTTAAAGCAAACACGCCGGATTCGCACGGGTTTTGAACATGAATAAAAATACACTTTTCTCTCTTTCTTAAGTGACGTGAATGAAATTGCGTGTGTCAGCTAGCTTAGAATAAAATTGTAAAGTGATGTTATAAGTACTCGAAAGTCGGTAAGAAATAAAAGTTTCCATAGAAAATCATATTTTATCATTAAAGCATTTTATTAAATAATTACTCTGTATTTGTTTAGTTTTAATTTATTTCTCATCAAATTTCCAAGAAACCTTAACAGGTCTTTGAGGTAACATTTTCAATCTCCTAATAAAATATTCCACAAAGTTGTTAATCGAAATCTAGAAATTTCTTAAAGAAGGGTCCGTCAAGAAATAAAGCGTTCTAATTATGAATGATATTTTAAAATAGTCTTTACTGAGAAGGCTCGTTGTGAAGTCATAGTGTCTGTGTAAATATGAATTAAGCTGAAATATCTGTTTGTAATTCATATTAACAGCTTAAAAGGTATTATAAATTTAAAAGTTTGTGAAAAACGTTAGGATGGTTTTTTTCTTTTTTTTTATTGTGAGGGAACAACCTCGTAGGATACTATGCCGGACTCTTACCGACTAAAAAACCTCACGTAACACCCAACAGCCTATGGTTGAGAGCCCCGGGTAAGCCCTCAGGAAGGATGTCCCGTGACTACGTTAGGATGGTTGAAAAGATTTTTGATATTCAATCACGCTCTAGAGACGACGAGGACGAGGCTCTGACGGCGGCGGTCCATTTCAACACGGCGATGGGCTCACCACCTGTCACGTGGGACCAAATTGTACACGGTGAAATGTGGGCCGGTATAGGCCTCTGCCTACCCCTTCGGGGATAAAGGCGTGAGTATATGTATGTATGTATATGTAATCACGCTCTAACGGCTTAATGGCTTTGTCTAAAAATTTATACGGAAATAGATTATACTCCGGAATTACACATAAGCTAGCTACTTTTTAACCCTAAAGACCCCTGAAATGCGGAAATGGGAATTCTTGAATTCCACATGAGCGAAATCGCGAGCACCAACTAATAAAAGTATATTTACGGCACTTGACTAAAAAAATAATTTTTCTGTTTGTATGTTCTGACTAAACTCTGTAGTGGCTGAACCGTTTTAACTACACTTTCACTGGCAGATAGCTAACATTATAAGGAGTAATTAGGACTATTATTATGTAGGTATTAGATAAAATAGCGGGGATAGTTAGCCACAGGCGAAGCTGGGGTGGCACAGCTAGTCTTATCTATACTTCTATACTAATATTATAAAGAGGAAAGATTTGTATTTTTGTTTGTTTGTTTGTAACGAATAGGCTCCGGAACTACTGAAGCGATTTGAAAAATTATTTCACTGTTGGAAAGCTACACTCTTTGCGGTGAACATAGGCTATATTTTATTCCCGTATTCCCACGGGAACGGAAACTACGCGGGTGAAACCGCGTGACGTCCGCTAGTAATATTATAAAGAGGAAAGACTTGATTGTTTGTTTGTTTGTTTGCATCGAATAGGCTCCGAAACTACTGAACCGATTTGAAAAATTCTTTCAGTGTCGGGAAACTACGCTATCCCCGGTGAACATAAGCTATATTTTATTCCCGTATTCCCACGAAGACAGAAGCTACGCGGGTAAAACCGCATGACGTCCGCTAGTTGTAACTAATAGCTTGTCTGTTATTTCACACACCTTATCGTAGCGATACGGTATGTAGCAGATGGCACACTAACAGGCCATGTTTTCATGATTCGATACAGCTGGATATACCTACTTATAAATAACTTTTAACATAAGTAAGTAGTATAAGAGCTATGTGTCTTTATCGTTGGTAATAAGGACTACATATATCTTTCGTGCGTATCAACATAGCACGAAATTGTATACGTTGATACGTCTGTAAAAAGTATTTATTAGTGCGCTTTTTAACATTATAAGGCCTATTACTAAGTCCTGCCTGTCTCCAGTCAGTATTTATGAACCGTGGATAGCTAGACAGTTAAGTCCTAGGACATCCTTCCGAGGGCTTACCCGGGACTCCCAACCATGGGCGTAACGTGAAGTTTTTAAGTCGGTAGAAGTCCATATAACATCCATGAGGATTTTCCCTCACGTTAAAAAAAGAAAAAAAAAGCTAGACATTTAAAATTTTCACAGATCATGTACCTATTTCTGTAGCTGCTATAACAACAAATAATAAAGAGGGCTCCAATAGGTACAACAAACTTGTTATTTTTGCCTTTTTTGGGTACGAAATCCCCCGTGCGTGAATCCCTCTCGCAGTGGAATTAAACATGTTGGTAACTATAGAACGCTGACATGTGCGTTTCCATGGGCGCGTAGCTGGTCGAAGTACAGCAGAGCGGACTGTTAGTTGGTCAATCGCAATGCTTGAAATCTCCACTCTAAGCATTGTGATTGATCAACTTTCAGCCCACTTCGTTCGGTGCAAGCACACCCTAATTCCACCTTTATCTATGTAGTCTATTTTATTATCTTTGCTATATTCAGGGTCGGTATCATGGTAGATGACGCCTACGTCGCGTCGTCGCAAGACGTCAAACAGGTTTGAAGGCCCCTCCGTATACTAGCGGTCTAAAGCAGCTCCCAGGGTACGGTAGAAAATGCAAATCCCTACATTTAAACGATGTAGTGCCACGATGTCGAGTCCAGTTACATCGAGTCGCCGCTACGTCTAATCGTTCCGACGGCGACGCGACGGCTGATATAGTCGCCTCTACGTCGAGTAGCTGCTACGTGTTGGGCTGAATCACTCTGAGTGTAAGCACCACCAAGTGGATGTGCCGACACGTCGAGTCGCCTCCACGTCTACTTTGCATTTATTTCATTTATTTCCGCCACGTCGATACAATAAAAATGTCTCATTTATTACCGCCACGTCATAGTACTAAACGAAGTACCTACTAATAGTACAGTCGTGTATAAAACTCATAGTTATTTATTTTGCGATCAAGACATAGATATCCCAACTAACGTTTAAACATAATGAAATTATAATGTCTCTCGACATTGTAAACCGTAACATAAAGATGCCCTCTTAGTACTACTATGTATTGTAATTACGTGACAACCATCTCACGAGATCGAACGGATTCTACAATTTTACTGATACTGTTGTTATCTTTAAATTGGCGCTCGGCGGCTGCTGCCACGGCACGCTCGCTTTGCTCGCTCGCCTTCGCATATTTGTGATGCGAGGGCGAGCAAGCCTTTTGATTCGGCGTGGCGGCAATAAATGGAATAAATGCAAAATAAACTTTGCAAAGTAGATGTGGAAGCGACTCGACGTGTCGGCTGATCCAATTGGTGGTACTTACACTCAGGGTGATTCGATATAGAGGCGACTCGATGAAGAGGCAACAACGTTTTATTGCCCCAGAGGCCCACGTAACGATTCGACACGCAACGGGACTCGACATCTTGGCACTACATCATTTAAACCTACCTAGCTACCTATTAAAGGTTAAATCAGCTAAGCCCGCTCGAGTGTGCGGTGACCTATCCCATCGGCGATAATGATGTGGCTAATGTATGTATAAAATTTACGGTGCAACCTATTCGTAGGCCAAAAAAAATATTCAATATTATACACTAACGACTCTCCATAGGTAAACTATAATCATTAAAATTGATTGCAAATAAACAATATATTATTGGTTAACCTGTTGAATGGGTAGAAGTAAAATGCATAATCTACAGTGCTATGTGTCTTTGTGCGGTATTGCATTACGCGTGAACGGCTGGACCGATTTTGATTATTCTTAGATTTTTGTTTTTCCTTCACGACATTAGGATTTACACACGTATAATTTTTTTAAAAAGTAGACCGGTCGGGCGAAGCCCGTCTTGGGTTCCACATGAAAAAATAGAGGGGAATTCCAACAACGAATATTTTATAGAATTACCATACATCACAAGTAAAACACCGTTTACACTAGGTATAGCAAAATAATGGTAGGTATATGGAGCTGTGAATAATTTTGTAAACAAGACAAAATTTACGACCACCATGTTTAGTTTAAAAGTTTGAGTTATAGTCACAGTAATAGGATATAAATTTACGGAATAAAAGTAATATTTATCTATAACAAAACAAATCTAGGTACTTAGTACAAAGCGCCAATCTCAATTTGCGAAAATGGTAGATACCTACTTTTACAGGGTCGGTAGCGTGAGTGTAGCGCCTCCAGCGTTGCAAGCGTCCATAGGCAGCGGTGACCACCAGTTCATCTGGTGGGCCGTATGCTTGTCTGCCACCTTAGTGGTATAAAAAAATAAGGCAGATATTTTGAAGAATATTTTGTAATATTTTAGCACAGCATAATTTTTGGCCAAATTAAGCAAATATATTACATTTTGCTATACGATCCAGACGACTAATAAACATACTACATAAATTACAACCAGTGCTCCTCATCATCATCATCACGCAAATAGATTTTGACTCCTGACTCGGAATTGAAGCACGTGGAATTCGGAAAAGTGAGTTTCGTTGTCAGGTACTTCAACCACATGACCAACAGGCTTATAAAAACATACATCACCTCACCTAAAATATACTCTTACTTAACCATAAAACGAAATTTTAAAGAATCACACGAAATTCGAACAACACAAAATAAGTATGTAGGATCTGTACGTCGATTGAATAAAAGAATAATTGAAATGAATATCCGAATTCATAGCATTTCTTATCCTCAAAAGCGTAGAATATAGGCATTTTATTTTCCGATCTAAGCCTTATCGGAAAAAAAGGAACAATAGGTAAATAAACCATTCATATGTAGCAACGAAACTGATGCGAACCTTTATAGAAGAATATCGTATTGAAGAATTTGAGTCGTGTTTTTGAAGTCAGTACGAAATTGAAATTATCCCACAGTGCATTTTCATATTATAATTAATGCTTTAACAGTATCTAAAGACTGTTAAAACATTAATTATAAAATGTTCCACAGGAATTTTTCACCAATAAAAAATAATATTTATGTTTTATTTATTACAGGAACGTACTAACCTAGAAATTCTTAGAGGTGACGTGTATAGAAAATTATAGTGCTAACACAAGTTCTGGATAATTTTAGACAGCTGGAACTCAGCACAAAGTTAAAAGTAAAATAAACTTACCATTTTAATGGCAATATTACTTTTATCGGAAGAAAAAAGCGCATCTGCAGCCTTTGTAATTTATCCATCGGAGTTAAAACCTAGTCTAAAGATATTATGGAGAGCAACAAGAAAGCCGTGAGATCGTTCTCACCATACTGCCCCTCTCTAACACGTTTATTGTGAAAGTTCAATCCGATTGACGTTGTCATTTTTGTTTTATTTCAAACTTTGAACAGATGATCCACGTGACCTAGTGACGTAGTTTAATGCAACAGAGTCACAGACTACAGAAAAAGTCTCGACATAAGCCCCTCTGCACTCTATTTTATAGAGAGGGGCTAAAAGGATGATATAAAAATACATATAATTATGTAGTATATTATGTTACTTCAAAAGCTGTCAGTTTTGTTTTAAACAATCTCTGCTTTCTTTATTGATTAGAATTCAGTTAGTTGACTATTGTTTCTTTCTTTAGTTTATCATCATCAATCAATCGAGCAATATCATCAATCAATATCAATACATATAATAAAATCGTAACTGTCTGTACATTTGTGCACGCTAGTCTCAGCAACCACTCAACCGATTGCAATGCGGTTTTCTTTATTGCGTTGCAGTTTGCTCCACTTAACATTTAATGTTCGTTTCATGTGAATCAATTCAAATCAGCCTATCGCTGTTCATTGCTGAACGTCGGTTAAGCCCAAGTTTCATATAATTGGGTGGGTGATTGATGTTACTTTACTACGCTGACTTTGGTACAGTGGTACACTTTGTGTTTCGAGTTTCCCTTTCACATCACCTATAACTGAGATTTGCAGCTTTTACAGTCCGACTGCGAATGATGAGGGTGTTGAGCTTGATTTTGATAACGTGACAAAAATTGTATGACCCATAAAATATTTGTAACGTGAGTCTGAATGTTTCTGTGTACTGCAGAAATACGAGTAAAAGTATACAAGTACAAATACCCGTTGCCAGATATCTATCTATTACTCGAGCAGTTAAATCTGAATTTGCACAAAATGTACGTGATTAGGCAATCAATAAAATTATAAGGCATAGAGAAAAGGGTTTTTGATTGGATTTCAAAGTTTCATCTCAAATCAAGTTGTCTATTTTCACAATAAATATAATTTAGAGGCGTTATACCGGAAAATATTGTAGAGCCGTTAAGTCAATGAACAAATGATTTAGGTACTTACCTTCATCGCTGTATCAGAGTAATGAATTAATTTTATAAACGCAGATTTTAAAAGAGGGGGAGGATATTTACATTATATTATAATCAAAGATTTATTAAAACCTGAAGCTTGAGCTTTGAGGAATTAAAGTAAGTTCATTTCCAGACGGCTAAATATTCCATTTTTAGGGTTCCGTACCCAAAGGGTAAAGAACGGGACCCTATTCATGAGACTTCGCTGTCCGTCTGTCTGTCTGTCTGTCTGTCTGTCCGTCAGGAGGCTGTATCTCATGAACGGTGATAGCTAGAGAGTTGAAATTTTCACAGATTATGTGTTTTTGTTGCCGCTATAACAACAAATACTGAAAACAAAAACATAATAATATTAAAGGGGGGCTTCCATACAACAAACGTGTTTTTAGCGATTTTGTCTTATATATTCGGTAATAAGGTATCCTCTCAATTTAAATACGTTAGTTAATTTGAACATTTCATCAAGATCATTCATTCCCTTTACACCATGCAAATTAAATGAATACTTTAGGAGGTATAGCACAATCAAATTTTGCTCAATGAAATTAATTTCGTGTCGCCATGATTGAACATTGTACGGGTCACATACTAACTTATTTTTCGACTTTTATCGTACATATTTTTTCTTTAAAAAGTGAACAACGCTTTCAGCAGATTACTTTAGGTAGGTGTAATATTTCGAAGATAGCTATTTCATAGGAAATAGCAAACAAATAGTCCATATTTTAGATTTTTCTCCAATATAAACAATTTACGTACAAACACACAATTTATGTTGTAGACGTAGATATCGTGTTTATAATGTCATCATTTTCAGAATACCTATAGATGACATTTGATGTCATCAATATTCTGAAAAAGAAATTTAACATAGAGTTAACAAACTCTTTTTGAAATTATATACTGTACCGACCGTAGAGGATCTATACAACATACATACATACATATGGTCACGCCTTTATCCCCGAAGGGCTAGGCAGAGGCATATTATATGCCCACATTTCACCTTTGTATAATTTGTCCCACGTAATAGGTGGTGAGCCGTATTGCCGTGTTTTAAAATGGACAGGCGCAGGTTGTGACTGCCTGCTGTTGAAATAAAGCCTTCAACTTAGCTTAACGACTGCCATTTTACTGGCAACCGGGACCAACGGCTTAACGTGCCTTCCGAAGCACGGGAACGCTCAAATAAATGTCACAAAGTGATCACATGGATGGTCACCCATCCATGGACCGGCCATAGTGAAAGTTGCTTACTGCCGTGATCGTTTACAGAACACTGAGTCCGCGGGGCCACGAGCGCTTCACGAGAGGATCTATACAAGGATAGTTAATACTATAGAGCAACGCGAACTGTCTAAAGACGCGCGTTTTATAACACTATAGAGCAACTCGAACTGTCCAAGGCGCGCGTTGCTCTGTGTTAACAGGTAATGAGGGCAACCAGTAGACGCTTGAAATACTCACAGAATATCCAGCAGTGTATTTTCATAAAAAAATAATAATTAAAACAAAATAGACCTTTACTGGGACATCCTTTCGAGAGCTTACCCCGGGCTCCCAACCGTAGGCTGTTGGCCGTTACGTGGGGTTTTTTAGTCGGTAGGAGACGGGATATCATCCATTAAGGATTTTTCATCTCGTTAAATAAAAAGAAAAAAGGGGGGCTCCCATGCAACCAATAGGTACGACTTTTTGTTGTTTTTTGGTACGGAACCCTCCGTGCGGGAGTCCGACTCGCACTTGGCCGGTTATTCATAATTTCTGTTTGTTTTCCTCTACCAGTCACGTTTTTCAACCGTCTTTTATGAAACTTGGAATAAACTTTTTCTTGATTTTATAAATATTTTTGTCGATGGCACGTTTTAATTGAAGAAAATTGAGAGTAAAAAGAAATGAAGTTGGTTGTGGTTTGGTTTGCGTGATTTATCGGCCTATTCGATTTTTGGAAAACACGTCTAATAGTTAATTATTAGAACACAAGTTCTTGTACTTACCTATAAAGTATAATGTTTTTTGTTTCTTTTCGCAACAAATTTTATTTAAAAATAAAACCGGCCAAGTGCGAGTTGGACTCGCCCATGAAGGGTTTCGTAGCAGCAAGTAACATAATATAAAAGTTCTTATAGTTCGTTGTAACTTTGATTGATGTTATAACACGTTCGCAGTGGTAATGATTTTTCTAACCGAAAATTGCGGTTTATGACGTATTAAAATAAACTACCAGCTCTATCTCGTTCAAACCAATTTTCGTTGGTAGTTTTTATGGCAATGTACATCATATCTTCTTTTTCGATTTATCATTCTCTTAGTTTAGAAGTTAGAGGGGGGGGGGGACACATATTTTTCCGCTTTGGAAGTGTCTCTTGCGCAAACTATTCAGTTTAGAAAAATGTGATGTTAGATACCTCAATAGCATTTTTGAAGACCTATCTATAGTATGGTTTTGATGAAAAAAAAAATTTGAGTTTCAGTTCTGAGTATGGAGACCCCCAAAATTTACTGCTTTTTTTCTAGCTTTACATAAAAATCTTAATGCGGTTCACAGAATACATCTAGTTACCAAGTTTCAATAGCATAGGCTTTATAGTTTCGGAGAAAAGTGGCTGTGACACACGGACGGACAGACAGACGGACAGACAGACATGACGAATCTATAGGGGTTCCGTTTTTGCCATTTGGCTACGAATCCCTAACAAGTAACTTCTAAGTAACGCAGGTAAAAGTTAGGGCCGCATAAGTCGTCAAAAACGTGTATTCCGACACTCTCAAGGGAACCAAAATAATAGGGTAGTTCACGTTAACCTAGAAGCATGAAATTTGGCGAGTAATATCCACTTATACCACAAATGTATAAAAACTGTACATTTGTCACAAAATCGTCATTGTCTCGTAAACGACGGACAAAAATTCTGGACAGACAGGTAAGGATAAGGGTTCCGTTTTTTCCTTTGGTACGGAACACTAAAAATAAACTAACCTGACCGGACACATCGAAAGCGTAGACGAAAGTTGATACAGTTTTTAGCTCATGTTTAGCCGTTTCTAACTGTGAGACGAATATCACTACCCTGGTCAGGATTAGGACTAGTTATTTAAATTGTGGTATTTTCACATATCCTCAAAAGATGAAAATCAAATTCTAAGATTTCTTTACATAGACACATAACAAAACCGGGGGCCTGAGGAAGGTTAGAGGGCTGCTCACCGTCCTTACAGCTCACGCTGCCGTCATGAGCCTGCTTCTGTAAGGACGGTGAGTGGCCCTCTTACCGTCCTCAGACCCCCGGTCATGGAGGCCGATAGTCCTCGGCGAAGACACGTCGGCGGCGCCCAGGGCGCCGACTGCGGAACTCGGGTGGGAGAGTTCTCTCCCGCACCCGGTCCGCCGCCTCCTTCGCGAGCATGACCTGCTCGCAGAAAGAGGCGGCGCAGTCCCACTTACTCCCGCTGGAGAGCATGGCTTGCACCATGGCCTCGAGCGAGAGAGTGTCCACGCCCAGACCCACTACGAGGACCTGGCGCTGTTGTGCCCACGCCGTGCACTCCACCAGCGTGTGGAGCGCCGTGTCATCGCTGCGGTCCTCGCAGTGCTGACATTCGGCCGTGGTTTCCCGGTGTTTTCGCCACAGATACCTACCGAAGCTACCGTGCCCGGCAAGCATCTGTGTCAACCGGTAGGAGAGAGCACCGTGTCTTCTCTCCAGCCACTCGTCCATGACCGGTCTGTCGGCCGCGATTGTGGCGAATCCCCCCTTTGGTTGCTCAAGTCGCACCTTCCATGTCTCCACGGTTTCCTGGTGGAGCAGGGTCCGCTGGGCCTCGATTTCTCGAGACGCAGGCCTTTGGCCCCGCTCCAGCGCCTCCTTGCGCCATCTGAACAGTGACGCAAGGGCTCTCGCTTCCAGGTCCCATGGAGGGGTCCCGGCTAGGAGACATGCCGCCTCACCGGAATCAAATTTATGCTAAATCTGTTAATTGGTTTAAGCTGTGCGTGATAAATAAACAATTTAAATTCTATAAATAGACATATGAATCGTGACGTAAGGTTTAGATAGCGAAATTTTTGGCGAAGCCGATAATTATTTTACGATTATCAAAGTTCTATTCGTGACAGATGTTTTATTCAAAATATTTTGACTGAAAATCCAATCATTCTTTCATCCGAACCATTGAAAGACCCGAAAATTCTAATCGCAAATAAATTGGAGTTCAAGAACTGAATGGTTGAAAGGTGAAAACTTTTAGTTCTTTATTGAAACTAACGTACCCAACAAAGGTCTGTTATATAACGACGCTCGATGCCTATGTCACTCTAGGACTCTTTAAAAAGTTTTTACGGGTCTGCGAACGGCATAATGAAAGAGCTGAGATAGAACGAAAGGATCAAACTACAATCAAATTGAAACTTTCTACCGGGATAGACAGGGATACTAGATTTCTGTTTTACATTATCGGACTACCTAAAAGGCTTCAAACTGGATGTCAGCGGTGAGCGAGCCGATGGCGATTTTGGCAAGAGCGATACGCCAGCGTACGAACAGCCTCGCGAGGCAATTGCCGCGCGAGGAAACTGTCCTTGATTCAGCGCGGCAGCCTCTTGGTATCATCGCGAGACTTTGTTCGTTCGTTTAGAATCAAGACAGCATGGCGAGCGTCAATTGTGCGCGCGGCAAACGACTGAGGCGTCTTTGAATAAAACAAAAAAAATCGGTTGACTGTAAAGTCGGTTTACTGACGATGGTTATACGTGACAGCGTCATAAGAAGAAAAAAATATCATTATAAAACAAAAAGAAATTTAAAAACACATCAATTGATTATAGCGCCATCTGTTGAAAACATTACTAAAATAAATGGAACGCCTCAGAGCGAGGCAGAGCGAGGTAACGCGAGGGAGGTAACGACATATTGCGTCATCTTTTTTCGTTCGTGCAGGCTCCATCGAATTATAGGACGTTGTCACGTCAAAAACCGACACTCGATGGATCAGGCGCTCGGTCGCTCGGCTGCGGCAACGCGCACACTTGCCTCGGGGGAGGCACGTTCACACTGACTGAGCTGCTTGCTCGCTATGTGTGGATTAGCTCGCTATTTCCTTGTACTCTGGAATCGCCGTCGCTCCGCTTGCCACTAGATCCAGTTTGAAGCCTAAGGGACGTTTTATATTATCATAATCCGTACGTAATTTCTGTATATATCGTAAACCCTTAAATTGAGCCCCGGGGCCACTCACACACGGTACCCTACATTTGCCCATGGCTGGGAGCCGCGGGTAAGCCTTTGGAACGATGTCGCAGGAAAACCCGACGCCATTTCCAAACGCCTTTTTTATTCAACATAAAGCTTTAATTTAATAAGTTGAGTGATTTTTGAAATTTCTACTATTAGATCAAATGTTTGATCCAAGTTTCAACTACTTACTCAAGGGAAGTCAAGCCTTTGGAACTGAAGTTTATTCATTAGAAGAAAATCCCTCTTGATCGATGAGGTTCAAGTTTGATTAGACTGATATGATATAAGTAGGTACTTCAGTAACCTCTCGTGTTTTGTTTTCTTTGTTCTCGAACCGACAAAATTTTGATGTTACTCAAATACGACTACGGAGTCAATATTTTATTCTAGATACTAGCTGACCGGCAGACGTTGTGTTAATTTGGTATCATTAAAAGTAGAATATGTATAAGTAGGTATATTTATTAAAGGAGAGCTAGTATCCTCGCTGATCAGTATTCGGTAAAAGATCACTACAGTTAGCATCTTATGCTAAGAATGGTCCTTTGTGACATTTCATTTACGAGCGCTTTCGTGCTTCGCTTTGTATTTTTGTACTTGAGAAAATATAAATGCCGCTCTCTACCTCCTCTAATTACAGAGGGGAGTTCAAGAGTACAGTAGAGGTATGGGGCAAAGAGAAATACCGCGGAATTGATTGATGCAGGCTTCGGTCTCGGGCTCATACGAGATCGTTAACCCGACCCCAGGAAGGGTAGAGTGACCTTCTCTATCTCTCACTGGGGTTACTCTCATCCGGCGCGTCCAAGTCGCGGGGCTGGAAGTAACTCTCTTTAGTAGGCCAGAGAGAGATTATGACCAAGTTCGGATGAGGACCCAGTTCTGTGGGGTATAACATGGAACCCTTGCTCAGGGGTACGAGTGAAGACCTCAACGGTGGAATGGGTGGAGACAGCAGGTGTCGGAACGGCCAGACCAGCGGAAGAGGCGAGCCACAGGGGCGTAGTACCTGGATCCTGGTGGAGGGCAGCGGTAACCACCAGTACCTAAGTGAAGCGAGAGATTCTGAATCAGAAACGGTTCACCTAAGGATTATTGTATCCACTGAGGTTACAATACCGCGATGTAGAAAGCAAGGGGAAACTACTACATTATCTATCCCATGAGAGCTGTTTGATGAACACACAGAGATTTAGAGCGAGTTTGCTTGACAATCCGCGTAGCGACCGGCGCCCTGAGCTTTCCGGGGCTGGGGGTGTGAAATTGGCTACCGGCCATGGAGATGCAGGCAACCAGGCGTCCCATGGAAAACATGCTACTGGAAGAAGCTTCAGATTGAGAAGACAACATCTCTTCGGAACTTGGAATGTTCGGGGTCTCCTGAAAGAGCACAAGCTTCCTGTTTTGGAGAAGGAGATAGAGCGATGCAAACTGGCATTTATAGGAATCAGCGAGACGCATTGGAAAGGAAGCGGACATTTTGACTCTGAAAAGCATACCATCTATTTTTCCGGAAACGATGAGAGTAGTTTTTCGGGGGTGGCAGTCGCAATACCAAAGATGTGGAAAGAAACTGTTTTAGGTTACAACCCTATCAGCGATCGGCTCATATCCATAAGGCTCAGCGCATCACCAACCCCACTTAATATCATACAGGTGTATGCGCCCACATCTTTGTCCAGTGATGAGGAGGTGGAAAAGTTTTATGGGGATCTTGAGTCTTCTGTGGCTGCGATTCCAAAAAGAGAGCTGTTGATAATTATCGGGGACTTTAATGCTAAGGTCGGGGAGACAACAATGGATGATGGAATTCGTAACATTGTCGGAAGGTATGGTCTTGGGGTTAGAAACAAAAGAGGAGAGCGCCTCATGGAATTTACAGCTAATAACAACTTGACCATTATGAACACTACCTTCAAACACCATCCAAGACGCTTATATACCTGGATATCCCCTGGTGATCGACGTCGTAACCAGATTGACTACATACTGGTTAGATCAAGATGGAGGAGCTCTATTACCAACGCACATACATTACCGGGTGCCGACTGTGAATCAGACCACCAGCTGCTCGTCGGAAGGCTAAGGTTCAGGTTGCAGAGGGTTGAACGGACAAAAAGACCGAGGCGTATGCATATAATTGATAAGAACTCTCTCAAAAACTCAATTGAGAGTAAACATTCTACGTGGAGAACGGATGCTGATGCCAAGGACCCTGATTCTCTGTGGATATCTGCCAAGAGATGTGTGATGGAGGCAGTGGCGGAGTCGCAGCCAAGTAAAATGTCAGCGAAACGGCAACATTGGATGTCAGTGAATACCTGGCGATTAGTTGAAGAGCGAAGAGCCTTAAAAGCTGGAGGTGTTACTGGTGTCGAAATAAGTGCAAAAAATGCCGCCATACAAGCTGCTTCAAGAAGAGACCGCAACCATGCCTTGGCCATGATTTGAGAGGAGCTTGAACGACATTCTGACAAATTGCAGACCGGGGATCTCCATGAGAAGGTGCGATTGATTACTCGTCAGTTTAAATCCAAAACATGGGCGATAGAGGATGCATCTGGAAAAACAGTCACTGAGATTGGAGATATAGTGGACGTTTGGAAGGAATATTGCAGATCCCTCTTCGCTGGTAACTCTACAGCAGGAGAGTTATACTCCTTGAGCGGCACCTGTGGCCGAGAACCCCATATCTTGCGAGATGAAATACGAGCAGCCATACAGCACTTGAAAAGCAATAAGGCAGTGGGCGTAGATGAGATTCCAATTGAGGTTTTCAAGTCAATGGGAGAGGTGGGAGTCGACTTTTTGTATACCATATGTTCCAAGACATGGGAAACTGGGATGTGGCCGGAGGATTGGTCCCGATCAATATTTATACCCTTGCACAAAAAAGGCTCCACCAAGAAATGCAACAACTTTCGTCTCATCTCGCTCATATCGCATGCAAGTAAAGTGTTGCTCTATATTATTAACACAAGGCTGCAATCATACCTCTCAAGCCAAATTGCACCGGAACAGGCTGGATTCGTGAAGGGAAGGGGTACGAGGGAACAGATACTCATACTGCGGCAAATTATCGAGAAAGCCAGAGAATTTAACTTACCGCTCTTTATCTGCTTCGTGGACTTCCGAAAGGCATTTGACACTATTGTATGGGAGCGTCTCTGGGTGGTTCTATTGGAGATGGGGGTGCCACTACACTTGGTATCGCTAATACAGCGACTGTACAAAGATGGTACGGCAGCAGTACGGGTGGATAATGTAACTTCAAATGCCTTTAGAACGGAATCTGGGGTTCGCCAAGGGTGTATCCTGTCGCCCCTTTTATTCAACACCTACACCGAATATATAATGCGCATTGTCCTGGATGGGTGGAGTGGGGGTGTTTCTGTCGGGGGTCGCGTCATTAACAACTTGCGATACGCCGATGATACCACTCTTCTGGCTACATCAAGAAAGGACTTGGAGGAGCTCTTGACTCGCCTGGAAAATACTGGTCTCCAATTCGGTCTTGCCTTGAATAGAGACAAGACAAAGGTAATGGTAGTGGATCGAGCAGAGAAAAATGGTACATTTGAACGCATAGCCAACTGCGAAGTAGTGGAAAGATATATCTACCTCGGTTCCACTATCTCGAACGCTGAAGGATGTGAGGATGAGATCAAGCGTCGATGCGCGATCACTAGATCGGCGGTGGAGCGACTGGGAAGAATTTGGCAAGACAGAAGGATAACGAAGAACACAAAAGTCCGCCTAATGAAATGCCTAGTCTTTCCAATCTTTCTGTACGGAGCCGAAGCCTGGTCGCTTAGATTGCAGGATCGCCGAAAAATTGATGCCCTGGAGATGTGGTGCTGGAGACGTCTTTTAAAAATACCTTGGACTGCCTTCCGCACCAACAATTCCATCCTCAAAGAGCTTCATATAAGGGATAGATTATCGTCGATTGTTCAGATGCGAATACTGAAGTTCTTTGGGCACATCTCTAGAAACGAGGACTCAATGGAGAGACTAGTGATACAGGGCCGCGTGGAGGGCACAAGGTCACGGGGTAAGTCCCCAACCCGCTGGATGGATCTTGTCAGAACTGCTACTCAGTCGACCGCAGTACAATGCTCTCGCAGTGCCGAACATCGCAAAAAGTGGAGGGACATTGTAAGATGTGCAACAGCTCCGAAAGAGGATGGCGACGGCGAATCGCAATCCTGCTCATCAGTAGCCACGACCACTCTGACAAGAGTGACCGACTGAGAAGAAGAGATTGATGCATAGTTTAAAAACGCATTTCTCGCGTCAACAAAAAGCTACTATTATAAGCGGACAAAGTCACGCACAAAATCTAGTAATACTATACTGCTTAAGAATTTAAATTGCAAATGGTTTTGGGAACATTTCGTAAACCTAAACTGTATCCATTAATGCGTGTTAGTATTCACACTCATTGTCTTAATATGGTCATATTATATTACTCTCATTGTGTAGTAAGTACACCCATTGTCAATTAAAACATCATTACAGCCTTTGTCAGAATTGTTTCAAGAATTTACCAAAATATAGTTGTGTTACCGTGTTATGTACGAAGAATCCTCTAAGTAATACCTTTGTTACTTAGAATGTTTTGAATAACCGGCTATTGTGAAACCCGTAGATTAATTTTCCCTTTAAATCCAAAAATTAATCCGATAGCAATTAAATTTCAGGTTTCATAAATCAACATTGTAAATGTGTTTTCTTTGAATATGTGACAGAGATATTTCAAACAAATATTTGTGGAAAATCTCACACAAAATCATCTAGCCTAAATTAAGGTAATATAAGCTTGTGGATCTAGACGACTGATATATACTTATATATTTCTAAATACATACATATTAAACATAGACAACACCCAAACTCTGAAACAAACATTTTGTGGATCACACAAATATTTGGACCGACCCAGGAATCGAACCCAGGACCTCCAGCGCTGCAAGCGATATCTCTACGGACTACGCCACAGAGGCAGTCAAATTATGTAAGTACTAGCGGACGTCACGCGGTTTCACCCGCGTAGTTCTCGTTCCCGTGGGAATCCGGGAATAAAATATAGCTTATGTTCACCGCAAAGAGTGTAGCTTCCCAACAGTGAAAGAATTTTTCAAATCGGTCCAGTAGTTCCGGAGCCTATTCGTTACAAACAAACAAACAAAAACAAATCTTTCCTCTTTATAATATTAGTATAGATGAACAAAATCGAAGATGTTATGTATTTTTTTACACCAGCAGACAAGCTAACAGCCCATCTGATGAAAAATTGTTAACGTAGCACTGATCTGTATTATAAACCCAGTGTAGCGTAGACTATGGACATTTGCCAATGTCCACACCAAACACTCAAAAAGTAAGTAGGTAAGTCTGCAACGGCAAATTAAAAGCAGACTTAATTTCCTGCTGAAACTTGAGAATTTAATATAAAATAAGCAAGCTGAATAAAATAGCTAGCGCTGCCCGAGTTATGCTTTGATAAATTTTTACCTCTTATTTTACCCCCTTAGGGGTGGAATTCAGAAAATTTCATTCTTAATCGGTGACCATGCTAGCTTACCCAAAAAAAAACAATTAGAGATGAGTTGGGCTTTGATAGTTGATTGGGTGAGTCACCCGATTATTTTAGTAGGTACTTTAGATGTTATTACTTGTCAAAAATGTTTTAATTTTTTATCGAACCAAATTTCAAGTAATTTTGTCTTAAACTGGGAGTCTATCAAGAGACCCTTTCACGTAAGACGTATTAATGCCGTCTTGTCCGGTGTTTAGTTACTGAGTCTTGGGGTGATCCTTCCGAGGGCGACTTGGAACTCCCGGGCGTACACAGATAGATGGGCAAAGTGTAGGCAGGAGTAGTTAGGAGTCCGGCATAACACTCATGAGGATCTTCACCGAAAAAGAAAAGCGACATTCCTTCTCTCTTTCAAGGAGATTAATCGTAGTCACTTATACTCCTAATAAGAAAACGTAATTTATGTCGTCGTTTCATAAAGGGAGTTCTACCTTGGAAATTATCTCATTAGACTTCATTATTTAAAGGAACTCAAATGATTAAGTCAAATCAGATAATAATCCGGCAGTGAAACATAACGTAAGATATTTTTTTCGGGTAGGTACCGTAGTCTTGATAGAGCTCTTATAGTTTCGTAATGTCCGTCTGTCTGTTTGCCCCATACCTCATCGTTCTTCCTTCGAAATCTCGAAAAATAAATTATATTTCCTTCTGAAACTGCCTACCTACATATTATTTTTAAAAATAATAATAGGTATTTAAAGTGTGAAAATTTCGCTCTCCTCTTAATTAGGTAATACAATATTATGGTACGTGAAAGGTAGTACTGATCTGTTTGAAGTCGGTGCCAAGCTCAAAAATAATGAGTTTGAAATATGTATGAATACAAATATAACTGCCGTTTTTCGGCTATTTATTTTATAATCTGTTAAAGAATTAACACCTTGTCAATGTGTTAACATTTACTAATAAGACACGAATAGGTAACATTATTGGAAATGAATCTAGGTGTTAATACGACAAGATAAAATTCATAGGTACAAGAAATTTATGGCGTCTGATAAAATGACAATAGCCAGTCGTAAACAAGGGTATTCGTTAATAGGTGGCTGGACTTGTACAAAACATTGTTCCTTACTGCCAATAAGAAACGCTATTAAAATAAATCTATCAAAAATGATACTGTCCATGAAGTTTTATTGGTCGTTAAGGGAGCATCAGTGTGTCATGTTTATTCACAGCGCTTATAAATCGTTGCAGGAATATTTTTAGAACGCTATTCGCTACTATGTTTACAGGATACACAATAATTATTGTTAGTAATGTTGAAGCGCTCGTGGCTCCGCGGACTCAGTGTTCTGTAAACGATAACTGCAGTAAGCAACTTTGACCATGGCCGGTCCTTGGATGGGTGACCATCCATGTGACATTTATTTGAGCGCTTCCGTGCTTCGAAAGGCACGTTAAGCCGTTGGTCCTGGTTACCAGTAAGATGGTAGTCGTTAAGCCAAGTTGAAGGAATTTTTAGGCGGTTAGAAAAAATTCGACAGCAGGCAGCCACAACGTCAACCATCAACACGGTAATACGGCCTACCTTTTACGTAGGACAAATTCTAAAAAAAGGTGAAATCCGGGCATATAATATGCCTCTGCCTACCCCTTCGGGGATAAAGGCGTGACCATATGTATGTATGTTTGTTGCTGCAAATATAATATCCGGCTTTGTGGAAATTGGATATTATTATGTAGTTTTGCATTAAATTTTGTGAAGAATAGATACCCCCCTTGATTTAGAATAAAGGAAGTGTTTTTGATCTTCTCATTGGTAAACTTAGCTAATGAGAAAATCAAAAACACTGGTAGGTACATCATTTTCTCACATAAAGTAGACTTAAACAAGAATTATCACCATCATCAATATCTATCGGAAATAGAAAGTATATTCTTAAGGGTTTACTGTCTGACCCAGGAACCATGGTAGGAGCTGAAAAATTCACTGACGTCGAATTTCTGTTGCCACTATATTAACCAGTACTAAAATCACAAAAATAAGAATGCTACCTTTATGTGCCTTTTCTCTGTATGGTACAGTCAGCTGCAGAGAATATTTTTATGAAATTTGCTATGGTAATTGGATTTGTGCATTTCTATAACTATACAAAATCTTTTTAAAATACGTTTTACAGGGCCGCCAACTTGAGGACCACCGTAAGAAGTGACCCCCAATCGCTAGATGCGCCACGGCTTTCCATTAGGCTGGTGGCGACGTCAATTTGGCGAGCCAAATATAAAAAAAAAAAAGTTCTAGATTTTCCGAGAAAATTCAATCCTTACAGGGCGACCCTGTTTACGTTTCTCTGCAGCTGACTGTACCCTCCGTGCGGAGGGTACAGTCGCGGTCGGTTTATTATTTTTATTTACTAACTTAAAAAAAAATCTTTAAAAATTCAAGATAGAGATAACAAATTTCAATTATAATAAAGAAACATTCGTATCAAAGTAATTTTTTAAACTTACTTAAAATTCAGCACACGTCCTCATGAAATTGTCACAAAGTTTCATACTTTCCAAAATTCTACCCTCAAAGGCAAAGAAAATCCTTGATAAAATGGACTTATCCATGCTTAATAAAATTTGAACAGTTAGTAGTTTATTTCAATGGCGATCCCCTAAGGAGGCGTATTTTTTTAAATTCATCCTTCTAACCTGCTACAATTTATCGCCGTACAAATGAAATAACTGAACAGCTAATTAGCAATTACATCGAGCTATTGGCTATGACGTAGGTACTCGTAATTTGAACAAAGAAAATTCGAAAACCTACACCTCACTTTCACTTTAAACGGCGGCTCTAAGAATGACGCAAGTAAAACTGCAGGCTTCAGTAGTCAAAGCATTTAGTTAATATGTTGAATTCAAATTTCGTAACAAGATTCTTTGACAACATCAAAATTAATTATTAAGAAAACAAAATACCCGACTACAAATTTAAAATACAACTGGAAAGGTAAAAACGTTTTGTCGCCAAAAATCCACCATTTTAATTTTCTAGACATTTTATTTTACATGGTGTCAATTACACAAACACTACGAATCAAATGTTATAGCATGTCAAAATCCGTGAAGCCGTCCAGGCTGTAGGGCATAACAAAGAAATGGACATTTTCGGCAGTCGGGTAATAAGCACAATCTTGTGAAATTTTGATCAACAATGCTACCTACTTCTCATTAAGTTGATATTACTTCACAAATAACTAAATACTATTTGCTTACATACAAGCAAGTTGAAATATTACTTATTACAAACCACGCGGAAATTTCAGGTAATGGTTCATACATTCATTGTACTAAGTTATTATGAAATTCCAATCCAGTTTCACTGAGAACGGTGTTGAATGAGCAAATGCGGTTCACATACTGCGAAGTTTCTATATAGAACCCTTGCGAGGAACTTTGATTACATAAGCAAAGGTTGAACGAAGCAAATTGTGTTTCCTTTTTGATTTCGAAGGACGCGTTCCGAGAAGTGTCACTGTGAATGTTCCTTAGAACCGAGCATTTCAAAAGATTTCTCCGTCGAACCATATAAAATAGGAACGTTCTGGTAACCGGGTTCTTCATGCGAAAAGTGTATAGACACATCATTGGGCCGTTAACTTGAGGGCCGCTATCAATAGCCTAGCGCAGTGTGGGTATGGCCCTCAATTAGTTGTTTGCGAATTCAACGCTTTCAATCAGCCGGGCGGCATCATTTTAGCCTGATAAATACGCAAGTTTTCTTATAAATAAAGTTTCTAGAGAATACTCTGCGACATCAGCAGGTAAGAATTTCAAGATTACAATTCCTTTGTGGACCTACACTGTACGTATGTGGTTTTATATCACATTATACCGATCTCAAAGAATTATATATGAACCTAAATTCTTAAAAAGGTGTGTTTTCTTAAGTTGGATTTATATTTTCAAGGGCTAGGTAACTATTTTAGATAAGGCAGGCATCTACATTCTCGCTTGAGGCCATGGTGCGAGCCATGCTCTCCAGCGGGAGTAAGTGGGACTGCGCCGCCTCTTTCTGCGAGCAGGTCATGCTCGCGAAGGAGGCGGCGCGGGCCGGGTGCGGGAGAGAACTCTCCCTCCCGAGTTCCGCAGTCGGCGCCCTGGGCGCCGCCGACGTGTCTTCGCCGAGGACTATCGGCCTCCATGACCGGGGGTCTGAGGACGGTGAGAGGGCCGCTCACCGTCCTTACAGAAGCAGGCCCATGACGGCAGCGTGACGTGAGCAACTCACGCACGCCCCCCCTTAGAAGCGGGGTCACACCCGAAACCCCCCATAGACGCGGGATTGCACCCGAACCACCCCCTGGGCGAGGCCGCAGCGGCGGCCGTAGGTCTGTTGGGAGTCACGGGACATCCTTCCTGAGGGCTTACCCGGGGCTCTCAACCATAGGCTGTCGGGCGTTACGTGAGGTTTTTTTAGTCGGTAAGAGTCCGGCATAGCATTCTACGAGGATTTTCCCTCACGTTAAAAAAAAAAAAAAGGCAGGCATCTACATTATAATCTTTTATCCAACCGCTCATCGTGTCCTTCTCCAAATGTTTCCCAGAACCAAAGTTCACAAGTTTTCACCATACCTTCCACTAAGACAAAGTAAGGCCTGCGTAAGGGACCTTCTTTCACGTATACAACCCTGTGGTGTTGTAGAATGTACTCCTTGTCTCGATTTTCACAAACTTTTACAGTATGAGGTTCTTCAAAAGGGGTCCAAGAAGATACTTGGAGTGTTATGCCTCAGGTATAGCAAACGATCATAGGCTACAGTTACCACATCCGATCAGATGGACCATAACATTGTCTACCAGTGGTTTACGACTATCACTGGTAGCCGGAAACAATGTCTTAAACTGGTATTCAATGCATAATATTATTATATTTATTAACATTCCTAATGGCTCCGACATCTATTTCAGGACTAGCCGTAAATTTTAAGCTAGTGTAGTGATCGTTAATGAAAATAGATCGAATGGGCTTTTACAATTCTTATTAATTAGTTTTATCAAACTTTTACAAAACTCCGTATAAAAGTTCTAGTAAAACCTAGCTTATTGTCATTAAAAATAATTAGAGTGTGAAACGAAACGTGTAACTTCACTGCCGCTTCATTTCACTTGGGATATCGTAATTTATTTTTTCTTACTTAAATTTATTATTTATTAAATATTATTATATATTCAAAACATGTCAATTAATTTACTTAAAAAACTCAAACTAAAACTAATTAGGTATATAACTCGTCCCTCACCGTATCCGGTGCAAAGGTGCCCATTACACCAGTGTAATGGGCACCTTTGCACCGGATACGGAGTCAGCGTGGCAATGCCGCTGGCGGCATTGCCACGCTGAATAGTGATGGCAAACCTTTGCCCCAGATAGGAACCGGAGCGAGAGTCTCCTGTTTTAACTCTCAACAGACGTCTCGATTCCTTAACAAAATTCTTAGCGTCTGCACCCCAACTGCCCATCGTCTCTACAGCGAAGGGAGCAAATATTTATTAGTCTGTTAAAGCCGCATATTTGAGCCGTTTCCTTCTCGCCGCATCTTCTGCAGCAGCTGCTGGAGACAAGACGGTACGACTGAGGTGACTTGGGGCGACTGTGCTGACGCACGTGGCATCCCACAAAAGGCACTTGCCATTTTTCCATGGTACCAAAGTCATACCGTCTGGCCTCTTACCGTCGGATCTACTCAAAACGGGCGGCTCCAATAGGCACGGCACATCTACCGATATAAAGGCTCTCCGGATAATATCATTGTGATGGTGACGCGGAAACCTCCCCGCACTCCTACGGCCACTCATAGAATAAATCAACCAAATATTTTTTTAGGGTACCATACCGAAAGGGTTAAACCCGAGCTCTGTTACTAAGACAGCTCTTTGTTTGTCCGTCTGCCTGACTGTCTATCTCTAGGCTGTGTCTCAGGAACCGCGATTCTAGACAACTAACATTTCCACAGACGACGACATGTATTTTTTAGTGTCCGACCGAAACTGGTTTTCCAGCCGAAACCGAAACCGAAACCGAACTTTCGGCCCCAGGGTCAGTTTCGGCCGAAACCGAAACCGAAACCGAAACTCACGTGTTCATATGAAAAAAAAACAGCCAAGTGCGAGTCGTATTCCCGCACAGAGGGTTCCGATACAAAACTGGGCACAGAAATTACGTTTGTTGTGTGGCTGCTTTTTCTGATTTTAGTAGGTATTTTTTGTTATAGCGGCAACAGAACAGGGTGGCAGTGTCTCTTCGACATCGCTAACGCTTTCAACACCTTGCCCTGGAGCCTGGAGCTGAGTTTGGGAGGCGCTTATTTACCATGGAATGCCTCCATACCTCCGTCGAATTTTCCGGGCCTATCTTTCCGAGAGGGCCATAACTAACCCGAGCTGGCTAGGGCGGGAATCGGCGAGATGTGTCGTTTGGTGTTCCATTGGAACATCGGTTACGATTGGGTGCTGCGTGGTCCGTTGCTCAGAGGTGTCGGCGTAACGTGTTACGACGACACCCTCATTACAGCGCGAGGAGCAACGCACCGAGACGCAGCCCTAAAAGCCACCTGCGGGATCCAGCTTACATATAGGGGCGTCAGTCAGCATCGGCATCGGCATTGAGCTCTCGAAGATTCTGGGGCTCATACTCGATAGCCTGTGGAACTTCGGATAGCATTTCCGAAGTTTGATCCCATAACTGCGGAAGGGGGGGGCATCAGCCGCACTCTCACGGTTGTTGCCCAATATCAGGAGTCCTAACGCTCCCTGCAGGACACTGTACCTTGGGATCGTGCGGAGCATGGCCCTATACGAAGCTCCCGTATGAGCGTAGATCCTGATGACCAGCAATGCGGCTAGAATGCCTAGCCCGCAGAAAGCGACTACTGTCAGGGTGATAAGGGGATACCACACGATCTCAGCGGCATGTCTTCTAGCCTGAACCCCTCTACAGGACCTGGAAGCGAAGGCCCTTGCGTCATTGTTTCAATGGCGCAAGGAGGCGCTGAAGCGGGGCCATAGGCCTCTACCTGTGAGCAGGTCATGCTCATGATAGAGACGGCCGGGAGGAAGCGGGAGAGAACTCTACCACCCGAGTTTCATAATCTGCGACGGCGCCCCATACTATCAGCCTCCATGACCGGGGGCCTGAGGACAGTGTCAGGGTTGCTCACCGTCCTTACAGAAGCAGGCCTTAGACGATAGCGTGACGTGAGAGATTCATGCACGTCCCCCTCAAGAAACAATATAACAACTGAACAACCCCCCAAAGACGCGGCCGCAGTATGCATCATCCCGAGGACATACTCGGGGCTCCCAACCGTAGGCTGCTAGGTACGACACGCGTGGTTTTTAGTCGGTAGGACTACTGTACAATGAAAATTTTAGGCCTCCATCTGGCACGGTTCCAGCGATACAAGTTACAACCTCGTGACTAATAGCCAGACTGACGGCCAAGCCTCAAGTCTCGTTAGTATTGTCCCGCTTTAATCCCTCCGTGCTAGAGTTCGACTTGCACTTGGCCGGTTATTTATTCAATAGGTGCAGCAAGTTTCACCAAGTGCTATCAATCAACTGTATAAATCTCCTCAAGTGTTAGTTTTAGAATATCTCCACCTAAAGATGAGTTTCTTTCTTTTACGTGTGTACTGTCATGATATTGAGAACTGCTACCATACAAAAAAAGCGGCAAAAAGTCACGTGTGTTGTACGGGAGGCCAGCTTTCATATTATTAATTTGTCTATTTTTATTATTTGTTGCTCTAACGACAACAGAAATACATCGTCTGTAATTTTTTTAACTGTCTTACTATCACGGTGCATGAGTTACAGCCTGCTGAAAACAGACAGACGACCAACGAAGTCAACGGAACCGACAACAAAGGGGTAGGGTTATGTAATATCCTAGATCACCTTTTTAGGATTCCGTATAAATTGTATTATTATAACTATTGATTGAATAAATCTTCGGTTAGTAACATATTAAACTGGTTGGGCTGACCCCAACCACGTGACAAGCATAGCCAGGCACTCTAAATTCATGAACACGTGAGTTTCGGCCCGGCCGAAAGTTTCGGCCCATTTTGGCCGAAACCGAAACTGCGGCCGAAACTCGATTTTTTGGCCGAAACTGGCCGAAACCGAAACCGAAACCGAAACTTCGGTCGGTCACTAGTATTTTTGTTGACGTTATATGAATAAACTAGCTGATGCCGACAGCTACACCCGCATAAAATTTGTTCCCGTTCCTGCATCCCGTAGGAACTTATTTCCGGGATAAAAAGTAGCCTATGTGTTATTCCAGACTATAATGTGGAATGCCTGTACCAAATTTCAGCCAGATCCGTTCAGCCGTTAGAGCGTGAAAAAGTTTCGCAATTATTAGGTACTAGCTGATGCCCGCAGCTTCGCCCACGTAAAGTTCGTTCCCGTTCCCGCTTCCCGTATTTTATCCCCTTGGGGGAAGAATTTATTAAAATCCTTTCTTAGCGGATGCCTACGTCATAACATCTACCTGCATGCCAAATTTTCAGCCCGATCTGTCCAAAGGTTTGGGCTGTGCGTTGATAGATCACTATGTCAGTCAGCCAGTCACCTTTGAGTTATATATATTTATATAGATATTAGTAAGATAAGTAAGTACTAAAATCAGTAAAAAAATTAGGAGGGCTACCCATACAACAAACGTGTTGTTTTTACTTTTTTTGATACAGAACCCTCCGTATGCTAACCCCATTCGCACTTGGCCGGTTTTTAATTACCATTATGTATCGAATGGATATTTTTACTACACAAGACGCAGACAACTTTCAATTTGCGAGTAAATTGTATTGATATTTTATCAAACCTAAAATACTGAGGAAGCCTTGAATCTCAATAGTAGGTAAATACGGTGTTGCAGAATTCTAATCAACCCAATTAGAATCTGCAAGACTAAGTACCTTTTTTTTAACGTGAGGGAAAATCCATCATGTATACTATGCCAGGCTCCTACCGACTAAAAAACCTCACGTAACACCCAACAGCCTATGGTTGAGAGCCCCGGGGAAGCCCTCGGAAGGATGTCCCAGGACTCCCAACAACACTAGGGACCTAATTATGACCTTACAGTTCCTTTTGATTCCGACTTAATACTCGTAGTCACTATGAAATCTTGAATTTCAATAGTAGGTACGGTGGGTTCATTTGAAACAGCAACACTACCGAATAATGGCCTTACAGTTCGCTTTGATTAGTTCACTATTAAAGAGTTTCATTACTAAACTATCAAAGACTCGGGATCCGGTTGCGTTCGGTGAAACGACATCAATAGTAAAGCATGCCCCCGAGATTACAAATATTTGAACAATCCGAAACTATTCTAATTGGATATTTGATTGCATATGGGTTACTTAAAACTGAGAGATGGTTACGTATAGCAGTGGACTGCGATAGGGTGATTGTTGATTAAATAACTATTTAGTATATAGGAATTAAATGGTAAATAAGGTTTTGCTCGTGATTTTATGAAACACTAGCTGATGCGCGTGGCTTCACCCGCGTGAAATTTGGTACCCGTTCCCGCTGCCCGTGGAAACATATTCCCGAAATGAAAAGCCTATGTGTTATTCCAGACTATAAGCTATCTCTGTACCAAATTTCAGCCCGATCCGTTTAACTGCTAGAGCGTGATTGAGTAACAAACATTCAAACATCTTCACAAACTTTCATATTTATATCTAATATTAGTAGGAAGTAGGATATCCCTACTTCCCTACTAATATTATAAATGCGAAAGTAACTCTGTCTGTCTGTCTGCCTGTTAAGCTTTCACGCCTAAATAGCTGGAGCGATTGAGACGAAATTTGGTGTGGAGATAGTTCGAGGCCCTGGGAAGGATACAGGCTACTTTTTAACCGACTAACGGAGACCCAAAAGGAGGGTTATGATTTTATGCGATAACGACTTCTACGCGGTAGAAGTCGCAGGGAACAGCTAGTTTAGAATATAATAAAGGTCACATATTACAAACTAGAGTATCGTCCTAATAAAGAACGTGTGTTCTTGAATCTTAAAAGTACAGCGGGTTTACTTGAAACAAGATGGCACCCGCGGCTCCGCCAGTGTTGAATTTTGTTCCCGTTAACACTTCCCATTTCATTTCATTATTCCAGACTATAATCTATCCCTGAACCAAATTTCAGCCAGATCTGTTCAGTTGTTAGAGCGTAGAAGAGTAACAAACATCCACATTATCCACACTCACAAACTTTCGCATTTATAATATTAGTAAGACGGTACCTACTACTCTATCCATATTAAACCTATTCACATACGTTTATTATTACGATTTATATTTAATAGTAGAAGTATAGTACCTAACTGCAATTGCATTACAATGGCAATTTTCAAAAATCCTTTATGACGGAAGACAGGTAGTCAGTACAATCCGTTATTTTCTCGAAAATTACAACATAAAGAGTTAGGTAGGTACATTTACAATGGCAATTTTCAAAAATCCTTTTTACGGAAGGCAGGTAGCAAGTACAATCCGTCATTTTCTCGAAATTTACAACATAAAGAGTTAGGTAGGTACCTACATTTACAATGGCAA
Source organism: Miltochrista miniata (assembly GCA_933228765.1). Taxonomy (NCBI): domain Eukaryota; kingdom Metazoa; phylum Arthropoda; class Insecta; order Lepidoptera; family Erebidae; genus Miltochrista; species Miltochrista miniata. The sequence goes on from OW121758.1 coordinate 26,627,821, forward strand.
TTTTCAAATATCCTTTATGACGGAAGACAAGAAGCCAGTACAATTCGTAATTTTCTCGAAAATTACAACATAAAGAATTAGGTAGGTTACTATGGCAATTTTCAAATATCCTTTATGACGGAAGACAAGAAGCCAGTATCATTCCGACATTTTCTCGAAATTTACAACATAAAGAGTTAGGTACCTACTGTAGTGTATGCATACCCCCTCCCGTTGAACAGACAGTTGACAGTCTTGAGCGCACCATGTGACACACGAGTCGCGGCATTGGGCGACAGTGCACATGTCGGGAGTCTGTTCGTTAAGTGCGTGACAAGCCTGTAAATTACCCTACCATTGGACGGATCTTACAAATGGCGACGAGGAAACAAGGTTAGTTCTTTTATTAAAAAAAAAAACAGGAGGAAATAAAAGGAGTAAACAATATTTTAAATCTTATAGGTTAGAAGGTACACATTGACTATATGGAGTAATGAAATGCATGTTCTTCAGTGTTATTCTACTCGCATATGCTACAAAATGGATTTATTACAATATCGGGTGTGTAGGTAACGTAATAAACTAACTCAAAAGTCAACTGCTATTGTTAAAATTATGCTCATTATGTGTGTTTAATTTAGGCCCATGTTTTAAAAGTGATGTCCCTCATCTCATGTTTGCAAAGGAAATCATTTTGCTGGCATTTAGTGAATAGAAACGATGGCCTTTTTCAATTATTTTTTATAAATAATTCTATATTGATTCTACATAGGTACTGTGCAAAGGTTTTTATTACTCCAATTTTTGTAAGAAGAAGAGGAGAAATGTCCCTGAGGAACGCTTGCATGTGGTTAGGTTTCTTCGGTTTCCAATAAGTGTGTGTTTTTAAAAATATGCTTTGAGAGCCTCCATTTCTTTGTCTGGAGGACGCGTGTCGTGTATGATAGTAGCAACATGAGAAGCCTCATAAATCAAATGTTACGTTCATAGTCGTTATTTAGAAGTTTCTGACGATTAGCTTATATCAGAGTAAATAGACCGTGACATTGAAATGGTTTTGTTGCAATAAAAATATTCTATATCGCAGATATGATGATATAAAATACTGAAAGGTTATCATGTATTGTCGAGCATGTCAGTGGTCAAATAACCATATTATTATAACATAATTATTTATTTTCAGTATTAGTCATCCACGTGGGTTTCAAGTCTGTTTACTCATCTCATAAATATTGTGGCTCTGGAAAAAATAGGGGAATAGAAAATAATATCTATTATAAAACAAATATAATTTATTTTTATGCTACCCACATATTTGAATTTTAACAAAAAATACTAAACAGTACTGCTGTATTCTCATGGTATTGAAGTAATGCGAGGACACTAGGTAGTAAATACTATGTTGTGGTAACTGTTGAGGAATTGTTTACTATTGTCATATCCTATTTCATACTGCTAGTTCCGACGAATTTCGTATCATTGTAGATGGTGGAGACGGGTTCCAAGTGTCAGATATAGCAGGAATTGACCCGCCAATTCTTGAATTATATTCGGTGTTGTGGCCATCCCAACTTCGTTTTATGGTGTTAAGATTTATTTCTTACAATTTTGTATTTCAACAAAAGAGACCAAAAAAAAATTGGACCTCCTGTGATTAGACCTATAGATACACAGACAAAATAAATGTCGAATGTGAATGAAAATTGTATTTATACTTGTAACACGTGTCTTGTGTATACATGTCACACAAAATTATACAAAAGCGACGCTATTTCTAATTTATATAAAAAAGAAGGGTACGGATATCCCGAGTTTACCATACTAGCAAGACGTTCTGTATAGAAGATCGTTGTGTTGTGTATATTTTGTGACCTTTTAAACCTTCCAAGGAAGGAAGGAAGGCTTTCAATTCAAATTCAATCGTTTCAATCTTTGACATTCCGCGTGCGATGATAAGATAGTTTTATAATATCATATTGATAAAGGGTTTGATCCTATTTAGCGTACGTAGTGTCAAGTAAAATTTTAATACACAAAAGGAAAAACAAGAGCAATGGTTAAACTAACAGTGACCATCGCCGTAAAGATTGGGTGTTGAGTGCGAGTCTTGTTTTTCTCTCATCATTGTGTCATGTCCATGCGTGGGCGTCAAGCTTACGTCAGGGAGGATACTGACTCCTGTAATAGGGGTTTGATTTGACTCGGAAGTCAGACCTTCAATCTGGAATTGAATATTTAATTATTTTTTATAGGACTTCATTTGGAAAGCCAACAGCGATGAAGTGGTGTAACACAGATTATGTTTTACATTCTGTTTTACATTCTGTTTGGAGAGGTTTATGATTTATTCAATTCAATTCTATTATATATTTAGGAAATGAAAAAGGTGTTATAATAAAGTAATAATAGATGAATCACAAGCCACATTCCACCCCAAGGCATGCAAATATTTGTTGAACAGGTACGATAGTATCATGTCAATTAACTTGAATATTAATAATAATGTGGTATTGTGATTCTGAATAATGAGAGTCTGCTTGTGACTACGGCTGGTGTAACCCCACCGAAACGTCAAGCCTCAATTATAGGTGTGATCGCGTGAATACCCATTTTAAATAAATTATTAATATCATGCAAAGCTAAAGTTTAAAAGCTAGTATGTGTTACAATAATTATTGTATTATGTCACACTAAATAAGTTGAAATAAATTTAACATAATTTGACGAAACTGTAATGTTTATTGGTTTACCCCATTTATAAATTGTCAAAGGTACGGCTGTTAGCAAGATCATGCTAATGTGATGTCATTAAGTTTGCATTATATGTTCAATACATACAGAAGCACATTTATTTCTCTCCATACATTTTATTATACATATTTATTATAATTTTATTATACATCCACATATTTTAATAAATTAGGCGGTATGCTAACCTCTTCACTGCATTTCCTTGGTTTAGGCAAGGGTTACGGATTCGGGTCCCGTCTGGACAAAGTTGTCTTTTTCACTTTATAAAAAACTGAAATAGTGTTTTATTCTATTCGTAATTTTGAAATATGAAATAATGTTTTCTAAATATGTGTATTTATTTTAATGAAATATAAGAAAAATACAATTTCCAGTCAAATCGGTGTTATCATTTCATGTTGAGACTGGCGATTAGCAATATTCATCAGTTTTATAAAGTTAGGTAAATATATTAGGGTTATGATATATGTTTACCTACAAAAGTAAAACTATTCACAAGGCAAGGTTGCCTGTCAGATATTGCTTTACGGCCATAGAGCCGCGTTTTGTAGAGCATTTTGAAAAAATATTGTATGGTGTATAAATAAAGTTTATTCTATTCTGATCTTTTCTGCTAGGTGTTAATGACTGCCCTGTACTCAGCGTCATAATTATGTTTGGTTTGGTAACAGTGTAATTATGTAGATTCTCGTATTTATTTTTCATAAGGCTGAAATGACAAATGTACGTAATAGAGTGAAATGTACCAATTAGCGAGTACCAGATCGGTGTCCCGCGAAGCTGTCTGGTGATTTTAATAAATTCTGCTATTGAGTAGGTATACTGACTGCCTTGGTGGTGCAGACGGGAAACGTCTTCCGCGCTAGGGCCCTGCTTTCGGTTTTTCGGGTCGGACTAAGTGTTTGTGTGAGCCACAGGTGTTCGTTTAGGGGTTGGGTGTTTCTGTGTATGGTGTGTGTGCTTATCGGTTGTCTGGACACCGTGGCATGTACTTCTATTGGCTTGGTTGGGCTGGATGGCGTTGTGTAAAGGCTGGTCCTAAGATATTGCTGCTTTAAATTGGTAGGTAAGTGCCATTAAATTGGCAAGTTGTATCCATTAAATTGGAAGATTGTGTCCATTAAATTAAAAAGTTCTTTCCATTGAATTGGAAAGTTGTTTCCATTAAATTGGAGGGTTGTTTCCATTAAATTGGAAGGTTGCTGCCATTAAATTGGTAGGTGGTTCCATTAAATTGGAAGGTTGCTACCATTAAATTGGTAGATAGGTCCATTAGATTGGAAGGTTGCTGCCATTAAATTGGTAGGTTACTACCATTAGATTGGTAGGTTGAATCCATTAAATTGGAAGGTTGTTGCCATTAAATTGGAAGGTTCTTGCCATTAAATTGTAAGGTTGCTATCATTAAATTGGTAGGTTGCTGCCATTAAATTGGAAGGTGGTTCCATTAAATTGGAAGCTACTATTAAATTGGTGGGTGGTTCCAGAGATTGGAAGGTTGCTGCCATTAAATTGGTAGGTTGCTACCATTAGATTGGTAGGTTGAATCCATTAAATTGGAAGGTTGTTGCTATTAAATTGGAAGGTTTTTGCCATTAAATTGGTAGGTGGTGCCATTAAATTGGAAGGTTACTACCATTAAATTGGTAGGTGGTTCCATTAAATTGGAAGGTTGCTGCCATTAAATTGGTAGGTGGCTCCATTCAATTGGAAGGTTGCTATCATTAAATTGGTAGGTGACTGCCATTAAATTGGTAGATTGCTACCATTAAATTAAAAGTATGTTTCCATAAAATTGGAAGGTTGATTCCATTAAGTTGGAAGGTTGCTACTAACTGCCATTAAGTTGGTAGGTTTGGTTATACAGTGTGTATGAAATAAGAGATAGAAAAGCGTTTTTAGCTACACAGAGCTATCTCATAAGGTGAGATTTTCGGGATAATCAATCCAAAAAAAAGTCATCACATTGAAAGGAGTAGATACGCGATTACAAATTTTACGCCTGAATTATACAACTCACGGTAGAAAGCGATGCCCCTGCTGTCGGCCATGTCTCGAATGGAGGTCAGTGGAGACCGAAAGTTGTAAAGATGAAAAGAACATTGAAAATTGGGAAATTAAATAAAAATTATATTATTGTCACTTCTTCATATTTTGCTCACGATGTGCCGAATGCAATGCTTGGAAATAAAATTATCCCTGTACCCATACAGGGTACAGATAATCCAATTTCCGGACTACACAGACAACTTCAGAATAATGCTACATGTGACCTTGCAATAACGAGGAAGTCAAATGCTTTCACAAAAATGTAAGATATTGAAATACAACACGTATGATTAGGTCAGCGGCACTTTGTTTTCTCCAAAGCTAAAAGGTGTTTCATAGGTATAGTGTGTTGATATACATAGGCATAAATGTAAATTTAGATTGACAAGGCAAAGGCACTGTTGAGATCTGGCAATAATGCACACAAGAATGCTTGTCTATTTTGTCTACTTAACTAATTGTTGACTATACTTCTCAAGCTGAATATGGCTGCATCCGCAAAGAGTCCAGGTTGAAAATCAATCTACGCATCGTCTAAAACAAGTTCCCTTTTAAGGACTGGATATCTATTTCTCCAGTACTTTCCTTGTGGTAGTTCTCAGTAAAATATTGTCACTAAAAAAAAAGCCACTGTTCAAAGTCCCTTGGGGAGCTTCCATACATCCGGACCTGTAAACTCAGAAATGCTCTTTACGTCATGAACACCTTCAATAGTAATTGGTACATTTGTTAAGGTATGGTATATTTGGTAAAGCATATTGTATTGTATTGTATTGTAATGGAAAGCGATTGTGTTCGAGATAAATAAGAATGAAAAAGGAAGTGTAAATTAATGCCGAATTAAAATCCGACCCAGTATACTGTGGAAAGTATCAATGCAAGGTTGTAGTCAAGAATGGTTAATCGTGTAAAACACTAAATCGATGCCGAATTTAAATCCAACCCAGTAAACTTTGGAAAGTATTAACGCAAGATTGTTGTCAAGAAAGGTAAATCGGATCATGAGAGAAATTATCGTTCATTTAATAAGTTGAAAAGAGAATGGGAAGCTGTAGTACCAGGAAAAGAAAACGACGAAAGTCCAGATGAACAAATTAGGCGTTTCGTTGTATCTTTTATTTTATGAATTGGTTATGTCAAGCAGTTACACAGAAAATTGAGTAGTTAAAATAATAGAATTTGGTGGTTTTTTTTAGTACTTTGATTGCCAGTTGTCACCAATAAAAATATAATAAGGAAGGGATGTAGTGTATGCATACCCCCTCCCGTTGAACAGACAGTTGACAGTCTTGAGCGCACCATGTGACACACGAGTCGCGGCATTGGGCGACAGTGCACATGTCGGGAGTCTGTTCGTTAAGTGCGTGACAAGCCTGTAAATTACCCTACCATTGGACGGATCTTACACCTACATTTAAAAAATATATTTACACAATAGTCTGGGTAACGTGATCTTCCGTTTTCCTGCTAAAAATATTTTTACGTACACTTGGGGCATAACTTTCTTTTCTATATTGACAACAACTTTGAGCTAAAAATTATACCAATTTATTTGGGTAGAAATCGTAACAAAATCTAAACGATTATCTAAAATTAGATTAAATTTTGTGTAATTTTCGTTTAACACAGTTCTGACACTGTGCTGAGAAACGGAATTAATGTGTACAGCGAAAATAGTGACCTACAAACTTAAAGGCTGACGTCAAATTGAGAAAGTAAATCAAGTTAACAAAAATTGGGATCAAACAAATTGACATGGATTTTCTAAATAAAATTAATACTGAAAGGTTTTCGAGTTCTCAGTGGCACATAAATTACATGTAGTACATAATATACAGCTAAAATTGTGCCAAATTATTCGGGTAGAAAACGTAACGAAACCTAAACAATTATATAAAATTTGATTAAAATTTGTGTAATTTCTGTTTAACACAGTTCTGACACTGTGCTGAGAAATGGAATTAATGTATACAGCAGAAAAATTGACCTAGAAACTTAAAGGTTGATGTCAAATTGAGAAAGTAAATCAAGTTAACAAAAAATTAGGATCAAACAAATTGACATGGATGTTTTAAATAAAATTAATACTGAAAGGTTTTCGAGTTCTTAGAGGCACATAAATATTACATGTAATATATAATATACTCTCTCTGAAAACAGCTATTTACTCAATTTGTAAATTCGACTACCTTCAAAATTTAATCAGCAATGCAAATAGAGCAAATATTAGCTAATTTTCTTTTCGAATAAACATTTTACGAACATTAAACTTACTGATAAACAAAATATTCTTTTTTGCGACTAGCGGACGTCACGCGGTTTCACTCGCGTAGTTCCCGTTCCCTTGGGAATACGGGAATAAAATATAGCCTTTGTCACCCGGGGATAGTGTAACTTCCCGTAGTGAAAGAATTTATCAAATCGGTTCAGTAGTTACGGAGCATTATCAATGCAAACAAAAAAATGGAAAGATTTCATTGGTTTTTCGTTTGCATTAAATGGGCATTTATGATAAAAAAAACCTTAAAAAATTCAAAAAAGTATTAAAATTATTATAAATTTCTTTTATCAATTCTTTCCTCTTTATGGAAAGATTTGATTGTTTGTTGGTTTGCATTAAATAGGCATTAATATTAAAAAAAAATCTTAAAAAATAATATTCCGTTTATTTTTAAATTCTTTTATCAATTAATTCCTCTTTATGGAAAGATTTGATTGTTTGTTTGTTGGCATTTAGTAGACATTTATGATATAAAAAATAGAATAAAAAAAATATTTTTAAAAAATTCAATTACGAGTGGTTTAAATTTCTTTTATCAATTTTCTCCTCTTTATTGAAAGATTTGATTGTTTGTTTGTTAGCATATCCATGATCGTATGTGCAATATTAACTTTGCTTTAAAAAGTTGTTGATATACCTAAATTCTACATAAAGAACAAAAATAAAAACGCGGTGGAAATTCGAAATTCTGTTTATTTACTCATATTATGCCGGAAGTGCCGACGGAAGTGAAGTTACCCTGAAATTTGATTTTGTAAGCAAATATGTTTTCTATTTATGTATATTTCATTATCTTGTAATAATAGACCAAAGGGAAGGAACATTTTTATTCTTACAAAGCCTTTTGAATAGACCATGTTAGATTCAGAATTGAATAGGTACCGATTTCTCTTTTCATTAAGGGGCGGTTATTGCGCACAAGTAGGCATTTGGCGCTCCCCTCGACCAGGGCGCAAGACACACCGCGCGCCGGCAGCGGCAGTCAACTCTCATGCCACAGTATACAGTATAGTAGAAAGAAACAGCATGCTAACTTTGTTTGACGTAGTAAATGCATCTAACTTTATTAAGTGTAGTGATTTATTAGTTTCGTAAATAAAAATAAAAGAGTTAATCGTAAATAAATTATGTATATTATACTATTTTTTTAAGCTAAAGAGTTTGTTTGTTTGTTTAGTTGTTCTAACTCTAGAGTCTAAGAGACTGCTAGTTGAATTTCAAGAGTGTCTTAACAGAATGTCCATTTTTGAAAAATACCAAAATATATAACATCACGCTAAGGCGAATAAGAGCTTAGCAGCAACGAAACATTTTTCGACAACTAGGATATTTCATTTCTTTTGAGAGTTTCCGTTGCGTACGTTTGCTACAGTTGCGTAAAAAATGTAAATTACATAATAGCTGGTCATAAAAATTACTAAAGTTTTCTAAAGTTGGTATGCTAAGTATGAATCACGGGATCATTGTGCAATCCAAAATGGCCGCCGCGGTGTAATAACAAAATTTCATGATGGGTGTCGTTTAAAGGGTTTTTTGGTATACTGAGTACGAATCACGTACTAATTTTGCAATCCAATATGGACGCCGCGCCGTAATCACAAAATGTCATGATGGGTATCGTTTAAGGGGTTTCTTGGTATGCTGAGTACGAATCACGTGATAATTTTGCAATTCAATATGGGCGCCGCGCCGTAATCACAAAATTTCATGATGGGTATCGTTTAAGGGGTTTCTTGGTATGCTGAGTACGAATCACGTGATAATTTTGCAATCCAAAATGGCGGCCGCGGTGTAATCACAAAAATTCATGATGGGTATCGTTTAAAGGGTTTCTTGGTATGCTGAGTACGAATTACGTACTAATTTTGCAATCCAATATGACCACCGCGCCGTAATCACACAATTTCATGATGGGTATAGTTTAAGAGAATTCTTGGTATGCTAAGTATGAATCACATGATAATTTTGCAATCCAATATGGCCACCGCGGTGTGATCACAAAATTTCATGATGGGTATCGTTTAAGGGGTTTTTTGGTATGCTGAGTACGAATCACATGATAATTTTGCAATCCAATATGGGCGCCGCGCCGTAATCACAAAATTTTATGATGGGTATCGTTTAAAGGGTTTCTTGGTATGCTGAGTACGAATCATGTGATAATTTCACAATCCAAAATGGCTGCCTCGGTGTAATCACAAAATTTCATGATGGGTATCGTTTAAGGGGTTTTTTGGTATGCTGAGTACGAATTACGTGATAATTTTGCAATACAATATGGCCGCCGCGCCGTAATCACAAAATATCATGATGGGTATCGTTTAAGGGGTGTATTGGTATGCTGAGTACGAATCCTGTGATAATTTTGAAATGCAATATGGCCGCCGCGCCGTAATCGCAAAAATCCATGATGGTTATCGTTTAAGGGATTTTTTGGTATGCTGAGGACGAAATGGCCACCGCGCCGTAATCACATAATTTCGTAATGAATATCGTTTAATGGGTTTTTTCGAATGCTGAGTACGAATAACATGATCATTTTGGAATTCAATTTGGCCGCCTAAGCTATTTAGGCCTACTTGCGCGGAGGGTCGAGTTAAATATATAAATATAGAGTTAGTAAGCTCTGAGTTAAATAAATAACTTCTTAACTCTGACCACGTCTTGCACAGTTGCAAATTGGCACGCGGTTAACTAACTCACACTAAACCGAACAAGTTTTTTTAGTCTGTCGTTCCATGCAATCCAACCACACGCAATTTTAGAACGAAGAATGGAACATGTGTCTCTATCTCTTTTACACTACAGTCTGCTACGTATGATTTACGATACTACCATACTTACGATACTACCATTTACGATACACATCATGAAATTTTGTGATTATGGCACGGCGGCCATATTGGATTGCAAAATTATCACGTGATTTGTACTCAGCATACCAAAAAACCCCTTAAACGATACCCATCATGAAATTTTGTGATTACGGCGCGGCGGCCATCTTGTATTGCAAAATTAGTACGCGATTCGTACTAAGCATACCAAAAAACCCCTTAAACGATACCCTTCATGAAATTTTGTGATTACGGCGCGGCGGCCATATTGGATTGCAAAATTATCACGTACTTCGTATTCAGCATACCAAAAAACCCCTTAAACGATACCCATCATGAAATTTTGTGATTACGGCGTGGCCGCCATGTTGGATTGCGAAATTATCATGTAATTCGTAGACATTTTAATGCATTAGGTAGCTGGTTAGCATGTCGTGAAAACACTTAAAAAGTAAAAGATCACCACATTTTTACCATGAGTCGCGTATGTATTTGTAACGGTTAATCTAATTACATTTTGCCCGTTACTGATATTTTTATACTGTGGTGCGATTTCAACGTAATTTGGTATAATAATAACGAAATAGTTGCGAAAAAAACTGACACAGGTCCTGCCTCCACAAGCGCCAGGGCGAGACTGATCGGCCGTCAGCGGCGCAATTCCATTGCGTTTGGTAGATATTCGTACATGATAACTATGTAAATAGTTGTTTATAGAAAAACGCTCGGAAAATGTGTATAAAAACCTAATACCTTTAATTGAGTGCAAAAAAAAAATGTAAAATGTTAATAGTTTAGCCACAGTTTTGAAAAAACTTTTCTGAGAGAGTCAACTTTGGGATTTTTTTCTATCTAGTGAAATTTATTGGATCGTGTAACGGGCTCGGAATATGTTTAGCTTATATCCTTAACTATTACATATATATTTTTCAGATTTAAAAACCCTTTACTTTTTGACTAGGATTGTTTCAAAAAACTCAAAATCTGACCCACGCGGCCTTAATATGATTGGTTGCTTTTGATCGAACAGCTAAAAATGTTCCGGATATACTACGAGTAGTACCTACTATTATAGTGTCCACTAGATAGTGTTCGCGACTTCGCCCGAGTTTGTTCCAGCTCCTGCTTTCTACGGGAACTTATTAGCCGGATAAAACGTATCAAATGTGTTATTTCAGGCTTTAATCAATCCTTGAACCAAATTTCAGCCAGATCTGTTAAGTCGTTCGAGCGTGAAAGAGTAACAAACATTCAGACATCTTCACATTCATATATCCACACAATCAATCAATCAAAATCGAATCAGCATAATTATAGCAGTCCACTGCTGGACGTAAGTCTCTCCACGCCACAATACACTCAATCCTGGGATATTCTTTCGAGGGCTTACCCGAGGATCCCGACCGTAGGCAGCTGTAAGGAACATGTGGGTTTAGTCAGTAAGAGTTCGGCATGGCGTCAATGGATTTCCACAAGTAAACAAAAACCATGCGAAAATTTGTAGTGTACAGACTCACAAACGTTCGCCTTTATAATATTAGGAAGATGTACAATAACAGCGCTAGGTTCTAATCCCATCGTCAGACCTCGGTTTGAAACATGACCCGTTCTTAATTATCAATATAGCTACTGTTTTGGCTGGGGGTAGCAGGGCCGCTATGTGACTCCTGGCCCTAGGATAGAGACTGGCAGAGAGGTATAAATATCCACGCTTAGACAGAAAAAGAACCGATATTTTGAATCACGCAGTTCTGGCGAAGATTCTCACCACTGTATAAGAGTGGCGCCTCTGCCGCTGTCATAAACCTCCCACACTAATTATGCTTAAAGTGTAATGTGAAAAATTGGTTGCAAAACTGTATTTGGCGAAGAAAATGTATCAATAGTTGAAAACGACCACCGATTGACCTCCTTATCAACATAACGACTTTACTAACAGGTGCGCCAAGAACAAACTTTAAATTGCTTCGTGGCATTTAGACTACATTGATACGATAGCAGCAGGAAAGGGGTCAAACTACCCACTAAATCATCAGGGAGTTCCATCTTCGCCTCTGCGCGTCGCAAGATAGTTCAAAGGTTAAGTTTGAAAATGAAAATATCTTTATTCATATGTAGGTCATAAAGTAACACTTACTGAACGTCAAGATTGTTGCGTCTACATTTACTGCCAGATTTACAAGGCCATGTGAAGAAGAACCTGTCAATGAAACTCACGGTATAGTCTTTTCAAGTATAGTCCGGCAACTCACTAAAAGCCAAGCTTAGTGCCAAGAAGAGGGTGTAATGTTGACCTTTGACATCTTGGTGAAGTTCATTACTTGCTATTAAACGAAATATTGGGTGGAGTAAGAGCTTTTCTTCCTCTGATTACCAACAGATGAAAAATAATAGTCCATATTATAATGATAAATGATTCCATCTTAATATGGTGTGTTTGTCTATTACTGAATAAATATACAATATACTGACATTCACATTACTTACAGGAACGTTACACGGATAAGTATAAATCACAGAAAACATGCTCCTATTTGAGTGAATTTATCTATATACCGACAAAATTCAATTTATATTCCGTGGATATTAGGACGCGGTCAGCCGAATGAGTGACGCAGATAAGACAGGTCGCGTCACTTAAAATTACTACGAGTACCCGAAGGGGTAGGCAGAAGTATAATATACATCCAAACACCATTAGTTTTTACAGCCGCTTAGAAATGGACAGGCGCAGTTTGTGACGACTTATTGAAATTTTTCAAATAGCCCATAAGGCCTTAAACTTGGCATAACGACTGCCATGTTATTGAAAACCAGAACCAACGCCTTAACGTGCCTTCCAGAGCAGGAAAATGTTCGCAATATGAAATGTTGCGAAGTGGTCCCATCAGAACCAGCCACGGCAAAATTTGCTTACCGCAGTGATCGTTTACCGAACTTTGCTCAGTGGGGCTACGAGCACTTCTAAGAGTGATCAGATCATAAAAGGCACTGAAAACCCGACTAAATACGAGTTGGACTCGCGCACAGAGGGTTCCGTACCAAAAAAGGGTAGAAAATCACGTTTTTCGAATGGGAGCCTCCCTTAATACTAAAATGAGAACAAAAAGGGGGTGTTTGTTCTGATTTTAGTATTTCTTGTCATAACGGCAACAGAAATACATCTGTGAAAATTTCATTCATCATTTTTCAAGAGCCACAAAATCTTTCTTGGTCATACGAACATGACAGGTCTAATTGAGACAATTTAAATTTTTGTGAGTATTCGATTTCTGTTCTTACATTTTTTTTTTAAATACGGTAATTATGAGTGTGACTGTCATCTGAGGCTCAACCCATCCAGCATGGTGTAATATAGTGGTACAGGAAGGCTACCTCGTGTAGAAGGTACTGTCCCACAAGTTTCATACAAATCCAATCAAAATCAAAAATATATTTATTTTACTTTATAAAAGAGCTCTAGAACCCAACTTGTTCTGTATCATCCTCTGGTGACTTTTTTTATAGAGCTTGCACGCAATATATAATCATAAAATAAGTGATACCAGCAGTATGATGATGGTGACAAAATTAATGCGCTCCAAATGACCTCCAATGTCCTGTAATTGTCCTCTATTGTTTCCACCGGCAGCGTTCTGGCTAACTATTACGTCTTCTTTCTCCACCGTTGAGCGACACATTCTCCGCAAATAATATGTTTGAATGTAATAAAATACTGTCCCTATATTTCAGAAAGAGCTGTTATACTTTTATTATTAAGCCCCTTGGCAGAACCTTGAGGCAGGGTCGCCATGAAATGTTGGGGTTTTTAAGGAAAACAACCACATTGGTTCACTTGCGTGTATTGAATGCCATCATCATGTCAATCAGTACAAATGTAAAAAGTATTAGAGTAAGCATTTATATTATTGTTAGGAAACGTATACAATAAGCTAGTTGCTCTAAGGGCACATACAATGAAGAAAATACAGTGCACACACTTCATAGGCATTATGCAGATGCGCTTGTAAAACGTCCAGAAGCGACCCACCTGAGGAGAACTGACAAGAAACTCAGCGGGTTATTCTTTTTTGACGATGCATTTAAACAATTTTTTTGAAAATCCAGCGGAGCTGGTCTTTTCCAGGCTTCTCCCCATCCAACAAATAATCATCGATTGTTTAGTAGCTCTTGCTGTACAAGGAATGTTAAAGATGATACAACGTGAAGAGGAAAAGAGCTCGCATGATGATTCAATTAATGTGACAATAAAATAGAGTAAATTATGCATTCGGTATATTGAATAACTTACACTGTTTAATGTGCAGCAATTTCCACGAAGTGCCATCAATTAAAAGTTCTTTGTAAAATAATAAACTTTATAACGATAAATCTAGTACTCTATTATAATTTCGAAGGGTTTCGAACCTGCATCTTTACCCAATCTGGGACTAACACTTAAGGCTGCTACGCTTAGGCACGCACGGAACTGATGAAAATAATATTCATATAGGTGCAGAGAAATAGCACAATATATATATAATACATGCGCGATGAGGAACCTTGTTAAAGAAATCGGAAAAGACAGATTTTGAAACCTTATTGCTAACGCTATAATTGAAATATGTCTTTTTCCATTTTCTGTGACAAGATTCCGCATTCCACTCGTTGCGCGTGGATTATAAATGTTTATTGTAGACGTAGGCCACACCTACCGTCACGGGACATCCTTCCTGAGGGCTTACCCGGGGCTCTCAACCATAGGCTGTTGGGCGTTACGTGAGGTTTTTTAGTCGGTAAGAGTCCGGCATAGCATCCTACGAGGATTTTCCCTCACGTTAAAAAAAAAAAAAAAAAAAGGCCATACCTACCGGCACTTAGATTTATATTAGTAAAGTTTCACAGTTTGAATGTTTTTTTGTAACGTTAGAAAAATATCCTACATCCTACCGCCTAAAAACTACACGTATCCTACCTAACAGCTACGATTTGGAGCCCTGGGTAAGCCCTTGGAAGGATACTCCAGGACTCTGAATGTGTAGATTTCCTACTAAATTATAATTTACAGTTGGCAAATAATTTGCGTTTCAAAGCTGTTTGCTACCTCTATTGTTGAAGTCAGGCATACGATGAACATATACTGCGCTCTTAACACTGCAGTACACGCGCTCCTAAATTGACCATGAGCGCACGCGCGGGGCACAGGTGTAGCCCATTAACAAGGAAGTAAATTATAAATATATATCGCAAATTAATAATTTAAACACAGTGTATATTTTAAACATGTTTATTTTTATTATATTTTTTTATAAAACTAGTCAAATTTAACTTTTTAACTGTAATTTTGAACAAAAATAGAAAGTTCTTAAAAATCAACTAGTATTTGGCAGGGTTGAGATCACTAGGTCATATTATCAATTAGGAATGTAACAATCAGTAGAAAATTATGCTGGACCTATTGGGCCTGGTGGACGAGCTAAAATATTATGGCACCTTGTTCTGGAAGTAGGTGGTGGACACTTACTCCACTTGGTTCCATTTCAAGATTGGTAGGAAACCAATGTCGACAAAAGCACGTCGTCGCCTTCCTTATCGCCTGATTGTTCCGTATCAGAATGATGAGGTGATTCCAGCGCGTCACTTGGTCTTGTAATTTCTTCCTCTTCTTCTTCGGTTTGGGTCAAAATATCTTCTCATTCACTAACTTCATCAAGCCATCGTTCGATTTGTTAGGACACCGCCATCTGCGAAAAATAAACAAATACCAACAATAAATAATGCATACTTACTATTAATATGTTTTTAATTAGATATATATCATAATATGTATAATTATATCATATAGTTATGTTACAATAGAGTATATTTACCTTAATTTTGTCACTTGTACACTTTCACGATATTATTCCTCGTATTCACGCGCGGGGCACAGGTGTAGCCCAGCAACATTAAGGACGTATATTTTAAACGCCTGTGCGCCGCAAGTGGCGACGCACTATGGTGTGTGTGCAGGGGGTAGTAGTCGAGGAATACACGAGACGATAGATCTATAGCACGCCTAGGTACGATAATATACGGCAATAATACACGCTGGGCTACATGTGTAACCCGCGCGTGCATTCTAGTGTTAAACAGACATACGTTCACATAGTCACGCCTTTATCCCCGCAGGGGTAGGCAGAGGCATAGTATACGGCCACATTTCACCACTTGTCCCACGTAAAAGGTGGTGAGCCTATTGTCGTGTTGAAATAGACAGGCGCAGGTAGTGACGACCCACAGTTCAAAAATTTTCAAGCCCCCTTATGGCCTTCAACTTGGCTTAACGATTGTCATTTTACTGACAATCGGGTTTCATTTCGACTTTTCCTTATCTAAGCAATGGGTCGTTTTGCGAAAGTGTTGCCTTAGTCGTCTCTAACGACACCCTGGGGATGAATTAGGGTGGCGACTTTTTGTTCCTTTCCCGTCGCTACCCAGGATAGCTGCGCTCGATGCTAACAAACTGAATCTACAGTTTACCAACACGTTTAATTTAGTAACGGATTACCTGCTTTTCAACTATTCAATTAATAAATTTTAAAATAATAAGCTGCCAGCAATGGCTAAGTTTTAGATTTGGGTTCTAAGAACCGCGATAGCTAGCGAGCTGAAATTTTCACATACGATGTATTTCTGTTGCCGCTATTGCAACAAATACTAAAATTAGAATAAAATTAGAAAAAGAGTTATGATTGAATGACGTGATTTTTTGGTACGGAATCCTTCGTGTGCGAGTCTGACTCACACTAGGGTGGTTTTTTATGAGGTCTCTTCTCTCCAATTAATGTTTTATGTAGCAGTTTTCTGCCAAAATTGTATCCCGCCTGTTGGTCGCTTAAGTAACTCTTCAGTTATCTGTACAGTATCTAAGAGCTAATCTTAGATATCGCTTATACATAATTTTAATTTAATCAATTTTTAAATTTATTAAATAATTCTTTTTCTTAATCATTCCGTGTTTTATAGGTATGACTGTACTTTATAGCTACGCGCCAGTTGACGACCAAAAAGTGATAATTAAAAAGGTCATCTAGAAAACCAGAAGATACAGGCTTGATATTATATACCCGGTTAAAGCGAGGTAGAACATCGCGGGGTTTAGGGGTAGGACTGTCCCACATTCTTTTTTTTTTTTTTTTTTTTTTTTTTTTTAAGTAAGTAAGTAATCTTTATTGACTTAAACATTTTAACACTTATATCCAATATGACATTCCACATTTAGCCGCAAAGCCGTTCGGATTAACCCCTGCCATTCCCATGCTAGTTGACACTGTGTTACAGGTAGGATAAGGATAACCACAAACAGCGCTGTTGCAGCCATCGCAACCAATGTCAATTTGTACTGGATTTGTTTTTTCTGCGTCCTCAAACTAGGTAGATACCTATTTAAAAGAGGACCAGACGAGGGAAAAAAATAAAAATATAAAAAAGAGAATATAAAAAATAATAGATAAGAGTGGAAGTGTGAGTGTTGAGTGCTTGTTATGTGGTATAGAAGTGTTCGTGTGTGATTGTGATTACAGCAAGTGTTTAGTTAGTTTTATGTATTCTATGTATTCGTGACCCATGTTTTATGTATCATGCATCCATAACGGATTTATGTAATTCGTGGAGACTAGCAGACAAGTTTTATATCATTTAATGAGCTGAAATCTAGCGTCATCTAACTACTAATTATGATTTTTATCATTTGAATTAATTATACACGGGGACTAAGGCTGAAACAACATTCTTATTATCAGGTAATTATTACGATATTGGTTGCAGTAGTTCCTCTGTAGTCTCATAAGTTAATTTTTGAAGCCATATGTTTAATTTTAATTTGCACTGATAGTAATTTAGCGGATAGATGTGTATAATTTTATTGATTTTATTATATAGGTAGCAACTAATGACTGAGTAGTGTCGTTTTGCAAATTTAGTTTTGTGTCTAATTATGGGACACACCCTATCTGAGCGACGTTTAGCAGTGTATATGCTTGGGTCATAAGATAACTTAGTATGTTTTTTAAGAATCACTTGCTGGACGAATAATTGACGGACTGTAAGGACTGTTAAATCTTTGTAAATTTGATCTGTGGGGTACCGAAAAGACTTTCTGGACATCACTTTCAATACGGCTCTTTGAGCTCTCTCTAAAGGCAATAAGTTTGTTTTGGCTGCACCGCCCCATGATGTTATACAGTATGATAAGATTGACTGAACCAGAGCGTAGTAAGTTAATTTGAGAGTGTTAATATCTGCAGAATTTCGGAGGAGTCTAAAAATGTAGATGAGTTTCCTAACTCTTTTTTCTATCACATTAATATGGTACTTCCATTTTAGAGATTCATCGATATAAACACCGAGATATTTAGCCTGTGTTACTCTGGTGATCAGTTTACAGTTGCAGCCAGAGAATGGCTCATTACAAGAATGAGCTTTTAGCGTGTAATTTTCTAGGGACGGGGCCATACTTGTGTCGTGGGCGAAGGTCATGTAGCATGTTTTGTCCAGATTTAAGGTTAGTAAATTTTGCCGCAACCAAGACGTAGCCTTAGAAAGAGCGGCTTCCGCATAAATCTGTAACTCATCCCAGTTCGATCCATCAATGAGAAGAGCGGTATCGTCCGCATAGGCTAGAACCCTGCAGTGAGGTGAAGATAACTTACAAAGGTCATTAATATAAATCGTGAACAAGGTTGGGCCTAGGATACTACCCTGCGGGACTCCGTAGCTTAAACGCTCCTCCTGACTAATGCAGTTTTCAATTTTAACTGACTGGGTTCTGTTGCCGAGGTAGTCAGTCAGCAGTTGTAGGACTGTCCCTCGTATGCCTACCTTTTCCAATTTCGCTACCAGAATGGGTATTGAAACCGTATCAAAGGCCTTGGAGAGATCCATAAAAATGCCCAAACACTTCTGACTCTTGTCCATAAAATCGGCCACTCCGGTCACAAAAGACAAGACGGCATCTTCTGCGGAAATATTCCGCCTGAATCCAAACTGATTTGCAGAGATGATGCTTTTAGAATTTAAGTAGTTGATTAAGCGATTATTAATGACTCTCTCCAATACCTTTGACACAGCGGGCAAAACTGATATAGGCCTATAGTTACTGATAATATTAGCATCCCCACTCTTGAAAATCGGGTGTACAATGGCCTTTTTTAATATGTTGGGGAACACTCCTGTAGCAAATGACAAATTACAAATGTGCGTGATGAGCGGCACAAGAGTCTCGCACGAGTCTTGTAGAATAGATGACGAAACGCCGTCCACTCCAACAGCACAATCCCTACGAAGCTTTTTTATAATGGATTCGATTTCCGAATAATCTGCGTCCAGAAGAACCATAGAATCCCTTAGTTTAGTGGCATCAAGTAAGTTATTACTTGATACAGGTGTTTGTGGATTGATAGGTGTTTCCTGAATTGATTTAGCTAGTTGTTTACCTATATTGGTAAATACCTATTAACTGCATTTGCCGAACGCAGAGGTTCGTCGTCTATTTTCAACAGTTGTGAGGCAGAAGAAACCTTTTTTTTAGAATGCGTAATTGTCCTAATGGCGTCCCAAGTGGCACGTATATTATTTTTGGAATTTATGAGCAGAGTTCGTTCGTAGTTATGTTTAAGTTTTTTTAATAAATTATTTAGAAAATTACGGTACCTAATATAGGTAATTTTAAGAGTAATATTCTGGGCCGTGAGTCTCACACAAAACCGCCTTGCTCCCACGAAACAATGCGGCGAAATGCCTAACATGCAGTCCCCGCGTTAAAAAAAAAGAGGCACTAATTGTTTAAACTAAAATCTAAAATACACTTGCGAGTTTTGCATTTGATAATTGACGAATAAGTTTTTTCTCAATGTAATACTATACTGGGTGTAACAAAACTACCTCTCCAAATTTCATGAGATGACTTGGCATCGGAAATCAAATACAAATATTTAATAAAAAAGGGGTGTTCATTTTTTTATTAAAAAAAAAATTGTCGCACATTAAGAATCCATTTTTTACCGCGGCAATTTGAGGTAACATGGTCGCCGTGGCAAAACAAACACGGAGCTCCCGTCTGGCTGTCGTTGTCGCTTTCTACGGCCGCTCAGTAGCGATAGAAAGGGTGATAATGAAAATTTATAGGACCTTTAAAACGGATTTACGGTTAAAGTATTCAGGTGATTTTTTTCTAGATTTTTGTAATGTTTCATGACTGATGCCACGTCACATGACGAAATTTGAACAGGTAGTTTTGTTACACCCAATATACTAAAGAAGTGCTTGAGGCTAGCATTCGCAATATAAAACACAGGCGTTTCTACAGAATGAAGCCCCTAGTGCCACAACAGCAGAAATAGCTTCATGTATTTCAAATAAGCACTGCATGCTACTCATGTTTCTTGGTATTCACTTTAATGAATGAAATCCCAAAAATTTATAAGCAATGAAACCGCTGAAAGCATTTGGCGGAAACTTCTTATGTAATATTTCGTATTCTACTCAATTATGTAGTTGTAGAGTACTTGAGCGCAAACCATTCAATCGCATTCGAGTGCTTTGGGCGCATAAGTTAAAAGCAAATGTTTTGAATTGGTGTATAAAAAATATACTAAGCTACCAAATGCATGAAGCTTGTTGCAAAAGAAGTAATTAATCATCTCGAAAATTAACACGATAGTTCAAAATCGGGGTCAGTTAAACATTTGGTTACTACTTGCTTGTCTCTATCTCGTTTAGAAGAATAGGTAAAAGCATAGAAAAACAGTATTTCTATGGTACCAGAATGCTAAGGCTAAAGTTTTATATAAATTTCTGAAAGCTTACTTAGCAACTTTATTACTTTGCCTCGGAACCCATTTTCATAAAACGTAAGTGGCCTAGACACTTTAAACCTCAACATTCACACAACTAAACGCCTCCGTCCTTAAAATCACACAAAAAATAAAATAAAAACTATGCTTGAAACACAAAGAAGTTAGCTAGGTAAAATTTTGAGAATTTTTATAAACACAAATAGGTATTTCTTTTGTGTCTCTCTTGTTCAGCAACAGAAAATAGGTTCGGGGCTGTTTTTTTAGGAAAATGCGATGTGATGAAATCTTGAATACTTGCCATATCTATACTGTCGTCCATTAAAGAGGTCGGATTATATCTTCAATGACCTTTATCATCATAGAAAGTAAATTTTAATGGACTAGCTTAAAATTGCTTAAAATAAAAAGAAAACCATCAAAATCAGAGGGGCTAAAAAGGCAACATAGCGCGTTTCATTCATTTGCAGATTCGTACAAGAAATGCTTGAGACCGTAAAATGGTCACATATTAAATGAGTCCTCTGCAATTCATTTCATAACCCAATAATAAGAATAATATTGATGTTTCTACTCCGAACCAAATATGGTGACGCATCGAAATGAAATGAAACATTTTCATTGATTTAAAAAACACACAATGTTGCCTTTTAAGGCCCGCTGTTCACCTAGAAAAAGTCCTTAGATACCAGACGTATAAAACCTTTTTTGTCTAACCCTGCGTTCATGTACGAGAAATCCAACCCCTATTCAATTCAATTCATGTTCTTCACCGAAAATTATATTCCATCACCCCCATTATACATAATTGTATTATGTTTCATATTAATAGCCAGGAAATATTCACTAAACAAACAGAATTAATGAGAATGAAAATGAGAAGTCTGCGAAGTGTATCTGGAGTGAAATCAGTAGACAAAGAAATTAAAAGCGTGACAAAGGAACATCATTGTCTGATAGAAGTTGTAGGTGACTAAGATAGAAAAGGGCATGCTGAGATCGATACCTACGTAGAGAGAATGGGTGGAAATGGACAGGCTGAGAGCACTGAGAGTGAGCGAGTTAAATAGTAGGGATAGGTACCATTTTGTATGTACATACATACGTCAATCAAATCAAACATATTGTGAGAAAAGGTCAAGAGTAAGTACCCTTATCCGGCGAACGTGTATGAAAATAAGTACGAAATAAACTCGGGTCGGAGAATAGCATGAAGCCGTTCACGCTCCTGCAATTCTGCTATTAGCGGATATTTAGCAATTTAATTAAATTCACTTTCGTTTGACCTACGACACTCGAAAACTTTTCTCAGACAACAGCTTAAGTATACGTCATACATATATCAAAAGGTTACCTTTCTCAGATCACCTTAGTATCTTATAATCTGTGATTTCTTCAAGATGTGTGCTTGTGGCCATCATTATGATCAAATGGTTTAGTCGACGATTCTACACGTACAGTAAATTCAGTCGCAATAAGTATACAGTGTTCTTTGTTCTATTGAACGACGTTTCCATTTGAAAAATCCGACGTGACTACACTTCAACAATACTCAGCTAAATACTCGTTATATAGATTGAACTGCCTTCAGTATTTGTTCCGCTGATGAACCAAAGAGCGATCGACGTAGCTTTATGGTATTTTTTGTGGAGCTAACGAGGTAGTACCTAGTTGTTTACGTGGGACTCTGGGTAAAGAACTTTTAAGATAGGCACAACAAACAGTAGCTAGATCAAACATTAAAATCAGGCGAAACTTACCCTCCGAGGGTTTCGTTCAAATTTGTACATAGATGCTTACATAAATAGCACTGATTAAGTCTCGTGATTTTTAATTGAGTACATACTTTAAATACGAATTAATTTTTTAAGATTTTATTAGACTTTTTTAGAATAAGTACACTTATAAGGATTAAGTTAAAATGAAAAGCAATGCCTAGTTATATGGTTTTCATTTTAACTTATTTCTTCCATGTGTTTCTGAGATAGTTTCTTGTCAGACAGAAAAAAGCGATCCTTTATAGATTTCAATATTTTTTTGAACGGATACGGAACCCTAATAGACCTAAACTGCGACATAATGACAATTTATGACAGTCGATTTATGATCTCACCACTCGTACCAACTTCCACTGATGAGTTCAATGATCTTTCCTATTTACGTCATGATCCAAGGATGACAGAGGTAGGTATGGTATTTAATTTTGAAGGAGAGAAACTTTGTACCTACTTAAGTACCTCTTTTAAAGAAAATTGTAGCTTACGTACAGTTTGTCTATAAAGTCGTGAAATTTAATGAGGGCGCTGCTGAATGCATGTAGCAACCCTATATAGTACGACCAAAATGATTTTTTTGATACGAGGAGTTCGTTCCGAGTAAAATCTTACTAATATTATAAATGCGACAGTTTGTGAGTGTGGATGTTTATTACTCTTACACGCTCGAACGGTTAAAGGGATCTGGCTGAAATTTGGTACAGGGATACATTATAATCTGGAATAACCATGGCTACTTTTTATTCCGGGAATAAGTTCTTACGGGAAGCGGGAACGGGAACAATACAAATGTTATAAATGCGAAAGCTTATGAGTGTGGATGTGAGACTCTTTCACGCTCGAACAGTTGAACTGATCTGGCTGAAATTTGGTACAGGGATACATTATAGTCTGGAATAACACATAGGCTACTTTTCATCCCGGGAATAAGTTCCTACGGGAAGCGGGAACGAGAACAAATTCGACACGGGCGAAGCTGCGGGCATCAGCTAGTGAGTTAATAAATAAAACACATTATACATTTTTAATTTTGTTTCTGTTTTATTGAATCAGATCCAGAAGTGCCTAGCAGTCCCAATTGCTTTGCCACAATCATGTAATTACATGTTTTATCAGTAACTTTCCCCCATCTGACAGGATTTTTTTGGCGCAGTGCACAAATATTAAAATCGTCTATTTCTTTCTTTGCCGACCTTTTCTGTGTTTCCCAGGAGTTTTAAACTTTCCTTCATTATTAAAACCTTCGTTAACTATTCGCCTAACTGTACTCTCTGATTTTCCTGAAAAGAGTAAAAAAAGAAAATTAATTACCTAATGGTAACAAACTATTGACATGAAGCAATTAATTCAAAAAAAAAATTGGTAGAAAACCAGATTGAACTGAGTATCAAAAATGTAGGTCGTACTATAAAATAACCTACTAACAATGTTATTCTAACCACTGACTTACATTATAGGTAGATTGTAAGTCTGTGATTATAACCTAAAAATATGCAACGTAAACAATGCCTTTTTTTGTCTCCAAATCATAAATTCAGTAAATTTGTAACTTCAGACAGATTCAAAACAAATAATAACACGATTACATACCCACCAAAGATGCTGTTCGCTCATAAACATCCTCAAAATCCCACAACAATTGTCCAGCTTGGTACTCCGCGAAACATCACTGGAAAACTTTAAAAATCACTTCCTGCGCACCACTCCGATTTTCTTTACTCATTTCTGAAACCTTTATGCGTAGTTTGGTTTCAATTTGTTGCAGTTTAATCCAAACATTAAAGTTACGTGAGAGAGTAAACGAAATTCGACGATAGCATTGACAACTGACGTACTTATGTTTCGTGTTGCCAGTGTTGCCACACACATAACTATTTTTAGTTCCTCAAACATTCATTTCACGACTTTATAGACAAACTGTACGAACGTGATTGAGAGAGTTAAGGGTCTATCTGACGCCAAATGGTTGAAAGCAGAAAGAATACACATTTCAGCGTACAAGAAAGAGATAGATGCGCTCGGTTATTGTGCGGTTTTAACGATTAATTTTAAAAGAACCATAACCATTAGTTAAAAAGTGGTTTGAGTAAATTAAAATTTTACTATTGTCTTTCTCATATATATTATAACAATAACTTCAGACATAAGAGACTCTTTCACGAAATCGAGGTGTCGAGATTTTCAACACAAAAATTACCGAGCATGTTATCAGTAATGTAATCATGTAATCAGTTTTCGACTTTGAGCTTTGAGAGTTCATGAACTGAAATCGCATGTTTTAAAATTTTAATCCATAAGACCTCATGAGTCCTGAGATCTATATCAAGGTAATAGTCTATTTAGCGTCATACGGACTTTTAAAGTGTTGACTGCGGTGGTGGCGCAAAAGTGGTGTATGCGACTGCTGCGATTAGGTCTTGGGTTTGAAATTCAAGATCGATAAAAACATCTTTGTAACCCACGATTATCCAAAACTATTCAACAGAACAGGTGAGAAAGTAGTCTTTTTTTGGGGAGTGGGTGCATTATTACTGAGCTACCTACAATAAATGTACCTATCTATGTATTTGGAAAAATCCAATACGTAGCAAATATTCAGACGGACCTGTGCAATATTTTAAGAGTGACTATGTAATCAAATCGCTGAACTCAACAATTCTATAATTATAGGCTCAGCACCAGCACCTATTACGTGGCACAAGAACTATAGGTGAAATGTATGTACAATGTATTAGATCGCTACTTAATAATTATAAATGCGAAAGTAACTCTGTCTGTCTGTCTGTCTGCCTGTTACGCTTTCACGTCTAAACGGCTGGAGGAATTGAGATGAAATTGCGTGTAGGAATATTTCAAAGCCCTGAGAAGGACATAGGCTACCTTTTTAACCGACTGTGCAAAAGGAGGGTTATGATTTTACGGACTTTTACGCGATAACGACTTCTACGCGGTCGAAGCCGTGGGGAACAGCTAATATAATATAAATGGCGAAACTTCCGGACTACATCGTTACTCGTCCAGTTACCTTAAAATGAGGTGTAGACTCGTACGTTTCAAATGTCTGTACGTATCTATTACAGAGTCACGTTTTTATGTTTCGAGATAACACGAGCTTACAGAATAAATATTATATTATGCTCGGACTGCAAAATTGTTTTTGTGAACATGTAACATCTGTCCCTGTCTGTTGAAATTTAGGTTCGAATAACACAATGGTTATAAATTTTCTTCTGTGCGAGAGTGACGTCGACAGCACACGTAATAGCTGACAATAGGCTCGCCCACAATACTATTGAAAACGTGGGTAAGTAATTTGCCTCTGCTTACCCCTCAGGGAAAGTATATTATATTATAAGAAAGAAGATAATTAATAAAATATTATCCTCACTTAGTTAAATTGAGTAAATAACGAACCACAAACTTTAGGGCAAGTCATTCGGAGGGGAAAGAGTTCTATTGTCCTGGGACATCCTTCCGAGAACTTACCCGGGGCTCCAGACCATAGGCTGTTGGGCGTTACGTGAGGTTTTTTAGTCGGTAGGAGTCCGGCATAACATCCATGAGGATTTTCCCTCACGTAAAACAAAAAAAAAGGGAGAAAGAGTACTTGAAGTCGAGCATTTTTTCTACAGTTTTAGCCCCTCTCTATAAAATAGATTGCAGAGGGGCCTATGGCGAGACTTGTGTCTGTAATCTGTGACTCTGTTGCATTAAACTACGACACTAGGTCATGTGGATCATATGTGCAAAGTTTGAAATAAAACAAAAATGACAACGTCAATCGGATTGAACTTTCACTTTCACAATAAACGTTTTAGAGAGTGGCAGTCGGGTGAGACCGTCTCACGGCTTCTTGTTTTATTACACAAAAGTTTACTGTCTAAGGAATAAATTATTAGTTTTACGTTCCATACCAAAAATATTTGGAGGACAAGGCCAAGCTGGCGTCCTAGAAGCTAGGAGTGTTCGACAGGGCGCGGCGATATTTCACTTACATTAACATAAAGTCACAAGTGCAGCCAGGTAATCTATATCTGTACTAAATTCGTCCATACATTCATACTTACAAACTTTCGCATTTATATTATACTAGCTGTTCCCCGCGGTCCGTGTAGAAGTCGTTATCGCGTAAAACCATTACCCTCCTTTTGTGCAGTCAATGGAAAATTTGCCTATGTTCTTCCCTTGGACTAAAACTATCTTTAGACGAAATTTAATCTAAATCGCTTCAGTGGTTTAGGCGTAGAAAAAATTACTGACAGACAGAGTTTCTATCGCATTTATAGTATTAGTAGGGATTATTGAATGATTGATGATTGATGACAGACTCCTGCAACTACCCACAGCCGTGAGTTCCGGGCTGACCCTCGGAATTATGTCCCAGAATTCGCGGCTTACGCTTACGTCATACTGCTGTCACTACTGACCTGCTTCTATAAGGACTTACATCAGGCAAAAACAGTCCCAAGTTCATTCCCTGATAATATTCAGAGTCCGTCAGTCCACTTTTATTTCAATATTCCTCTTGAATCTTGCAACAAACGTATCATTTAACATTAACGAAGGCTTGATACACAACGTATAAAGCGGCTTAAAAATACGTATGTAATAATGCCTTTATTTTGTGAACATTTTGGGATGTCATTATTTTTTAACTCAAGCGCTTTCCTCATACCCATAAACATAATAATATACAAAAATACCGATTGTAGAAAAATACAAAAAGGTTCCATTCATTTCAGAACTTCTTTAGTAAATATTCGTCGTTTTATAAGGCACTTTTACATGCACAGTAGGTATATTTTTTTCCTATCATGCCCGTAGTACTTACTATCATTAATATTTTTAATAGTTAACCCCGTGCGGCCACGGTAAAGAGTACAAATTGTATGGTGTCGTAACAGGGGACTCAGGGAACACTATCGCAAATCGATTCATTGCGTATAGAAGGAAAACTAAACTAAACACGAGTATGAAATATAATGCTGCTAACTATAAAAAACGGCCAAGTGCCCCCCCCCCCCCTCTAACTTCTAAACTAAGAGAATTATAAAAGTAAAAAATATATTTTGTGATGTACATTGCTATAAAAACTTTTTGGTCTGAACGAGATAGAGCTGGTAGCTTTTTTTAATACGTCATAAACCACAATTTTCGGTTAGAAAAATCACTACCACTGCGAACGTGTTAAAACATCAATCAAAGTTACAACGAACCATAAGAACTTTTATATTATGTTACTTGCTGCTACGATACCCTTCATGGGCGAGTCCAACTCGCACTTGGCCGGTTCTTTGATGTCGGATTTTAACGAAATATTAACTACAACTAATACGGAAAATATAATTACTCGGGCATCTTTTATTTATTTCTACGTATCAAACAAGAAAGCTGTGAGATCGTTCTCACCAGACTGCCCCTCTCTAACACGATTATTGTGAAAGTGAAAGTTCAATCCGATTGAAGTTGTCATTTTTGTTTTATTTCAAACTTTGAACAGAAGATTCACGTGACCTAGTGACGTAATTTAATGCTACACAGTCACAGACTACAGACACAAGTCTCGCCATAAGCCCCTCTGCAATCTATTTTATAGAGAGGGGCTAAAATTGCTATTCAGCTCTACATCTAACTTGATGTATTCAAGAAGGCTTTGTTGGAATATATAAGTTCCATTCTTTAGGGCTTTAACATACTATACTGAAATATAGAAAAATGGACATTTGTTTTCGAAATCGATTACTACGAAAGACGGACTCAGAGTTATTTGAAAGTATTTTAATAGAAGCCACAGTATTATCTTAAAAAGGGCTGTCTAATTGAGGCCCTATTGAAGTCGGTTGATGATAATAATATAAGGTGCTTCAAAGGGTTCCCAATTAGACTGTACTTTAATTTTTTGCCTGTTATTTAAATATTTTCGTCTTTTACGAATACATTTCATCAGCAGAGTATGTAAGTTTCAAGTTCATAGTCATTTTTAACACGCTTTTATTAGCTTCACTTGTAACTATATATGTAAGAAAATCTTGGAATGTTAATTTGACCCACTTCCCGTCCTTTGATCAGGCTGAAATTTTGCACACGCTCTGAGTTCTGATGACAATACATGTCTAGCTAAAAAACGTTATTACAAATCCAATATGGCGGCCTCCCCAAAATGGCGGACTGGCTGTTTGAAATCCACTCCATGATAATTATAGGTATCGAATGAAAGGGATTGCTGTCAGAAATACGAAAAAAATAGTCAAGTGATTTAAATCCAACATGGCGGACATCCAAGATAAACTAAAAAAAATCAAGCGTGTTTTTTAGTTAAATTATTTCATTGTAGGTAAATAAATCCACATGGATATCGCAATTCATTGTCATAATTGAAAGCCTCAGTGGCGCACCGAGTAACCGACTGGCGCGCTGAGATCTTGGGTTCGATTAACGGGTCTGTATTTAGAAATATATAAGTATGCTTATCAGTTGTCTAGATCACATAGCACAAGCTTATATTAACTTAATTTGGGCTAGATGACTTATATTGGAAGCGGACGTAAATGGGGAGAGGCCTACGTCCAGCAGTCGACTGCCATAGCCCTTATGCCCGCCTTCCACGGGATTTTCGATACATGTCATGTCCGCTTTGGTGGAAGGACATGTATGAAAATCGTCGTTACGAGTATAGCGGAGTCCGTAATGGGTCCGACTCGCTCGCAGTGGAAAGCGGGCATTACTCCTCTGTAGCGCGAGAGTCGAACGAAGGAGCATACCGCATGTGTGCGAGTGCAGTCTCTACGAGCAGGGACCGCAGGGACAGTACTGTTACTGGAACATCTGTTATTCCCTTATCAATATCAATACATATAATAAAATTGTAACACGAGCTACGTTAGGTGATCCGGCAAAGGGGTTTTTAAAAAGTAAAATGCAGGACTACTGTCCTCGAAGACGGTTGGTACAGAACTGGTTTATTAGAATGAATCTTTACAGAGCATGGATCGGACTTATAACTAATGTTTGTAATGTGATGCGGGATGTGATGCGGTACGTTGGATTATGCCAACGTAACTCCTCCCCCCTTGACAGAGAAGCACGCTGAAGTGAGTTGCTGCGGTTGCAAGGGCTCTTGCGATTGAAGCGGCTTGACTTCTGGCGTTGCTGGTCTCCCCTTTCGGTAATGACAACATTTGTAAATGATGCATGCTGCAGCTATGGTTGCCATGATTATGTACAGGCTTACTGTCGGCCAACTTGGTTGTAATGTAATCAATGGTTGCTCTTCAGCCTGCTGAAGCATCTTAGTTTTCTTTAATAAGGTATTGAGGTCATCCAGTTGAATTTCTTCTAGTTGCATTTTTATAGGAGAGTTTTTGTTTGCAGTATGAATTCGTGGTAGCGGGATGCTCTCCTGGACGCGGGTGAACCTTTTATGTGTTCTTAGAATTCGCCCAGTTATTTCAACAGTACAGGTATTGTCAACAGTGATGAGTACAACACCATTATTTCTTTGATAGCGTACTTCGTTTCCACAAGTGGTTTTAATTCTTTCTTCTTGTTTTAGAATTACGATCCATGAGTTTTCTTTGATTTGATTAATTATGTTCTTGTCGTATTCGGCCGTAGCATAAGTACAGTTGTAGGGTTCTTTGTGTTGCAGTAGTTGTGCGATGCAATCTTGATTGCTCTGCAGTGGCTGCCACTCGACGTGTGCGCAGATGACGCTGTCCTCGGTGATGGCGACGCATGGCTCGTGAGGATACGCAAACTGGCTGCTGCCCAAGATTAGGTAAGGGTTCTTGGGTATGAGGATGGCATTATTATTACTCGGGATCGGATATAAATGGAGAAGGGTGTAGGGATATTTAGTAACGAGAGGGATTTCTAATACAAAGTTGATTGATTCGCTTGTACTGTAAGCTTTAACGGTAATTGACTTCTCTAAAATGTGTATGTTTTTCATTGTCGGTGCATATGGAATCTGCATCTCATTTGCTATATTCTTTTGAATGCTCGTCAGTTCGACTATAAGATGGCTTGCATCAACAATGCTTGGATGAAGACGACCTAAGTGGCTAAAAGTTACAGCGTTTTCTAAGGTAAGTAATCTATCATATATTTGCTGTAAACTAGTTTCTATCTGATTATATATTTGCATAGTATAAATTTCATTTTCTATTTCTAAATTCTTTTCGATTAATTCTCTAATTGTACCAGATAACTCTTTCTGATTTTTAATAATACTTTCTAAATTATTGTGATACTCGGTAATAAAATCTGACATTAAACCTAAGGTTTGGTTTTGCTTGCTTATAGCTAATGCTCTAACTTGTTGAACTTGATATTCTAACCTAATAGCGTCTTCTTGGTCTAAATTACCTGTAATGGCTTTTATAATACTACCTAAACCATTAATTAAACCTCTCTTAATTCTAGGGATAAATGTTCTTCCTACACTAATTTCTTTAGATCCTAAGTATACTAATTTCTGTTCTATCCTATCAATTAAGTATTCTATTTGGCTTCTAGTAACTATATCGTCGTTAAACTTTGAGGTATTCTTCTGTGCTAACTTAAATGTGTAATAATTACTGCTTACTTCTATATATATTTCACGTATTCTGCTAACATTATATGCTACGATTAAGTGGAATGTGTCTAATTGGATAAGGGCTGAGGCCTCCTTAAATACTAGGACTCCATTGTGGTTGTCTATTGGTTCTATAACGGCGATTGCTCCGACGACCCAGAGGATTGCGCCGAAGGCGAGGGCGTTTCTGAAACATTTCCAGGACGTCTTAACATACGGAAGTGTACTCGAATCGTCTTGGCATTAACGTGTTTGCCAACGATCTCAGCGATCTGTTCGGGGTGTATTCTGACTATGGTGTAGGGACCTATGTACCTGGGTTCTAATTTGTTACTCCGGGCACTCTTTGCAACTTGTTTATATACTTTGTCACCTACTTTAAACGGGGGCGTTTCTGTGTTAAGATTACGCTTTTCTATTGCTGTCTGCTTTTGATTACAAAGCTTTGTGTTAACTATTTTCTGCACATTTTCCATTATTTGCTTGTGTTTATTAACATATTCCTGATAGAATTCTTTTGGGAAGTGTAACTCTAAAGGGCTTCTACTATTAGTGTGACCAAACAATAATTCGAATGGTGTAAAGCTTGTAGCGGAATGTATTGTATTGTTGTAAGCGATTATGGCGTATTTCATGAGATTAGTAGGTTCACTTTTATCTGTAATCCTTTGAATTTTAATCATCTCGGCTAACGTAGAATGTAGTCTTTCTATTGGAGAATTTGAATTAGGGTTGTATGGGGTCGTAAAATGAATTTGAATGTTATGCATAGCGCATACTTCTGTGATAACCTCATTATCAAATTTGGAATCAGAGTCTGTAGTGATTTTGTTCGGGATGCCAATAATCGAAAACAAACTTAGTAACGCTTCTGCTATATGAATGCTTGTGGCAGCAGAAAGCGGTATAGCTTGTGCATACTTTGAGAAATTATCAATAATTGTAAGGAACGTAACGCCG
This sequence comes from Miltochrista miniata, assembly GCA_933228765.1. Classification (NCBI taxonomy): domain Eukaryota; kingdom Metazoa; phylum Arthropoda; class Insecta; order Lepidoptera; family Erebidae; genus Miltochrista; species Miltochrista miniata. The sequence continues at coordinate 26,659,842 of OW121758.1, forward strand.
CCGCTGCTATATAAATCCATGAATAAATGCTCCATTGGTTTATGCGGGGTGTCCGTAAGGGACAGGGGTAATTTTAGCGGATTTCGCTCATATTTAGATTTTAGGCATTTATCGCACTGATTTATGTATCTCTGAATGGATAACAGCATATTTGGCCAGTGATAATTTTTATGTAACTGCTTATACGTCTCTTGTATACCTCTGTGAATGGTCTTACCTTCGTGATATTTTTTGATAAGATCTATTTGTTCACTTCTGTTCTCTACTAAAGTGACTCGAGTTGTGCAACGTATTAGCTTGGGTCCTCTATTGCTAAATATGGTTTTAACTACTTTGCAGAATATTGGGTACAGTTCTTCGTGATAAAAATAACAATGGAAGATTCTGTCTGGTATAGTATGTTCTTTTAAAAATTGTATTATTTGTTTTTCTGTATCGTTGATGGGAATGAATACGTCTTTTATTACAATTTTTCCTTTTGTTCTGTCATCAACGCGGTATTCTAATCCTGGACATTTGCGAATGTGAAACTGTTTTAGTTGTCTGTCAATTGCGTCTGGTATTTCTGGAATTGGATGAGTTATTTGCTCTATTGAGTCTGTTTGGACTAACTCGGGTGTTTCCACGGATGGGGGTGCTATAAAAATAGTCGATGTGTCAATTAGTGTCTCAATATCTATTCCATCAAGATCGTCAACGTCTCTCGATGTTCCGGGTTGTGGTTCAGTAGATAAGTTATGTCTATCTTCACTCTCTAAAATCATATCTATTATTTCGTCATCGGGCAAGGGTTCCGATTCTACGTCATTATTGTAAACTACTTGTATACGAGATAGGGCATCTGCATTGGTGTTGTATTTTCCTTTCTTATAAACGATTTCATAGTCGTATTCGGCTAACTTAAGTCTCCAGCGGGTTAATTTAGAATTGGGATCTTTAAGTGACATAATCCAGGTAAGTGGACGATGGTCGGTGTATATGGTAAATTTCTTTCCATATAGGTACGGGCGGAAGTATTTTATGGACCACACAATACCTAAGAGTTCTTTCTCGATCGTTGAGTACTTTTGTTCTGTAGTGGATAGTGTACGTGAAGCGTAAGCTACGGGTTGATCAGAGCCTACTTTTCCTTGGGAAAGTACAGCGCCTAGTGCAACATCTGATGCGTCTGTAGTTAGTATGAAAGGCTTGTCAAAGTCTGGATACTGTAACACTGGGGCGTTTGTAAGTACTTCTTTACACTTTTCAAATGATTCTATAAACTCTGGGGATGCTATTACTTTACTATTCTTCTTCAGGCATTGAGTAAGGGGCTTCGTAAGCTTTGCGAAGTCTTTTATGAACTTCCTGTAGTAACCTACAAGTCCTAAGAATGATTTGATTTCCTTTTGTGTTCGGGGCAAGGGAAATCGTTGAACGGCTACGATTTTATCAGCGTTAGGCTTAAGGCCTTTATCTGTAAGAGTATGACCTAGAAATTTAACTTCTTTCTGCAGGAATTCTGACTTATCGAGCTGCACTTTGAGATTGTGTTGCCTAAACCTATCGAATACCTGCTTACACTTATCAATATGGTCTTGTAACGAGGTGGAATATATGATGACGTCATCTAGGTACGTCAGGACGTTGTCTAGACCACGTAAAACTGAGTCCATGAGCCTCTGAAAGGTACTGGGTGCGTTTTTTAGTCCAAAAGCCATTCTTAAATGCTCATAGTGTCCTCTATCAGTCGTAAAAGCTGTCTTTTCAATGTCATCAGGGTGCATTTCTACTTGATGGTAACCTGCGGCTAAGTCAAGAGTAGTAAAATATTGAGCACGTCCTAATTTGTCTAAAATGTCGTTAATATTAGGCAGTGGGTATTTATCTTCGATGGTTCTTTCATTAAGTCGCCTATAGTCTATTACTAACCTCCACTTTTGTCGTCCAGATGCGTCCATTTTCTTGGGTACAATATGTACAGGGCACGACCATGGTGAGCTGCTTTCCCTAATAATATTCTGGCGTAACAGTTCGTCAACCTGTTGTTGTATCGCTTCTTTCTGTTTGGGTGCCTGTCTATAATTTCTAACAAAAATGGGGGTGTCGTCCGTAATTCGGAGTTTATGTTTGACTTGATGGGTAAACGTGAGTGGTATATTCTCGCAATAAAATATGTCGCGGTAATTGTAACATAATCGTTCTATTTCGCGTCGTTCTTCGCAATTCATATGCTCGGTTCTGAGTCTACTTAGGTTATTTTTCAAAAGCTGATCGGTATTTCTATCCGAATGTGAAGTATAAAAACACGAAACTGAATGGTAATTTTCTAAGTACGGAGTTAAGTTAATCTTATAATTGTTCACTAAACAAATTTTCTTTTCCGCTTCGTTAATAACGGACGTGGTTATGACGCCGTAATTAACTGATACTAACGCAGAAGGGAATATGAGACCGTCGTCCGTTATGTGTTCCGACAGTTCATAAACACCGTCGCGATAATTCGACAAGAGGTTTATAACTTGCTCGCTTCGCGGTTCTATAAACAAATAACTTCGCATGTCGCCTCTTATCGGGATCGTAGCGACATCCGTTCTCAGCATCATATTTTTCATGTCGATCCTACAACCTAATGGGGTCAGTAAGTCGACACCTATGAGTCCGATAAAGTCCGTGTCGAAGTCAAACAACAGGAACTTGTGTATGTAATTACAATTAAACAAAGGCGGTAGTGGTATGTAAGCTACGGTATCATGCTTTGATACGTTATGAGCGGTCTTGATGTAATGTATTTCACGCTCAAACTGCACGTTGGAATCTAATATAGCATTGGGTGAGATAAGAGATTGTGACGCTCCGGTATCTAAGAGGAAACGTCCACCTAATTCCTTAATGTAAACATATGGTAAACGGTTGTGGTAATGAAGATTTAAATGTACTAAGTTTCGGTTTCTAGCTCCGGAAACTGGTAAAAATTTTCGTTGTCGTCTAATATCAAGTCGGGTTCTTGGTTAGACTCGACGGGTTCTAATTCAGGGCAATTTTCTTGTGAAATTTCCATTTCGGTTTGGAAATTCATGGGTGTGTAAGGCGTGTTCTTAAAAGGTCTCCTATCAGCTGATGTACCGGGTTGAGGGGCCGGTTTTTGGGTAGTATTAGGCGGTCTGTTCATTATTTGCCGTTGACCTGGTTGGCCACCATAACCTGTAAATCTGCCGGGTTGGGCTATGGGTTGCTGAAACCTATAGCCAGGAGCTGCGAAAGGCTGTTGGTACCTAAAATTGTTGCTAGGCCCTACAACATTGGGTTTGTTAGAAGTTGTTTTCAAGCGGAAGTCAGAAGCTCTTTTATTTTTCAGTTTGAGCTCTTCCTGTCTCGCTAACACAATAGTTTTCTCCAGGGAATCTGGGTTTTGTACTCGAACACTGAGGGATAATATAGATTCTAATTGATCTAAAAATACATTAGTTGCCATTTTTTCGTAATACGGTTTCTTATCCTGATCTAAGTTTATTAAGATATATGTAAGTTCTCTGATTTTGTCAGCAAACGACTCTATATCTAAGCTTCCTTTACGTAGGTGCATAAGCTCTTGGACTACTTGTACTTCGTCCCTAAACTCGCCAAACCTACGGGTGAGTATTCCCTTGATATCGTCCCAAGTATTGAACGATGTACACTCAGATAAAGCTTCTATTGCTTTACCTTTTAATTTATTGCGGATTAAGCACGCGACACTCGGGTGCTGAGCGTTTTCGATTAATTCTAACGCATTGTCTACGCTTTTAATATAAAATGCTAAAGTTTTCTTGTTGCCATCATACGCAGGAAGGAAATGTGATAGAGTTTTATAGTCAATTTCCACCTTTGGGGCACTATCTTCTACCTTTTGTTGATGAGCCATTTTAGCTAATACAACGAGAGACACACACAATATTTAAACAAAAACAAAATGAATAATAAAAAATACACAATACACAGTACAATCAAATCAACACGATGTATAAAACACAGTTAATAGGTGATTAAGTACAGGTAAGTATAGGATATCTCGAGAGCAACAGATTTGGATGCTTACCCCACGAGCATGCCGATGATAGGCTGTGAGTTCTGTCTTCGGATGTTTCGCCTGCTTTCGCCTGCTTTGCCGGAATCTTGGGAATGATGGTTCTCGAATCGCGTCGCGGATTACGCGGATGAGAATTTTACAAATTCGCGCACCGTTAAATCAGACACAATCCTACCGTGACTGCGCCAGCTACGTTAGGTGATCCGGCAAAGGGGTTTTTAAAAAGTAAAATGCAGGACTACTGTCCTCGAAGACGGTTGGTACAGAACTGGTTTATTAGAATGAATCTTTACAGAGCATGGATCGGACTTATAACTAATGTTTGTAATGTGATGCGGTACGTTGGATTATGCCAACGTAACTCACGTCCGCTGTCTGTACATTGAAGATATATAAGAAAAAAGTTTATAGGGGGGCTTTATAGACGCAATAGAACCCAAAACAATGGGTTTTAGAGTTTTTGCACGCTAATCACGCTTTATTGCGTTGCGGTTTGCTCCACTTAACATTTAGTATTTGTTTTATGAATGAATGAATGAATGCATTTATTTCAGGAAATTAACATACCATATACATTAAAATACAATGATATAATTAACCACAAATAGAAATTAAATAAATATTTAAAATAAAAACCATGAAATCATAATCCTAGTTAAAACTCAATAGATAAAGAATATTAAAAATTAAAATCATATAAAAATAATAAATGACAAAAAAAAATAATTTAAATTTTTAAATCAAAGTTAGATAAAATGGAATTGGAAATTAATTATAAAAATATTTCAATTACTTAAAACGAAATTATTAAAAATTTTGAAACATCGACACCATTACCATTATAAAACTTTAAAATCATAAAATCATCATAAATTATAAAATCATAAAATCATGAAATCAATAAATCAATAAATTAATGAATCAATAAATCACAAAATCATAAAGTCGCAAATTCATAGAATCATAGGCCGCATATGGTCGGCCTATGATTCACCATACACGGCCCTTATAACGTTATTTGTAGACTGTCTAATGCAGGACATAAAAAAAATTTTTTAACAAAAAGTAACCGACTTCAAACAAAACTAAAAACTGAAAAATAAAATTTACTTAGCACAAAGTTAGTATATTCTGATTTATCAGATATCATTAAATATAATACAGAAATCGGTGCCCAGTACTGCCCATTAAAACTATGTAGGCTTAGGTAGGCATTATTAAGGTCTCTCATAGTCATATTGGCACCGACTTCAGTATTATATTTAATGATATCTGATAAATCAGAATATACTAACTTTGTGCTAAGTAAATTTTATTTTTCAGTTTTTAGTTTTGTTTGAAGTCGGTTACTTTTTGTTAAAAAAATTTTTTTCACTGTTTTTAGTTACGTGTAGACTGAAAATCTATCTACCTAGGTGTAAAGTTCTCGACAGTACAAATTAATCAAGTCCAAACACAAGGTAACTGCTGTTTATCGTTAGGGAATTCTCTCTACTGTCTGTCGTCTCCATCATCAGATCGTCTCCAGATCTTCATTTAGTTGTACTACTTTAAAGCTTTTAACAAAAACATTTACAGAAGCTCTAGATGCCCCTACAATTTTTAAAAGTTACCCTCGATTTCTCCATGATGCCATCATCAGATCCTGACTTCCTTAAAATGGGACCACCTTGGGAGTATCTATTTCCGAACGAAAAAAAAATTTTTCAAATCGGTCGATAAACGACGGAGTTCTGCGCGAACAAACATAAAAAAAAATAAAAAAAAACATATATACGGTCGAATTGAGTAACCTCCTCCTTTTTTGAAGTCGGTTAAAGCGTAGCGAAGCTCAACACAGCGTAGAAGTCGTCCACCCTGTTCGTGGCAAACATACCAGAAGCGCTGCATCGCCACGGCAGTCTCAGCATGCAGCGGAAGGCATTGTTATATTGTACGCGTAGTGCGTTATATGCTCGCTGTGTGTATGTCCGCCACAGCTGACAGGTGTACAGGGGTTGGCAGTAAGCCACGAACAGGGTGATTTTAACTTCATTTGAGCATTTTGAGAACCTACGGGCAAGCATATTAGCTTTAGTGGCAATAGATCTACGCTGCCTCTCCATGTCCTCATCGTCCTTTAGAGTATCTGTTACTATGTGGCCTAGGTATTTAAATTTTGATACAATGTTTAATTTACAGCCATTTAGTGTTATAGACGGTATATTTTCGTTTTAATCTCAATCGGTTCATAAATGAAACAGTTATGTCAATATAAAGATAATGCAGCGTACGAAGTCGCGGGCTACAGCTAGTTTATCATATCATATAAATAAAAACATTTCATTACACTGTATTATAAAAATATAGACCGTCAAATTATCTGAAGCACTTCTATCTGAAAAGTTTTTTAATGCAACCAGCGAGGTGGTAACTGTGGAGTTTCAAATATCGGATCCTTTGTACAGCATTCAAAATCACGTTTTACTGAAAACAGTACTGCTTGCACAGTGTTCTGTAAAAGATCACTGGGTTAAGCATCTTAGGACACGGTTATTCTCAGGGTGGATGACCATTTTTGTGACATTTCCGTGATTCGGTTGTCACGTCATTTGTTGTTGGGTTCGGCTCGAGTAACATGGCAGGTTTTAAGCTCAGTTGAGGGCTTGACAAATTTCAACAGCGGGTAGTGTAGACAAAACTGATTTCTAATTACGGCTGCCTCTGTGGCGCAGTCGGTGGTGATACCGCCTGCGGCGCTGCAGGTCGTGGGTTCGATTCCCACCGGAGACAAATATTTGTGTGACTCATAAATGTTTGTCTCCAGAGACTGGGAAAGCGTTGTGCGAAAAAAAAAAAAACTTCCGCTAGTCCATTTCTACGCGGAAATAATGTCATAAACTACTACGCGAGTACAAATACAAGGAAAATTTGGGGGTAGCGTATACCTCTGCTTATCCTTTCTGAGTAAATCCGTGTCTATAAGTAAGTGTATATAAAATAATCATTAGATTATTTTTATACACTTACTTATAGACACGGATTTCGAACCTAAACTCATCTTGAGTATGGATTGATACTTGACTATAATCGATAATTATATCGATTATATTTAAGTATCAATCCATCTCTTTTGTCAGTCTGTTTTCATTCATTCTCTCCACATGTCCGAACCATTTATAAGGCGAGAGTGAATGGACAATCTGGTAGGGGCCGACCGCGTCGCACTTATGTCGACCAAATTGGACACCTTTTGGAAAAAGGCCAGGTCAGGAGTACCCTTAATCGGAGAGCATGTATGAAAACACTTATGAAAGTAGAAGAAGCGAAAGTGATATGTCAGGATCGTGGCAAGTGGAAAACCATAGTCTCTGCCTACCCCGTTGGGAAACAGGCGTGATGTTATGTATGTATGTATCAATCCATACTCAAGATGAGTTTATGTTTAGGCAGGAGTTTAAGTATTACTCATGTAAAGAGGAAAGATTTGATTGTTTGTTTGCACCGAATGGGCTGTTAGAAATTTGGTTCGAATTACACAATGGTTATAGATTTTCTCCTGTATGAGCTGATGTCGACAGCCCAAGTAATAATGGACAAAAGGCTCGCAAAAAAGGCAAAGCATGGGTGTGTGTGTATTTCGTATCTGATTGCACCCTCAGAGATACAAATGCTGTACGTTATGTAATAAGAAAGAATAGAGTATTGATAAATAATCATCATGATTCCACTAAGTTAATTGAGTAAATAAGAACGGGGAACTTTTCCTTTCTATACTGTAGCGACTTGACCTTCGAAGGGATATACAGGAAGTCTGAATCTGATGCAGGGATCCTGGAGAAATCGAAGAAATCCCTCGAATCGATGGAATTCCTTAACGATTTACAGCAGTTATCTTGTGTTTGGACTTGATTAATTTGTATTGGGGAGAACATTACCCCTAGACAGATATAATTTCAGTCTACCCGTCACTAAAAATCATGAAAATAAAAACTTTTAACAAAAAAAAACCGACTTCAAACAAAAACTAAAAATTGAAAAATAAAATTAACTTAGCACAAAGTATCAATCAAATAGGTAGTAGATTTAGGTTTATCAGATATTATTGACTGTAATACTGAAGTCGGTGCCAATATTTCTATGAGAGATTAATAATATCTTCCTAAACCTACATTTTACTTGGCGCCGATTTCAGTATTACATTCAATCAAATCTGATAAATCTAAATCTACTACCTATTACTTTGTGCTAAGTTAATTTTATTTTTCAATTTTTAGTTTTTGTTTGAAGTCGGTTTTTTTTGTTAAAAAATTTTATATAAGTTCAAAAGCATATAATCGTTTTATTTAAGCGCTACTTTTACAGCTTACATTACGATTTAATGTCCTCTAGGTTGGTTTAAAGTTTGCTTTGAAGGCACTTTTAAAGCGTTTGCTTTAAAAAGTTTAATTAAAAATAACTCCTGCCAAGCACAACAATTCCTTGATACTGAATAACTGACATTGCTTCAGGCCTGCGTAAAGGTCGTCGCTTGAAAGATCACGCGGAGTTGTTTTAACTATTTACCTTTCTGATCATAATTCCTGAACATAAAAGTGGCGCCCTTAACGAACGAGGTCATGGCGCAGATAAGGAAACCTCGCAATAAAACCCTGTAGGTAGATAGCGATTTGTTTGGCCAACATGGTACGAGTAGTAAAGCCAATCACCTGCACAAAATTATAGGAAGCGGCTCACGTTCAGCAGTGGACGGCATTAGGTATAGACTGGTGAGATTGATTGAAAAAGTTGTGTTGCGTATAACTTTTTTCATTATCAGCTCAAACAAATATTAGAAAGTATCCTACTTTAAATATGAAAGTTTGTGAAGATATTCGGATACTAGCTGAGCCCGCAACTTCGTTTACGTCACATAAGGTGTATGAAAGGAAAGGTATTTCTTCATCAGAGTCATCAAGCAGCGTCTGAAACTGCCCTGTTTGCTTAATCATAAAAGAGCTTAATGATTAAGTCTATTTTAAAACAATTCTCTCTTTTATGATTAAGCCAACACGCCAGTTTAGGTTCACTCACATTCAAAGCAACCCCTACAATTAAAATTTTCAAAATATCTGATTCTTAAAAGTGTTATAACTCTTTTATTTCTAAACCGATTTACATAAAACAAACGCTAAATGTTAACTGGAGCAAACCTCAACACAATAAAAAAAACCGCATTGCAATCGGTTGAGCGGTTACTGAGATTAGCGTGCACAACCGTACAGACAAACAGATATACAGACATACAGACATACAGACAAACAGACAAAAATTCTAAAAATCATTGTTTTGGGTTCTATTGCGTTCATAAAGCCCCCCTATAATATTTTTTTCTTATTTATCTTCCATGTACAGACAGCGACCTGTTACGATTTTATTATATGTATTGATTACGACGTTTGTTACTCAAGCACATTAAACGGGTCGGGCTTTTTTACGCGGGCAAAACCGCAAGCATCAGTGAGTAGTTTATAAAGAAGTAGCTGTCCGTGTTAGAATTTTTCCGTTTACTTCTACCAAGCTACAAGTCCATTGAAAAAATAATTCTGGAGTTTCAACAGTCTGAGCACACAATTTTATTTTTCTAATGTCAAGAGAGGAAATGTCGCAGTTGAATCAAAGTTCGTGGGGTCGCAAACAGTGTCCTGCTACCGCGAACGTGTTTTGAACCGACTTCAAAAACAGAGGTTTCTGAATTCAACGGTACATAATTTTAACATGCATTATTATTATTTTGAACCTACATTGCAATAACTTACAAATTCAAAATTTCAGACATAATTATTTTTGGCTCGCTATTCACATTTAACAAATAAAATTGCTTAACTTTTGCACACTAATCTCTTAATAGTGTAAAATGGAAAATTGACTACCACTACATATATAATTCAGTCCACGCCGTGAAATGGACTCAAATATTTTACAATAGACTTAAGGGGCGGTTAACCCGCACAAGATGGCATTTGGCGCTCCCCTCGCCCCGGGCGCAAGACACACCGCGCGCCGGCAGCGGCAGTCAACTCTCATGCCACAGTATACAGTATAGTAGAAAGAAACAGCATGCTAACTTTGTTTGACGTAGTAAATGCATCTAACTTTATTAAGTGTAGTGATTTATTAGTTTCGTAAATAAAAATAAATGAGTTAATCGTAAATAAATTATGTATATTATACTATTATTTTTAAGCTAAAGAGTTTGTTTGTTTGTTTAGTTGTTCTAACTCTAGAGTCTAAGAGACTGCTAGTTGAATTTCAAGAGTTTCTTAACAGAATGTCCATTTTTTAAAAATACCAAAATATATAACATCACGCTAAGGCGAATAAGAGCTTAGCAGCAACGAAACATTTTTCGACAACTAGGATATTTCATTTCATTTGAGAGTTTCCGTTGCGTACGTTTGCTACAGTTGCGTAAAAAATGTAAATTACATAATAGCTGGTCATAAAAATTTCTAAAGTTGGTATGCTAAGTATGAATCACGGGATCATTGTGCAATCCAAAATGGCCGCCGCGGTGTAATCACAAAATTTCATGATGGGTGTCGTTTAAAGGGATTTTTGGTATGCTGAGTACGAATCACGTACTAATTTTGCAATCCAATATGGACGCCGCGCCGTAATCACAAAATGTCATGATGGGTATCGTTTAAGGGGTTTCTTGGTATGCTGAGTACGAATCACGTGATAATTTTGCAATCCAAAATGGCGGCCGCGGTGTAATCACAAAAATTCATGATGGGTATCGTTTAAAGGGTTTTTTGGTATGCTGAGTACGAATCACGTACTAATTTTGCAATCCAATAAGGCCCCCGCGCCGTAATCACAAAATTTCATGATGGGTATCGTTTAAGGGGTTTCTTGGTATGCTGAGTACGAATCACGTGATAATTTTGCAATCCAAAATGGCGGCCGCGGTGTAATCACAAAAATTCATGATGGTTATCGTTTAAGGGGTTTTTTGGTATGCTGAGGACGAATCACATGATAATTTTGCAATCCAAAATGGCCACCGCGCCGTAATCACATAATTTCGTAATGAATGTCGTTTAATGGGTTTTTTCGAATGCTGAGAACGAATAACATGATCATTTTGGAATTCAATTTGGCCGCCTAAGCTATTTAGGCCCACTTGCGCGGAGAGTCGAGTTAAATATATAAATATAGAGTTAGTAAGCTCTGAGTTAAATAAATAACTTCTTAACTCTGACCACGTCTTGCACAGTTGCAAATTGGCACGCGGTTAACTAACTCACAGTAAACCGAACAAGTTTTTTTAGTCTGTGTCGTTCCATGCAATCCAACCACACACAAATGTTAGAACGAAGAATGGAACATGTGTCTCTATCTCTTTTACACTACAGTCTGCTACGTATGATTTACGATACTACCATACTTACGATACTACCATTTACGATACCAATCATAAAATTTTGTGATTACGGCGCGGCGGGCATATTGGATTGCAAAATTATCACGTGATTCGTACTCTGCATACCAAAAAACCCCTTAAACGATACCCATACAGTCTGCTACGTATGATTTACGATACTACCATACTTACGATACTACCATTTACGATACCAATCATAAAATTTTGTGATTACGGCGCGGCGGGCATATTGGATTGCAAAATTATCACGTGATTCGTACTCTGCATACCAAAAAACCCCTTAAACGATACCCATCATGAAACTTTGTGGTTATGGCACGGCGGCCATATTAGATTGCAAAATTATCACGTGATTCGTACTCAGCATACCAATAAACCCCTTAAACGATACCCATCATGAAATTTTATGATTACGGCGCGGCGGCCATCTTGTATTGCAAAATTAGTATGCGATTCGTACTCAGCATACCAAAAAACCCCTTAAACGATACCCATCATGAAATTTTGTGATTACGGCGCGGCGGCTATATTCGATTGCAAAATTATCACGTGATTCGTACTCAGCATACCAAAAAACCCCTTAAACGATACCCATCATGAAATTTTGTGATTACGGCGCGGCGGCCATATTGGATTGCAAAATTATCACGTACTTCGTACTCAGCATACCAAAAGACCCCTTAAACGATACCCATCATGAAATTTTGTGATTACGGCGCGGCGGCCATCTTGTATTGCAAAATTAGTACGCGATTCGTATTCAGCATACCAAAAAACCCCTTAAACGATACCCATCATGAAATTTTGTGATTACGGCGCGGCGGCTATATTCGATTGCAAAATTATCAAGTGATTCGTACTCAGCATACCAAAAAACCCCTTAAACGATACCCATCATGAAATTTTGTGATTACGGCGCGGCGGCCATATTGGACTGCAAAATTATCACGTACTTCGTACTCAGCATACCAAAAAACCCCTTAAACGATACCCATCATGAAATTTTGTGATTACGGCGTGGCCGCCATGTTGGATTGCGAAATTATCATGTAATTCGTAGACATTTTAATGCATTAGGTAGCTAGTTACCATGTCGTGAAAACACTTAAAAAGTAAAAGATCACCACATTTTTACCATGAGTCGCGTATGTATTTGTAACGGTTAATCTAATTACATTTTGCCCATTACTGATATTTTTATACTGTGGCGCGATTTCAACGTAATTTGGCATAATAATTACGAAATAGTTGCGAAAAAAACTGACACAGGTCCTGCCTCCACAAGCGCCAGGGCGAGACTGATCGGCCGTCAGCGGCGCAATTCTATTGCGTTTGGTAGATATTCGTACATGATAACTATGTAAATAGTTGTTTATAGAAAAACGCTCGGAAAATGTGTATAAAAACTTAATACCTTTAATTGAGTGCAAAAAAAATATATAAAATGTTAATAGTTTAGCCACAGTATTGAAAAAACTTTTCTGAGAGAGTCAACTTTGGGATTTTTTTCTATCTAGTGAAATTTATTGGATCGTGTAACGGGCTCGGAATATGTTTAGCTTATATCCTTAACTATTATATATATATTTTTCAGATTTAAAAACCCTTTACTTTTTGACTAGGATTGTTTCAAAAAACTCAAAATCTGACCCACGCGGCCTTAATCTTAAGCTCTTATATAACAAAACGCAATGAGGAAGTCTATATCTATACTTATAATAAAACTGTTGAGGGTCGAGAGTCTGTACATGGAAGATATTTTGAAAATTTTAATTGGAGGGCGTTCTCCAATCGATACTGAAGCCGAAAATGTAATTTAAACTTTTCATGTCTGTCTGTCTGTCTGTCTGTCTGTCTGTCTGTCTGTCTGTATCCCGACTAAGTATCACGCCGAAACTACTGAACCGATTTAAATGATACTTGGTACACTTGAAGCTTATAGTCCGAGGAAGGTTCTAGGATACTTTTGATCCCAAAGTTTTGCGCGGTTCCTGCGGGAGAGGGGATGAAAGATAAAATGGTTTTTCAGTTGTAATTTCTCAACGCGTGATGCGATTCCAAAAATTTTTTCAGTGTTATAAAGGGAGTACTTTAAGGATTGTTTCACACAAGTTTCAATGTTGAGGGTTTTGTAGTTCAGGAATTAAAGGCATCTCAACTTTCGCAAAACCTAGAATTCAAGGGTTTCTTTGAATGTGAGGGTAATTCTAAACGGGCGTGTTGGCTTAATCATAAAAGAGCTTAATGATTAAGACTATTGTAAAATAATTCAGTCCGCGCCGAAGGCGGGGACTGAATTGTTTTAGAATAGCCTTAATCTTTAAGCTCTTTTATGATTAAGCAAACAGGGCCGTTTCAGACGCTGCTTGATGAGTCTGATGAAGAAGGACCTCTCCATTCACAAACCTTATGTGACGTAAACGAAGTTGCGAGGGTCAGCTAGTACTATATAAAATAGCAGCATAACTTGAATTCAAAGTCCTTCTTTCTTTCTTTGTATATCGATTCATAACGAATCTTGTCAAAATTAAAATAAACCTCTACTTATATTTTTCTACCTATGCCTAGTACGCTATGTACACCATAATTGTCATTCATATCAGATTTAATACCATGTGCTCATTATTGTTAATGTTTTAATATGTATGATGTGGTTGTACTATTAAAATAAATAAATAAATAAAATCACGTTACGATGAATAAGAGTGGAGCACCAATGAAACATGTCACATAAACGGGGATAATTTATTCTTTTTGAGAGTTTCCGCTACATGCGCTGCGAGTATAGTCAAAGTTAAGTAACACCACAGGGTGGTTTTCCAACAGACTACCAGCCGAAATTAAAAGTATGTCCCTTAATAAGTTTAAAAGATCTGTTAAAGGTAAATTGTACTGCAGGGGCTACTATACAATCAATGATTATTTGTTGGATAAGGAAGCCTGGAAATGACCTGCTCTGCTGGATTCTCAAAAAAATTGTTAAAATGCATAGTTTTTAGATTCTTTAAAATTGTAAATAGAGCAAAAAAAAAGAACAACCCGCTGAGTTTCTTGCCAGTTCTTCTCAGGTGGGTCGCGTTGTGAACTGGTGGTAGAGTTTTGTTTTATATTCGGGACGTTTTACAAGCGCATCTGTATAATGCCTATGTGAAATAAATATAATTTGGATTTTGATTTGATTTTGATTTTGGAAACAAATACTAAAAACACGCTATGTACCCGTACGTACAGCGTAGTACCACAAGGTGGAAACTCCATACAAATTATTCGTTTTAAATTCTGTCATCGTACAGAGCTTGAATGTGTGCGATGTGCAAATATTCCCTCTTTTTTTTAGCCTTAAGGCACCACCTGGGAACGAGGGGTGGGTAGAGAACACTACATGCGTACCACACGGCTGGCCGTGTGATTATGTCAGACTCTTACTGACTAAACTCTACCTTAGTCCCTAGCCCTCAGGCCTTGGAGACTCATCGGATGTGATTGCCCATCTAGGGAAGGGTGCCGCTAGCGTCAACGCTGGGCTTAGGCGACGTCCTACGTAAGCGAACGCGAAGCGGCGTGGCGCGGCGCGATACCAACAAACAGTTGAAACCTATTGAAGTGTCCTACGTGACCAAACGCAAGTGCGGTGCGGTGCGGGGCGGCGCGAAATGAAGCGAACGCGATCAGTTGGTTTGATATTTGCGCGCGAACTGGATGCGGTGCCGCCGTGTTTTTTATAATGTTGGAAATAGAAATTTTAACCAATGCAATCCAAGAACGTCCTAAATTATGGGATAAAAGAAATACATTTATTATCGTCGATTATGCCTTTCTCTGTATACAATATTAGTCCCACTTCTTCGCCGTGCATACTTCTTGAGTATTTGATATTTAAGAAATGAATTTTCCAATAATATTTGTTTCCAACCGTCCATGACAAATCATCCATCCATTCAAGATCCAAACTGCCACGTCTCTACGGCACCGAATTATAATTCTCCAAAGAGGTCAAGTATCTTGGGGTGCTGCTTGACAGCAAACTAAACTGGAGTAATCATCTCGAAAATAAAGCTACGGTCACAGTCTACTTAACAAACATCTCTTTAATTTAGGTGTCACAGACAGTTCCCTTTGCAGACGGATGAACTGCCAGTTACATTCTTATGGAATGCCCGGAACTGGTAAGGATACAGGGCTAGACACTTCGGTACACCAAGATCGCTCCAGGAAGTCTCCGGCAACGTGAAGAGTCTGCTAGACTTACTGGAGGTACTGGGATGGCAATAGCCATACCAAAACCCCCGCGCAAAATATGCGCAGAAATGACGTTGATTCGTGGAAACCAGCCTCTGAAAACCTAGAACCTTTTTTTTTTTTTTTTATTTTTTTACAAGGAGAGCTCCGCTTACGGACTACCCATGCTGGCGAGGCATGGGCTCGTGTGAGGGTCGCCCAGCACCTGATCACAATAGCACTGGGAATACTCACTAAAACTCCTTGACACCGATCTGCCCCTGTGGGAGTGTTCTGGGATCTGCCTAATTCACCAGAACACCGCCGGGCGGCTCAGGGTAGCTGAGCTACTGCGCCGATGGAGGATTACCCCGGTAGGTGCCAAGTAATCCTCAGACGTGGTGACCTGTGCAATGCACACGTGAGTGCCACTCGACGTGTGCAGGCCAACCCCGGGGTTAGAGTCGGTTCGCGGCCAAAGCCGCTTGCCTTCTCCTACCCCTCCGCCTACGCCGGATGGGAGCGGCAAGAGCATCCTCGTCCCGCACCCTCTCCGCAGCCTCCTTCGCCGACATGACCGTGTCGGTGAAGTTGACAACCGCCTCCCAGGCGTCCGCGCTCCCGACCATAGCAGATACTATGTCCGGCAGCGCGTGGCCCCGCCCGGCGAGCGCAGCGCTGAGCTCGCTGCGCTCGCTACTCCAGGCCGGGCACACAGCCACTGTGTGCTCGGTCGTGTCGTCGGGAGCGCCGCAGTGGTGACACATTGGCGTCTCCTCCCATCGGGCGACCCGGTACAGGTAGTGACCGAAACTACCGTGTCCGGTCAGTACCTGCACCAGGTGGTATGTGAGGCTACCTACCTACACTTTCGGTTCACCCACTCCTCTAACACTGGGCGGATTGCCTCGATTGTCCTATGACCGGCAACCGGGTGAGAGAGTGTCTCACTCCACCGACGCAATGCTTCCCTCTGCGCCTGTGAGCGAACCTCTTCGATATCATCTAGATCAGGCCGCTCACCCCGAGTTCTGGTGTCGACCCGATGCCGATACACCTGAGCAAGCACAAGTGCATCGACATCCCACGGTAGTGTGCCTGCTAAAACACAGGCAGCTCCGTGGCTGACCGTGCGATAAGCACGCACGGCCCGGGTCGCCATCATCCGCTGCGGTTGACGCAAGAGAGCCTGCGTCCGTCGGGCGAGACACTCCGCCCACACTGGAGCCCCATACAGGGCCATCGACCGTATCACTCCGTGGTACAGCCGACGGCAGGGCGCACCTGGACCCCCTATGTTGGGGAGTAGGCGTCCGAGCGGGGCTGCTGCTTTACGCAGCCTGGGAGCGAGAAGCTTTAGGTGCTCCTCGAAAGTCCATCGAAGGTCCAACGTAAGGCCGAGGTACTTCATGTGCACCTCGACCGGTACGCTGACACCTTCGATCCGGACAAAGAGACCAGGTGGGGCTCTACGACCTTGAGCATGGAATGTCATAGCCCTCGTTTTCGTGAGGGCTACCTCCAGACCCAGAAGACCAATGCGCTGAACAACCAGAGACGTGCCAACCGATGCCAGACGAACTGCATCCTCCCACTCCTTTGCGGCTGCTGCTACCAAGGTGTCATCCGCAAAGCACATGATGTCCATCCTTGGCAGCAGCACGCCGCGCAGAACCCAGTTGTACCCCAAGTTCCAGAGCAACGGGCCCAGCTACTCTCCAAGATTGGATGAAGCCGTTCTCGTCCTCGTAAACTACGCTTCGATCCCCCAGGTAGTCATTTATAATGACACAGAGGTAGGAGGGTACTCCGTGAAAGCGTAGTGCCTCCATTATACATTCGTGGGGGATGGTGTTGAACGCGTTGGCAATATCCAACGACACTGCCACCACCATCTCCCCACGCGAATTTGCCCTCTTGGTCCAGGATTTAAGGCGACTAACTGCGTCCATGGTCGACCGTCCAGTCCGGAAACCGTACTGGCAGTCGGCCAAATCTAGTCCCACACTCTCGAGATGCTCGATCATGCGGGAGGCAAGGATCTTCTCAAAGGCCTTCGCCGCCTCATCGAGCAGGACTATCGGCCGATACCCATCCGGTGAATCCGCTGGACGGTTTTCCTTGCGGAGCAAACAGAGCCGCCCTACCTTCCATCTAGCGGGGAAGCGAGCCTTTTCCAGGCATAAATCCAATACCGCACGGAAACGGTCCTCCAGAGGGCCCAAAGCGATGACCATCACCCTGGCTGGGACCCCATCTGGGCAGGGAGCTTTATTATTCCGTCGGAGCCGTTCCCGTGCGACACCAAACTCGATGTCAGAAACCGGTGGCCCTACACTCATTCCTTCCGAGGCGGCAATAGGTGGCAGCCTTAGATCATCTAACCACAGGATGCGCCTTACTTAAGCATTGTTTTCTGCCATTGCACATGACCATTTGGTCTTTTGGCTTTATGAAAAGCCTGTACATCAGTACATCATTTTATATGATTAAACTAGTACATTACATTGTAGTTGACTGTACAATAACAATTAACACACAACAGCCATTACGCGTTTGTCGATTAATACATTTTTAAATGCAATGAAATTTTATATGTCTTTGTGTTTCCCCCTTCACTTGTATGAAAACTGGCAGAATATTTTTGTATGCGGTGGTTCGCAAAGGCTAGTCCCGTGTTATATGGTCTAAGGTGGCAGCATGCGTGGTGATGCGAAGGATCCCTTGTTGGGGAAGAGCTTCTGCAGAACCCTTTGCAGAAGTGCGGGCTCCATACAAGACGTAGGCGGGGCTCTCTCTGAGAACTTCCGCCTTATCGTCCTGTATGGCCTTCCCCAGGGATCGGCGTCAAGATATTCTACAAATCGTGCCCACGAATCAGATTTGGCCCTAAAAATCGCCTCTCTGAGGGCACTCCGAGCCACTTTATATGTCTGGTGGAGAGCTTCCTCTTCACCAGGCAATTGGCGGGCTCGTCTACGGCATCGCTGGTAGGCGCGTCTGGCTCTTGTACTGGTGGCCCGCAGGTCGGAAAGTTCCGGCGTCCACCAGTACATCTGCCCACGCCTACGAGGGTCAACACGTTGCTTCGGCATGGCGGAGTCACACACCGCCCGCAGGTCGTCGGCGAACAGCTCCGCCATGCCGTCGGGATCGTCTTTAAATGTGTCAGGCACGTCTGCCCACGCCCGGACCAGCGCCGCCTCCTCCGCAACGTCACCCCGTAGTTGGGCGATCGCCCATTTAGGGAATAGAGACGTGCCCCCCATCGAGGGCAGCCGAAGAGGGAGATTTCCTGTGGAGACATCATAACGGATGTAATTGTGGTCCGACAGGTTCTCATGGTCTACGACTACCCTCCAATCCCTAATACTGGCAGCCAATTGTGGAGTGGCAAAGGTCACGTCTATCACAGACGTGCCCTGCCACCGTACGCACGTTGGAGTATTGCCGAGGTTTAGGATCTGGAGCCCCAGGGAATGAACCAAGGATTCCAGTTCAACACCCCTCGTGTCCGTGATCCGAGACCCCCACGCCGACGATTTAGCGTTTACGTCGCCCGCCAACAGTACCGGACCGGGAGCTGCCCGCCTTACCACGGCTTCCACCGTAGTCAGGTAGCGCTCATATTGCTGTAGCGTACTGTTGGGGGAGAAGTACATGGATACCACCATGACGCCCCCCCATCTTGCAGCAACGTATCCTACTCCTCGTTCTGCAATGACAAGAGGGGAGGGCGCCATGCCGGCCACCATGATCGCCGCAAGGCCATCCGATGACACGGCACAACGAGCAGGCAAGGAGGCTTTGTGGGGCTCGGAAATTACTAATAAATCGATGTCACCCTCTGCCGCCGCCTGGAACAGGAGGTTCTGGGCGGGGGGCGAGTGGTTGACATTGGCCTGCAGTACACGTCTTATGGATCTAACTGGCATTGTTAGTGTCCATAGGCGTGACTGCAGGCTCGGCCGACGCGGCCGTAGTGCGAAGGGAGGAATCTATCAAGGGAGCACGGCGACCCTTGACCGGGGGAGGGTTGCATCTCATCCCGGCCATATGGTGCCCAGAGGGTAGCCCTCGGTCAGCACAAACACTGCAACGCGGTGGGGCCGTACAGGAAGACATTGTGTGCCCCTCCTGACCGCAGCGGTAGCACAGTCCGCTGCGATCCTTTTCAGAGGGGCAGAGCGTCTTTGGATGGCCAGTGCCGAGGCAGCGATGGCACCGCATTGGGCGTTGCTCCATCACTGTGATGGTGGCACTGGTCCATCCAATCGCTAGGCGCTTGACCGACGCCAACTCGGCGACTATACCAATGGGGCAAGATACTATGACTGAGCCAATACCTGTAAAGCCAGGCGAAATGACTCCAACCTTAGGTTGGTCGGGAGGACATCCTGTCTTATCCGATAGTGCCGACACTATGTCTTCCGCCGATGTAGCATCGTCCAGACCTGATACCCGTACCTGGGCCATTTTGGCAGGCCTGGTCACCTTGGCCTCATTGCCCAGCGCCTCACCAATTCTGGCCGCCAGGTTGTCAGCCTGTGACACCGTGGTTTCCTTGGGAAGCTCGATGATCCGAGCTCCCGTTACCCCATGAAAACCTAGAACCTAGAACACCATACATTTTTTTGATCTATGGCAGTTGCATTAGGCTGATGCAAAGTGCCAACTAAACGACAGCGTCGACGGCCGGTGGCAGATGTGCGAGACGATTCGCGTGCACGTAGGACATAGCCGCCGCGTCGCACCGCATCGCGTTGAATTCGCGTGTCACCGCTTCAGAATCGCGTTCGCTTCGAACCGCCTACCTAGGACGTAGCGTTACGCTTATGAGTTACTTTGACGGCGGGGGCACTAGGTAACGACACCCGTCATCTATAATGACAGCTTTGGCGCCGGGCTGCGGGAGTGGGGAAGCTTGGTCAGTGAGGAGGAGGGAACTGCTTGCCTATCTGTATGTAATACTATTATATTATCTTTGGTATCACTAGCTACAGTCATTTCTAGAAGTGAAAATTCTGAAAGAACACAACAAAGTTTATAACAAAACACTGCCTACTTTATGGTGTATCACAAAATAGTTCCTCTTATAAAGTTCAAAGAAATATCTGCTATAGCATATAATCTAACTTTCAAAGTTCACTCACAACATCCTTTTTACCGAGAAATAAATTATTCTGTAACATCTTTTTTTGAAGTCGGTTAAAAATAATGGAATGTTAGCGACCAAAATTAATAGAGGAAAACTTCATTTCTCGGGCAGAGCCGCGAGCATCATTTATTTTTTTATTAGCTGACCCCCACAACTTCATTTACGACAGTTATGAAAATGGGCGAGAGAAGGTATTTCTTCATAATAGCTCATAGAAGCGTGTGAAACTGCTCTGTTTGCTTTATTATAAAGAGCTTAAAGATTAAATCAATTCTAAAACAAATCACCCCACGCTTTCGGCGCGGACACAATTATTTTACATTATCTTTTATTTATTTATTTATTTATGTACACACAAGAAATAAAACAAAAAACAATATACAGAGATATAGGTACAATGGTACTGCTTATTTCTATAAGAAATATCTACCAGCAGACCGGCGAAAGGAGAACAAGAAGGAAAAAGAACGTTGAAAAGTGTGTAAATAAAGGAATAGGTTAGAACTAAATTATTATACATACAAATTAATAAAAGAAAAACAATATAAATCTCAATATGTCATTGATAGGTACAAATATATAAATATGTAATAATATAAATACGGTATAGATAACATAATATATACTTACATAAACTAAATAAATACATAAACAGGTTTATAGTGTAGATATATAATATTCACGGACTTTTCTTCTAAAGGAAGTGATAGTTTTACTGTCTCTGATGTTAGGTGGTAGTGAGTTCCACAATCTGACCGCATGCACAGTAAAGGAATAAGAATAGAAATCGGTTTTGTGTCTAGGAAGTTTGAGAAGAAGGCGGAGGTTAGTCCTGCAGGGAGCATCGGGAGAGCGTGCAAATGAGAACCGCTCCCGCAGATAGGAGGGTGAAGATGGATTGTAAAGGATATTGAAAAGGAGATTGAGAATTCGAGTGTTCCGGCGAAGACGGATAGGGAGCCACTTGAGTTCTTTGCGAAAATGGGAAACGTGATCATACTTTCTGAGATTGAATATGAAGCGTATACATAAATTTTGCAACCTCTCAAGTTTATCTAGAAGCTCCTCGGTGGCGTCTAAATAGCAAGCGTCAGCGTAGTCAATAATAGGTTGTAGGAGAGTTTGAGCAAGATTTATTTTCGTCCTCAGGGGCAAGAGGCTCTGGAGGCATCGCAAAGAGTGAAAGGAGAAATGAACCTTCTTGCTGACATCGTTAATGTGAGTACTCCAAGATAGCGTGGTATCCATAATCACACCCAGGTTCTTCACGGAGTTTGCATATGGAATGTGAACACCAGCCAATAGCACCGGACTCAGTTCCGACACCGGTAGTCTGTCGCATTGGTATCTACTACCAATGACGATAGCTTGGGACTTAGATGGGTTAATGAGTAATCCGACCGACCTGGCCCAGTCACTTAGTCTTTCCAAATCCCGGTTTATCGATGAAATTCCAGAAATTGCGTCATAAGTCGTAAAATGGCGATACAACTGCAAGTCATCAGCATAGAGATGGAAGTTACTGGAAATGTGACTCGTGGCAGAGTTGATGAAGATAGAAAAGAGAAGAGGAGATAGAACGCCACCCTGAGGAACGCCCGCAGATAGTCCGCACCAATCAGAGGATATCTGACCGATACGAACACGCTGAGAGCGACCCCGAAGGTATGAGTCAAACCAGGATATAGCGGTGGAGGACACATTTATAGACCTCAGTATACCAAGCAATATGTCAAAGTCGACAGAATTGAAGGCACTACTGAAGTCAAGAAGAACTAAGAGTGTTAATTCTTTTCGCTCCATAGCCCATCGGATGTCATCTGTCACCTTAATAAGTGCAGTGACGGTGCTATGTCCAGCGCGAAATCCTGACTGAAAGGGGCTGAGGGAGTTAGAAGACGATAAAAAGACTGTGAGCTGCCGATGAACAATATGCTCAAGGACTTTGGAGAGAAACGGAAGTATAGAGATAGGTCGATAATCAGTCAGCAAGCAGGGGTTTGTTCTTTTAGGCAGAGGCACAACGTACGCTGACTTCCACACCTCAGGAAAGGAGCCAGAGAATAACGAAGAATTAAAGATATGAGTAATGACCGGAAGTATGACAGGAAGAATAGGGAGGATCATCCTTGAGCAAATGCTATCGCAGCCCGAAGCTGAAGAAGTAATAGACAGAAGAGATCTCCTAACGTCGGACTCGGAGACAGAGGCAAATTGAAAAGGAGAGGTCCGGGGCGCAGGCTCGCCCATAAGTCTAAGTAAGGTAGCAGTCTTTACATCTGGATCCAAGGAAACCGGTGGTTGTGAGAAGTGCTTATTTAGAGCCGCTATATCGATGTCCTTGGCGTCAGAAACAGGAGATTTGCCTATGCCCACGGACCGAAGAAATCTCCAGGTATCAGCAGTGTTCCGACCGTTAAGAGAATCGTAGAAGTGGCGTCTCCTTGCATCCCTACACATCCGACTGCAGCGATTTCGCAGAGACTTAAAAGCTACAAAATTTTCTTCTGAAGGGCTATTTCTAAAACGCTTTTTGGCTATATCTCTGCGAGCCATTAGGTTCTTTATCGAATCATTTAACCAGGGTGCCGGATAATGTTTGATTCGAACACTTTTAACTGGGGCATGCCGGTCGAATAACCCAATAACCGTAGCATTAAAGATGTTGACCTTATCATTGACGTTATCGGAGTTGAACACCAACGACCAGTCAGCAGAGCCAGCATCTCTTTGCAATGCCTCCAGATTCAAACCCCTGAAATTACGAAGAAAACAGATTTGTGGTTTACGTTTAGGGGGGCGAACGCGATAAGAGAGGAAAAGTAAGTCATGTAAGGAAAACGGAGCAGGCAACTGACCATGTGTGCCCACATCGTCAGGAGAGGAAACTAGGATGAGGTCAAGTAGTGAGGGTTTACAATCGCGGGCATGATGAGTTGTAGAGAGCGGTAGAACATGTAGATTATAGGCAGACAATAGAGATAATAATTTACGAGAGCGGCAGTCATTTTTTACCAAACAAGTATTGAAGTCACCCATTATGACTACGTGACTATAGGATGGGGTAAGGTCATGTAGGAGGTTATCAAAAGAGTTGAAATAGTCTATGTGCATATCAGGGCTATAGAAAACTCCAAGAAGAAGTTTTGTGTGAAGTAACGAAATTTCCAGAAACAGGTGTTCAGCTGATTCAGTGTAGGCATTAGGAGATGCGCTAATAATCTTATGTGGAATGTTAGCACGTAAATAGATTCCTACACCGCCACAGCGCACACCCGTTCTATCGTTTCGTATTAAAACATAACCTGGAAGCGATACCAGTGTAGATGGAATGGATGGCTTAAGGAAAGTTTCAGAAATAAGGATAGCATCAAGAGAGGAGTTACTAAAAGACGCCAGAAGATCGGAATAATGGCCTTTAACACTCTGCGCATTAATATGCGCTAGATTAAGGTTCTTAGGATAGTTTGAAGATAAAGAGGAAAGATGATCATGCAGGGTCAGAGAAGCAGAGGGATCAACATCCACACTGTGAAAACTATCAGAGGCAGAAGAGCATGAGAAAAAACTACTATTTAGGTCGCAGAGGTCATCCGTATTATCCATTATTCAGAAATAAAATAAATATTAATAAATATATATTAAATAATACTAAACAATATGTATATACCGTTGAAGAATAAAAAACAATGTCTTGCTCACTCACTCGCTGATATAGTGGCAGAAATTTTCACAAGACATCGTCACAGGTAAAGAGAATTCATAAAAAAAAAAAAAAAAAAAACTCCATAACACAGCAAAGGAGGCATAAAAAGAGCTGAGTGTAAAAAAAAACAAAAAAAAAATAAGCATATAATTATATCCCTCACGCATCCTGACTACAAAGAGTTGACATGGCACCTACCTAATTAAAAGTACGACGAAAGTGTGGAGACGGCATTATCTTCAAATGTCAGTGTGTCAATGTCAATTACGTATGATCGATCCGTCAAGTACAATTTATAATCAAAACATAAACATATTTTTACTTTAAATTACAAAAGTAGGTATTACATATAAAGTTTCTTTCTAACAGTATGGTGTCCCTAAAAAGTGAAAGTTAAGTAAAAGTAAACAAAGCACGAATAGCTAGAATACAAAACAAGTGACTTATACAGACTGATAGGATGCGTGGGGCAAAATGTGACGATTGTCTCTAAGACCGAAGTGAAATCTTACACGCGGCGACGGCTTGACTTGCCTGCTTTAAGTGGTTTGGAGGCCTCGCCAGCCCCCGAAGACGCTTCAGCAACAGGCTGCGAAGACCTGTCGGTCGCTGCAACAGGGCAGGGGTATTGACGGATGACGGTGTCAAGCTCAGCCATCGATTCTAATTTTCGACGGGTTTTATCTGGAGTCAAGATAACTATCTTGCCTTCAGCCGACCAACAACTCCTCACTCCAAAGTGCTGTCTCGCGGCTGTGAAGACATGATGCCGGGCCTTGGTCAGGAATTCCGAAATAGTGATTTTCGTACCTTTAAGGGAAGTTTTACTGTCCCACACTAAGTGACGCTGCTGCAATCCGTGGAATCTGACGAGAACTGGGCGGACCTTCCCTCTCGCACCACCTAGTCTATGACAAACATTGAGGTGTTGAAGACCAACTTCAGGGAGCTTCATGTCAACCGAAATAATATGGTGTATAGCTTCATGCAAGTTCTCATTAGGGCTCTCAGGAACACCATGAAACAGCAAAACCTTTCGTCTCATTGCTGTCTCGTGCCGGTCCAATCCCAGGGTGAGAAGCTCAACCTGAGACTTAATACAGGATAAAGCCCGCCAAGCAAATGTTTTGAACTCTCTGAAGTCCTTGGCCAAACTTGATACAGTGGTTGAAACAGGACTAGATCCAGATGTCG
This sequence comes from Miltochrista miniata, assembly GCA_933228765.1. NCBI lineage: Eukaryota > Metazoa > Arthropoda > Insecta > Lepidoptera > Erebidae > Miltochrista > Miltochrista miniata. The sequence continues at coordinate 26,685,574 of OW121758.1, forward strand.
CCTTCAAGAGTTTCTCATCATACTCTGTCATCTTGGAATTGAACAGCTTTGCCAGTTCTTCAAGACCATTGGCTAGTTTGAAATCCATTTTAAGTTCTCACGGTCTGGATATGTGACAGAGACTAAAAAATATCACTGGACAGCAAGCACTAGTGAGTATTAATCACAATTGTAGCACATATATATAGTAAATACTGATTATAATAATAAATATTAATTTAAAATAGAGGAGCAAAAAAATTTGTATGTTTCTCTCTAGACTACCCACTTTTTTTTTTCCTTAATTATTAAGCTCTTTGATGATCAAGCAAATACGCGAGCCCGCGAGACCTTTGAATTCAAAAACACCCTTGAATTCTAGGTTATGTAAAAGTTGAAATGTCTCTAATTTCTGAAGTTCAAAACCCCTATTGAAACTTTTGTGAAATAATTCTCAAAGACACCATTTTTTTTTTAAGTCGGACGTGTTGATAAATTACAATTGAAAAACCATTTTGTCTTTCATCCACTCTCCCAAAGGAACCGGGCAAAAAATCGGGATCAAAAGTATTCTAGAATCTTTCTCGGATCATAAGCAGATTGTATCAAGTATCATTCAAATTAATTCACTAGTTTCGGCGTGATACTTATTCGGGATACAGACAGACAAAAAATATAATTACCTACACTTTAACTTCAGTGTCAATTAGTTCCATGTACAGATTCTCGACCCTATACAGTTTTATTATGTTTTAGTATGGATAAGTATCAAGAATGGTATTCAGCTCTAAATCTAACTTGATCTATTCAAGAAGGCTTTGTAGGAATATAAAAGCTTCATTGCTTAGGTATATTAACAACCATACTGAAATATTCATAGATGGACGGACTACATTTGTTTTCCAAATCGATTTCAACAAAAGACTTACGGGCACAGTGTTATTTTGATAGAAGCTATAGTATTATGTTAAAAGTGATAGCACTTTTAACATTTATAATTTAGGCCCTTTTGAAGTCGGTTGATACTAATATATGCTTCAAAAGGGTACCCAATTAGACTGCACTTTCATTCTTTGCCTGTTCGTACATATTTCGGTCTCTTCGAATACATGGGGTCAAAATTTGCAAGATTTGGAAAGTGTGACAATGATATTGAACGAACGAACGAACGAAGTTGTGGCAGGGAATCAAGTTAATGGAGTCATTCACGCCTTTATAAGCAGTCAGAACGTGTCTAAAAAGGCAAGGATGGCTGTTCGTAGAAAGGTGCTTGTCCCTATACTTATGCATAGCAGTGAAAGTTGGGTGTGGCAGAAGAAGCATGAACGTAAAATTATTGCAGTGAAAATTTACGAAGTATGGAGAGTCATTGATGGATAAAGAAAGGAATAGTGTGATAAATAAAATAAATAAATATTCACGGACATTTCACACAATGCTATCTGATACCAAAGTAAGCTAGGAATAACCGGCTTGTGTTATGGGTATCTGACTACGGATATTAATACTTATATACTTTTTAAATACATACATATTATACATAGAAACACCCAGACTCTTGAGACAAACATTTATGAGATAAGGGAATGTTGTGCTTTGACAGAAGATGTAGTGACTAAGATAGAGAAAAGGATGCTCAAATGATTCGGACATGTAGAGAGAATGGATGAAAACAGACTGACAAAAGAGATTTATAAGGCGAGAGTGAATGGTCAAACTGGTAGGGGTCACTCGCGTCGCAGTTATATCGGCCAAATAGAAAACCTTTCGAGAAAAAGCCAGGTCAAGAGTACCCTTAATCGGATAGCATGTATGAAAACACTTATGAAAGTAAAAGAAGCGAAAGTGATATGTCAGGATCGTAGCAAGTGGAAAGTCATAGTTTCTGCCTACCCCGTTGGGAAACAGGCGTGATGTTGTATGTGCGAATACATTTAATCAACAGAGTATGTAAGTTTTTCACTGTAGGTAATTACATCCTATCGATGCATACCTATAGTTATCCCAATTTACTTTCATATTAAAAAGAGATGAGTTATCATCTTCGAAGAAACGAAGAGCACCGCGCAAATGTGCCAGCGCAGTGTCTATGGAGATGTCTACGAGCGAGGACAGTACTGTACTTACTAGATCATCTAATTATTTTCTTCAAAGGTAACAAACATTAATGGATCACACAAATATTGCAAACAATTCATTACACTGTGTTTTGAAAATATAGACCGTCGAAGTTATCTCAAGTACTTCTATCTGAAAAGTTATTTGAAGGAACCAGCAAGGTAGTAACTGTAGAGTTTGAAAAATTGGGTTCTTTGTACAGCGTTTAATATCACTGTTTTACTGAAAATTAAGAAGCAGACAAATAAGTCCGGCTTTTTTTTTACGTGAGTGAAAATCCTCATGAATATTATGCCGGACTCCTACCGACTAAAAAACCAAGTAAAAAAACAAGTAAGTCCGGCTTGTTCAGTGTTCTGTGAACAATCACAGGGTTAAGCATCTTAGGACACGGTTATTCCCAGGATGGATGACAATTTGTGAAATTTCCGTGATTCGGTTGACATGTCATATGTTGTTAGGTTTGGCTCGAGTAACATGGCAGGTTTTAAACCAAGTTGAAGGCAAAACCTCCGCCTGTCTATTTTTACACGGAAATAATGTCACGACTGTAAAAATACTTTTAAAAATTTCGGCGTAGCGTATGCCTCTGCTCATCTTTTCTGAGTAAATCCGTGTCTATAGGTAGGTATAAAAAAACTAATTATCGATTATAGTACTCCAATCAGACAAAGAATTTACGTTCTTCTTTGCTAGATTAATCTATACTATATTAAAAGAGGTTCTATATTAAGAGATCTATATTATATATATGAAAAGAGGAACGATTTGATTGTTTGTTTGCATCGAAAATGCTCCAAAACTACTTAACTGATTTGAAACACTTATTTCTCTGTTGGGAAGCTACGCTATCCGCGGATGCCGTAACCTATATTTTATTCCCGTAATCCCATGGGAACGGGAACTACACGGGAGAAACCGCATGGCGTCCGCTAGTCTATACTAAAATTATAAAGAGGAAAGATTCGTTTTTTTGTTTTTTTGTTGGTTTGTTTGTAACGAATAGGCTCCGGAACTACTGGACCGATTTGAAAAATTCTTTCACTGTTGGGAAGCTATACTCTTTGCGGTAAACATAGGCTATATTTTATTCCCGTATTCCCACGGGAACGGGAACTACACGGGAGAAACCGCATAGCGTACGCTAGTTTGATCATAAAAAGCTTTAATGAACCAGTCCATCTAGCACCAATCGCAAGGCCTATTACTTAGTCTATACCAAGTGAACAATTCTAAATCTATGGTCTATACAGACTAATGACTTGGCTTCTATCCTACTCTATAGTTCATTACTGTACTGGTTGCGGTAGAATGCTATTGTCAGGGCTCGGAAGGTTTTTGAAAGTCGGACCCATGTCACGCATTTTTACGTATTACCTGCCAAATGACACCCTCACATTCCAAGGATTTTCAACTATATATTAGTGATTATAATAATATTACTTTAAAATAAGAGTGGCTAAGATTTCAGTTTATTGTGAGACTTGCGGAGTTGTTAAGGATGTTCTATATAGTCATAATAAACACGCCAATATGACAGAGCTCGCCTGAAGGAAAGCCGCCGTGGCTTTCCTTCAGGCGAGCTCTGAGCGTGTGTTCTCTGCAGCTCTTCGCTTATTGGAGGATTTTAACCGGATATGTGTCAAAGAGATTTATGACGAGTTCAAAAATTAATCAATTATGTAGTTGTGATTGTCACATAGCCAAATTAAAAGAATTTTTGGCTTGAAAATGTAATAGCATTTTTATTCGTAGGCTCACCGCTTTTTTTATACTACGTGTACAACTCACTAGCTGTCCCACGTAATATCAAATATTACGTGGGACAGCTAGTGACAATATCTTGTACGAATATTCCCTTCTGGGAAAAAGAGCTTGGGTACATATATTTAACTACAGTATTTTCTAAATATACCTACCGTGAAAGCCAAATAGTATATATAAATGGGCTAAAATTTATAAATTCGTTTAAGTATTTTAATATATATGAACGGACGGACTAAGCAAGAGGGCAATCATTTAAATTGTTTGCATCTTTCTTAATAAATAAAGGTGAAAAAGTAACCAATTCTCAAAAAAAGAAAGTAGGGAAGCCTCTCGTCATTGTTATTAACAATCTTAGCCTTTGTTAACTGAACTGTATTACTACGGGTATCAATCTTAGCCTAAAACAATAAATAAAATTGTCACCTACCTTTAGCTCGATACTTTTCGCTCCTGTACTAACTATTTAATTTTTCACACTTAAAAAGTTTATTTTACATAAATTTTGTTATAATTCTCACAGTTTTACTTCTCATATTATTTAGAAACAACACTTCACTACACCAGCAATACAAAACATAATGTATAATATTTTTACACTAATTAAGCATATATTCACAGGCAGATATTTAAATTCACGATACCGTACTTTGCTAAAAATTTGCAACGTAATTTCGTTCGGCGGGAAAAGCGACGTAAGTTGCTAGCAGAACGAGACGAGCGATCGACTCGCTGCAAATCTGAATCTGGTCCGAACGCGTGAAAAGTTAAAGCGGGCGGCGCCGCTCGGAATATTGCTCGCTTTTCTATGTGCGTTGAACATTGTAGTTTTGTAAAGAACTTTATCTATTGTATAAAACGCTTTATCCTGAATGATTGATGGATCAACGCACAGCCTTATGCCGCTGATCGTGGAGACCTGAAACTTGGTTGTGTCAATTTAAAATGATTGCTATATGTATTATGTACTAGTATCCACTTTAAGTAAATAAAATAAAGTCTCTGCCCACCCTGATGAGAGAGTAGCGTGACTTTTCCCCCGCCAACTCTCCTTCACACTGCTACGTCACACTGGTGTGACGGTTAGGAGAAGAGAACCTTTACAGAAGAAACCGCGTAATATATCGAAATCAAAAGTATCCTAAAACTTCTCTCAGATTGTAAGGTCAGATTATGATAAGTATCATTTAAATTGATTCAGTAGTTTCGGCGTGATGATATTTTGGAAACAGACAAAAAAAAATAATTTACAGTTTCGTGTTCTGTATCGATACAGAATGCCCTAAAAAATTTAAAAATAATCTTTAATGTACCGATTTTCGACCTTCTACGGTTTTATTATACGTCAGGTTGGCTTCAGGCGAGCTGTCAGGTTGGCTTGGGTGCCGTCGACTTTAATTCGCCAGTTTTAACCGGTCTGAAGGGATAATAATTATAAAATACACTAAACCATTTAGTTCATTCCAGGCGCCACACTGTGAAAATATTTCGACGTAATCTCTTTTAGAAACTCATTACTCTGCCGAGACTGGCCGGAGAAATTAAAAATGAAAAAATAAAATTAAACTGTGCAGCAACTCAGTCGAGGGACTGAGGTCCAGTGATTTAGTTCACTTCCAAGAAATTAACCTGGAAAATGTTTTCTAATTTCCCACAGAATTAGATCATTAATTAAAAATATTAAGTAAATACATAAATTAAAAACATGAGAAAATTAGCATAGAAAATTTAAAACTGCAAAGTTCAAAGACTTTCGCGTGCTTACCCCTTCGCGTGAGGGTTTTTATTTTTCGATAACTTTAAGATGGGATCCTGCCGTTTGCCAAAATATGTTTCGTCAAATTTCACTTCCCAAAAAACTTATCGCATAGTTTCATTTCCCAAAAGAATCTTTTGCAAATATTCATTTGGCAACTTTTTACTTGTTCAATTTTTATTAAGTCAAATAAACATTACGCAAATGCTTTATTTTGTAAAAAATATATTCCGAAAGTAATTAGGAGTGGGCGTTGAATCAACGAACCGTTTATAAAAACTGTTTTTCTACTATCAACGAATGAACCGTTTTCGCAATACCGAAAATCTAGTTGATTCGTCAACTGCATGAAGTTATAGGTAAACATGGAGGCCACACTTCGAATACCTACTTGAAGCGTAGTCTGTATATTACTGTCTTGCTCTGTGTGGGCTCTACGTCTCTTTCTAAGTAGGGTAGCCCTATTTTTATTTTTGCCAGGATACTTCATTTTCTATATATTCTTTACTAGCTGAGCCTGCAACTTCGTTTACGTCACATAAGGTGAATGAAAGGAAAGGTCTTTCTTTCATCTCATCATCAGAGTCATCAAGCAGCGTCTGAAACTGCCCTGTTTGCTTAATCATAAAAGAGCCCCTCGGGGTTTAGGGGATACGCGTTACTTCTCATGAAGCTAACGTAATACCCTGAGGGCACAGTGTTTGGCTTCTTCAATTCGATCCCTAAGATCTAATATCCTAGGGATTAACGAAGGAGCCTACATTAGGAGGAAGGGCATAACGGAATTCCGTTCGGTGAGCAGCCCGCCTGGGGCAGTACCTCCACCCTGCAGAAGACCGCGGTAATAGTAACCTTGCTTCGTGCTGGGTTATGTTCTCCGTCGGTTAGCAGGGTTCCAGTGCTCATTGGGGTGACTTTGTGCCGGTGGCGGTGAGACCAGAGGCTCATCTGTCTCCATTGGCTAGCATAGGCGCGGAATATTGGTACGGCGGTCAGGGAGACCCGGTGAAACGGTTGCCCGCTGACCGCCCGCAGGCTGTACGGGACCCGAACCTGGGGATTACGTAATCTCCGCCCCAGGAGGCTGAACCAGCAGCCTGTGTAAAGTCCCTGGTGCTGTGGTCGTGCCGGAGGAGGATACCGGAGTGGACGCGGCCACTGCATTGGGGGGGGACCGGGGGCCCTTCCGTACGCCGTGCCAATCTACCGCACTACCTGTGCCTGCCTTTGGGGAATTGGAGCCTCGCTTAGTCTCTTGCGTCACCGACACACAGGCACCCCCTACCTTCTTTTTATCCCCTTTCAACAACAATCATGGCAAAAGGTCACAAAAGAAAAAAGGTTTCCACAGCGGCTTCGTCGTCGTCCACACTAAATGTGGACTTCTGTAACATCAGAGGAATGCACTCAAACATCAACGAGATCCACCGCCACCTGGAATCTGCGAGGCCGAACTTATTTTTCCTGACGGAGACTAAGATATCTTGCCCGAACGATACATCTTACTTGATGTACCCTGGCTATGAGCTGGAGGCTAATTTCAGGCGTCAAGCTGGGGTATGCATGTTCGTGCGGGAGGATATCTGCTGTCGCCGTCTCAGTGACCTGGAAGACAGGGACCTGTCTACATTATGGGCGCGCGTGGATCATGGGGGCCACACTCGGATCTACGCGTGCATTTACAGGTCCCATAGCGGTGATACGGAGACAGTTCGCCTTTTTGACCACCTGCAACAATCGACCGACAAGGCTATTGAGCGGTATCCCTCCGCGGAGATAGTGATTTTGGGGGACTTTAATGGTCACCATATTGACTGGTTGGGTTCCGTGCACACTAACTTTGCGGGGAAAGCTGCTCACGACTTTGCCCTGACCTACGGTTTCTCCCAACTGGTAAAATCTCATACGAGAATACCAGATAGGGAGAACGAGCAGAGTGCATTGCTGGACCTTCTGCTGACTACGCGGCCTGACGGATACACCACATCAGTGGATGCGCCACTTGGTTCATCGGACCACTGCCTCGTTCGGTCGCGAGTGCCTCTCGCAAGGCCTGAACCACCTCGGCCCAAGGAGTGGCGACATGTGTGGCACTACAAGTCAGCAGACTGGGATGGACTTCGAGAGTTCTTTGCGTCGTACCCGTGGAGGCGGCTTTGCTTCACTTCAGATGATTTGAACTCCTGCGCTGCAGCAGTAGCTGAGGGGATCTTGGCGGGCATGGAATGTTATATTCCTAACCGCTGGATCCCGGCAGGAGCTAGGAAACGACCGTGGTTTAATCGGCTTTGTAGAGAAACTAGGATGTTGAAAGAAACTGCCTACAGAGCTTGGACCACGGCTCGCGCTAACTCAGATCCTAGCATCTCTGAAGTGAAACGCAAACTGAATGCCGCCTCGAGGGCCAGTAAAAGAGCGGTTGCCAGGGCAAAGTTTGATTTCGTCGGCAGAATTGGTCAGCGACTAGCCGGCTACCCTTCTGGAAGTCGTGAATTCTGGTCGCTCGCCAAAGCTGCCGAGGGAAACTTTTGTCGGTCGGGATTACCACCTCTACATAGACTGGATGGTAGTCTGGCCCAGAGTGCCAAGGAGAAGGCCGACCTTTTGGGTTCTCTCTTTGCCTCCAACTCGACCATGAACGATGGAGGTGCGCTTCCGCCTGGTATCCCTTGGTGTGGCACTTCCATGCCAGAAATTAAATTCAAGCAACGGGACGTCAGGCGGGAGCTTCAATCCCTAGATATTCATAAGTCGAGTGGGCCGGACGGCATTCCCGCGGTGGTACTTAAGCGGTGTGGTCCGGAGTTGTGTCCGGTACTTACACATCTTTTCACGCTTTCATACTCCATGAAGCAAGTCCCGGCGTCGTGGAAGATCGCGTACGTGCATCCTGTGCCCAAGAAGGGTGACAGGACCGACCCGGCCAATTATAGGCCTATAGCCGTCACCTCCCTTTTATCTAAGGTGATGGAGCGTGTAATTAATACACAGCTCCTGAGGTACCTTGAGGAACATGACCTGCTCAGTGACCGGCAGTACGGTTTCCGTCACGGTCGCTCGACGGGCGATCTTCTTGTGTACCTCACACACCGCTGGGCGGCGGCTATCGAGAGTAAGGGTGAGGCTCTAGCAGTGAGCCTCGACATCTCGAAAGCCTTTGACCGGGTCTGGCACCGTGGTCTTCTTACGAAATTGCCCTCCTATGGACTGCCCGAGAGTTTATGCGGATGGGTGTCCAGCTTTCTGGCCGGTAGAAGCATCAGGGCCGTCGTTGACGGTAGCTGTTCTGACTGCATAGCCATAAACGCTGGAGTACCACAAGGCTCAGTGTTGTCCCCTACTTTGTTTCTGCTGCATATCAATGACATGTTGTCTATTGACGGCATTCATTGTTATGCGGACGACAGTACGGGCGACACTTTTTACACGGGCCGTCCCGGTATCTCTCGGGATGCAGTGGAAGAAAGTCGTGAACAACTTGTGTCTGAAGTCGAGGCTACTCTCACTAGAGTGTCCGATTGGGGTCGACAAAATCTTGTCCAATTCAACCCTACCAAGACACAAGTTTGTGTTTTCACCGCAAAAAAGACCCCATTCACTGTGGCGCCACAATTTCAGGGCACATCTCTCACCATCTCTGAAAGTATAGGGATCCTTGGTGTTGACATCTCCAGTGATGTGCAGTTCCGCTGTCACTTGGAGGGCAAGGCCAAGCTGGCGTCCAGTAAGCTCGGAGTGCTCAGAAGGGCGCGGCGGTACTTTACTGCGGCGCAAGCACTGCTTCTCTATAAGTCGCAAGTGCGTCCGCATATGGAGTACTGCTGTCACCTCTGGGCGGGGGCACCCGAATACCAGCTTCGTCCATTTGACTCGGTGCAAAGGCGAGCTATGAGAGTTGTCAACGATCCCATACTTGCAGGTAGTGTGGAACCTCTTAGTGACAGGAGAGACTTTGCTTCTCTACGTGTGTTCTACCGCCTGTACAACGGTTTGTGCTCTGAAGAATTGTTTGATATGATGCCTACGGCTACATTCTATCATCGCACCGCTCGCCATGGACAGGGTGTTCATCCTCACACGTTGCGTCCTGAGCGCTCGAGCACGGTGAGATCTAATAGAGGCTTTCTTCCGCGTACGCTTAGGTTGTGGAATGATCTCCCTGCTTCGGTTTTCCCGGACGCCTACAGTATGGGGTTCTTCAAAAGGGGACTTAGAAGGTTTTTAAAGAGTCGGCAGCGCGCTTGTGGCGCCTCTGGTGTTGCAAACGTCCATAGGCTGCGGTGACCACCGGTACATCTGGGGGGGCCGTATGCTTGTCTGCCACTCTAGTGGTATAAAAAAAAAAAAAAAAAAAAAAGCTTAATGATTAAGTCTATTTTAAAACAATTCAGTCCACGCCTTCGGCTCTTAATCATTAAGCTCTTTTATGATTAAGCCAACACGCCAGTTTAGGTTCACTCACATTCAAAGAAACCCCTACAATTAAAATTTTCAAAATATCTGATTCTTAAAAGTGTTATAACTCTTTTATTTTAAAACCGATTTACATAAAAGAAACGCTAAATGTTAACTGGAGCAATCCTCAACACAATAAAAAAAACCGCATTGCAATTGGTTGAGCGGTTACTGAGATTAGCGTGCACAACCGTACAGACAAACAGATATACAGACATACAGACAAACAGACAAAAATTCTAAAAGTCATTGTTTTGGGTTCTATTGCGTTCATAAAGCCCCCCTATAATATTTTTTCTTATTTATCTTCCATGTACAGACAGCGACCTGTTACGATTTTATTATATGTATTGATATTGATATTGATTGATTGTACACAATAAAGACAATATATATTCATAATACAATAATAATTAGATTTACAATACATACATAAGGTCACGCCTTTATCCCCGAAGGGGTAGGCAGAGGTATATTATCATTTCACCTTTTTAAGAATGGGTCCCACGGAATAGGTGGTGAAAATTTATTATATAAATTAGATGTAGGTACAAAGGCGAGATTAACTATTTTCTATGTTTTTTACGAAGACTGATAGGTAGTATTCTCTGCAGATTGCATAGGTACATTGCGAATAACGAAGCTATTCATCCAAGTGGGTTATTTTTCTAGGTTTATCAACTGTACGTCTCGCGCGCTGCGGCTTTCCTTGGTAGGCTGTGACGTAAGCTGCCGCTGCAGCTTGTGGTAGCTCGCAGTCTGCCGCGGCAGCTCGTGGTACTTCACAGTCTGCCGATGTCGCTTCATGTCAAAATAAAGAAATGTTAGTGTTAAAGTCATTGGAATAAGATTTTAAATAATTTGATCGTGTGGCTCTCCGCTTAGGCTGCAAGGTGTAATGCGTGCAATGCATCTGCGGTGCCATGGTGGAGAGCGATGGTCATCATGCTTTGAGTTGTCGCTGCACCGGTAGGCATCCGCTTAACCACGCTCTTAATTAGTTAATCCGGCGGGCTCTGGGTCGGCTGAGGTCCCCTGTATCCTTGAACCACCAGGTTTGTCCCGCGCAGACGGCAAGAGACCGGACGGTCTGACCCTTGTGCCATGGAAGAACGGCGAGTGCTTAGTGTGGGACGCAACATGCATCAGCACTTTCGCCGCCAGTCACTTGGCTCGTACCGTCCATTCACCGGCGGCGGCAGCTGTAGAAACGATGGGCAGTTGCGGGAGTGATACTAAGGCTCTGGTCTCGGAGATCGGCCGTAGGCTACAGGACAAGACGCATGACTCCCACGTCTGGTCGTGCCTGGTACAAAGGATAGCTATCCAGCGCGGCAACGCTGCTAGTGTATTGGGCACCTTTGCGCCTGGTATGATCAGTGGTGGTGTGTTCAGTAGGCATTAGTTTAGTAGTTTAGTTATTTAATCTATTTATTTTATTTTTATGTATGTATTTTTAAGTTGATTATTGGACAATAAGTTAGGAACTGTTGATTGTTTTAAGCGCTTTGTTACTACATCATAATCGGTTTTTTGAAAATGCAAATTGCAAATCCTGGCGCTTTCATAGAACTTCATTTTTTTTTAATATGGAAAAGGAGGCACCATCTATCGACACTTTTAAGAAAGTTACACGACACGAATGTATAGAACTGCACCTATATCCATTCGTTTATAAGGTACGTGAGAAAATAAAATTAATGATCAGTTAGAATACTTATTGCTTTTATAAAAAACTAGCTGACGTCACGCGGTTTCACCGGCGTAGTTCCCGGTCCCGTGGAAATACGGGAATAAAATATAGCCTATGTTCACCGCAAAGAGTGTAGCTTCCCAACAGTGAAAGAATTTTTCAAATCGGTCCAGTAGTTCCGGAGCCTATTCGTTACAAACCAACAAACAAACAAACAAAAAAAAAAATGTGTGCGTGTACTAGTGTACACACGTAAGAAGTGAAACTTCTTCATAACCTTATTTTTCAAGCCCAAAAGCCCAAAAGTCCAAAAGTCCAAAAGCCCAAAAGTCCAAATGTCCAAAAGCCCAAAAGCCCAAAAACCCAAAAGCCGAAAAGCCGAAAAGCCCAAGAGCCCAAAAGCCGAAAAGCCGAAAAGCCGAAAAGCCCGAAAGCCGAAAAGCCGAAAATCCGAAAAGCCCAAAAGCCGAAAAGCCGAAAAGCCGAAAAGCCGAAAAGCCCGAAAGCCGAAAAGACGAAAAGCCGAAAAGCCGAAAAGCCGAAAAGCCGAAAAGCCGAAAAGCCGAAAAGCCGAAAAGCCCGAAAGCCCAAAAGCCGAAAAGCCCAAAAGCCGAAAAGCCGAAAAGCTCAAAAGCCGAAAAGCCCTAAAGCCCAAAAGCCCAAAAGTCCAAAAGCCCAAAGTCCCAAAGTACAAAAGTCCAAAAATCTACAAACGACATGCTATCCCTGGATAAAGTACTCTTAATTCGAATCCACCGTGGTGGGGAACAGAACAAAGATGGCGCGTAACCAAAAATCGTGACGTGACGTGACGCAATTTTTTTTCCAACGCCGATAAAGAAGTTTCACTTCAACAAATCTTTCCTCTTTATGTAATATTAGTATAGACTAGCGGATGTTACGCGGTTTCACCCGCGTAGTTCCCGTTCCCGTGGGAATACGGGAATAAAATATAGCCTATGTTCACCGCAATGAGTGTAGCTTCCTAACAGTGAAAGAATTTTTCAAATCGGTACAGTAGTTCCGGAGCCTATTCGTTACAAACAAACAAACAAACAAAAAAACAAATCTTTCCTCTTTATAATATTAGTATAGATATCTTAACTTAATTTTTAATGCTACAATGGATAACCAAATTTCTCGCTAAATACTATTTTTAGGAAACCTAAATCAATTATTATTCATCATTAGCATACGATAACAATACTTAACTTATTTTATTTACTCTAATAATGACATTCGTGTTTCTTCTAATAATACACAGGAAGTCCCAGATAAATCCTCAATATAGTCACACTACTTCACAACGTTTCCTATTGTGTGAAAACAATGAAGTCAACCGCCATTCTATTGTTCGTAGACACTTTGACAGTTGACATGTAGTACCAATGTTGCCACATTACAGAATCCTTAGAAAATGGGAATGTAATTCACTGATTCGAAAACCCAATCATGCGTATTATGGTATAAAATATTTCAATTTACTCATTAAATAATCGTAGTCGAACTATAGAGCTATTTATAAATTATTTTACTTGCATTTTTGGTTAGTATGGTCTATTTCTATTATTTTCTAGGAGATACTAATAAGAAGATAGCAGCACTGCACAATTCCCTAGAAAGAGAAGGTTAGCCCACAGAGAGTGAGATAGAGATAGGTAGGTATTTGACTCAAGCGGTTGTTCGAAGTGTGGCCTCCATGTTTACCTATAGCTTCATGGTCAACTGGTTTTATGAATGAACGCGAGCGGTAGAACGAACAAGAGAGTCGCTCTTGTTCGTTCTACCGCTCGCGGTCATCGTTCGCATTCATGAAACCGGTTGACGAATCAACTAGATTTTCAACGATTGAACTGTTTTCTCTATACGTACTGAAAATGTAGTTGAATTCGTCAATCGGTGTTATGTATATTAACGACGAAGGCGAGCGATAGAATGAGAGGGTCCAGCGAGTGGGAAATACGCATTCGCGGGGTTAGTAGAGCTTACGCGTAAGCAAGACGCTAATAGAGAAACAGTGGGAAAAGTATGTAGGAAAGTTTAATTAATTTTAATGAATGAAGTACTATTTAATAAATCCATAAGAGTTTGAAAAAATGGGTGCAAGCCATTTCGAGCTTATGTACACAAAGAACACTAGTTAAGTAACCCGGGTAAAAGAAACGCACACCGAGATGCCTGCGTACGCCAACGTATAACATTACACACACACACACACACACACACACACACACACGCATGTATGCTAAGTCATGTTTATTACACTTACACACTTCTTGTGGCATTCCAAAACAATCAACGTGTTGCAATTAAATAAGTAAGCGTATTTGAAATTATGACGTAGTAACCAACGTAGCTAAGGCTCATAAGTTCTCGTCTTTCCCGGTTCTGAAGACCCGAGGTTCATAATGAGTGAACTGTACTCTTTTTGGATTTCCAAAATGCTTGTTGATATTTTTCTATGATGAGACGTTTCGTTTCGAGTGATTGTCGAAATCTAAAAATATGTTTAAAATTTTGTGGGTTTATTATTTTGTAATCATTGCATTTTTTGTAAAATATTTTTTTAGTTCCGTAACTGATACTAATAGTGAGGGTAGATAGTATAAATTCAACCAAGCTAAGCAAGTTGCATTAGGTTTGAAATTACTTTATATATACCCTCTTTATAATAATACCGTTTGTCATTGGTATTATTTAGTTAGAGCATTCGTATACAGCTAACAACCTTTGTGCCTGACGCTTTCACGCTTTTTGCCTCAAATTTTAAACTTACTATGAATACTTACCTAATTATTGAGATTAAAGATGCCTCATTTAACAATATTACTGAGAGCAAAAATAATTGTTTTAACACGAGAAAACTGTCTCAATTAGTGAAATTGCGAGACCTTTAACGATATCGGTAAGCAGTCAAATTTAAAATACTATAATTTTTTTACATGAGTGTTCAGTTTCTTTGTTCATCAATAATCATATTTGGTTTTCGTTTACAGAGAAAAACTGTGTGGTTGTGGGATCACCGTCATGCAAAATCTGGAGTCATAGATCGTCTCCGACCTGGTCCCCTACCTTTGGCTTTTACTAATGCAAATCCACAGCACAGGGATGTTCTGGCCACGCACATTGCTGAACCTTTCACATCAACTCAATCTACGGCAACCTGACACAAAGTCAGCATCTAATGTGTCCGCAATCATTTACCTATGTGCAGGTGGATTGATGTGTGCCAAACCAGCAAAGAAAATTTTGATACCTGACCTTCATCGTGAAAGCAGATTACGGTTTGCTATGAAATATTTGAATTTTGATTGGTGCAATAATATTGTTATATATTATATAGTGACGAAAAGTGTTTTAAATCTGATAAGGATGGACGCAAATTTCTATGGAGAATCCCAGGTGAATGGTATTTTCAAAAAATATTTCACTATGCAGAACTAGTGGCCTTATATTACCAAATTAAACATTAAGTAAGCATTAGGTAGCTAATAAGTGAGTGATGTTATTGTTTGCGAGGTTAGAAATCATGATACCATGATTTCCGACTAGCTAACATGTTGATTCATATTACTTATGAGTAGGACTTTATTTTTGGGATTATAAAAATTATGCGTCCATGCTTGTCAAATTTATTATCTTTGAAATAAAGATTATATAGATATAAAGGCAGATAACTGTTACTTAACATGAAAGTGGCGACAAAAATGTATGTATTTTATATATATAAGTATGTCTATCGGTCGTTTAGATTCCATAGCACAACATTATATTAGTTTAATTTGGGCTGATGATGTTATGTGAGATTGTCCACAAATATTTATTGTTGAAAAAATAACATTGCAAAGATAAAAATACACTTCCGTCGATGAAATATTTAATTAAGAACTTTAAAGTTGTCTTTAAAAGCTATACAATTGCGAACGGAATGAGACAATTTATGGTTCATTACCATTTTAAGTTATTATACTCACTATAGGCACGTGAATGGTTATGTAATAAAAACGTTTCTGTAAAAGGTATTTGTTTTATTATATTTACTAGCGGATGTTTCACCCACGCTCCTTCCGTTGCCATGATAATATGGAAATAAAACATACACTATGTTCACCGGAGATAGTGTAGCTTTCGGACATTGAAAGAATTTTTCAAATCGGTTTGGTAGATTGAGGGCCTATTCAATGTAAACAAACAATCAATTTAATATTTCCTCTTTATAATATAAGTAAAGATAACCAATAGAGTGTGTATAATATGCCTCTGCCTACCTCTTCAAGGATAAAAACGCGACCATATGTATGTATAATATAACCTATTTACAAAATAAAAAATAAAATACTATTAACAGTATTTTTTAGCAAAAACTAGTTGAATGTCTGTGAATTAGAACTTGGGTGAGTTTTACAGAATTCACCAAAAAGTAGTTGAGCAATAGGATTCGAACTCGGATCATCGCTATTATCAGTCCACCTCTTACCAATCATGCTGCGCTAGCTGTTACGTAAATGGTTCAAATATGTAAAGATATTGTATTATGCAGGCATAAGTAATACCTACATACTTGTATTGCATAGTTATATTTCGGTCATTACTAATATAAAAATTGCAACTGTGTGAGTGAGTGTATGCTAACGAAGTGCCTACACTCGTCGACATTACGCAGACGTTGGTGTGCGTCTCTACCGCCCGGGTTACTTAATTAGTGTTCTTTGTGTACAAACTTGCTAAGACTATCGGTCATCGGCCTATAGTCTTTAGATACCATTTATCCCTTTATTCGGTTTAAGTCAGATTCTGTTTAAGACAGATTCTGCTTACGACTGATTCTGTTGACGACAGATTCGCTTTAAGACAGAATTTGTACCTTCGAGTAGGAAATTATTATCTGGTACAAATGAAGATAATGATCTCCATTTTTTTAAAAATAAATAAATTTACTGCCAGAGAGCTACTGGAAACAAAGTCCGAAGTAATATAGTAGGTAGGTACAATAAAATAATCCACCTAAATTAACTGCGAATTAGTTTAGTAAGTACAAGTTGATAAACGAACGACGCGCCACGCGTTGATACAACATAATCTATCTCAATCAACCGTATATTATACGTAACTACATACAATAAATAGTCAGATACAAAACCAGTTAAAAATGTTAACCGTTTTTTTAACCGGTTTATGGTTTGATGGAAACGGTTTCATTTCGTTGAATCAAATTCCGTCAACGACCCACTCCTAAAAGTAATTCGACATGGACCTGTTTCGACGTTACACCATCGAAATCGATATATACATTGAATACATTGGAGCCTATACATGTTTAGGTAGGTAACTATATCTATACATCTATACATATGATAAAATCGTAAACTGTAGGTCAGATGACATCTTTATATAAACTTTTAGGAAACCAAACGCCATCTTGAATTTAAATCGATAAGCGCCATCTGTTCGTCACTTTTTGTACTGAAATCCTAAAATTATTTTTTTTAATTCATGATAAATCAAGTATTTGTCAAAAGTACAAAAAAATCAAAATAATTTATCCAACTGTCTGGACATATTAAAAACTATAAAAATCATCAATTTCTATGTTTTTTTGTCCGAACTATCCACCTATTTTTACGATCTTTCCTAAATAAGTATCACGCCGAAACTACTGAACCAAATTGAATGATACTTGGGACATTCCGAGCTTATAGTCCGAGGAAGGTTCTAGGATACTTTTGATCCCGATATTTTGCGCGGTTGTCCCGGGAGAGGGAATGAAAGACAAAATGGGTTTTCAGTTGTAAGTTCTCAACGCGTGGTCCGATTTCAAATATTTTTTCAGTGTTATAAAGGGAGTACTATACGGATTGTTCCACACAAGTTTCAATATTGAGAGTTACCTATGTAGTTCAGAAATTAGAGACATCTCAACTTTCGCTAAACCTATTATTCAAGGATTCCTTTGAATGTAAGAGTCATTCTAAAATGGCGTGTTTACTTAGTCATAAAAGAACTTAAAGATTAACGGTATTGTGAAATAATTCAGTTTTTAGAATAGACTGAATCTTTAAGTTCTTCTCTGATTAAGCAAACAGGGCAGTTTCACATGCTTCTAGGCGTCTGATGAAGAAATACCTCTCCTTTCATAGACCTTATGTGACGTAAACGAAGTTGCGAGGGTCAGCTAGTTTAAAATAAAATTGTATTATTTAATTAGGTCTATATTATGATATTAAGGAGATTTGAAAACTTTTTATACCACATAACTTATTATATACACAAAATATATGTATATAAAACAAAATACCTAATATATTATTGACTAGCTGACGTCACGCGGTTTCACCCGCGTAGTTCCCGTTCCCGTGGGAATACGGGAATAAAACATAGCCTATGTTACCCGCAAAGAGTGTAGCTTTCCAACAGTGAAAGAATTTTTCAAATCGGTCCAGTAGTTCCGGAGCCTATTCGTTACAAACAAACAAACAAACAAACAAACAAAAAAACAAATCTTTCCTCTTTATAATATTAGTATAGAAGTATAGATAGTAGTGAAAAATTCTAAATCTATGTTATTACTGTGATACAAGTTTTGTGGTAGGTACCTATAAAAAGTATTCAAGGTATAAGCCGATGCATTAGAGAAAGGAATCTTAAATGGCGGCTTGTACTTGCGTTGACGGATAGTACAGTTAGCATATAAAATTTCAAGTCTGTTTTTTTTTCAATTAAAAATAATAAAGTCAAGACCGGGTCGTATTATTTTCTGAGTAGCTTCTGCCAGCGCGGCTTTGCCAGAGTGAAAGTCAAAAATTGGCATCTATTATCATTTTCATCGGAAACAGTGCCTATACCTACATTTTTCGGGATAAAAGGACACTATGTCCATTTGTACGGAAACGGACATAGAGTGCTTTCATCCCGAAAAAAGTACCTGGCAACGTATACCACATTATGTCATGGATGATCATGATGTTGGTTAAAATAAAGAACGAAAATTTTTATTAACTTAACGTGAAAGCAAATCAAGATTTTTTTTTTGTTTACGGTACGTGCGAGAGTGAGTATAGACGGCACTAGTGTGCGAGCGAGAGTACATGATAAGCACCGCCATATAAGATTCCTTTCTTTAATGAACCGGGTTATACAAAAGAGAGAAAGTAGGTAATATTGCCTAAAAACCAAGATTCTTGTTGAAGCATTAAATTTCCAACTGCATCCAAACCACAGATATCAGCAAAAAATAAACCTACTTGTGAAATTCAATGACGCTAGAATCAACTTGCTGCGACAGCCAAAATATTTTGCAGCTTTAGGACATGTATGAATTCAATTGCAAACACAACATTCTATTCCAGGTTTTTGGAAGAAGTAAAAGGCACCTCAAGAAAAAAGCAATTGGATAGTCATTTATACAACACTAGCTGATCCCTGCGGCCTCATCCGCGTAGAAGTCGTTTTCGCGTTAAATTATCATTTAGGTACCCTACTTTTCAACAGTCAGTTAAAAAGTAGCCTATGTCCTTCCCTTGGCCTCAAACTAACTCTATACCAAATTTCACACACACAGACCGACAGAGTTACTTTCGCATTTATAATATTAGTAGGGATTTTTTTACGTAAGGGGAAAATCCTCATGGATGTTAAGCCGGATTCCTACCGACTAAAAACCGCAATCCTGCGCAACAGCCTACGGTTGGGAGCCCCGTGTAAGCCTTTGGAAGGATATCCCAGGACTCCCAACAGACCTACGGCTACCACTGCGGCCTTGCCTAATTAGTAGGGATTAAATAGAAATCTACAAAACTTTTAGCTTTAAGCTATTGTGAATTTAAAAGTAACCCAATGTATCCGTTGGACCTTTGATAATGCTATAAAAGCGAAACCGGTCAGGTATTTTTCAAATTAAAATAAAAGTGGAATAGTACAAGTGAATTTTCAAAATGTTACCCAATGTACTCGTATTTTAGTTGTGGAAAACTATCCTGATTGATCTAACTACATCAAAGTTTAAAGTGAAATTCCCAGAAGTACCGCAGCCCTACATCCTTTGAATTAGCTATTCAAAGAGACTACTACAATATTTCTCTTATTTTCAGATATACTTTTTAGGTCATTTATACTCTCGATTGTCGGCACTTGATGGAACTTGTTGTAATACATTATTGAAACACACACTTGCACTTACATTCCACAATTTAATATGCTTTAACAACACCTGACCGGTTTCGCTTTATAGCATTCTCAAAGGTATTATAATACCTTTACGGCGAAACCGGTCAGGTGTTGTTAAAGCATATTAAATTGTGGAATGTAAGTGCAAGTATGTGTTTCAATAATGTAAACTTTTTAGGGTTCCGTATCCAAATTGAAAAACGGGACCCTATAACTGAGACTTCGCTGTCCGTCTGTCTCCTTTTTTTTAACATGAGGAAAATCCTACATGGATTGACTGACTCTTGATTGACAGAACACAGAGTTGTATGCATGCTATGCCGGTCTCCTACAGACTTAAAAAGTACACCCATCCCACCTAACAGCCTATGGTTGGGAGCCCCGAGTAAGCCCTCGGAAGGATACCCCAGGACCAGGGGGTCATAACCAGGCTATATTTCAGGAATTGTTGTGATCCACTGTTATAATTTTAGATAGTAATGTATTAGGTATAGTTGTCGCGTATGTGTCTGCCTACCCCTTCGGAATAAGGAATTAACTATTTGTCTATGTAACGACGATTACACAAAATCTATACTAATACTAGCTGACCCGCGCAACTTCGTATGCGTGATGAATGAAGAACCGCTCGACCGATTTTGTGCAAACTTCACCTAAACCATCTACTAAATAGTCCGAACAAAGCCTAAAAAATTGGTTTGGATAGGTGAGCCCGTTCTTGAGTTATAAAATTACAACGAAAAGTGGCATTGATTTTTATATATATCTATACTAATATTATAAAGAGGAAAGATTTGATTGTTTGTTTGTTTGCATCGAATAGGCTCCGGAAATACTGGACCAATTTGGAAAATTCTTTCACTGTTGGGAAGCTACACTCTTAGCGGTGAACATAGGTTATATTTTATTTCCGTATTCCCACGGGAACGGGAACTACGCGGGGGAAACCGCGTGACTTTTACTAGTGTTACATAACATTTTTGAGATTCAAGTTTCATTATTGGATGACCTTTATACACGTGGAGTAACAAAACTATGTTTCACGTAAACCGCATCAAAGCAGAAATAGTCTGTTAGTTTCGTGAACACGCACAAGATTCATTTTATTAATTTGTCTATCTAACAAGCTCGAACTCATTTCGAGCAACTAATTACGTTTAGTGGATCGTTTAATTAAAATAGTTAAGATTTCAGGATCATGCTTTCATGTATTTGATCATGCTTGTTGACGCCGATGTTCTGCGTTGAAAACACTTTGACCCAATGTAATCAACTAAAAACTTTAGTACTTACTGGTATGAAGGCGCCGTGTAGCGACCCCCATTCATCCTGAGGGTATCGTAAGTAAGAGGCAACTAAGGGTACACTTTCGCAAAACGGTTCATTGCGTAGAAACAGAAATCTTGAAATGAAAACTTTGAATATCGCCGATGAAGAGTCAATATACATATGTATAATAACTGACATTTTAGCCATTTTTGTTTTATTGCATAATTCAAAGTAAAATAGCGTAATACATATGCTGACAAAGATCTAGGGTCCGTTTCTGTATTATTTTAGCTAGATAAACAGTTATTGCAATAACTACTAAGTGATATTACGTCATTTATGATGGCAATAGATACTATCTACGCTTACGTCCACTCGTGATCATTGTACCAAGCGTTTAGACAGGTTGCGATCTGTCGATGCGTGGGTGTTTTATAAGCAGAGAGAGAAAGGTTCCGGCTTCCGCTCGCCAGTTCAGGCTCGTTAGATCCTGGTCTCTTTTGAACCTCAAAGAAGATCGTAATAGTATTAAAAACCTAAGAAAGCTTCAGTCTTCTTCTATGTTGACAGATAAGAATAATGTTGTCATCGATTTTGTTAAATCTTACTTTAAATTTTAAATTTTTATTTTTATTTTTCCTAATTTCCGAAAAACATTATAAATTTCATATTTCCGAAAATTCGCTGTTAAAATTATAAGTTTCTACCAAAAATAGGTTAAAGTTAAAATTGATATGTATTATGCAGAGCTTTATAAATAAATAACTTTATGAAAAAATAACCTTGAATGATTTTGTAATTAGCGTATTCATCTAACATTAAAATTAAGTTGAAACCCGACGCTGTAGTCCTCACCCGGAATGACAAGAGTTAAAGAAGATTTATTTCTGTTAGGTTAAGTTAAAACTGTGACCCAGTGTGTAGGTAGTCGTAAGTACGAGCCGAGCGAGAGAAGCGAGCGTGCCGCGGTGGCGGCCGGCGAGTGCTTTGAGATTCCACTTGAAAGCGTGGCGGAAGATATTCCTCGATTGCAGTAACAAGCTTGTCTCGTCACGCAATGGTGGAAACCTAATGAGTGCCTGCATGCATATCCGCTTGCATGCTGTTTACATGCTTGCCTGTCTGCTAGCTTGCATATGGTTAAGGTCTCGTGTAATTTATAGTCATTAGACTACGCGCTACAGCCATTGTACACTGAAAGTTGCTTACTGACAGTGATCGTTTACAGAAACTCGAGCGGGGCTACAAGCGCTTCAATGCGCCTTGTAAAAGGTAGATTTACAAGGCAATTATTTTTTTTTTCGAATATTCGATAATTAGAGTTCGTATTTATGATATTTCGGAATTTTATGATTCTGTTTCTTGAAATTCGGCATTCTGACAGTCGGAATCATTAACATTCGGAATTTTGAAATTCAGGCTTTTAATAAATATGATTTATGAAACATCGGATTTTTGATAGATTATATTGTAACTTTGGAAAGCGTATTTCTAATGAAATTTGTAAACTTGATCCCGAATCAGAAACATAATATAATGTGGTTTAATTAGTTTTAGGCATCAGTTACTAATTATGTTATAACTAGAACCAATTTAGAGGCAAACAAGGATTAACTAATTTGTTAAAAGTTAAGGGGGTAAAGGATGTTAATTAGATATAAGAATTTTTTTTATAGGTACTACTAAGGTGGTAGATTTTCTCAGCCTGTGTGAGAAATGAAAATCCAAATTTAAACATGTCATATGTAGTAAGTATTACATACCTACATACATAGAGTCACGCCTTGATCCCCGAATGGATAGGCAGAAGCCTAGAATACTTTCTCATTTCACCTTATAATTTCATGTCCCACATAATAGGTGGTGGGCCTAATTGCCGTATTGAAATGGACAGGCGCAGGTTGTGGCGACCGGCGACCCACAATTGAAATTTTTCAAGCCGCCCATAAGGTCTTCAACTTGGCTTAATGATTGTCATTTTACTGACAACCGGGTTTAATTTTGAGTTTTCCTTTTCTACGCAATGGATCGGCGTCTATAAATAATTGTAAATGCCAAAAATAAAGACCCTCATTCACTTCTTCCTAAATTCTGGTTACTCGTTTGTCTTATTACGTGTCAAATTATGGAGACTCTAAAAGTGTGGGGTAGGTAGGTACATTGGCTTCTTGCTAATTATATTATCATCCCTGGATTAGGTTAGGGCTCAGTCCCTAAGCCAGGGATGATAATAATCGCATTCCTGTTAGGTATACGTAAGAAAATATTTGTATTAAATATTGTGCGATATGGCAGTTGCTGATTCTAATCATATATAAATAAAGTCTCTAGACTTTAATTTAAACAGATACGACCTTGGCTTGTGTCAAAGTATTTTGACAAATCCTAAATCTGAGGTCACTAAACGGCTGTGTGGATTGGTACGCGCCACTAATCAGTAACCATCTTTCATAAATAAGACTCGCTGTGACTTTTTATGGTGGTTTTATGTACCTATGAGAAATGGTAACAAACTAAATGATGGGTACATTTTCAGTCGCGTCGCGCCGCGCATCGCACACGCATGTGCAGAGGTCGTTGACCGGGGTGAATATTGTTATGGAGCGTAATATAGTAAAATGTAGTCAATGTAACATTGTGATAAGTGAAGTTTTGTCCTTTATACAAAACAAAATAGATGTTATGGACAATCAGAGCCTAGTCCAAATATGTAAAAGTGCCTTTTCTGAGGAAGATGTGAAGTGTGCAAAGAAGCTATTACATCAAGCGATCCCGAGCAGTAAGCGAATGATCCACAGGAAAAGTAAAGGCAAGTCCGTTAGAGATCTAGATGATATTATAGACCTATTTAAGGAAACAGACCCTGAGCTGATACCAATTTTTGTAGCCCGAGACTTGCAAAAACTACCCCCACTAACTTTTGATCATGTAGATGTTACAAATCTCTTAAAGAACATAGTGCTTCTACAATCTGAGGTAAAATTCATAAAAGAACAGTTTGCCCCAATAAATTTAGTAAAAGAATTATTGCTAAGTAAAAAACGAGACCAACTAAATCTTGAGGAAACGTTAATCGAAAATACGGAGGATAGTGTTAACAATAGAGGTGCATTTACGTTAGAGAAAAATGCGTACTTAGATGTAGATGTATGCGAGATAAAACCTACAGAATTAAAAGTACCAAGTTTCGTAAAAACAGCTGACCCTCACTATATAAATAATAGACTTAAGAGCAAGTCATCGGTCGTTAGGCACGTCACAGCTGATAAGGACGTCACATCTCCGGGACGCCCAGTAACATCGTCACCGGTCTGTCTCGCTCGCGCGCGCGGTAATGCCGACAACATCTCCCTCGCGCAGGGGGCGGCGCTTGCGCAGCGCGTGGAGGCACCCTTATGTACTGCGGTTTCGAACGCGGAAACCGAATCAGTTGAGGCAGATAATTGTGTGCGTAGTTGTTGTGATAGCGTGGAATGCAAGTGCGATACAAATATGAATCGACTTAATACGAAGTCTAATGATACTGGTGGTAATAAATCATGGGCTAAAATAGCAAAAGACGGAGAATGGAGGGTAGTTAAGTATGCAAAGAAAAAACCGTTCACAAATCGGTTTATGGGCAATCAGGGGAGAGGAACTACAATTCCCGAAAATAATTTTAAGGCTGCTGATACGAAAGTCCCATTTTATATATATAACGTGGATATGGCTACATCGACGAAGGATATAGAGGATTACGTTTTTAGTAGGATGCACATTAAAATAGTACCAGAGATAATAGATATGAAGAGACAAAAGGGGTACAAGGGATTCAAATTCCTAGTACCTAAAACTAAGCTCCCAATCTTCATGGATGCCAATTTGTGGCCGGAGGGCGTGTCTTTCCGGAAATTTATTGAATTTAAAAAGCATTTTAATGGATAAAGCTGTTAAATTTGTAAGTTTTAATTGCCAAGGCGTAAAGTCATCATTGGAATGTATTAGACGATTATGCATGACAGCGGACGTAATAGCACTCCAAGAGACGTGGTTACTGCCTCATGATTTGGCTTTTCTAGATAATATACACGAGGACTTCTCCGCTTACGGTAGCTCTGCAGTGGACACGTCGAGGGGGATACTTCGCGGTAGACCATACGGAGGTGTGGCTTTGTTGTGGCGTAAAAGTTTATTCTCAGCGGTTAGTGTTTTAAAATGTGATAATGTTCGAAGTGCGGGGATTAGGGTGACAATGCTGGATAGAGACTTGTTAATTTTTTCAATTTATATGCCTACTGACTCCAAGGACAATCTTGCGGAATTTACAGACTGTTTGAGCGAAATATCGGCTATAATTGATAGTTATAACACAGAAACGGTGTTTATCTTAGGTGACTACAATGCACATATGGGTGAACTTTTCTATAGCGATCTGCTTAACTTTTGTGAGGAACAAAACTGGTGCTGCGCGGATATTGAGCACATGCCGTATGACTCATACACCTTTATTAGCGATCTTAATGGGAGTAGGCGGTGGCTTGACCATTGTGTGGTGACACAAGCCGCACGTCAGACCCTTGTAGATATTGTGGTACTATATGATACGTACGCGTCCGACCATTTTCCCTTACAGGTAGAATGTAAGTTAAAACTTATATCACCTAGCGTGGTGGTGCCCACTGTTGTTTCTAGTGGGGCTGTCTGGGGGTATCGTGATGCGTATCAAATAGAAGAATATGAAAAAATGTGTAATTTTAAGTTGAGACAAATAGATTTCCCTTCTGGGTTTGGTGGCTGTTCTGATATACTTTGTACAGATTCTAATCACAAAATATTATTAGATGTTATGTATGGCGGAATTGTTAGTGTACTCCAAGAGTCTGCAGAGCGCAGTGCCGTAGTTGTTAAACCTAGAAAATACAAACCACAAATCGGGTGGAATCAGTATGTAAAGTGCGCGTATGGGGAGGCTCGGCATGCTTTTCAAATATGGCAGTTACATGGTAGGCCAGATGAAGGCGAATACTATACTAGGATGCGCAGTACTAGAAAAGCTTTCAAGAGTAAGCTTAAATGGTGTCGAAAAAATCAAGAGCAAATAAAATTCGACTTAATGGCTAAAACACACAAAGCCAAAGACTTTAGTAAGTTTTGGAAGTATACAAACAAACTTAATCCAAAGCCGAGCCTGCCAGCTACTGTGGGGGGTAGGAGTGACCCTGTAGGGATTGCTAACATGTTTGTTGATCAATTTAAAGTGAAACCTTTGTTGTGTACGGCACGGAGGGAGGAGCAGCCTTTCACCTACACTGGGGGTAAACTAGGTGTAAAATTCAGAGCTAAAGATATTGCGCGGGTTTTAAAATCCATGGTGAAAGGAAAGTCTCCGGGTCATGATCACCTAAGCATCGAGCACCTTCGATACGCGGGTCCGCATCTACATAGAGTACTGGCCATGTTTTTCACTCTGTGCATGGGTCATTCCTACCTGCCAAGTAATCTCATGCAAACTGTAGTCGTACCAATTGTTAAGGATAAAACTGGCGACGGGACAGATCCCAATAACTATAGGCCGATCTCATTGGCCACTATAATGGCTAAAGTATTGGACAGCTTGCTGGACGCGCATATGTCGACACGAATTAGTCTGCACGATGCTCAATTCGGATTTAGAAGCGGATTATCCACAGAAAGTGCCATAATGTGTCTAAAGCGGACTGTCCGGTATTATACAGATAGGAAGACACCCGTATATGCCTGTTTTTTAGATCTCTCTAGGGCATTTGACTTAGTGGCCTACGATCGTCTGTGGGAGAAGCTGCAGTGTGAGAGTGAAGTGGCAAGTGAGGTCATATCGTTACTTAAATTCTGGTACAGTAACCAAACAAATAGCGTTAGGTGGGCGGGTTCCTTATCGCATAAGTACACGCTTGAGTGTGGTGTGAGGCAGGGGGGAATAACCTCGCCCCGCCTGTTTAATCTTTATGTGAACCAGCTCGTCGTGGAACTCAGCAACACTAGTGTGGGCTGTCATATTGATGGTATTGCTATGAATAATATTAGTTACGCGGATGACATGGTGTTGCTGTGTCCCTCGATAAGTGGTATGCGACGTTTGCTAAGGGTGTGCGAGAGTTATGCGGGTGCCCAGGGCCTAAAGTACAACGCTAGAAAAAGTGAGTTGCTTGTTTTTAAGGCGGGCCAGAAAGGTTATTTAAACGTACCCAATGTGTCTCTGTCAAATACTCCACTAAAACAGGTCACCAAGTTTAAGTACTTAGGTCACTGGATCAACGAGGACCTTTGTGACGATATGGATATAGAGAGGGAACGTAGGGCGCTGTCTGTCCGATGTAATATGCTGGCGCGCAGATTTGCACGTTGTACGAGGGAAGTCAAACTGACGCTCTTCCGAGCTTACTGTCAGACCTTTTACACGTGCAGTCAGTGGGTCAGTTATACGCAGAGGGCATACAGCGCTTTGCGTGTCCAGTACAATAATGCGTTCAGGGTGCTGTTGGGGCTGACGCGGTTCTGTAGCGCTTCTGGAATGTTTGCTGTTGCTAGGGTGGATGACTTTTACGCGATTATCCGGAAGCGTAGCGCGTCCATCCTGTACAGAACTCGTGCCAGCTCCCACAGCATGCTGAGGGTATTGAGTAACCGGTGGGACTGTCCTATGCTGGGGAGATGGATAAAACTTCACTCCTACGTATCCAGTTGATAGCACTGCATAGTTATTTGCATTTTAATTTATATTATTTTTAAATGGATCTTGCATGTAGTTACTTTACCCATCTCTAATTTGTACATTATTGACATTTTATTTATTTTTCGCCCATATTTCATTTTTTTTTTTTGATTTTAATTGTGATTTTCAATGGCCTATACGTGTATTGACATTTTAGTGAAATTAATTTTGTAATATTTAATGTATTTTAAAATTATTTTGATTATTGTATATTGGATTTTTATATTTTAACAATAATGCTCAGGTTATAAAATGTAATGACGATAATATGTATGTAGGTATATAATATTGACATTAATAATGATATTTAATTTGTTGCTTTGTATTGTGTGCTTTTTATGTAATTATGTAAAATTGTTTTAGCTATGGACAAATTAGTCTGAAATAAAGAATTTATTTATTTATTATTATTATTATTATTTAAAAAAAAATGTGTGCGTGTACACACGTAAGAAGTGAAACTTTTTCATGATCTTATTTTTCGAAAGAATTATCATGAAACATACATAGGAGTTAGTAGTCCAAAAGTCCAAAAGTTCAAAAGTTCAAAAGTCCACAGTCAAAAAGTCAAAAAGTCCAAAAGTCCAATAGTCCAAAACTCCAATAGTCCAAAAGTCCAAAAGCCCAAAGTCCAAAAGTCCAAAACTACAAAGTCTAAAAGTCTAAAATTCTAAAAGTCCAAAACTCCAAAACTCCAAAATTCCAAAAGTCCAAAAGCCTAAAGTCCAAAACTCCAAAATTCCAAATTCCAAAACTCTAAAAGTCCAAAAGTCCAAAAGTCCAAAAATCCAAAAGCCCAAAAGTCTAAAAGTCCAAAAGTCCAAATGTTCAAAAGTCCAAATAGTCCAAAACTCCAAAACTACAAAACTCCAAAACTCCGAAACGCCAAAACTCCAAAACTCCAAAACTCCAAAACTCCAAGACTCCAAAACTCCAAAACTCCAAAACTCTAAAAGTCCAAAAGCCCAAAACTCAAAAAGTCCAAAAGTCCAAAAGTCCAAAAGTCCAAAAGTTCAAAAGTCCAAAAGTCCAAAAGTCCAAAAGTCCAAAAGTCCAAAAGTCCAAAAGTCCAAAAGTCCAAAAGTCCAAAAGTCCAAAAGTCCAAAAGGCCAAAAGTCCAAAAGTCCAAAAGTCCAAAAGTCCAAAAGTCTAAAAGTCCAAAGTCCGAAAGTTCAAAAGTCCAATACTCCAAAAGTCCAAAGTCCAAAAGTTCAAAACTCCAAAGTCTAAAATTCTAAAAGTCAAAAACTCCATAACTCCAAAATTCCAAAACTCCAAAACTCCAAACCTCCAAAACTCCAACTCCAAAAGGTCAAAAGCCCACAACTCTAAAAGTCCAAAAGTCCAACGGTCCAAAAGTACAAAAGTCCAAAAGTCCCATAGTCCAAAAGTCCAAAAGTCCCATAGTCCAAAAGTCCAAAAGTCCAAAGTCCAAAAGTCCAAAACTCCAAAGTCTAAAAGTCCAAAACTCCAAAATTCCAAAGTCTAAAGTCCAAAACTCCAAAATTCCGAATGTCCAAAAAGTTCAAAAATAACATGCAAAACATATCTGACCTCTTTATTAGATAAGTATGTACTCTCTTTTATTATTCTGAATGCAAGGAGGCCGCAATCAAACTTCTCTTAAAAAACATCAATCTGGTAGGGTACCTTCTAAATAGGTTGTTTTTAATATTTTGTTCTGAAGCTGGCAGAATATAATTTAAAAAAACGACCTACTCCATCTATTGGTAAAATCACTTTTTAAAGCTATTTTATTCTTATTGCTGTTATGATAAAAGTGTATAAAGTAGCCTAAAACCATCTCTGAATCCTATTGTATATCGTGTCCAATTTTGAGCTCAGTCGATTCAGTTAATTTTGAGTTATTAATAGATACTTAAACGCACACAACATTTTTATATATATAGATTTGAAAAGTTCTGTGAACGAACACTGCGCTTTCTTGCTATAGCTGGTTCTTGAACGGGTTTCCTTTTGACAATTCCATTTGTCAGCGTTTTTGTACTTCGGGAGGCACGATAAGCTTTTTATTTCTTTTTTGCCGTGCCGAGAATCCTACATGGATGCTATGCCGGACTCCTACCGCCTAAAAACCACACGTATCCTACCTAACAGCATATGAGCCTACGGTTGGGAGCCCCGGGTAAGGCCTTGGAAGGATACCCCAGGACTCCCTATGCACGGTAAGTTGATAGTTCCGGTTGCCTATGGCTATGCACTGAGTAAGTTATTCAGTAGGCACAAAACTATATAGATAAATATAAAGATAGATAGATAAAGAAGATATAGAGAGAGAGAGAGATATAGAGAAATATAGAGAAAGGTAAATAAAGAGTCTGCCTCCACCTACCCTTTCGGAGATAAAGGCGTGACTATAAATATGTAAAGATTTGTAGGTGCAGGGGAAACTACTGCGTAGTTCAGGCAGGAGGAGCACCCCTCCCGCCTCATCAGTAGTTTCTAGCATAATACATATTATTGCAAAATTGCGGTGCAAACGAACGAACTTTTCAGGCTTTTTTAGGGTTTCGTAGCCAAATGGCAAAAACGGAACCCTTATAGATTCGTCATGTCTGTCTGTCTGTCTGTCTGTCTGTGTGACACACGGACGGACAGACAGACTGTCCGTCCGTGTGTCACAGCCACTTTTCTCCGAAACTATAAGGCCTATGCTATTGAAACTTCGTAACTAGATGTATTCTGTGAACCGCATTAAGATTTTTATATAAAACTAGAAAAAAAGCAATAAATTTTTGGGGTCCCCATACTCAGAACTGAAACTCAATTTTTTTTTTTCATCAAAGCCATACCTGTGGGGTATCTATAGATAGGTCTTCAAAAATGCTATTGAGGTTTATAACATCATTTTTTTCTAAAGTGAATAGTTTGCGCAAGAGACACTTCCAAAGTGGAAAAATGAGTGTCCCCTCCCCCTCTAACTTCTAAACTAAGAGAATGATAAGTTTAAAAAGAATATATGATGTACATTGCCATAAAAACTACCAACGATAATTGGTTTGAACGAGATAGAGCTGGTAGTTTTTATTTAATACGTCATACTCTGCAATTTTCGGTTAGAATAATCAATACCACTGCGAACGTGTTAAATCAATCAAAGCTACAACGAACTATAAGAAGTTTTATATTATGTTACTTGCTGCTATGAAACCCTTCATGGGCGAGTCCAACTCGCACTTGGCCAGTTATTTATTGTTTATTTGGCGCGAGCTGTAATAGTAGATTGTTAACCTAGGGTGGAAAGAATCAATTCCCGAGGTATTTAGACGCCCGAGCGCAGCGGCTATAGTCCGAGTCGGAATTGATTCTTTTACCCGAGTTAAACACTCTACTTTTCATTTCAAATACGAGGAAAATAAAACCTAAAACTAATAATAAGATTCAAACCTTATCATAAAAGATTATCACCAATTGTTTTGAATTCTGTTACAGATAAATAACAACTACATTGTGTAGACTTTTTAAATTTTAAATTTGGAACTCACCGTGTAATTGTTGCAGAGATTAAAATTTTCGCTAAGTTCACACTGGCTGTTTGGAAAGTCGCATGGCCGCTGCATTTTTTTTTACACAAATCTCTTCACTATCACAGCTGACCTGTCAGCAGTTCTATTTTTAAAGTTCATTCCGGCCCTTGGGTGGGAAGTAATTTGTATGAGTTTTTCCCTCCCTAAGGAGGGAAACAGCATTTTCCACCCAATAGTCAGATCAAGAAAACACTACTTTCCCAGTATGAGAAATGAAAAATAATATTAATACGAATTCCAATTTATTACCTACATCAACTTGTAAACTTGTAATGGCGTGTCATGTATGCCAAATATATAAGTTCAGAGTTTTTTCAGTAACGGAAAATCTTTATGACACTAATAATCTTATTTACTTATTACCTATGTGTCAGAATAAATTTTCTCCCTTGTGAGAGAAATTGCTGTTTTGATTTTCTATGCTTCAAACACAATTCAAAATAATAATTTGACTTTGTAATAATATATTACTTTAATTTTTGGCCCCTCTCTATAAAATAGAGTGCAGACGGGGTTATGGCGAGACTTTATCTGTAGCTGTGACTCTGTCGCATTAAACTACGTCACTAGATCACGTGGATCATGTGTTCAAAGTTTGAAATAAAACAAAAATGACAACGTCAATGGGATTGAACTTTCACTTTCACAATAAACGTGTTAGAGAGGGGCAGTCTGCTGAGAACGATCTCACGGCTTTCTTGTTTAAATTAAGAATTTATTTCACAGTATTCTAAATCAGATAACGTATTAAATTAGGCACTCTATTTGCGATAATGATTTATTTGCGATTACAGCATGATCGGTCAAGATCCCTTGTGACATGTGTCTTAATCAGGTAAAAAAAAGTTTTTATAATGCTGAGTTTATTGTGATTATCATCTGACGGTAGCTTGAAAAAGCCAATAAAGTAGGATTTGGTTCAAAGGGCATGGGTTAGAGTTGTGGGTGCAACGGGAGTTATGTCACAGGCCAAGCCAGGAGGCACATCTAGTGTATCAATAAACGCGGTAGAGGTAGATACTTTCAATTATCAAAGTTAATTAAATCTGTAACTTAAGAGGAAGTTCATCACTTTATCAAAAACTTTCATTACCTTAATATGGTAGCATATTTTAGTAAATTGAACTTAATTATGAGCCCTTTTCCGACTGTGTGTTTGGAATACAGATCGAAAGAAAATCGTGTCAGATAGCTATTAAAAGCCCTCTTACTCCTGAACTACTTGCTCCATTAAATCAAACACATTATGTATATGCTGTGTTGCTCTATGAGTACCATACAAAATCCGTATAGTGTTTCTAGTACTTTGATTTGAATTAAACCCACTTCCTATTAAATAAATAAATAAAATAGCTGATACTATAGGATCTAGACAACTGATAGACATACTTATTTATTTCTAAGTACATACATAGAAAACACCGAAGCTACAAAACAAATACCTAATTGTGAACCACACAAATTTTAGTTTGAATTTGAGTAAGAATTTTGATACAGAAAGTAGTAACGAACCATTTTACACCGAGCCAAAAAAAGCCAACACACCCAAGTATCATCCTAGTTGGGCACCGGCATCCTGATCGGGATGGTGTAGACACAGTGTAGGGTTCCAAAAAAGTGGTCTTAAGAATTTTTTACACGACCGGCAGCGCGAGCGTAGCGCCTCTGGTGTTGCAAACGTCCATAGGCTGCAGTGACCAGTAGATACATCCGGTGTGCCGTATGGTTGTCTGACGCAATAGTGATACTAAAAAAGAACAGTATATACACTCATCTCCGCAGAGGTAGAAGTACTGAATACTTGCCTAAAAAAAAACTAGTTAAATCTCATTATACAGCAGCTACACTTATAATTGCTACTCGAGTAATTTATTAAAATGGTTCCGGTAAAAATGTTACAAATGATCATAAATTTTAAATATAGAAAAAGAATTGGTTTCGAACAGGATTCGAACATGCGTCTTCTGCACGGTTTGCAGAAGACGCAGGTTCAAATCCTGTTCGAAACCAATTCTTTTTCCATATTTAAAATTTATGATCGATTAGCATACTAATTGCTTTTAAAAAATAATCTTGATGTCACAAATATCTAATGGCATATTTTTGGGAACTACTCCAACGACATTGATATAATTTTGAGTAATATTCATTCATAACAGATTTTTTTACACCCACAAACATGTTAAGCTAAAATGTCTCTGCAAGTATAGTAAATATGTATGTATAATTTGTTTAATGTTTGTATATTGTTATACATATCTATGAAAAGACAAAGTTTATGGTAATGAGGGAAGATTGAAAAAAGGTAGTCCTGAATTTGTCAAATATGTTTTCTCCAGGCAGAGATTTCGCAACTAAAGTCGTAAATTTTATTATGATAATCCTGTCCTTTAGTTTAGCATTACTGGTGGAATTTTATGAAAATGAAGTTTGACTTGAATAAATTATGTTTAAAATTATCTTTGTACTGTTTGGCTGCGCAGTAGTAATTGGTCGTTGCTCTGCAATCTTTGGTTTTAATCATGGGTCCGGATCAATACTTATCTAACGAGTATCTAATTGTTTGTTTTCCAGTTTGAGCGTTTTCAGTCTCTATGTAGGTATTTAGATTATGTTTAAAAATACATATTTCTAAATGCATCTAAATCTGTTTATTAATTGTCTAGATCCCATAAGTATGCTTATTTATGAGCTTCGTTGCCTAATATGGCGCTGTGTATTTATTATATTACTAGCATTATTGTAAGAGAGAGAGAGAGAGAGAGAACAAGAATGAATTTCATTAAAATGGTTATTGTGAGTATTTAAAACTTAAAAGATAGACATTGACATCTATTGATAAAGTAATTAGAAGTGACTTGTTTATTTGATTGCTGGAGGCACCCTAAGTCCACCTTAAGTCTTTACTAATGACTAGCTTTCAAAGTTATCGTGCAAAGTGCTACACAAATTCTTTTAGTAGCTTTTACTGTATAATCCCAAAGACTATCGGCCTCCATGACCGGGGGCCTAAGGACGGTGAGAGGGTTGCTCATCGTCCTTACAGAAGCAGGCAAATGACGGCAGCGTGACGTGAGGGATTCACGCACGCCCCCTCTTAGAAGCGGGATCACACCCGAAACCCCTCAAAGACGCGGGATAGCACACGAACCACCCCAACAGACCGTGGGTCTGCTGGGAGTCCTGAGACATCCTTTCGAGGGCTTACCCGGGGCTCCCAACCATCGGCTGTTGGGCGTTACGTGTGGTTTTTTACTTAGTCGGTAGGAGTCCGGCATAGCATCCATGAAGATTTTTCCTCAAGTTAGAAAAAAGCTTTTACTGTCTAAGTTCACGATAAACTCAAAAAGTACTCGTAAAGCATTTAAGAGATTTGCACTACTAACGAACAAAATTGGTTCAAGCCCCGTACTTCTAATCAGTGTCAATACAATAACACCGCTCCATCGATTTGCTAAGTTTATTGCTAGAGATCGTTCGTGGCTCCACCCTCGTTAAAGTCAGATATTTCACAAAAATGTGTTCCCCTCGGAATTAATGTTTCCCGGGGATAAAGATTAGCCGTTAATGCCTTTCAGTGTGAAAATAAAGACAATCACACATGTTTTCTCATTTATAGTATCTATCACTTTGAATTTTTAGCCATTCTCATACATCTTGCCATATACAAAATAAACATACTTATAATATACTAGCTGCCATTTGCTGTGGCTTTTAATGGTTGCTTATACCTGAAGCAATGAGGAATCTCATTTTGAAAACCGTGCCGAAGCCAAAATTAATCATTTTACCATTTCCCTTACACTTTTTTATTTCATAATAATCCAATTCACGCCATGCCACATCGTGCGCGCGCTTCAAAAAAAAAAGTTCACTCTGATAATATTTCCCTAGCGCGCCAAAAGTCTAACTTCAAAAATAACATGCACAGCACAACTGACCTCTTTTTTGGGTAGGTACCCTCTTTTATTAATTTGACTGCAAGGAGGGGGCAATCTTCTCTTAAAAAAGAAACATAGAAATCTGGTAGGTACTAAGTAAACCTACTTGCATGCAACAACAAAATGCAACCGCATATAAAATTTTATTGTGTAGCTGGCAGAATATAATTTTAAAAAACTAGTGGCGCCATCTATTGGTAAAACTGTTTTACCACCCAAACTCCGACGCAATTATTTGCGGATCAAACACATTTTTGGTCTGACCTGGGATTCGAACACGCGACGGTACGGCAGTCGTATTTATATATTACACTTATCACTACATCAAGGCAGTGGTCGATCTATGTAAAACTAATCATTAGTCGAATCACTTCGCCGTGTATTTATAAAAAAAAAAATAATTTGATTATATTTTACTGTGAAGTTTGAATGAGACAATTGCACTAACAAAAAAGCTTTTAAGGATGTCGACTAAAAGCAATATCTGTATTATAAGGCACTTCTAATACCCCCCAAAGTCGCCGGATAGCACCTCTGATTTCGTGGAGGCCACTTGTTTTGCACTTGTCTAAGAGGTGCATGCTAAATCACGACGCGCCACTGTCTCTGCATGGGCGACAGCTAGCACGATGTGTCGTCCCCAAGCTCACACATATGGGGGACGGAAATCGTTCTGGAATCTCCGGCGCGCATTGCGTCTTCTGCGACACATGAGAGAACTGATCCTCTCCCGTTCCTTTTCCAGCACTTCTTTTGCGCACATCACAACTTCTCAATACGATGGCGGTGTTCCATGCCGCTTCGCTGCTCACCATGGCCAAAACCATGGCCTGCAGCGCGAGGTTTTTCATACCTAAGGTCACTACGAAGCCACGTCGTTGCTCCATCCATTTTGGCTTATTACCATAAGGGATAAGAAGTACTTAAACCTTAGACCATATAACACGGGACTAGCCTTTGCGAACCACCGCATACAAAAATATTCTGCCAGTTTTCATACAAGTGAAGGGGGAAACACAAAGACATATAAAATTTCATTGCATTTAAAAATGTATTAATCGACAAACGCGTAATGGCTGTTGTGTGTTAATTGTTATTGTACAGTCAACTACAATGTAATGTACTAGTTTAATCATATAAAATGATGTACTGATGTACAGGCTTTTCATAAAGCCAAAAGACCAAATGGTCATGTGCAATGGCAGAAAACAATGCTTAAGTAAGGCGCATCCCGTGGTTAGATGATCTAAGACTTAAACGAATAATTTAAAAAAGCTTATCCGTGCAAAGTCGAGTTGTCCCATAGTATTCAGGCATGTTTGTTTCGACGGCATTATACAAACGACCTCCGTCGTCCTCACATCATCCATCATATTATGTCAACACAATGTTGACTATATATGTTGTTTTTAACATAACTACCGTTTAAATTTCAGATCTAAATTTGACATCAAAATTTTTTGCTGAATGCTCTTTTGTTTGTTCTCAAAATTGTTTCAAAATTGGTTGTTGATCACGTTCTTTTTGATTTTAGTCCATTGAAATATCACAATTTGAGGGCGCTTTCAATTTAGACGTTTCATGTCGAACCGCAGCAGTGCCGAAGCGGTGCGTTTCTCGTACGGTTCACGCACGGTCGTTGGTTTTAATACAAAGCGCACAGTGCGGCGTCGGTACTGCGAACGCG
This sequence comes from Miltochrista miniata, assembly GCA_933228765.1. Taxonomy (NCBI): domain Eukaryota; kingdom Metazoa; phylum Arthropoda; class Insecta; order Lepidoptera; family Erebidae; genus Miltochrista; species Miltochrista miniata. Next base: position 26,722,677 of record OW121758.1, read on the forward strand.
CGACAACAGGACGCTCCACATGTTCTTGAAAAGTTGTTGAAATTAGCGCCCTGTCGTCGCGCGTTCGCGGTACGGACGCCGCACTGTTACCGCACCGTGCGCTTTGTATTAAAATATACGACCGTGCGTGCGCCGTACGATAAACGCATCATTTCGGTACTGTTGCGGTCCGACACGATACGTCTAAATTGAAAGCACCCTAAGGACCGAATATTGCATTTATTAGAGGACGCAATTTTATTTTTGGGACATGTGTGGGGGGTCAATAGAAGCTTAACCTCAAGTTTGTGGGGTCGCCACCCTTGTCCACCGGCCACAATCTTAAAAAGGGGTGAAAACACTTGTTTCCCAATATCTCGGAAACTATGAGTCTTACAAAAAATTTGTGTGAACATAATTTGTAGCAAATTGTTTTGCCTACAAACATGTTAAACAAATTTTTGCCCTAAATTAAAAATTAAGGAAGTTATAAACAAAAAACTGAAAATAAAATTATAAAAATTTTCTTTTTTGCGATGTGGCGTTTTTTAAAATTTCTCTTAAAAGATCACCTACAAGATTAGTCTGAGGTATTTTTTTTGTAAAATGTATAAAAAAAGTTAAATTGCAAAAAAGAAAATTTTTATAAAATTTTTCTAAAAAATTTGTAAAATTTTTAGTTAAGTTATATACACATTTGTAGGCAAAACAATATGCTACAAATTATGCCTCTATAATTTTTTTGTAAGACTCATAGTTTCCGAAATATTGCGAAAAAAGTGTTTTTTCCCCCCTCTTTTCAAGATGGCGGCCGGGGGACAAGGGTGGCGACCCCACAAACTTGAGGTTAAGCTTCTATTGACTCCCCACACATGTCCCGAAAATAAAATTGCGTCCTCTAATAAATGCAAAGCTCATGTAACATTTCAATGGACTATTTGTTCTGTTTGTTTCTCTTTGTTTTTGCCAATCTTTTTCAACCTACATATTTATAAAAAGGCAATAAATGCATGTAGTTTTTTTTTTTGTAAATAGACTTACTCTATGTTATATAGATACCTACTAGATTTCACCCGATTCTATGCCCGCGCCCGTCTGTTTGTCTGTCACCAGGCCCGAACCGCCAGGCACGAACTGTAATAACTACACAGTTTAAATCTTCACAGAATTGGTGTAATTCTGTTGTCATTATAGCAACAAAATACTAAAAACAGAATCCCCATGAACCAAAAATAATTTTATTTTTTAATTTTGTTTTTAGTATTTCCAGAAATCATAAAAAAAACGTTTATTGTATGGACAACAAACGTTTTTTTCTCTAATGTTTGGTACCGAAGTCTCAGTGTGCTAATTTGACTCGCGCTTGCCACCAGTTGTAATTATTATTTTAACGTATTCGTATTGAGAGGTTCATCACTCGATTTCCTTATAAAATTGCTTTTCAACAAATCCAAATATAATTCGCCGTTCGAATCGTATGTCATTTGGAATTACATTTCTTATGCGAAATACGTCGAGTGACATTTAGGAGATTGGAATTCTACGTACTTTGAATTCACGTGCGTGTGTTGAATAAATAATATATTAATAATATCGCACACCTAGATCTAAAGAGAGCATAACTCAAAAAAGCACTTTTTTGGGAAAATGCAAAAAACTGATTGCTCGACCCCTATGCACTGTAGAAGTGTTCTGTATAGAATTATGTTTACTGTGCGCAGCAAGATTGAATAAAATTGTACGATTCTCTCATTTTAATCATGTTTTGGGGCAGAAAATTGGAATTTTCGAGTAATTGCCCTATTGCTTGACAAGGTAGGTGTGTTTTGTCATATTATTTTGAGTTGAGCCTATATTGGTGAATTGAATTTGTACTTAACTCTCTTTTGATGAAACACTATAAACTCAAAACGTAATAGCATTATGTGTTATTTTTAATTAGTCCATTTTAATAGAGTGATCTGAGGCCAGCAATAGGAGTATATTGGATGATCAATGAGGAAGAAAAGATTAATTCACTTTAGTAAGTGTAAATATATTATTAATAGTGGTTAAAAACAACTAATGACAGTCACTTTTGTACCTTTTGATTATAAAATATATAGTAACAAACATATTTTTCTTATAAATAAAAAAAAATAATGAACTTCCTTTTTGTGGAAAACAATTAAATGTGCACATCAAAAATCATATAATATCTATCATTTACATTTAAGAATAAACTGTAAGTAGATATCTAAAATATGTACTAAAAATCATCAATCAAGCAGCCTATAGTAGTCCACTGCTGGACATAGGCCTCTCCCAGTTCACGCCACAGTACCCGGTCTTGAGCCTTTCGCATCCAGTCCAAGCCTGCAATCTTTACCAGGTCATTGGTCCATCTGGCGGGTGGACGTCCTACCCTACGTTTACCGAGTCGCGGTCTTCACACTAGAACCCGTTTGCTCCATTCGGTCGTTGGTTCTTCTACAGATGTGGCCAGCCTAATGCCACTTTAATGTGCTTATTCTGCGAGCTATTTCGACCACTCCGGCTCTCCGCCGAAAAACCTTCGGAGTTTATCCCTCAGAGATATTTCAAGAATGGCTCGTTCCATAGCTCGCTGTGCAACTTTAAGGGCATGAACCAGCCCCACCGTAAGTGTCCACGTCTTGGCATCGTATGTCATAACTGGTAGGACGCACTGGTTGTTTGTAGACTTTCGTCTTCACGCACTGTGCTATAGGTGCATTGAAAAAACGCTGCTCAACACAAACGGATCTTTCTAGCGATTTTCTTGTCCAGATTGCCCTTGTCTAACGTGATAACGTGCCCAAGATACGTATTCTCCTGGACAACCTCAAGCCTCGATCCTTCGACGTAGATTGGTCCCGGCGCGGCGTAACATGCTCATTAAACATGGCCTTGGTTTTCTCCAAGTTCATGCCGAGACCAACACGTCGAGACGCAACGTTTAGTCTGGGCAACATTCCACTGAACTGTTCCAGCGTCTCCGCCACTATGACGATTTCGCCGGCAAATCAAAGGTGCGAGATGCCCATGCTTTCCAGTCCAGCGTCTTGAAGACGTCCTCCAGCGCATTGGTAAAGAGTTTTCTTTATCTCTTTCCTCTATCATATTGACTAAAGACCGACCACGTTTCGTTGTTAACCTGTAAAAAAAACCTGTTTTTATTACTTATTAATAGGGTCTTGTGCATCAAATCGCATTAAAAGAGTCAACAAAAGAACATTTTTGATGTTATTAGCGATATTGCGAAATTATTTTGGCAAAATCCAACTAAAGAGACGTAACTAAAAAAATTGCAGTAATTGAGTAAAATGCTATAGAAATTCTAGTTATAAAAATGAAATTATAATAAGATTACAAGATTTTAACCGCCAATAGCAAAAATGTTTCAATTAAATGGCTTTTTAAAGAAATATACCGCTTTAAAATATGACTCATCTAAACGGACACAACCACAAATTCAAAGATGTAGCAACAGTATGGAAAGAACTCTAAATAAACTTAAAACTTTTACTTACCCTGCCAGCTATACGAGTTTAACTCAAGATGCGTAGTTACTTACTGAGCAACCAAACGTCTAAAAGTCTTCTAAAAGTCGGCAACTCAAAATAAATAGTGCTTGAAATTTCAACGGTACAGATACAACCCAAAATAATTCCCTTTTGTTTACGATGTACCCGTGTAATTCGCTTGTAGTTTAGACCGCAACTAGCGATGTCTCTGTTTTGGCGGAAGGGAGCGCGGCTGGCTCGTGTAACTAAAGGGACACTTGGTGCTATCTAGCAGCGAGTAGTGGACTTATTTTTAAGTCTGTTTTATTGGTGGATAGGTATTCGGATAAAAAATACGGTGGTGTGCTTATCTCAAAAAATGCGATTTTTGAGTTGCAGCTCTTTAGATATGGATGTGCGATATTACCGATTGACTCACTCACTTATCAATGCCCAAGGAAACCTTGAATTTTTTTGTAAAATCTACCCTACCCAAGACAAATAATAGTTCAAAATTGCACCTTCAGGATTGAAAAAAAAAGGGGTTAAAGTATGTAATGAGCGAAGCGAAGAGGTACAGTTAGTATGATACACTTTACAAATTAATAGATAACTCCACACCAGTTGGTCCGATGATATCAAGCAACAGAGAAAAGTCTAATAATATCACAAAATCCCTTAGTCATGACGAACATTGTCTTGATGATTCAATTAATGTCACGCTAAGAAGGAAACCGGTGCAAAAGACAATTTCTTTATCCCAGTGCCCCAAAGTATTAGACGGTAGACAGAAGTCGTCTTTCGAGGAAAGCACTCTCACCGCAGTTTTAGTTGAGCTACGTGCATTGCGCGAGGAGTGGAGTCATAGATATGTTGCCCAAGAAGCCACTATGTCAGAGATGTCAGACAACATTATATTAATTAAAACGTCTCTACATGACCTTCACAATAAATATGATATACTACGTAAAGATGTAGACAAGTTGTTTGAAACCTCAGATATTAATTTTGACATTCAAGCTGAATTAAAATTACAGTGCGAAAACAACGAAAAACGCATTGCTGACTTAGAATTGAGAGAAGTCACTGCCAGTTATCAAACGGAACGTACAAAACACCGGCTAGATACATTAGAAAAAATGATAGAAAATAATAGACCAACAAGTGTTCAATATCAAAAACAAGTGAATGATAAACATGTTGGCTGGCAAACTCCTGCAGACTCTGTAATACTGCCCTATGATCAGCAGCCACCTACCCATCAACAACCAAATTTGCTTCCGCCACAGGTCTTAGTCACCGCAGACCAATCTACGGCCTCTACTGGTCTCCTCAATAATAGGTACAAATCACGGATATTCACCACTGGCAAGGGACAGCAACGCCAGCAAAGAACTGTGATCCGCGCTACAGGTGATGCTGACGCACACCTGAAAACCTTGGTGCGTATGAGATATATCCATGCCTGGAATTTTCATGATGAAGTATCTGAGGAAAACATACGATCATATTTGAAGAAGATGCACTCTAACACCGAAGCAATCACCATTATGAAACCTAACCCAGAGCATACCAGGCATAACTGTTTCATAGTGGGCGTTCCTGCTTTTCTTTTTGATTCGTACCTTTCACCTAACAATTGGCCGATAAATACCTCACTTCAAGAATGGTACACACAATGGTCTCCAAAGAAAAATAAAACATTTTTTCGAGACCAAAACTAAGAAATTAGATAAGATCTTTTACCAAAATGTTCGAGGACTCAAAACCAGGTGTGCAAACGCTAAGATCTTGTTACAAACTTTTCCAAGCAATTTATTAGCCCTTACGGAAACTGGTCTCGATGACAGTGTGTTTGACTCGGAAGTATTTCCACAGGAATACAGTGTAATACGTTGTGATCGTGTCGGGCGCAGTAGAGGCGGAGTACTACTCGCTGCACGTACCCCCTACGCGCTAACGCACTTAGACTGTCAGTCTGAAATCGACAAATTTTGTTTTTATTTTTCATATTTTATTTTGTTTTATAACCTTTTATATTAGCTGCTAATACTTACCGTCCGTAGAAACTAAGTAGGTACATCATTTAATTGATGATTTTTATAATTATTGTAATTGTGATAACGTGTAATATTTTTCTTTAATATTGTGTATAATAGTATTATAATGTCAATATAACCAATAACTTGTATGTGTGGTACTATACTGTAAGTATAAGTTGGTTAATAAATAAATAAATAAACACGTGGTGAGGGGATTAAATCGCCACCTATTACGTGGGACAAAAACTAAAAGTGCAATGTAGACTTAGAGTATACCTCTGCCTAACCCTTCGGGGATAAAAGCGAAAATGTGTGTAAAAACTCTGTTCTGTGAATTTGGTGGTTTCTCCAGTATTGTATATTTGTTTGACATGTTAAAAAAACGTACTATATTATGACATTTATTACCGCACTAGGACAAAGCTAAGTCACATTATCGTTCAGTCGAAGTAGTGCAGCATTTTGCAACAAAAGGTTGATTCGCATCAAATTAAAATCGTTCAGTCGCGTCAACGTTCAGTCGACTTAGCAATCGGTTTACCTTTGAGTATGCAGGTTTATAGTGGAACCGTAGAAATGATGTTTCAATGTAGTTAACTATACAGAAATTCTAACTAAGTAACTCTAATTTATATTACTCGTACTTTGAGGTAAATTGTTATTAAGAATGTGTTGGAATAACTTTATTATATGTATAATAACTGGATTTATAATATTAAATTCTCTATAACTAAGATCTGTAACCAACCATGTCCGTAGACCCTTATTTTTTACGTGAGAGTATATCCTCATGGATGCTATGCCGGACTTCTGCCGACTAAAAAACCTAACGTATCCAGCCTTACAGCCTAAGGTTGGAAGCTCCGGGTAAGCTCTCGGAAGTCTATGGGGGGTTTTGGGTTGGGGTATTCCCCAGGACTGTTCGTAGATCCTGGATTTATCCTTCCCGGAACGTACCCAGGTCTCCCGGCCGTAAGCGGATGGAAGAGCACCGCGTAGTTTTATTCAGTAGTAATCAATGCCTGCAGGCATCTATATCAGACTTTTTATTCAGGGAACAAGGTCTTTTAGAAAACGAGGTCAGGAAAAACTCACTACGCGGGTGGAGACACGGGCATTAGCTAATACTGTATAAGCATGTTAGTAATTGGCAGGATTACTTCTGGCTTTTAGCATTAAAACGGAACGGGCAAATGTTTATAAAACAAACCTACATTCATGGTTTGTATTTTTCGCTGTAAAGTCTCTGATTTAACACAAAAACGTATAAAAGAAATAAAAACATTTGGAGAACAGTAAAAGTGGTGTTTTTACCCGAATGTCGAGAATGGTTATGTTTTTCGCGCGTACCTCGTATGCATGTAATATAATAAGTACCTACATTAGGTTACCTTTTTTTGTTTTTGTTTACGTGAGGGAAAATCCTCATAGGATGTTATGCCGGACTCTTACCGACTAAAAAACCTCACGCCACGCCTAACAGCCTATGGTTGAGAGCCCCGGGTAAGCCCTCAGGAAGGATGTCCCGTGACTCCCAACAGACCTACGGCCGCCAATGCGGCCTCGCCCAGGGGGTGGATCGGGTGTAATCCCGCGTCTATGGGGGGTTTCGGGGGTGACCCCGCTTCTAAGGGGGGGGGGCGTGCGTGAGTTGCTGACGTCACGCTGCCGTCATGGGCCTGCTTCTGTAAGGACGGTGAGCGGCCCTCTCACCGTCCTCAGACCCCCGGTCATGGAGGTCGATAGTCCTCGGCGAAAACACGTCGGCGGCGCCCAGGGCGCCGACTGCGGAACTCGGGAGGGAGAGTTCTCTCCCGCACCCGGCCCGCCGCCTCCTTCGCGAGCATGACCTGCTCGCAGAAAGAGGCGGCGCAGTCCCACTTACTCCCGCTGGAGAGCATGGCTCGCACCATGGCCTCGAGCGAGAGAGTGTCCACGCCCAGACCCACAACGAGGACCTGTCGCTGTTGTGCCCACGCCGTGCACTCCACCAGAGTGTGGAGCGCCGTGTCATTGCTGCGGTCCTCGCAGTGCTGACACTCGGCCGTAGTTTCCCGGTGTTTTCGCCACAGATACCTACCGAAGCTACCGTGCCCGGCAAGTATCTGTGTCAACCGGTAGTAGAGAGCACCGTGTCTTCTCTCCAGCCACTCGTCCATGACCGGTCTGACGGCCGCGATTGTGGTGAATCCCCCCTTTGGTTGCTCAAGTCGCACCTTCCATGTCGCCATGGTTTCCTGGTGGAGCAGGGTCCGCTGGGCCTCGATTTCTCGAGACGCAGGCCTTTGGCCCCGCTCCAGCGCCTCCTTGCGCCATCTGAACAGTGACGCAAGGGCTCTCGCTTCCAGGTCCCATGGAGGGGTCCCGGCTAGGAGACATGCCGCCTCATCGGAGATCGTGCGGTATCCTCTTATCACCCTGACGGCCATCACTCTCTGCGGGCTCAGCAGTCTAGCCTCATTGCTGGCCGTCAGGGTCTCCGCCCATACGGGAGCCCCGTACAAGGCCATGCTTCGCACGATCCCCAGGTATAGTCTCCTGTAGGGAGCGTTGGGTCCCCTGATGTTGGGCATCAGCCGCGCGAGTGCGGCCGATGCTCCCCTCAGTTTTGGGACCAAACTTCGGAAGTGATGTCCGAAGTTCCACTGGCCATCGAGTACGAGCCCCAGATACTTCATCGAGGGCTCGATGCCGATGCTGACGCCCCCTACCTGTAGGCTGGATCCCGCAGGTGGCCCCATCCGAGGTCCGTGGAAGCACAGCGCCTCGGATTTGTGAAGGGCGACCTCGAGACCCAGCCGCCGAATCCGACCCACGACCTGAGCAACCCCTGCCGTGGCCTTAAGTGCTGCGGTACGGTGCGTTGCTCCCCGCGCCGTAACGAGAGTGTCGTCGGCGTAACACGTTACGCCGACCCCTCTGAGCAACGGACCACGCAGCACCCAGTCGTAACCGATGTTCCACAGGAGCGGCCCTAAAACCGATCCCTGTGGAACACCGCACGACACATCTCGCCGACCCGGCCCTAGCCAGCTCGGGTAAGTTATGGCTCTCTCGGAGAGATAAGCCCCGACAATACATTAGGTTACCTTACATCTCGATATAGATTTGGTCTCGTTTCTTCAGGTCACTCAGGTTTACCCTTCATAATGGCCCGCTTCTGTAAGAACGGTGAGCAATCCACATCATGGAAGTCAGTATAGCTGAAACCTTGCATAATTTATTTCACCAAGTTTATTCAGAAATACAAATTAGTTTATTCGATGCACAGTATAATACCACAACACAGAACAAAGGCAACCATAATAATGATGTATATTACTTTGCTGTGACTTGTTCACAGTCTTTGTAGTAATTTGCTATTTACTTTCTTGAATTTGTATACATTAAAAGGAGATACTACAGTAAAGATAACAGAGAAATTGAAGACTGCTTGAAATATAATGGTGTGTTTCTTTATTTTCTTATCTGAATAATAATGTTTATGTAGGTACATAATAGGAGTGCCCTGGCTAACAATCAATTATATTTATTTACTAGCTGATGCGCGCGGCTTCGCCCGCGTGAAATTTGGTTCCCGTTCCCGCTTCCTGTGGGAACATTTTTCCGGGATAAAAAGTAGCCTATGTGTTATTCCGGACTATAATCTACCCCGGTTCCAAATTTCAGCCCGATCTGTTCAGCCCTTAGAGCGTGATTGAGTAACAAACATCCAAACATCCAAACATCTTCACAAACTTTCACATTTATAATATTAAGTAGGATTTTTAAAATAACAGTAGTCTAAGTTACTACTCATAAAATCAGCTATCTGCTAGTGAAAGTTCCGTTAAATTCTCCGTTGGGATAGTGCTCTCCTGCTTTATTTCATCCATAAAACATAATCTGCCACCGTTTTTCTACTTCGCCTTAGATAAATCAAGTATTTTTATAGTTTGTTTGTAATAATAATATACTTTATACTTGAACACAATAAAGCCTTGGGAACTAGTAGGATATGAACCATTGTTCACTATGGTTTTTGAGATCTTTTCGAAGTATTAACCATCATGAAACGCGAATGAAACTTTGCTCTCCTGTCGACATTTCGGCCATTTTGTAATAGCCGTGGTCACGAATAGATTCAAAACCAGCGCTATGTAAATTAATATCGTATTATCTTTCATTAATTGCAGGTCGATTTATCTGTGAAATTCCTTCCCCATCTGATATATCGACTCGTAATTAATTAACAGGCAAAGCGATAAAATTAATTAACATCTAATTAAGACAATTATGTATAAGTAGCGTGGAACGTATTACACTCGATATAACCCACCTTAAAACGAATGATTTAAAATCTTACGAATGATTTAATCTTTTTGCTATTGTATTCTTTTTATATGAGTTTATCTGACTAGCACTGTACTCTTAAACAAATATTGAAATGTTAAAATATTTCCTGATACTATTCAAGAACGAGGACGGACAAACGTCAATCCGTTTAACGATATCGATACTAGTATCGATATAAAAACGTACCTACCATGAACTCAGAAATGTCCCAGGCAAGGGAGCGATTGTCTGTTTTTATTTACTTTGTTCTACTTCAAAAGCGCTCGTGGGCCCGCGGTGTCAGTGTTCTGTAATTGATCACTGCAGTAAGCAAGATTCGCTGTGGAAAAGGAAAAGGGTATCTAGATTATTATTATTTGTTTTTATTAAATGTTTACAAGAAAAAGAGAATAGGAAAAATGTGTCGTTGTCTCGGCCTGAAATGTAAATACCTTTAAGTTGCAAGTGCTTTGAAATGTAGGTAATAGCATTTACGTAGTAACTATTTAGTAATCTGTGGTAATAGTTATATTTTTGCATGATGAGGAGAGATAGTTACCTAATTAATTACTTTCAACAGAAATGATGTAGGTATCTGTGCTCTTGTTTTTTTTTTTGCATAGCCTGAAATAGGCTACTGTGTTGTGATCATGTTATATTTTAAGACCTTATCTTATAATGTACACTTGATTGGTAATTAAGTTATGATTATGATATTGGCTAGTCCTCAGGTGGCTGATCATTTTTTACATTTCCATTGGAAGGCACGATAAGCCAATGGCTCCAATCTCCAGTCAAATCGCAATCGTTAGGCTAGGTTGAAGGCCTTATGGGCGGCTTGAAAATTTTCACCAGCTGGCAGACACGGCAATAGGCTCACTAACTCACCACCCGGGTAAAAAAACAAAAACAGAGAAATAAGGACATATTAATATACGTAATGTATTTTGCTACTCAATATTGTGTAAAGTGTCGGTAAAATGAAATATAAATTGAAAAAGCCGGCCAAGTGCGAGTTGCACTCGCCCATGAAGGGTTCCGTAGCAGCAAGTAACATAATATAAAAGTTCTTGTAGTTCGTGGTAACTTTCATTGATGTGTCAATCGTGGCAACTTTACCATATTTTTTGACGTTTATGCAATTTACTACAACATGAACTTGGCTATGGAAGTTTTTCTTGATCAATTTGGTAAAAAAGGACAGTCTCTTTTGGTTGAATTATTGAATTCTACAAAAAGCTACATAGAATAGCTGTAATCATCAAAAGTATGAGCGGGGTAAAATTGACACATTTTTGGCAACTTTACCTAGCCTTTATATACATGGAATGTGTGCCCCAGATTGCACACGACTTAACGTTACTTATAGCCCTGGCGCTAAGAAAGCGATGTATGTATTTTTGAAGCAGCCATCTTCGTTTAAATAGGTAATACCAATACATAGGGAAAGTTACCGCAAGAATTTCAGAAATTTTATAAAAATGTATGAAAGTCATCAGGGTGTCAAAAAAAATAAAACTTTTTTTATTGAAAACCTCATTGATTAAAGAACCACGCAACAGGAACAGAACAATTCTCCAAAACGATAAATAGTTAAATGCTTACCTGCCTATTTAACATGAAATATAGGCACATAGGTAGGTAGGTAAAGTTGCCTTTGTGTCAAATGAGGTAACTTTACCTAACCTCAAACAACATTACCTTTTCCAATAACTCCAGAAATAAAAGTTTTATAAGATTGATTAATAGTGATACATCATAGTAACAATATTTCCCATAACATTTAATATAATTCACTGATCTGAACTATATTTTGTGCAAGAAAAACCAATCTTTAGCCGGTGACGCAGCAAACGTAATTGACCACATGCAATGAAAAAGTACACTATTTTGACAGTTGACGAAGTTGCCAGCTTGAAAAACTTTTTGCGTTACAACAATTTATTATAAAATCTACCAATAACCGTAAATTTGTGCTAACTGTCACAGATAAAAAAATATGTAATGAAAACTAGTACAGGGCATGCTTAGGTAAAGATGCTCACGAAAAGTAAAGATGCCACGATCGACGGTATTAACACGTTCGCAGTGGTAGTGATTTTTCTCGGCGAAAATTGCGGTTTATGACGTATTAAAAAAAAACTACCAACTCGATTTCGTTCAAACCAATTTTCGTTGGTATATTTTATGGCAATGTACATCATGTTTTTTTTTTACATTTATAATTCGCTTAGTTTAGATGTTAGAGGGGGGGGACACACATTTTTTCACTTTGGAAGTGTCTATTGCGCAAACTATTCCCTTTAGAAAAAAAATATGTTAGAAACCTCAATAGCATTTTTGAAGACCTATCTATAGATATTACACACGTATGGGTATGATGAAAAAAAAAAAAGTTTCAGTTCTGAGTATGAGGACCCCTATAAATTAACTGCTTTTTTTCTAGTTTTATATAAAAATCTTGATGCGGTTCACAGAATACATCTACTTACCAAGTTTGAACAGCATAGGCCTTTTAGTTTCGGAGAAAAGTGGCTGTGACATACGGACGGACAGGCAGACAGACAGACAGACAGACATGACGAATCTATAAGGGTTCCGTTTTTGCCATTTGGCTACGGAACCCTAAAAAGAAACAGACTGCTATTTTTAACTCGTTTACCTACATTTAGCATCGAAGGCATTTATCAATGCTATATTTGACGGAAATTTCTATTCAATAGGAAACCGTTGAATAGAAATTTTCGGAACTGTTACATGAAAATGTAACATTTCCCATTTTCTCCCTATTTCATTCCCAGAAAACGAAGTTTAATCATAACTCTGAAAATTCCAACCTCCATTTTCACCCGACGAATTATTCTCACTAAAATCATTAATATTTTGTACCGATTTAGTTTCGGAATTAATTACTTTTTAAACTGTTTGAGCCAGGCATAACATTCATGGATATTTTCTACTCGTTTATAAAAAAACCGGCCAAGTGCGAGTCGGACTCGCCCATGAAGGGTTTCGTAGCGGCAGGTAACATAATATAAAAGTACTTGTAGGTCGTTGTAACTTTGATTGATGTTTTAACACGTTCGCTGTGGTATGTAGTGACTTTTCTAGACGAAAATTGCGGTTTATGACGTATTAAAAAAACTACCTACTAGATCTCGTTCAAACCAATTTTCTTTGGAAGTTTTTATGGCAATGTACTTCATATTTTTTTTTTACATTTATCATTCTCTTAGTTTAGAAGTTAGAGGGGGGGGACACATTTTTTCACTTTGGAAGTGTCTCTTGCGCAAACTGTTCACTTTAGAAAAAAATATTTTATAAAACCTCAATAGCATTTTTGAAGACCTATCCACACGTATGGGTTTGTTGAAAAAAATTTTTGAGTTTCCGTTCTGAGTATGGGGACCCCCAAAATTTACTGCATTTTTTTCTAGTTTTATGCAATGATATATGAAAACTATAGATACGTTATCAACACTGAAAAACCGGCCAAGTGCGAGCTGGACTCGCCCATGAAGTGTTCCTTAGCAGCAAGTAACATAATATAAAAGTTTTTGTAGTTCGTTGTAACTTTGATTGATGTTTTACCACGTCCGCAGTGGTAGTGATTTTTACAGGCGAAAATTGTGGTTTATGACGTATTAACAAAAAACTACCTACTCGATCTCGTTCAAACCAATTTTCGTTGGTAGTTTTTATGGCAATGTACATTATATTTTTTTTTTAGATTTATCATTCTCTTAGTTTAGAAGTTAGAGGGGGGGGGGACACACATTTTTCCACTTTGGAAGTGTCTCTTACGCAAACCATTCAGTTTAGAAAAAAATTATGTTAGAAACCTCAATAGCATTTTTGAAGACCTATCTATTGATACCCCACACGTATGAGTTTGACGAAAAAAATATTATTCAGTTTCAGTTCTGAGTATGGGGACCCCCAAAATTTACTGCTTTTTTTCTAGTTTTATATAAAAATCTTAATGCGGTTTACAGAATACATCTACTTACTAAGTTTCAATGGCATAGGTCTTATAGTTTCGGAGAAAAATGGCTGTGACACACGGACGGACAGACAGACGGACAGACAGACAGACATGACGAATCTATAAGGGTTCCGTTTTTTTGCCATTCGGCTACGGAACCCTAAAAATGGCAACAAAAAAGTCAGGCAATTGCCTTAATTTTCATACATGCTATCATAGATAATTTCATAGAAATTCTTTTTTTGAATGTATAAAATATTTGCCGTTTTTGAAAGCCGTGATGTTCGTACATGACGTGTCTATATTTTATTACGTCTTTGGTTTTATGTAAAAATCTTAATGCGGTTCACAGAATACATCTACTTACCAAGTTTCAACTACATAGGCCTTATAGTTTCGGAGAAAAATGACTGTGACGTACTGACGGACAGACAGACAGACATGACGAATCTATAAGGGTTCCGTTTTTTGCCATTTGGCTACGGAACCCTAAAAACTCTCTATAAAACATAACTACTTTTAGCCCCTCTCTATAAAACAGATTGCAGAGGGGCTTATGGCGAGACTTGTGTCTGTAGTCTGTGACTCTGTTGCATTCAATTACGTCACTAGGTCACGTAGATCATCTGTTCAAAGTTTGAAATAAAACAAAAATGACCACGTCAATCGGATTGAACTTTCACTTTCACAATAAATGTTGGAGCGGCAGTCGGGTGAGACCGTCTCAAGGCTTCTTGTTTTAGTTAGACAAGATGCAGGCATGTCTAGGCAACTAAATACACGATTCTACCTAGGTATTTGTTTCCAACTTGAAATATAGAAACATATCTTTTTAAGAGTTATAAAGTTTGTCAGTAAAAACTAAAGACAGTCATGTTGGCCGTCGGAATTCCACAAAAATCATAAAAAAAACAAAATAATATCCCCATATAAACTTCAACCGTGTCAAATTCACGTTCATCATTTCCAGTATTTTTTTTAAAGGATACGAAGATTTCGCTTCATATAATACAAAACCACCACCAAAGGTTTTGAATGTTAGATGTGAGTTTTATTATGACGGGCATTTACTATCCATAAGTTTTTAAATTCAATTTTGTAACAAATTGTCTTGAGGTCTAAACATGAGCTTTACAATTAAATTTTAATACAGCAAAGAACACGTGTGTAACAACTAGCCCGAAAGTGGACTTACGAGTAACTATGTATGACTTATAATGTATTGCCTCAAAATAGGATGACTTATTTTGAGGCAATCTGGATCTTTGATAAATTAAATAGCAGAATTGAGATAAAGATTTACCCACTATGGACAAGAAAAGTTCCGCCATTTTAACTATTTTCTTTATAGATAGAAAGTGTTCAATTTCTTGCAGATAAATTAATTTCAAACAGTTACTTTATCGATTGCACAGGGGCCCAATACATTCTTGGGGATCCAAGCGAACTTCCTAATGCAAGTGCACACTTTAAAAGATGTCTTTACGGTTTGATATTTCAAGGGAGTTTCTCTACAATGCTGTAAAATAAGCAAATCTACAGCCCTTATAACAAAGAATAAAAGCTAGCCCTAGCCTTAAATCTAGGTAGAGTTTCGAAACAAACAAACAGAACATTTATTTTTTGAAGTAACATTTCTCCTACCTCATAATACCGAGAAATTTAATCATTCTTGCTTTCCTTTTTTTATCGCTAACGAAAATAAAGCTGGCTTGCATATTTATACTTACTCCAAACACTTTGTTACAACGATAAGGGAAGCTCTTACGTAATAGTGTAGCCCGAGGGTGATTGGTGTGAATGTAAATACATCAGCCTTTTTTTAGGGTTCTGTACCTCAACAGAAAAAGCCTTAATCCTTTACAGAAGCATTTTTGTCCATCCATAACGCGTGAAGGTGTAGAGATAAAATGAATTGTCCGTATGACTCGGTTGAAACGAGATAGATAATATTACATTTTAGCGTGCAAGAAAGAGAGAGATGCGATCGGTTTTTGTGCGTTTATAATGAAATAAATTAATTATAAAAGAACAACTTCAAGAAACTGAAATATATAGTTTTAAGGGTCCGTATGTCGCTAAATGGACTAATATATTGATCTACTCAGGACTCGTGAGGTCCAATGCATTAAGGTTATAAACAAGAGCTACTTCAGTCCATGAATTAAAAATGCTTTACACCAAAATCACTATTAGGTAGGTACTCGTAAAATTCTCGATAGCTTTTTTTTTTTAAATTTCGTGATTTTTTAAGCTGGATCTCATGAGTTTGAAGTTAGTTCTATAATATAATTTATTTATAAGAAAGAAAATAGTAAAATCTTCATTTGCACGAGACCACTTTCAATAGGAAAAAAGTGGTCTTGGTGTACAGCATTTTTAATTCATGGACTGAAGATACTTTTGTTTATATCGTTAATTCATTAGACCTTACCAGTCCTGAGATCTAGATCAATATAATAGTCCATTTAGCGTCATACGGACCCTTAAAACTATATATTTCAGTCTCTTGAAGTTGTGAAAAGTCAAACTACTAACTACTACCTACTACTGCTAACCCAAAGACAATCAAAACTGCGAGATTGAATTCCTGAACTATTTAATTAGTATCGATGTGTAAGGAACTCTCGATAGTCAAGTCTGTCTCACACTTTTTCCGGATTTCTTTTACATACATACATACATACATATGGTCACGCGCCTTTTATCCCCGAAGGGGTAGGCAGAGGCATATTATATGCCCACATTTCACCTTTGTATAATTTGTCCCACGTAATAGGTGGTGAGCCGTATATTCGATGTTTAAATGGACAGGCGCAGGTTGTGACTGCCTGCTGTTGAAATAAAGCCTTCAACTTAGCTTAACGACTGCCATTTTACTGGCAACCGGGACCAACGGCTTAACGTGCCTTCCGAAGCACGGAAACGCTCAAATAAATGTCACAAAGTGATTACATGGATGGTCACCCATCCATGGACCGGCCATAGTGAAAGTTGCTTACTGCAGTGATCGTTTACAGAACACTGAGTCCGCGGGGCCACGAGCGCTTCTTTTTCTTCGTTGGTGTCTGTTGATACACCTTTGTAGACCAATACCTACTTGGTAAAAACTCCTTTTACTTTTCACCATTTTCTTTCTATTGTACTTAGCGACGAACATTTATTTATTTATTTATTTATGCATATGTTAGGAATGTAATCCTACTAATCCTACTATCCTACTAATATTATAAATGTGAAAGTTTGTGAATAGGTTTGGATATTTGTTACTTAATCACGCTTTAACGAGTGAACGGATCCGTTTAAAACTTGGCACAGGGGTAAATTATTTCCTGGAATAACATATAGGCTACTTTTATTCCCGGAAATATGTTCCCACGGGAAGCGGGAAGAGGGACCGAAGTTTACGCGGGCGAAGCCGCGAGCATCATCTAGTAATAATCAATATAGCAGGAATCTTAAGTACAATTGGTACTGCTTATTTCTAAAAGAAATATCTCCCAGCAGACCGGCGAGAGGAGAATATGAAGTAGGAAAAGAACAAATAAAAGTGTAATTAAAAGAACGGGATAGAATCGATATAACAGTCATACAAAATAATAGAGGCAATTTTAACTATATAAACATAAATATTTTAAGATATAGTATATATAATAAATAAGATATAAACAATAGATAATGTATTAATATTATCTATATGTATAAAAATGTTGTGTGCGTTTAAGTATCTATTAAAAACTCAAAATTTACTGAATCGACTGAGCTCAAAATTGGACACGATATACAAGATTCAGAGATGGTCTACTTTATACACTTTTATCATAACAGCAATAAGAATAAAATAGCTTTAAAAAGTGATTTTACCAATAGATGGCGCTGGTCGTTTTTTTTTTTATTATATTCTGCCAGCTTCAGAACAAAATATTATAAACAACCTATTTAGAAGGTACCTACCAGATTGATGTTTTTAAGAGAAGTTTGATTGGGGCCTCCTTGCATTCAGAATAATAAAAGAGAGTAGGTACTTACCTAATAGAGAGGTCAGATATGTTTAGCATGTTATTTTTGAACTTTTTGGACATTCGGAATTTTGGAGTTTTGAAGTTTTGGAGTTTTGGAGTTTTGGAGTTTTGGAGTTTTGTAGTTTTGGAGTTTTGGAGTTTTGGAGTTTTGGAGTTTTGGAGTTTTGGAGTTTTGGAGTTTTGGAGTTTTGGAGTTTTGGAGTTTTGGAGTTTTGGAGTTTTGGAGTTTTGGAGTTTTGGAGTTTTGGAGTTTTGGAGTTTTGGAGTTTTGGAGTTTTGGAGTTTTGGAGTTTTGGAGTTTTGGAGTTTTGGAGTTTTGGAGTTTTGGAGTTTTGGAGTTTTGGAGTTTTGGAGTTTTGGAGTTTTGGAGTTTTGGAGTTTTGGAGTTTTGGAGTTTTGGAGTTTTGGAGTTTTGGAGTTTTGGAGTTTTGGAGTTTTGGAGTTTTGGAGTTTTGGAGTTTTGGAGTTTTGGAGTTTTGGAGTTTTGGAGTTTTGGAGTTTTGGAGTTTTGGAGTTTTGGAGTTTTGGAGTTTTGGAGTTTTGGAGTTTTGGAGTTTTGGAGTTTTGAGTTTTGGAGTTTGGAGTTTTGGAGTTTTGGAGTTTTGGAGTTTTGGAGTTTTGGAGTTTTGGAGTTTTGGAGTTTTGGAGTTTTGGAGTTTTGGAATTTTGGAGTTTTGGAGTTTTGGAATTTTGGAGTTGTGGAGTTTTGGACTTTTGGACTTTTGGACTTTTAGAATTTTAGACTTTCAGACTTTGAAGTTTTGAACTTTGGACTTTTGGACTATTGGACTATTGGACTTTGAACTTTCGGACCTTTGGACTTTTGAACTTTTGAACTTTTGGGCTTTTGGACTCTTGGACTTTTGGACTTTTATAGTTTTGGGCTTTTGACCTTTTGGAGTTTTGAAGTTTTGGAGTTTTGGAGTTTTGGAGTTCTGGAGTTTTGGAGTTTTGGACTTTGTATTTTGGAGTTTTGAACATTTGGACTTTGGACTTTTGGACTTTTATACTTTTGGAGTTTTGGAATTTTGGAGTTTTGGACTTTAGACTTTTGGACTTTTGGTATATTGGACTTTTGGACTTTTGGTCAAATCAAAAGTCCAAAAATCCAAAAGTCCATTTTGGATTTTTGGACTTTTAGAAGTTTAGACTTTTAGACTTTGTAGTTATGGACTTTTGGACTTTCGACTTTTGGACTATCGGACTTTTGGACTATTGGACCTTTGGACTTTTTGACTTTTTGACTTTGGACTTTGAACTTTAGAACTTTTGGACTACTCATGCCTATGTATATTTCATGATATTTCTTTCGAAAAATAAGGTCATGAAGAAGTTTCACTTCTTACGTGTGTACAATAAATAGTACATGCACTCATTTTTTTTTAAATGTAACATCATTTAGTTTGTTACTCATTTCTCATAGGTACATAAAACCACTATAAAAAAGTCACAGCGAAGCGTGGCAGGGTACCGCTAGTTTAAATATATTTTAACACACATGTAAATACATAAGTTAGTGTTTTTTTATTTTTTATTTTTATTTTTATTGGAAAACACACAGTTTCTTATCATCTAATATGTTACATAATCATAATTTTGAAACAATTAATTAACTGTGTTGAGAAACAGAACCTATTCACGCAATGTCCTTTTAAAAGTTGTAACAGATTTTCTTTCTTTGAACAGGTGAAAGTTTTAAGGCAATTTAAAATTTCCCAGGAAGTTAATTTTTACATAGTAAGCAGTCAAAAGCGCTGACCCTTATAGTTAATTTTCTTAGGGAAAGTGATCGTTATAGAGGGTTAATAACTTTGTGTGTTGGTCTATTAGTAGGTCGATCGTCCATTAGTTGATGAGAATATAAAATTTTCACTGTTGCACTCTCATCAATATTCATTATTTTGATGCCAGAGTTTTTTTGCTAATTTATCTTTGTGATTTATTGCTCTACGTAATATTGATCAATACATTCCCAATTTGTAATTTTTGACGTTAATGAAAAACTAAAATCATACCTAACAGAATTACAACATTATCATTATACCAACATTTCTGTTCTAAAATAATATAGTTACGCCTAAATAAATAATATGTTTGTCTAGCTAATTAACGTGAAAATTTGACGACGCATTTATTATAATATGTCCAAAAATTGTGTTCTGTATATTTTTTAGTCGCAACTTTTATAAGTGTTTTTGAGCAATTATCATATGTAGGTGCTAAATGCTACATCGACGAAATGTATGTACGGGCATATGTTTAGAACGACGGCTGAACCGATTTCGCCAATTCTTTATTTTTTTTTATTAGTTATAGTTAAAAAATAGTAAAATTGAAATAAAAAAGGGTCAGCTTGATATGGCGGAACAAAGTTCGCCGGGTCAGGCTAGTTTATCGTATTTTTTGGCTGCCCTTTTTTTACATATGAAATTCCTCATGGATGCTATGCCGGACTCTTTGCCCTTTCATATGCCTACGGTCGGTAAATTCCGTATACGCCCTCAGAACGAAAATCCCAGGTTTACCAACACAGACTTTGACCGCAATTGCAGCCTCTCCCGACGAGGGATTAGTTTTATCTTATATCTAGAGGGGTTCAGCTTTTATCCCGCATCGTTATATTCCTTTTTCGACTTTGATATTCAAGATCTAAGTAATACTTTTAATATTTATGTAAATAAATATTTATAAATTATGTTAGTAAGGCTTTCAAAGCAACTTAGCTACGAACACGGACGTTTCCATGTAAATATTATAAAGGACGCTAAATATATGTCGGAAAGTTGACGCACGTACCGTAAAACTCCGAGTTGTAGAACTGGCTTGCCTTTTAAGTAAGATAATAAACCATATAGGGTTGGGATTTAAAACTTTTTACTCTAAAGCAAATCAGACTAATGGCAATGAATACACACGTGCCTACATAGAAAGTCCTAAGAATTTTTTGCGCATTTTCAGTCTGCTATTTTACATCAAAAAACCGTTCTAGTGCGATTCTATTACGATACTAATAGCGATTTGTCCTAAACTTGGTAGTCGCGTAAAATTTTTATAACATTACTAGAATAGAACTAGAGTAGAATCCTAATACCTTTTTTTTTAGGTAGAGGTAAGGTGAGTGAAGGTGAGGTAAGGTGGGGTTAGGGGGGGGGGGGGTAAATAAGCCTGTGTTTAAGGTGGGGCGTTGATAAGCGTAAGGATTAAGGAGCAGGTTTTTATTTAGGAATGAGTTTAGTTGGCTGTGTACAAGCCGTTCCAGAACTAGAGTATGCTGGCAACCCCAGCAACGTAAACAGTTCAATAAGGGTGCTCTACGGTTTTAATTACAATAAAGAGTAATAAATGTGAAAATTATCAAGAAAACCCGATGGGAGTGAGGAGTATAACCTATACATGTGGATCAAGAAAACATTTGCCATAATATACGAACCAAGTGAGTTGAAATCCTTTTGTAAATATCATAAAACTCGTTGTAATAGTTTGAACTGCACTCACACATACATAATCAGCTGATAAGCAGCTGATTTTTATTAATTTATGCATTATTGAACAACACGCACACGAACGAAACAAGAAATTGGAAATCGAAGTTTGACAGTTTGTGTCAGACAGAATGACAACTGCGTTTAGTAAGTGCTGTGATTTTTTAAGATGCATTCGAAACACTTAATCTTTTGAAGCGCCTAATGTAAATGTGCAACAAAGAAAAATTATTATTATTTTGACAGAAACTTTAAATTATTATTGATTTGCACATGATTTGATTTGAATGAAAATATTATAAATTATACATTATTATTATGACATGGAATTTTAATTGGAATTGTAATATATTATAGTTTAATTAAATGCATCAAAGGCAATGTTTATTATTTTGGCAGAAATCTTAAATTTTTATTGATTTGCATTGTTTGATATGATCTAATTGGAATAAAATAATATTATATATACAATATTATTTATGACATTGCATCTTAATTGGAATACTTAGTGCGAATAATTGCATAAAATGGAAGTAATCAATGATGATAACAATATTTTTATTTATTTATTTATTTATTTATGCGCACACTAGTATATAATAATTATAGGTATAGCAGGAAACTTAGGTACAATGGTACTGCTTATTTCTAGAAGAAATATCTCCCAGCAGACCGGCGAGAAGAGAACATGAAGTAGGAAAAGAACAATTAAAAGTGTGTAATTGAAAAGAACAGGAGAGAATTGATATAAAACACATACAAAAGAACAGAGGCAGTTTTAACTATATAAATATAATAATAAATATTTAAATAAATACTTTATAAACAAATACATAAATAGGTATAGGTATATAATTACATAAATAAATAGATACATAAGTTACAAAGTTTATATATATATAATATTAATGTTACTATAAGAAATCATAGGCTAGTAAGATCCCTATCCAGATCATGTGATTCTCTGAATACGTCGACATCGTCAAATATAAGTATTAAAAGTATGATTGATTTATCTACATATGTTAAAAGTGATAATTTATCAGAATTTCAAAGTATGGTCAATGAGCTCAGGGATCAGTTGGTTAGTGCTCACACGGAGATTGATACTCTAAGTTTGGACAACATCTCTTTAAAACAAAAACTACAAGAGGAAACACAAAAATGTGAACAGTTCAAAATATTGTGCTCTACTCTAAGTGCTACTAAAAGTACTACCACTGGAAGCAATTTAAAAAGAAAAACGAGGACTTCGACTACTGCTCAGTCTCAGGTTTCTGTAAAAAAATTAAACCTTGATTTAAATTCTCACACCCCGAAGTCGTTATTAGCCAAATCATCAAAAACTATACAGTCGAATGAAAAAGAAGTCTGCCCCAAAAGTGTTACTGCCGAACAACTTAGCTACTCCAAAAGTGGGGGGTCGAAACGCATAAATGTAGAAATGGATCAAGCATTAAAACACAAAGTACCAGAGAGTACACAGCATGTAGCCTTAAATCGTGTGAAGAATATTGGTGATGCTGTTGACTCTAAAGATGAATGTGGAAGAATATTTTTACTCTCAGACAACCAGGGAGCAGGTGTTGTTCGAACGCTAATTACGAATAGACATAAATTTATTGTTAAGAACTACAAAATACAATCTTTAAGAAAACCTGGTGCGGTATCGAAAAATGTACTATCGGAATCTGTTCACTTCGAACAACTATTAACAATAAAAGACCATGTCGTTATAATGACTGGTAGTAATGACACAAACCCTATCCAAATGATGTCTGATTTGTCCATAGCACTGCATTTCCTTAGGAATACTAATGTTTATGTAATTAATGTAATGTTTAATCGTTGTCTCAATATACGTAAGTTAAACGATCAGTTAAAACTTGTGTGTAAAAATTATAAAAATTGTATGTTTATAGAAACTAATGAAAAGCACAATATCTCGCAACATATAATTTATAATATTAATGTTGCACAGTATCGCAATGCGTTTTTATCACGTAGCGATGCAAACAAACGAGCTCCGAGTATTGAAGCAATAAGACAGTCGCCTTCTAGTTCTAAGCCTTCTCTTTCTACACCTACTAACCATGAAGCGCAAACAAAGAGGCGCAAAATAACACACTATTTTCCTGTTATTAAAAGAGGTTCAACTGAAAAAATATGTAATGCTGGTAACCAGCTTTTTCGGGACTAAGTCCTACTCTATATTTCATCAAATATTGCTGGTGCCCTGAACAAAATGCAAAATATAGAAACTGTATTACAGGAACTGATTGACTTAGGGGAGAATGTTACAATTTTGTGTCTTTGTGAGCATTTTATCTTGGAAAATCAGGAAATGTATTTAAAAATACATAATTTTGATTTAGGAGCTATATATTCAAGAAAAGTAGCAGACAAGCGTGGAGGTGTTTGCATATTATGTAAAAAAGGTTACGAAAGTACTGAAATTCATGAATTAAAGGAATTTTCGGTTGACTTTCATTTCGAGATATGTGGTGTGGAAATAAAAATGCTAAAGTTAATTGTATTATGTATATATAGGATACCTACATCTGACGTAAGCATATTTTTTTGTAATTTGGGGAAAGTATTGGCAAAACTGCAGCGACGAAAATTCAATATCGTGATTTGTGGCGATTTCAATATCAATCTTCTTGATTCTGACAAAAATAGTACCACTTTCAAAGATCTGATTCTCAATTACGGGATGGAATATCATATAAAAGAACCAACTAGAAAACATCGGTGTATAGACAATATCATTAGTAATTTAAGTAATGTAATAGGCAAGATATACAATTTTCACCTGTCTGATCATAACACGTCTCAAGTAGTCACAATTCAACAGCAGATTAGTGATATAAAAGATTATTATTATATTACACCTAATGACTGTAATATGGCAAATGCCAGGAAATTCAAACAATACATTGGCTGTCTAGGTTTTGGTAATGTTTTCGATAGTTGCAGTGTTAATGAAGCCTTTGATGAGCTTCATGACTTGTTGATCTTATTCAACAATTTGTGTTTTCCAAAAATAAGAATTAAAAAACTAAAACAATGTAGTGCCTCTCCTAAATGGATAACTACAGGCATTAGAAAAAGTAGTCAAACTAAACGATTTCTAAGGCACAGATATTACTTGAATAAAAACCAGGAAAATAAAAATAGCTACAAAGCATATTCCAAGCTACTAAAAAAGTGTATAAATAAATTACAATCTGTGTGTAATCGAAGGCTTATTGCAAAGTCACAAAACAAAGCAAAATCCACATGGGACATAGTAAAACGCAATATTGGCAATGCTCCGAATATGAGGTGCATGGGCGATATTATTGACAACTCCACAATACTGACAACTGGAAATGACATTTCAAATTTATTTAATGACTATTTTATTGACATAACTAATGCGAAAAATTCTTCTAATTTAATTATTGATAACACGGACAATTATTGTATAGAATCTAATCAAAATAGTATTTTTTTGGAACCAAAACAAAGCAAAGGCCACATGGGACATAGTAAAACGCAATATTGGCAATGCTCCGAATATGAGGTGCATGGGCGATATTATTGACAACTCCACAATACTGACAACTGGAAATGACATTTCAAATTTATTTAATGACTATTTTATTGACATAACTAATGCGAAAAATTCTTCTAATTTAATTATTGATAACACGGACAATTATTGTATAGAATCTAATCAAAATAGTATTTTTTTGGAACCAAAACAAAGCAAAGGCCACATGGGACATAGTAAAACGCAATATTGGCAATGCTCCGAATGTGAGGTGCATGGGCGATATTATTGACAACTCCACAATACTGACAACTGGAAATGACATTTCAAATTTATTTAATGACTATTTTATTGACATAACTAATGCGAAAAATTCTTCTAATTTAATTATTGATAACACGGACAATTATTGTATAGAATCTAATCAAAATAGTATTTTTTGGAACCAACAAACGCTTTTGAGGTTTTCAATGTGATTAATTCACTGAAAAATACAAAAGCAACTGGCTATGACAATATAAAAACGGACCATGTCAAGAGTATATCCCAATACATCTCGACTCCCCTGGCCCATGTTATAAATCTGTCATTGGAGCAGGGCTGTTTCCCTGATAGATTAAAATTTTCACTTATAAAGCCATTACATAAAAAAGGAGCCAAAACTGATATCAACAATTATAGACCTATAGCCTTAACTCCAGTACTGTCTAAGATATTTGAAAAGATAATATATAAGCGTTTACTTAAATTTTTAAACAAATATAATATTTTAGTTCAAGAACAGTATGGTTTTAGACAAGATAGGTCAACCACATTGGCAATTTATATGTTGGTAAAAGAGATGATGTCAAATATAAACAATAAGAAAGTATCTTGTGCATTATTTTTAGATTTAAGCAAGGCGTTTGATCTTGTAGATCACTCTCGCCTCATTGACAAACTTGAAAAATATGGTATAAGAGGCATAGCCAAAGAGTGGTTTTAGTCATACTTATGTAACAGAAAACAAGTCACGCGAATTGCAAGGCTTGATGAGTCCACAAACACTGTTACTGACTATGATTCTGATCCTCGAATTAATAGTTGTGGTGTGCCTCAAGGCAGTATTTTGGGACCACTACTATTTATTATATATCGTCACTGGAAAGCCAATAATACTAAAGCGCCAAAAGGCCATTTTACAGGAGAGCGAATTGAAGTTTTTTTTTTCAGAAAACTAGGCATAACTTTTTCTAATTTAGTAATTGACGTACAGTGAAGGTAAATATATTATTGTTACACTATTTCCTATGTTCTGGAATCAATATATTTTGCACAATTTGCTTGGTTCCAGAGATAGCTGTCGCTTAAGTACAAATGCTCTGTCCACTTGGTAATGAAAAAGTACTTATCTTATTAATTATTTTAAGGTATTGTGATCGAAAATTACTGACAACTCATAATCTTTCAAAAGTATGCATGGAAAAAGTACTAACACGCATTACAGGTGGATATAGTCTCAGGATAATAATACTTAAACACTACAATATGTCAAAGGCCTGCACGGTAAAGCGATGTATAGAGTTATTTGTTGGGATCATTGCTATGCCAAAAATACTTAATAATAAGATTGATCGTTCTAATTTGAATTTATTTTTCTTAACAGACATTATCAATAGAAAGTAAATCTTAATAATTGCACTAGTTGCAAACAAAATAATTGAGAATACTTACTAATTCATATTTTGATTTTGACACAGCATCTTTTTATTTAATTATCACTGTTTTTTTTTATATTAAGCTCGCCAAATTGACGTCGCCACTGATGAAAAGCCGTAGCGCATCTAGAGATGAGAGAAGAGGGCCTTTACAGTCCGTGAGACTCCTGACAGTGATCCTCAAGTTGGCGGGAACCCGGGAGCGTAAGATGAGAGAAACACGTGTGGCGGGCAGGTCGTTTCAGGTTTTTATAGTTATACAGAGGAACGATCTTTTGAAACGCTCAGTTTTGGCGAAGATTCTCTCCACTGTGTATGAGTGGCACCCCTGCCCGGCACACGTTGTTCGGGGGGATCGGAGAGGAGAGGGTGGGATCAGGTTGAATTTGAAATGATATTCAGAACATTCGCCGTGATACATTCGGTAGAAGGCAGCCAAAGACTCTATGGTTCTTCACTGCGCTAATGGTTCGAGGCCTCCCGTCTCCTCAGGACAACCACGTCTCTGCACAGCGTCAAGTGCGTCTAGTAAATACCTCGCGGAGTCATCCCAAAGGTGTCAACATTATTCGAAGAAGAGGTGAATCTGCGTCTTAGATACAAACATCTCTGGTGTGGCGTGAATTACCGCCTCGCCTTATTGAGGCCAGCCCAATATTATACAACTCTCTACGTCGTTTTTGTGATTGTGCTCACGCCGGACGTATTATACCGAGGATCTCTAGGTTGTTTTTAGTAGAACCGTAATGTTCTGAAAAGCGGGTAGGGGTAGGAATGGGGACATAGCTGTAAACGCACACGCTAGTGTTTTTCTGGCATTGAACTCAACCAGGTTGTCTGAACCCCATTCGGCAATGTGACCCAGGTCCCGGTCGAGATCCGCCACGAGTTGCCGTCTCTTTTCTCCACGTCGCGTTGCCTTCCAGCGGATGGGAAGGCCGGAATAGCTCCCAAGCAGAGTACACGTCCGCATAACGATGAATGCACCCAAGGGACAGCATGTCGTTGACATGCAGGAGAAAGAGAGTTGGGGATAATACCGATCCCTGTGGTACTCTGGTATTTACCTGCAAAAAGCAGGAAGCGTGGCCATAAAATAAAATATATTTATTTTTTTATTTATTTTATTTTACAGCAT
Source organism: Miltochrista miniata (assembly GCA_933228765.1). Classification (NCBI taxonomy): domain Eukaryota; kingdom Metazoa; phylum Arthropoda; class Insecta; order Lepidoptera; family Erebidae; genus Miltochrista; species Miltochrista miniata. The sequence goes on from OW121758.1 coordinate 26,750,377, forward strand.
GTCGTGGATATGCAGGAGAAAGAGAGTTGGGGATAATAGCGATCCCTGTGGTACTCTGGTATTTACCTGCAAAAAGCAGGAAGCGTGGCCAACACAGAGAACCCGTATACGTCGCCCGTGCAGGAAGCTGGCCAACCAGCGGCACAACTGAGGCGATAGACCATAAGCCGGCAGCTTGGAAAGAAGCGACGCAAGCCATACTCTATCATAGACTTTAGCGATGTCTGGGCTAATAGCCAGAGATTCGCTGTGTCTCTCCATAGCCTCGCCACAAGTGTGTGTTATGTACGCCAGGAGATCACCCATTGATCGTTTCGGCCTAAAGCCACTAGAACTACTAGTAGGCTTGTATCCTAGCAGGGAAACACAAGTACGACTGATCGTCAGGGCGGCATATTTGCGTCTCCGTTAGGAACATCACAGCCGGCTGTGTCGTGTTTAGATGGTAAAGGACGATGTCGAGGTTGGCCTGGAGTCCGCGGATGTTTGTGAGCTCCACCTCGAACAGAGCGTTTCAGGGATTAGTCGCAGCGGCCACTGTGATACCTCTTTTTTATTTTTGCGCTGCCATGATATTTGGGAAATGAAGGGAGACGTGAAGACGGTGCGATATTTGCTAAAGCAGTTAGTGACAAGGCGTATAGATTAGCTTCATCTATGGCTGTGTGGTGTGGTGAGACGGAAGCCGACCCGCGTTTTTACGGATCTCCCTCACCGTCCGCTACACTAGAATCCATTTGGCGCCTACTGGTCCCCCCTGCTACATCATACTGTGCAACTGCTGAACCCCGAACGCAACCCCAGCTGCACGGTGGTTCCTAAATAAATACGCAGATCCTCGTTAGTTGCAAACAGGTGCACCTCATGCAGGTGAGGTCGCTTGAAACAATCTGAGCTTATGATCCGAGGACGGTTCTAGGATACTTCTTTTGATCTCGATATTTTGCGCGGTTCCTTTGGGAGAGGGGACGAAAGAGAAAATGATTTTTCAGTTGTAATTTCTCAATGTGTGATCCGATTTTAAATATTTTTTCGTGTTAGAAAAGGAGTACTTTAAGAATAGCTCCACACAAGTTTCAATAGTGAGGGTTTTGTAGTTCAGAAATTAGAGACATCTCAACTTTAGCTAAACCTAGAATTCAAGGGTTCCTTTTATTGTAAACTGGCGTGTTTTTTTAGCCATAAATAAGCTTAAAGACTAGCTTAAAGTAAACAGGGCAGTTTCACAAGTTCCTAGGAGTCTGATGAAGAAATACCTCTCTTTTCATAGACCTTATGTGACGTAATCGAAGTTGCGAGGGTCAGCTAGTAAATAAATGAAAATCATTTTCTGATTTCACACTTCCTAACTCAGTTGGGGTCGGCTTTCTAGTCTAAGTATGATGCTGCTGAACTTCGATATTTTCCGTGATGCAACTGCCATCTGACCTCCACAACCAAATTGGCGAAATCATAGTTCTGTAGTTAGACTAAGGTCCGACCTTTGAGGGCTCCAACTACCCGTAACGACTGCCATTGGTGTTGTATGGCAACCCACCTAGATGGTATGCGGACCATAGGGTATGAGAACCGACAGCTTAACGTGCTCTCCGAGGCACTACCAGACCACCCAAGTAACACAGACGCTGAATAAAGATCGAGTAAGAGCAATGTCAAGAGCATTAAGCTGAATACTAAGCTGAATAACGTCTGAGTAACCGTCTATTCAGCTGTTACTCAAGCAAAAAGGGCCCCAATTTTGAATGCTTAACACTGAATAACATCTGAACAACATCTGTGTAGGAGCTTAATAACGGTACAATTAGCTTAATAACTTTGGAATAGCAGGTCACATTGCTATTATTAAGCTCTTATAACAGAGTTATTCAGCTTATTCGAATTGGTTATGCTATTCAGAAGTTAATAAGCAATTAAATAATTTTTCACATTTATGCAAACAATATTCATACAAATTGTTAAATTAAAGTATTTGATTGGAATAAATATTATAATGTCCATGTCAAAATGTAAGTGTTATGATTTGACAAGGTGCATAAAATTTATTTATTATAGTATTTTGTAATTAAAGTTTGAGGTCTGCTTATAGTTAATTTGTTAGTGCGCAAGTAATTTTGTCGTGAATAGTATGTGTTTTATTTCATTACTGATTACGCGCCGCGTGAATAATCAAGATAACTGAAAGTAAATAGTATTAAAATACATACTAGGTCTGACAAAAGTACTTAATTGTGACGAAATAGCTAATGATAGCAATTTTAATCCTACAAAATAACATGAATCGAGTTGAAAATGTAGCAGTTGTAAGATTCAGCGTTTTGGTGATCCCGGAAATTCCTTGTGGGCATAAATTAAAAAGATTTTTAATGGCGGTCGATGTTTTGATTTATATTGCTAAATAAAAGTGCACACATGTCTTTTTACTAAGCTATAACTTGAAAAAGTTTAGTCTCATCGCACTAACTTCTGAATAACAATTATATAGTTACACATTTCTACATTACTCAGATTTTTAGGGTTCTCTAATCGAACGAATAAAAATCTTTTATGTGGAATTCCTTGTTGATTACATTTAAAATTAAGCATCTTCATTTTGATGATAAAATCAATAGTAGGTAATTTGTAAAAATGCTGTCTGAAAAATTAAGCTATGGGCGCTATAACAATACCAATGTCGTCTCCAATTTGAATAAGTTAGTTTCAAATTCTCTATTATACAGAAAAAAGCTTAATAAAAGCATAAATAATACTGTTTATTCAGCAGCTGAATAATTAGTAAGACATAGAATCTTATTCAGTTTAAAGATAAAATAAAAACAATTATTCAGAAAGTGATACTTTATTCAGAAAATAGCTGTTTCAAACGCTACTAGCTTAGTATTGCTTTAATAATAGCAATACAGGTTATGGTTATTCAGATAAATGCTGCCGACGGGGCTGTTTTTCAGATTTATGACACCTGGAATGCGTAAAGCTAAATAATGTCTGTATAATAATCTTACGGTGATTGGTTATTAAGCCTAAAGAAGGGAAGGACAGAAATACAGAATTTATTAAGCATTAAGAATTTTAAGGGTCCGAACTCAATCCGATTCAGCATTTAGCTATTCCCAATGCTCTTATACAAACTATATTCATCTTTGAACTGTAAAATGTTCTAAATGTGTACTGTTATCTTGCTTACGTGTTACTTGGGCAATTCAAATACTCGTATTCATGCACATAATTATTTGCACTAAGCGGATATCGATTGACGCCTGAACAATGCTTCCAAATTAAGCAAATTTATTTTGAAAATCATGGTTCTGTCCGAAATACGTATCGCGATTTTCATAAGCGAATTTTGTTTAGCGGTGCAGCTCACTTTTGGTTGAATGGATACGTCAATAAACAAAACTGCCATATTTGGGGTGATGATAATCCTCAAGTGTATGTTGAGACACCGTTACATCCAGAAAAACTGAATGTGTGGTGTGTTTTATGGGCTGGTGGAATAATTCGTCCGTACTTCTTTAGAAACGATGCTGACCAGAACGTTACAGTCAATCGTGACTGCTATAGAGCTATGATTACTGACTTTTTCGTTCATCAATTGAACAACCATGATGTGCAGGAGTAGTGGTTGCAACAAGACGGCGCAACATGTCACATAGCTCGTGCCACAATTGATTTATTGAAGGAAACGTTTGGTTACCGCATAGTTTCACGTTTTGGACCCGTAGGTTGGCCTCCAGTGTCGTGCGATTTTACGCCACTTGACTATTTTCTGTGGAGATATGTGAAGTCGCTTGTCTACGCAAATAAGCCCGAAACGATTGACTACTTGGAGGACAACATTCGGCGCGTTATTGCCGATATACGGCCACAAATGTTGGGAAAGTCATCGAAAATTGGACCTCTAGATTAGACTACGTCCGAGCCAGCCGTGGCGGTTATATGCCAGAAATCATATTTAAACTATAATGCCAGAAGATTTTCTTTCGAATAAAGTCATTTTCATATCAATAAAAACAATCACCTTCGTTTTATTCCATTTCAAAGTTCTATACCTCTAAAAAAAACACCCTTTATATGGAAGGCAAAATCACTAAAACCGTTCCCCATCAAAACAGCACGTAGACAAAATATACTAAATCGCCATGCTAATCAGCTTCTACGTAAAGCAAATTTACTTTGCTACGTTATCAACTAGTAGTTACGGCCGGCAAAAAATACTAAAGCGACATCAATGATTCAACATCAGCATTTTAAGTTGCTAAACAAGGTTTAATTAGCTGGTGTCAGAGCATGAAAAAAACTGAAGTGACAACTACTAAAAATTAATCATAACTTGTACTACGTAAGTACTTGTCACAAATTCAAAATGATGAAAAATCTCCTTATTTTGAAGTGCTAAAGCGCCCAAAAAGTGCTCAGATCAATACGAAACCTAGACCAATCGACGCAGAAAAAAAAACCTTTCCAACGATATATATAACTCATTTTGGCCAAAATGGCGCTTTAGTATTATTGGCTTTCCAGTGACGATATGTAAATGACCTACCACAAGCAGTAAAGCATCAATGTATAATGTTTGCGGATGATACCACAATAAAAATTTGTTGCAACAAAGATCAAAATGTTAGCGAGGAGATTAGTGGTACATTGAATAATGTGATTAAGTGGTTAAATGTCAATAAACTTAAAATAAATATTTCGAAAACAAATATAATTCACTTTAAAACATTCAAGAGTAAATCTATACCCATCAATGTTTCCTATGACAATAATGCTCTGGAACAGGTACAAAGTACAAAGTTTCTAGGAGTAATATTGGATCAGCACTTTACATGGAAGAACCACATAGAGCTTGTTAATAATAGAGTTAATAGATTTGTATTTGCTTTGAAAAAGGTTAAAGACATTACTTCCAGACGTACTTCCGTAATGATTTATCATGCCTATATCTGCTCGGTAATCCGATATGGTATAATTGCGTGGGGTAATTCAACTGAATTGCCAAGAATTTTTATAGCCCAGAAAAAATGTATCCGTGCAATGTATAGCGTAGACTGGAGTGATTCTTGTAGGCCACTGTTTAGGTCACACAGCCTATTAACAGTTCCATGTATTTATATTTTAGAAATTGCAAAGTTTGTTAAGGGTAATCAGACGTTGTTTGAAGCCAGAGACAATGCAAATAAAAGGAAAGTCACACATCTAGATCTAACCATGCCAGTTCCAAAATTGGAGTTATTTCGCAAAAGCTGTGTCTACATGGCTCCCTTGATTTATAACTCTTTGCCAAAAACAATAACTCCTCTCCCGTTCAAAAAATTCTGTCTTGTACTACGACAGTGGTTAGTAGAGGAATCTTATTATTCGATTGACGAATTTCTGAAGAAAAACCCCTGCAAGTTTTATAATTCTGGTTATTAAATTATGCTTTGATATATATTGATTCTTTCTTTTTAATTAATTTTACTTTATTTTGACATGTGACTATATGAATGAATTAAGTGTGACCTAATAATTGTGCAATGAGTGTATAGAATTCGTAATGTATTAAAATTAAAATTTGTTTTGTGATTGGTAATTGCAGGACATTCTATATTGAATATTTAATTTTGACATTGTATAAAAAATGAATAAAATAATGCACTATTAGACATGTGACATGGATAATATTATAATGTAATGTGAAAAATTAAATACCTATTATGTACCTAGCATTAAGTTTAAGTTTGCATGCTATCAATACATATAATAAAATCGTAACAGGTCGCTGTCTGTACATGGAAGATAAATAAGAAAAAATATTATAGGGGGGCTTTATGAACGCAATAGAACCCAAAACAATGATTTTTAGAATTTTTGTCTGTTTGTCTGTATGTCTGTATGTCTGTATGTCTGTATATCTGTTTGTCTGTACGGTTGTGCACGCTAATCTCAGTAACCGCTCAACCGATTGCAATGCGGTTTTTTGTATTGTGTTGAGGTTTGCTCCAGTTAACATTTAGCGTTTGTTTTATGTAAATCGGTTTAGAAATAAAAGAGTTATAACACTTTTAAGAATCAGATATTTTGAAAATTTTAATTGTAGGGGTTTCTTTGAATGTGAGTGAACCTAAACTGGCGTGTTGGCTTAATCATAAAAGAGCTTAATGATTAAGACTATTTTTAAACAATTCAGTCCGCGCCGAAGGCGTGGACTGAATTGTTTTAAAAATAGACTTAATCATTAAGCTCTTTTATGATTAAGCAAACAGGGCAGTTTCAGACGCTGCTTGATGACTCTGATGAAGAAATACCTTTCCTTTCATACACCTGATGTGACGTAAACGAAGTTGCGGGCTCAGCTAGTACCTAATATATGGCTAAATGGGCCTGTGCTATGTAAAACTCAATATCATGTTATATGTACCCCATTTATGGCAAATAAATAATTATTCTATTCTAACTTTGGAACGGAAACGTAAAATGGCTATGGGACGATATTCATCAAAGGATGTAGGATTAGGCTTCTTGGGAATGGGAATAATCTGCGCCTCCTTCCACGTTGTTTGAAATACACTGGAAGTTAAAGAGTAGTACATGGCGTAAGATAGGAAGGATTACATCCAGAATAGGCACGACCAAGTTACGACTCAGGCAGTCACTGCCTGCGTTAGAGATAATCGACATTATGCAAAGATATTGTAAAGTATTTGCTTTACTAGTTTGATCGTAACTCGAAGACGAACAGAAATATTGATTTTGTGAATCAATATAACGAGTCGAGTGGATCGTTTTTGGAATATCCTGTTGTTTAAGTTTTCCAACTCCTAGTGTTTTCAGAAACTTCTATGTTTTCGCAGGGTCCCCGTTCTGGATCGATTGTGCTTTCCTTTTAGCTATCACGGATTTTATTTCGGTGGTAAGTCAAGGTGATGGCACGTGTCGCACTCTTACCGCCCGTATTGGAGCATGAAGATTATATAATTCTACTACCTTATTTGTTAGAATACTTACCTTCTCTTCGACACTATCGGTTGAGAAGAGTGAGCTCCCATCTATATTTGAAGCATCCTCTCGCAGCTTATTTAGGTAGCTTAAGATGGACATGAAACATATAGGTTATATTACATAAGGGCAGTTTAGGTGTAGATATTAAGCGATACATACAGACTACATACATACATACATGCCTACATACATACTTTCTTACATACCTACATAAATACATAGGTACATACATGCATACATACCTGCATTTAAATACACATATACCTAAATACATACTTTCATAGAGATTATTATAGATATAACAAACAACAATTTCAATGTGAAGACATTAATTTTATTTGACACTAACAATTTAGAGTAGAAATTAAAAGAGTCAAATAATATAGTTTCACCATTTGCTTAAAGTTATCCAGAGTCTGAAACCGCACAGCGTGAACAGTGAATGATTTGTCATAAAAAGTGGTCGAATGGGTAGGTACAGTTTGTCTATAAAGTCGTGAAATTAAATGAGGGCGCTGCTGAATGCATGTATGCAACCCTATATAGTACGATCAAAATGATTTTGATACGAGGAGTTCGTTCCGAGTAAAATCTTACTAATATTATAAATGCGACAGTTTGTGAGTGTGGATGTTTATTACTCTTACACGCTCGAACGGTTAAAGGGATCTGGCTGAAATTTGGTACAGGGATACATTATAATCTGGAATAACAATGGCTACTTTTTATTCCGGGAATAAGTTCTTACGGGAAGCGGGAACGGGAACAATACAAATATTATAAATGCGAAAGCTTATGAGTGTGGATGTGAGACTCTTTCACGCTCGAACAGTTGAACTGATCTGGCTGAAATTTGGTACAGGGATACATTATAGTCTGGAATAACACATAGGCTACTTTTCATCCCGGGAATAAGTTCCTACGGGAAGCGGGAACGAGAACAAATTCGACACGGGCGAAGCTGCGGGCATCAGCTAGTGAGTTAATAAATAAAACACATTATACATTTTTAATTTTGTTTCTGTTTTATTGAATCAGATACAGAATAAAGTTATTGAACCAGATCCAGAAGCCCCGGTCTAATAGCGTCTTACAAGCCACCAGCAGGTGCCTAGCAGTCCCAATTGCTTTGCCACAATCATGTAATTACATGTTTTATCTGTAACTTTCCCCCATCTGACAAGGATTTTTTTGGCGCAGTGCTCAAATATTAAAATCGTCTATTTCTTTCTTTGCCGACCTTTTCTGTGTTTACCAGGAGTTTCAAACTTTCCTTCATTATTAAAACCTTCGTTAACTATTCGCCTAACTGTACTCTCTGATTTTCCTGAAAAGAGTAAAAAAAGAAAATTAATTACATATTGGAAACAAACTATTGACATGAAGCAATTAATTCAAAATAAAAATTGATAGAAAACCAGATTGAACTGAGTATCAAAAATGTAGGTCGTACTATAAAATAACCATGTTGTTCTAACCACTGACTTACATTATAGGTAGATTGTAAGTTTAAGATTCTAACCTAAAAATATGCAAACAATGCCTTTTTTTTGTCTCCAAATCGTAAATTCAGTAAATTTGTAACTTCAGACAGATTCAAAACAAACAATAACACGATTACATACCCACCAAAGATGCTGTTCGCTCATAAATATCCTCAAAATCCCACAACAATTGTCCAGATTGGTACTCCGCGAAACATCACTGGAAAACTATAAAAATCACTTCCTGTGCACCACTCCGATTTTCTTTACTCATTTCTCAAACCTTTATGCGTAGTTTGGTCTCAATTTGTTGCAGTTTAATCCAAACATTAAAGTTACGTGAGAGAGTAAACGAAATTCGACGATAGCATTGACAACTGACGTACATAATATATGTTTCTTGTTGCCAGTGTTGCAGTGTTGCAGTGTACACATAACTATTTTTAGTTCCTCAAACATTCATTTCACGACTTTATAGACAAACTGTACTGCAAGTTCCAAAGATTTTGACGACCTCAGGGATCGTGAATGTGTGTCATTTAGGAAAATAAATCATTCTTTGAGATAAGTCGGAGAACGTGGATTGAACTGTATACTGTAAAGTGTAGAAAGCATATGAGCAAGAACCATAGTAAATATTGCGTACTGCATAGTTATAGCACAGTATTACGAGAAAGATAGTTTACAGAACACCAAGTCCGAAGGCCAAGTATAAGTAAACCTATCTAATTACAACTTCCCAAGAAAAACACAATTTGTTCTATCGTGTTCATTCAATATTGAGAGTCATTACTATGTGCATAATTGTTCACTCATCGTTGAACCCGATTCTTTGTGAAAAGCGGCCTTTGTACCACTCTGTTAGAACTGTTAAAACAATCTTGATATAAATTGGTTTAAAGAGTATTACGTTCGTGGAATTGTTCGTTTTGTGAGTACATACATACATACATTATGGTCACGCCTTTATCCCGTAAGGGGTAGGCAGAGGCATATTATATGCCCACATTTCACCTTTGTATATTTTGTCCCACGTAATATGTGGTGAGCCGTATTGCCGTGTTTAAGTGGACAGGCGCAGGTTGTGACTGCCTGCTGTTGAAAATAAAGCCTTCAACTTAGCTTAACGACAGCCATTTTACTGGTAACCGGGACCAACGGCTTAACGTGCCTTCCGAAGCACGGAAACGCTCAAATAAATGTCACAAAGTGATCACACGGATGGTCACCCATCCATGGACCGGCCATAGTGAAAGTTGCTTACTGCAGTGATCGTTTACAGAACACTGAGTCCGCGGGCCACGAGCGCTTCCGCTTTTGTGAGTAAATCGCTTGAATCTCCACTTGCTTGTCTGCCTCGCTGGCGCATTCAGTAGTGTTGCTTGACTGCATGCCGCGCTGCGGTCCAAATATATGTGTGATCCAGAAATGGAGTTAGGGTATAATACGAATGTTTTTTTTTTAAATATATTAGTATGTCTGTCAGTCGTCTTCCCATAGCACAAGCTTATATTACTTAGTTTAATTTGGGCTAGATGATGTTGTGTAAGAATGTCTACTAGTATTTATTATTTATTTCCTTAGTAGGCTAAGGCCACACTGTAATTGTCAGCAGTTGTGACTTGTTACTAACAGACGCATTACGTACTATCATAGCGGCCACATTGCGTGGGACGCACCTAGATGCTTGAAGACTAAGTCAAGTCGCTTGACTGTTCGCAACGATCTAGGTCAATATAGTACAAAATAATAAGTTAAAAAAGAAACTACGGTACTTCACTGCGTCAACAGGTTGAGGATTTCCATCACCTCAGGAAAATCAATGATTCGGAAAGCTGATCTCTGCATAGCGTCAAGCGCTTCTAATAAGTATCTCGCGCAGTCATCCCAAAGTTGAGAACAGTCACTCGACGCAGGGATATCTCTGCTTTCCGATTCAATTGAACTGTCAGTAGTATGTGATATCTAAGGACGTGCTTCCTGGGGCTTTAGTCGGTAAAAGTTCGTCATAGCATCCATGAGGAATTTCCACACGTAAAAATATGATGGTGATATGGTTTAAGTATATGTAAATGATTTCATACTTAGAAGTCTAACCTAAAAAAAGATTAGAGGAATTGCAATACAATCGGGAATAACGTACGTATTATTAAACAAGATGGTTTTAAAATCATGGAATGCTCTGCACGAGTTTCCCTCCACTTGCAGCCCCGGAATTTTAAGCTAAAGGATCTGGACAAAAGTTTTACGTAAATAAGTTCTTAAATATTTCTTAGTACCTATGCAAACCGCATTATTAAACATAGATATCTCCAAAGCAAACACTTGCTTACAAATCACACAAATATTTATTTCGACCCGGGTCTCGAACCCAAAATAAAATAAAATAAATAAAATAAATCAAAATTTATTCCCTTTGAAATTTTTAAAAAAAATATTTAGGTTCGTCAAAATTTTTGTGACTCTACCGGGGGTTCGGAAATGCTACAGACTGAGAAGAACACCCCAAGAAACTCAGTCCGGTCCCTCTTATTCATCTTAGTATCTAATGCAGTTTTTTAAATGTAGAAAGGAGCAATTCGTGTCACTGCCAGGCAGTCTTGTCTTCTAGAAAGTCTTTAATGCTATAATAAGCTTTCTGGCACAATTTAAGTTATACTAGTTTTTTAAATTTATTAACTGACAAACCTGTTATGGCTGTCGGCAATGTATTGTACATTCGAATACAATTGCCCGCAAAAGAATTGCTTATTTTATAAAGCCTAAATCTAGGTACAGCCAATTTATTCTTATTTCTTAAGTTTAGGTTATGGATATCACTATTTTTAATAAATTTACTGTTATTTTTATGAGTATATAATAAGTTTTCATATATGTACTGTGAATACACAGTAAGGATGTTGATATCCTTAAACTTTTCTCTTAATGACTCCCGAAACCCCATATCATAGATAGCCCGGACAGCCCTTTTCTGCAACACAAAGATACATTCGATGTCGGCAGCGTTACCCCATAATAGTATGCCATAGGTCATGACACTGTGGAAATAGCTAAAGTAGACGCGCTGTTCTAATGTCTGTCAGTTGTCGGATCTTTTTAACGGCATAGGCTGCAGAGCTTAGTCTGCCCGAGACTTTCCCGACATGAGGCCCCCACTGCAAGTGCGAGTCTAACTTTATGCCCAGAAAGACAGTTTCATCGACCAATTCTACTTGATCATCCCTAATCTTAATACTGGTGTTAACGAGCCTAACATTTAGCAAGGTGAATCTAATACATTTTGTTTTAGTTTCATTTAACAATAAATTATTTGCGTTAAACCAGTGGACTACCCTAGAGAGGGCATTGTTTACTTCCATTTATGTACACCAAAAATAGAAAAGGTCCCAGAATTGAACCCTGAGGCACCCCCATTGTTACGGCAGAACCATTTGACTGTTTACCATTTATAACTACTCTCTGTACTCTATCTCTAAGGTAAGAATTAATTAAATCCAAGGCAGTTCCAAGGATTCCATAATGATCAAGTTTTTGAATTAAAGTCTGATGCTGGACGCAATCGAAGGCCTTAGATAAGTCGCAGAATACACCATAAGCATCATACGACTCCTCCCAGGCCTCATATATACACTCTAACAATTTGATTCCAGCATCCGTGGTAGACCGACCGCGCGTGAAACCGAATTGTTTAGTATGGAATAGTTTATTTGTATTAAAATGATTTTGCATTTGATTAAGCATTACTTTTTCAAAGATTTTACTAAACGTGGGTAGTACAGAAATAGGACGAAAATTGGACGGATCTGATCGTGATAGGCTACTTTTTATCCCGGGAAAATGTTCCCACGGAAAGCGGGAACGGGAACCCAATTTCACGCGGGCGAAGCCGCGCGCATCAGCTAGTACATAATACATGCACACGGACTTTTATACTGAGATTCCATTGCGTGGTTCCATGATGGAACTACTGGGATTTTTTTGTCCCAGTAGTTCCATAGAACTTTTTATACACGAGAAAATTAATCCTAATAGTTCCAGTACAGTTACAATCACAATAACATTCACCCATTTATTTGCAACTAGCTAATGCGCGCGGCTTCGCCCGCGTGACATTTGGTTCCCGTTCCCGCTTCCCATGAGAACATATTCCCGGGATGAAATGCAGCCTATGTGTTATTCCAGACTATAGTCTACTCCGGTTCCAAATTTCAGAACGATCCGTTCAGCTGTTGGAGCGTGATTGAGTAACAAACATCTAAGCATCCAAACATCTTCACAAACTTTCACATTAATAATATTAGTAGGATTAGTAGGATGTTGAAATTCTTAAATATTCTACTTTTATTTGCAAATGAAGATCGACAAAACAAATGACGCTCGAATAAAGAAATGAAGATCGGCAAAACAAATGAAGATCACTAAACAAATGACGGTCGGATAAACAAATGAAGATCGACAAAACAAACGACTCGACGGTCGAAAAAACATATGTAGATCAATAAAACAAAAGACTAAGGTAAATGCAGGTATTACCGACCCTGTTAAGACAATTTTAAAATCGATGATAGTTATTAAGAATGGTGATTGAGTTTACACCCAATGTTTTGTTTTTATATGAAAATTTATTTTGTCTTGTTTATGTTTAAAGCCCTAAATTGCCCTTAAACACAATACTCATAAATTAAAAAAATAATTAACTGAACAAGTCCATTGTTTGTATTACCGACCCATGCGAAAGGCTATGAAGCTATTTACCGATTTTTATGAACCTATTACCGACTGTTAAAAACAAGAAGAATGTATAGGCAGGTATTTTGTTTGAATAAGAAGTAGTATTAGAAGAAGTTTTGTAGAAAGTCATATAGGTTTGCTCAAAGTCCTTTCTTACTACCTTTCATACACTTTCATACTATAGTTCATAGGAAAAGTCACTTAGATACTCTGGTGTATGCTGTTTGACTGAGACATTATGTTGCAAAAGGGATTTTATGATTTTTTTATCATCAAATACTTTTGTTTAATAATAAGCTATCATTTCATTTAACTAGTGTAATATTACATAAACGATCAGGATTTGTATAGAATCGGCAATAGCTGCCCGTACTTGCTATTATCGACTCATATAGATCGGTAATAGTTGATATAATACACAATTACCAAATTGTATGGCCGACTCATAAAAGAATGATTATATGTATTTATTTGATTTTTGTAGCCATTGCAGAGATTTTAAATAAATAGTGTTGCAAATAATATGAATTAATACAAACATTGTAATGCAATAAAAAGTAATTTTATAATGCTCCTTTATAATGACAATGGATGATTAAAGTTGTATTTCGTAGTAAACATGAAACGATAAAATAAGAAAACTAGACCAAATAGTATATATCGGTAATTGTGTGTTACAAAGGCTGACTGTATTAGATTAAGATGTCATATTAAAATAATTGCTTTATTGTCACATATCGACGAGAAAAAGGTAAAACAAAATTTAATATGCATCGCAATCACCGACCCATGAGTCGGCAATAGCTGCTACTATTAAAATCACTGAAAGTATTACCGCTCTATTTCAATGTGAAGTTTTATAATATTTAATTAATTAAATTTTATGAAATACTCTAAGAAATTAAGACCTCACATCTAAATGAACACATTCAATAATACAGAACAATCATAGGTTTCATACATTTCTTTAAAAAGTGTTAAACGAAGTTTTGATGTGCTTATCTGTAAGAACAAGGATTTGTACCACCAGATCGGCAAGTTCACTATCGTCATAGAAACAAACGAATTTCGTCTCTTTCCCGGAATATCACGCACACTAACGTAAGTATTTGCGACACTCAATGAACAAATGTGCGTATCTCGTCAAATGTCTCTAGCATAAACTGTTCCAGTAACGTAAAAATTGCAGGTTAATGGAATGGATCGGTAATACCTGCGAATTTTCGATGGGTCGTTAATAGCTGCGTTTACCTTATAAGCAATTGGATAAGATCAAAAAATACTTGCAGTCATATTTTGTAATCTATTTTTTGAATGGCAATCACATGATTGCCATTCAAAAAATAGATGCAAGCAAATCTCGACTTTAATGACCTTTCTCTCAAATCGTGCTTTTAGGCGTTTATAGACTTCACTGATCACGAATATGTAAAAATTTAATAAATATTATTCATGTTCATAAGGTTGAGAATTGCTTGCACCTATTTTTTTGAATGGTTATAGCATCTAGATTACAAAATAAGGTGCAAGCAAATTTCAACCTTATGAACATGAATAATATTTATTAAATTTTTACATATTCGTGATCAGTGAAGTCTATAAACGCCTAAAAGCACATTTTTAGAGAAAAGTCATTAAGGTCGAGATTTGCGTGCACCTATTTTTTTTAATGGCAATCGCATCTAGATTACAAAATATGGCTGCTAGTACATAATTTTCGACCTTATCAACTTGCTTATAGTCTTTTGATTTATTGATCTGCATATGTTTCTTCGATCGTCATTTGCTTAACCAACCGTCATTTGTTTTGCCGGTCGTCATTTGTTTATCCGACCGTCATTTGTTTTGCCGTTCGTCATTTGTTTATCCGACTGTCATTTGTTTTGTCGATCGTCATTAGTTTATCCGACCGTCATTTGTTTTGTCGATCTTCATTTGTTTCGCCGATCTTCATTTTTTTCGCCGATCTTAATTTGTTTTTTCGATCTCCATTTGCTACCGATATGAAAATTAATTCACTACTTAACTGTACTTTTATTCGTGTAATGGAACTACTGGGACACAACAACATAAGATAACAGTTCCTTGGAACTACTGGGATAAAAAATCCCAGTAATTCCATCATGGAACTACGCAATGGAACTACTGGGATACGGCGTGATCAGGAAAATGCAAAGAGAAATTTCTTAATATTTCTAAGAAAATGAATTTAAATAAACGGATCTTTATTTGATCTTTCATAAACTAGCGATTTGTATTTTTAAAAGAAATATTTAACCCTTTCATTTTATTCTCCCTCCGCCAATAAGCAGGCTATGACAACAATTTCTTCCATAGCTCACTGTCACAATACCACTAACTGTACCGTTTCACACACGTGTGTTTGTTCACACCAGAGTGCAGAGGTAAAAGAAACTGCAAAAATAGTTGGCAATACCAAAGATTTGCTTACCGCGCGTACGGCGCGTATGTGCGAGGCTATCAGGAAATGCGGCGCGTACGGCGCGTGCGGCGCGTACGGTGCTGACAAATGTGCGATCAGCTTTATGTTCCATTTAGAATGACGTCACACTGCTAACCATACATTGTCATTCAAACTAAACGTTTAGGTGTAAAAAAATTCACAGCAATAAAATTGAGTTACAGAATTCCACCCGAACAAACAAAGTTACACACCAGAAAGCTTTAAAAAAAATGTGAAAAAACACGCCAAGTTCTATTCGGACGGAGGGTTTCGTCCCAAAAATGTCAAAACATCATGTTTCTTCTATGGGAGGCTCTTTAAATATATTTTTCGGAAATTAGGGTCCAGTTTTTACCTTTTTGGTTACGGTAACCCAAAAGGGACCAATAACTGCAGACTGTACACATAACTACAGTCTATACACCTCTGAGTATATCGGCATTGCTGGTAGAGGCCCTACCACAGTTTGCCATATTCAAATGGAATAAAACAATTCTGACTATTGAATGTTATTTCAACTTATTTCTTTTTCCATTGTTGTTTGTAAAATTCTCTGTCATTCGGAAAATATACTATTGATTTTGGTACGAAACAAAAGGTGTCAACGAAACGCTATTATGAAGGCTCGGCCGTCATGTCGGTCTGTCTTCCCGCCCTTTATTCTAAAGGTCATCTTTTGAAACATAGCAAGAAAATACTTGTCATTTTCAGTGGATTGCGAAAATGATTTCCCGATTGCTTTTATAAATGAAATATAGAGTCTCAGAATACAAAATTTGAGTCATCATCTTAGTAAATTGACGTCCGCCCAGCAGTCTCTAAAGCTCATCACTAATACCACAACATACTGTCTTGCAGTCTTGCATTGAGTTTTGTAGTCGTATCCTGCCCACTGCCACTGGAACCGATTTCGTTTTAATTTAACATAATAATATTGCGATGTTTCACATCTACCAGGCGTCCCATGACGGCTCACTTTTTTTATTATATCGGTGTTTCGGGTGCTTGCTACCACTTAAGCTCATTACGAATTCGACCACCACTCTAAAGACATTGAGTAATCTTTGACGAATGATGTTACGAAGTATGTGTAGAACAGTTTCCTTTGTCGCTGAATATATTAAATTATCAAAGGACAGGGAACAAATTACGTTTTCTATCCTCTTACAGGCAGACAGCTAGGTAGATGTATTTGAAACTAAGGTGATCCCGTACAAATGAATAAATTTAATCTACAAAGAGACTGGGCAGAATTGAAAAAAGTTACCGAAAGCCAATGTTAAAAAATAGTATATTTATCTACCACAAAAAACGGAAGAGACAAGCATCCGTCACTAAAAATTAAAAGAGGAAGGTATCTTTATGAGTCTTTAATAATTCATTTAAAGTAACGTACGGGCTAGGGGATACTTAATGGCTCTACCATTAAGTAAAAATCGTCACATAACTAGGAAGCTATGTGTAATTTTTTTTGAATTTTTTGTAAAAGCACAATTTTTTTAAATATGTAAATGCTCTATTTAGGACTTTTAACCCCATAGAAGGGTCAGACTACCGACTTAGACTTAGTTGGGGCGAATCACCGTGGTTGTTTCCACGGTGATTCGCCCCAACTAAATTGCAAGAACCGAAGTCTCTACGGACTCTGTGTTCTACGCCCACAGTTTACCAGTTTGCATAGGAACCCTCCAAATCTATTTGTATGAAATTGAATCCACCAAACATAACACCCGATCGACTGCACCAAATTATTATTATTTGTTTGTGTTTGTTATACGTAGGACATGATTTGTATAGAGAAATAAAAAACAAAATAAGAGCGATTATTCCGAACCTGACACCGGCTTATTACGTATAAAACAGCGATCAGCGATAATTGCGCAATCATTGCGCGATTTATCGCTGGTTGCAGAAAAAAATTGTATTACGTAAAATTCTATCGCGAATCGTTCGCTAACCTTTACGTTGCACTTATCACTACGAAACTAGCGCCATAAACAATTACGTGGCGATCACTGAAAACTGGGAACTGTCACATCTGTTGGGCATTTTATTAGTGTATTTGTGTACTGCGAGACCACTTTTATTTTTGCGGAGTTTTGAAGTTTAACTAACATTAGTGCATAGTAAAAGTTGCGGAAATATTTGTAAAGCTTAGTAATCGGTTAGAAAGCGCGTCCGAACACGTGCTCGCAGCACTATTGTTAGTTAAACTGCAAAAATCCCCAAAAAATAAAAGTGGTCTCTCAGTATACACCTACACTAATAAAATGTCCATTGTAGTACAAACATGTGTGACGAAAGATTTGTACTCGTTTTACGTTCTAAACTCACTT
Source organism: Miltochrista miniata (assembly GCA_933228765.1). Classification (NCBI taxonomy): domain Eukaryota; kingdom Metazoa; phylum Arthropoda; class Insecta; order Lepidoptera; family Erebidae; genus Miltochrista; species Miltochrista miniata. Next base: position 26,768,373 of record OW121758.1, read on the forward strand.
ATGTTTTCCTTTTACTTTGTGCCATTAATGGTCTTAACTCATCACACAAAACGACAAAGCTCTTTTGATAGCCTGTACTTAGTGGGTTTTGAACTCTGCTTCGCTTAGATTCAAAGCTTCAAAGTCCTGAATTTCGATTATCTGCCCTTCTAGCTTCAACCTCAAGTGCGTCAATCAAAAGAACTGCACGAGCCATTCTTACTTCACAATCAAATATTTCAGTAAACAGTAAGATCAAAACTCAACACTTACACTAACTATACTCTTTACAAAACAAAATTAAGTACATGACAATTCACTGCTGTAAAGTTTTTCAACGTTTATAATTACACTTTAAGAATAATAAAATTGGCAATTTACTAAATAATTACACAAAAATAGATTATTAAAAGTAGAGATTAGCGAACGATCAGCAATCAGAGAAAACACAATCGCAGTTTTGACGTTCGAAATCGCTGCCTGGAGGTTGTCAAAAACGATACGTAATATGAAATTATCGCCAGATCGCTGCCACAGTATAGCACAAATGCACTTTTAAATTTACTGATTGTCCTACAGAGGCAGCACCGTCGCTAATTTGCAATGGCAAAACGATCGTTGATACGTAATACGAAACAGTCAACAAACAGCGATTATCGCGCGATTTCCGCGAGATTATCGCTATCGCTGGCCTATTGTAACATACGTAATAGCCCTGCCGGTCGCGGGTTAGGTTAGGAACTTGAATAAAAATGTAATATTTGTTCCGAACGTAACCCTCTTCCTAACCTGACCCGACGTCTCGTTCCTATCATAACCCGAATTGCGCAGATTGGTCATTCTCTGTAATCGAAAAATGTAAAAATCGTAAATGTAAATAAATCGAAATAATGTAAAATAAGAACTCGTCGATAAAACAAAAAAAATAACCACGAGGGCTAAGGCGGGAGCTCCGCTCCGCTTCGCTCCCGCCTTAGCCTTCTAACCTAATCCATCCGAGTCGGGGTGTTAACCATTCACTTATTATGGTTGAATTAATCGTTCTGTTAATTATCACAAAATAGTAAATATTATATACTGATTTGACACATATATGTACTTTTTATTTTGAGAAAGATTACAGAGAATGACCAATCTGCGCAATTCGGGTTATGATAGGAACGAGACGTCGGGTCAGTTTAGGAAGAAGAGGGTTACGTTCGGAACAAATATTACATTTTTTTTTCAAGTTCCTAACCTAACCCGCAACCGGGTTAGATTTTCGGGTCAGGTTCGGAACATAGGGATAAGAGGTATGGCGCTATGAAGCTCGCCGGGTCAGCAAGTTAAACATAATTTAACGAAATGAATACCCAAGCAATATTTCATAAATATTATACTGAGCTAGTAAATCACAGACGATTATTACGTACGTCAAAATATTAAGAACACGTGTAAAGAGCTGCCATTAGTCTGTGAAAGAAGTGTTGAAAGGTATAATAGAGCACCTGACGTCAGCCATGGCTGAAACCGCAAGATCATTTATATAGGTATACGTACATTTTTATTATCATACTAGACTAACGGACGTCACACGGTTTCAAACGCGTAGCTCACGTTCCCGTGGGAATACAGGAATAAACTATATAGCCTATGTTCACCGGGAAGATAAGTGTATATACAGTGGTGTAGCTTTCCAAAAGTGAAAGAATTTTTCAAATTGGTTCAGTAGTTTCAATCAATTTCAAAACAATTGTTAGATGTTTTTAAAAAAGAAAAATGTTCTGCTGGAGAAAACTAGTTTCATAAATTAGTGATTAATATAAATAATTATCCTGGGGATGAAATTAATATGAATTTTGCGACTCGTAGCAACTTAAAAAAATCGAGGTCAAACTTTCTAACAACATTTTTATATGGTTCAACTGAATGGTAAGTTTGCTCATCAAAACAAGTCAAACAATATTTAGGTCATCGAATTATGTATAAAAATGTTGTACATATTCTTTTTTATTTCAGTATTTACGTTTCTGAGGAGTTCTGTCTAAGTTAAGGTGATACGAGATTGTTATTTTAGAAACCGACTGTAAAAATATAAAGAAACATATAATTATACAATATTCTTATAGTTGCACAGTCAGAATATCTTTTTTTTTATATTTAACACTCCAAATTGACGTCGCCACCTGCCTGATGGAAAGACGTGGCGCATCTAGCGATTGAGGGCCACTTCTGACAGTGGTCCTAAAGTTGGCGGCCCTGTGATGTGCCTCTTCACGCTCCTCTTAAAGAACCCGGGATTGTAAAATGAGGGAAAAACGTGTGCGGGCAGGTCGTTCCAAGTTTTTACAGTTCGACAGAGGAACGATCTTTTGAAACGCTCAGTTCTGGCGACGATTCTCTCCACTGTGTATGCGTGGCATCTCTGCCCGACACGCGTTGTTCGGGATCGGAAAAGAGAGGGAGGGATCAGGTTGAAGAGCTCTTCAGAACATTCGCCGTGATACATTCGGTAGAAAGCAGCCAAGGACGCTATGGTTCTTCGCTGCTACTCTTTTATAGTTTAGAGCACTTAACCAAACCAAATATTTAGTACATAAATAAGAACTTATAATATTAAAATGCGAAAGTTTGTGCGTGTGGAAGTCAGGATGTTTGTTACTCTTTCATGGTATAACAGCTGAACGGATTTTTCTGAAATTTGGTACAGGGAGTTAGGAAGAACACATAGACACACGAAGGCACTATATATTGTTTAACCAAGCAAGCGGGACGCGTTTCATAGTCAGGAGAACAAAGACAGGTACATACACCATAAATATCATTGCTTGAATTTACCCTCGCTAAACAAAACAATTTGTGACTAGGTACGCCTTGTGATCCAGTTTGAGAAATCTGAAAGAGAACTCGATTCACCTACATATCTAAAAAAAAATTGGGCCATTTGGTTATATAAATGACGACCAAGGGGGTTGGAATGAACTCGAGTGGCAACCCTATATCTGAAAACAACGAGGACCTCCCACTGTGTGGATTGACTAATCTCCTAAATGTCGAATTGGAAGGCCAAGCGGTGGCCGTCAATTGGCTAAGATGATGATGATGATGAAACGAAATTGTATTATTTTGTAGTTTAGTCGTCAAGGCTTGTCCGGGCATAACGTCCATCTAGCTACGATGAGTTTGAATTTTAGATTAGACTGGCATTACATTTTTTTACGTATATAAATCGTCATGGGTGCTATGCTGGACTCCTACCGACTAAAACCATCCGGTGCTCATCGACCGGGAGAAATCCAAACTGTAACAAAATTGTTTACTTCGTAATCCTACCTTTCACTTACGCAGCGCATGGAATTTTAAAACTGGTGCCTACGGTAAGGGGTTCTGAAAATTTCAAGTTTCAATCTACAGGCGAATACTACTAATGAATAAAGTCCTCTGTTGTTCGTTTGTTACGATTATGCTCGTAGTTTAGATAAGGCCCGAAGAATTATACTCTCTGGACGACTCCAACATTGACAAAGGAAACTGTGATGTCTCAATTCAACGCGAAGCTTAGATATATTCGAGGAAAAGACATTAATTTATTCAAATTCTGGGAGGGTGATTCGCAATTCTTTGTTAATTGCTTAGCATAATTTGGAGTGGATGACGCTTTATAAAAAAAGGTTCGATAAAATTTGTACTTACTTTTATGTACTACGATGGTGGAGCCGCATGGCGGATATTATACTTATAGTCTATACTTCTATACTAATATTATAAAGAGGAAAGATATCATTGTTTGTTTGTTTGCATCGAATAGGCTCCGAAACAAATGAACTTATTATGACAAATTCTTTCACTGTTAGCTTAGATTATATACACTCACTAGAGTGTATATATTCTAAGACTGTTGGGAAGCTGGACTATCCCCGGTTAACATATGCTAGGTATATTTAATTCCCGTATTCCCACGGTAACGGGAGCTAAGCGGATAAAACCGCGTGACGTCCTCTAGTTAAGTATTTAAATGCTTAAAATAAGCACTAGTCATTAGGTACACAAAATAATAAGGTATAGAAGCAATTTTAATATATATCTACTTTACTTTCCATGTCTACTTTCGGCTACGCACACTCACACTTCAACAAGTAACGCAATTACTATTGAAATTCTCTGACCTTGTGTCCGTAAACTGCGTAAACGGTACCTTATTATTTTGTGGTAGGTATATATTTATTTATTTATGAAGAACCAACAGCATTATCCAACTTAAGAAAAACATTTAAATTAGTATCAGTAAGCCAACTATGAGAAATGAGAACCTATAGTTTAGGTTTATATAGGTACTTATATTGAACTAGCTGATGCCCGCAGCTTCGCCGGCGATGAAAAGATAGTGGATGAAAAGTAGCCTATGTGTTATTCCATTCCAGACTATAAAGTATCCTTGTATCAAATTTCAGCCAAATCCGTTCAGCTGTTCGAACATGAAAGAGTAACAAGCATCCACACATCCACACTCGCATTATATTAAGTAGTAAGATTCTGTCTAGCTCAGTTTTCTATAATCGTCTTGTCTAGCGCTGCGCTGTCTGTTTTCACACAGCAACAGAGGCGCCAGCGGCAGTGTAAATCCTGAGGGTAATGCTAACGTCCGTAGGCTATAATTAAGATAGATTTCAATAAAGATATAGGTATTAAAAGATAAATTACCATTGCACCCATTTCAATCACTCTCAAAAATAATGATTATAAGTAGGTACTTATTTCGATATTACCTGAACTAAATCAAAAAGAAAATAAAAGAGTCTGTATCTTTCCTTTTTTTTGAAAATATTAGCCTGTAGAGATTACCTGGGTACGCTGAGTGATCGGAGGGAGTGGCTAGCAGTTAGGTTCTTAGTCGGTAAACACATTATGTCAATTAGTTGTAACCTAATAGGCATTCGTTTAAAACACTATGCTATCTTCGATGTACTTATAGAAAACCTATTTCTGAGTAATTTAGCGTGTCTATCAGTGAGATTGACGCCTCCGCTAGTTATCATATAAAGTTCATCATCACGCCTTTATCCCCGAAGGGGTAGGCAGAGGCATATTATATACCCACATTTCACCTTTTCTATAATTTGTCCCACGTAATAAGTTGTGAGCCGTATTGCCGTGTTTAAATGGACAGGCGCAGGTTGTGACTGCCTGCTGTTGAAATAAAGCCTTCAACTTGGCTTAACGACCGCCATTTTACTGGCAACCGGGACCAACGGCTTAACGTGCCTTCCGAAGCACGGAAACGCTCAAATAAATGTCACAAAGTGATCACATGGATGGTCACCCATCCATGGACCGGCCATAGTGAAAGTTGCTTACTGCAGTGATCGTTTACAGAACACTGAATTCGCGGGGCCACGAGCGCTTCTATCTATCATATAAAGGGTTTTTTTATTATTCAAAAAAGGAATATCTGTAAAGTCTGTTTACATAGGTCGGGTATAATTTTACGCGATAACGTCATTCATAAGTAAACATAATAGCCCAGTCTTCTTCTTCTTCTTTTCTTATATGAATGGCCCCGTCGTTTACCAATGATTTCGCCAAAATAGCCCAGTCATATTAGGGTTTCACCTCGCAATGAAAGATAATAAGCTGTAAATTGATATAAAACCTTGTTTGGTCATTCTAAATGTTGTCTCAGAAGTCACAAATGCTATCGATATCGTGTCTGCGTCTTCAGATATTCAAGGTTAACATACATACATACATACGGTCACGCCTTTATCCCCGAAGGGGTAGGCAGAGGCATATTATATGCCCACATTTCACCTTTGTATAATTTGTTCCACGTAATAGGTGGTGAGCCGTATTGCCGTGTTATTCAAGGTTTACGTCATGAATTTTGTCCCGCGGACTTTTTTTTCATCAAATCAATAATTTTTAGGGTTCCGTAGCCAAATGGCAAAAAAGGAACCCTTATAGATTCGTCATGTCCGTCTGTCTGTCCGTCCGTGTGCACAGCCACTTTTCTCCGAAACCATAAGGCCTATGCTGTTGAGACTTGAATTTTGGGGGTCCGAAACTCAATATTTTTTTGTTCATCAAACCCATACGTGTAGATAGGTCTTCAAAAATGCTATTGAGGTTCCTAAAATCATTTTTTTCTTAAGTGAATAGTTTGCGCAAGAGACACTCCCAAAGTGGAAAAATGTGTCCTCCCCCCCCCCCGCCCCCTTTAAATTCTAAACTAAGAGAATGATAAATCTATTAAAAATATATGATGAACGAGATAGAGCTGATAGCTTTTTTTTAATACGTCATAAATCGCAATTTTCGTTTAGAAAAAGTACTACCACTGCGAACGTGTTAAAACATCAATCAAAGTTACAACGAACTATAAGAACTTTTATCTACACCCATGCTTTAAATCTATATATATAAAAATCAATGCCACTTTTCGTTGTAATTTTATAACTCGAGATCGGGCTCACCTATCCAAACCAAATGTTTAGGCTTTGTTCGGACTATTTAGTAGATGGTTTATGTGAAGTTCGCACAAAATCGGTCGAGCGGTTCTTGATTTATCACGCAAACGAAGTTGCGCGGGTCAGCTAGTCCTCTATAAAAGATTCTGAAACAGTTAGCTTATTGCCAACATTAATACATCCAATATCCTAATAATCATAAAATCATCCGAACGGGTGTTATTATGTTGTATGAAATTTCATAATAATAATAATAATAACTGGCAACCCCATCTTTGAGCTATGGTATATATTTTTATCAGCGTTACAAAAAAAATATTTTTAATACATATATTTGTAAATTATTCAATACTAACATACTTTTTAACGTTTATGAAGCAGAATAATGGAAAATTACAGAAAAAAGCATATAAATAAACCAGAAATACAAATTTTACAGAAGGATGACATGACATACGTCATGTCAGTAAAAATATACAAAAATATGTAAATATGCTAACAAGAGCCAAAGCCAGGACACTACATGCACGATCAACATCACCGGACTCGTCGCACAGCTCCGCCTCGCAACCTACGGAAACCATGCTACAGGAATCGACTGTTGCTGAGGCATCGAGCTCATCGAGCGACGAGTATTTCTCCCCGCCGACGTCGCCAACACCTGTACGTCGGCAGGGGAGAGGCCGGCCACCGACCTGCTTGGGACCCCGAGGCCCACCGGCCTCGAATAGGGCCCCCGCTACCGGTGGTAATGTGCACCGCATGAGATGGACTTCATCTATGAATGAAAACGTCATGCGGGCATATTTTGCGGCTACGGAGGCAGGGACTAACCTCACTGCGTATCGTGTTCGTTTGCTGCCTTTGTTTCAGGCTCTTGAACCAACCGTCAACGTGTCGGCGCAGCGGCTGTCGGATCAAGTACGGGTCATACAACGTAGTAATATGTTGGACGATGCCGTGCTTGAGAGGATTCGCTCAGAAGTACAGAGTAGCACTGCCATCCCTACTTCGTCACAACCTAGTATAAATAGTGAAACTACCAACGAATCACAACCTGTCGTACCCATTGACGAGGTAGTGGATGATATTGTTACAACAGTAAGTACACAGTATGACGATGAATTAAGGAGTTTTTTGGAGCGAGCTATTCAAGATTATAGATTTTGTGATCCCATATGTCGTCCACGTATACCGCGTTTGCCTACGCATAAAAAGAACATGGCGCTAGTGAGTGCCCTGGACTCGGTTCTACCAAGTTATTTTGATACTTGTGAAGATATTAGTGATGCACACTCAATTCTGTATTGTGCGGCTGTAGCAGTGTGTCGAGTGGCTGGCGTTAAATTTCCTAAATTTGAGCCAGCTACTAGACCTAGCGCTGTTCCAGTCTGGCAATGCAGAATTGAGCGTCGCATTGCCGAGACTAGGGTACTTATTAGTAAGCTATGCTGCTTCAGGGCGGGTAATATTCGTCCCAGGGTAATGCGTTTTGTGACTCGTGCATTCGCGGGGACTGATATTAGTCCTCGCGAATACTCAGTACGAGTCACAGAACGTATAGACCACCTGAAGCAGAAAATTTATGCGTGGGCAAGCCGTATACGGCGGTACAAAAAACGAGTGGATCGCTATACTCAGAATCGCTCGTTCCAAAAAGATGAGAGATGGGTGTATAGAAGGTGGGAGCAACCTGATTCAAGTATGACTGACATGTGCCTACCGAGTGCTGAAACCACAAGTACATTTTGGCGAGGCATTTGGTCGGTACCTGTTAGTCATACAGAGTGTGAATGGATGCGGGATGTCAAGCTTTCATGTGGGCCAATACAGACTATGGAACCAGTCCTAATAACATCTAGTGACATTGCCAGTGCAGTTCGTTCGTTACCCAATTGGAAATCAACTGGGCCGGACGGACTGCACAACTTTTGGCTAAAATGGTTCCATAGCTCACATGATTGTTTGGCATCTTGCTTTCAATCATCGCTTGAGTCTGGGTCGCTTCCATCTTTTATGACTTCGGGTATCACACACCTCCTCTACAAATCTGGTAGTACTACGGACCCTAAAAATTATAGACCAATAACCTGTTTACCTACGGTCTATAAGCTTCTTACATCTATTTTGAGAGTTAAGTTATCAACACATATTGAAAATAATTGTATTATGTCCAACTCTCAAAATGGATGTAGAAGCGGGTCACGTGGTACTAAAGAACTCCTTATTCTTGACATGGCCATTAATCAGCAGGTTCGTCGTAACCGGAGAAACCTTGCGACATGCTGGATTGATTACAAGAAAGCCTATGATTCAGTGCCACATACATGGCTGCTGAGGGTGCTAGAGTTGTATAAAGTTGATGCAACTCTTAGCACCTTCTTGAGGGCATGTATGGGGCAGTGGACAACGGCTCTTGTTTATCCAGGATGTCGTCAGGTTCTTGGGAATGGCGAGCCTGTCAGGATCAAGAGGGGTATATTTCAGGGTGACAGTCTGAGCCCCTTATGGTTTTGCCTGGCACTGAATCCTCTCAGTACATTACTGGAGGGTTCAGGATTAGGCTATCAGTTTCGGAGAGGAGGTCAAGTTGTTTCCCACCTTCTTTACATGGATGACTTAAAATTATTTGCCTCCACCGATTCCCACTTGATCGAGTTACTGAAAGTCACCGAAGCTTTCAGTAATTCTATCAAAATGGAATTTGGTGTAGATAAATGCGCAGTCATGCATGTAAAGAAGGGTCGGATTGTGGAATCTGAAGGAGTACAACTTTCAGATTTCACAAAACTTAAATCCCTTTCCGCAACTGAAACCTATAAATATCTAGGTATGTCGCAGGCATTAGGTATTACAGAGATAGGCATGAAACAAACGTTGATGGACCGTTTCTTTGGCCGCCTGAAAAAAGTGCTGAAAAGTCTTTTATCAGGCGGTAACAAGGTGCGGGCTATCAACGGTTGGGCCATGCCAATCTTAATCTATTCCTTCGGCATACTTAGATGGACTCAGACTGAATTAGACGCCCTGGATAGAAAAGTCCGTTCGCTATTGACCATAAACCGAATGCATCATCCACGTTCGTCTGTAATGAGGTTGTATATCCCACGAAAGTGTGGAGGTCGTGGCTTTTTAAATGCCAAGACCTTACACAATCGTGAGGTATACAACCTTAGGGAATATTTCCTTCATACTGACGTGGGTATGCATCGGGATGTGGTAGCAATAGATAATGGACTGACCCCTCTTGCTCTTGCCAAAGAGAACTGGCACAAACCAGTAATATTGACGACTAATGATCGCAAGGAAATATGGCAGGGCAAAGAGCTGCATGGACGATTTTATCGGGCCTTACATGGGCCCGATGTAGATTTTCTAGCTTCCGTATCCTGGCTACGTTTCGGAGATTTGTTCGGCGAAACTGAAGGTTTTGTTTGTGCTATTACAGACGAAGTTGTCATGACGAATAACTATCGGAAATATATTTTGAGAGACGGTACGGTTGACATATGTCGGGCATGTCACCTACCGGGTGAATCTCTCAGACATATTATTTCTGGTTGTCCTCGTCTTGCCAACGGCGAGTACTTGCATAGACACAACCAAGTGGCCAGGATTATCCATCAGCAACTTGCGCTAAAATATAAACTTGTAGATTCAGAGGTACCATATTACAGGTATGTGCCCGACCCAGTTCTAGAGAATGGTCGTGTCACGTTATACTGGGATCGGTCTATTATCACTGACAGGACTATTGTAGCCAATAAGCCTGATATAGTGGTAATAGATCGATCAGAGCGCCTCGCAGTAATCGTTGATATTACGGTTCCACATGACGAGAATCTCGTGAAAGCAGAAAAAGATAAACAGTTGAAATATTTGGACTTAGCTCACGAGGTTGTCGACATGTGGGATGTGGATTCAGCGATTATTGTTCCGATAGTCGTATCAGCACACGGTCTGATCGCCAAGAGCCTCGATCAACACCTTAAGAGGCTCGCGTTAGGCGGTTGGGTCAAGGGTTTGATGCAAAAGGCGGTTTTGTTGAGCACGGCACGTATTGTGAGGCGATTCCTGTCTCTGGAGCCCTGACCACCGGTAGCTTGGTCCCTGTACCCGATGCCGGTGGGATACTATTTTTTTATATTTTTAAATGTATTTTTTTATATGTATATTTAAAAATGTAAATTGATATGTAAATAATTAAATAAAGAGGAATAATAATAACATAAACTTTTTAAACTCGAGGGGGATGTCGATGAAATCTCCAAATTTTGCATCCCTGTCAACATTTTGCTGTACAGTTTTAATTACTTTTTGCTTTAAAAACACATAAATTTTACAGAATTTTAACATCATTTATCAACAAATATAGATTTATAATGAATATTTTATCAAAAATGTATAAATACTTCAAGAATAATAGTTATAAAAAATCTTTGAATAGAAAAGAATTGGAAGTCTATGACAGCTGTCATGTTTTGGAAAATGCACAATAAAATGTAAAATTAAATCCAGCAAAATATGATAACAAGAGCCAAGAAACGAGAAGCACGCCTTATACCTCCGGACTCATCACTCAGCTCCGCCTCTCTTCCCCGTGAATGTGTAACAGCGACAAGGGGAATCGCAGAGGCGTCGAGCTCATCGTCGAGTGATGAGTTTTTCTCTCCGCCGACGTCGCCAACACCTGTACGTCGGCCGGGGAGAGGCCGGCCACCGTCTCGCTTGGGACCCCGAGGCCCACCAGCTTCGAACAGGGCCCCCGCCTCCGGTGGTGATGTGCACCGCATGCGATGGTCGAATTCGTTGAATGAGAACGTCATGCGGGCATATTTCAGGGCTACAGAGGGAGGAATCAACCTCACTGCGTATCGTGTCAGAATGCTGCCTCTGTTTCAGGAACTTGAACCATCAGTCAACGTGTCAGCACAGCGTCTATCGGATCAAGTGCGGGCCATACAACGATGTCATCTGTTGGATGCTACCGTACTTGAGAGGCTACGTTCGGACGTGTGTAGCAGTCTTGGTCTGCCATCAACATCATCGTTACCTGTGACACTAACTTCTACAACTACTTTACAATTAAATAACGGTAACGATGATGTGATGAATACCAGTGCTACAAACGTAAGTACCCATTACAACGAACAATTATTAAGGAGTGCTTTGGAGTGTGCCATGCTTGAATATCGATCTATGCCAGTACAAATTAGACCGCGTATACCACGTTTGCCCACGCATAGAAAAAACATAGCTCTAGTGTGTGCCCTGGATTCGCTATTATCGAATTATTTCGATAATAGTGAAGATCTCGGGGATACACACTCAATTTTGTATTGCGGAGCCGTTGCAGCTTGTCGTATAGCAAATGTAAAATTTCTTAATGATAACATTGTTATACGACCAAAGCAAGCAGTGCCGGCTTGGCAGGGCAGAATTGAGCGTCGTATTTCTGAGACTAGGGCACTCATTGGAAAGCTGATTTGCTTCAGGTCGGGAAATACCCGCCCGAGAGTCATGCGATTTGTGACCCGGGCTTTCTCGGGGACTAACACTAGACCTCGAGATTTTTTAGCCCGAGTCACAGAACGCATAGACTACCTGAAGCAAAAAATTTATGCGTGGGCAAATCGTGTGCGTAGATACAAAAAAAGAGTGGATCGGTATTCACAAAATCGCACATTCCAGAGAGACAAAAGATGGGTCTACAGAAATTGGGAGCGTCCTGACTCTAATGTGACCGAAGTGCATCGACCGGATGATGATGCCACTACTTCATTTTGGCGCAACATCTGGTCGATGCCCGTAGGTCACACAGAGGGTGATTGGATGCGAGATGTTGAACGTTCATGTGAGCCTATTAAAACCATGGAGCCAATTCAAATAACACCAAATAATGTCTCCAGTGCAGTCCGTCTGCTGCCGAATTGGAAGTCGGCAGGGCCAGATGGATTGCATAACTTCTGGCTAAAATGGTTTAAGAGCTCACATGGGCGTTTGGCATCTCAATTCGAATCATGCTTAGAGTCAGGATCGTTGCCAGATTTCACCACTACTGGCGTTACTCATCTTTTGTTTAAGTCTGGTAGTGCTACAGACCCAAAGAATTACAGACCAATTACGTGTCTCCCCACGCTCTATAAACTTCTAACATCTATTCTGAGAGGGAAAATATCGTCCCACTTAATTGACAATTCCATCTTGTCCACCTCTCAGAATGGATGCAGAAGTGGGTCTCGTGGCACTAAAGAGCTCCTTATAATTGATATGGCCATTAGCCAACAGACACGCCGTAACCGTAAGAATCTGGCGACATGTTGGATAGACTACAAGAAGGCTTTCGATTCTGTGCCGCATACATGGCTCTTGAGGGTACTGGAGTTGTATAAAATTGATGCAACTCTATGTGCCTTCATGAAGACATGTATGGGGCAATGGAAAACAGTCTTGTGCTATCCAGGATGTCGACGGGTTTGCGGGAACAGTGTGCCTATAAGGATTGAGCGGGGTATATTCCAGGGTAACAGTCTCAGTCCATTATGGTTTTGCCTAGCACTGAATCCTCTGAGTACTTTGTTAGAGAATTCAGGGTTAGGCTATCGGTTGCGGAGGGATGGCCAAGTTATATCCCACCTCCTTTACATGGATGACTTGAAACTATTTGCATCCAACAAGCTGCAACTGACAGAATTACTAAAGATAACAGAAGTTTTTAGTAATTCTATCAGGATGGAGTTTGGTGTTGACAAATGTGCGGTCATGCATGTAAACAGAGGCGGGATAATAGAATCTGAAGGCGTAGAACTTTCAGATTCTACACGACTTGGATGTCTTTCTGCAACCGAAACATATAAATACCTGGGTATGTCGCAGGCGTTAGGCATCTGTGAAGTTGGTATGAAACAATCGTTGAAGGAGCGCTTCTTTAGCCGCTTGAAAAAAGTACTTAAAAGTCTTTTATCAGGTGGTAACAAGGTGCGCGCCTATAACGATTGGGTCATGCCAGTTTTGATGTACTCCTTTGGCATACTCAGGTGGACTCAGACAGAACTTGAAGCCCTGGATAGGAAAGTCCGTACGTTACTCACCACATACCGAATGCATCATCCGCGTTCATCAGTGATGAGGTTGTAGATACCGCGGAAGTGCGGGGGTCGTGGTTTCCTTAATGCTAAGACCCTCCATAACCGTGAGGTGTGCAACCTCAGGGAATATTTTCTTCACGCTGACGCGGATGTGCATCGTGATGTGGTTGTAGTTGACAAAGGACTTACCCCGCTTGCTCTGGCTAAAGAGAATTGGCATAAACCTGTGATACAGAGTCTCAATGATCGTAAGGATATATGGATGAGTAAGGAGTTGCATGGTCGTTTTTATCGGGCCCTGCACGGGCCCGATATTGATTTAACATCTTCTGTATCCTGGCTACGATTCAGTGACCTCTTTGGAGAAACAGGTTTTGTTTTTGCAATTACTGATGAAGTGGTGATGACTAATAATTACCGAAAGTATATCCTAAAGGATGGTACGGTTGACATATGTCGGGCATGTCGCCGTCCCGGAGAATCCCTTAGGCATATTATTTCAGGTTGTTCTAGTCTTGCCAATAGTGAGTATTTGCATAGACACAACCAAGTAGCTAGGATTATCCATCAACAGCTTGCTTTGAAATATAACCTTATCGAATCAGAGGTACCGTATTATAGATATGTGCCTGACCCAGTTCTCGAAAGTGACCATATCACGTTGTACTGGGACCGATCTATTATCACTGATAGGACTATTATTGCAAATAGACCTGACATAGTGATAATAGATCGGCTAGAGCGCCTTGCAATAAAAAATTGCGTGTACTTAGTGTACACACGTAAGAAGTGAAACTTCTTCATAAACTTAATTTTCACCTCACCTTAAATTAAGTCAAAAAGTACAAAAGTCCAAAAGTCCAAAAGTCCAAAAGTCCAAAAGTCCAAAAGTCCAAAAGTCCAAAAGTCCAAAAGTACAAAAGTCCAAAAGTCCAAAGTCCAAAGTCCAAAGTCCAAAAGTCCAAAAGGCCAAAAGTCCAAAAGTCCCAAAGTCCCAAGGTCTCAAGGTCCCAAAATCCCAAAGTCCCAAAGTCCCAAAGTCCCAAAGTCCCAAAGTCCCAAAGTCCCAAAGTCCCAAAGTCCCAAAGTACCAAGGTCCCATCCAAAAGTCCCAAAGACCCAAAGTACCAAGGTCCCATCCAAAAGTCCAAAAGCCTAAAAGTCCAAAAGTCCCAAAGTCCCAAAGTCCCAAAGTCCCAAAGTCCCAAAGTCCCAAAGTCCCAAAGTCCCAAAGTCCCAAAGTCCCAAAGTCCCAAAGTTCCAAAGTCCCAAAGACCCAAAGTACCAAGATCCCATCCAAAAGTCCAAAAGTCCCAAAGTCCCAAAGGCCAAAAGTCCCAAAGTCCCAAAGGCCAAAAGTCCAAAAGTCCAAAAGTCCAAAAGTCCAAAAGTCCAAAAGTCCAAAAGTCCAAAAGTCCAAAAGTCCAAAAGTCCAAAAGTCCAAAAGTCCAAAAGTCCAAAAGTCCAAAAGTCCAAAAGTCCAAAAGTCCAAAAGTCCAAAAGTCCAAAAGTCCAAAAGTCCAAAAGTCCAAAAGTCCCAAAGTCCCAAAGACCCAAAGTACCAAGGTCCCATCCAAAAGTCCAAAAGTCCAAAAGTCCCAAAGTCCCAAAGTCCCAAAGTACCAAGGTCCCATCCAAAAGTCCAAAAGTCCAAAAGTCCAAAAGTTCAAAAGTTCAAAAGTTCAAAAGTTCAAAAGTCCCAAAGTCTCAAAGTTCCAAAGTCCCAAAGACCCAAAGTACCAATGTCCCATCCAAAAGTCCAAAAGTCCAAAAGCCCAAAAGTCAAAAAGTCCAAAAACCCTTAAATGACATGCTATCCCTGGATAAAGTACTCTTAATTCGAATCCAACGTGGTGAGGAACAGAACAAAGATGGCGCGTAACCAAAAATCGTGACGTGACGTGACGTGACGTGACGTGACGCAAATTTTTTTCCAACGCCGATAAAGAAGTTTCACTTCAATAATTGATATCACTATTCCACATGACGACAATCTCGTGAAGGCTGAGATAGATAAACAAGCTAAGTATTTGGACTTAGCCCACGAGATGGTGGACATGTGGAGTATTGACTCAGCTATTATTGTACCGATAGTAATCTCTGTGCATGGACTAATAGCCAAAAGCCTCGACCAACACCTTAAGAGGCTTGCGGTGGGCAGTTGGGTCAAGGGCTTGATGCAGAAGGCAGTTCTTCTGAGCACGGCACGTATTGTGAGGAAGTTCCTGTCTCTGAAGTCCTAACCACCGGTAGCTTGGTCCCTGTACCCGATGCCGGTGGGACACTATTTTTTATATTTTTAAATGTACCTTTTTTTATACGTATATTTAAAAATGTAATTTATATGTTAATGTATTTAAATAAAGAGAAATAATAATAATATAATAATATAATAATATAATATAATATTCACGGACATCTCACACAACGCTATCTGATTCCAAAGTAAGCTAGGAATAACCTGCTTGTGTCATAATAACACTCCTTTCGCTTTTTCAATCTCTTCCGCGCAAAGGGCTCAGCTTCGCTTCGTGTGATAAACCCACATTCATGTTTTAATACCCCTCATTATACCACAGTTGCATAATAGTAGTTTATCTACTCTGATACTCAAAGATTATAAAATTGAAATCAATACTCTTATGACAAACATTACGCACAGGCCAAAAAAAAAGTTTTATTACGATACTGGTCTTGTATGGACACCTATATCATAATACAACTTTTTAATCATTACGATACACCTAAACAACCTCTAGCTGGAAAAAGAAGTTTGAACCTCTACTTTTAAAAAAAATAGTGCCTCCGCAGCCTGTTGTGTTGTACACCACCAGACATTCTGGAAACTGCGGACTCCATGCCAACCTCAACGTCATCCATCACCATCTGGAGACGGCACGGCCAGCTGTGATGTTCCTAATGGAGACGCAAATACTCCGCCCTGCCGATCAGTCGTACCTTAGTTACCCCGGCTATATCATCGAGGAACTATTTCGAGAAAAAGCTGGAGTGTGCGCGTTTGTTAGGGCGGATGTTTGCTGTCGCCGGCTGCGCTGCCTTGAGGACCCTTCCCTCTCCGTCCTTTGGCTGCACGTAGATCACGGCTCCATGAGTCAGGTCTACGTGTGTGTCTATCGATCCCACTCAGGGACAGCTGGGATAACAAGGCTGTTTCAGCACCTCAGCGAGGGGGCTGACGACGCGCAGGTGCGGTTCCCGAACGCTGAATTGGTTTTTCTGGGGGACTTCAACGGTCACCACACTGAGTGGCTGGGGTCCCGCGTGACCGATCCAGCGGGACGGGCCGCCCACGCGTTTGCTCTCTCACATGGTCTGACCCAAGTGGTGCGCGGGATTACGCGCATACCGGACAGGTCAGACCATGAACCCTCCCTGCTGGACTTACTGCTGACGAGTTGCCCAGCACAGTACAGTGTGTCGGTTAGCGCCCCACTGGGTACATCCGACCACTGTGTTGTGCGTGCCAGCCTGCAGGTGTCATCTCCTGAAAGGGCAGTAGAGGTGACGCAGCGACTGTGGCACTACTCGTCAGCAGACTGGGACGGACTACGAGAATACTTTGCAGCCGTCCCGTGGAGTCAGCGCTGCTTTGCAGGGAGGGCTTCATCGAAAAGCGCCTCTGCGGTTGCTGGTGAGATAGCTTTAGGTATGGAATACTATATTCCATAAACTGATGTTGCCAGCATCCGCAAAGCCCGCCCCTGGTTCGGGCGTGAGTGCGCCGTAGCTGTTCAACAAAAACAGACGGCTTACCGCGCCTGGATCAGGGCTCGGGCTGTGCGCGACCCGAATGTGGCCCAACTCAAGGCAGCGTACAACAGAGCCACTAGGTCCAGTAAGAGGGCCTTCAAGAGAGCGGACGCCCAGCGCGTCACGCGGCTTGGTCAGGAGCTCACGTCTCATCCGACGCGCAGCCGTGGATACTGGCAACTGGCCAAAGCCGTGCAGGCCAACTTTTGCAAGCCCTCGCTGCCGCCGCTACGCTATCCTGACGGATCACTGGCTCACAAGGCCCAAGAGAAAGCGGAAATGCTGGCCAATCTCTTTGCGGCTAATTCCCGGGTTGATGACTGTGGCAAGCAACCTCCCACTATCGCCAACTGTGGAACCACGATGCCGGATATTAAAATCCGGCAGTGCGATGTGCGAGCGGTGCTACAGTCACTCGACACGCGGAAAGCCAGTGGTCCTGATGGCATTCCGGCAGTGGTGCTGAAGAATTGTGCAGCTGAATTATATCCAACGCTAACACGCCTGTATCGCCTTTCCTATTCCACGGGAGAAGTGCCGGAGGCTTGGAAGGAGGCGAACGTCCAGCCGATCCCCAAGAAAGGGGATCGGTCGGATCCGGCCAACTATCGACCCATAGCCGTAACCACCGTCATCTGCAAGGTGTTCGAGCTAATCATCAACAAACAGCTCATGCGCTATCTGGAGGATCACTCGTTAATTAACGATCGCCAATATGGCTTTAGGCCGAAACGATCAACGGGTGACCTCCTAGCGTACGTAACGCACACCTGGGGTGAGGCTATGGATAGGCACGGCGAATCTCTGGCCATTGGCCTAGACATCGCTAAAGCCTTTGATAGGGTATGGCATGCGTCGCTTCTTTCCAAGCTGCCGGCATATGGTTTATCGCCTCAGGTATGCCGCTGGTTGGCCAGCTTCCTGCACGGGCGACGTATACGGGTCCTTTGTGATGGTCAGGCTTCCTGCTTTTTGCAGGCAAATGCCGGGGTACCACAGGGATCGGTATTGTCCCCAACTCTCTTTCTTCTGCATATCAATGACATGCTGTCCCTTGGGTGCATTCATTGTTATGCGGATGACAGTACTCTGCATGGGAGCTATTCTGGCCGCCCAGCGGAGGGGCGTTGTGACGTGGACGAAAAGAGACGGCAACTGCCCAATGGGGTTCAGACAACCTGGTCGAGTTCAATGCCAGAAAAACGCAGGCGTGTGCGTTTACAGCTAAGAAGTCCCCATTCCTACCCCTACCCTCTCTTCAGAACATTACGGTTCCACTAAAGGACAACCTAGAGATTCTCGGTATAGACGTCCGGCGTGAGCTCAATCACAAAAACTACATAGAGAGTTGTATTGGGCTGGCCTCGCGGAAACTCGGAGTCCTAAATAAGGTGAGACGGTACTTCACGCCACATCAGAGATGTTTGCTGTACAAGACGCAGATTCGTCCCTGCGTCGAGTACTGTTCTCACCTCTGGGATGACTCCGCGAGGTACTTGTTGGACGCACTTGACGCTGTGCAGAGACGTGCTGTCCGAATAATTGGTTGTCCTGAGGTGACGGGAGGCCTCGAACCGTTGGCGCAGCGAAGAACCGTAGCGTCCTTGGCTGCCTTCTACCGAATGTATCACGGCGAATGTTCTGAAGAGCTCTTCAATCTGATCCCACCATCACCTTTCCGATCCCGAACAACGCGTGCCGGGCAGAGATGCCACTCATACACAGTGGAGAGAATCTTCGCCAGAACCGAGCGTTTCAAAAGATCGTTCCTCTGTCGAACTATAAAAACTTGGAACCTGGACCTGCCCGCACACGTGTTTCCCTCATCTTACAACCCCGGGTTCTTTAAGAGGAGCGTGAAGAGGCACATCACAGGGCCGCCAACTTGAGGACCGCTGTAAGAAGTGGCCCCCAATCGCAAGATGCGCCATGGCTATCCATCGTGGCGACGTCAATTTGGCGAGCTGAATATAAAAAAAAAAAAAAAAAAAAATTCGTCAAACATGACCAATAATGACCATGAACCTGTTACTGGCGAAATCAAGGGGCAACTATACATATATCAGAAAATGAAATCAGGTATTACAGTATGAGAGTAGAAAATAAGATAGATAATAACACTCGTGTGATACTATAAAAAAACTCGCCTACGGCTCGTTTTTTTAAAACACACTCGTGATATAACAACCCTTATTATGCAACAGTGTCATAAACTACTATTATATTATGTTACTTACTGCTACGAAACCCTTATGGACGAGTCCAACTCGCACTTGGCCGGTTTTTATTGGTACTTGAACCCTCTGTGCGCGAGTCCCACTCGCACTTGGCTGAGAATGCAATGAATTATTTTTCTGTAAACAGTTTTTACTTGAAACTTTCGCTATATTCTAGCCTGACGTCAATTTTCGGATAACTTGTAAATATATATAACTAGCTGATGCCCGCGGCTCCGCCCGCGTGGAATGTTATTCTCGTTCCCGGTCAATGAAAAATAGATGTTGGCCGATTCTCAGACCTACTCAATATGCTCACAAAATTTAATGAGAATCGGTCAAGCCGTTTCGGAGGAGTATGGCAACGAAAACTGTGACACGAGAATTTTATATATAAGATTTATTCGACTGCGTTTTGTTAAACGTAGGTATACGACTGCCGTGCTATTTTAGATCAATACAAATATTTTATGTGATCACAAATATTTCTTTCGGAGTAAGAACGTTTTCTGTCTACAATATTTAAATGCTTAAAGTGTGTTTCTATCAAATATCTAGTTTCTATAACATTTAACTTAATCTGGACTAGATGGGAACGGAAACTACAATGTTTCACCACCGTAGTTCCCGTTTCTGTGGGAATATGGGAATATAATATAGCCTTTCACCCAAGGGTAGTGTAGCTTTCCTATAGCAATTTTTTTTTCAAATCAGTTCAGTAGTTTCGGAGCCCATTTGATGCAAACATCCAAACAACCAAATGGTTCCTCTTTAAAATATCATAGGTATAGATTATAGAGTATAGAACCCCTAGTTAGTACGAAACTTATGGAACACCCCTTAGATATACAAGTGAGGCTGTAATAGAAACATGTATAAACATATTCTACAACATTTTCATAGGCCGGTCATTAGGCTTTTGGCCCGGTTATACTATCGCTATCAGTTTCGTCAAGCTTTTCAGTAGGCATGCTTTGACCTTCATGACATTATGACCTACTTAATAAAAACGTCTCTCACGCTTAAGTACAAAAATTCGATACTTAACTTAAAGACGGCAATACGGCTCACCACCTATTACGTGGGACAAATTATACAAAGGTGAAATGCGGGCATATAATATGCCTCTGCCTACCCCTTTGGGGATAGAGGCGTGACCATATGTATGTATGTATGTAACTTAAAGAGGTACAGTTATTTTTGGATACAGAATCCCTGCAGATTCACTTCGTATAATATACGCTAATATTATTAGCAACGTACTTATATGTAAAAATATAATTATATTCCCATGAGAATGAAGTGTTTCTCACTCCATCATTATCAGTCCATAATTTTTTTGTGTCATGACAGAAGGATAACAACTTGCACATTCATGTATTACTATGAAAATTTTGGCACTGAAAAAGTATAATTACCCCAGGGCGGCGTTCTCTCTCCTTTACTTTTCTCAATTTTCATAAATTCCATCTCAACTCATATATCTTCTTCTTACCACCTATATGCAGATGATTTGCAAATATACTGTCAGACACCAGTTCTACAGCTAAATGATGCTGTGGAGTCTATAAATAAGGATTTGAGTCATATCAGCGAGTGGAGTAGATCTTATGGTCTCAAAGTAAACCCTAGCAAGACACAAGTCGCAGTCTTGGGCAGTTCCCAAATGAAATCGAAAATTGTGTGGACAAGTATTTCTCCGGTAACATTTGACAATATTACAATTGCAATTAGTGACAAGGTTAAAAACTTGGGAGTATACATGGACTCTACGTTGTCATGGGAGCCACAGATGCAAGAATTGAGCCGTAAGATGTTTGCATCGGTGGGTTCTTTACGGAAGCTACAAAGTCTTCTGCCTATGACCACCAAAATTGCGCTTGCAAAGGCGCTACTGTTGCCCATACTCGATTATGCAGATGTCAGCTATCCTGATCTTGCCGAAAACCAGTTAGACAAACTCGAGCGTCTTCAAAATGTTTGCATAAGGTTCATTTTTGGTTTACGCAAATATGACCATGTTTCTCAATTCAGAACGCAGCTTGGGTGGTTATCAATACGACTTCGCCGGGATGCTCACGTTCTTTCACAACTGTATAGTATCTTATTTAACCCTTCTACTCCTTCCTATTTAAAGGAACGTTTCGAGTTCCTCCACAATACGCATTCGAAATGTCTGCGGTCATCGGAAAACCTAATATTAAAAATGCCGTCTCACTCATCAACATTCTATGACAAATCTTACACAGTTACGGCTATACGTCTATGGAATAAACTTCCAGTAGAGATAAGACGAGCGCAGACGATAATCCAATTTAAAAAAATTGTGAAGGATCACTATCTATCTCTATAATGGGTATGTAATGTGTATATGTGTGTATATGTATATATTTTTATTCGTATGTATATATAGATATATGTGTATGTATTCGTATGTACATATTTATATTCGTGTTTATGTATGTTGTGTTTATATATACTTATTATGATGTATTTATTCTCAAAAGGCGATTGCCCATCTTTCAATGGACCGCCGTTTCATAACAAATAATTTAGTATGACAGCGAAAATCGGAGATTGAATTGAATGGATATCGTACTTTCATAGGAAATAAAAAATATTCTATTATTTTGTAGGGTTTTCTATCATTCTTCGTTTTGCTGTTCAAATTAGAGGTTAGTTTTGAAGCAAATGTCCATCAATCCGTCAAATCAATTTGTCCAAAAAGTGTAATCGTTACATTGATGAACATGGATTTAATTCAAAAAAGATAAAAGTAATAGTTCCATCACACTTATAAAAAACCCTGAAAATGTATTTACTTATCACATATCAACTTATTGAGATAATGTAGTAAATAAACAAATTGGATCTCGATTGTTCCTTAATTACTTACCATTTAAATATCAATCCTGATCATAATCACTTTGTATGGAACCGTACATTGTTTTATATAAACATTTCACACCGATTTATATAAAATAATTTCATGAAAAATCCTTCGGTGATAAACATTTTAAACTGTCATTTTTCCTTGTTGTTGTTGTTGCTGCTTTATTCGTCCAAAGGACAGGCAAAGGTATTTAAAACCATACTGCCAATTCTTGTATTATTTAATATTCAGCTGTTTATGTCATTTTTCTCGGTCCTCGTCCTCCTAGGACACTCAACATCAAGTACCGAAAAGACGTTTTGTTAAAAACTTTTCAATTTTTGACAGTTCGTATTTCGTTCAAATGTCTAATATGCTCGCAACACGGTGAATAATATATCACCAATTCACCAGCCTAGATTTTTACTATAGTTAGAATCATAGATTTAGGATTTTTCGCTACCCTCAAATCACATTCTAAATCTATGGTTAGAATGCTATTTTATATAAAAAATGCAATAGAACCTACTTCCAACTCAACCATAGATTTAGAATTTATCGATACTAAATCTATGATCTCAACGACATTGTTGCATGAACCCCGAAATGTAGGCCTCACACATTGATATTTGCGATTGGCGGCCATCTTCGTCACGTCAGTACCATTCATTTGGTCAGTCCGCGGCGCGTACAAACGATACAACCACGAATTATTATTAAAGTTAAAACGCCACAAAAGATTTTGATCGATTGAATTAAAAGATTGTTAAAAAAATATTACATGATTTACCAATTTACTTAGATGGCCATACACTTTTTATTAAGGTTTTTCAAAAAGAAACGATCTCTGGGCGTTCTCCTTTATGTGTTTTGTGTTATATTATGTAGAAATTTTTGTATCTTTTATTATAAAGTTATAATCGATCTAAGAGTACGCCTAAGAACTATCACTCATTACCTTCAATCAACTTTCTCCATCCAAAGGTTGCCTGGTAGAAATTGCTTTTTAGCGATAAGGCCGCCCATTGTACATCTTCTTGCACTGTATTTGTGTACCATAATTTTATTTACTTGGCGTACAATAAAGTGTAAATAAATAAATAAATAAATAAATAATTAAAAAAATATGTGTTAGTTTTTAGGGAAGTATGCAGTTTTTGATAGCCTATCCGAGGTAGCCGTAAACAATGAATATTTTAAAGTCCTAGTGTAGAATTTCTCGGACATGCTTCGACTATAGTTTTACATCCAAACTGCTCAGTAATGAGATTACAGACTGCACCTATTTCTATACATTAAAGTAACTGGGTTTTTAGCATTTAGCTAGTATAGTATTGTGGCGTGCAATACCGCTTCGGAAAACCCACGACACCGTTTTTGTAAACAAAGTATGTACTAGAGCATAGAGTAGAAGCATTTGTGCCAGCTATTTGCACTCTCTCACACTAGAGGATGTTGGACAAATTAGCTGTTCCCCGCGGCTTCGACCGCGTAGAAGTCGTTATTCCGTAAAATCATAACCTTCCTTTTGCGCAGTCGGTTAAAAAGTAGCCTATGTCCTTCCCAGGGCTTCGAACTATCTCTATACCAAATTTAATCTCAATCGCTCCAGCCGTTTAGGCGTGAAAGCGTAACAGACAGACAGAGTTACTTTCGCATTTATTAATTTTTTTTTTTTTTTTTTTTATATTAGTAGTGAAGTAGGGATTTGTCAATGTTGTATGTAGTTGATTTTGTAGCACATTTGGTGCGTAGTTAATATTGTAGCACGCTACGCCATTTTGAAACGATCTATGACTTAGGTGTTTCTACTCGACTCAAATGTTGGCGGCATTATATTTGCTCCATGATAGCTAGTCACGTAGCAGTAGTGCTACGTTTTTTACGCTACTTTATGTATGGGAAGACGCAGCTTCGTAATAGCAGTCGACTTCTTTTTTTTCTTTTGTCTCTTTTTTTTCGTGAAGGAATATTCTCATGGATGCTATGCCGAACATCTACCGACTCACGTATCCTACCTAAGAGCCTACGTTTGGAAGCAAATATGCCAGTCATATCATCCAGTACCATATTCCAAAATAAATTGCGGCCATCGTTTTCTTTAAAGTTGCTATTAACTCAGGCAGGATTTGGAAATAAAAAGCTCCTGGCTTTTATTAAAGCTTAAATAAAAACTGACACATTTTAATTTGAGTCAGGTTGAACCATTTACGGGAAAAATACCCGTCTCAACATCATGCTGTAGGGCCAGTGCAGACCTGCAGCAGACAAAAAAAACTGATCAACATAAAAATTCAAACTAATATAAAACCTTTGCAAATAAATATTATCTCATCTTATTTACAAGGACCAAACAGTACCTACCATGTTAAAAAATAATTTTCTTTACGACTCTGTTTAAAATTATCTACACAGTATTTCCAACCTTTTTATAAAAGCTTAGTAAAAAATGTTATCTTTTCAGAATTTTTGCGCCACCTTACCCGGTGTTTACTGGGCCTTATTATACAAATAAGGTTATTTGCATAGTGTTTTGTATGTTGTAATTTCGTTTAAGACTTTGTGTGTAGTCAGTAAACCTATTATCTCGAACACGAGTGAAAAAATACCGGCCAATGGCGAGTTGGACTCGCCCATGAAGGGTTCCGTAGCAATGAGTAACATAATATAAAAGTTTTTGCAGTTCGTTGTAACTTTGATTGATGTTTTAACACGTTCGCAGTGGTAGTGATTTTACTAACCGAAAATTGCGGTTTATGACGTATTAAAAAAAACTACCAACTCTATCTCGCTGAAACTAATTTTCGTTGGTAGTTTTTAAGACAATGTACATCATATATTTTTTTTAGATTTATCATTCTCTTAGTTTAGAAGTTAGAGGGGGGGGGGCACATTTTTCTACTTTGGAAGTGTCTCTTGCGCAAACTATTCACTTTAAAAAAAAACGATGTTAGGAACTTCAATAGCATTTTTGAAGACCAACTATTGATACCCCACACGTATGGGTTTGATGAAAAAAAAATTTTTGAGTTTCAGTTCTGAGTATGGGGACGGGGACCCCCAAAATTTACTGCTTTTTTCTAGTTTTATATAAAAATCTTAATGCGATTCACAGAATACATCTAGTTAACAAGTTTCAATAGCATAGGCCTTATATTTTCGGAGAAAAGTAGCTGTGACATACGGACGGACAGACAGACATGACGAATCTATAAGGGTTCCGTTTTTGCCATTTGGCTACGGAACCCTAACTAGCCTACAAATAAAAGAAAAACGGCTGCTTCATAGCGGTCCTTAGGCAAAACAGTTAGGTACCTTGGAGGCTTTATTTTCAACGAGTCACACTATGACTCGTTGAGAGCAATACTCGCAACGAGTGTGACATAGTGTGACCCGTTTTTTATTACAACGAACGAAATATGAATCTAGGTATGTACTATGTGGAATCACTCTGACAAACAGATCGGTTACCACACCACAGAATGTTTGGGTAAAGAGTAGCGATTTTGACGTGACAACGTCTTATAATTCGATGGAGCCGGCTGCACGAACGAAAAAAGATGACGCGACACGGCGTTAATTCGCTCTGAGGCGTTCCATTTATTTTAGTAATGTTCAACAGATGGCACTCTATTCAATTGATGTTTAATATTTCTTTTTGATTTGTAATGTTATTTTTATTTTTATTTTTATTTTTATTTTTATTTTTATATTTATTTTTATTTTTATTTTTATTTTTATTTTCTTAAGACGTTGTCACGTTCAACCATCGTCAGTAAACCGACTTTACAGACAACTGATTTTTTTCTAACTATGGGTATACCAACATTATACACAGTAAAATAGATCGGTTGGCAGGATATGTCATCCTGCCAACCGATCTATTTTACTGTGTTTTTTCGTAATATCCCGCTAAACACCAACCTTATTTTATCTCTACATTGTACCTAAAGTGTGTAAGGCATTTTAACAATCCAAGACTCAATGCTGAAATTCGGAATAAATACAATAAAGAAAGCGAAACATCAAAATGCGGGCTTTTAATGTAGTTTATACAAACTAAATTCGCATCAGCTATTTCTTTGTCCATTTATATTCTTAAATTTACTATGCCACAAAAGTTTTTATTCTTAGTAAGTTTTATTTTTACATATAGCTCACATAATTGATGCCGCCCGCTTGATAAAAAGTAAAACGACCTTAAACTACAAAGAATAATATTGTAGTAACAAAATTTCTTTAAATATAATTTGCCCACCCTAAATCATGCTGTGAACGACATTGTTTTTAGTTTTGCTCGTTGTTCAGCAGATCAGCCCTCAAAGATGGAAAATCCTGCCTTTACCAAGACTACATCGAGATCAAATAACTTTCTTGAAGTTCAGTTTCACATATTTTTTGACAATCTGAGAAAAGAGGAAATTCCTAATAAATAGTGACAAATTTATTTCCGTGATCTGATTACCTAATATCACAAATTATACGAAATTGGACGCTCTCTGCTTTTTTTTTCAGATGTTTATACAACAAATTATATCAATTTTGGTGACTTCCTACTGAATGCAATTGACTACATTCAGCATATCGTTTGCTTATTAGAAACTTCATTATTACTTAAGATTTAATCTAATATATAAAATTCTCGTGTCACAGTTTTCGTTGCCATACTCCTCCGAAACGGCTTGACCGATTCTCATGAAATTTTGTGAGCATATTGAGTAGGTCTGAGAATCGACCAACATCTATTTTTCATACCCCTGTGACCGGGAAAAACATTGCACGCGGGCGGAGCCGCGGGCGTCAGCTAGTAAAATATATACTTAAGGACATTCACGCACAACATCATCTAGCCCAAATTAAGGTAATATAAACTTGTGCTATGGGATCTAGACGACTGATTTAAGAAAGAAAGAAAGAAAGAAAATCATATTTATTAGCACACACAATAACACATACATATAGTGAGAAAAATTACAAAATAAGCAGGGATCGATGGTCTCGGCACAGTAGTGTATGTGTGGCTAACAGGCCACAACTCAGCATATGCTGCAAGTAATTGCAGCGCTGGTTTTCAGTTGTAGCCTTTAAGGTCAGTTCCATTAGGCACAGCAAATAAAATCATAATTTAATAAAAATGCACAAACACAGATACGAAATGAGAAATAAGAAAGTACAAGATACATTTGATTATGTCAGAAAATTAGAATTTAAATATAAAATAAGTGAAAATAAAACAATTCATTTGGTATGTCAACGTTGAAACAGAAACATAAATAATAATAAATAATTGGAATATGTGGCTCATACTAAATGTCAAAAGTAAATTTTATTATAAATGAAAACGATAGGTAATTATGTTTTTCATGTCATACACCAGTAAAAGTTTAAATAATAAAATAATAATAATAAAATAATTGCAGGTTTAATAATATGTATTAGAAAAATAACTATAAAAATAAAATAAAATAATAACACTAAAAAATTCATATTAAATGTTAATCATTAGCTCACCGAGACTCGTAGCTTTGCATTTCCAGAAACACGATTTACATATACTTATATATTTCTAAATACATACATTCACCTAGGGAGTATTCCCGTTCGTCCCCTCGACTTCGTCCCCCCGAGGGGGACGAATGGGAATTCACAAAAATAATATTTAATCAGTTCCCGATCGTCCCCCTGCTAATTCAAGAGGGGACGAATGGGAATATGTTCTTCGATTAAGTGCCATTCGTCCCCCGTTCGTTCCCCTCGATCCAAAACAAATGAAAAATAAAACAAATGATGATAAACAAATGAAGATCGACAAAACAAATGACCGTCGGATAAAAAATGACGATCGAAAACAAATGAAGATCGATAAAAACAAAACCTTCATTTTCCTACATATGTCTGAATCTCAGTTTGACTTAGTTCTAAAATGCCTGAAAACCAAAATGACCAATTTTCTTAATGCCGGAATTATAAAATGACTAAGAATTGAGGTACAGACGAATAGACATTTGAAAAAATAAATAACGTCTGGCTGTCTTTGTCGCTTTCTACTGCTGCTCAGTAGCGATAGAAAGGGTGAAAATGAAATTTTATAGGACCTTTAAAACGGATTTACGGTTAAAGAATTCATGTGATTTTTTTTTCTTCATTTTTGTAATGTTTCTTGACTGATGCCACGTCACGTGACGAAATTTGGAGAGTCAATTTTGTTACACCCAATATATATAAATAAATCCCCTTCAGAGCAGAATGTACAAAACTCAAAATGAGCACCACACGCAAAATGTACAAAACGCAGAATGTACAAAACCAAAATGTACACAACTCGCAAAATGTACACAACGCAGAATGTGCACGTTAGAGCTTGTCTGTATTATAATAGGTCTAGATCGGCAAAACAAATTAAAATCGGCGAAACATATGAAGATCGACAAAACAAATCGGCATAACAAATGACGGTCGGATAAACAAATGACGATCGAAAAATCATGCAGATCAGTAAAACAAAAGACTATAAGCAAGTTGATAAGGTCAAAAATTACTTGCAGCCATATTTTGTAATCTAGATGCGATTGCCATTCAAAAAGATAGGTGCCAGTAAATCTCGACCTTAATGACACTTCTTCAAAAATGTGATTTTTGGCGTTTATAGACATCACTGATCATGAATAAATGTAAAAAATAAATAAATATTATTATGCATGTTCATAAGGTAAAGA
This sequence comes from Miltochrista miniata, assembly GCA_933228765.1. NCBI lineage: Eukaryota > Metazoa > Arthropoda > Insecta > Lepidoptera > Erebidae > Miltochrista > Miltochrista miniata. The sequence continues at coordinate 26,797,458 of OW121758.1, forward strand.
ATTGCTTGGACCTATTTTTGAATGTTTATCGCATCTAGAATACAAACAAGGGTCCAAGCAAATTTCGATCTTATGAGCATGCATAATATCTATTTATTTTTCAATAATCGTGATCAGTGATGTCTATAAACACCTAAAAGCACATTTTTAGATGAATGTCATTAAGATCGAGAATTGCTTGCACCTATTTTTTTAGAATGATTATCGCATCTAGATTACAAAAAATGGGTCCAAGCAAATTTCGACCTACGAAATTTATTTTTAACCCCCGAAGGAAACCCGGACGGGGTGTTATAAGTTTAACGTGTGTGTGGGCATACGGGTGTGTGTGTGTGTGTGTGTGTGTGTGTGTGTGTGTGTGTGTGTTTGTAAGTCTGTCTGTGGCATCGTAGCTCCCAAACGGGTGAACCGATTTTGATTCTGTTTCTTTTGTTTGAAAGATGGGTTAGGGGAGAGTGTTCTTAGCTATGTTTAAAAAAAATCGGTTAAGCCATTTCAAAGATATGAGGGGTGAAAGTGAATGTGTTCAAATATACCCGTGTTGGGTATCAAATGAAAGGTTTCAAGTTTATGAAAATCGGTTTAGGCATTCGAAAGATATGGGGAGTGGAATATATTTCTAATTCTGTAACCACACAACGCGCAATTCGCATTAACTCTGAATAATTTTTGATAGAGTAGGTATATGTATGTTAATATTTAAAACAAACCCTATAAAAAGCATGAAATAAAAAAATAAATTAAAAATTTAAAAAAACCCCGACTCACAAAAAAAGAACAATAATTAAACCTGTAAAAAGTAAAAAAATAACAATTATATTATGACCTATCTACCCTAAGTATTGAACCTTTATTATTATTGGTAGCTATATTATTTAGGTATTCATATTTTTAACTAACAGTTTGTCTCGTCGGGGACCGCTCACCTAATCATAACCTAATCGTACGTCTGTCTCTGTTTAGGTATAGAGCGGTCCCCCAGACGAGACTAACTGTTAGTTAATAATATGAATACCTAAATAATATAACTACCAATAATAATTTTTAAATTTTTAATTTATACAACATGAAATTTTGTATAGCGCAAGCCTGAAAACACTTTGATCAGAATCAGCAACATTATCCAATGGACCCGATTTCAACCTAGGTTTTTTTTTTTCAAAACTTCACGAAAAAATGTAACGCATTGAACACTCTAATATCGTAAAGTGTATATTATGTATCATAAAATAACATCACTACGCGTGATCAAAAGCGATCCGCCACCAGCCGATCCCGTGCCCTCGACCAGCCACCCCCGGCCGCGCCCCTGTGCCCGCGCCACCCGGGCTGGCCACCAGTCAGTGACCGATAACACAAGCGCGACGGCCGATAACTGGTCGCCGTTCCGCATCCCGTGTCGCTGTGCAAAATACGCGATCGTGTAACAACTTGTCTTTTATTATACTTTTTTATAAAGGTGACAGAAAAGCTTACAGCATACTTGATCGTTGCTAACCTTAGCCTGTGGACATTTGGAACACCAGAGGCACGACACACGGGCTGCAATACCGATATCGAAAGGTAGAAGGAATCACCGAAGGTGACAAAGTGCAACGGGTGAACTTTAGTAAGTGGTGGCTAAAAAAATAACAGTGTAAGTGTTTTGTGTACTTTTACGCGTAGAGGATTACATGACACTGATAATGCAGCCTGTTGGCGCCATACTAATCCTCATTTACCCCGTCAGAACTCCTTCCGACACCGCTTGTCCATTAATGTGTGTGCAGGCATTATGAATAGTCACGTAATCGTATTGACTACTACTCGTAAATGCCAGTATGTACATACTTGCAGTTCTAGGGTTCCGTAATCAATAGGTAACAGTTAGAAAGAAAGATGTTTTTATTCAGCCCTTGAACACATAGGTACCTACTTTCATAGCTTTACAGCTTGATCCTTTTACTAAGACTCTAATGCTAGTGAACCTTACCATTAGAGAGGGTAAAAATGGGACCTTATTATCAAGACTCCACTGTCCCTCTGTCACCTAACTGTATCTCACCAACCATTATTATAGCTAGACAGTTGAAAATTTCACAGACAGTGTATTTCTGTTGCGGCTATAATAATAAAGTGTGTAGTGGGTGTAGTGGGGCCCTACCAACACCATCGGGCCCAAGTCAACCTCACGTGCAAGCTCGTGCACCTGCTGAACAACGGACGAGGCTCTGACGGCGGCGGTCCATTTCAACACGGCGATGGGCTCACCACCTGTTACGTGGGACCGAATTGTACACGGTGAAATGTGGGCCGGTATAGGCCTCTGCCTACCCCTTCGGGGATAAAGGCGTGAGTATATGTATGTATGTATGTATAATAATAAATACCGGCCAAATGCGAAACGGACTCACGTACAGACGGTTCCGTACTAAAAAAATCGCGTGTGTCGTATGGGAATCCCGTTTAATCACCCCCTTTTATCTGATTTTAGTATCTGTAACTAGCTCTAACTATCGCGGTTCCGATAGAGTCTTGTTACGGACAGACAGACAGACAACGAAGTCTTATGAACAGGATCCTGTTTTTACCCTTTGGGTACAGAACCCTAAAAACAGATCAAAATAACATTTAAGTGGGCTCTCATACAATAAACGTGATTTTTGCCGTATTTTGGTACAGAACCCAACATGCGCGAGTCCGACTAGCACTTGGTCGGTTTCTGTCTTAAACACAGTTCCATAATTACCACTTATGAAAATGGTTTGTTAATGTTATTATCAATACCACACGAATAGTGAATAACTTGCGTTTAATACCTACACCTACGCTGTTCGCGGAAAAAATAGTGCAATTGTAAACAAAGGCTTATAACTTGGTCAGTTTTCGTTAAAATAATTTAATTTTTTTTATGCGGTATTTTGAAGCGAAACTCTAGTTGGGGTGTCTGAGCTTTGCGCTAAACAAAAGTTCACGTTGTATATTTGTGATCAGTGATGTCTATAAACGCCTAAAAGCACATTTTTAGGGTTCCGTAGCCAAATGGCAAAAACGGAATTCGTTCGCGGAATTATAGATTCGTCATGTCTGTCTGTCTGTCCGTCCGTATGTCACAGCCACTTTTCTCCTAAACTATGAGGCCTATGCTATTGAAACTTGGTAAGTAGATGTATTCTGTGAGCCGCATTAAGATTTTCATATAAAACTAGAAAAAAAGCAGTAAATTTTGGGGGTCCCCATACTCAGAACTGAAACTCAAAAAAAAAATATTTTCAACTAACCCATACGTGTATCTATAGATACGTCTTTGAAAATGCTGTTGAGGTTTCTAACATCATTTTTTTCTAAAGTTAATAGTTTGCGCAAGAGACACTTCCAAAGTCAAAAAATGTGTCTCCCCCTCTACTAACTAAGAAATGATAAATCTAAAAAAAATATATAATGTACATTGCCATGAAAACTACCAATGAAAATATAAAATAGAGTTGGTAGTTTTCTTTTAATACGTCATAAACCGCAATTTTGGTTAGAAAAATCACTACCACAACGAACGTGTTAAAACATCAATCAATGTTACAACGAACTACAAGAACTTTTATACTATGTTACTTGCTGCTACGGAACTCTTCATGGGCGAGTCCAACTCGCACTTGTCCGGTTTTGTAGATAAGTGTCATTAAGGTCGAGAATTGCTTGTACCTATTTTTTGAATGGCATTCGCATCTAGATTACAAAATATGGCTGCAAGTAGTTTTTGAACATATAAACTTGCTTATAGTCTTTTGTTTTATTGATCTGCATATGTTTTTTCGATCGTCATTTGTTTATCTGACCGTCATTTGTTTTATCGATCTTCATTTGTTGCGTCGATCTTCATTTGTTTCATTGATCTTCATTTGTTTTGTCGATCTTCATTTGTTTTGTCGATCTTCATCTGTTTCGCAGATCTTCATTTGTTTCGTCGATCTTCATTTGTTTTGTCGATCTTCATTTGTTTCGTCGATCGTCATTTGTTTTGTCGATCTTCATTTGTTTTGACGATATTCATTTGTTTAGACGATCTTCATTTGTTTTGTTGATCTTCCTTTGTAAATAAAAATATAATTTCAAATTTGTTTTTTTACCTGTCTTATATTATTTGTTGGGAGCAATTGAACTAAATAAAGAATGAAAAAGTTATTCCCGTTCGTCCCCCTAAAAAAATTAAGGGGACCATCGGGAAAATAAAATAACGAATTCCCGTTCGTCCCCCTACCTAGGGCCTAGGGGGACGAAGTCAAGGGGACGAACGGGAATATAGTAAACACCTAAACTCCGAAACAAACATTTGTGGATTACACAAATATTTGGACCGACCAAGGAATCGAACCCAGGACCTCCAGCTCTGCAGTCCTTAATAATATATTTATCGAATGGAATGGGCTTTCTTACTTGAATTAAAACAGCTCTACGTTACTTTGCGAATTAGGCAACAAATTTAACACTTTCGCGGACACAACGTGATAGCACGTCATGGCTTGAGACTTAGATACGGCACAACGTATAATGACGTTCAAGAACAGAATATTATATACGACAGAACGTTGATATACGATCAATTTTAATACAAAAACTCGATAAATGGTTCCTTGTGTCACAACATATCGAAAGCTCCCTTTAGTCCATATTCTTAACTATGTTTCTTAACTATCTATGAAACAAGAATTTTTATTCGCTTTTTCTTAACTGGTTAAGGAATAAGAATATTTTATCCATTTTCCTAACTGGTTAAGAAAACCAGTTAGGAAAATGGATAAAATATTCTTATTCCTTAACCAGTTAGGAAAGTAGACCAAAAAATCTTATTTCCTAACCAATTATGATAGAGTAAATAAAAAGTCCATATTCATAGATATTAAATTGTAAATTATTTTTTCATGTAAATGTATACAACAACATTTTCAGTGAAAAGAACAAAAAATTAAAAAAAAAAAGAATTTCCTAAAAACTATAAGGAGCAATAATCTCTAGACAATGCCCAACAGTTATAATATTCGCATTCATGTCCTCAATTGCAGAGTTAATTTCCAAGTCAATTGTCTCATAGTTTTTAGATTTAATCTTATTTCTATAGAAATGAACCTTTGTTTCTTTAACTAAAAGTTCTAACACTTGTGCCAGAGACGGATTTTTACGTCCTAAATATTTATTTATTCTAGCATGCCACCCTTCAAGATCATTGGTGGCTCTTATCACTTCTTGATAGCAACACCACTTTTTAATAAATGTAATATCACTTAACCAGTAAGAATTAAAGTACGAGTTAAATTTACGTACTTGTTCGCAGTTAGGTGATCGTCTCATTATATATTTATAACCTGACATTATGAATTTCAAGGGTAAACGCGCCAAGCCAGCACATTTAGCAACATGACGTCTTTGGACTCTGGATTTCATTCCTAATGCCCTTGCCTTTTTAAATAAACTATTACAAAAGTGATAATAACATCCTTTGATCACGGTCTTCGGAAAAAAATTATGAATTGCATTCATAGCTGACTTCTCATAGTCCATGGTAATTTTTTTCGGATACCAGGTAGGTAATCGACTTTTAATTAATTGCATTAATATCGCATACGTCTTCTCGTTTTTATTATGCAGAAATGCAAAAAAAAGTGGGACCACTTTTTTTGTAATTTCATTGTATCCATGGATGGTATAAATTTGCGAAAATGGTGGTGGACAGGACTTGAAAGTTCCATCACATAAAAAGTGTTCAAAGTCATCAGATATATTTTTTATGTCAGCGTTGCAAAACACGAGAATTCTCGTCCCCTCATCCATATCATTATAGTCCGCTAACAGAAATGATTCGAATTTTTGTGGTATTATTACTTCAGTAGGCAATTTAAAATTCAGCTTCGTTACACCTAAGCTAGTGTTCCTCGCGTTGTACAGCCCACTTTTCATGTTATTAAATTTCGGTAGGTCAGTAACTAAATGCACACCATCATCCTGAAGCTGACAAATCATATCTTCAAACTGTTTTTGTATGGGATTTGTGTTAGTACAGACTTTTGTTTTTAGTTCATTATATTTTATTATGATATTATTTTTTGACGAATTTGGTACACAGCTGGCATTATGCGAATTTCGAATTACAATATAATTACGGACTTTTTGTTTACTCCATCATAATTGGTTAGGAAATAAGATTTTTTGGTCTACTTTCTTAACTGGTTAAGGAATAAGAATATTTTATCCCTTTTCCTAACTGGTTTTCTTAACCAGTTAGGAAAATGGATAAAATATTCTTATTTCTTAACCAGTTAAGAAAAAGCGAATAAAAATTCTTGTTTCATAGATAATTAAGAAACATAGTTAAGAATATGGACTAAAGGGAAAGCTCAAAACTTTACTATCACGTGAACTTTGTTTTTTAATCGTTTCCAAAATGTGCGGTTGATTATACGTGGCGATACTACACAGACACGCACACCGTGTATATACGCCTCCCGCGCGCGCCTACATTCAATGCGGCTGTGTCACAGGAGCTAAGTGCGCGCGTTCCATCTGCGCGGGAGTGGCGAATCGTAATATTTGCTGACAAAAACACATCGTAAGTACATAAATAATGCGATTATTTTATTATTACTTAGTTGCAAACGAATTCAATAATTATGACCATATTGTATGTAAATTGTATTTTATGATTTATTTTGTTTGTTTTGGATGTACCTAAATTCGCAAGAGAAACCTAAGGAGACTTTTTGAATATTCTGATGACTCTACCGAGGCGGACCCAGTCCAGGATCGTGATGGTGACTTTGGATCTGACAAAGATTTTGATCCTCAAGATAGTGACAACTCTCGTATTTTGTACCGCCAGAAATCGTCAGAACCCGCAGCTAAAGTACGATGTATAATAACGTTATGACGCTACTACCAATGATCTATACTATACGTCTTGACAGAACGTACGGATACGTTGACGTGATAACACGATTGTGCCATATTGTCTTATAAAAATCTAATGCCATAGAACACAACGTGATTAAACGTCAAATATATTTGTATGGAAATTTATTGTGTCATTCTATAAAACAATTTAAACTGAGACTGTCCACGAACGTATTAAACATGGATCGCCCCAAACATCACACCTAACAAGTGCAGCCGCTTTTCATATCTAACAATGTCATTTACCTACTGCGGGCAGATCAAATAAAGATGCAAGCATTCTTTATTTTTAATAACGTGAAGTGCTTTTCGAATTCAAGATAGCTAACTTCCAAGTTACCTTGAATTTGAATTCGAAAATTTGTGTAACAAAAGATTTTGGGCCAAAAAGCTACACAAATAATGACTTTGCCAGAAATTATACCACACAAAAGAGGCTACGCTTGAAGAGAGCTTTATCAATTATCAAATACAAGATGAATGTACCAAATGGATTTTGCTTTATTATTTGATTTTCATAAATATCTTGTCTTAAAATTACACGGTTTTATCATAAGCTAAATTTAGTATTCGCTTATTCCGTATCGCTATCTTAGTAGATATAAGCTGGTGCTACCCATAGCAGAAGCTTACACTAGGTTAGTTTGGGCTAGATGATGTTGTGTGAGACTATCCTGAATTAGATCCCAATCTAGGCGACTGATCATACTTATATTTTTTTTTTTTTTTTTTTTATACTACTTAGGTGGCAAACAAGCTTACGGCCCACCGAAAGGTTGGTAACCGTAGCCTATAGACGTTTGCAACACCAGAGGCGCTACACACGCGCTGCCGACCCGGCGCAGGTTGTGACGACCCACAGTTGAAATTTTTCAAGCCGCCCGTAAGGCCTTCAACTTGGCTTAACGACTGTCATTTTACTGACAACCGGGACCAACGGCTTATCGTGCCTTCCGAAGCACGGAAACGCTCGTAAATAAATGTCACAAAGAGGTCCACGTGGTGGTCACCCATCCATATTCGGCCATAGTAAATGTTGCCTACTGCAGTGATCGTTTACAGAACACTGAGTCCGCGGGGCCACGAGCGCTTCGGACTATTACGGCGAACGGATATTTCTCTAAATACATACTTATTATACATAGAAAATACCCAAACTCTGAATGAAACATCTGTAAAATATTTGAACAGATCCGGTAATCGAATCCGGAACCTCAGTCCGTCAGGCAATTATAATTACGTAAAATATTTTATTTTATAAAATTCTCTTTAAAATGTGTTAATTGCCGGTTCATTCTTTATTATTTTACGAGTGGAAGTCGGTCGTCTGGCATGGCATCCATGAGGGATTTATGGGTGGCATGCCGGACTCTTACCGACTAAAACCACACGTTGCCCTACCACTGTACTGAGACCAGGAGATGGATGTCTTAAAATGTATTAATTGGTGTACTAAACCATATTTTCTAAAAAACTATTGCTTTTGAGGCAATCAATCAATCAAATCAGCCTATCGCAGTCCACTGCTGGACATAGGCCTCTCCCAATTTACGCCAAAATACACGATCCTGCGCCTTCCGCATCCAGTCCCAGCCTGCAACCTTTACCAGGTCGTCGGTCCATCTAGCGGGTGGATGTCCTACCCCGCGTTTGCCGAGACGCGGTCTCCACTCTAGAACCCATTTGCTCCATCGGCCGTCGGTTCTTCTGCAGATATGGCCGGCCCACAGCCACTTCAATGTGCTTATTCTGCGAGCTATGTTGACCACTTTAGTTTTCTGCCGGATAGTATCATTTCGGAGTCTATCCCTCAGAGATACCCCAAGCATAGCCCTTTCCACTGCGCAACCTTTAGAGCATTGACCAGTAGCACGCACTGGTTTTGAGTGCACCAAAGTTTTATTAAACTTCCTTTTTGCTACCTACCTTTTTTTTTTAATTTCCTATTTAAGCAATATTTTCATTTTAACGAGCATTGGTCGTTGTCGTCCTGATCCCTTTTATCTTTGTAATGCAATTTAAAATGCAAAAAAGAATTAACTTTGTCGCTGAAAAAATATTTTACCAATTTTAAACGCAACTTTCTCCGTAAACAAAACGTTTCGGAGCGTCAAAGGTTTAATAAGTTCCCGGAAATTTAATTGTCCTCACAATAATAACAACTTTTAAAGGGTCATTTTTGTGAGAAAACAAGTACCTACCATGTTTTTAAACCCGGCAAAGACCACAAAACGAATCCGACTCGCACTTGGCCGGTGTTTTAGTTCCCGACCAAAAACGAGGGGTGTTATAAGTTTCATCGGTGTGTCTGTGGCAACATTGCTGTCCAAACGATTAACCAATTTTGATGTTTCTTTTTTCCTTGAAAGATGATGTCATGAAAACATTTCTTAAGTACTAGCGAAGGTGACGCGATTTCATCCGCGTAGTTCGCATTCCCGTGCGAATACGGGAATAAAGTATAGCCTATGTCACCCGGGGATTGTGCTTCCCAACAGTGACAGAATTTTTCAAATCGGTTCAGTAGTTCCGGAGCCTATTCAATGCAACGATGTCTCAAGCTGTCTGTGGGATACCCAAAAGAAATGCTCTGGATATACTAACATGTATGGGCTTGTTACACCAGTCCCAAATCTAAATGTTCAAATCAAAACCTGTCAAAGGATACTACTGAGCTGACTTGACAGCCGCAGGTTGTGAAGACTCACTGTTAAAATTTTGAAGAAAAATTCAAAAGGCGACTTGGCTTAACGACTGTTACTGACAACCGGAACCAAGCGACATAACGTACCTTGCTAAACATGGAAACGCTTGCAAATAAAATTGTCACAAAATCGTGATCACCCATCAAGGGAAAGGTGCTAACTGTAGTGATCATAGGGCAGTTTTAAATAGAAGCCTTAAAAAGAACTAAACCCGAGTTAGTGTAGTGCTATGTGAACACAATCAGTGACGTAGTCGTTTCAGTGAACAACACAAGCTTACTGGAACAAAGTGTACATAAACTTATCAGACTCTTAGAAAAATCAATGGATAATCTTCTTAGAATATAATGGATATTATTTAAGTCGTAGTAAAATTACATATAAGCTAGATTGTAATAGTTTAAAGAGTATCTTTTAATCATATTATACCTATAAAAAAAACTATAGTGATCGCTTTCAGAACAAAGAGCCAGCTTAGTTTACGAGCTACGAGAAATACAATCTCAAACAATATACTTAGCATTAAACCGATTTGTTGGCAAAAATTGAATCTTTGGTCATCTAAAATAGATTATAGCTCATTAATTACTCGAAACACCAATCACAGTAAGTGCGTTGTTAATGTCTCTTACGTAAACATGGTAATTAATATCGGTCTAAAAATATTTTTGGGACGCATTACAAAGCGCCGGGAATAAACATGATACCATGACGCTCTTTTTACGGCAAATTTATGGCTGTTACAATTTGTAATAATGAAATTTTCTGCATGTATATAAAGAAATATTAGACGTGTATGTCTAACTTCCAAAACTATTAAACTTGCGTGTATTCTGAATCCAAGCTAAATGGAAACCTGTATTTTGTACATCATATTTTGGATATACCTACCAAGTAAATTGCTCAATAAAGTTTTAGCAACCAAGGAGATGTCTACGTCTTTGATAGACTGGTTAAATGGATCTACCTGCTCTGCTGTATTTTCAAACGTTGTCATAATTATTTTTCAAATTCGTCTCCTACAAATAGAGCACCAAATAGAATGGCCCGCTGATTTCCTTGCCAGTTCTTTGTTTTGTATTCTTGATGTTTTATAAGTGCCTATGTAAATTAAATAATAGTTGACTTTTGATCCAGACCAATGATTCCCAAAGTTGCCTGAGCTCAGACCCAATTAAGAAAATATTTCCATTCCGAGACTGTCTCGAGTTCTCGACTGCCTAAAGAATTTTCAAAAGTCATGGAGCGTCGATATAAATCACAATGGAAACTGTTTTTGGTATAGAGTGTGGCTCACCTCTCTTTTATAATGTAGCTGCACACATTATTTTGACAATTTAACCTACGTCACTCTGGAGTGACGTGGGCACCCTGGATTAGTATGTATCTAACTAGATTTTAATTCCAGTGTACTGGTAAACTGGGATTAAAATGTGACACCATGGATTAGTATGTATCTAACTAACATCTATCTAAAATGTTACTCAATCTTGTGCTTGGTACGATTTAAAAGCTTTAAAGCTTTATTTTGCTCGGAACGAAAGACATTTATTCATTGAATCCATGCTTCTGTTTAATGAATCCACGTTTATTATAAATTCATACCGTTATTGTAATGGTTTCTCATAAATTTGATTCAAGAGATAGTATTTAGAACGCAGAGTAAAGATATAACTGTTTCAAAGAATCATCATTCATACTATCTTATAAGGTTTCCAGAAATATTTTAAGATGATCGATCATAGATTTCAAATGAATCACATTTTATTTATTTTACTAAAGAATTAGCCATTACTTACGACTAAATTCGATAAAACTTTGATATTGATAAAGTACAGCTCGCTTTTTCCGTTGTCATAATAAATCTAATCGATATTAACTGTAATATTTCATAGAAGTAATAAAACAACCTTAAGGCGAATCACTGAGCGAGCAGCGCGCAGTCTTTACATACATACATATAATCACGCCTTTATCCCCGAAGGGGCAGGCAGAGGCATAGTATACGCCCACATTTCAGCTTACAGTTTATGTCCCACGTAATAGATGGTGAGCCTATTGCCGTGTTGAAATGGAAAGGCGCAGGTCCCGGCAACCCGCAATTGAAATATTTCAAGCCACCCATAAGGCCTTCTACATGACTTAACGATTGTCATTTTATAGTCAACCGGGTTTCATTTGGAGTTTTCCTTCTCCACGCAATGGACCTTTTTGCGAAAGTGTTCCCTTAGTCGCCTCTTACGACACCCTCGGGATGTATAGGGGTGGCGACATTTTGTACTCTTACCTGTCGTAACTCGCGCAGTCTTTGAATAGGTACCTATAATCTAAGAAATGTACTTATATTTAAATTATTAACAACCCAATGACAAGGTAGACTACCTACCTACTTGGTAAAAGTTGAAAGTCCATATTTATCATGTAGCGAAAAATCCTAAATCTATGATATTTATAAACAAAATGTCAAAATTTTTGGGAAGAATTTACTATCAAATACTGCAGATAGCTCTTTTGTTTTAACTGAAGTCGTATAACCAGAGTATTAAGTCTATACTATTCCCAAATTTTACTACTTTAACGTCCGCCCGCTCACCTCGTAGGCTTCTTCGAGAGTGTCTGAATTGCCTCGCCTTAACGGACCGGATGGGCTAACGTTTCATAAAACATTCCAGCTGGCTTGTTTTAATAAAAATACTTATAATAATGAATTCTATATCTCTCTTGATCCTATCCCGATTGCCTTGTAATAGCCCTAGATACTGTTATTCAGATGCCTAAAGTTTTCAAAAAATAAGAAGTTTGAATTGAGAATGTGTTCATTGAGAGCATCTCATTGGTGGATTCAGCAACCCGCCAATGAGTGTGGTGCTTTCTCAAATGTCAAAACGGACTTCTTATTTTGTGATAACTTTACATCAAGCAAAGCCCATTGGCCTTGCTCTAGGCACAGGGCGGAAACTCCATACAAAAATGTTCGTTTTCACCCACACTAATAGGTATAGGTACACGTAATGTGAATGCTTGAATCAAGCTTGAATGTGTGTGTGAGTATACTAGGGACACTAGCTATGGAAACAAAATAATATGGAACAGAACGCAATCTCATGTATGTAGGTACTTTTTTTTTCAAATCTACCCTCGGCAAATTAAACCAAAGCAATAGCACAAAGTACGTAGGTAGTAATACGTAATGCAATGGAGTAACACTCTCTCAAGTAGGTACTGTCACGACAATAGACACATCAACTTTGGTGGGGGGATAGGGAAGCTTATTCAGTGGGAAGCTGGGAGTTGCCGATCTGTATGTAATACTTTTATATTACTAGCTGAGCCCGCAACTTCGTTTACGTCACATAAGGAAAGGTATTTCTTCATCAGAGTCATCAAGCAGCGTCTGAAACTGCCCTGTTTGCTTAATCTCTTCTATGACTTTTCTCTTTTATGATTAAGCCAACACGCCAGTTTAGGTTCACTCACATTCAAAGAAACCCCTACAATTAAAATTTTCAAAATATCTGATTCTTAAAAGTGTTATAACTCTTTTATTTCTAAACCGATTTACATTAAACAAACGCTAAATGTTAACTGGAGCAAACCTCAACACAATAAAAAAAACCGCATTGCAATCGGTTGAGCGGTTACTGAGATTAGCGTGCACAACCGTACAGACAAACAGATATACAGACATACAGACATACAGACATACAGACAAACAGACAAAAAATCTAAAAATCATTGTTTTGGGTTCTATTGCGTTCATAAAGCCCCCCTATAATATTTTTTCTTATTTATCTTCCATGTACAGACAGCGACCCGTTACGATTTTATTATATGTATTGATATTGATCTTTGCTCTAGGTTTGGATTCAAAAGACATCTTGCTAAGCTGCAAGCTGTACCCTCAAGTATGACATGACCTGGAGGCGTATTGTAAGTGTTCCAAACCATGCTATAACAATACCAAGAATACTTTTCGTGAAATTTTCTTTTAATAGCCATTTTCGATGATCTTTATCGGTACTCATTGAATTTGCATCAACACAATTCTTAACTAATAAACTAACTACAAATTCATTAGATCACAACAGTTTTTTTTTTAATATAATAATGTGAGCACCATAACGCAACACGACCTCTCCCGATTAAAGTCATAAGTGCTCTATGGCGACCACCCACAAAAATGCCATTTTTGTCCATAATATCGAGAATCGGAATAAATATAGGATACTAGCTGTTCCCCGCGGCTTCGACCGCGTAAAAGTCGTTATTGCGTAAAATCATAACCCTTCTTTTGCGCAGTCGGTTAAAAAGTAGCCTATGTCCTCTTCAGGACCTCAAATTATCCCTATGCCAAATTTCATCTCAATCGCTCCAGCCGTTTAGGCGTGAAAGCGTAACAGATAGACAGACAAAGAGAGGTACTTTCGCATTTATAATATTAGTAGGGAGTAGGGATAAAATAATGTAGTGATCAACGCCACGTGTTACGAGTACAGATTTCAGCACTCAACAATGTTTCTAATAAACTATCGAGTCTTAATATTGTGACATGAACAATAATAGTGTTTGTGATTTATTAATCATGTTTTACCGATAAGTATTTATTGCGCTCCTTTTAGCCCCTCTCTATAAAGTAGATTGCAGAGGAGCTTATGGCGAGACTTGTGTCTGTTGTCTGTGACTCTGTTGCATTAAACTACGTCACTAGGTCACGTGGATCATCTGTTCGTCGTTCATCAACGTAAATCGGATTGAACTTTCACTTTCACAATAAACGTTTTAGAGAGAGGCAGTCGGGTGAGAAAGTCTCATGGCTTTCTTGTTAAATATGTGGAGCGGTCGTGCCGTTGTCGTTAAGAAACATTTCAGTTTATTTTACTCGGCGCCATCGTATTATCATTCTTCTAGGGACTTATGTACCTAAAAATTTATCTAAAAAACAATTATTCGAAATTCAGAATGAAAACTGCGATAGTCTATATTCTATACTAGCTGATGCCCGCAGCTTCGCCCGCGTAAAATTTGTTCCCGCGGGAAGTTATTCCCGGGATAAAAGGTAGCCTATGTGTTATTCCAGACTATAATGTATCTCTGTACCAAATTTCAGCCCGATCCGTTCAGCGGTTTCAGCGTGAAAGAGTAACAAACATCCACACTCACAAACTTTCGCATTTATAATATTAGTAAGATCTAGAACATGTTTCTAATAAAAACGAGATTACTAAGTACCTACGTACAATACGTACGTATTCCATTTACGGTATATTATAGGATAGTGATAGGAGGAGGAGGAGGAGGATAGGAGGAGAGAGAATAGGATAGTGATAGGAGAGAATGCATGGTGTCTGATGTATGTATGTGTGTGTGTGTGTGTGTATGTATGTATGTATATGCATGTGTGATGTGCATGCGTGCGTGCTAGTTCGTGTGCGTGTTTGATTTTTTACCATACGGCTATGATACGTAGACTGAAATTTACTGGTGAGATATCATTGGTGTCCTATGAAACTGCAAAAGATGAGATAAAAGTAATTTTGTCTCATCTGTCGATCGAAAATCGGCGCCCTACATCCTACCAATCGGCGGACTACATACGTATCTAATAGTTACTCTGTACTCCCTTAAAGTAATAAGTCCCTCAAACTCATATTTTTAAAACAAACTGCTATTATTATAATAATAACAGAATAACCATTTCTGAGCACATTCACCTGGAGCTTCCGTCCTAAGGGGTACGTTACATGAAATGGCAAGAAAATTATATGGACAGCTATAATAACAGCATATTAACCAATTTTACCTAACGTACTGTACTGCATCTGAACTATGTATATCCTGTTCACTCTAAGTTTGCCGCTGGCGTAGAGGCTGGTGTAGAGGCGTAGTATGGGGACGACAAGCAAACTTAGAGCGAACGGGTAGTACCTATTTAGTTCTACAAACAACTCCTTAGTTGGACCGTTGTTCTTTCATAAATATACTTGGATATTCACAAATAATTAAAGTAAATGTATTAAAATTGTAGTGATGTTTAAACTTTATTCACGGTTACGTCCTAACCTTCAATGTTGTGTATATTTTTTATTTTTGTTTGAACCAAAACAGGCACAACATAACACAATTAAAAACTAAAAAGGAACACAGAAAAAAAAATTTGAACGGGAACATCACCGTAATAGATAGGGCAGGTTTATGATGAGCCTAATCTGGACCCATAGAGCAACGCGACCAAATCCAAGAGGAGTAGACATAGCATGTTTGCTCTGTACCATCTATACATATCTGTCTGTATGTTCCGATGGGAAATTGTTTTCATATACACACACTATGAAAGCAATCGGCTGTCACTATGGAACTTACACAAAACAATTTAAACAATACACTCATAATTTCAGACACACATTTATATTTCTTACTAGCTGATGCCCGCAGCTTCTACTGCGTAAAATTTGTTCCCGTTCCCGCTTCAAAAACGTCAAATCTTGCTAACTTAACTCCGTATTTAAATAAAGTGATCCAGTGCTAAAGTGAATAAAATCGAAGTAAATAGTGTTCTCTGTTGTTGAAAACTAAAGCCGATTACATTTAAATAATAAACTTTACTTGTGAAGTGCTATATCAAAGACTATTAACATTCAGAAAATCGAAATTGCATTTTGAGGTTACAAAAATTTTCAATAACCATAGACAATTTAAAATTATAAACGATTGAATGAACTAAGTCGTAAAGCCTTGTTTGGCTACAAGCTTTTTGAGCCTTCAACAGACTGGTCAAAGAGAATAGTGTGGCCCCTCAAAGCAAAAATTACCATTTCACATAAATATTAAACCTTGAAAATGGAAACACAAATGAAACTATTGTGGTCCAAGATAAAGGAAGAAATGGAATTGCAAGGCCAAAAACAGTGGTCCAATATGAGGGAGGAAAAGGAATTGCAAGGCCAGAAACAAATACAGACCATAGCGGAAACTATTAATAAATCCTTAGAAGAACATTTGGTGCCAATAAGATTGGGAAATGAGGCCTTGAAAGCTGAGGTTCAGACTTTGCGAGTTAAATTGCAACTATTTGCAACAATTTGACCTTGAAACGAGGAAGAAAAATTTAATTATTCATGGCGTCCAAGAAAGGGAGACTAATAATATGGAACTTATGAACCGAGTACTGGAAGTCCTTAACAAAGTGAACGAGGGTCAGAAGAACACCCATGATTGGGATAAATGGGAAATAAACAATATCTACAGAATTGGACAAAAAAGTTATGCTTGTCTTCCACTCCTTATATTCTACCAGGGTTCAACTTCATCCGTAATGATCGTGGTCCGGATGGTTACGGTGGTGTGGCTATTTACTTACGTTCTCAGTTTTCGTATAATGTTTTAAGTACATCGCCACAGCCGCCTCTGCCATATTCGGGGGAGCATCTTTTTCTAGAGGTTGAACTCTTCCATAGCAAAGTCCTTCTTGGGGTTTATTACGGTCCTTCTTCAAATATAAACTACTTTTCTTCTTTTGAAACCCTTCTGGAAGGCTTTGCTTCAATGTGCAGTCACACAATAATCATGGGTGATTTCAACACATGTCTTCTTAAAAATGACTCTCGCTCCTCTACTTTCCAATCCATCATCCAATCCAATAACCTATCGATTCTACCCTCCAGTACCACTCACCATTGTCCTAATCATCCTCCGTCGCTACTCGATCTAATAATTGTTTCCTCAGCTAGTAGAGTGGCTAAACATGGTCAGCGGAATGCTGATGAGTTTTCTTTTCACGACTTAATTTTTCTATCATATCGTCTTCGGTTGCCTAAGCTCAGACCCCCGCTTCTTGCGCTCCGCAACTTTGGTGGTATGAATCTTGGTGATCTGCGCAGGGACGCCGGTGGCATTGACTGGCATCCGCTTTTGGATTTGGATTGCATTGATGTCAAGGTTGAACTGGTCACTGCAAATGTGATATCGTTGTATGACGTGCATGCCCCAGTTCGCAAAATTAAAATAAAACACCTGCCGTCGCCTTGGATCACAAATGACATCAAGGCGCTGATATCAAAAAAGGCCGCAGCTAAGTCTAAATATCAACATCGGCCAATATCATCAAATTGGGAAAAATATGTCTACATACGAAACCATTGCAGTAAAGTGTGTAGGAATGCTCAACGCCAACATATTCACAACTCTGTTCAAAATGGAGATCCAGCTAAAGTCTGGAAATTTTTAAAGTCATTGGGAGTGGGAAAGTCTGATCAAGACCCTTTGCCAAATTCTTTAAATCTGAATTTACTTAATCAGCATTTCTCTGCTTCGTCAAATTTTGATAGAATGACAAAAGAAACAACACTTAAAGCTCTTTCATCTATATCTCCTCCCGACTGTTCTCCCTTCATTTTTAGTCATTTATCTGATTGTGATGTAAGGAGGACTATTATGTCGATTGGTTCGAACGCTGTGGGTTCTGACTGTCTAAGCCGTAATATGATTATTCCCATCATTGAAGAAATTCTTCCTATCATCTGTCATATCTTAAATTTCTCAATCACTAAAAGTCAATTTCCTGAGGCTTGGAAAGACGCCCAGATTATTCCTATTGCTAAAAAGAAAAATCCCTCCGCTTTTTCTGATTACCGCCCTATTTCCATACTTCCTTTTCTTTCTAAAGTTTTCGAACGACTCCTTTTCACTCAGCTCACGAATTATCTTTCTACTAATCAGCTCTTGAATTCCTACCAATCTGGTTTCCGTACTGGTCACAGTACAACTTCTACCTTGACCCATATTATGGACGACATCAGAGCCGGTATGGAAAAAGGCAACCTCACAGTACTGGCACTGCTTGACTGCAGCAACGCCTTCAACACAGTGGACTTTGACATTTTACTCGGCATCCTAGCCTCCCTTAACATATCTCCAACAGTGATTGACTGGTTTCATAGTTACCTGTTTGGCCGCCGGTAGCGTATTAATCTGGAAGACACCTCTTCGTCTTGGTGCAATACATCAGCTGGTGTGCCGCAGGGTGGCGTTTTATCTCCGTTACTCTTCTCAGTTTTTATCAACTCAATCACCAAAAAATTATCTTCTTCCTACCACCTTTACACTGATGACCTCCAGATATATTCTCAAGCCCCGCTGGATAGGTTGAGCCAGGCTGTTGGCAAAGTGAATGACGATCTGCGGATCATATGTGGCTGGAGTGAGTCGCATGGCCTTAAGGTGAATCCTTCTAAGACCCAGGTCATCATTGTTGGTGGCTCCAGGATGATACCCAAGGTTGACTGGCCACAACTACCTAAAGTAGTATGTAACGGGATTAGCATATCATATAGTGATAAGGTAAAAAGCTTTGGCATTTACTTTATTTACTCACGCTTATCCTGGGGGCCTCAAGTGCAAGAGGTGAGTAGAAAAATATATGCTGCGGCAGGGTCCCTGCGCAGGCTGAGAAATTTCCTTCCTATTACAACTAAGGTTGTGCTTGTGCAATCGCTACTTTTCCCCATCCTTGATTATGCGGACGTCAGTTATCTGGATCTTAATGAGGACCAATTAGATAAACTTGAGAGACTTCAAAACTTCTGTATAAGATTTATATTTGGGCTTCGCAAATATGATCATGTTTCCGAATTTCGAAAAAAGCTCAAGTGGTTGCCTATTCGCCTTCGCCGGAATACTCATATCCTTTCTTTATTATGTAACGTACTTTTCAACCCATATACTCCTTCCTATCTCAAAAAACGTTTTGAATTTCTGAGCGATTCCCACAGTAAGGTCCTGAGATCGTCGCGAAACCTGAGATTGAAGATGCCTGGACATTCCACTAACTTCATGGATAAATCCTTCTCCGTTCAAGCAGTTCGGTTATGGAATGCACTGCCAGTGTCTATCAAACGTGCGCAAAGTCTAGCAACTTTCAAGACGCTTGTTGCGCCGCTGTTTAATATACCTACTTACAATATGTACACACGATTGCGCAATAATAGACGAGGTGGTGGTATACTTTTATATGTAAAAAGTCACCTTAAGTTCACTGAGCTTCAACATAATACTAAAACATTTGAAAGTATCACTGGTTTTCTGAAAATTAGCCAAACCCAGTGCGTAACTGTGTGTGCAACGTATAGACCACCAAAAACAAATAAGAACATCTTTGTAAAGGAACTGGGTAATCACGTATCTAGGTATAATTCACAACAGAACTTTCTTCTGGTCGGCGATATAAATATCGATCTCAAAAGCCTATCATCATACAAAGATTCGTATCTGAATACACTCGGCGGGTGTGGGTTGACTTGCGGAGTTTCTGAGTACACAAGAATAGAAAAAAAATTAAACAAAATCACAAAATCTTGTATAGATCACATTTTTGCTCGTTTCCCCGCGGGTCAACCTCACTCGGCGGTGCTCGATATCGTACTGGCCGATCATCGCGCGCTTATGTTTGCATGCATCTATGAGACGGCACCAGTGCGTATACAGGATGTAAACAAAAGTATTGTAGATTATAATATTTTACAGAATGAACTTCAAAAGGTAAATTGGTCATCTACTAGTAATATACAGTGTCCCAACGAAATGCATAATTTTATTCGTAGCTCATTTCAAAGAGCGTGTAAAATTGCTACTAAGGAAAAAATATATAAACGAACGACTAGAGTAAAAATTCCATGAGTTGATGAAAATATAGACAAATTGTGCGAAAAACGAAACAAATTATATCGGTCTTGGAAAAATAATTCGAATGACCTAGAATTAAGATTGAAATACAATAATAAGATACGAAATAAAATACATAAAATTTTAGAAAAAAGACGGAATCAGTACTATATTAACATAATAAATGATAATTATGACAATACTAGAAAAGTTTATCATATAGTCAACCAAATGCTTGGCAGGGTGACATTATCTATTGATTCAGTTGTCCTAAAGGCATTTGATGCTCAATGTTTATCAGACAAACAAATAACTGAAAATTTTGCAACATGTTTTGACAATGATGTTAAAAATATGGCACCAAACTGTAATACTAAGTTATTGGAAAACAACCTAAACTGTTTACAAACTGATTCGAGTATTTTATTTAAAAAAGCCTCTAGCGAAAAAATATATAAAATAATCAATTCATTAAATTCAAATAAATCCCCAGGTCTAGACAACATAAAAATATCCCATATAAAATTGGTAGGCAAAGAAGTTTCACAGGCTCTTGCAGGTCTTATTAATTCAAGTGTTTTGAGTGGCCAGTATCCGGACGAACTCAAAATAGGATGTGTAAGGCCAGTACATAAAAAAGGTCCCAAAACCAGCTGCTCCAATTACCGGCCTATCACAATGCTTTCTTCTCTTGACAAAATTATTGAAAGGTATATTAGTCAGGAAATACATGACTATTACAAGAAACATGAAGTTATCACTCAAAACCAGTACGGATTTCAGTCGGGTAAAAGTACCACACAACTTTTATCAAAATTCACTGATGAAGTGAACATGTACCTTAACGAAAGAAAACATGTAATGGTTTTATTTATTGACTTTTCCCGCGCATTTGACACATTAGATCATAAGGATCTTATTAAAAAGTTAGAAAACACCGGAGTGCGGGGACCATTGCTTCGTTGGTGTGAAAATTATTTACAAGATCGGAAATTCACAGTTAAAATTAACAACACCTTTAGTGACTATAAAGCTGTTACTCAAGGAACGGCACAAGGCTCGGTTCTTGGACCTCTTCATTTTCTTTCTTATGTCAATGACATGGCTAACTGCATAACATTTTCTACTTGCTACCAGTTTGCAGACGATACATGTTTAGTAGCTGCTGACAAAGACCCACAGAAAGCTACTGAGCGCCTCCAATCCGACTTTAATATACTCTTGCGATGGTGTCACGACTCAGGATTAGTATTAAATGCAGATAAGACACAACTATTACACATCAAATCTCCTCATCTTAAACATTCACAATATAACAGCATAATTGCACATAGTCACAGCTGTTTACATGCGCCACCATCCAAACAGTGTAGCTGCACTACTATTAAAAATGTTGATAGGCAGCGGTATCTTGGTGTAATTATCGATAGCAAAATGAACTGGAGTCTCCATATTGAATACGTCTGTGATAAACTTAGACAGTTTCTCGCAAATATTACTTTGGTAAAAAAATCGCATTCCTTATAAGATTAAATTGCTATTGTATAACTCCCTAGCGGAATCGTATATACAATACGGGTTAAGCAGTTATGGTCGCTCATATAATACATATCTGCAAAGCATATTTAATCTTCAGCGAAGAATTCTCCGCAATATTGTATCCACAAAGATCAAACAGCAGTTCAATGATAACGACAATGGTTTGTTCAATTATTGCGGGATCTTACCGGTACATACCCAAGTTAAATATTTATTAATTAAGGAAAACTTTTTTAACCAACATTTTCGAAACAAAATAAACCATCCTGTATGCACGCGGGCTGTGACTTGTGGTAGGTTGCGTGAGCCGGGTGGCGCGAACAATACATACGGCGAACGAACGACTGCTTACCTGGTTCCTCGATTTATTAACTCACTACCCTCAGAATTGCGCACAATGGACAATATTAAACCACAGAATGTTAAATGCAGACTAAAATGTCATTTTTTAAAATCACTAATTTAATTTTATTTAGCATGTAAAGCATTAGATATAAACCGCATAGGTTTTCTATAAATGCTTATGTAATTTTTCTTTGTATATAATTGTTTAGTATGATAATAAATTAAAAAAAAAAAAAAAAAGTAACCACTATTTGAGAAACATCGGCTATGTCTAGTACTTGTTTGCTACTTGCGGGTGGTCAATGTGAACGTAATTACTGTGCAAATACTGTAAGTTTTCATGTGTATGTATGTATGGTATGTATGTTATATTGTGTATGTATGGTATGTGTATATGGTATGTATGTATGGTATGTATGTATCTATGTATGTATATATGTATATGTATCTAGATGTGTATTACTGTTAAACACATATTTATATGTTATTTATCTATTTACGAAAGTATAATGCCATTCTGCCCCAAATTTATTTCTTACAAAGTAACAAAATCTCCATCCTAAGGTTGCCTGTAAGAAATTGCCTCTGTGCGATAAGGCCGCCAATTGTAAAACCAATTATGTATAACATTACAAATGTTTATAAAATGTATTTTTGGTGTTGCAATAAAGTATAACTAACTAACTAACTAACTAACTAGGCCAATAAAGATAAGCTTCACTCTTTCATGGCGTAGCCGTAGGAATGAACTTCTAAAGAACAAGAAAAGATTCCCAGAAGGAATTGATGTTACGGAAGACTTACCAAAAGATGAGCTAGAAGCTAGAAAAGCACTCATCCCTAAATAAATAGAAGCTAGAGAGTCTGGCAAGTATGCAGTCATAAAGCATGGAAAACTTGTTACCTATACACAACAAACCAGAGCCAGAAAAGAGGAAACGACTCCCATCATCCCCACTCAATACAACAATAATCGAATTCATTTATACTAATGTTATTTTTAAACTATCGCGGTTTTCTACACTCATACTTATAGAATTCGGGACTTCACGCGAAACACATTTACTTACATTTTCACACCGACGTTTCGAGCACGTTGCAGCGCCCGTGGTCGCGTGATACTAATTTCATAAAGAGGAAAGATTTGAGTGTTTGTTTGTTTGCATTAAATTGGTCCTGAAACTACTGAACCGATTTGAAAAGTTCTTTAACTGTTGGGAAGCTACATTGTCCCCGGGTAAACATTTATGTATATTTTATTCATCATAACGCCTTTATCCCCGAAGGGGTAGGCAGAGGCATATTATATACCCACATTTCACCACGTAATACGTTGTGAGCCGTATTGCCGTGTTTAAATGGACAGGCAAAGGTTGTGACTGCCTGCTGTTGAAATAAAGCCTTCAACTTTTTTTTTTTTTTTTTTTATACCACTAAGGTGGCAGACAAGCATACGGCCCACCAGGAGGACTGGTGGTCACCGCAGCCTATGAACGTTTGCAACACCAGAGGCGCCACACTCGCGCTGCCGACCCTGTAAAAACCTTCTTAGACCCCTTTTGAAGAACCCCATACTGTAGGCGTTTGGGAAAACCGAGGCAGGAAGATCATTCCACAACCTAAGCGTGCGCGGAAGAAATCCCCTATCGGATCTAACCGTGCTCGAACGCTCCGGACGTAGGGTGTGAGGATGAAATCCCAGTCTATGGCGAGCGGTGCGATGATAGAACGTAGCCGTGGGCATCATGTCAAACAATTCCTCAGAGCAGATACCATTGTACAGGCGGTAGAACACGCATAAGGAGGCAAAGTCTCTCCTGTCGCAAAGAGGTTCAACACCACCTGTCAGTAAAGGATCGTTGACAACTCTCACAGCTCGCCTCTGCACCGAGTCAAATGGACGAAGCTGATATTCAGGTGCCCCCGCCCAGAGGTGACAGCAGTACTCCATGTGTGGCCGCACTTGCGACTTATAGAGAAGCAGTGTTTGCGCCGCAGTAAAGTACCGCCGCGCCCTGTTGAGCACACCGAGCTTCTTGGACGCTAGCTTGGCCTTGTCCTCCAAATGACTGCGGAACTGAACGTCACTGGAGATATCAACACCAAGGATCCCTATACATTTAGAGATGGAAAGAGATGTGCCCTGGAATTGTGGCGCTACAGTAATTGGGGCTTTCTTAGCGGTGAAGAAACACGCCTGTGTCTTGGAGGGGTTGA
The DNA here is from genome assembly GCA_933228765.1 of Miltochrista miniata. Classification (NCBI taxonomy): domain Eukaryota; kingdom Metazoa; phylum Arthropoda; class Insecta; order Lepidoptera; family Erebidae; genus Miltochrista; species Miltochrista miniata. The sequence goes on from OW121758.1 coordinate 26,821,838, forward strand.
ACTGAACAAGATTTTGTCTACCCCAATCGGACACTCTAGTAAGAGTAGCCTCGATTTCAGACACAAGCTGTTCACGACTTTCTTCCACTGCGTCCCGAGAGATACCGGGGCGGCCTGTGTAACAAGTATCCCCCGTACTGTCGTCTGCATAACAATGAATGCCGTCAATAGACAACATGTCATTGATATGCAGCAGAAACAGAGTAGGGGACAACACTGAGCCTTGCGGTACTCCAGCGTTAATGGCCATGCAGTCAGAACAGCTGCCGTCGACAACAGCCCTGATGCTTCTACCGGCCAAAAAGCTGGACACCCATCCGCATAATCTTTCGGTCAGTCCGTAGGAGGGCAATTTATTAAGAAGACCACGGTGCCAGACCCGGTCAAAGGCTTTAGAAATGTCGAGGCTCACTGCTAGAGCCTCGCCCTTACTCTCGATAGCCGTCGCCCATCGGTGTGTGAGGCACACGAGAAGATCGCCCGTCGAGCGACCGTGACGGAAACCGTACTGCCGGTCACTGAGCAGGTCGTTTTCCTCAAGGTACCTCAGGAGCTGTGTATTAATTACACGCTCCATCACCTTAGACAATAGTGAGGTGACGGCTATAGGCCTGTAATTGGCCGGGTCGGTCCTATCACCCTTCTTGGGCACAGGATGCACATACGCGATCTTCCACGACGCCGGGACTTGTCGCATAGAATATGAAAGCGTGAAAAGACGTGTAAGTACCGGACACAACTCTGGACCACACTGCTTAAGTACCACCGCGGGTATACCGTCCGGCCCACTCGACTTATGAACGTCCAGAGAACGAAGCTCCCGTCGGACGTCCCGCTGCGTGAATTTAACTTCCGGCATGGAAGTTCCACACCACGGAACATCCGGCGGTACAGCACCCCCGTCGCTCATGGTCGAGTTAGCGGCAAAGAGAAAACCCAAAAGGTCGGCCTTCTCCCCGGCACTCTGGGCCAGACTACCGTCGGGTTTAAGCAAAGGTGGTAAACCTGACTGACAGAAGTTTCCCTCGGCAGCTTTGGCAAGCGACCAGAATTCACGACTCCCTGAAGGGTACCCAGCTAGCCGCTCACCAATTCTGCCGACGAAATCGAATTTAGCCCTGACAATTGCTCTCTTGCTAGCCCTCGAGGCGGCATTTAATTTGCGTTTCACCTCAGAGATGTTTGGATCTGAATTTGCACGAGCCGTGGTCCAGGCTCTGTAGGCAGATTCTTTCAGCATCAAAGCTTCTCTGCAGAGCCGATTGAACCACGGTCGCTTTTTTGCTCCTACAGGGATCCAGCGGTTAGGAATGAAGCACTCCATGCCCTCCAAGATCCCCTCAGCGACTGCTGCAGCGCAGGAATCCAGATCGTCTGAGGCAAAACAAAGCCGCCTCCACGGGTACGACGCGAAGAACTCCCGCAGTCCATCCCAGTCTGCTGACTTATAGTGCCACACATGTCGCCACTCCTTGGGCCGAGGTGGTTCAGGCCTTGCGAGTGGCACATGCGCCCGAATGATACAGTGGTCCGACGACTGCCATTTTACTGGCAACCGGGACCAACGGCTTAACGTGCCTTCCGAAGCACGGAAACGCTCAAATAAATGTCACAAAGTGATCACATGGATGGTCACCCATCCATGGACCGGCCATAGTGAAAGTTGCTTACTGCAGTGATCGTTTACAGAACACTGAGTCCGCGGGGCCACAAGCGCTTCAATAATATATTTTATTCTTGTACTTATTTCTACGGACACAGGAGCTACGCAGGTGAAACCGCGTGATGTCCGCTACTTTGATTTGAAGTACAGGTTTTTTCTTATCCCTTTCAGCTCTGCATACATTCTGCGAATTTATATCACAATTTCGCTTTTGTAGTTACTTCTACGAAAATCGAAATGTAGCAAAATTTGTATATTTAAATACATCCCAACGATGCGGTGTATTAGAAATGATATTTATTTCCCAACGGCTTCGACTATTTGTGTTGAGGTTACTTGGAAGGGAACAAAACAACACTCATGTAAGAGCCAAGTTTTTTGTAACGCGTTATTAGACTATTAGGTCATTAAACATAGGCTGGTCCGGCCAACCTCTTTATGTGGTTGAGTTTTCTATCGCTATGGTTAGCCCTCAGGGTGACTTTGTGCTGTTTATAGTTACGAGCGTTTCAGTACTTTGCAAAGCACGTTAATTCGTTGGTCCTGATATCTAGTAACATGGTCGTCGTTAAGACAAATTGAAGTTGGCATGGCAGTTGTTTGGAAAAGTTTGAACATCATGTACTTTTAGCCCTTTCAATTTAAGCTTGCCGCTAACGTAGAGGCTGGTGTAGAGGGGAGGTAGGGGAGGCGACCGGCAAACTTAGAGCGAATGGGTAGTACCTTATTTGTTTCAGATTAGAATATCAAGGAGTCCATACCACATAACGGAATATCACTGGCCCAAAACTCTTATTTTATGAATAGCGTTTACAATATATAGTGAACAATATTATATAACTTTTTGTATTAGTTTATTTCGGTACGGTTCTGTAACTTAGCACGTTAAAAACAATATTGTATTTTTTCACTTTAAAACAAAACTTTTTCTTATTGTAAAGTATAATTAAATTCTGTAAGAAAAGTCAATCAAGTTGATTCAATTGGACGGAACTTTTAATCAAGATATTAACATAAGGCACGAATTGGGCAGAACCCGAGGGACTTATTTCACACTATGAGTCATTGGGGTCCATTTAAACCAGCGTACCTACTTTGCGGTTAAGGGAGCTCACCGTTTGTCAATCGGGACCAGTTTCAGCAGATTACGCATAGTAAAATATCAAATACATTAATTTAAGCTGAAAATCACGTGGATTCTCGGTGGGAATTAATGTGAATGGCCCAGCCAAATGGCTAAGGGCTTGAATATAAATATCATTTCTAATACACCGCATCGTTGGGATGTATTTAAATATACAAATTTTGGTACATTTCCATTTTCGTAGAAGTAACTACAAAAGCGATATTGTGATATAAATTCGCAGAATGTATGCAGAGCTGAAAGGGATAAGAAAAAACCTGTACTTCAAATCAAAGTAGCGGACATCACGCGGTTTCACCTGCGTAGCTCCTGTGTCCGTAGAAATAAGTACAAGAATAAAATATACATAAATGTTACCTGGGGATAACGTAGTTTCCCAACAGTGAAAGAATTTTTCAAATCGGTTCAGTAGTTTCAGGACCAGTTTGATGCAAACAAACAAACAATCAAATCTTTCCTCTTTACAATATTAGTATAAATGAATTCGATTATTGTTGTATAGAAGGCCTTCCCGGAATCAATGAAATTTTTCAGGTAACGACAATGTGAACTGAATATTACTAGAAAGATAGAGGTAGCTTTGTAGAACTTCTACGGTAGAAGCACAGATAGTAGAAGGCACACACTACTTACTGCTCGTTCGCTCTAACTTTGCCGTTTGGCTCCATACTAAAGTCGAATTTTTAATTAAACGAAGTAAATTGACAGCAACTAATGTCACTTCTTCATACAATGTTGCGTATTTTCTATGACTAACCCCCAGTTTCCGAAAGGCTGATCAACGCTAAAATTAACTAATCGGCTGTTAACGGCGTATTCTCACAGAAGATCCAAAATGAAAATCCATTTACAAGGAACATAAATGCTTCGTAAATATTTAAGAAGAATGTAGGTTGTTGCTACCAAAGCGATTCGACGTCGTTGCTGCACATGTGACTCCATAGCGACCGAAAGTTCAACTGTACTATACTTAGGCGGATCAGTGTGGATCGGTTGGAGCGTGTCGGTTGAACGCGGCGGGATCGCAAGAAAAGTTTTGTTCGTGGATCGCAGGAATTGGCGATCCATTTGGATCTTCTGTGAGGATTCGCCTTTAACAGCCGTTTAGTTAATTAAAGCGTTGATCAGCCTTTTGGAAACTGGGGGTAAGTGACATTAGCTACTGTCAATTTACTTCGTCTAATTAACAATTCGGGTATACGCCTCTACGCCAGCGGCAAAGTTAGAGCGAACGGGTAGTATTTTATCTGCTTGTCGTAAAACAATTGTTTGTATCGAATAGGCTCCGAAACTACTGAACCGATTTGAAAAATTATTTCGCTGTTGGGAAGCTACACTATGCCCGGGTGACATAGGTAATAATTTATTCCCGTATCCCACAGGAACGGGAACTACGCGGGCTAAACCGCGTGACGTCCGCTAGCTACAAATACGAGTATAATAAAATAACACACAGAGGGAATATTTACCAAAAGAAATGAAGTGAATTTTCACACTTAAGGTCTTATAGTTTTACTATAATACATCTTAACAGCATCCCAACTAAATAATGTAACTGTGAAAGTAACTCTATTTGTTACGCTTTTAGGCCTGAACCACTGTACCCATTCTGATGAAATTTGGTGACAAGATAGATTTTAAGCAACGTTTTATACCTTAAGCGTGAAGAGGTAAAGGTACTTACATTATATACACTGATCACAAATTTAGGATACTTTATCTGTCTGAGAACGCCTCTAAAAGTTTTACTAAACTATAAAGATTCCACTTAATAATTAAAGCGTGAAGAGGTGGACATTGTGTATGTTAAGAAGAGTTTACATCGACTTTTATCCCGGGAGCAAGTTCCTGCCAAACGACGGGAAAATGTCACCATATCCGATGGAGCCGCGGGAATAAGCCAGTATTAAAACTTTGTATTTAAGATTCATTATATTCAATCCAATTAAGTTCTCTCTTTGAACCTCTCATTGCGCGTAACGCTTCTCACAAATAATGAAGGCATGCTTGATTACCTCTCATTACGGTGATTAGAACTCACGGGATAATGAGACTAGGTTTATTATATGTTATGCGACTTTTGAGTAAATTTTCCACTTATCATTAGGTCATCAAGTTAGTTTTTTACGTTTGAGAATGCTGAGAGGCGAAACCGGTCAGGTGTAAAGTAAATACTACCCGTTCGCTCTAACTTTGCTGCTGGCGTAGAGGCGTATACCCGAATTGTTATTTAGACGAAGTAAATTGACAGTAGCTAATGTCACTTAGTCAGAAAATACGCAACATTGTATGAAGAAGTGATATTAGTTGCTGTCAATTTACTTCGTCTAATTAAAAAATCGACTTTATAATGGAGCCGAGCGGCAAAGTTAGAGCGAACGAGCAGTACCTGTTGTGGAACAGTACAAGTGCACATTCAATTATGTGCAGCAAGTTCCACCAAGTGCCATCAACAGTATAAAATAAAGCTCTAGTTATCCTAAACCTACTCAAATGGATCGCAAGTCCCAGACATCTACACAGTATTTCCCTCGATACCACACTATACCGCACGTTGAATTCATGGAATGCTGGGAAAACGATCTCTAGTAAAAGTGCAGAACCCTAATGTCATTAACACATCGTTTCTTTGCAGATTATTCTCATTTGACGGTCTGTCTGTCTCCAAGCTGTATCTCAGTAGCCATGATAGCTAGACAGGTAAATTCTCAACCACCGCGTATTTCTGTTGCCGCTAGGACAACAAATACTAAAATCAGAAAAAAAAATTAAGTGCCCCATACCTCCAGTTTCTGCTACATATCAATGACATGTTGTCTATTGATGGCATCCATTGTTATGCAGACGACAGTACGGGTGTCACTTGTTACACGGACATACTCGTAATATCCCGGATCCCAGTCCTGGCTTTTTTACTTTTTTCCATTACGCGGTGGATTAGACGATCATCAAAAATAATAATATGCATCTATCGGATTCATTGCGGCGATCCCATCACAAGTCGTCCATTTTTGTAACGAAAAATGCGTTTTTGTACACTGGAATTTCCGAATTTCATGCACAACTTGCCACGGAATCCAATGTGCAGCAGAATAATTTGTACTTTTTACTAAATTAAATATGAATACCATCATGACACAGTACTTTTTAGTCTGGTACGCCGAACTTTAAAGTAATACGAGTCTCCACAGTCGCTTGGTCGTCGCTCTTTAGAGGCCAAAGATGTAATTAGGGTCTGACACAAAGCTTATACGAATGCTCTAAATAATAACTACCAATGATAAGCGGTATTAGTTAAAAAGGATAGATATATTTTATAGTTAGTTTAATTTGATTTAATTTAATTTAATTTAACTTGATTTAATTTAATTTGATTTAATTTGTTTTGATTTGGACATTTTTGATATAAGTAATTATAAATGGTTTAGTATGAATGGTTTAAAGTAAATGAAAATGTTTATTCTACTAATATAGCTAGTAAGACACAATGTACCTACTAATCACATATGGATGCAAAATCTGAAATAAATGAATATTATTATTATTATTAAAGTAAATTTAAACCTAATGCAACTTGCTCAGCTTGTTTGAATTTATACTATCTAGCCTCCAACTCACTTGTTTGAACTAAAGTTTACAAAAACCGCAATGAATATGAAATAATAAAACCACAAAATTTTAAGATTATCGAAAACTTGTTTCGATAATCACTCGAAACGAAACGTTTCACCATTGAAATAACACATATACACCCCAATCCTGCATTTCTGCCATTACTGGATGCTTAGTAATTTTATGTTTGGGACAACAAAATAATACTTCGAATAGAAAATGTAATTAGTGCCTTCGACTAAGTTATTATATAGACCGGCCCATCCATACATTAGTCTTGAGACATGGTCGTAATCGATGTTATTGTTCCGAAGGTGAAACACGTGTCAAGATAAGACATTTTACGCAAGATGTCTTCCTGTGCGTTCCCGAAGTGTAATAACCCTACCCTAAATGCATGTCGTGTCGTTGCTACAATATCTTTGTGTGTGAACTATTCTCACTTTTTGAGTTCGTAATGTATAACGTGGGCCCGTCTATACTATTACTTGGTCGAAGATGAGTGCTACAGATTTCTGTAACAGTCACTTCCAACAATAAGTAGCTCGTAAGCCCAACGTTATTGTGTACCCAGATTTCATAATGATCCTTAAATGGAGACGGGGAATTCAATCTAAATTCCTTTGTAATACGTCCTTCATTCTACAACATACTGACAACGCATCGCTATACGCATACCGACCTTTTGTTATAATAGTTTCTTAGTAGTTACTTACACAGTACCTACCAGCATTTCATGATGTCATAAAGTTTAATAATATCTCCATAATGTTCGAGATTTTGGGTAACCGTATGAAGGTTCATCGCATTCTATCTGTAAGTAGGTACTTAAATACTATTATTTATCTGTGCTATTATTACAGCATTTCCTCTCTTAGGAAGATGGACGCGCGAACGGCGTGTTTGCTTGTTTGTACTAAGTTGAAGGTCCTGGGCGCCGGGCGGCTTGAAAATTCCCAACAGCGCATGTGTAGCTCCTCTGTTATTGCAAACATCCATGGTTTACGGTAACCAACAATCAGGTGGGCCGTAAGTTTGTCTGCCGAGTTAGCAGTATAAAAAAAAAACCCCGCTTAAAGTAGGATCTACTCTAACTGGTATCTAACTCCAGATAGGAGAAACAAAAAGAACCTAAAGAACAATGGCAGAAAATTGTCTGATAATTTAAAAACGCCCATAAAAATGAGTTACGCCAAAGTAATTAATTGTTTATTTTGTGATTTTACTAGCATCTAAATGTTCAAATAAAAGCCGGCGTTAAATCTACATTTTAAAAGATTTTCAACGATTATTCACAGCCATGAGGCGTGTGAGCTAGCCAATCAAACAGTGCGTTAGTACCTTGTCAGTTTGACATGACAGATTACAGAATACTCCGCGGTTTTTGTCGAAAGTGTTGTTTTGTATGCTTTTTCTGATTTTCTTTAATAATAACTGACCCTGGACTGTTTTGTGGACTCTGATTATTTCCTCGTGTGACTAGTGCGTGCCCAAAGGACTCTTGATATAGCTTTTGAGTGACCTTGTGCTAATCCCTACTGGACTGTTTATTTGTGAATTGGATTTTTTGTTCATCGATAATCGGGAAGATCGTGGTAGACAATCGAAGCCTACGCGCATTGTTTGTATTAATTGCATTATATGTGTGAACATATTGCGCCGATTTGAAATGTTATACAAGTGAAATAAAAGAAATGAAAAAATAGTGGTTTTATTTTTCTTTCATGACATGACTCTCGATCATAATGGCAACAAATCTATACCCTACTTCTGTATATGTACCTACTACAAGTTTCTAACAACAGTTAGATCCGTAGCAACTTGTTTACCTACTGCTCGTACTATTTTATATAGGTAAGTACTAGATTTTTTATTAGAGTTAGTCAAAACGTAATAATAGTTCTGACATATCAGTATGACCATCGAGAAACACTCCAGTCGGTTACAATACTGTAAAGTCGGATTATTAATCTCAGTCAGTAAAATGACAAGTGCAACTGTCACTGATACAAAACAGGGTGACCCGCTACAATAGTGATGTTCGGCAATTAATAGACTTAGACATTTTAGTCATTCTTTATTTTATTAGGTATGAACAGTGGCGTAACTACACCATCTGGGGCCCGTGGCAAATTCGTTGGATGGGGCCCCCTCAGTGAAAACTATCAAGTTATAGGTAGTACCTATATTAGTTTCAGTAAATGATAGTTCTGACAATTTATTCTAAAAATAAGGGCAAGTCTACTTTATATTCTCACAGAGCTTTAATGGATAAGTATGGATGTTCAGAACACCATTAGGCGCGTATTATCCCTCGAGTGGGAAAAAAAATCAATCCCTGATCCCCTTTCTTGGAAATTGGTTGGGTGTTTGCCTTCTTCACAACTAAAGCACAATATTATTGTGCATTAAGTGTACTCGCAAACAACCGCAGGTGCGTTAGCCGATAAAACTCTACCCTATTATAAAACTATACCGTCCCAGTCTAGTCACGAATAGTGCCATAATCACCTTGTCAACTCTACTGCACGAGCAGGAGATCTCACCTGCATGCGAGCCTGCACCATACACTATACAGTGGTCGTAAGAACCTAGAGGGGCACCCACTGCACTGAATTTTTTATTTAAGCAGGACAACACGTCAGTAATATGTCCAGCTCCAGCAGAGCGAGTTCATGATCTGACTTGCTCTGATTTGCGTCGCCTTGCGTACCATCTGGGTCAGACCATGGGTGAGTGCGAACGTGTGGGAGAGGCCCGAGGACCCCAACCTCTCAGTGTGTCATTGAAGTTCGGCAGAAACACCAGTTCAGCGTTCAGAAACTGCACATCTGCCCTGTCGCTGAGGTACTAAAATAGTCAGTTTTTTTTGCTTCTCTAGCGTGGATACGGCACGGTAACAGTAGACGCACATCTCATGGCGCCATGATCCACGTAGAGCCAAATGAATGAAAGGTTTGTCCATGCAGCGCAACCGGCGCCAGCAAAAATCGACCCTGACGATTTGCTTCTTGTTGATGTTGATTTGCGTCTTTCAGTGCGACGCATTTATGTTTTCGTCAGGAACATCACAGCTGGCCGTGCCATCTTTAGGTAGTGGACGACGGCGTCTAAGTTTACATGGAGTCTACAATTTTTGTTAACACTGTAACAAAGATCTTTCTTCTTTTACGCGCACTTCCATGATTTTTGACCAAGGGATGCGTCAAGAGGGGGCGAAATTCGTTGCAGCGCAGTGGGTGACGAGACGCAGGAGCTAGTATCGTTTGTGTTTGTGTGGTCGGATGGAAGCTGATCCACAATAGGTAGATTTGTTTTCTGTGGCTTATCCCACTGCCGGAAAGGCCCCCGTACCGCACCGGGCGTGGTCGCCAGAACCAAAGTCACAGTGCTGGCACAGGCCCAACATCATCAACGTGAGTACCTCAATGCGTCGTAGCCTCAGAGTTAATACAGGTGCGCTGCTTGCAGATGACAACCCCTGTATATTGGTGGGCTCGGGCCCTAACATCTAAAGAGTATGAATTTTTTTTTTCTTTTAATTTGCTTTCGGGCCGGGACCCCTAAGGTCGGGGGCCCGTGGCATTTTGCCACCCTTGCGACCCTATAGTTACGCCACTGGGTATGAAAGTGTTTTTTTATTGAATTTTAAATTTAAAATTTACGACTATAATACGACTGCCTCTGTGGCGCAGTCGGTAGCGATGATTGGATAAATATGGACCTTACCAGCATATTAAATTTGCACACATTATTACAAATTTACACATTATTATAAAGGCTGAGAAAAAAGCTTAAGAAGATATGACTTGTGGTTATGTATTAAGTAAATTACTAAATGGTCGTAGAAAAAAATAATTTAAGGACAAGCTGAAATGACAGTTTTAAATTTTTGTCACCAAAGTATTTTTCATAAAATTATTTTCAAGGTAAATTGGTGTGAAATGTTTGTATAAAACTATGGTTCCTAGAAAAGTGATTATATTTAAATGCAGGTAAATAATAATGGAGCAATCGAGGTCCAAATTGTTTGTCTACTGCATTATTTGAATGAGTTGAATTACGGTATACGTGGTTTTATGTAATAATAGCGGACGTCACGCGGTTTCACCCGTGTAGTTCCCGTTCCCGTGGGAATACGGGAATAAAATATAGCCTATGTTCACCGCAAAGAGTGTAGCTTCCCAACAGTGAAAGAATTTTTCAAATCGATTCGTTACAAACAAACAAACAAAAAAAAATTGCGTGTACTAGTGTACACACGTAAGAAGTGAAACTTCTTCATAAACTTAATTTTCACCTCACTTTAAATAAAGTCCCAAAGTCCATAAGTCCAAAAATTCCAAAAGTCCAAATGTCCCAAAGTCCAAAAGTCCAAAAGTCCAAAAGTCCAAAATTCCAAAAGTCCAAAAGTCCCAAAGTCCCAAAGTCCCAAAGTCCAAAAGTCCCAAAGTCCCAAAGTCCAAAAGTCCAAAAGTCCCAAAGTCGAAAAGTCCAAAAGTCCCAAAGTCCAAAAGTCCCAAACAAAGTCCCAACGTCCCAAAGTCCAAAAGTACAAAAGTCCAAAAGTACAAAAGTCCCAAAGTCCAAAAGTCCAAAAGTCCAAAAGTCCAAAAGTACAAAAGTCCAAAAGTCCAAAAGTCCAAAAGTCCAAAAGTCCAAAAGTCCAAAAGTCCAAAAGTCCAAAAGTCCAAAAGTCCAAAAGTCCAAAAGTCCAAAAGTCCCAAAGTCTCAAAGTCCCAAGGTCCCAAAGTCCCAAAGGCCAAAAGTCCCAAAGTCCCAAAGTCCAAAAGTCCCAAAGTGCCAAAGTCCCAAGGTCCCAAAGTCCAAAAGTCCAAAAGTCCAAAAGTCCCAAAGTACAAAAGTCCAAAAGTTCCATAGTCAAAGTTCCAAAGTCAAAGTCCCAAAGTCTCAAAGTCTCAAAGTCCCAAAGTCCCAAGGTCCCAAGGTCCCAAGGTCCCAAAGTCCCAAAGTACCAAAGTCCACAAGTCCAAAAGTCCCTAAGTCCCTAACTCCCTTAGTCCAAAAATCCTTAAATGACATGCTATCCCTGGATAAAGTACTCTTAATTCGAATCCACCGCGGTGGGGAAGAGAACAAAGATGGCGCGTAACCAAAAATCGTGACGTGACGTGACGCAAATTTTTTTCCAACGCCGATAAAGAAGTTTCACTTCAAAAACAAAGAAACAAATCTTTCCTCTTTATAATATTAGTATAGATTTAATTACTGTTGGATATTGGATAAAAAAATATAATCTCGACTAACTTGTTGTTGACTTAATTGTAAAACTCGATTCAACCACATCACTATTTATTTGTGACAAAAAACCCGCAACACTGAAAATGTCATTTTACTGACTCGAATTAATAATCGTAGTATAGTCTGTATATATGTATAGGTAAGTAGGTATGGCGGGACTAAGTATGACAAAATAACCTAACGAAAAATATACAATATCTTTATTTTCCGGCTTTCTCGATGGAAAATGAATTCATTTATGGAATCTACTAGCAAAACTGAAACGTTTGACATATTTTTCACTTATGTGCGCTCATCTTTTATGTCAGACAATTGCTAGTAAGGGAAACTGCCTTTGTTCTTTTACTTTTCACTAATAATAATCTCAAATGTGAAAGTTTGTGAGTGTGGATAAATAAATTTCTGAATGTTTGTTCTCTTTCACATTATAACAACTGAACGGGCTAAAATCTGTTACAGGCATAATAGTTTATAGTCTGCTATACTTGTTATCCCGGGAATAAGTTTCCGCGGGAATTGGCAACGAAAACAAAATTGCACGCGGGCGTGCACAGTGGCGTCATTCAGTGAAAAATAATAGTAAGGTGGGTAGGTTTATATATATATCAATACTAGCGGTACCCTGCCACGCTTCGCTGCGACTTTTTTATGGTGGTTTTATGTACCTATTAAAAATGAGTAACAAACTAAATGATGGGTACATTTAAAAAAAAAATGTGTGCGTGTACTATTGTACACACGTAAGAAGTGAAACTTCTTCATGACCTTATTATTCGAAAGAAATATCATGAAGTATACATAGAAGTTAGTAGTCCAAAAGTTCAAAAGTTCAAAAGCCAAAGTCAAAAAGTCCAAAAGTCCAATAGTCCAAAAGTCCAAAGTCCAAAAGTCCAAAACTACAAAGTCTAAAAGTCTGAAATTCTAAAAGTCTAAAAGTCCAAAACTCCAAAACGACAAAAAAAACAAAACTCCAAAACTCCAAAACTCCAAAACTCCAAAACTCCAACTCCAAAAGTCCAAAATGTCAAACGCCCAAGACTCGAAAAGTCCAAAAGTACAAAAGTCCAAAAGTCCAAAAGTCCAATAGTCCAAAAGTCCAAAGTCCAAAGTCCAAAAGTCCATAACTCCAAAGTCTAAAAGTCTAAAATTCTAAAAGTCCAAAAGTCCAAAACTCCATAACTCCATAACTCCAAAACTCCAAAACTCCAAAATTCCAAAAGTCTAAAGTTCAAAACTCCAAAATTCCGAATGTCCAAAAAGTTTGAAAATAACATCCAAAACATAATATTTGACCTCTTTAAGGTAAGTACTCTCTTTTATTATTCTGAATGCAAGGAGGCCGCAATCAAACTTCTCTTAAAAAACATCAATCTGGTAGGTACCTTCTAAATAGGTTGTTTATTGTTTATAATATTTTGTTCTGAAGCTGGCAGAATATAATTTAAAAAAAAAACGACCAACGCCATCTATTGGTAAAATCACTTTTTAAAGCTATTTCATTCTTATTGCTGTTATGATAAAAGTGTATAAAGTAGCCTAAAACCATCTCTGAATCCTATTGTATATCGTGTCCAATTTTGAGCTCAATCGATTCAGTAAATTTTGAGTTTTTAATAGATACACAAACGCACACAACATTTTTATATATATAGATAAATAATATCAATATCATCAATCAATACATATAATAAAATCGTAACTGTCTGTTTGTCTGTACGTTTGTGCACGCTAATCTCAGCAATCGCTCAACCGATTGCAATGCAGTTTTCTTTATTGCGTTGCGGCTTAATCCACTTTACAAAAAGTTATATCAATCTAAAGAATCACAAATAAAATGCAGGGTACGAAGTCGCAGGTAAAAGCTAGTTAAAAATATGTTGCATGGGATTATGAACCAATATTGTAAATTTGATCCCAGAGTCACAATTTTCTCTTTAGTATCATCATACCATTGCTATGCCACCAAAACACCTTTACGGTCACAATAGTACCTACCTTTCGTGTTTGTAAATATTACTAAAATGATATTAGGCATTTTCACACAAAAGCGCCTTTGCAAATATTACCTTTAATCATGTATACTTACCTTTCCACCTGTGACCCGATACAGTTTATTTTTACACAGCCATATTGAATTAACGTACGTTAGAGTTATCAAATGGAGTGATTAGAAGCGAAAGGTTCAGTAAACTCAACACGTGTCCCATTCACCAGAAGATGTTGATGTGTTTTTGCTGCACAGTATCTTTTCCGTTGCTCATATGAGACAGTGAAATGGCAGTGTGGTTTTAGTCGGTAGAAGTCTGCATAGAATCCATGCGTATTTTCACACGTAAAGAAAGGAACCCTGGAGTGATTCAAATGGAGTCCAACGCGGGCCGCTGTGGTAGCTGGGTGGAAAACAAAGCTTGTTTTCTCAAACTACTTATTAATAGACGCTATAATCAAGTAAGAGCAAGTCGTAAATCTACAATTGAAACTAAACCTATTAGCAACAACTGGGCGCAGTTCCAGCCTTGGCTTTACCGTAAACGAACTTTTCACAATCACATATTTTATGTAGCTTGCCTAAAATGCCTATTCAGTTAAACACAGCTTTATATCCATATTTGCCTTTTTAAACGCATGCTTTTTTTTATACACTTACGACTCCCAACAGAGGCAGGCGTGTGTCTGTACCCAGCGGTTGACCATTGCCTGCGTGGTAACGAATTCATTAAATAATTAGATCTATATTAGTTCTACCGAGATATGTATAACACGCAATTTGTTCCGTTTTAGTTTTTACACAAAATTACTTCTTCTATAACAGTTACTCAGCGATGTACTTTTAAATCACGCACTTTAAAAAAACAAAATCTAGACAGGCGATTAGATCTACATTAAATCTATCTACTTATGTACTTTTTACTTATAAAATTCTTTACATTAAGTTAAAAAAGACAATTGAAAAAAGTAAACCTAGCGATGTGAATGTGAAAAATTACTTCTTCTATAACAGGTAATATTCAATACTACCTTCAAATTATTTCTTACGACCTTATTTTATTTATAAGCACACTTATTTAAAACTCACATGACAGTAGAAGCTACCTACGTTTCGAAAGAAGATTACGATTTTCAAAACGATATATCTATATTAGATACAAATATAAAATGAAAAATATTAATAATTCCTAATTTGAATTGTAATGGGGACAAAACTGTCGCATCATAAGCGCACGAAATTGATTAACCACATCGCTAGGTTTACTTTTTTCAATTGTTAAAAAAGACAATTGAAAAAAGTAAACCTAGCGATGTGGTTAATCAATTTCGTGCGCTTATGATGCGACAGTTTTGTCCCCATTACAATTCAAATTAGGAATTATTAATATTTTTCATTTTATATTTGTATCTAATATAGATATATCGTTTTGAAAATCGTAATCTTCTTTCGAAACGTACTTAATGTAAAGAATTTTATAAGTAATTAGCTGATGCGCGCGGCTTCGCCCGCGTGAAATTTGGTTCCCGTTCCCGCTTCCTGTGGGAACATTTTTCCGGGATAAAAAGTAGCCTATGTGTTATTCCGGACTATAATCTACCCCGGTTCCAAATTTCAGCCCGATCCGTTCAGCCCTTAGAGCGTGATTGAGTAACAAACATCCAAACATCCAAACATCTTCACAAACTTTCACATTTATAATATTAGTAGGACTTTTTTATGGTGGTTTTATGTACCTATGAGAAATGAGTAACAATCTAAATGATGGGTAAATTTCAAAAAAAAAAGTTCTTAGGTCCAAAGTCAAAAAGTCAAAAAGTCAAAAAGTCCAAAAGTCCAAAATTCCAATAGTCCAAAAGTCTAAAGTCCAAAACTCCAAGATTCCAAAAGTTCAAAAGCCCAAAAGTTCAAAACTCCAAAAGTATAAAAGTCCAAAAGTCCAAAGTCCAAAGTCCAAAGTCCAAAGTCCAAAGTCCAAAGTCCAAAGTCCAAAGTCCAAAGTCCAAAGTCCAAAGTCCAAAGTCCAAAGTCCAAAAGTCCAAAGTCCAAAAGTTCAAAACTCCAAAGTCCAAAACTCCACAACTCCACAACTCCACAACTCCACAACTCCAAAACTCCAAAACTCCAAAAGTCCTTAAGTCCAAAAGGTCAAAAGCCCAAAACTCCATAAGTCCAAAAGTCCAAAAGTCCAAAAGTCCGAAAGTCCAATAGTCCAAAAGTTCAAAGTCCAAAAGTTCAAAACTCCAAAGTCTAAAATTCTAAAAGTCCATAATTTCAAAACTCCATAATTCCAAAACTCCAAAACTCCAAAATTCCAAAAGCCTAAGAGTCTAAAGTCCATTACTCCAAAATTCCAAAAGTCCAAAAGTTCAAAACTCCATAAGTATAAAAGTCCAAAAGTCCAAAGTCCAAAAGTTCAAAGCTCCAAGAGTCCAGAGTCCAAAACTCTACAACTCCAAAACTCCAACTCCAAAAGTCCAAAAGTCCAAAAGTACAAAAGTCCAAAACTCCAAAAGTCCAAAAGTCCAAAACTCCAAAAGTCCAAAAGTACAAAAGTCCAATAGTCCAAAAGTCTATGAGTCCAAAGTTCAAAAGTCCTAAACTTCAAAGTCTAAAAGTCTAAAAATCTAAAAGTTCAAAAGTCCAAAAGTCCAAAAGGCCAAAACTCCATAACTCCATACTCCAAAACTCCAAAACTACAAAATTCCAAAGTCTAAAGTCCAAAATTACAAAATTCCAAAGTCCAAAACTCCAAAATGACAAAAGTCCAAAAAGTTCAAAAATAACATGCAAAACATATCTGACCTCTTTATTAGGTAAGTACTCTCTTTTATTATTCTGAATGCAAGGAGGCCGCAATCAAACTTCTCTTAAAAACATAAATATGGTAGGTACCTTCTAAATAGGTTGTTTATAATATTTTGTTCTGAAGCTGGCAGAATATAATTTAAAAAAACAACCAGCGCCATCTATTGGTAAAATCACTTTTTAAAGCTATTTTATTGTTATTGCTGTTATGATAAAAGTGTATGAAGTAGTCTAAAACCATCTCTGAATCATAATGTATATTGTGTCCAATTTTGAGCTCAGTCTATTCAGTAAATTTTGAGTTTTTAATAGATACTTAAACGCACACAACATTTTTATATATATAGATAAACCGGCCAAGTGCGAGTTGGACTCGCTCATGAAGGGTTTCGTAGCAGCCAGTAACATAATATAAAAGTTGGGAACACCCAAAAATTCCGAAATATGGTTTTCCGAATTTCAATATTCCGATGTTCAAAATTCCGAAGATTATAATTCCTAAGAAACAAAGCTCCGAATATTCAAAAGGACGATATTCATTTATCCGAAAGTCATAAGTACGAATTTTTATTTTTCCTTATTTCATTAGTACGAATAATCAAAAGACCGGACTTATTTTCCCGAAAAACATTATTCCGAATTTCAAATATCCGAAAATTCACTGTTAAAGTTATAACTTTCAATAAAAAATAGGTTAAAGTAAAAAATTGATATTATCCAGAGTTTTATAAATAAATAAGTACCTACCTATATGTATTGAATTAATTATAATTAAATAGGGTATTCGTGTAACATAAAAATGAAGTTGAAACTCGACTCGCTGTGGTTCTTACCTGGA
Source organism: Miltochrista miniata (assembly GCA_933228765.1). NCBI lineage: Eukaryota > Metazoa > Arthropoda > Insecta > Lepidoptera > Erebidae > Miltochrista > Miltochrista miniata. The sequence goes on from OW121758.1 coordinate 26,839,152, forward strand.
GTGACAAGAGTAAAAGAAGATTCAATTTGGTTAGGTTAAGTTAGAACCGTGACCCCCTGTGCACGGGTCGAACGAGCGAAGCGAGCGTGCCGTGGGAGTGGCCGGCGAGTGCTTTGAAATACTAGTTAAAAGCGTGGAGGAAGGACATTCCTCGCTTGCAGTAACAAGCTTGTATCGTCACTCTCAACTCGTCACGAAATTTTGGAAAGCTAATATAATGAATGTCTGCATGCATGTCCGCATGTCTGCTTGCTTGCGCATGGTTAAGGTTTCGTGTAATTTATAATCACTACGTTGCAGCCACAACAAAAGTAGCTTACAAACAGTGATCGTTTACAGAAACTCAAGCGGGGCTACGAGCGCTTAAACTTATCATTAAAAATGACGATTATTTATGTTCCCGATTCCGCCCGTCTTTTTTTAATAAAGTACGGTCAAGTCTAACAACCGAAGATATTATTTTCAAGTGAGTGGAAGGCAAACGACAAAACAAAAAAAACGATGGCTAACGCCGGAGCCCCGCTTTGCTCTCGCCTTAGCCTTCTAACCTAACCTATCCGAGTCGAGGTGTTAACCATAATATGTAAATGGTTAACACTCCTACTCAGAGTACCCCGACTCGGATAGGTTAGGTTAGAAGGCTAAGGCGGGAGCGAAGCGGAGCGGAGCTCACGCCTTAGCCTTCGTGGTTATTTTTTTTGTTTTGTCGTTTGCCTTCCACGCACTTGGAAATAATATCTTCGGTAGTTAGACTTGACCATACTTTATTAAAAAAAACGGGCGGAATCGGGAACATAAATAATCGTCTTTAATGATAAGTTTTCGGGTTGAAACGGGAACGGGTGGAAACGACACTCACTCTTCGTATTTATGATATTTCGGATTTTTGATAATCGGAGTTCGTATTTATAATGTGGCGGATTTTTAATGATTCGGAATTGAACGGTTCGGTTTTTTGAAATTCGGCATTCTGACAGTCGGAATTGTAAACATTCGGAATTTTAAAATTATGACTTTTAATAAAAAGGATTTATGAAACATCGGATTTTTGACTTTCGGGATTTCGAATCATTCGGACTTATGAAATTCGGAATTATGAAATTCGTGATTGTGACTTTCGGAATAAAGTTTTTCGTATTAATGTAGTGTACCCATAAAAGTTCTTATAGTTCGTTGTAACTTTGACTGATGTTTTAACACGTTCGCAGTGGTAGTGATTTCACTAACCGGAAATAAAAAAAAACTACCAGCTCTATCTCGTTCAAACTAATTTTCGTTGGTAGTTTTTATGGCAATGTAAATCATATTTTTTTTTTAGGATTTATCATTCTCCTAGTTTAGAAGTTAGAGGGGGGGGGGACACACATTTTTCCACTTTGGAAGTGTCTCTTGCGCAAACTATTCACTTTAGAAAAAAATGATGTTAGAAACCTCCATAGCATTTTTGAAGACCTGTCTATAGATACCCCACACGTATGGGTTTGATGATAAAAAAAATGTAGAGTTTCAGTTCTGAGTATGGGGACCCCCAAAATTTACTGCTTTTTTTCTAGTTTTATATAAGAATCTAAATGCGGTTCACAGAATACATCTAGCTACCAAGTTTCAATAGCATAGACCTTATAGTTTCGGAGAAAAGTGGCTGTGACACACGGACGGGCAGACAGACGGACAGACAGATAGACATGACGAATCTATAAGGGTTCCGTTTTTGCCATTTGGCTACGAAACCCTAAAAAGTACATAAGTAGTTAGAGTTAATGTAGATCTAATCGCCTGTCTAGATTTTGTTTTTTTAAAGTGCGTAATTTAAAAGTACATTGCTGAGTAACTGTTATAGAAGAAGTAATTTTGTGTAAAAACTAAAACGGAACAAATTGCGTGTTATACATATCTCGATAGAACTAATATAGATCTTATTATTTAATGAATTCGTTACCACGCAGGCAATGGTCAACCGCTGGGTACAGACACACGTGTCACGCGTGTTTATGGTCACATTTGTAACAGGCAGACAGGGGTAAGTGTGACTACTTGCTGTTTACCTGAATGTGGGCTTAAAGCAATCTCAAACGCTCATTAATGGAAATGCCATCAATGCTCAAAGTATGTAAGGCCGGTAGCTTAAGAAACTTAACGCGTGTGGTCGTATACAAAACACTGAACAATAAGGAGTTGACTGGAATATGCATGCTACATCATGCAATATATGGCAATCATGTGCTACTACTATAAAATTTACCTACGTATGTAAATAGGTTGTACTAATCTACCAGCGCTAGACCGACACTGACCCTGCTATTAGATTTACAGATCATCCTTAAAAGTTATCTGTGATTAGATCTTACTCAAAATTAATTGAAAAAGTTGGCAACCTTGGAGAAATACACTGAACTCATTTCATCCTTAGTACATCACTGTCGCTCTTAAACACCTCTACATAGTTAAAAACTAGTTTACTCAGCTTACTTCGAGACTAGTTATTTATTGTCTTTGTCTCCGGTAAGACCTACAAACCCCCTGAGACACAGGTGCAAGTTTTCCCAGAGTATATCTTGCAAAAAATGTCGCTTGTTTGCAAAGTAAGCCATATTAATATCCCTACTATTGTATAAATATGAAGTAATAAGTAAGACTGACTGAGACAAAGATCTAAAGCGCCAATGGAGCGCTTAAAAATGCGGAATTAAAAACCTGAGGTTTCGCTCTCTGGCGCTTTGTGTACTGTGCAATGTGCATGCTTTAAATTCGGACCGCAGAATCCTACTAATCCTACTAATATTAGAAATGTGAAAGTTTGTGAAGATGTTTGAATGTTTGGATATTTGTTACTCAATCACGCTGTAACGGCTGAACGCATCTAGCTGAAATCTGGTACCGGGGTAGATTATATGTAGTCCGAAATAACACATAGGCTACTTTTCATTCCGGGAATATGTTCACATGGGAAGCGGGAACGGGAACCAAATTTCACGCGGGCGAAGGCGCGAGCATCAACTACGAGTGCATAAAAACCAGTGAATCTGTTAGTTTTGCCAATGGATAAAGTCATTTAATGTAGAATTACATTTCCACGAACAACGGATCTCTAGTAGGTAGGACACTTGTTAGCTGAATCCACAAAATTGGTTCTACCATATTAATTACTGAAGAAAACTAACTTTCCGACATTTTTCATTTTATTACACCTTTAAAAATATACATTCAATGTTCCATAAGGTATAATCGATCGTACCGTTTCGCAACCACAATATACATTCAATGTTCCATAAGGTATAATCGATCGTACCGTTTCGCAACCACAAAGAGCCTTTAAGAGATTGATTAATTCCAACACTTTAAGAGAAAACCCTAACAAGAGTTAAAAGCTCCCAGTAATAGTAAAACGAACTATTTTAAAAGCAGCCACATGTCAACATTATTTATACGTAACATATGGATTGTATATCTAGGTACATTTTTTTGGTACGTGGTACAACATGATTCGCAATGGTGCACCCGCGACTTTGACTCTCATTCTATGATGAGAGTCAAAGTCGCGGGTGTACCATTGCGAATCATGTTGTACCACGTACCAAAAAAATTTACCTAAAATGTACTAAATTGTACCTAGGTCTAAAAAATGTGTACCCGATTCAGAACGAAATTATTTCGGAACTAAAATACACCCGCCATATTGACATCAATACGGCGGGTGTACTATAATATTTTATTACTTAACCATTATTCAAAGATATAATTACACCAAAAAATTGTACCTAAAAAGTACCTTAAGTAAAAAAACACACGCTTGATCCGTTGGGTAGTTTCTGAGAAATAAAACGGCTTTGTCTTCACCGAGCCCGGTATCAGATTGAATTGTCCACGGATCACGTGGAGTTGTATCCACTGGTAACTGGATCCGTTTCACTCAAAAAATATATTAATATTATTAGCCACATACATGAAATAGTGTTTATTATGATTCGAAACCGATCACTCACACACACATTTATTTCATTTTCAAATTGGATAGTTTAGGTTAGAAGGCTAAGACGGGGGCGGAGCGCAGTGGAGCTCCCGCATTAGCGTTTGTGGTTTTTTTTTTAATAACCACCTAAACAAAACCACTCCAAATTCTAATTATAACACAGATTGTTCTGAATAAAATATACATCAAACTTACCAAGTGAATGGTGGTAACTTAGGTGGTTATAAAAAAAATAACCACGAAGGTTAATGCGGGAGCTCCGCTGCGCTCCACTGCGCTCCGCTCCCACCTTAGCCTTCTAACCTAACCTATCCAAGTCGGATTGCGCGGTATCCGCACAAACTTGAAGTTGGTAAATCGTGATCTGTTTCGAATCATAATCAACACTATTTCTTGTAGCCACGGATACCGTTACCTGGGGATCGTGCGAAGCATGGCTCTATACGGAGCTCCTGTATGGGCGGAAACCCTGACGGCCAGCAATGTGGCTAGATTGCTGAGCCCGCAGAGAGTGATGGCCATCAGGGTGATAAGGGGATACCGCACGATCTCCGGTGAGGCGGCATGTCTCCTAGCCGGGACCCTTGCGTCACTGTTCAGATGGCGCAAGGAGGCACTGGAGCGGGACCAAAGGCCCGCTTATCGAGAAATCGAGGCCCAGCGGTCCTTACTCCACCAGGAAACCGTGGAGATATGGAAGGTACGACTTGAGCAACCAAAGGGGGGATTCGCCACAATCGCGGCCGTCAGACCGGTCATGGACGAGTGGCTGGAGAGAAGACACGGTGCTCTCTCCTACCGGTTGACACAGATGCTTGCCGGGCACGGGAGCTTCGGTAGGTATCTGTGGCGAAAACACCGGGAAACCACGGCCGAGTGTCAGCACTGCGAGGACCGCAGCGATGACACGGCGCTCCACACGCTTGTGGAGTGCACGGCGTGGGCGCAACAGCGCCAGGTCCTCGTAGTGGGTCTGGGCGTGGACACTCTCTAGCTCGAGACTATGGTGCGAGCCATGCTCTCCAGCGGGAGTAAGTGGGACTGCGCCGCCTCCTTCTGCGAGCAGGTCATGCTCGTGAAGGAGGCGGCGGGACGGGTACGGGAGAGAACTCTCCCACCCGAGTTCCGCAGTCGGCGGCCTGGGCGCCGCCGAGACGTGTCTTCGCCGAGGACTATCGGCCACCATGACCGGGGGCCTGAGGGCGGCGAGAGGGCGGCTCACCGTCCTTACAGAAGAAGGCCCATGACGGCAGCGTGACGTGAGCAACTCTCGCGGGATCACACCCGAAACCCCCCATAGACGCGGGATAGCACCCGAACCACCCCCCGGGCGGGGCCGCAGTGGCGGCCGTAGGTCCGTTGTGAGTCCCGGGACATCCTTCCGAGGGCTTACCCGGGACTCCCAACCACAGGCTGTTAGGCGTTACGCGAGGTTTTTTAGTCGGTAAGAGTCCGGCATAACATCCTCTGAGGATTTTCCCTCAAGTAAAAAAAAAATAAAAAGAAGCCACGGATACCGTGATCAGCGGCTAATAATCTACATACACTCATTTGCAAAAAAAACGGGCACCTAAGCAATGAACCATTTCAAATGTTAATATTGCTTTGTTTGATAATTATAGGTAGTTTTATCCTCACAATTTGGTAAATTAATAAGAAAATAATCATTCATCAGTATTTCATAAAATTTTGTTACAATTTATGGGAAATAATGCTAAACCTCGCTAGTAGTGTATGTTCGCTAGTAGTGCATATGCTCATGAAGTAAAAATAAAAAGATTTTTTTGTTTGTTTTTCTTTAATAAAGTAAAAGCAGATAAATGTTTAGTATCGAGTGTAACCCCCTCTAGCTAAAATCACAGCTTGAATTCGTCTGGGCATGCTAGCGAGTATATCCCGGATACTTGCTTGCGGAATACGTTCCCACTCCGCAGTAATCACATTCTTCAGCTCTCTGATGGTCTGCGGAGCCGGGTGTACTGATCTCACACGCCGTTTTAGAACGTCCCAGATATGTTCTATGGGATTGAGGTCGGGACTTCGAGCTGGCCAATCCAAACGATGAATGCCGACCTCTTGCACATACGCATTAACATCGCGGGATCGGTGGGCGCGAGCATTGTCGTCCATAAAAATCGAGTCTTGACCTAGAGCGGCCAATGCGGGTTGTGCATGAGGAATTAGAACTTCCGTTATGTATCGATGCCCAGTCAGTGAGCCGTTTTCAATGAAGACTAACTCTGTACGTTCCATTGAATTTATTCCTGCCCAAAACATAACAGAGCCCCCACCATAAGGTGTGATTTCTTCGAAACATGCATCTGCAAAGCGCTCTCCTTGTCTTCTTAGCACTTGCCGACGTCGATCTTCACCGAACAGAGATATCCTGGCTTCATCAGAGAACAAAACCCTATTCCAATCTTCTTGAGTCCATGATTCACAATTTCTAGCGAACCTAAGCCTGTGAACTCTGTGCTCACGGAGTAATTTGGGGCCGCGGGCCGGGCGGTGACTGCGTATATTGGCAGCGAGAAGCCTCCTCCTGACCGTCCATAGACTAATATGCACATTTCTTACTTCTTGGAGGTTGTTCATAAGATCCACATACGAAGATTTGCGATTGCTCAATGCGCGACTCACAAGAAAACGATCATCCTGTGGTTGGGTACATGGTTTTCTTCCAGAACCAGGCCTTCTCTCGACGGAACCAGTCTCCTGATATCGCTGCCAGGTCCTTTGGACCGTCGAGCGACTAATATTTAGCCTCCTAGCCACGAAACATTGGCTGCAACCCTCTTCAAGCAGCGCGATAATTTTGGTAGCTTTTACCACTTTATCTACCATTTCTGATACAGCCAAACAGCAATAAATAAAGCTTTGACAGTCAAGGATATGAAATTAATCGATAAAAATTGAATAAAAGTTGTGAAAGTCGATGTTAACTTCTGGAACTTCGCGCCAAAAATGTAGGATAAAAAGGGGTTTTCTGTAAAAATGAGCATCAAATGCAAATTTGAATTTAGAACGTACTTTTTTAAATACCACGGCATTTTTAAAACCGGCCAGTAACGTGTACAAACGATTGAAACCTTTTTGCTATTGTATCTTTTTAAAGTTGAATGAAAATCAAAACCGCCCGTTTTTTTTGCAAATGAGTGTATATAAAAATGTCATGTGCGTTTAAGTACTTATTAAAAACTCAAAATTTACTGAATCGACTGAGCTCTTTAATATTTGAAGTTAGAGTTTTGGCGCGTCGGGAAATATTATTAGAGTGAATTTATGTTTTTGAAGCGTGCGCACGATGTTTTAAAAACTGAACATTGATCACAGAATAGATTTTTTTTTCAAGTGAAGCTTCTATTGATTTGGATGTTAATTGGATTTTCAGAAAGATTTATAATTTTGGTTACGGCTCAACATTTATTATTTTTGTAATGTACCCATCCTTTGGTTTGTGACTCATTTCTCAGAGGTACATAAAACCACCATAAAAAGGTCACAGCAAAGCGTGGCAGGGTACCGCTAGTATTAATATACTTTTTGAGTCAAACGGATCCCGGTATCAGTGGATTCAAACTCGACGTGATCCATGGACAATTCAATCTGATACCGGACTCGGTCTGCAGTCTCCACCGAGCCGGCTTTGAGGAGACTTTTATTTCTCAGAAACTATCCAACGGATAGAGATTGTTTTTTTTTTACTTAAGGTACTTTTAGGTACAATTTTTTGGTGTAATTATATTTTACGAATAATGGTTAAGTAATGAAATATTATAGTACACCCGCCGTATTGATGTCAATATGGAGGGTGTATTTTAGTTCCGAAATAATTTCGGTCTGAATCGGGTACACATTTTTTAGACCTAGGTACAATTTAGTACATTTTAGGTACATTTTTTTGGTAAGTGGTACAACATGATTCGCAATGGTACACCCGCGACTTTGACTCTCATCTATCTATGCCGTACATAAAAGGCAACCTAGTAACATAAAAGGTAAGCTAGTTACGAATCAAACGAATGAATGGATTTAAATGGATTTGGCATGTATATATGTAGTTATCTATATGCCGAAATCTTACTAAGTATCTTTATTATATACTAACTAACCCTCAATTCCTACTTTGGTTAGGTCACATAAGGTGTATGATAGGAGGGGTATTTCTTCGTCAGACTCATAGGAGCGGTGAAAATGCCCTGGTGTGCTTCATTATAAAAGAGCTTAAAGATGAAGTCTATACTACTACAATAATTAGGAGCAAACACGCCAGTTTAGAATTACCCTTACATTCAAAAGAACACTTTAGGTGGAACGAATGCTGAGATGTCTATAATTTCTAAACTACAAAACCCTCAATATTGAAACTTGTGTGGATTGTTCCACACAAGTTTCAATATCGACGGTTTTGTAGTTTCCTAGTACACTGATGTTTTTTAAAGCTGTGTTTTGCAAAGGACACCGAAACCAACAAAGTAGGTAGGAACTTTTCAGATTTTTTTCTGTTTCTCGAATTGGACCATTCGCGCCCTAACTAAATGCTTTATCCTTTCCTTTACTATGGTTGGGATTTAATCCCCTTCGAACCTTCCACCAAGAAGTGTGTCAAAATCCAATCCCTAGGGAACGCGATGGTGGTCATAGTTTGTGACGGAAACCCTGGGCTCATACTTCCTACATACCCGGGGCTCCCGGCAGATAGAGGGGCACCGTACTCTTTTAGTTGGTAGGAGTACGGCATAGCGCACATAAGGATTTTCACTCGTAAAAAAGGATGTAATATCTAATATCAAATCGCTTTTTATCAGTACATATAACTCATGCTCATACTACACACACACGCTCAACTATCAGATAACTAGCATCATAAATGCTCGCTGGCGCATAAAACGAAATGCCTCGAGCCGCAGTGGAAGTCCTTGATAAGGTTTTTATAGCTTTTTTGGAACTAAATCTTTCATGAATTAATTCCAAACAATATACTGAGTTATAATACGACTCGGCTTGGAGAATGAAGTCTCAGTATGAAGCTGTTCAATCTTCTGGATTTCTGATGTCAGAGGATGTTTAGCAATTTACACTTACTCTAAGAACATTTCTTAGACATTTCCCAACAATAACATATTATTATTATGTTCATCGCAAGGGTCCTCCAAGCTAAATATTGCGGACGCACGTACGCACCTGACAAATTTAATGGCACTCCGCAAAAATGCAATAATAAATCTTATTACCTATCTAACTTAGATAGAAACTCTATAATTTAATAACCAGAGAACTGTTTTAAATTTCAACAATTACCTGATTTCGCTCTAACTCGGTAACGCTATCCTTACTCAGTATTTCATTATCGTCTATGTTTGCATAATCTGAGAACTAACTACCACGAATGAAGTATTTTGTTTAAGTCAAAATAAATATTCTAAAACATTGTAGAAATTTGACGTTGAAAGAAGAAATAAAAATTTTTAATAAAAAATAGAACCGACTTCATGCAAATACTTAAAATAAAATTTACCTAGCACATAGTAATATGTATTTTGATTTATCAGATATTATTCAATATCATATTGAAGTCGGCGCCAAGTAAACCCATAGGTTTAGGTAGGTATTATTAATGGCACCAACTTCAATATTATATTGAATAAAATCTGATAAATCAAAATACATATTACTATGTGCTAGGTAAATTTTATTTTAAGTATTTGTATGAAGTCGGTTCTATTTTTTATTTAAAATTTTTATTTTTTTATTTTAAGTGACGGATGGACCGAAAAGTTTCTATTAAGGTGTAAAGTTCTCATCAACACAAATCAATCAAGCCGAAACACAAGGTAACTGCTGTAAATCGTTTAGGAATTCCCCCGACTGTCTTTCGGTTCCATCATCAGATCGACTCCAGACCTTCAATAAATTTTAGTACATTAAAGCACTTAATCAAAAAGTTAACAAACGCACTAGTTGTCCCTACAATTTTCGGTGGTTGCCCTCGATTTCTCCTGGATTCCAGCATCAGATCCTAATACCCTGGATTTGAAACCACCTCAGAAGTAACCTCTTTCAAACAAAAAAAGAATTTTCAAAATCCATCCATAATTGTCGCCACTATCGCGTAACATACATACAAAAAAAAAACATAGCGTTCGAATTGAGAACCTCCTCCTTTTTTTGAAGTCGGTTAAAAATAATATTGAAATGTCGATAACATTCAAATATTTTCATTTTGACCCTAGGTTTACCTTCCAATAATTTGTTAAGGCGCAGTGGGTCGTATCATGTTTATAATCTAATCCCTGCGTCGAAAGACTACGAACTACATTGGTTTAACACCAATAATCTTAGCCTGAATGATAACAAAACTAAATGTATTAATTTTACCTTGCCCAATGTAACTCAGGCAGAAACCAATGTGCAACTTAATGGCCGAGAGTTGGAACTTGTGAAATCTACTGCGTTCTTAGGGTTGACGATCGATGCTGGATTGCAGTGGGGCCCACACATTGAAAAACTGACTGGCAGATTAAGTTCAGCAGCATTTGCTGTCCAAAAGATTAGGCATTTGACTGATGTAGAAACAGCTAGAATAGTGTATTTCAGTTACTTCCACAGTGTAATGTCGTACAGTATGCTACTATGGGGCAATGCCGCAGATACAAATACAATATTTGTTTTACAGAAACGAGCCATAAGAGCCATATATAGATTAGGTCCAAAGGTCTCTCTGCGCGAAAAATTTAAATAAGTAAATATACTGACTGTGGCATTACAATATATTTTTGAAAATCTTATGTATGTTCAGAAAAAAATATCTAGTTTTACTAAGTTAAGCGATATACACAATGTGAACACCACACATAAAAACAACCTTGCTGTTTATCATTGTAGACTGAACAAAGTCAGTAATTCTTTCCTGGGTAACTGTATACGTTTTTACAACAGGCTTCCAAATGAAATAAAAAGTATGCCCTTAATTTAGTTCAAAAAGTGTATAAAAAGTAAATTGTGCTGCAACTGCTGCAAGGGCTACTATACAGACGATTATTTGATTGATAAGGAAGCCTGGAAATGATCTGCTTGCTCTACTGGTGGAGTTTTAGTTTATAGTACTTTTGTGATTATGTAGTGCACAAAAAGAATAGCCCGCCGAGTTTCTTGCCAGTTCTTCTCAAGTGGGCCGCGTTCCGAACTGGTGGTACTATTATTTTGCTTTGTATTCATTGACGAGTCTAGTATTAGGATTATGCGAAATAAATGTTTTTTTGAGTGCCTATGTATTAGGATTATGCGAAATAAATGTTTTTTTGAGTTTGAGTTTGAGTTTGACTAGTAAGTTCATACAGTTGTATGTCCTTATGGTTCGTGAAACCACCTAAAACGATGCTGTCCACTCCGAAGCATATTGCTACTTTTTTATTATTATTGATTAATAGACGAGCAGCTACACTGATGTGTCTATATCACAGTGTTGGAAAAGTCACTACACTTAATTGTTTCTTAAATTACACAGTGAATTTGTCCGTAACCAGTGGTCTAGTTTATTCTTGAACCCGTTCACTGAGGCTACTGTTACAATGTCATCGGGCAGTCTGTTCCAGTTGTGAACTACTCGGTTGCCAAGGAAGTGCTGTGCAGTATTCGTATTTGATGGTGAGCGAACTATTCTTAGGCTATGTCCTCGGGATGACTTTACAGGCACTCTCAACGTATAAATGTTGTGGATGTCTGGTAAGTTATACCTACAGGAAATGATCTTGTAAGTCTCAATAAGGTCACCTCGAAGGCGTCTTTCTTCCAGGGTGGTAAGGCGTAACGCTTTTAATCGCAAGGGGTACTCTTTACGGCGCAGGCTTGCCGGTATCTTTGTGGCTCTTCTTTGCACGCTCTCAACAAGTCAATATCCTTGCGGAAGTATGGGCTCCAAATTTGAAATCCATGCTCCAGTAGTGGCCGTATGTAAGTTTTATAAATTTTCAGGAAAACATCTTCAGTCATCTTCAGTTTTTTCCAGATATATTCTAGCGCTGTAAATCACTTTTCATACACAGCATTCTACGACCATTCTTTACGATCTTCATTGACAAGTCTTATACATCGACAAAGCTATTAGGTGTCTGGTGGAACGATGGAAACTAGGTGAGTCAGAAATCTAGTTTCTATCGTGGCACCAGACACCAAAAACAGCTTTGTCGATGTGTAAGACTTGAACTAGGTGAGTCAGAACCCCCCGCCCCTTCCCCAAGTAGCGGGTTACCAGTCGAAGCAACTCCTCAGACGCGGAATAGCACCCGAACCCCATAGGTTGAAGTGTTCGTTAAAGTCTGCCGAGAGCCCTGGGACATCCTTCCGGGGGCTTACCCGGGACTCCCGGCCGTAGACAGTTGTAGGGCATCGTGTGGTTTTAGTCGGTAGGAGTCCGGCATACCATTCATGTAAGATTTCCACACGTAAAAAGAAAATGGTGAGTCAGAAGTCAGTATTTTATGAACTAATGGGTTAGGTTCAAATAGAACTAGTATCGACTATAAACATATTCTTGATGGAAAAGGACTTCCTCTCACCAGATTCGCACGGAGGGATCCGTACCGAGAAACGCATTCAATTTTCTCCCTTTGAGTAGGGAACCCCCTAAAAGGAGTCCGAACGTACATAATGTATGTCAACTTTTAAACTTCATAGAGAAATTAACTACAGCAGTTAATTTGTACATTGTAATTGTAATTTGTACAATATACCTATGCCATGAAAGATATAGTACCTACAGCACCAAGAACTTTAGGAATGAAGCCGTCATAACCTTCTAACTATCAGTGGAGGTCAAACTACAAACTTCATAGATAACTAGCTGATGCCCGCGGCTTCACTCGCGAAAAATTTGTTCCCGTTCACGCTTCCCGTATTTTATCCCCTTGGGGGTAGAATTTATCAAAATTCTTTCTTAGCGGATGCCTACGTCATAACATCTACCCGCATGACAAATTTCAGCCCGATTCGTCCAGCGGTTTAGGCTGTGCGTTGATAGATCACTATGTCAGTCAGTCAGTCACCTTTGAGTTATATATATTTAGATTAACTGCGGTATATTCATATCTGTAGCTTTTAGTATTCGATGACATAGATCCGTAAGGTCAGACTGTCGACGTCGCTTTCAACGTAGATTAATGACTTTGGTAGTTCAGTTCAAAATTAGCACAGAGATACCTATATTCGTGATTGAACTATAGTCTTTAAGGTCGCTATTTTGTTCATACAAACTTCGGGAGAATTAACTGTTTGATATCCATCATATAAAGTCAAACATTTTATCAATTTACCTCATCAACAACTTTGTCTGGAGGGGTCAAAAAATATAAATTTAAAAACCATTGAAAAAGGCTATTGTAAAATAATTCAGTCCGAGCCGAAGGCGTGGCCTGATTTGTTTTAGAATGGACTTAATCTGTAAGCTCTTTTATGATTAAGCAAACATGGCAGTTTAATACGCTCCCATGATTCCGATGAAAAATACCTCTCCACACCTTATGTGGCGTAAACGAAGTTGCGAGGGTCAGCTAGTAAGTAATATAAGGAGTGTAAAATCTCAAAACCTGAATCCTGTCCGACAAAGTTTATTTCTCAAAGAACTTAAAACTTTATTCTATAACCACATACATGGTGATTTTTTATGATAACATTCTTTTTACCAAAGAACCTTTAAATGAATGAATTATCACGACTTCTCACTCTCATTGGCCCAGTTAGAGCCGCCGACGAGAGTAGCAAAAACAGGTTGATAAAAATACTTGTTTATCAACCTCAAACAGCATAAAAAGTTCGTCTTTACGTAAAACTTTTCTGCGAATTTGAAAACGAAGGAAATTGTTAAAGAATTAAACAAAATTTTCCAAGCAGAACAAATTGTGCCAAGCCTGCTAGCTATGATATTTGTAAAGGTTTGTTATCTATGTAAAGAGTTTGGCAGTTTCTTAATTTAAATACTCAGAGCAACGCGCGCCTTTAATTTGCGTTGCTCTATGTTTAAATACATCAAATACCTGAATTTAGGTATTTGTGCTTTGGTTATGATGAGCAAGGGGACACAGCTGATATGCCTGTGTCCCCGGATTTATTCGTGACATATTTCGGTAAAATGTAATCGTATTCGAGGTAATTTTTTTTTTAAATCATTTTTAAATGGGTGCCTACATTATAACGGTAGCTTACTTAGGTTTGAGGGTTTCAGTTGGACGGTAGATGCATGAGTGTCTTGCCCCGTAATTTTATTAATATTGCAAATATAATAAATGCGAAATTTTGTGAGTGTAGATGTGGATTAATAGAGTTTTGGATGTTCGTTGCTCTATCACGCCGTAAGAGCTGAACGGATCTGACTGAAATTTGTTACAAAGATAGATTATAGTCTGGAATACCCGGTAACCACCCATTTGGTGGGCCGTAAGCATATCTGCCATCTCATTAGTATGAAATAAAAGATTAAATTGTATAATAGTAAATAAAAATAATAAATATTCACTGACATTTTCATACAACGCTGTCTGATCCCAAAGTTAGCTAGGAATAACCTGCTTGTGTTATGGGTATCAGACCACGGATATTTATACTTATAAGTATACTTTTAAATACATACTTATCATATTTCCATAAAAAGAACCTAATCTACCTTTATATACAGCGGATGTCATACCGCTATAATGTGGTAAATACTGAGTTGTTTTTTTAAGTAATCCCACCATATCCCCCTGGTATCCAAAACAAGGACGATGTAGACAATTTTGTATTTCCAAATAATTACATGAGGCCTTATGAAAATGTTTTCCTGTTAGTGAGCGAACCAATTAGGTAAGACCGCCGCTGTATAATTTTGTTTCTTTATATTATTATCTGTACTGGGTAGATAATGCGCTTATTAAGGTTTTCTCCTGTTGTTTACTGTAGAAAATTATTCCCGGGATAAAAAATAGTTTAAAGCCTTTCCCAAGTACATTTATCTTGGAACCAATTTCAATCACAATCAGGTCAGTGGTTCAGGCTTGAAAAAGCAACAACCAGATATTTTCGCATTTATATGTGGCGACCGCCACAAAGCGAAGACCAAAATAGAAGTCCTGCATTGCGATATGAAAGTTTCTCGCTATTATCTCACGAAGAATACATAAATCCTGCATCCCCAAATCAACAGTCCACCATCACCTTGCCTGGTCGAAGGATACTTTGTTTGTGTGTTAGAAGAACATCTCCAACCGTTCCCGTCCATTAAATAGCGACGCTGGAAAGGCTAATTGCATTAACGACCATTTTATGAATTATTCAGAAGAAGGATTTAAAGTTTCAATGTTTTCAAAAAAATTTCAATGAATGGAATGAATGAAATGAATTAAGTAGGCATGTCAAAGAAAGAAAGAAAGAAAGAAAAAGGATTTAATTCGCAACTCATGCCACAAAGTTACATCTTTCCATACAAAGGGAGATACAGTAGGTACATGATTATTAGGTACTAACTTACAAAATAAACATAGAAACTATTAAAAACAAATAATAATGAAAAAAAACATAAAAAAGAACATCACAGATAAAACACCCAAAGTACCTACCTAAATAAAATAAATAAAGTAATAGAAAGAAGGAAAAGGAAAATTGGTATCATAGCATGAGCTTGAAAGGGTTGCCACCTCAGCTTTTTGCTACACGTCAACGTTGTTGTGACGTGCAGCGCTGGTTTTCAGGCGGCACCTATTTATGAATAGACTAACGTCACGCACGCTATACAGTAGGTACAAAATAAATTGATATTGAGCTAGTAGATGAAAAAATAGTAGACTATTAAATTATATATCTATAAATTGAAAAACATGAAACACTAAAATACTTGTAAAAAAAAATGAAAAAATGAAATAAAATAAAGTAAGAACACCTTGTCTATTGATTTCCAAAATGATCACATCAAAAACAATCAAATAAAGTATGTACATAATAATTATACATTCTGTGGTATTCGCACTTCAGGTTACACAATGACCTCTGTACTTTATATTGTGGCTGTAATGTGCTCTGTGGTTTCCTGTTGTAGCACGTGACACCCGACCGATGCCGAACGCGCGCGAGTGCTGGTACTTTCTATGTATTGTTTGTTGACGCTTCGACATAGCCAGCCATTTTGTGTGCATCGCATGACTGTAAATTTTGTATAGTCTTTTTCTGGACAGCTCAGCAATCATGTAAACATGTCATGTTTTGACAAAAGTTGTCTATGATCATAGTGCTGTAACTATACTGATTCTATGTATGTAAATAATCATTGAGTTATATCTAGTTCACCGTACATTCATTTACTTCGGTATATCAATCGCCAAATTCATCAAATCATGAAATTCGGTATATCAATATATATTATGTGCAATAATTAAAGGATCTTTAAAAAAAAGAAACTTTTAGAACATTTAATAGTACAATCATTTATTTACAATAATAAATTACTTTAGGGATGATAAAAAGTGTAGACGCCTCGTTGGCTGCTCGCCGTTCTTACAGAAGCAGACTAAGACATCTTGAGAGATTTCTAATGTGGGGTTTTTAAATCTGAAAACTGAAAATATTAATACTACCTACCTTTTTTCCACTCATAACTCTCATAAGTGACGTGACGCAAACGAAGTTGCGCGGGCCAGCTAGTCTTATATACAAATCGTAGGAATGCTTCATATCAAGGAGGGTCCGTTCACACAGACCGGCTCGGAGAGCAGAGCAGATTCTTATCACGTTGAAAACAGAGTTTTTATTATTTGAAGTAAGGTTTATTTTTGCATGTGAACTGCTTTTGTCATTGAGAATGCTTGAACGCGCTTGGTGTGAAATAATAAGAGGAGCTGACCGGCTCCGATCGCGTACTTTTCTCGTTCGCGCAGCCGTTCGGCTCCGATTTCATGCTCTTTCCCGCTCGCGCAGCCGATCGTTTACGATTTCATGCTCTTTCCCGCTCGCGCAGCCGATCGGCTCCGATTGGGTGCTCTTTCCCGCTCGCGCAGCCGATCGGCTCCGATTGCGTGCGAGCTTCCTCACGCCCACCGCCATTTTGATAGCACAATTTAAACAGAACAGTTGTGTGCACTTATACGAAAACATGACTGATGAAAAATTAATAAATTTCTTCATCGGAGCTATCTAAAACCATGTTCCGAAAAGCACCCGTTAACACCGAAAACAAAACTTGGAATACTGGTACTGCTTTTGTAGTGAATCGATGCACTCGATGCATCCGATCGGCTGCGAACGCATCCGACCGGCTGCGACCGCATCCGACCGGCTGCGAGCGCATCCGACCGGCTCCGAGCGCATCCGACCGGCTCCGAGCGCATCCGCTTTTAGCCGGTCTGTGTGAAATAGTTGGCGGCTCCTCTCCGACCAACTCTGAGCGTATCCGATCCGGTCTGTGTGAAAAGAAAAGTGCGCGCCGATGCTCTCCGAGCCGGTCTGTGTGAACGGACCCTAATACCTTACCCTTCGGCCACATTCGAAACCAAGTTTTGAAATGTTTCTAACCATATAAGTATTTAGGAATGTATCTATATCTAATACTAAGTACCTCACTGCTGTGTCTTATACTACAACATTACGTTTTATTAAGTTTTCCTAATTTTATTTGTGTATCAATTCATTCAGCCTGCTATTCAAACCCGCCGACACAATAACCCTTCTTTTGTGTCGCGCAGTAGGGTAAAATTAAATATAAAATGTTTAGAACACCTGAGGTCATAATTGTGCCGGTCTAACCTCTCAAGACATTTGAATGGCCATAAAATTAAATCTATACCTTACCTATATTCAATCCACAAAGTATTAATCAGATTGTCATTGATTCACATGATCATGATCACCAATCAGATAATAAGGACCCCAGACGGACTTGCCTCGCATCGTCAGGGAAGTCAGTCTAAGCGACCAGTTTGACAGAAACCTGTTTATTTAGTTGCCGGGTAGCCGGTGCCGGGTAATCGACGGCGAATGCAAGCGGTTGCCGGGCAAATCACGCCGGTACGTGTGAAAGCTATAGTACACGGCCATACACCCACCCTACCCGGCACCCGGCAACCGGTACGTGTGAAAAGGGCCAAAGACTCGTACTCTTAGCTCTCTGGGTCAATAAGTTATATTATTAAAGTAAGTACATTTTTTCGAACTGACAGATTGATAAAACAATGACCTCCTTTTAAAATCAATTGGCCAGTACAACAGTTTTACAACACTATGGCAAAGACAAACAAGTCTGAGAAAAAATAATGTAATGACAAGCAAAAATGACAGTCTTAAATTTTTACCATCCGAGTATTTTTCATGAAATTATTCTATAATCTAAAGGTTTATTAGTGTCGAAATGTCCGCATAAATCTAACTAGAGTTCCTTGAAAGGACTATGATCAGGATTGATAATTAAATGTAAGTAATTATGGAGCAGTCAAGATCCAATTTCTTTGTTTACTATATTATTTAGGTCTGTTGAATTCCACTATAAACACACTCATCGAAACAATGTCATCTCAACAACTAGCTTATTAAACTACAAAATAGTTCAATCAATTGATACCTATCAAATTTGAACAAAATTAAAATCATATGGAATCACATTAAATTAGAATAAAATTAAAATACAATCAAAATAAACCTAAATTAAACCCATTAAATTATTAATTCAGATAAAATTAAAATTAAATGAAATAATATAAAAATAAAATTCAATCACATATTTCAATCACCTTTGCATCGCGCAGATGGGTAAAAAGAACTCGAGTGGCTAAGAAGCACATTTTCAATGATTTCCTTTCAATCAGAGATTGGAAGGAAACTGTTGGAAACTGCATTCTGATTCTCTCCCTAGTCAATTGGCCGGAGACATTGTATAGATATAATGTACTCGTAAGTAATCGTTATGTCACTGATAACTGATTACATAGCTTTTATTTATATTGAAAACGACACTTGTACTGTTCCACAATATTTATTATTATAAACCTAGTGTCGTTTACAAGTGCGAGCGTAGTACAAGTATCGTTTGCAATATGTGCAGCAAGTTCCACCAAGTGCCACCAATCAACAGTATAAATTATAAATTTTATTATTCCGGACCCTGAGTGCCATAAGGGTTTTCAGCAAAATTTACTGTACTTTTTTTGCAATAAACACCAATTTTTGAGTTATTTTTCAGATTTACACAATGTAGAAAATTTATTTAAAATCGGTTCATTTGTTTAGGAGGTTATTACGTACAAACAACGTATCATAAAATTGTAACTGAAGATATAAACCAATCGCACAAAGAGATTTGTCCTGAGTGGAAAATGAATTCACAAACACCAGTTTGGTAGTCAGGCACTGTAACTACTAGAACCAGAGGTCTGTCAATTAATGAAATTTCCTTTCACAAATTACATTATAATAGCAAGTGTACCTATAAGGTTCTTCAAAGAGGATCTTAGAAAGCTCTTCCAGGGTTGGCAGCGCGATTATAGCGCCTCTGTTGTTGCAAACGTTCATGGGGTACATAGACCACTCCCTATAAGGTGGGCCGCGTGCTTATCTGCCACCTTAACGGTATAAAAAAGGTGTCTTCTGTCAAAATATTTTTAAAAAGATATAACGCAATATTATTATACAACTATATACAACTATATACTTATAAGTATTAATTTATGAGCAGTCAGAACGTGTCTAAAAAGGCAAGGATGGCTGTACATAGAGGAGTGCTTGTCCCTACACTTATGCATGGTAGTGAAAGTTGGGTGTGGCAGGAGAAGCATGAAAGTAAAATTAATGCAGTGGAAATGAGAAGTTTGCGAAGTATTGCTGGAGTGACATTAAGGGATAAAGTAAAGAATAGTGTGATAAGGGAACATTGCGGTATGACAGAAGATGTAGTGACTAAGATAGAGAAAGGGATGCTCAGATGGTTTGGACATGTGGAGAGAATGAATGGAAGTAGGCTGACGAAACAGATTTATGAAGCGAGAGTGAATGAGCAAACTGGTAGGGGTCGACCTCGGCATACTCATGTCGATCAAATCAATAATCTTCTGAGAAAAGGCCAGGTCAAGAGTACCCTTAACCGAAGAGCATGTATGAAGACACTTATGAAAGTTGAAGAAGCGAAAGTTGTTTGCCAGAATCGTAGCAAGTGGAAAGTCATAGTCTCTGCCTACCCCGTTGGGAGACAGGCGTGATGTTATGTATGTATGTATGTATGTATTATACAAATAAGTAACTACGGTACTTACTTTATGAGACTTCTGAAGTTAGAAATCTGATAATCTTGTTGTCTTCTTTAGTAATATTATATTATCACTTAAAAGATTTATAAAAGTAACTCTTGGAAACGTGCGAACAATATATAAGCTGTTTCACAAGAAACTATTTTCAAACATCATATAATATTTAAGCACTTCTTAGTTAGAAATTCGTAACTAGTTTGATAATTCAATGTTACACAAAATGGGCTTTGAATCAATATTTGAAAACGTTTCACCACAATATTTCTATTAAAATCATTAAATAGAAGATGAAATCTAAATTAATTCAGAACTTATGAATACTAGATTTCAAAGTGTTTAATTTATGTACTGTAAATAAACTGTAGTTTTCGGAAATTTAAGTTGCAGAGCTGGGAAAACAGGAATCTTTTTACGAAGCGTTTGAACGGAGACTGGCGATCGTCTCGCTGTAATTCCGTTTCTGTCTTAGATCATCTAACCACAGGATGCGCCTTACTTAAGCATTGTTTTCTGCCATTGCACATGACCATTTGGTCTTTTGGCTTTATAAAAGCACTGTACATCAATACATCATTTTATATGATTAAACTAGTACATTTCATTGTAGTTGACTGTACAATAACAATTAACACACAACAGCCATTACGCGTTTGTCGATTAATACATTTTTAAATGCAATGTCTTATATGTCTTTGTGTTTCCCCCTTCATTTGTATGAAAACTGGCAGAATATTTTTGTATGCGGCGGTTCGCAAAGGCTAGTCCCGTGATATATGGTCTAAGGTTTCTGTCCCTCAAGTGCGAAAAAGTCAAGCAACGACAGAAAAAAAAACTACTTGACAAAGTTCTCGAGCTATTATAACAATTATCATCACGTTCAAGTTTACTAAATTGTATCTGTATTGTAAATTTGTATAAGACAAATGTGTTATTTTAAACTTAGCATTTTTTTACACCGATACGGGACACGCGATAATATACTACAAACACCGCAAAATACTATTTACTTACATGGCGCAAGTAAGTTTCATGTAAAGACCAAATTATAAAACTGTAAGAAAAATATGTTAAACTTTAAAAATTTTTTTTTATGTAGTTTAAGATTCATAGATTACTGAATGCTTCGGGGGCGTATTAATATGTATGTGACTACCGCAATACCGCACTGAGATTCTGGGTTGGAATTCCTGGTCGGAAAATATATTAAAATTTGTATGTTTCGTAAAAGTTCGTAGTTTGGATATTTTCTGTGTATATAATGGTAACCCTAATAGTGAGCAAAGGAGATAAGTATACATTAACCATTTCAGAAAAACTTTACTAGTTGTCTAAATTTAAAACTTTTAGCATTTTATACACTTAATAAAAATTATATGTTATTTTATTTAATTGTTTATATGAAAATAAACCAAGGAAAGATGTAATTAACCTTATATGGTCGTGGACAGTCCAAATCAGGTCACATCTGCACACGCAAACGACAAATGGCCATTCGCGTACGTCAGATGTAAATAGATATTATGTGTTCCGTTTGACGTCCGAGCTCCATTTTATGAGAGAGTACATCGTTTCCGTTTCCTTGCCTTGTCGCTAGATTTAGCTACTTCCCGTCACGTGACTTCCTCGCATTTAGCGCCCCTTATGGCCAAACCTGGAACTAACTTACAAACCAGCGAGCGAGCAGCCCTATTTTGTAATTTTTCGGCTCATAATAGAACGAATGTGGCATGGTGAACCACCAGGAAGACATTGTTTGGACCTCGGACGTCTGAGGAAACATAATACAAATTTTATTAACAGGTAAAATTTCTATATTATGTTCCGTTTGACGTCCGAGGTCCATTTCATGAAAGATCTGTTTGTTACCTCCTGGTGGCTTGCGAAGCGCAACAATGTGATAAAGTATGTAATTGAAATCTATAGGTAAGTATTCCGTGGTTACAGCATTAACTGGGTGCAAAAAACTGAGAAAGGGACAATTCCGACACCAAAACTAGCATGTTGGCTACAAATATAAACTAAAAACTTCTTTGAAATTAAAAAATTCTGAAAGTATTTTCATGGCGCCAATTAGCCTTGGCTAAAATATAATTTATCGGATATTTCTAAATAAAGTTTAGAGATGAAACTGCTGGCTAGCAGCTACTTATAGGCGCATCTATTCCGGCCTCGGAAAGTGTGTGTTTTACACAATCACCTGTAATAATAGCCGTAGCTAGTCTATTAACTGGTCCTTTTGTCATATTTAACAAATTTGTCCGTCCGACCGGTCCGTGCGGCCGTCAGACCGGTCATGGACGAGTGGCTGGAGAGGAGACACGGTGCTCTCTCCTACCGGTTGACACAGATGCTTGCCGGGCACGGTAGCTTCGGTAGGTATCTGTGGCGAAAACACCGGGAAACCACGGCCGAGTGTCAGCACTGCGAGGACAGCAGCGATGACACGGCGCTCCACACGCTGGTGGAGTGCACGGCGTGGGCGCAACAGCGCCAGCTCCTCGTAGTGGGTCTGGACGTGGACACTCTCTCGCTCGAGACCATGGTGCGAGCCATGCTCTCCAGCGGGAGTAAGTGGGACTGCGCCACCTCCTTCTGCGAGCAGGTCATGCTCGTGAAGGAGGCGGCGGGACGGGTACGGGAGAGAACTCTCCTACCCGAGTTCCGCAGTCTACGACCTGGGTGCCGCCGACGTGTCTTCGCCGAGGACTATCGGTCACCATGACCGGGGGCCTGAAGACGGTGAGAGGGCGGCTCACCGTCCTTACAGAAGCAGGCCCATGACGGCAGCGTGACGTGAGCAATTCACGCATGCCCCCCCCCCCCTTAGAAGCGGGATCACACCCGAAACCCCCCAAAGACGCGGGATAGCACCCGAACCACCCCCTGGGCGAGGCCGCAGTGGCGGCCGTGGGTCTGATGGGAGTTCTGGGACATCCATCCGAGGGCTTCCCCGGGGCTCCCAACCACAGGCTGTTGGGCGTGACGTAAGGTTTTTTAGTCGGTAGGAGTCCGGCATAACATCCATGAGGATTTTTCCTCACGTTAAACAAAAAAAAAAGAAAAAGCGTGGCAATATAATACAGTCGGCCCTAGTAGCACAGTATATGATCTGTCGGCTGTGCTAGTAGTATGTAATATTATTATATTATCTTTGCTAGAGTGGAGGCGCATGGGAGGTACTGTTAGCAAAAAAATATTATAGGTAGCTGTCACGTTCACTCACACAGTTACATAACCTGAGAGATGATTTATGTACAAGCGATTGTAGTCCTTCCGCTGGAACTAACTTTTATATCCAAACTGAATGTAACGTATTTTTGTATTTTACGGGTAAATTGAGACCGCCCTCAAAATCATCCAATTTTTTATCCATTCGTGAAAAGGAATCTGAATAATCTCATCAATTCCGATAACATGATTTCATTCATATTAATCGCTTGAGCTACGCAGACATTTATCATGAAAATAAATCTACATTTATAAAATTCCTATATTTTTATCAGTTAATGCAACCTTCACTTATAATGCTACTAATATCTTGTATATAACTTATATATATAAAAAAAATTAACAAAAAAGAAACCGACTTCAAACTAAACTAAAAACTGATAAATAAAATTTACTTAGCACAAAGTTAGTATATTCTGATTTATCAGATATCATTAAATATGATACAGAACTCGGTGCCCAGTAAAACTATGTAGGCTTAGGTAGGCATAACTATTACTCATAATGGCACCGACTTCAGTATTATATTTAATGATATCTGATAAATCAGAATATACTAACTTTGTGCTAAGTAAATTTTATTTATCAGTTTTTAGTTTAGTTTGAAGTCGGTTTCTTTTGTGTTAAAAATTTTTTTTTTCACTATTTTTAGTGACGTGTATACTGAAAATCTATCTATCTATGTGCAAAGTTCTCGACTGTACAAATTAATCAAGCCCAAACACAAGGTAACTGCTGTACATAGTTAGGGAAATCTCTCTAATGTCTTTCGTCTCCATCATCAGATCGACTCCAGACCTTCATTAAGATGTACTACTTTAAAGCTCTTAATAAAAATATTTACAAATGCCCAAGATGTCCCTACAATTTTTAAAAGTTCCCTTTGATTTCTCCAGGATGCCATCATCAGATCCTGACTTCCTTAAAATGGGACCACCTTGGGAGCATCTATTTTCGAACGAAAAAAAAATTTTTCAAATCGGTTCATAAACGACGGAGTTATGCGCGAACAAACATAAAAAAAAATTTAAAAAAACATATACGGTCGAATTGAGTAACCTCCTCCTTTTTTGAAGTCGGTTAAAAATGAATCGCAAAATGTGTTGGTAAGCGCATAACTTCATAACGGGTGGCTCGATTTCACTAATTCTTTTTTTGTTGTGTAAGGTATTATCAGGAGGAGGTTTTTTATGGAAGAAAAAATATTGTATTCCCACGGGAACGGGAACTACGCGGGTGAAACCGCGTGACGTCCTCTGGTTTATCATAAAAATAGGAGCTAATAATTTAAATCTGTTTTCGGATAATAAAATGAAGGATATTTTTTTATTGATTTTAACGTTTGGGAAATCCGTCATTAAAAGCTATACCGGGCTCTTGCCGACAAAAAACCACACGTTTCCTACTACTGCCTACGGTTGGGATCGCCGGGTAAACCCTCGGAAGGATATCCCCAGGAAAATGAAAGGTGTATAAGGAAAACCGTGCGATGATCTCTACAAAATTAGAGCTTATCGGCTTATCGCATTCCAGAAAATGTAATTTACAGTTTTTCGTCGTGTCTTTGTATCATTAGGCTCACTTTTTTATACTTTTATTAATTACTAGCGGACGTCATGCGGTTTCACCCGCGTAGTTCCCGTTCCCGTGGAAATACGGGAATAAAATATAGCCTGTGTTCACCGCAAAGAGTGTAGCTTTCCAACAGTGAAAGATTTTTTCAAATCTTTCCAGTATTTCCGGAACCTATTCGTTACAAACAAACAAACAAAAAAACAAATCTTTCCTCTTTATAATATTAGTATAGATTATTATTATTATCTGAAATCAGGCAGCAGTTGAATCAACTGGTAGGGCCTGTATCCTGCTGTTCTCCATTACTTTCTATTTCCTTAACTTACCTTATAAATGCTTACTAGATAATATAGAGTAGGTATGTAGGCAACGTAATGAATTCCTTTGGAGAACATACATTGGAATGTGTTTGTTGCACTCAATATAATTAATTTTACTTGCATGTGATGCACTTGTTCACCAACTATATAAAATTAGACTACAGCATTAGTAAGTACTACGATACCTAAAACTTCATGAAAAAGAAAATAGACGTCAGTACACTGGATAAAAACTATGAGAATTTAGATTTGAATTCCGACGTAAAGCACCCACGCTGGACCGGGCTTGAATATAAAATTTACGCCTACCCACGCAAAACATGCTCGGTATTGACATTAACTATTATATTGAACATGTATATACCAAAGACTTCTATATAAATTGAGGTAGACATGCCCTATGCACCGATTTTTGAAACCTATAAACTGTGTCAATTGGCAGCGTTGCTCGCACTGTAGTGAGTCAAAACTTCGAGAGTACTCGGCTTGCAATCGGAGTCCATACGCCTTCTCGTTTACTCTTGTTCTTTTCGTATATAGCTATTGTGGTGACAATTACGTAAATATTGTTTATTTGTGAGTGTAGTCTTAGCAATGTGTGGGTTTGAGGATTGCTTTTAAAATGTTGTTCGTTAGAGTACAGCACGTCTACCTCAGTTTTATAGAAGTCTTTGGTATATACAAGCTGCTAGTTGGCGAGTTTAATAGTAGTTATTTACAATAAGACAGTCAAAAGCCGGTTGTAATATACCAGCTAAGAGCGAGTCGAACTGGCGTACAGAGGGTTCCATAAAACGGCAAAAAAACACAATTGTTGTAATGGAGCCCCTCTTAATACTCCTTTTTCTGATTTTTTGTTGTAGCGTCAACGGAAATACATCAGCTATGAAAATTTCAGCTCTCTAGCTATCACGGTTCCTGAGATACGAGCTCATGACGGACTGATATACAGACAGACGGACAGCAAAGTCTTATGAATTCCGAACTCGAATTGTAAAAAGGGTTTACCCTTTGGGTACGGAACTCTAAAAGGCTCGAAGACACGGGGGGAGTTTACAAGCTCATCGAGAACTCACTGGCTTGTAACTTGTCAAATCGGTCCGCGTCATCGAGGATTAAGCTACGAGCATTGAGCAGCTACGAATGCTTTTTTTTTTTTTTTTTTTTTTTTAACGTGAGGGAAAATCCTCGTAGGATGCTATGCCGGACTCTTACCGACTAAAAAACCTCACGTAACGCCCAACAGCCTATGGTTGAGAGCCCCGGGTAAGCCCTCAGGAAGGATGTCCCGTGACTCCCAACAGACCTACGGCCGCCAATGCGGCCTCGCCCAGGGGGTGGTTCGGGTGCAATCCCGCGTCTATGGGGGATTTCGGGTGTGACCCCGCTTCTAAGGGGGGGCGTGCGTGAGTGCTCACGTCACGCTGCCGTCATGGGCCTGCTTCTGTAAGGACGGTGAGCGGCCCCCTCACCGTCCTCAGACCCCCGGTCATGGAGGCCGATAGTCCTCGGCGAAGACACGTCGGCGGCGCCCAGGGCGCCGACTGCGGAACTCGGGTGGAAGAGTTCTCTCCCGCACCCGGCCCGCCGCCTCCTTCGCGAGCATGACCTGCTCGCAGAAAGAGGCGGCGCAGTCCCACTTACTCCCGCTGGAGAGCATGGCTCGCACCATGGCCTCAAGCGAGAGAGTGTCCACGCCCAGACCCACTACGAGGACCTGTCGCTGTTGTGCCCACGCCGTGCACTCCACCAGCGTGTGGAGCGCCGTGTCATCGCTGCGGTCCTCGCAGTGCTGACACTCGGCCGTGGTTTCCCGGTGTTTTCGCCACAGATACCTACCGAAGCTACCGTGCCCGGCAAGCATCTGTGTCAACCGGTAGGAGAGAGCACCGTGTCTTCTCTCCAGCCACTCGTCCATGACCGGTCTGACGGCCGCGATTGTGGCGAATCCCCCCTTTGGTTGCTCAAGTCGCATCTTCCATGTCTCCAGGGTTTCCTGGTGGAGCAGGGTCCGCTGGGCCTCGATTTCTCGAGACGCAGGCCTTTGGCCCCGCTCCAGCGCCTCCTTGCGCCATCTGAACAGTGACGCAAGGGCTCTCGCTTCCAGGTCCCATGGAGGGGTCCCGGCTAGGAGACATGCCGCCTCACCGGAGATCGTGCGGTATCCTCTTATCACCCTGACGGCCATCACTCTCTGCGGGCTCAGCAGTCTAGCCTCATTGCTGGCCGTCAGGGTCTAGCTACGAATGCTACCGTATGCTACGCGGCTGCTACAAACGCTGCTGCTACGGAGGCGGTTACGCCGTAGCGTATCGGTGGCTGTAGTGTAGGGTCAAAGCTATAGTTTTCAATCTTTTTTTCGGTTTGCAGACTTCTTGTATGTAAATTATATGGCAGCCTCTGTGGCCTAGTCGATAGTGTAACCGCCTGCCGCGCTGGAGGTCCTGGGTTCTATTCCTGGGTCCGGTCGGTTCAAATATTTGTGTGAACCACAAATGTTTGTTTAGGAGTTTTTGTGTTTTCGATGTATAATATGTATACAGAAGCAGTGTTTGCGCAGCAGTGAAGTACCGCCGCGCCCTGTTGAGCACACCTAGCTTCTTGGACGCCAGCTTAGCCTTGTCCTCCAAATGGCTACGGAACTGAACGTCACTGGAGATGTCAACGCCAAGGATCCCTATACTTTTGGAGATGGAAAGAGATGTGCCCTGGAATTGCGGCGCTACAGTAATTGGGGTTTGCTTAGCGGTGAAAAAACACGCTTGTGTCTTGGAAGGGTTGAACTGGACAAGATTTTGTCCACCCCAATCGGACACTCTAGTAAGAGTAGCCTCGATTTCAGACACAAGCTGTTCACGATTTTCCTTCACTGTGTCCCGAGAGACACCGGGACGGCCCGTGTAACAAGTGTCTCCCGTACTGTCGTCCGCATAACAATGAATGCTGTCAATAGACAACATGTCATTGATATGCAGCAGAAACAGAGTAGGGGACAACACTGAGCCTTGCGGTACTCCAGCGTTTATGGCCATGCAGTCTGAACAGCTGCCGTCAACGACGGCCTTGATGCTTCTACCGGCCAGGAAGCTAGACACCCATCCGCATAATCTCTCGGGCAGTCCATATGAGGGCAATTTCGTAAGAAGACCACGGTGCCAGACCCGGTCAAAGGCCTTAGAGATGTCAAGGCTTACTGCTAGAGCCTCGCCCTTACTCTCGATTGCCGTCGCCCATCGGTGTGTGAGGCACACCAGAAGATCGCCCGTTGAGCGACCGTGACGGAAACCGTACTGCCGGTCACTGAGCAGGTCGTGTTCCTCTAGGTACCTCAGGAGCTGTGTATTAATTACACGCTCCATCACCTTAGATAAAAGGGAGGTGACGGCTATAGGCCTATAGTTGGCCGGGTCGGTCCTGTCACCCTTCTTGGGCACAGGATGCACATACGCGATCTTCCACGACGCCGGGACTTGTTGCTTGGAATATGAAAGCGTGAAAAGACGTGTAAGTACCGGACACAACTCTGGACCACACTGCTTCAGTACCACCGCGGGTATACCATCCGGCCCACTCGACTTATGAACGTCCAGGGATCGAAGCTCACGTCGGACATTCCGCTGTGTAAATTTTACTTCCGGCATGGAAGTTCCACACCACGGAATACTCGGCGGCATAGCACCCCCGTCGCTCATGGTCGAGTTAGAGGCAAAGAGAAAACCCAAAAGGTCGGCTTTCTCCTTAGCGCTCTGGGCCAAATTACCGTCGGGTTTAAGTAAAGGTGGTAAACCTGACCGACAGAAATTTCCCTCGGCAGCTTTGGCAAGCGACCAGAATTCGCGACTCCCTGAAGGGTAGCCTGCTAGCCGTTCACCAATTCTGCCGAGGAAATCGAACTTAGCCCTGATAATTGCTCTTTTGCTGGCTCTCGAGGCGGCATTTAATTTGCGTTTCACCTCGGAGATGTTTGGATCTGAATTTGCACGAGCCGTGGTCCAAGCCCTGTAAGCAGATTCTTTCAACATCAAAGTTTCTCTGCAGAGCCGATTGAACCACGGTCGCTTTTTTGCTCCTACAGGGATCCAACGGTTAGGAATGTAACATTCCATGCCCTCCAAGATCCCCGCAGCGACTGCTGCAGCGCAAGAATCCAGATCCTCTGAGGCAAAACAAAGCCGCCTCCATGGGTACGACGCGAAAAACTCTCGCAGTCCATCCCAGTCTGCTGACTTATAGTGCCATACATGTCGCCACTCCTTGGGCCGAGGTGGTTCAGGCCTTGCGAGAGGCACATGCGCCCGAACGACACAGTGGTCCGACGATCCGAGTGGAGCATCCACTGAAACACTGTATCCGTCCGGACGCGTTGTCAGCAGGAGATCCAGCAATGCACTATGCTCGTTCTGTATAAGTCGCAAGTGCGGCCGCACATGGAGTACTGCTGTCACCTTTGGGCGGGGGCACCTGAATATCAGCTTCGTCCATTTGACTCGGTGCAAAGACGTGCTATAAGAGTTGTCAACGATCCTATACTTACAAGTGGTGTGGAACCTCTTCGCGACAGGAGAGACTTTGCCTCCTTATGCGTGTTCTACCGACTGTACAATGGTGTGTGCTCTGAGGAATTGTTTGATATGATGCCCACGGCTACGTTCTATCACCGCACCGCTCGCCACAGACAGGGAGTTCATCCTCACACTCTGCGTCCGGAGCGTTCCAGCACGGTTAGATCCGATAGGGGTTTTCTTCCGCGCACGCTTAGGTTGTGGAATGATCTCCCTGCCTCGGTTTTCCCAAACGCCTACAGTATGGGGTTCTTCAAAAGGGGTCTTAGAAGGTTTTTGCAGGGTCGGCAGCGCGAGTGTGGCGCCTCTGGTGTTGCAAACGTTCATAGGCTGCGGTGACCACCGGTCCTTCTGGTGGGCCATATGCTTGTCTGCCACCTTAGTGGTATAAAAAAAAAAAAAAAAATGTATCTATACATATAATAAAACTGTTGAGGGTCGTGAGTCTGAGGAAGATATTTTGAAAACTTTAATTGTAGGACGTTCTATAATCGATACTTTTTTTTTTTTTTTTTTTTGTTTAACGTGAGGGAAAATCCTCATAGGATGTAATGCCGGACTCTTACCGACTAAAAAACCTCACGCCACGCCCAACAGCCTATGGTTGAGAGCCCCGGGTAAGCCCTCAGGAAGGATGTCCCGTGACTCCCAACAGACCTACAGCCGCCTATGCGGCCTCGCCCAGGGGGTGGTTCGGGTGCAATCCCGCGTCTTTGGGGGGTTTCGGGTGTGACCCCGCTTCTAAGGGGGGGGGGGCGTGCGTGAGTTGCTCACGTCACGCTGCCGTCATGGGCCTGCTTCTGTAAGGACGGTGAGCGGCCCTCTCACCGTCCTCAGACCCCCGGTCATGGAGGCCGATAGTCCTCGGCGAAGACACGTCGGCGGCGCCCAGGGCGCCGACTGCGGAACTCGGGTGGGAGAGTTCTCTCCCGCACCCGGCCCGCCGCCTCCTTCGCGAGCATGACCTGCTCGCAGAAAGAGGCGGCGCAGTCCCACTTACTCCCGCTGGAGAGCATGGCTCGCACCATGGCCTCGAGCGAGAGAGTGTCCACGCCCAGACCCACTACGAGGACCTGGCGCTGTTGTGCCCACGCCGTGCACTCCACCAGCGTGTGGAGCTCTATAATCGATACTGCAACCGAAAATGTAATTTTAATTTTTCATGTCTGTCTGTCTGTCTGTATCCCGAATAAGTATCACGCCGAAACAACTGAATCGATTTGAATGATACTTGGCACAATCTTAGCTTATGATCAGAGGAAAGTTCTAGGATACTTTTGATACCGATATTTTGCTCGGTTCCTGCGGGAGAGAGGATGAAAGACAAAATGGTTTTTCAACTATAATTTCTCAGCACGTGATCTGAGAAAAAATATTTTTTTTGTGTTAAAAAGGGAGTACTTTAGGGATTGTTCCCCACAAGTTTCAATAATGAGGGTTATGTACTTCAGAAATTAGAGACATTTCAACTTTTGCTAAACCTATAATTCAAGGGTTTCTTTGAATGTAAGGGTCATTCTAAACTGGCGTGTTTGCTTAGTCACAAAAGAACTTAAAGATTAAGGGTATGGTAAAATAATTCAGTCCACGCTGAAGGCGGGGACTGAATTGTTTCAGAATAGACTGAATCTTTAAGTTCTTTTCTGATTAAGCAAGCAGGGCAGTTTCACGCGCTCCTAGGGGTCTGATGAAGAAATACCTCTTCTTTCATAAATCTTATATGACGTAAACGAAGTTGCGAAGGTCAGCTAGTTTACAAATATATAAGTATGTATATCAGTCGTCTAGATCCCATTGCACAAGATTATATTAGCTTAATTTGGGCTAGATGATGTTGTGTGAGATTGTCCACAAATATTTATAAACTAGCTGACCCGCGCAACTTCGTTTGCGCCACATAAGAGAGAGAATTACCTGTTCCCGTCGCAATTACTCCCGTCGCGTTGCGTTTACTCCCGTAGCGTCTCGTCGTTAATATTCAATACTACGTGAGAGAGAGAGAGAGAGAGAGAGAGAGAGAAAAGTTTCTCATCGCGTGTATTCCCGTCGCATTATTTCTAAGAACAATTTCGTTTATGAATGAGGTATCCTGTAGCATTATTGTAGAAAAAAAATGATTGCCATTAAAATGGTTATTGTGCACCAACCCAAAGATAGATGGTGCTATCACCTGAACATGCTATCGCGCAATTTTTTTGGAACTTTTTAAGAGAAACAATTTCGTAGTACATATTTTTTACATAACTATAAATATTTACGCAGCACACGCAACGAAGTTCTATAAAGGAATAACTTTTCCCCCGTTTTTGAAACATTTACTATTACTGCTCCGCTCCTATTCGTTGTAGCGTGATGTTATATAGCCTATGACACTCCACAATAACGTAGCTTTCTATTGGTGAAAGAATTTTTAAAATCGGTTCAGTAGATCCCCAGATTACCCCTTACAATTTAACAAATATACGAACACAATTTTACTTCTTTATAATATTAGTATAGAAGTATAGATAAATATTGTTGGACATTCTCACACAACATCATCTAGCCCAAATTAAGCTATATGCTTGTGCTAGCTGATGCCCACAGCTTCGCCTGCGTGAAATTTGGTTCCTACACTGTCTCTAACCTCTCTCTGTAGGTACCAAATTTCAGCCAGATACTTTCAGCCATTACAGCGTGAAAGAGTAACAAATTCATAATACATATTAGAGTTATGTAAATTTATTTATTAAATACATTTCTTGATTCATTGGCTAGACTACTACTCGACTCAACTTCTCTTCTAAGCAATTGACATCGTAACTTAGTTCCTGCTTCAGGTAGTCCCAGTCATACTGTAAGCCTACGACGCGCGACGTATGTGAAAATTGAACTACGATAGACTTTGTCCTCATAATACACTTGGTCCAACCAAGGCCTGTTAACTTAATAACCATGTAAATTTCATCTGCTAAGCGTTCATGTTCATTTTAATGGCTCTTTTTACTTTTCAAATGTAATCTTCGTAGAGGCCATTCCCGTATTTAACAAAGACTTAGTGAGTGTGTGTCCTGCACCGAATGCAGCCAGTACTATTGAATAAGGTTCATACCTTCCATGACCAGTCGCTTAGGGCTATTGACAATCTTTCATTCTAATGCACAGTGGACATTACCTGCAGCGTGGTCAGACAGACAGACAAAAATTTTTTTTAACACATTTTTGGGTTCAGTGTCGGTCTAGTAACACCCCCTGCCATTTTTTTTTTTATATTTTCAATGTACAGAATTTTCACTTCTACAGATTTATTATAAGTATAGATGTTTGCTTTGGAATTTTGAATATAAAAATAATTCGTCTAGATTCCATGGCACAAGTTTATATTAGTTTACCTATGGGCTTTTCTTTTTAGGGTTTCGTAGCCAAATGGCAAAAACGGAACCCTTATAGATTCGTCATGTCTGTCTGTCTGTCTGTCTGTCCGTCTGTCTGTCCGTCCGTGTGTCACAGCCACTTTTCTCCGAAACTATAAGGTCTATGCTTTTGAAACTTGGTAACTAGATGTATTCAGTGAACCGCATTAAGATTCTTATATAAAACTAGAAAAAAAGGAGTAAATTTTGGGGGTCCCCGGACTCAGAACAGAAACTCAAATTTTTTTTTTCATCAAGCCCATACGTGTGGGGTATCTATAGATAGGTCTTTGAAAATGGTATTGAGGTTTCTAAAATCATTTTCTTCTAAAGTGAATAGTTTGAGCAAGAGATACTTCCAAAGTGGAAAAATGTGTGTCCCGCCCTCTCTAACTTCTAAACTAAGAGAATGATAAATCTAAAAAAAATATATGATGTACATTGCTATAAAAACTACCAACGAAAATTGGTTTGACCGAGATAGAGCTGGTAGTTTTTTTATAATACGTCATAAACCGCAATTTTCGGTTACAAAA
Organism: Miltochrista miniata; assembly: GCA_933228765.1. Classification (NCBI taxonomy): domain Eukaryota; kingdom Metazoa; phylum Arthropoda; class Insecta; order Lepidoptera; family Erebidae; genus Miltochrista; species Miltochrista miniata. The sequence continues at coordinate 26,872,988 of OW121758.1, forward strand.
ATCACCACTGCGAACGTGTTAAAACATCAATCAAAGTTACTTGCTGCAACGAAACCCTTCATGGGCGAGTCCAACTCGCACTTGGCCGGTTTTTTCTTTTTTTTTTCTTACGTGAGGGAAAATCCTCATGGATGTTATGCTGGACTCCTACCGACTAAAAAAGCTCACGTAACGCCCAACAGCCTACGGTTGTGAGCCCCGGGTAAGCCCTCGGATGGATGTCCCAGGACTTACCTATGGCCTAGATGACACCGTGTAACGAAAATGTTACAACCTGCCCAGCCCGTTTCAACACCGCAATATGCTCACCGCTTAAAACATGAAGCGCTCGTGGCCCCGCGGACTCAGTGTTCTGTAAACGATCACTGCAGTAAGCAACTTTCACTATGGCCGGCAACCATCCATGTGATCACTTTGTGACATTTATTTGAGCGTTTCCGTGCTTCGGAAGGCACGTTAAGCCGTTGGTCCCGGTTGCCAGTAAAATGGCAGTAGTTAAGCTAAGTTGAAGGCTTTATTTCAACAGCAGGCAGTCACAACCTGCGCCTGTCCATTTAAACACGGCAATACGACTCACCACCTATTACGTGGGACAAATTATACAAAGGTGAAATGTGGGCATATAATATGCATCTGCCTACCCCTTCGGGGATAAAGGCGTGACCATATGTATGTATGTATGTATGTTAAAACATGAGGTTAAAAGTAGTAATATTAGCTTTATAGATTTGCCACATTCAGTGAAAAAGTTTGACTGTACTCGTATGTGTGTAAACATAATGTTGTGTCTGTACTCATTCCTTAGGGATAGTATGCATGTAATACATATCTAAGTGGAAAACACTAATACGTTTTTCTTCATCCAATTCCATTATTTAGATCTTCCCTAGGGGACCTCCGACGACATAAAATAGAAAATTTACTGGATAACGTGACAAGGGCAGGTCGTTTACACAATCTTGTTTAGCCGTTTACGTCGAATAGATGTTAATAATGCCCTAAAAACGATTTTAAGTTCTCACGACTAGTAATATTCATTACTAGCGGACGGCACGCGGTTTCACCCATGTAGCTCTTTAGCCCGTGGGAATATGGAAATAAAAATACTTTTGTTCACCGGGGATGATAGTGTAGCTTCCTAAGTGCCTTTTTATACGTACCGGTTGCCGGGCAGCCGGTGCCGGGTACCCGGCGGCCGAAGTGTATGGCCATGTACTATAGCTTTCACACGTACCGGCGTGATGAGCCCGGCGACTGCTTGCATTCGCCGCCAGGTACTCGCCACTGGCTACCCGGCACCGGCTACCCGGCAACCGTTACGTGTGAAAAGGGGCTAACAGTGAAATAATTTTTCAAATCGGTTCAGTAGTTTCGGAGCTTATTCGCTGCAAACAAATAATCAAATCTTTCTCCGTTATAATATTAGTGACAGACGGACGGACGGGCTTTTTCTAATTCCATGCAATGCTCAAAATTAATCAAATTTATGAATAACTAGCTGACCCTCTCAACTTCATTTACGATGAGAGAGAGAGAGAGAGAGAGAGAGAGAGAGAGACGGAAAGAGAGGGAGAAAGAAAATTATTCATAACCCAAAAGAGTTTGTGCAAAATTGCCGTGTTTGCTATTCCATAAAAGCATGAATACAATTTTCTAATAATTATTTTGTTGGGTTCTATTGCGATCATAATCATAAAGCCATCGTGTTATTTTTCTTATAAATATATATTCTAACGTTACGCGGTTACGCCCGCGTAGCTGTCGTTCCCATAGGAACAAAGGAATAAAATTTAGCCTTTGCTCAGCGTGGATAACGTAGCTTCCTAACAGTGAAAAAAAATTACAAATCAGTCCAGTAGTTTCTGAGCCTAATCGATGCAAACAAACAATCACATATTTTACTCTTTATAAAATTAGTTTAGAACAACAGACGATGACCAGCTACGATTTTATTATATGTATTGAGTGATTAATATTTAGCTCAATTTATTTTATGTTAGAGACCGTTTCCTCAGCATTCCATGGATTCACCGTCCGGGCGCCGCGCCGGGTCCATAGCGTGGTACAGAGGGAAACACCGTGAGTGTTTCATTTTCCATTTTCAAACGAAAATATATTCAGCTTGAATCGGTTAAAATTCACATCGCGGTATCGGCAATTAATAACATCGTTATAATTAAGATAGCATTGTTTGATTTCTAAAATGGTTTTAATTCCATTCATGAGTGAGTACCTACTGCTGAAATTCACAAGAAAAATTTCATTTGAAAAGGGTTTGTTTTTTTTAAATTCTTTTATTGTTTTTTCGACCCTTTTTGAAATAAATGAACCTATTGTGGGCAAGTTAATTTCTTGTGAAATAGTTTTACGCTACATTTTTGACTAAATTAAGTACTCTTTTGAGTTAGAGTTAGAGTCCTGCTGTACACTATTTTTTAAGTAAGCCCTCGGAAGGATGTCCCAGGACTCCCAACAGACCGACGGCTACCACTGCTGCCTCGCCTAGGGGTTGGTTTGGGTGCAGGGTTCTGTACAATAGGGTAAAAACCCTATTATTAAGACTCCGCTGTTCGTCTCCCGTCCTTCCCTGAAAGCCTGTATCTCATGAACCGTGATAACTAGACAGTTAAAATTTTCACAGAAGATGTATTTTTTTTTAAGACAATATTGTAAATACGGGCAAGTAAAGGAGGTTAAATGCGTGCTACGAGGCCCTTGAATGTAACAGGCATGGATCTTGTCATAAATATTTACTTTATTTAGAAGTGTTCAAAAATACACAAATTATTTTAGAATTAATAACTGAAATAAAGCGTTTAGAACACATGTAGCACTATATACTTGATACAAAAATGAACAATAAAAGTTAATCGTAAGAACGTTACATGTACAGAAGATGTATCATTTGAAGAATTCAAACAAAAGCAGTTCTTAATCTTCGAAGAACTTATTGAAATGATTTTCATAAGGTCTTCTAGAAGTTCATTTGAAGAATCTTCTAAAACATTTTTCTGTACTGTGGTTGAATGCGTCTTTGAGTCATAATCGATACTCACTACTTTGACTTTTTTTTCCTTTCTTTTTCTTGATTTTGTACTTTCCTTGTAATGAATCTCGTCTTCGTCATTATCATCATCATAATCGGAATCATCATCTAGGAGTGGTGGAGTATTTTCCACAAAAATATTTGGAAGGTTATGATAGTAGGACTGGTAAGGTAAATAAAATGGTATTAAGGAATATGATGCCGTAAATCCTGTATTGTAATTCCAGTTGTATGGAAATATAATTTCAGGCTTGTGAGTGTTCATAAAGATTCGACTGCAGTTATGATTATGTTCAGTAACATGAGGACCCAGATGATTCTGAGGCGATTGCAAAACATTAAAATGCGATAAACTTCTTAAATCAAGAACTTTATCTTTTAAATTATCCTGTTGTTCTACATCATTCAAATTGTCATTTTCTGATGTAGTTTCCGTAGTTGAGACGTTTTGTTTTCTTACTTTGGAGAACAAATTTCTAAAATCAAAATTTTCATACCCATTTTCTTCGATAATATCATCTAGCGTAAAAAGACCTTCTCCAAGCGGCCATTTCTGCTTTGTTTTCAACGTAGAAGTTTCAATGCTAGTTGAACTACTTTTTGAATTTGGAGGAACACATTTCATATTTCTACCGTAAGCATTTTGCTTGTAAGATAAGATATCATCAGACAATCCGTTTTCAAAAAGGTTTACTTTTAAATTTTGACTTCTTTCAGCTCTCTCATTATCAGCAATTTTGTTCAGAGATTTGGTTTTGCGTTGAATTAAGCTGGTGGAGACATCTGGAAAGTTAAACAGATTTACAAAACAACTTAGTAATATTTTTTTATTCTACAAATTGACGGTTGTTTGATCATATTTTACCTTCTCCGGGTGCATCGTTACAAATCTTGTTACTGTTACATGATCTTTTTATGACGGAACTATCTGCATAAGAAACATAATTGACTATTACAAAAATACAGAACAAAAACATAACAAATTAAAGAAAATATGTACATTTTACTGTTGAGTTTACCTAAACTGATGGTTCAATTCATAGCCATATAGATATGATTTAAACAAATTCATAATCAGGGCGAGGCCGCACTTGCGGTTATCGCGGCGGTTTCTAACCTCAAAATGTCAAAACACTGACTTGATTTCATTGATTTTGACAGTTTGATGACATTTTGAGGTTAGGAACCGCCGCGGAAAAACGCAAATGCGGCCTCACACTCACAGTCATGGAAACTTGTTTTTTTAAATATCAATATTAGATCAGTAGTCACAAAACACAAAGGCACAGTATAACGTGACAAAGGTAAAACCACAAATTATAGAGCTAAAGGCAGATGACGCTTACCTAAAAGGAAAGTGAGGCTACAGAAAGCAAATACTAATCCAAAGGTGAGTACTGTAACTTGGCAGTGCTTAACACTGTTTACATATAACGAGAAATTACTCATTTATCTTTAACTAGATGATGCTCGCGGCTTCGCCCGCGTGATATTCCCGGGAACATTTTCCTGGGATGAAAAGCCTAGCCTATGTGTTATTCCAGACTATAAGCTATCTCTGTACCAAATTTCAGCCCTATCCGTTTAGCCATTAGAGCGTGACTGAGTAACAAAAATCCAAACATCCAAACATCTTTACAAACTTTCACATTTATAATATTAGTAGGATTAGTAGGAAGTAGGATAGGATTGGTAGGATAACGCCGTCATATGATGGCGGCATAATTTAAGTATTCACTTCTAGATAATCTAAAAAGTGCTCACTGTTGGATTCAGTGTTTGCTTTCTTTGCCTAACTTTGCCTTCACTTCTTTAAACGGTGGGTACAACCTTCCATTACTGATTTATTTTGTAAAAGATTAATTATACAATTTACTCTTTAATAGATGTATACCCTCAGCAAAAGCTTTGGCAACCATTGTGCAGGATAAACGAAGGCTAATCAATCTTCAATATAGACAGTAGAATGATTAATCGGTAACTTTATCCAAAGTTTAAGGCCTTTTGCACCTTGAAGGATGTTGTGTAAACAGTGACAGTTTACACAGATCCTTCAATCTGTCAAAATGAAACAATGCTTTAGAAGCAACAAAACTTATATTAAAAAAACATTTAGAGGTTGTGGTTTTACACAAAAGCGGTAGCGCTCGTAGCCCCGTGAACTCAGTCTTCTGTAAACGATCACTACGGTAAGCAACTTTCATTAAGGCCGGTCCTTGGAGGGGTGACCACTTTGTTACCTATATCAATTTGAGAGCGTTTTAGTGTTTTGGTAGGCACTCTAAGCTGTTGGTCCAGGTTGTCACAACCACACGGCGCCGTGAACATTTTTAAGTGGGCCAACACACACACAACCCGCACATTTATAGTATGGGGGAAAGGCAGGCTCACATTTCAAATTATAGTAATTGTCCCACATAATAGGGTGAGCCTATTGCCGTGTTGATAAGGACATGCATGTAGGTACATGATTATGTATGTATATTTGAAAACGGGACCCTATTCATGAGACTTCGCTGTCTGTCTGTCTGTCTGTCGGTCTGTCTGTCTGTCTGTCTGGCTGTCCGTCACGATGTTGTATCTCATGAACAGTAATATCTTGAGCTGATATTTTCACAGATTATGAGTTTCTGTTGCCGCTACAACAGCAATTCTAACATTAAAAAATAACAATAATTAAGGGGGACTCCCATACAAAAAACGTTATTTTTTTCAATTTTTTGGAACAGAACCCTCCGTGCGCAGTTTCACTCGCACTTGGCAGGTTTTTTTATATTTTTCCAACAACAAAAATATAAAAATAAATTCTTTCAATTATTTGAGTTGTTAAAAGCTAGACATTCATTTCATAGTTATTGCGCAGTTGACTCAAACCGTGAGTAAAGTTCATCCAGTTTATCGCTACCACTGAAATCTTTTGTAGCTTAAAAGGTATAATATTGTGACGAAAAGTGTCTTTAAATTCCCATTCTTCTCGGATTCTTTGAAGTGTATGGGTAATCTGGCGTCAACTAAATTCAAATTATTTACACTAAAGAAACAGACGCTCTCAGAAAATATCCCATTCCACTTGACTAATGCCAAAATTCTGATAGACAGCGGTGGCAATGAACTGTGTCATTCATGACTGAATGAAAATGAAAGAATTGTCAAAGAGTCAAATTGATTTTTGCCGCTCTGAAGAGAAGTTTAACGCTATGACTGCCTCCGTGGCGCAGTCGGTAGTGATACCGCCTGCGGCACTGGAGGTCGTGGGTTCGATTCCCACCGGAGACAAATATTTGTGTGACCCATAAATGTTTGTCTCAAGAGTCTGGGTGTTTCTATGTATAATATGTATGTATTTAGAAGTATATAAGTATTAATATCCGTGGTCTGATACCCATAACACAAGCAGGTTATTCCAAGCTTACTTTGGGATCAGATAGCGTTGTGTGAGATGTCCGTGAATATTTATTTATTTATTATTTATGCAATTTTAAGAGTGACATAAATTAGGCATATCCACATTATGACCGTAAGCTTGTATCAAAAGCGCGGGGCTGCTTGGGTTCGTACTTAGAATTAGTAAAGATTTTAGAAATCCGTTCAGCCCGCTTCATCTCTTTTCTACCTTGGGAATATAACTCGCCTATTAGGTCACCTTTTTACGCAGTACATATAAACAGAATTGAACAAAAGTGAGGTGCCTTAGGATCGTTGGCTAGAGATATGAATTCAAAAGTACCCTTCAGTTAAGTGAGCAAAGGTTAAACTGGTTTAATTTGTTTTCTTTAGAGTCCAGCCATGAATGTGCTGATCTTATTAGTCTTCACAAGATTCTTCATTCAGAGATCCAGTGTTCTAAATATGTTGTCCCCAATAAACGTCAATATTAAATTTAGAGACTCATTTTAAGAGCTTCGTACTTGATTTATATCGGACCAATATATCTTTTTACAATCCGGTGGCACGTATGTTTCGCACAGCACATAAAATGATTTGTTGCCGTGCTGCTACGAACCACTTGATATGTTTGACTCAACCATTATGAAATGTAAACGCAAACTTAGTAAATTAAAATTTTAAATGGTAATAACAATGAATAACAAATTTCAAAATGTCAAAATAAGAGCAACTTGAATTTATAAGAGACTACAATGATTGCCAATGTTGTGTAATCCACAAAACGAATACCTACCATTAACTGACAGAGCGAGCTTTACCAGTTGGAAAGCTTTAGTATGGAAATTGCTACACGATCACAGTCACGTCGAAGAGATAAAATCGTTGCATTGTAATTTGTGACGATTTCCTTAAACATTAGTCACAGAAGAAACAGATCTTTAGTTTTAACTCATTATGAGGGGCCACGGCAATGTTTTTGTTTTAACTACCTGCTCACTAGTACCTATTTTGACCGAGGGCCTGAGAACGATGATAGGCTGTTCACCGTACAATATTATAAAAGGAAAATAATGTTCTTATTTCATTTCAAATATATTTTCTTTAGCCACTTCTGATTTTCAAATATTTTTCTTACATTCTTTTTTCTACTACGATGGCAGACAAGCATACGACCCACTAAATGTAGGTACCTACTACTAGTGGTCACCACAGCCTGTGGGCGTTGCAACACCAGACTCGCTACAATCGCGCTGCCGAACCTATAAGAATGTCAAACGAGCTTGCATAAATAACATAACGTTAGAAAGCTTTGTAAAAATTATTAAGTACATTATAAGCTGTGAGAATAATTCAAACGAGAATTTTGGGTTCTCTAAATGGTTCTGTTCATTAAAATTTCTCCTCTGGGCTCAAAGTCATTTCAGTTTTATTGGACCTCAGCTTAAGAAAAAAGCATACCTAGTAAATCATAAAAGCGACATAAATGCTGTTCATATAGTAACCCATCAACAAGAACTATATTCATTTTATGTTAAAATGTACACAAATTGTAGTAAACAAGGTACTCCTTATTTTCAACTAAGTAAGTGACGTTTTTGACAGCATTTTGATAATGTAGCCAGCATACAAAATATTAGTTTCGGTATAGACTTTTTTGCCAAGTTGTAAATAATGTTCAGTAATACCGCTGAGCAGAGTAAACTTGAACATTCCTTTGACCTAAGTAGTCCCCGTCCCGCAAAGCCCAGAAAATTATGTACGTAGACCTGCTTTTGACTAGCTCTACTGAAGAATATTAATAAAGTTTTGTACTTACCGAAATCAAGCAGTTTTTTCAATAACTACCTGTTCAAGTTTGATTTTAAAGCCTTGAAAATATTATTATCATCAAGGGTTTTCCCATTTAAATAAAAGATACAATCTACTACTCGACTTTTCTTTACAAACGAATAGAGAACTAAATGTATGCCATCAAAAACATAATTTCTAACAGAATCAAGTCTCGCGAAGCGGTTCTACTACCCAATATCGATGTAATACCGTCGGTTGAATGAAATAAGTCGGTTAATTTGTACAGTCCCTACTTAAGGATCTCAAATTTGGCCTTACGTTATTATTACAAACATAATTAGCTAACCCACTAACATCAATATTAATGATCATGTAATATTGAAACATATTTTAAAAAGTCTGTTTTTCTAATCTTTTTCCGTAACTACGAAATTTTTGCCAAATCCGGAAGTTATTATTATTAAAAATGTGAAATTGGTGTAGGATTTGCTATTTTTCCAGGTAAGAATTTTATTAGAGATATTTTTAAATGCACATCTATTTATTTTTTCTGCACACTAAGGTAACTCCACTAATTTACCGAATGCAAACCAGAAAATTAAGTGCTGAGCAAAAAAACCAATTCATTAACTAAACATGTCCTGCTTAGAAAACGTATATATTACTCAGAACGAGATGACCTTTTTAATCGAACTCACACCAAAAATGTGGTTCTTACATCGAATATATGATTTATAAAACAGAATTATGAATTGTTTATCAAAAATACTAACTTGCACTCTAAATTATACAATCTTATAACGGAACAGGTTAGGTTAGGTTTTTATTTTTTTGATCAATAAAATTTAATTTTGTAGAGGTGACTGATTAAATTGGGGTTTTACTTAGAATAAACGATGTTCCGTAAAGTAAATTAGACGATGGTTTTCCTTGTAAAAGTTTCAATATTTTTGTTGAACTAAAGAATTATTAGAAATACAATTTTGTTAATAGTTATTCGTTCAGGAAAACAGTTCTGCAAATACCATTAAACAGTATAATGGATTTCATTTATTTAGTCTGCATAATTAGTGTGCATAATTAGTGTGCAAGTCAGTATTTTTGGTTTAACTTTGAATTATTTAGTTCAGAAAAAGGGAATATACAGATATCGATTTAAATGCATGCCATTTTATTATACCATCCATCTTCATCGCATAGCACAAGCTTACGATTAACTTCATGTGGGGTCGTAACTATTGTAAGATGAGAGGTCCCTGTATAATTAAAAATGTTTTTGACTTTTTACTCATGCTATTCAAAAAATTCGAGTAGAATACATAGGTCATAAATAAATAAGGTTGGACGTTAGTGACGGTTATCCATCTCGGCTGTATAACAGTGTTTCTTTAACACAAAGGAAAGTATTTCAGTCGGTAACATAGAATTTTCATTACGCTCCGTAGAGTAAGGGATATTTACATTTTCATTGGAATTCGCGGAATTTTTCTAAAGAAGGTGAACTTTATCAGGAAGCTGAAGGAATAAAATAAGTTGAAAATACAATAATCACACTCACCACTTATAACTTTACCTGGAAAGTTTCCTAGGAGTTTTCAAAATTGTCAATATTATAGATTTTATGATGTAATGTGCTGTTTCCGAATTTCAACTTTGCCACCTTGGTACCTATGTTTTGTTTTTAAAAATTTCATAATACATATTAGTGTAACAAACTGTTGATGTTTGATGGATCTTTCTGTTGGATTACATTTAAAATAGTATACAATTTTGGAAATGCTGAGGGTCACAACTTTGAAGAACCGCAATTACCGTGGGGACCTGACCGAAATGGGTATTAAAAATATTGAATGGGCACTACAATATTAAAGATTAACAAACGTTCACATAGCAGTCGTTACTTGAAGTTGGGTACCAGCTTTTTCAACAACTATCAACATAGATATTTCTTAAGCAATAGAGTGGTCAGAGCATGGTACAAATTCCCAGAATTTGTGGTATATATCTGCTGGAAATACTAATTAATTCAAGAACAGACTTGACGAATATTTAAAACATTATTAAAGAAAAAATGTAAAGGGAATACTATACAGGCACTATTTTTTGTATGCAACTGCCTGTCTGCTAAGCAATATAATAAAAAAATAATTTATCGTGAAGACCGAGTGAAGAATGTGAAGAAATCGATAAAAGCCAAAAGTCACTTGAGTTCTTAGAGTCCTATCAGCGAGTAGTTCTTGCTTTATCGTTCGCTCCACTATAAGGGCGTCTGTCGATTCTCGATTCTTTTTAACCGACTTCAAAAAAGGAGGAGGTTACTCAATTCGATCGTATATATATTTTTTTATGTTTGTACGCGCAGAACTCCGTCGTTTATGGACCGATTTGAATTTTTTTTTTTCGTTCGGAAATAGATACTCCCAAGGTGGTCCCATTTTAAGGAAGTCAGGATCTGATGATGGCATCCTGGAGAAATCGAAGGTAACCTTTAAAAATTGTAGAGGCATCTAGGGCGTTTGTAAACTTTTAAGGGCTTTAAAGTAGTACAACTTAATGAAGGTTTGGAGTCGATCTGATGATGGAGACGACAGACAGTAGAGAGAATTCCCTAACGATAAACAGCAGTTACCTTGTGTTTGGGCTTGATTAATTTGTACTGTCGAGAACTTTACACCTATGCGCCGATGTCTGTATTATATTTCATGATATCTGATAAATCAGAATATACCAACTTTGTGCTAAGTAAATTTTATTTTTCAGTTTTTAGTTTTGTTTGAAGTCGGTTTCTTATTTGTTAAATTTTTTTTTTCGATAGTAAGTCTATTGCAGTGACCTCGATTTCGATATAAATTGGCTAATGTTACTTATGAGTATTCGTCGGGTAGGTTCTTGTTGTTATGTTGGATGTTGAGAAGCATCTCAATTTGTTAAAAACTCCTTTTTTGACAATGATTACTCAATGGCGTTATAGACATGAGTTTGAGATGGAAAGTGTACTAACAACTTTGCCATGTAGAAGATTTTTTTTAATTCAAAAGTTAGTCGTAATCGTATGAGGTGAAACAATTATGCGTCGAACGGGACTTAATGGATAATTGGGTAAGCGTCCGTATCGGTAAAACAGAAGATGCGGGTTCCTCCTCTAGACCGATAATTTCACATTAAATTTATTTTGTTTTTTATCATCAGGCGAATAACATCAGGTTTAGGTACCTATAATAGAGCCTAGCGTGCAACAATTCCATGAAAACATGGAGTCAGCACATAAATAAGGCTAAGTATCTGATAGAATCGTCAAAGTCGTTACGTTCAGTAAATAAAGTTCCATTCTGCAAGAATAAGAAGCTTTTTGATTTCTTTCGCTCAGCAGTAACAATAGATCTACCGAAGTGGTGATTATGCTTTTTCTTTCGATTTTCTGTTAAATGAGGCTTAAAATAACCTTAATTTTCTACTGCATTTGACTTCTGAAAGTTATAAAGTTAACATTTACTTTGCTAACTAGGTATCATAAGTTATGACCTCATTCAAAAGCTGCCTGAAAATTTCATTAAATAAAGTTTTATCATTTTAGTTCTATTTCACTCTTACCTACTACACTTTCTACGTCCCAGTATAAAGTAAAAAATGTAGTAGTCGCCTCTAAGGGTTAGACGATAATTTTTCAGATTTCCGTTTTTTTTTGTGTGGGACCCCCCTAGATCCCCCTTTTTCTGATTTGGGTATTATAGAAATACATCTGTGAAAATTTCAGCAGTCTAGATATCACGGTTACTGAGATGCAGTCTCGTGGCAGACAGACAGAAGTATGGCAAAGTCTTATGAATAGGCTACTGTTTTTTTACTCATGGGGTACGGAACCCTGAAAATAAACCACAATGTAATTTGTATACACAGTCTACCTCAACGAATTAAAACCGTTGAAACGCTTTGGACTAAATTCACCGTACGTGCTCCTGAATAGACAGCATTTCATTACGCCTACTTTGTTAGTAGACATGATTAATGAGCTACAAGCAGGATTCATTAATTCAGTAGCAATTTCCTTGGAAGCATAGTTTGTGGGTAATTTCCAACTTTGGAGATATTATAGCAGTCTTGATTACATATATCTGGGTATTGTTGGATGCTATTTGTCTCCCGAATATTCTAAGCCCTCTCAAAAGGCTCTATATAATGGGCTACTAAATTTATTCAACTGGATTCAGCTTAAGCCGTATTTGTATCTTTTTCTTACACGTTGAAACATTGGTAATCAGAGTGAGATTCACAACAAAACAAATAGTATTCTGTCGTATTCACAATCTGATTGCTGATATTTTAATACGTTAGAAAATATTTTCTAACATGTAGAAATACGACGAGATCTGAATCGAACTGAATAATGTAAGTAGTCCCTAAGCCTCCTCAGTTGAGTTCTGGGGTATTCTTCCAAGGGCTTACCCGGGGCTCCCAACCGTAGGCTGTTAGGTAGGAAACGTGCTGTTTTTAGTCGGTAGGAGTCCATCCATGTAGGATTTTCCTCACGTTAAAAAAACATCCTCAGTTATCTTCTCCTATCACTCTTTCCTGTCGTAAATATATTCCTACACAGAATCAGATATATTAATGTAGTATCTATATTTCTGTGTAGGAAGTGAACATAGTTCTGAACTATTATGAGAGCAAAAATAAGATATTTATGGCAGCCGCGCTTTAATAAATTAGCTATTGCAGACCGGGGCATTGAGAACACATTAAAAAGATGCTTTAATTGAAAAATTACCAAAACGTTTGTTTATGGAACTAAGATTTTATTATTTGAATACTCTCCCATATATGTAGATACCACAACTTTCCAGTGTGAGAACATAACTCCGCAAAATGTTCATGATATAAAACCATCATCTCAACCTTTATGATAGGAAATTCTATAGGAGGACAGTTAAAAAATCCTGCTCATAAAATACTTTTATGGTGAACTCAAAGTCAGAAATAATTAGGGCGTCAGTTTACTTTTTACGAACCAATGCTACTAAAATCTGAATATTGCCACATCAAAAATGACATAACTGACCAGAAATGAGGCAATTTCCCAGCATTTCTACTACTTATTACTGACCACCAAATGGCAGTTTTTTATTCTGGTAAAGGTCAGTGTATGTTCGATAATAAGGGCAAGTGAACATAAAAATATAAATATTCGACAAGTTTTCTTTGATAAATGTAATATTTTATTCTTTTACCAAAACAGAACAAGTACGCTTTTAAAAATGTACATCAATAATACTATTCGTGATAACTGAACACTAGATTGGTTAGAGTATGATAAACAGTAACATTTTCGAACAACTGATTCAGGATAGAGCTTATATAAATCATTTACCAGATCATTTATTAATTTATCTGGACGGGCTTCTGAAAGTGCTGTATTCCATTTCACTTTAGTTTCATCATCTTCTACATCATTTTTAATTTCATTCTCATCGCAGCTTTCTTCATCGTTACACATATTATCTTGAATTGACTTGTCGGATGCTTCATTGAAATCATTTGATACATAATCATAGAATCGGGTATATGGTACATAATACGGCATTAATGTATAGAACATTGTAGTACTGGTCACACAATTACACTTCTTGCAACCATCTTTGCCTTCAGATCTAAACTCTTTAAAAAGGACCTGTTGAGAGTTGATTGAATTTTGACCGCATTTACAATTATTATGAGTCAGAGGCTTATTTGTAACAGACGGTGCATGGCGATCAACAACTTTATTTTCAGACTGATTATTATTCTCTTCTGAGACATTAAAACTTTTCAAAGGTTCATTGTAATATTCCAGGGGAAGTAAACGTCTGAAATCATTTTCAACATTGTGATTTTCGTTCATCTCATCTGCCCAGTTTGGTAGTTGTTCTAATTTGGACGTTCTTGTATTTTGTTTCACTTTATTCGTAGGTGAAATGTATGTTTCTTTAGTTGAAAGCATTTTATCTGGCAGCATTTTATTAAAACTATTAAGTTTTATATTGGAATATCGATTCGAATTTTCTGTACTTAGTAACAGTGTACCATCATCTGTAAAAGTAGTTTTTATTGATAATAGGAAATACGATAGATGACAATTTAGGAAGTTTTTTTTTTTTTTTTTTTTTAACGCGGGGACTGCAGGTTAGGCACTTCGTCGCCTTGTTTCGGGGGAGCAAGGCGGCTTTGTGTGGGACTCACGGTCAACATGGGACCGTCCTACCCACTAAACCCCGCGGTGTTCCGCCTCGCCTTAACCGGGTCGCAGGATAGGCCGGTGGATAAATCACTGCGGCCCGGCAAAGGGTCGCCCCGTTACATCGGGACTCTCCACGGAGGGGGCTTGATGGGCTGCCCCCTCCCTCAATTCCTAATGGAGTTGGAAGTGCTGATTACGTCGGTCCGCTCTCGGATGCCCCTCTGTAAGCAGAGCGGGTAGAGAGCGGCCAAGCGGGCGGGCGCTAAAAGCACCCCCGGAACGAGAGGCACCCCCGGAACACGGGGAGGTGCCTGCCGCTGTGTGATCATCGTGGGCGGGGTCCCCCGACCACCGTCCACGTTTCAAGAACTAGTCGGGGCGCGCATCCACGCCGCCATGCGGCGCCCCCGAACGGGACGGCGGGGCGGGAGCGTCTGACCAGCACGCTCCCGCACCCGCAACTCCTCTCGTTTGGCCGCCATCACCTCGCTAGCAAACGAGGCGACGGCGACCCAGCACGATTGGCTGCCGACCATAGCTCGCACCACGGCCGGCAACGACAGGTTCCTACCGATACTGCCCGAGAGGGCGATACGCGGCCCATCCCATGCCGCACACTCCGCGAGAGTGTGTTCCGCTGAGTCTATTGCGCCGCTTGGGCAGTGACGGCACACAGGGTCCGACTCCACGCCCACCACCTCCCACAGGTACTTGGCAAAACAGCCATGTCCTGTGAGGAGCTGCGTGAGGTGGTACGCCAGCGCTCCGTGTGTCCTCTCAACCCAAGCGCGAAGGACGGGCCGGACAGCCCCCACGAGCCGCACACTCGCGGAAGGATCCTCTAATCTATTGGCCCACTCCTGGAAACAATTTAGGAAGTGGACAAGTTTGGAAGTGGTCAAGTTAGGAAATAGACAAAGACGACCGGAAGGCTTTCTAAAAGGAATTCTTAAACATATTTACCTTCTATAAATAGTCGCTTTTCATCTTCTATTATATTCTTTTTTATAACAAAGTTTCTTGAAATTGAAACATCGTATAACAACATGTAAATACAAAACATGAAATGCATTCCCGATTTTTACAAGAGAGCATTTTGGTCTTGATTATTATTTTTGTTGTCAACAACCATCTTGTATTCATTCGGCCATATAGATTTTAGACCATGGTGTCATTATTCATCGTGAAATAATTGTTGAATATATTCATAATTATTTTGGTATTGTATATTTTCAAATTATGTACATTGTTAAATTTATTGTATTGTTTGAATGTATCAGTGTTTTGAGTGCACTACAAACGGATTATTGTAACATATGCATCAATCACACTATGTGTCAATTTACGGTACTTAATTTTAATTACTTAGTTCCTCTAATAATCGTTTGGGGCATTTTCGTCAGAAAACTCGCTAAACTAAGTAACATAGGTTTAAAGCAAACTTATTCTCACAACGTCAATTAATCAAAGTCGGGGTTGTTTCAATCACTTAAAACTAAAGAATTGGTGAACCGA
The DNA here is from genome assembly GCA_933228765.1 of Miltochrista miniata. NCBI lineage: Eukaryota > Metazoa > Arthropoda > Insecta > Lepidoptera > Erebidae > Miltochrista > Miltochrista miniata. Next base: position 26,888,938 of record OW121758.1, read on the forward strand.
TTTTCATCATTTTTGTTGTGTGTCATATTTTTGTTAAATTTATCTCCATCCAGAATATCAGAATAAATACCACTAGAGTAGACTAGATGCAACTGACAGTCACTCACTTACAGTAAGTACCTTAAACTCATCCAATGAATTTATTGCTTACTTTAGGTAAATGTCATTAATTCATACCTTTTATTGTATAAGACATGTTAGTAAGCCATGTTTGAGGACTTGAAGCTCAAAACTGTTCTAGAGTAGGTTTTTGTAACCTGTCTCCGTCGATTACATCGCGGCAATGGGCTCATCACTTATTACCTTAACATAATCTAAAACATAGGGGAAAAGAATAGAAAATAATTTCACAATATTGTAATTTATATTAACTTATTCAACACAGTTACAATTGTCTTCAAAGAAAATTAACACCAAAGCGATATTGTAAGCAACCAGCAATAATAATATAATAATACGTTTATTTCAGGTACCAGGTCCCAGTTCTGCGTGTAAGCTTTACGATAGCACAGCATTACTGACAAGCAAGGAAAGACAAGAACTAATAAACAAAATTAATGAGAGGAGAAATTTTATTGCCATGGGCCACTCCATGATATTCCCACAAGCTGCTAACATGAAAAAAATCGTAAGTGACATTTAAAATTTTGTTAATACTTATATTACAAAATTCTTAACTTTATTGCTAGCCGATGCCGCTGTCCTGGAGTATACTTCTGAGAGGTTTACCCCGGGCTCCGAACCTTAGGCTGTTAGATAGGATACGTGTGGTTTTTAGTTGATAGGAGTTTAGCCGATGCCGCTCTTCCCATTTCAGTTGTTTTTAAAAAAAAATGTTTCCGGGCTAAGCCGATTATATTTATCAGTTGTCTGCTATCTAAATTCCATCAATCCATCTAATCATCCTACCTCAGTAGATTGCAGAACATAGACCTCTAAAATACAGAGTTTTCTTCTGTTCCAAATAATCTGGAAAGAAACGAACTGGAAAGAAAGAAACTGGAACCCGAAAATCTCGCTGAGACTCCATCACAGCCATCATTATATCTAAGCATATGCTATATTGGTTTAAAAAGATTACGTGAAGCCAAAATGTGGATAAACATTTACTGGAGAATCTTTTGTTGTTTTGTCGTTTCAGAAGAGACAAACGACATTTCTCTACTAAATTTCCGACTACACTTAAGAGTCAGGATGAAAATAGCCATTCTGAGGGAAAATATTATTTTGTTACCCTTTTTTGCTACATATCACAAACATAACAATAGATGCGTGCGCCATTTTGTGCCGACATAAAAACTAATACATGTATTTGAAAACCAAATAGAACAAAAGTGTACTCCAAGTGAAACAATCACCTTACTTTCCATAGAAACATAACAATTGGAGCATATTTTTCTCCTTCCGGAGCGTTATGAGAAAAACGCAAAATGACTACCACACGCAAAATATACAAATCGCATTATTAACAAAAGCAAAATTTTCAAAACGCATCCATTCCCGCATCCTGTGTAAACATATCCCTGAAATAACAACTTTGTCTATATGCTATTTCAGACTATAATCTTAGCCAGATTGTATCACATTTCAGTCAGATTCGTTCAGCTGTTGGAGCGGTGAAGACTAACAAACAGCTATACATGTACAAACTTTCGCGTATATTATTAGGAAAGAGTCGTTAGATAGCCTTTTCATCAAAGTAATTTTTCTGCCTAACTTCCAGCATTGGTCGAGTGAATTGGCGTTATCGGCCCAACGTTGGGCAGATCAATGTGATCCATTTCAACATCCAGAAAGAGAAGACATTTGTAGGAATTTAGGTGAGCACTTACGAGTATGATTATGACAAACTGAAAATCAGGTATAATTCAATATTTTCGAATGGTCGCAGGAAGTGACAGGATGCAAGCAGGATGTATTATGACGTAATATGGAAGGCCTCATCCAGAAGAAGACTGCCATAAGCTGTTTTGATTGACTGATACTTTTTTTCAACACAACAAACCGACAACTATTGACAGAACGTCCACATTCCTATTACAATTGCTTACCCCACCAGAAGGAGTGGAGGTCACTGGAGCTTATGGACGTTTGTAACACCAGAAGCGCCACGCTCGCGCTGACAACCCTGTAAAAACCTTATAAGACCCCTTTTGAAGAACCCTATACTGCAGGCATTTGGCAAGACCGAGGCAGGGAGATCATTGAAAAATATTATTATTATGCGAGTAACTTCATGACCTTCCTGTTCAAATTAGAAAAGCATTCTTGATATAAATAAGATTTCAAGTCGCCCTGGTCAGATTGCTTATTCTCTAGGCGCTCCCTCACCGGGAGCATTTGCGTGTAATGTAACGTTACAGAGTCGAGAATTACAGCAGTGAGGGAGGAAATCTGAGCATTACAGTGCACAAACTGTAATGGTATATAAGACGAGGTTACATCAGTGAAGGAGGAGAACCGATCATTACAATGCGCACCTTGTAATGATGCAATGTGTAATGTTTTGATACAACTTGTAGCATCAATGCGCTGACAATACGAAAAATCTATACTAAATGTTACATTACACGCGAACGCTCGTCGGTCAGGGAAGTAGTATTGTAACGTAATGCTCTAAGTCGAAAACGTCGAATGCTATTGTTAATTCGATGCCAAAAAGCCTCTCATTTTGAATATCGTGACCTTGTGAAACGAACGAGGGTACATACAGTTCAGCCAATCCTGGTCAGTACAACAGCAATTAAGGCCCTCCCTCACCGGGAGCATTCGTGTGTAATGTAACATAATTTATACATAGAACGATTCGACAGTTTAGTTGCATTATGCCTAATTCGCAAAATGGCACCCGAGTCTGAAAAGGACTAATTCGCAAAAGGACTAATTCTTAAAAAGACTAATTCGCGAAATGGCTAATTCTGAAAAGGACTAATTTTCGAAATGGCCAACTCTTAACAGCGTATGATGTTGGTGTTGAATGGTTATAAATAAAACCACGAATTCGCATTAGCCTTCTAACCTAACTTATCGTTGCCCCGCATTAGCCTTCGTGGTTTTTTTTTTATAACCAACACCAACATCATACCTTGTTAAGAGTTGGCCATTTCGCGAATTAGTCCTTTTCAGAATTAGCCATTTCGCGAATTAGTCTTTTTAAGAATTAGTCCTTTTGCGAATTAGTCCTTTTCAGAATTAGCCATTTCGCGAATTAGTCTTTTTAAGAATTAGTCCTTTTGCGAATTAGTCCTTTTCAGACTCGGGTGCCATTTTGCGAATTAGGCATAATGCGATCCCAGCGGACCCTGCTCCACCAGGAAACCATGGAGACATGGAAGGTGCGACTTGAGCAACCAAAGGGGGGATTCGCCACAATCGCGGCCGTCAGACCGGTCATGGACGAGTGGCTGGAGAGAAGACACGGTGCTCTCTCCTACCGGTTGATACAGATGCTTGCCGGGCACGGTAGCTTCGGTAGGTATCTGTGGCGAAAACACCGGGAAACCACGGCCGAGTGTCAGCACTGCGAGAACCGCAGCGATGACACGGCGCTCCACACGCTGGTGGAGTGCACGGCGTGGGCACAACAGCGCCAGGTCCTCGTAGTGGGTCTGGGCGTGGACACTCTCTCGCTCGAGGCTATGGTGCGAGCCATGCTCTCCAGCGGGAGTAAGTGGGACTGCGCCGCCTCTTTCTGCGAGCAGGTCATGCTCGCGAAGGAGGCGGCGGGCCGGGTGCGGGAGAGAACTCTTCCACCCGAATTCCGCAGTCGGCGCCCCGGGCGCCGCCGACGTGTCTTCTCCGAGGACTATCGGCCTCCATGACCGGGGGTCTGAGGACGGTGAGAGGGCCGCTCACCGTCCTTACAGAAGCAGGCCCATGACGGCAGCGTGACGTGAGCAACTCACGCACGCCCCCCCCCCCCCTTTAGAAGCGGGGTCACACCCGAAACCCCCCATAGACGTGGGATTGCACCCGAACCACCCCCTGGGCGAGGCCGCACTGGCGGCCGTAGGTCTGTTGGGAGTCACGGGACATCCTTCCTGAGGGCTTACCCGGGGCTCTCAACCATAGGCTGTTAGGCGTGGCGTGAGGTTTTTTAGTCGGTAAGAGTCCGGCATAACATCCTATGAGGATTTTCCCTCACGTTAAACAAAAAAAAAAAGGGCATAATGCGACTAAACTGTCGAATCGTTCTATGTATAAATTATGTTACATTACACACGAGTGCTCCCGGTGAGGGAGGGCCTTAATTGCTGTTGTACTGACCAGGATTGGCTGAACTGTATGTACCCTCGTTCGTTTCACAAGGTCACGATATTCAAAATGAGAGGCTTTTTGGCATCGAATTTACAATAGCATTCTAAAAATATCTCAAGTGTAGGGTAGGTACACCAACTATATAAGATTATTGTGACGTCGACAAATATTCTGAAAACCGACGAGAGGGTCATTAAAGTCCCCGTCTTAAGAACTTAATGAATAAAAATTTCTCATGAAAATTATAGCTTAGGTATGTTTTTTAGGGAAGAAGTTTAATTTCTGTGCTAATACAGTCAGCATTTAGATAAAATATTGCAAAGATATTTGAATTAAAAGTTGCAAAATACTCTATATCTTTTTGAAGCCATTCTGAATATACATATAAAATACAGCTATAAATTAGATGTCAATCATCAATTAAATCAGCCTAAGGTAGTCCACAGCTGGAGTTTGACCTTATTCGAGCCATAACACACGGTCCTGTACCTCCCGCATCCAGTCCGATTCTGCGACCGTTTCTAGGTCGTCAGTTTATCTGGCGGGTGAACGGTGAATATCAGAATCGTGGGTGTATTTCTCAGATTGGCCTAAATATATTGCAGCTATTTGGTACATTCTGTGTACTTTTACGTACATCTTCTGAAAATCTGTGTACCTGCGTCCGTACAATGATATTTGGAATATTAGGTACACCCGCCATCCTGACGTCAGAACCGCGGGTGAACTGTTAAACAGTGTACCAAGTTACATATATTATATTGGTTATGTACATTTGGTTTCTCTTGTGTACCTCATGAAACAAGTATTAAACAAATAAAATACGGTATCTTTCTATTCTGATGTTCACGGGTGAACGTCCTACTCTACGTTTACAGAAACACAGTCTCTACTCTAGAACTCGTTTGCTTCATCGGTTCTTCTGCAGATGACGCCAGTTTACTGTTCTTGTCATTGTCCGTGACTGAAATACCACGAGTCTCCTTGTCTATCATGCTACCTTAAATAACTATAAATTCACCGAAATTTCGCTAAATATTTTACAGAAATTCTTTCAGTGTGGGTCCATTTTGATGAAGGGACATTTCGTTTCAGAGAATACTGACGTTGGACAAAATATAGCAAGTGTATCCGGTACGACAACTGGACTCAGCGTCAAAAGTTTCGTGGAAATGTGGTTTATGGAAATATTGGATTACAGTGGAAGTGTCACTTATTACAACCAGTACGTATGTACCAGACATTATTGGAATCGTTTGTGTGAGTAATTTCTTAAACCAATCCCAACAAACAACCACGGTGTTAAAAGGACAGGGTTGATGGAGCAAAGAATTGCTTGGTACCCAAGTATAATTGCTAAACTTAGACAAGAGTTAACTCTGGGCGACACCGAGTGAATGGGGTCCCTAAAGTCCCAAATAATATGCGGAACTACGCGCATACCGGACATGTCAGACCATGAACCCCAAACTATAGGGAAGGCGATTGGGAAAACCAAGACAGGGAGATCATTCCACAAACTAAGCGTGAGCGAAGGAACCATTAGCAGATATTATCATGACCGAGCGCTCCGGACATTAAGTATAGGGATGAATATACTCTATTCGTGGCTCTCCTCTTCGATTCCGAACTACGCGTGTAGAGCAGAGGTGTCACTCTTATCATACAAAGGAAAGAATCTTCACCGATTTTGTACCATTCAAATCGCTTCTCTGTTTAGCCAATCAAACATCATTTTGACCACAAACTTATATACGAGCACCTAAACAAATTCAACTAAATATAAAATAGACAGTAACAAGTATTTTTTTGTAGATCCCAAGATGAGAGTACAAAACATTTGACTCAGCTGATATGGGCTGAAACTGAATACGTTGGATGCGGTAAAGTGAAGTTTTATGTAAGTGTATCTTATAGTTTTAATACATCCAAACAATAAAATAATATAATTATTAGCTAAAATTTACTAAGCAAGCGCTCATGACCGCAATTAATGCAATTTTCACTATGTCCTAGTGACCACTTTGTGACATTTTTATTTTGTTTTTTTTTTCTACGTGAGGAAAAATTCTCATGTAGGTATATTATGCCGGACTCCTACCGACTGAAAAAACCTCACGTAACGCCCAACAGCCTATGGTTGGGAGCCCCGGGTAAGCCCTCGGAAGGATGTCCCAGGACCACTTTGTGACATTTAATTTGAGCGTTTCCGGGTTTCAGAAGGCACGTTTAGCCATTGGCCCCAGTTGCCAGTAAATCGTTAAGCCAAGTCTAAGGCCTTATTAGGCGGCTTGAAAATTTTCAACAGCAGGCAGTCACAACTTGCGCCTGACTATCTTAACACGGCATTACGACTCACCACCTACGTGGGACAAATTCTAAAAAGGTGATATGTGGGCATATTATATGCCTGTACCTACCCCTTCGGGGATTAAGGTCTGACCATGTGTATGTACATAAAATTTATAAACACCGTCAGCTCAGCCAATTGCCGGAGCCAACCAAAAAACACTACTTATATTATGTTTCAGATATCCGAAAGGAACATGAAAATCATTCGACTTGTATGTAACTTTGCACCAAAGGGCAATATTAAAGGAAAGCCCATCTATGCTATAGGACACTCAAGCACACAGTGTCCAAATAAAATGGTCCCAGATAAAGACTATCAAGGATTATGTGATTACGAGAATATTGAGACAAGTCAGCTTACACCTTTATCTTTACTTTTCACCATTATTTTGTAGATTTTGTCAATTTATTATTTGTTTATCAGTCTTTATTGTTAAAAATTACAGTGCGACATAATTATTACATAGGTATTTGCATTATTACCATCTAAATGAGACCTACTTATGGCCCCCGTGGCATTGTGCCCAAAAGAAGAATTATTTTTCAAATAAATGTTGTAAAATTTAGTAAATAAATGTTGTTTAGGACACTTTTAGACAATACCATTGAGCCCAGAAAAAACATACACTATTCTTTTGTAAATACTTATAAAATACAAGCGGACGTCACACGGTTTCACCGGCGTAGCTCCCGTTCCCGTGGGAATACGGGAATAAAATATAGCCTATGTTCACCGGGAATTCAGGAAGGCATTTATATTTTTATAGGTACAATAAACAAGTATTTTTTCTGGAAGGTTTATTCAAAGGTATGTCTCTATCTAACTCTTTCTGGAAAAAGAAAGTGCGAGCAATTCAGAAGAAAATTACATAGGTACCATGTCTGTTTTATCACATTTATAGGCTCACTACATACTAAGTGGGACAAAATACAATTGGTAAATTGCCAGGCTAATTTGCTTTTTGATAGTCTCTTTTATTTATTAATTGCAGTCAAACAATCTACAGCGGGATACTCAGTGAGTAGCTTACTCAGGATACTAAATTTATCAAATGATAACGTGAAGCAGGAGATAGACCCTATACGCAATAACTTCAGAGCAAGGAATCGCAAAAATAATAAGCACAAAAATCAAGTAGCCAGATATGTGACTTCTAATAACAGTCATGGTTAGTTAATTTATTATCTAGAGTCTAATAAGCAAATTACCGATGACGTCACTCACCTATCAATACTCAGGCACCGGACCCGGGTCGTAAGGTCAGTTTCCACCACGATCTGAGCGGGTCCATTATTGAATCCATTTAACTTACAACAGTAAACTACGGTGCGGTTAATATAATACTTACTCACGCCATGTAGATAAATAAATACAACAAGTTAACCAAAAATGGATATGTGGTTAAACTCTAAGCCGTAGAAGTAGGAGCGAGGGGAATTCCTGCTAAATCCCTGTATTAGTACATTATGATACAAGTTCGGTGAGTTGATAATTACAGCCGAGGGGCTACAAGAAAGCAGAGGCTGTATTATCAAAGCGAACGTGTGTCAAACGATGTTTTATAACATATTTGCGAGGAAACAAGGAAATAAATAAAACGGGGACATTCATGAACTAATAAAAAAAAATTTACTTGTTTACAAATAAGCGACGCGCGCGCTTTAGCGCTTTCTTTTTTCTTATTTCTTAAGACAAAGGCACAAAAACAGCCAGTATTACTAATAAAGTAAATTAATATTTTTTGTTTTGGTTTCATATAAATGGTTGTAATTAATTGCCGAAATTATTTAATTTAGACGAATAAATGATTATTTTATTATATTTTATCTCGCAAAGTGAATTTTATTCATAAAATGTTGACCACTTTTCTGACATAAAAACTCTTTGCTAAGATTTAAAAAAGTAACGTTCGATTTAGACGCAATCGTCCGTTTTACTTTACATTACCGGACTAGGCCGTAATGAGATACATTACGTTAGTGAAATGGGTCAAATAAGAGACTCTTTACGAGCAAATGTGTTATAAAATTTATTTAAAGACCTTAGATTGCCAAGAGCTTCAGTAAGCTCTTTAGTAATATCCAAAGCGGCATTGATAGGATCTTACCAAATCTGGTTGGGCACAGGAGGTAACATTGCTGGCGGTGGAAGGTGAGCGTTTGTGCGCATAGAAAGGTGGCCACCCTAAACTTGCTCAAATGGGTCGCAAGTCCCAGACGCCGTCAGGGTGTTCCCCCTTGTGCCACGCTATGGACCCGGCCCCCGCACAGAGAATCCATGGAATGCTAAGAATAAGGTCTCTTGTACACCAAGCAAACGTACAGAGTGAAAATATGTTAGTAATTATGCAGTACAATGACTGCCATTATTGCTTAAAACAATTATAGTACTACCCGTTCGCTCTAACTTTGCCGCTGGCGTAGAGGCGTATACCCGAATTGTTAATTAGACGAAGTAAATTGACAGTAGCCAATGTCATTTCGTCATAGAAAATACGCAACATTGTATGAAGAAGTGACATTATTTGCTGTCAATTTACTTCGTCTAATTAAAAATTCGACTTTAGTATGGAGCCGAGCGGCAAAGTTAGAGCGAACGAGCAGTAATAGCAATTTCATTATAATGATGATCAATACGAGGAACACTAAGTGCGCCTTCACACTAGCGATTTTCCAACGTAGGCGTACGATGGACATATGCGCGGCGGATACTCGACGGCAACGCGACGTATACGCGACGCTTACGCCGCGTTACTGGGGGATCGTGTACAATCCTGTTCACAAGCGACTTATCCTCGGCATCGAAATGATTGTTACTAGAAAATAATTATCTTAAGAGTACATTTGACTTAATAAAAATTGAGCAAGATGTTATTTGACGAAGCAATTAAAATACGAAACATAAATTAGCTAAAGATTCTTTTAGGAAATGAAACTATACGATAAGTTTTTTGGGGAGTGAAAATTGAAGAAACGAATTCTGCCAAATGGCAGGATCCTGGTTATTTTATTTGCTGAGTGGGAATTACATGATAATTTTGCAATCCAATATGGCCGCCGCGCCGGTATTACAAAAATACACGATGTGTATCGCTTAAGGGGTTTTTGAGTATGCTGAGTACGAATTACATGTTTTTTTTTCAATATCTTGCTCGCCAAATTGACGTCGCCACCAGCCTGATGGAAAACAGTGGTGCATCTAGCGATTGGGGGCCACTTCTGAGAGTGGTTCTCAAGTTGGTGGCCCTGTGATGTGCCTCTTCACGCTCCTCTTGAAGAACCCGGGATTGTAAGATGAGGGAAACACGTGTGCGGGCAGGTAATTAAATTTTGCAATACAATATGGCCGCCGCGAAGTATTTACAAAATTTCACGATGGGAATCGTTTAAGGGGTTTGAGTATGCTGAGTACGAATTACATAATAATTTGGCAATCCAATATGGCCACGGTAAAATTTTTAATAACGGTGAAGTGACCATGTTGGATTGCAAAATTATCATGATATTCGTAGTCAGTATACTTAAAAACCCATAAAACAATACCCATCATGAAATTTCGTAATTACAGCGCGGCGGCCATATTGGATTACAAATTTATCATGTAATTCGTACTCAGCATACGAAGAAACCCTTAAACGATACCCATCATGTAATTTTATAATTACAGCGCGGTGGCCATATTGGATTTCAAAATCGTCATGCAATACGTACTCAGCATACTAAAAAACCCCTAAAACGATACCCATCATGAAATTTTATAAATTCGGCGCTGCGGCGGCCATGTTGGATTGCAAATTAACATGTACTTTCGTATGCATCGTTTTAATTTATTTTGTAATTAATAAAAGAAATTGATAAAAAAAATAGCATACGGTCTCGATGCGCCAGCTCGGGTAGTTTTTCCCGAACCACGAACAAAATTTTATTCGCAGTTCGCACTAATCTTCTTTATTAAAAGTAAAGCCATCAAAGTGTTTCCTGGTCAGAATCTATTTTGTTAACGAGGATACCAAAACGCCAACGAAATTGTGTGACGCTAGCGCGGCGTATACGCCGCGTATACGTCGCGTATACGTCGCGTCTACGCCGCGCATACGTCCATCGAACGCCTACGCTAGTGTGAAGGCGCACTTAGGTATGCAATATTTTTGAACTGAACACTTCTATGGCGCGGTTAGTACTGGGACTTACAAAAAAAAAGAACCGACTTCAAAGTAATAACTAAAAACTCAGGAATAAATTAATAGGTAAGTATTTTTATTTATCAGAAATTATCAATAAATCAAAACTCAATATATATCTTACTTTTTTTTTTACAAGGTTATTAAATATAAAATTAACTATGTACAGAGTAAAATAAAGAACAGAAAAAAAGAAAAATAACTACAACAAAATAAAAAAAGCGGAAAATACTTATCTATACAAAACTGACAATGCCCCGTCTAGGTGTCGAAGAATTCCTCCCCATCACCGTCAAATGGCAATGTTCCCATAAGGCTGGCCGCATTACCGAGTTGAATAGCTATGCTTATTCGCTGAGCGAAGAAGAGGCCAGCCCTATGGTCACGAGAAGAGTTGATCGAACGCTTTGCGATGTCTCTGTAAAACATATGTGCACTTGGACCCCACGAGCCCAATGTCTCGACCCCAAACGGCTCAAAAATATAATTTCCTATCAAATTATTATACACTCGAGAGCAATGAATCCGGGTCACTTAAAGAATCCTAAAAATCTCGGAAACTAAAAATGCTAGGTTAATGCAATAAATTGTATTTAATAGACAATGTAATACTCCTTAAATGAAGGTATTAAAACTTCTTAGTTATTGTAAAGTTATATCATAAAAAAATCAAATTTGAAAAAGGGCCACTTTCGAAGATGGAACTACGAAATTACAGCATTTGGTGTTGCTTTTGTTTGTAATCTGTCATTTATGTGGGTACATAAACCATGTTGATAGTGCTCTATATTCATTAATCAAGCTGAAATTATGTCGCTTACGCCTGAAGAATGCACCAGAATACTTACAATGCTGGAAACCGGCCGGAGTCAGCGCGATACAGCCAGGACTGTCGGTGTGTCGCTGTCAACAGTACAAAGAGTTCTCCGACGTTACGAAGAAACTGGTTCTAACCTACGCAGACCAGGAACGGGCAGAACCAGGTGTACCACAGCACGAGAAGACCGATACTTGGTGAACACCATGCTTCGAAATCGCTTTCTCACAGGAACTGAACTCACCAATCAGTTTCGACGCCTCGGAGGAAGTAACCCAAGTGCATGGACAGTAAGACGTCGGCTTGCTGAATCTAACTTAAAACCCCTTAGACCTGCAAACGGCCCTAAACTGGAGCGTGGGCATCGTATTTCGAGACTAAGGTATGCCCAGAGCCACGTAAATTGGAGTATTGAAGATTGGTCAAAAGTTATGTTCTCCGACGAATCAAAATTTATGCTCTACAAGCACGAAGCCTGGTCTTCGATACACTCTGTGTCTTCCACACAGAGTGTATCGAAGACCAGGGGAAAGATTCAAGCAAGCATGCATCGAAGAAAAAGTAGCCTACGGTGGTGGGTCTGTACTTGTGTGGGCCGGAATTTCTTCTGAAAGTCGCACAGAGCTGGTGATCATAGAAAACGGCTCTTTAACTAGCGTAAGATATGTGGAAGAAATCCTCAATGATCACGTTGGTCCATTTATGGTCAATTTAGGTGAGGATGCTATATTTATGCATGACAATGCCCGACCTCATACAGGTAGGATTGTGAATGACTACCTTCAAGAGATGAACATTACTCGTATGGAGTGGCCAGCGCGCAGCCCGGATATCAACCCGATCGAGCATGCTTGGGACGAGCTAGGCAGATGCGTAAAACAACGAAACCCTCCCCCAATCACGCTTCGTGAGCTCAAAATTGCTCTCACAGAGGAATGGGAGAATATTCCCCAAAATCGTATAAGGAACTTGGTGTACAGCATGCCAAACCGCGTAAACGCAGTAATGGAAGCACGAGGAGGCAATACGAAGTATTAAAATTCAAGAAAATCGTAATAAAGTTCAAAAATTTCATGTTTCCTATTTTTGTTTTAAGGAGAGATCGGCAGTTTTTTCTTTATGTAATTTTGTGTTAATAAAATGTATGGTGACTCATATTTTTTTTACTTTCATTTAAGGAGTATTACATTGTCTATTAAATACAATTTATTGCATTAACCTATCATTTTTAGTTTCCGAGATTTTTAACATTCTTTAAGTGACCCGGATTCATTGTTCTCGAGTGTATTTGCGCCGTTTGAGTGTCTCGGCAGATGCAGCAGCAGCACAGGCGCAGGTCGCACACAAGTAGCGTCCCAAACTAAAGACCTTCCCATCTTCCAAGGCACCAATGACATACCGTCCGGCCTCCTGCCATCGTCGCGAGCCAAACCATTAGGTTCTAGCACGGCTGGAACGCCGGCGGTGACAAGAGCCCGGCGGATAATATCATTGATGTATGCATGGCGGAACCTGCGACCAGCACTCCTGCTGCAAGACAGGCCGTGATGCCCAAGGCTGTCGACTGCTTCTCCACATTGACAACAATGAGGAGAAACGCAGGGAGCACCTAAACGAAGACAGGTAGCAATTCTGAATGTAATATCGTCCAACATAGTACCTATGTTGGGCGACGGAAGAGCCTGAAGCCAGACACCTGATTCCCATTCTCCCACAGCCAATAGGCGAGCACGTTCTGCAACATTCGAACACGTGTTCAATAACTGTTTCCTTACTTCGTTGCAGAGCGGCCTATCCCATTGCCTCTGGGAGCATGGATGTGTGGGCAAAACAGTATCCGGGCAAGACATTTTCCAAGCATTAATGGCTTCAATCTTGCCTGGCACTTCAGAATTAACCAGTGTAGGAATTAGGATTTTCCTGGTTAATTCATCAGTGCCATGGACTGAAGACAAAAATGCTGGTAAACTGATGTCTAAAATTTTGCGTACGCCGAGGCCGCCCAAACGTATCGGTAAAGACGCTTGGAGCCACGCCGGTCGTCCAAATTTGCACATGAATAATATTGACAATTTTTTCCAAAAGTGTTTTATGTTTAAAAAATTGAGATGAACGGAGAGCATGAGTTAATATTATATATATATATCTTACTAATATTATAAATGCGAAGTTTGTGAGTGTGGATGTTTGTTACTCTTTCACGCTCAAACCGCTGAACGGATCGGGCTGAAATTTGGTACAGAGATACATTATAGTCTGGAATAACACATAGGCTACCTTTTATCCCGGGAATAACTTCCCGCGGGAACAAATTTTTCGCGGGCGAAGCTGCGGGCATCAGCTTGTATACATATATACTGGGTGTAACAAAATGACCTCTCTAAATTTCATGAGATGACTTGGCATCGGAAATCAAATACAAATATTTGATAAAAAAGGGGGTAAATTTTTTCATTTATTTTTAAATGTTTTGTCGCACATTAAGAATTCGTTTTTTACCGCGGCAATTCGAGGTAACATAGTCGCCGTGGCAAAACAAACACGGAGCACCCGTCTGGCTGTCGTTGTCGCTTTCTACTGCTGCTCATTAGCGATAGAAAGGGTGAAAATGAAAATTTATAGGACCTTTCAAACGGATTTACGGTTAAAGTATTCATGTGATTTTTTTTCTTCATTTTTATAATGTTTCTTGACTGATGCCACGTCACGTGACGAAATTTGGAGAGTCAATTTTGTTACACCCAATATATTGTAGCTTTGAGATCAAATAGCGTTGTGTGAGATGTCTGTGAATATTTATTTCATTTATTTATTTATATAATAAAATCGTAACAGGTCGCTGTCTGTACAATGAAGATATACAAGAAAAAATATTTCTCGTATAGGGGCGCTTTATGAACGCAATAGAACCCAAATATTTTTTTCTCTGTTTGTCTGTACATTTGTGCACGTTAATCTCAGCAACCGCTCAACCGATTGCTATGCGGTTATTTATTGCGTTGCGTAAGCTCCACTTAACATTAAGTGTCTGTTTCATGTCAATCGGTTCATTAATTAAAAAGTTATATCAATAGAATCACATATAAAATGCAGCGTACGAAGTCGCAGGCAACAGCTAGTTAAATATAATATTGAAGTCAGTGTTTAGTGGATAGTGCAAAAAAGTAAATAATTACCACAGTACTGCTTCTGTTGTTAGAGAGATTGATAATACCTACTTAAACCTATATTTTACTTGGCATGGAATTCAACATTAAATATAATAATTTCCGATAAATTAAAATACTTTTTAATTTATTTCAGAGTATTTAGTTATTACCTAGATGTCGGTTCTTTTTTGTTGAAAATTTATTCATTTTGTTGGATTATTAACTTGACACCGCCTTCAACATTGTATTTAATAATTTCTGATAAATCAAAGTACGTATTATCTACTTACATCATTTTTCAGTTTTTAGTTTTATGTTTGAAGTCGGATATATTTCGATTATTTTTTTTTATATATTTACTAGAGAGATGTTATAAAAGGTATGAGATGTTATAAAATGTTATGTGAAATAAATTATTTTGATTGATTGATTGGTTTACAGGTGCTGCAAGGAGGATACCATTACGGATACTAAATATGAGAATGAACCTACAAAACATAACCAGAAATATGAGAAACGATCCTATTCGTCAACATAAACTAGGACACTCGCACGTATATCGTAGGACCGAAGAACCACACCTTGAGCCTCCTTATACAACTACTCGCTATTTTCACGGAAATATGATGCCAGGCCTCCAACCATATGATTATACGCCTCCACCACTTTATCGAATTTCAAGTGCCAAATACGGAAATCATAATTCTAATCACCGATGCACCCGCAGTAAATCGCCAAATTGTTGCAATACTCACCGATGTACAAGAGGACAACATCATTGCTGTCAACAAGTGACCCTTTGTCAAGCAGAAACAGTTACAAATCCGATGCTCCTAAATACGATTTGTCCACAAATTTCAATGTGCTCTTCTACATGTCCTACTATTGGTCCTGTTATTTATGCACCATCTTGTTCAGCAACTCATGATTGTGAATGTTCAAAATATATTCAACTATCTGCTGTTTGTCAAAATATCCCAAATATGATACGAAGCGGAGAACATAATTTTTCTACACCTCCTCAGAAGACTGAGCACGATTATGACCTTGAAATAAGTGATGCTCACAAAATAAAACACGGTTTACATAATACTGATCAGTTAAGAAAACACTTAAATTATGAAATTAACGATCAAGATCGTGACAATTTTTATCGATCCATAGAACCCAGCTATCGAGAAAAACGTGAAAATGAATTCAGTATTAGGCCTTTTTGGCAATTAAAAGTAATGAACCTAGAAAATACACCTGAATTAAAATCTTTGAAATACACAACATTACCGCATAGAAATCGAATAAACACTAGAAGAAACATGCAAGCTATCTTTAAGCACATCAGTACAAAATCAATCACAATGTTAAAAGAAGAAAATTCTAATTATGAGAATAATGAAGAAATGGCATATCAAGATAAGACAACCGGAAAATATTTATCTTTTGACGAATTGATGAATCTACGAAGATTAACTGATAATTATATAGGACTTTACCCTAGACGAAAAGCTGGACCAACAACAAAGAAACCGACACCCGAAACGACAAAGACAGCACCACCCAAAACGACAAAGACAGCACTACCCAAAAATACACCAAAAGCGCAAACCAAAACAACAAAGGCAGCGCTACGCAAAAAGCCAGAAGTGACAACCACAGCGACAAACAAAACGACAACCAAAGAGACAACCAAAGGGACAACCAAAGCAACTAAATCGAAGTCCGCAACGCCAGAATATACAGTCAATACTCAATTTGAGCGTAAAAAACATTGTACGCGTAAATTGACATGTACTTGGACAGCCCCCATGAGCATTGCTGAGAATGGAAATAAAGTCGGTTTCGTATTGGATATGGGATCTCGGACACCTCCTGGTTATGTAGAGGGCTGTTCACGAACTTCCACCTGTACTCGTGACTTTATGAATCGTAACAAAATGGCAACCGCGTCAGATGATAATGAAGCACACAATGTCACTGTGGCAGAGGACGAAGAATATTGTGAGAAAAGAAGTCTTAAAGTCTATAAACGGGATTCCGATTACATTGTTCCACCCATTGCTTTTCACAAAGATATAGTAAATTCATGCAATGCTTCCATCACAAACCACTCTGGTTGTGTTTGTAACAAAAAAATAAGGATGAAAAGGCAAAAAATATTATCATCGAAAGACGTCTCAAAAGTCATCTCGTATGCTGATCTGTATTATTTGATTCTAAATAAAGTAATGAAAAGTAGTGACGCAGAATCATGTAATATCAACAGATGTGGATGTAATCAATCAAACACTTACAAAAAGAAATCATTTTGTTCAATTTCGTTCGTAATACTTTTTATTTTAGAAAGCTTGTTAATAGGATGCTAATAAAACACATACTTTTTTTAATTTAAGTGTTTTAATAATAGGAAAATTGTATATACAAATCCAAAAACTATAACTTTAATTACACAAATGTCAAAAGTTGCTGATTTATTAAGTGTACATTGTAACAAATCATTGAACTTCAATTTACTCAAATCATTCTTAATTTTTATGAGCAATGCCTTGTAACTCAAACATTTCTTTTCGCTTGTTTTGCAATACACCGCGTATCTGCAACTAACAGTGGTTTCAAAAACTCGGAATTTCACATCTTCACACTTCATTTGCGTACATCTTGCAAATCTTCGTCTCGTTGTGATATTTTTTTTATTATTTATACATTTATTATCTGTACGAGTATATGTTATATTACTGTTTGCTTTATATTCGTTTATTATTTCTGTAACGATAAATAATAAAGTTAAGATTACACAACTTCTGAGAAGTTGCATTATTGTTAACAAGTTTAATTCTGAAATTTATTTAACTTTCAAAATCTGGATTATTAGTAATGCTTTTCAAGAACTTCTTCATGACCCTGTATCCTTCTTTATGTAGCGTTATTTTGTCCGGTAATAGCGTGCTTGGAATGGTCGTAGTTTCAGTGGATACATCAGATTCAAAAATATCATCCAAAAAGTCTCTCGTGACTGAGGTCATTTTCAAATGTTCTATTTCTCTCTCAACATCAGATTCGTCTAAATTTGTAATATCGTAATATGATTCCGTAGCTTCTCTGGTAGTTTCATCGTCTTCTTCAGGGAAAAAATAATGACCTGTAAATTCTGTATTTTGCTTAATTTCTGCTAGTTCAGCTTGCACCTTGACAGGTTTTATTACTGGCAATGTTTGAAGATCCTGTGGGTATCCCTCAGTGGTAGATACTTTATCTAAAAGAAGATAAGGTCTTAGGAGATACTGTTATTTCGTTTAGCTCTGTTTTACAATGTACGATTCATTTATCAAAAAGCTATGTCACACAAATTTAATCGGAGTAAAAAGTTCCACAATCCGCGTCGAGTTTTCAATTCGCCTATACCGCAATGCCTGAAGACATAAGTCTACAACCATTGTGCCCTACCAGTTATGGCATACGGTGCCGAGACGTGGACAATTACAGTGGGGTTAGTCCATGGCCTCAAAGTTGCGCAGCGATCTATGGATCGGGCTATGCTTGGGGTATCTCTGAGGGATAGATTCTGTAATAAGACTATCCGGCGGCGAACTAAAGTGGTCGACATAGCTCACAGAATAAGCACATTGAAGTGGCAGTGGGCTGGCCACATTTGCAGAAAAACCGATGGCCGGTGGAGCAAACGGGTTCTAGAGTAGAGACCGCGACTCGGCAAGCGTAGGGTGGACGTCGACTCATCAGATGGACCGACGACCTGAGAAAGGTCGCAGGCTGGGACTGGATGCGGAAGGCGCAAGACGATGTAGTTTGGCGTAAATTGGGAGAGGCCTACGTCCCGCAGTGGCTGAAATGATTTGATTTCGCATAATCCTAATACATAGGCACTTGCGACACGTCAATGAATACAAATCAAATAGTACCACCAGTTCGGAACGCGGCCTACTTGAAAAGAACGGGCAAGAAACTCGGCGGGCTAGTCTTTTGTGCACTACATATTTACAAAAGTACTATAAACTAAAAGTCCACCAGAGGGGCTAAAAAGGCAACATTGTATGTTTCATATTATGAAACGTAAAATGATTAGTATGTCCTCTATGTTCTGTATTTCAAATTATATAAATTGTATGTTTCATATAATTTTAAAAATAAAATATTCCTTATCAATCAAATAATCGTCAACTGTATAGTAGCCCTTGCAGTACAATTTACTTTTATACATTATCTCTTGTAACCTATGATCCACAATAAAGTTATTGAAATTGAAATTGACACTTTTTGAACTTAATTAAGGGCATACTTTTTATGTCATTTGGAAGCCTGTTATAAAAACGTACACAGTTACCCAGGAAAGAATTACTGACTTTGTTCAGTCTACAATGATAAACAGCAAGGTTGTTTTTATGTCTGGTGTTCACATTGTGTATATCGCTTAACTTAGTAAAACTAGATATTTTTTTCTGTACATACATAAGATTTTCAAAAATATATTGTGATGCCACAGTCAGTATATTTACTTCTTTAAATTTTTCGCGCAAAGAGACCTTCGGACCTAATCTATATATGGCTCTTATGGCCCGTTTTTGTAAAACAAAAATTGTATTTATATCTGCGGCATTATCCCATAGTAGCATACCGTACGACATTACACTGTGGAAGTGACTGAAATACACTATTCTAGCATGTCTAGCTGTTTCTACATCAGTCAAATGCCTAATCTTTTGGATAGCAAATGCTGCTGAACTTAATCTGCCAGCCAGTTTTCCAATATGTGGGCCCCACTGCACTCAAGGATCGATCGACAACCCTAAGAACGCTGTAGATTTAACAAGTTCCAACTCTCGGCCATTAAGTTGCACATTGGTTTCGGCCTGTGTTACATTGGGCAAGGTAAATTTAATACATTTAGTTTTGTTATCATTCAGGCTAAGATTATTAGTGTTAAACCAATGTACTACTTTCAGGATTGCATTGTTAACATCGTCATATTCATCTAGTTTTCTTTTAATTTTTAAAATTAAGGAAGTGTCATCTGCAAACAAAACAATCCCGTTGGTGTCCCCTACGTAATTTAGGTCATTAATATAAATTAAAAATAAAAACGGTCAGAGTGTCGAACCCTGCGGGACGCCCATAGTAACCACCGAACCCCCCGAACGTGTGCCACCGACATCGACCCTCTGAGTTCTTTTGTTCAAATATGAAGTCAGAAGATCGAGAGCCTTGTTCCTTATCCCGTAGTGATGTAGTTTCCTGATCAATGTTTCATGTTGGACGTAATCAAAAGCCTTAGAAAAATCGAAAAACACACCAAGCGCATCATGTTTATCTTCCCAGGCCTCATAAATACTCTTCAACAAATCTACACCAGCATCGGTCGTCGAACGTCCTTTAGTGAAGCCAAATTGTTTATCATGAAATAATTTGTGACTGTTAAAATAGGTCAGCATCTGCTCAAGTATTAATTTTTCAAATATCTTGCTCAAAGTCGGCAACACGGAGACAGGTCTGAAATTACCTGGATATAACTTTACTATGTTTCATTAAATCAGGAAACACCTCACCCGAAACGCAATCGTTAAACACAGCTGCCAAGTGAGGGGCAATGACATCAATGACACTAGATACAGATTTTACCGATAGCCCCCATAGGTCTGCGGTTTTTTTAACGTTAATAGCCTTATAAGCTTTCAGAATGTCGTTGCAGTTAATAGTCGTGAATTGGAACGCGTCTTGACAGCTATCTACACATTCTGCAATATTTACTCAGCGGAAGTGGAAGACGACCGAAGAGTATTCGTTATACGAATAGGTATATTACTGAAAAATTTTTCAAACTCAGTCGCTACTTCCAGATCTGATCAGATCTTCTAAATTGCTGTCTTTCTTAAGGACTCTCTCTGAGCAAGATTTTGGATATGGACAAACATGACAAACCTCTGAAGGTTTCTTGTTATAGCATGTCAGATGATGCAGGTTCGAGCCTTACTCAAGACCGAAAAAAAATTCAACGTTAAAATTTATGATTTAGTTAGCATTTTTTTTTTACGTCAGGGAAAATCCTCATGGATGTTTTGCCGGACTCCTACCGACTAAAAAATCTCACGTAACGCCCAACAGCCTATGGTTGTGAGCCCCGGGTAAGCCCTCGGAAGGATATCCCAGGACTGATTTAGTTAGCATACTAATTGCTTTTTAGGGTTCCGTATTCCGTACCCAAAGGGTAGAAAACGGGACCCTATTCATGAGTCTTTGCCGTCCGTCTGTTTGTATGTCTGTCCGTCTGTCTGTCTGACCATCACGAGGCTGCATCTCATGAACGGTGATAGCTAAAGAGTTGAAATTTTTTAAATGATTTATGCAGAAAACGTCCAAACTCTGAATTAAATATTAATTGTTGATCATACAAATACTTCTTCCGACATGGAGTTCGAACCCGGAACGGATGCATGGCAGGATTATACAACATGAAATTTTGTATAGCGCAAACCTGAAAACACTTTGATCAGAATCAGTAACATTATCCAATGGACCCGGTTTCAACCTATGTTAATTTTTTTTTAAAACTTCACGAAGAAATTTAACGCATTGAACACTCTAATATCGTAAGGTGTATTCATTATTATGTATCATAAATAGTGTCCGACCGAAACTGGTTTTCCAGCCGAAACCGAAACCGAAACCGAACTTTCGGCCCCAGGGTCAGTTTCGGCCGAAACCGAAACCGAAACCGAAACTCACGTGTTCATATTGAAAAAAAAAAAACCAGCCAAGTGCGAGTCGTATTCCCACACAGAAGGTTCCGTTACAAAAATTGGGTACAAAAATTACGTTTGTTGTGTGGATGCTTTTTTCTGATTTAAGTAGGTATATTTTGTCATAGCGGCAACAGGACAAGGTGAGGTGGTGGTGGCAGTGTCTCTTGACATCGCCGACGCTTTCAACACCTTGCCCTAGAGCTGCGTTTGGTAGGCGCTTATTTACCATGGAATGCCTCCCTCCATATCTTCGTCGAATTGTCGGGGCCTATCTTTCCGGGAGGGTCATAACTTACCCGAGCTGGCTAGGGCAGGGTCGGCGAGATGTGTCCTTCGGTGTTCCATAGTGATTGATCTTAGGACCACTTCTGTGGAACATCGGTAACGATTGGGTACTGCGTGGTCCGTTGCTCAGAGGTGTCGGCGTAACGTGTTACGACGACTCCCTCATTACAGCGCGAGGAGCAACGCATCGAGACGCAGTCCTAAGGGCCACCTGCGGGATCCCGCTTACTACCCGTTCGCGCTAAGTTTGCCGCTGGCGTACAGGATGGTGTAGAGGCTTAGTATGGGAGGCGACCGGAAAACTTACAGCGAATGGGCAATACATAATAGGGGGCGTCAGCATCGGCATCGAGCTCTCGATGACGTATCTGGGGCTCGTACTCGATAACCGGTGGAACTTCGGATACCACTTCCGAAGATTGGTCCCATGGCTGATGGAGGGGGGCATCAGCCACACTTTCGCGGTTGTTGCCCAATATCAGGAGACCCAATGCTCCCTGCAGGAGACTGTACCTTGGGATCGTGTGGAGCATGGCCCTATACTGGGTCCCCGTGTGGACGGAGATCCTGATGTCCAGCAATGCGGCAAGATTGCTTAGCCCGCAGAAGGTGACGGCTGTCAGAGTGATAAGGGGATACCGCACGATCTCAGTTGAGGCGGCATGTCTTCTAGCCGGGACACCTCTATAGAATCTGAAAGCGAGGGCCCTTGCGTCATTGTGTAAATGGCGCAAGGAGGTGCTGGAGCGGGGCCATAGGTCTCTTCCTGTGAGCTGGTCATGCTTGTGAAAGAGACGGAGGGGAGGAAGCGGCAGAGAACTCTCCCATCCGAGTTCTACAGCGGTACAGGCCTGAGGACGGTGACGGGGCTGCTCACCGTCCTTACAGAAGCAGGACTTAGACGATAGCGTGACTTGAGAGACTCATGCACGCCCCCCTCAAGAAGCGGGATAGCAACTGAACAACCCCCCAAAGACGCGGCCGCAGTATGTATCATTCCGAGGACATACTCGGGGCTCCCAACAGTAGGCTGTTAGGTAGGATACGCGTGGTTTTTAATCGGTAGGACTACTGTACAGTTAATGACCAATAGACAGACAGACGGTTAGGCCTTATGTCTCGTTTATAGGGTCCTGCTTTAACCCCTCTGTGCGAGAGTACGACGTGCACTTGGCCGTTTATTTTTTCAATAGGTGCAGCAAGTTCCACCAAGTGCCATCAATCAACGGTATAAATCTTTTCAAGTGTTCATTTTAGAAATATCTCCACCTAAAGATGAGTAGTCTTTCGCTTACGTGTGGAATTACTCATAGATGCTATTGCGAACTCCTATCAAATAAAACCACACGGTGCCCTGCTACTAGGTCTTGGCTGGTTTTGGTAACATTCTAGAAGTATATAACTCAAACTGGACAACAGTGAGTCGGACTAGCGCACGTAGGGTTCCGTACAAGAAAAGCGGCAAAAAATCACGTATGAAGTATGGGAGGCCCCCTTTAATATTATTAATTTGTCTATTTTTATTAATTTTTGCTATAGGGGCAACAGAAATACATCATTTGTAAAAATTTTCACTGTCTAACTATCACGGTACATAAGTTACAGCCTGCTGACAGACTGACAGACAGACGACCAACGAAACCGACAACAAAGGGGTAGGGTTACGTAATGTCCTAGATCACGTTTTTAGGATTCTATAAAAATTGTATTCTTATAACTATTGATTAGAAGTCCTTTGTAAATCTGTAAATCTTCGGTTAGTAACATTTTAACTGGTTGGGCTGACCCCAACCACGTCACAAGCAGAGCCAGGCACTCAAAATACATGAACACGTGAGTTTCAGCCCGGCCGAAAGTTTCGGCCCATTTTGGCCGAAACCGAAACTGCGGCCGAAACTCGATTTTTTGGCCGAAACTGGCCGAAACCGAAACCGAAACCGAAACTTCGGTCGGTCACTAATCATAAAATAACATTACTACGCGTGATCGAAAGCGATCCGCCACCAGCCGATCCCATGCCCTCGACCAGCCACCCCTGGCCGCGCCCCTGCGCCCGCGCCACCCGGTCTGGCCACCAGTCAGTGACCGATAACACGAGCGCGACGTCATACGTGTCGCCGTTCCGCATCCCGTGTCGCTGTGCAAAATACGCGATCGTGTAACAACATGTCTTTTATTATACTTTTTTATACTACTAAGGTGACTGAAAAGCTTACAGCATACGTGATCGTTGCTAACCTTAGCCTATGGACGTTTGGAACACCAGAGGCACGACACATGGGCTGCGATACCAATATCGAAAGGTAGAAGGAATTACCGAAGGTGACAAAGTGCAACGGGTGAACTTTAGTAAGTGGTGGCTAAAAAAATAACAGTGTAAGTGTTTTGTGTATTTTTAGCGTAGAGGATTACATGATTCTGACACCGCTTGTCCATTAATGTGTGTGCAGGCATTATGAATAGTCACGTAATCGTATTGACTACTACTCGTAAATGCCAGTATGTACATACTTGCAGTTCTAGGGTTCGGTAATCAATAGGTAACAGCTAGAAAGAAAGATTTTTTATTCAGCCCTTGAACACATAGGTACCCACTTTCATCGGCTTTACAGCTTGATCCTTTTACTGAGACTCTAATGCTAGTGAACCTTACCATCGCGGCATCGGAGAGGGTAAAAATGGGACCTTATTACTAAGACTCCACTGTCCCTCTGTCACCTAACTGCATCTCACTAACCATTATTATAGCTAGACAGTTGAAAGTTTCACAGACAGTGTATTTCTGTTGCCGTTATAATAATAAACACCGGCCAAATGCGAAACGGACTCATGCACCGACGGTTCCGTACTAAAAATCGCGTGTGTCGTGTGGGAATCCCGTTTAATCGCCCCCTTTTATCTGATTTTAGTATCTGTAACTAGCTCTAACTATCGCGGTTCCGATAGAGTCTTGTTACGGACAGACAGACGGACAACGAAGTCTTATGAACAGGGTCCTGTTTTTACCCTTTGGGTACAGAACCCTAACAACAGATCAAAATAACATTTGAGTAGGCTCCCATACGTGATATAAACGTGATTTTTTCCGTATTTTGGTACAGAACCTTACATGCGCGAGTCCGACTCGCACTTGGCCGGTTTCTGTCTTAAACACAGTTCCATAATTACCACTTATGAAAATGGTTTGTTAATGTTATTATCAATACCACACGAATAGTGACTAACTGCCTTGCGTATAATACCTACACCTACGCTGTTCGCGGAAAAAATAGTGCAATTATAAACAAAGGCTTATAAGTTTATAACTTGGTCAGTTTTCGGTAGTTTAATTTAAAAAAAATTATACGGTATTTTGAAGCGAAACTTTAGTTGGGGTGTCTGAGCTTTGCGCTATACAAAAGTTCACGTTGTATATATTAGGCAGAATTCACATCCATCTGCCCCGAAGGCAGTCAGTCAGTCAGATATATAAGAGTAATAATGAGCCAAGTGAGTAAATTAATTCAAAATTATAATACCGTTACTCCTAAAAATCACAGCTTCTATCAAATCAATCAGAAGTGTCGAATTCACATAGTCTTTTGTAGCTGGTTTCACTGTTGTAGAATGACCTTTTTTCATATAAACTTTATTGATAAATGCTGCTACACCTTCATCGTTGATAGAAGTATCTGAAATACCACTGCTTTCCGGTATTGTGGTTAATAATAAATGTTTCAGCAATGAATCACTGCTTAGTTTTTTCTTTAGTAACTCTATAAAACCATTCAATAATGTGTCGTTATTAGTAACTTCTGCGATATAAGCTGTAATATCTTCTCTAATACCTTTGGAACCATGTAAGTTAGGAAAATAGTTAATAGTTATAGATTCGTTTTCAGACTGACTATCTAAAGCATGCAATGTAATGGCGTCAAATATTGGGTCCACGAAGTCCATAGCTTCTTTGCTTGTCATGATACTCAACTTATTGAATTGATTTGACATGGCTTCGTCATATGTATCTTTTTCAGGATACTTGTCATTTACTGTAGTTTTACGTTCTGAAATGTTATTGAGACTAATTCACATCACAACTTCCATTAAATACCTATACACTCGTTTCTAGATAGCCCGTCTTACCACATAAGGCTGTATAATCATTATCACATACTCCTTCTGGACAGGCGGAGCAAGGTGAGCCGCATGTATATACTGTTTTATTGTGATGGTTACCAGCAGGTGCGAAGTTACATACAAGTCTGTATATAGTTCTGTATTTCACTACATCCAGGCGTTCCTACAAAAGCTTTAACTCGTTACCATAACAATTTTAAGATCAGCACTGCATTGCAAAGGGTTGGCCATCTAAGTCAGATACAATTGAATACATCAGTGGAATGCATGACGTCAGATATACATAAATGATGCTGCCAAACCTAGTAAATGGAAACGGGAAAAGTTTCGCGGTGCAGATATACTAGGACCTCCTGCCCTGGAAACTACTGCCTCATAAAGAAGCATCGGTGCGGGCGCGTAGGAGCTTTACATGATTCCTGTGCAAATAAACTTCACAGTGTGTATTAGTTTTTTTCTGGGGAACAGTTTAAAATGACAATCAGTCCATAGTTGTAAGAGAACTTATCAATAATGCATTACCAATATGAAAGTATTTTTATGTTCTTCCAGCAGTCTCTTTCCGATTCATCGAACATAGAAAGTCTTCAACTATGTTGAGCCTTAAGAACTTCATCAATTTTGTTTTTACCTGAAATTTGATGCCACCGCATCCGACCTCCGTTGATTCAGCCCATATTAATTGCGTAAAATAATCATAGTGATGTTCATTAAAGTTAGGTGACCTAGAATAACAAACAGTAATAACCAGAAATGAGGGGAAATTAATGTAAAGGTACTAACTATGGCAAAATTTAGATCATGTATCGCGTCTTCCGGTTTGTCCCCGATAGTCCCATCGTGCAGATACCAGACGTTAAGCTCCTCTTAACAAAATTTGAGATCAGGGACCGCCCTACGAGTATGAACAACCAGACTAAAGACCAGCGAGCCGAGAGTATCTCCCCGTTGGGGTTCCACTTTTGAAAGAATGATTGTTATCCAAGAAAAGGTTGGAAGGAAGTATGTACACTCGATGAAGGAAAACGGTAGAGTGATGGAAATTTTTCCTTCACCTCACTCAACAGAACGTCCCTTTCCACGGTGTTAAACGCGTCGCGAATATCCAACTTTAACAAAATTAAGTCCTCGTTCCTAAGTTCCATGAGAATCGCTTGCGTGGTATGAATGGCGGTTTCATACCCCAAAAGCGTCCCATAACCCCATTAGTTTGGCACCAGGCAACCGGCATGGCAAGCGAAGCTATCTTGGGCGGTCAAATGGCTAAAAACGCTACCAACCGCAGTTGGTCTTAAGCCCATCTTTTTTACATTTACTATATACATTTACACTCTGTTAAAATTAGGATGATAATTTTGACAACTCTTAGTAGGGCACCCACAGAAATCAGAATTTTATTCTGATGTCTGTGAGGGCACCCCATAGTGTATAATCGTTAATGAATCTATTCGATTACCGATCGCGTAAAATTTTAAATCGATAGTTACAATAAACGGTTTTTATTATTTTAGGTAATTAATTTGGTATATATAATTATATATTGTTTGTACTTAGCTAATTATAATTCAAATAAATATTGTAGATAAACCTAGGCACTTATTAACTTACTTGCATTTAAATACCTAGTACTTAATTTCGATTTATTCGATTTATTTGTGTATGGTCAATTGTGCGGTATTGTTGGAAGACGCTTTACTACGATAAGTGGGCGATACTCGTCTATGTCTACGATATTTTTTTGAAGTATACTTGACATAAACAAATACGATACTTCATACGCGTGAGCTGTCACAATTATCAACCTAATTTTAACAAAGTGTAAGTTATAATAAATTAAACAAAAAGAAAAAAAAAGGCAGTACCAAATAGGAATTATGCATCAAAAAACTCTTCCACATCGCTGTCAACAACAACCGTGCCCAAAATGCGGGCAGCGGCGCTGCTGCGTTGAATGGCAATTGAGAGCCTCTGGCCCAAGTACCTATACACCAGCATTTTGGTCACCAGAACTGTCGGCCAAAAGTTTACATATAGCTCTGTGCGTAAGCTTTGCACTAGAACCCCACGGTCCAAGTGTTTCGACCCCAAACAGCTCAAATAAATAACTTCCAGTGAGATTTGTGTATTTACGCCGTTTGAGGGCCTCAGCAGACGTGGCAGCAGCTCCCGCGCAGCTAGCGGTGCCTGGAACATGAGAAGGCGCAAGGGTGTCCACACATGTGGCATCCCACACAAGCGGCTTTCCTATCTTCCATGGCACCAATGACATCCCGTCGGACCTCTTTTCATCGTCTCGAGCCAAGCCCTTGGGTTAGAAGAAAGAAAAGAAAATGTTTTTTTATTTTGCCAAACAGGCCATACACCGGAAAAAAGGAAAATTAATAAACAACAACAACAAACACATTATGCACTTTTTGCTTAATGACTTGTACTTTATTCCACAATTTTTATTATTAATACATATAACCTGACCGGTTTCGCTTTTATAGCATTGTCAAAGGTAATTTAAGTTTTTTTTTTTTTTTTCATACACTTAAGTTTCCAAACACCAAGTGCCAACAATCAAGAGTATAAATGATAGCAACAACAAAAAATAAGATACCACAATATTATAAATAAACTAAACTAATAAATAGTGCACACATCAGTGCAGGCTCATCCTATCCAAGCAGAATAAAGGCCACCTTTCAGCATGATGTCACCTCGTGAATGTGAGCTTACGCTACATCCACGCGGCGAAGCTGATTTTCAAAGGTGGCCCTGACACTGGGTTCAAGGACTGCTGGCATGCCAGCGGCAGAAAGGGCACAACGGATAATGTCGTTTATGCTAGCATGTCGCGGAAACCGACCAGTACTTTTATAACAAGATAGACCGTGGTGACCTAGGCGGTCGACAGTTTCACCGCAGTGACAGCGATGTGGAACGATGCAGGAAGTACCTAGGCGTAAACAAGCAGCAATGCGGAAATTGCCGCTGTCTAATAATGTGCCAATATGGGCTGAAGGTAACACATTAAGCCAGAACTCGATTCCCCCCTCCCCCACAGCCAGAAGGCGCTCGCTCTGCTGCACTGGACGAGGAGTCAATTAGATCTTTTTGTACTAACTTCGGCACATCCCACTGTCTCTGGGAAGAGTAAATAACGGGTAGCTCTGCGCTTGAGCAGGTCATTTTACAGGCAATCAGGGCGTCAGATAAATACGACACTTCAAAGTTAACCAGTGACGAAGTTAAAATTTTCCTGGTTAGCTTATCTGTACCGTAGGTATATACCGACGACAAGAATGCCGTAATAGTAGATTGTACTACAAGTGCATAAAAGAAGCCATTTTATACGAGACGTTTATCCGCCCGAGCCAAAGGCGAGGGTGGATATTAAGTCGAGGATAAAATGGGTTTTATGATCGAGTTATACACTCTGCTTTTCACTTCGATTGCAAGGAAATGAAACAGTGATATTGTAAATAAAAGTCTTTAATTAAAATATTAAAAAAATATATAACATACTAGCTGATGCCCGCAGCTTCGCCCGCGATGGCGCTGTATGTGAAATTTTGCTGAATTTTCTTTGCTATAAACCTCACGGAGCCCGAGACCTTTCCAACAAATGCAAAACCGTGGAAATCGGTTTGTGCGTTCTAAAGTTATAGCGTCAGGAAGGAAAACCCGACTTATTTTTATATAATAGAAATCTTTTTAATTATTTTCTTTTTTTAATCATTCTACATGAAGCATTAGGCATGGGTAACGAGACCTATACTGCCTAATCATAAGTTCATTTTATAATATTTTTTCACACTATCTGATTTTTAATGTTTCTTAATTTATATAGAACACAGAAAGTACAAATTAAATGTAACAAAAAAAAACAAGTTATTTAATAGCGTTTTATTATGTTTGGTTCATAGAGTAACACGATCTTCATGGTACCGTCTCTACGGTCTAGTATGGCCATATTGTTTTAGAAGAAGAAAAAGAACTTTATGCACTAGAGCATAAAATGTTGTTTTAGTCCGCATACACCCAGCATAAACAAGAACTTTACGAGCATAAGAAGTGAAAAAAAAATTTTTGTTTTCTTAATTACAAATTAAAACAAACAAAACTAATAATTATTAAAAACAAAAAAATAACATTGAGGTATAATTCCTCATGTAGATAAGCAGTAGTGTACTTACATAACATATCGAGATATAAGTGTAGAATTAATCTTCAATAATTCCATATACCATACATCTACTAAAGCCAACGCTGTCAAGCCAGGCGAGTCACCTTGGACGGTAGCCACATTTTGACCCACAGGCGTATCCGCTGTAGAAAAACATCTTTACAACTATTATGTATTAATATAAAAAAGAAACTATTATAAAGTGAATAAATATTATGAAAAACCGGCCAAGTGCGAGTTGGACTAGCCCATGAAGGGTTCCTTAGCAGCTAGTAACTTATAAAAGTTCTTGCAGTTCGTTGTAACTTTGATTTTTAACGCGAAAATTGCGGTTTATGACGTATTAAAAAAAACTACCAACTCGATCTCGTTCGAACTAATTTTTGTAGGTAGTTTTTATGGTAATGAACATTATAAGTATTTTTTTTTTTTCGATTTATCATTCTCTTAGTTTAGAAGTTAGAGGGGGGGGGGGCACACATTTTTCTGTACATTTTGTATATCATCAGGAAGTGTCTCTTACGCAAACTATTCAGTTTAGAAAAATATGATGTTAGAAACCTCAATAGCATTTTTGAAGACCTATATACATATAGGTATCGCACACGTACGGGTTTGACGAAAAAAAAATTTTTGAGTTTCAGTTCTGAGTATGGGGACTGGGAACCCCCAAAATTTACTGCTTTTTTTCTAGTTTTATGTAAAAATCTTAATGCAGTTTACAGAATACATCTACTTACCAAGTTTCAATGGCATAGGTCTTATAGTTTCGGAGAAAAATGGCTGTGACACACAGACGGACAGACAGACATGACGAATCTATAAGGGTTCCGTTTTTTGCCATTTGGCTACGGAACCCTAAAAAGTCAGCATACTCATTGCTTTTTTTTTTTACGTGAGGGAAAATCCTCAGAGGATGTTATGCCGGACTCTTACCGACTAAAAAACCTCACGCAACGCCCAACAGCCTGTGGTTGGGAGCCCCGGGTAAGCCCTCGGAAGGTTGTCCCGGGACTCACAACAGACCTACGGCCGCCACTGCGGCCTCGCCCAGGGGGTGGTTCGGGTGCTATCCCGCGTCTTTGGGGGGTTTCGGGTGTTATCCCGCTTCTAAGGGGGGGCATGCGTGAGTTGCTCACGTCACGCTGCCGTCATGGGCCTGCTTCTGTAAGGACGGTGAGCTACCCTCTGGCCGTCCTCAGACCCCCGGTCATGGAGGCCGATAGTCCTAACATACCCATTGCTTTAAATATTTTATCTAAGAAACTGTTTTATCGGATTTGTAAATTCTTTCACCAGTTTTCAGAAAAAGTCAGTAAACGGAACTGGTAGATTTGCATTTTTTTTTTACTTGTGACACATCCGTCTTGGATGCTATGACGGATTCTTTTCGACTAAAAACCATCCTCCACCACCCTCCACCTTCTTCATCACTGCGTTCATCGCAGTGCTGGCAATCAGCCGTGTTTTCCAGGTGTAATCGCCACAGATATTTACCGAAGCTCCTATACCCGATAATCATTCGTGACAGCCGGCAAAAATGACCGCCGTGGCTCCTCTCCAGCCACTCGCCCATGACCGGTCTGACCGCTACCAACCATATTTCGAAAGTGGTCTCCGAAGTTCCGTCGGCTTTCGAGTACGAGCCCCAGATACTTCATCGAGGGCTCGATGTCGATGCCGAAGCCACCTACCTGTATGCTGATTCCTGCAGGACGGTGGCACCTTTCCGAGGTCCATGAAAGCACAGAGCCTCGGATTTGTGAAGGGGTGACCTCAAGACCCAGCGCTTAAGCAAGCGGTATTCGATCCACGGCTTGAGCAACACCTGTCGTGATCTTTAGAGCTGCGTTGCGGTGCGTTGCTCCTCGCGCCGTGACTAGGGTGTCGCCGGCGTAACACGGTATGGCTACACATCTGAGTAACGTACCAAGCAGCACCTAATCGTAAGCGATGATCCACAGAAGCGGTCCTAGGACCGATCTCTGCAAATCACTGCACGATATCCCTCCAGCTCGGGTAAGTTATAAAGATTCCAAACATTAATGTAAACTGGGGCATGTATGGCTCTAAGGGTGCTACATACTTCATTTTGTGTATTACAAGCGAAGCAGGGACGACAGTATAGTATCTAGTAGATATATTAAATGACCAAAACGAGTAGGTAAATTTGTAAATATGAAGTTTCAATCGTCATAAAATAATATTTGTCTCGTGAAGTCGTGACTATCCGAACATGACAGAAGACAAGTAAGTCAAACTTACCTAAATCTCGACATGTGTCATGTAAATCGCCTGCCTCATGTATGACGCACTGATCGGCCCATCGTTGTGCTGATTTTTCTAATTCTGTGTTCCATTCCTGTCAAAATGTACAAGACAAAATTATTGAAAATAATGACTGCACGAATTAGAATTAGGGCGTTTTCACTTTGTGCGAACCGTTATCGGATAAATCCGAATTTCTTATCGTCGATATCCAAGTCAAATCCTAAAAGTGATTTCATATTATCCGACCCGATAACGTCCATATCCGATCCGAGATCCGATAAAGGACTTTTAGCGTAGTGCCTGCAGTAATTTAGTGTCCCAGGGTGCCCGACAGACTTTTGCTATCACCTTAGATTCAGTTATCCCGCTTCTGTGACTGGAGGTAAAAAACTCTCACGACACGACATCGACACCATCAACTGTTAACAGTGGGCGCACACTAGGCGTCTTGTCGCGGCGACATGTCGCGGCGACAAGCTGCGGGCGCCAAATTACATACATTTTGTTCTAAGCATCGCACACTGCGCGACATGTCGCCGCGACTCGGCGACAAGCAAGGGGAGTCGCAGCGACACGGCGACAGTCGCCGAGCGACAACTTTTTGTACGACGTCTGTCGCCGCGACATGTCGCGCACGACGGCGACAGTCGCGGCGACATGTCGCGGCGTCAAGTCGCCCGATGTAGGCGCACACTGGGCGACAGTCGCGGCGACATGTCGCGGCGACTTGTCGCCTAGTGTGCGCCCACTGTAAAACTGTGCTTTGATGAACTAGTAGTTAGTCAACATAAGTAATTTACTTAGTACCAAGTGCAAGAGAATAAGTTACCAATTTCATCATACCGGCTGCGGGTGGGAGTGATCTGATCTCGCCTGATGCTACTTTGTTTCGACGACTGTTTATTTTGTCCAGAATCTGTCGCCTATCCGTGTCGCTGAGGATTGTGCGTTCGTACGACAAGCATGTGCTGGCAGGGCTCTCCGACTGTAAGTAAGGTAACTCTTTATTGGAGCCTGAGAAAAATTTGTACAACTATTAGAGTTAACGAGTATTTACCATGTAATATTGAGTATTTCCGACATTTCAGTGTAAATATCCCGTTAACTCTAATAACAGTGTTAGTGACCATGATTTAAATTCCAAAATTTGTACAAATCGGTATGGTAAAATAAAACAACATCTGTAATACTATAGCTGACCCACGTAACTTCGTTTGCGTAACATAAGACGGAGAGAGGGGTGACGTCGTCAATATGGTTATTCTGAGTGAAACTTAAAAGAGGTGTTTTCTCGTGCTAATACGGATTTTTTTGAAATTATTAACCGAACAATTTTGTAAAATACAATTTACTTATTTGCCAGCGTTTCCGTAAGGTACGCTAAGCCGTTGGTCCCGGTTATCAGGAACATGAAATCGTAAAACCATGTTAATGACCTTGAAAAAAATTTACAATGGTGGGTCGTCACAACTTGCGCCTGGGTCGGCATTCGGCAAGCATCGCCTCTGGTGTTTCAAACTTCTATAGGCTACAGTAACCAACTATCATGTGGACTGTAAGCTTGTCTGCTTCCTTAGTAGTACAAAAATCGTTTGTCTCAGCGCAACTCTGTCACTAATAATTTGAAGGTTCTATCAATCAGTCAGTTTATTTGTTCAATAAATGGACATTTACTGCCTCCATGGCGCCGTCGGTAGTGATACCGCCTGCGGCGCTGGATGTCGTGGGTTCAATTCCCACCGGAGACAAATATTTTTGTGACCCATAAATGTTTGTCTCAAGAGTCTGGGTGTTTCTATGTATAATATGTATGATTTTAAAAAGTTTATAAGTATTAATATCCGTGGTCTGATACCCATAACACAAGCAGGTTATTTCTAGCTTACTTTGGGATCAGATAGCGTTGTGTGAAATGTCCGTAAATATTTATTTATTTATTTATTTACATGTCCACTCCTGGCAGTAGACCTTTCCCAATGTACGCCACAACACAGGATCCTGAGCCTTCAGCATTCATTCCCTGCCTACGTCCTCATCGAGGTCTCTTTTGTTAGATAATAAAGTAATCAAAGTAATAGTTTATTTATTCATCTCCACAAATTACAATTTTACAGTTAGAAATAGTGTAGTTGACAATTTTTGTACTTAAACAAAGCTTGTAATTTATAACAGATCTGGAGTCTAATCTAAGCCAGAGCTTGTATAATAGAACTCCAGGCTCCCCAATTATATATAATAATGATAGTTTGACCGTACTTAATCATCTGGTGATCGACGTCGATACAGTGGATATCCATCGTTGCCAGTGACTGTCTTCGCCGCTAATTTCCGTGGATATCGTTTGGAACCCTTTCCGTCGACCATGCAAGGTGATTAGAGATTGATAGCGCCACGGTCATCATATTTTTTTTTTTTTACGTGAGGGAAAATTCTCAGAGACTCTTACCGACTAAAAAACCTCACGTAACGCCTAACAGCCTGTGGTTGGGAGTCCCGGGTAAGCCCTCGGAAGGATGTCCCGGGACTCACAACAGACCTACGGCCGCCACTGCGGCCTCGCCCAACTGCGGCCTCGCCCAACTGCGGCCTCGCCCAGCTGCGGCCTCGCCCAACTGCGGCCTCGCCCAACGGTCATCATATTTGTAATTACAACATCATGTACGAGTAGGTCTAGATTGGCTTCGTGGGAATCTCGACACATAATGATATCATCTATTTGGTCTGGTTGAATTCTTTCCACTAACAGAATAAGTATTTGTAGGTGCGGCAGACCTTTTTTGTCATTATATTGAATTCATCCAGCATCGAGTGATTAAATAAATAAATAAATAAATATAAATATAAATATTCACGGACATTTTACGCAACGCTATCTGATCCCAAAGTAAGCCAGGAATAACCTGCTTGTGTTATGGGTATATCAGACCACGAATATTAATACTTATATACTTTTTAAATACATACATAATATACATAGAAACACCCAGACTCTTGAAACAAACATTTATGGGTCACACAAATATTTGTCTCCGGTGGGAATCGAACCCACGACCTCCAGCGCCACAGGCGGTATCACTACCGACTGCGCCACAGAGGCAGTCTCTCGGCGAGTATCTCCGTAGAGTAGACGTTTTGTTTAACAATGTAGTTCATCAGGGACTGCATTTTTTGCCTGAATTCACGTGGTGTGATGTCGTGTGGATCACTTGATGTTTGTCCGTGAAGCAGCAATTGAACAATTTTATCCATTTTGGATTACAGGTAAAGTAATAAAGAGATTTATTGGACCGTAATAACGAACATTATGGTATTTGCATCTTGCATTTTGCATTTTGCCATGGCTCCTAAAATCTATAACAAATTGCCTAAAAATATAAAGGTACATTTAAACAACGCCTAAAAAGCTGCTGGCTAAAAGATGCTACTACACTATCAAAGATTTCCTATCTGAGCCAAATTTGAGATAGGACTAGGTATATGATTCATATTATTGTATTATATCTTATAATTGATTGTTATTGTATAATTTCCCATTGCATTATTAATAATTTTATTTGTATTTTAGTATGTTGTTTAATGTGGATTTTGTTAATGACATTGTAATTTGTTTTCTCTAATATTGTATCAATTCTATTATTGACTGAGTGTATATTTCCCATTTAACTAGTGATGATTTGTTTTACATCATATCTTAAAATTTGAAATTTTCTAATTGTAACATTTATTTTCTATGAGTAGCAATGTCTGGTCTCTGGCTGGACAATACTAATTGACCGTGTCAGTGCGCCATGATCGATTCATTGTTTTTTTGCTGTGGCAACAGCTGTCTCAAGGAAACGGACGTGTCGCCGCCCTTATCCTTCGTTGTAATAACAACGCGCAGCGGAGGGTAGTTCGACAAGAAATAACTTCGTGGTTTTTGTCGATCCTCGCCTCAGTCCAACCGCGACCACGGGCGCTGCAACGTGCTCGAAACGTCGGTAGAATGTAAGTAAATAGTATTTCGCGTGAAGTCCCGAATTCTATAAGTATGAAACGGACGTTAGTCTATGGGTTTTTTGTGATGGACGGAGGAATTGCTTAATAAACTGGTTTAAGGTTTTTTCCAGAGTATTCGATAGTGAGGGTATAAATAGCCCTGCTATGAAGTTCAACGTCTCTTCTAACATCTAGCCAATACGATTCACATCTTAGTTAACGTTGAGCTCTGATGATTTAGCGCACCTCATGTGTTGCGAGGTTATAGTTTGACTCAGGCACTGTACAAACCTGAGGACTTGTTGAGGAATATAGCCTAGGTTCTACTTTCCTCAGAAAGAATAAGTTTCTGTTTCAACCTACACCCGGGATACCGGGTTTTTTACTACGGGGAAAAGCGGCCCGTCCACGGTTGGCAGAGCCACACCCAAAGACACGTGGACTGCACGAGCGAGGGGCTTTGAGAGGAACCAACCGCCTCCACGTGGCATTCTCGTGCTGTATCGCTCTCAGCTTGACTCAAGGCCAGTAATTGTCACCCAATTATAAGTGTAGTTAGCTGCTTACCCGTTTTACCTGCTCACGCGGCAGTGGTCTATTGAGTAGTATTAGTATCTAAGCCCTGACTATATCTCTGTGTACCTGTGATATTTGATACTATCAGTGAATAAGCTCTCTGTGTGTCTCTGTGTATCTCTGTGTACTTAATAAATATATGTGTGTACACCCTATTGTCTGTTTTCGTTAGAGCCCTAGCCTACCCTTGCACACACACTGGAAACTCAGAAATAAGGCGCCCTGGGATAGAGTTCTCTGCATAGCTACCTCGCGCTAGTTGGTGAGTAACTCTGAACATCTTTGAGTTACAAATTGGCTCCCAACGTAGTGGCAAATCTCTGGGTCTACTCTGCGGTAGTCTCAGTCTGGTGTGTGTGCATAGGTGGTTATCTCTGGCGAAACCATCCTGTAATATCGTCCGAGACGCTCCAGGACGTTAATTGGTGGTGCTAGCAGCTAAGCACAAAACCTTACCTTTCGTCTTCTTCCAGCTCCCTACATCTTTGGCTGGAAAAGACACAAAATTCTAAATTTAAAAAATTTAAAATTAGCTGTGATTTTGGAAAGATTTTTTGATTTTATTTGGCATACCCACTTCTTTTTCTTATTGTGTTTTTTCTTTTATGTGTTTCTTTTTTTTCTTTTTTTATGGTGCACACATGTATTTATAATAATATTAGTGTAGATTAATATATAATATATATTATTCTACAGCTTCACCTTGTAAGGTAAACTTAGTGAATCTCTCAGTGTTAACTTAGTGAATTTCACTCTGTGTAATTATAAACTTTGTTGAAGGTGTGTAGATACCTTGAAATTTAATTATTAACCTGAACTGTGTTATCAGAAAATTTAGAAACTTTTCTCTCTTAGTATACCCTTAATCTTTGTTAAATTCTAAAAGTCAATTTGAAACATAATTACCTAACTTAGTACACTTTGTTGTAACTCAATTTACATTTTTACTTTGTAATTGATCCCTATCTGTGCCATTTTATCTTTATAATTATTGTAAGTAAATTTTTACATAATGGCACAGATGAAAAAATATATTAATTATTTAAGAAAGGATGAACTCGCTAACGAGCTGTCCCACATGGGAATTTCAGTGGAACCGGAAACGACAGTGTCTGGCCTTCGGGGTGAGCTGAGAGCGGCACACCGACTCGTCCGTCGGGGTAGCATCAAAGCGAGTGCTCCGGTACCCGCTGATGCATCGGCTGAGCTCTCGATCTGCCTTCCAAAGGTGTCCGAGCTGGAGGAGGCTATTCAGTCAGGTGACATCTTCATTAATAAGGGTAGTCGTCTTAGGGTGTCTATCAGAGCCAACTACTTATTGAGTAGGTTAGCTCGTTGTGGTCTGGATTGCCCCGACCTGGTGGATATTCGTGGTAGGCTAGTGAAGATCATCGCTAGGGCTGAACCCAGTAGTGATTCTGAATCCGAAGGTTCGGATGATGATGGTGATGATCCTTCGGGTCGTGACCAGGTGGAATATACTTCACCAGTAGTGAGAGAGGACCGCTCGGTGCGAGCTAGTTCAAGTAGGAATAGTTCTACATGTAACATAGTGTATAAAGAACGTCCCCTTAACTTATGTTCATTTAATTTAAAATATGATGGTTCTACTTGTGTACGTGTGTTTTTAGAGAGATTAGAGGAACTTAGATGTGCTCGGGAGGTTACTAAGCCTAGACTCCTTATGGCTTTCTCCGACCTGTTGGATGGACCGGCTTTGTCTTGGTTCCGTACAAACAAAGCTAACTTCATCTCATATATATGAGGATCTTATTAGTGAGCTTAGAGATACCTTCGATATTCCTGATTATGATCGCCTCAGGAACGAGATAAGACAGCGTACACAAGCCCGCTCTGAGTCCTTGGTTAACTATATATGTACAATGCAAGCCATGTTCTCAAGGTATCATGTAAGATGCCCAGTGAGGAACAGCTGGACATTCTCATGCACAACATTAGACCTGACTACATGAAGGAACTGGCCTTGCATGATGTCAACTCTGTAGATGACTTGAGACGTTTGGGTAAGCGCTTGGAGCTTGCGCGTACTAGGGCAGACGCTTTCCATGAGCCTGCTCTTGACAAGTTTGAGATTTCATCTGACTTACACCAGCTTAAGAACAAAGGTGTCCAAAAGCCCGCTAAGCAGGTGTCTGCAGTGGAGACGCCGGTTACCCCCCACGATCGCAAATGCTTTCGTTGCGGCGGGGGCGGTCACACTGCATACAGCTGCACACAGTCAAGGGAGCTGGTGTGTTTCCGGTGTGGTCTCAAGGGAGTCAAGACCCCAGACTGCTCACACTGTACTAGCAAGTCAAAAAACGCGTAGGCCAGGGCCTTATTAGGAACTCTGTGCATTACTCTGTATCTGAGTCTATTTCTGATAAGGTCCTGTTTCCTAAACGGGATAGTGACATTAGACCGTATCTAGTTGTTAAGGTTTTAAATTTAAATGTCTTAGGCCTTCTAGATTCCGGTGCCTCCTGCTCTATACTAGGTAAGGGAGCGCACCGCATCTTCTTGGAACTGGGTTTTGATCTTGTGAGTATCAATCCTACTTTTCGTATTACAACTGCAGACAGCACTCACTTGCAATGTCTGGGTTGTATCTCTTTGCCAATTGAGTACAATTCGGTTATCCGAGTTGTCAAGTTCTATGTTGTCCCAGGTATAACCACCTCCATGATATTTGGAGTGGATTTCTGGCAACAATTTAAGTTAACCGCTCTCTCCCCTTAAACAGAAGGCCCTGGAAGCCGAGTTGGACCGAATGCTGGAGATGGGAGTAGTGTCCCCGTCTCAGTCCGCCTGGAACTCTCCAGTGGTCATGGTGGAGAAGGTGACCTCAGATTGTGCTTGGACTCTCGCAAGCTGAACTCTGTGTCAAAGAGTGACGCCTACCCCTTACCCTATATCAATCAAATCTTGGATCACCTTAATAACGCTAAGTATTTAACTTCTGTAGATTTGAGTGCGGCTTACTGGCAGATTCCATTTGACTCACCCCAGTCTGCTTTTACGGTTCCCCGGAGAGGATTGTTCCATTACAATTCCATGTGCTTCGGTCTTGTCGGGGCCAGTGCCACGATGCAACGCCTCATGGACCGTCTGTTTGGTCCCGAGTTCGACAACAAGGTATTTGCGTTTCAGGATGACATAGTCTGTGTGTCCAGCACCTTTGAGGAGCATGTAGAGCTCTTACATAGAGTCTATCAGCAACTCAAGGATGCTGGCCTAACAATTAACATGAAAAAATCCCACTTTTGTCGGAGTGAACTCAAATACCTGGGGTATTATGTGGACAAACATGGCTTACGGACAGACCCGGGTAAAGTTGAGGTTATCCTCAACTATCCCACCCCTTCTAACCCTAAGGAGGTTAAGAGATTTCTGGGAATGGCCGGCTGGTATCGTCGCTTTGTTAACAACTTCTCTGGGATTAGTAAACCTCTGTGCAAACTGACTTCTACGAACCTTAAGTTCGAATGGACCCCTGAGGCTGAACAGTCCTTTAACCTGCTAAAGTCAGCCTTGGTTTCTGCCCCTATATTAAAAATGCCTAACTTTGAGATGCCCTTCCGCATTCTTAGTGACGCGTCAGCTTACTCAGTTGCTGCTGTACTGACACAAACTCACGATGGTGTTGAGCACCCTATCGCCTACTGTAGCCGTTCTCTCAACAAGAACGAGGTGAACTACGGCACAACTGAGCGAGAACTTCTGGCCGTGATTTTAGCTTTGGAACAATTTCGACAGTACGTCGAAGGCCAAAAATGTACGGTCGTCACGGATCATTCATCTCTTCTGTGGTTCCATAAACTGAAAAATCCCACGGGTCGTCTAGCACGTTGGAGTATGAGGCTCAGTCAATTCGACTTTGACATAGAGCATCGAAAAGGTAAAGACCACGTTGTACCTGATGCTCTGTCTCGTATCAAAATTGATTCCCTCGATGCAGTACCCACTAAAGACCCGTGGTATGACCACACCATGAACAGTGTTCGGAAGAACCCTAGGAAGTCACCAAATTATGACATTCGTGACAACCTTCTACATATATAGGTTAACAAAAAATAAATATTCTTTGACTTCAGACTTTGACTGGAAGCTGGTGGTACCTCAGGAGGATCGCTTGCCCCTGCTCTCTAAGTACCACGATGACACACTTAGTGCCCATGGTGGCGTTTGGAAGACGCATAAAAGGTTAGCCCTAAATTATTACTGGCCCAAGATGTACGAGGACGTCAAAGAATATGTTGGGAATTGCGAAACATGCAAGCAGTACAAACCCGTAAATACGTCTCGTCCCGGCCTAATGGGTAGCCCGAAGCGGGTTTCGAAGCCATTCGAAGCTATCTCTGTCGATCTGCTTGGTCCCTTTCCCACTTCGAGCAATAGAAACGTACACCTGATCGTGGTCTCCGACTACTTTAGCAAATACGTCATGTTGTGCCCTGTTTTTTTTTTTTTTTTTTTTAACGTGAGGGAAAATCCTCGTAGGATGCTATGCCGGACTCTTACCGACTAAAAAACCTCACGTAACGCCCAACAGCCTATGGTTGAGAGCCCCGGGTAAGCCCTCAGGAAGGATGTCCCGTGACTCCCAACAGACCTACGGCCGCCAATGCGGCCTCGCCCAGGGGGTGGTTCGGGTGCAATCCCGCGTCTATGGGGGGTTTCGGGTGTGACCCAGCTTCTAAGGGGGG
The DNA here is from genome assembly GCA_933228765.1 of Miltochrista miniata. Classification (NCBI taxonomy): domain Eukaryota; kingdom Metazoa; phylum Arthropoda; class Insecta; order Lepidoptera; family Erebidae; genus Miltochrista; species Miltochrista miniata. Next base: position 26,930,543 of record OW121758.1, read on the forward strand.
GCGTGCGTGAGTGCTCACGTCACGCTGCCGTCATGGGCCTGCTTCTGTAAGGACGGTGAGCGGCCCTCTCACCGTCCTCAGACCCCCGGTCATGGAGGCCTATAGTCCTCGGCGAAGACACGTCGGCGGCGCCCGGGGCGCCGACTGCGGAACTCGGGTGGGAGAGTTCTCTCCCGCACCCGGCCCGCCGACATGTTGTGCCCTGTTCGGGTTGCCACATGGATAATGGCCCTCAGTTTGTGAGTAAGCCATTTAAGGATCTGTTGGCTAAATACAATGTACCTAATATATATTATAACCCTAGGTATCATGCCCAAACTAATCAGGCGGAACGAGCTATTCGTAATGTGGTTCAAGCAATCTCATGCTATGTGAAGTCACAACACAAGTCTTGGGATCAGTTCTTGGTTGAGATACAGTGTGCTTTAAACACTGCAGTTAACGAAGCAACTCGTTTCTCCCCTTACTTTTTGGTACATGGTAGGGAATTTATTGGGGATGGAGTGTTATACAGGCAGACTGATATCGCGTGCCATCCTACTTCAGTCTCTGTAGACGATCCATCAGCCTTCGGTGTCAAGCTGAGAGAAATACAACGCATTTACGACCAGGTGAGGAAACATTTGAACGTTGCCCACCAGCGTAATGAAAAGTATTACAACCTCAGAAAAGGGCATGTAGAGCTGAAAGTGGGACAGATAGTTTACAAACGCACGTTCTACCTGTCCAACAAGGCCAAGAATTTTACTTCTAAGCTAGCCCCTAAGTTCCTTAAATGTGTGGTGACTGCTAAACGATCCCCTTTAGTATATAGGCTGTCAGATCTGGACGGTAAGGATCTTGGGGAGTACCATATCAAGGACATCCTGAAGTATCAGGAGGAGCAGTCTCCAATACCTAACGTAACTACATAGCACTGTTTCTCTAGTTTATTAAACCAGTGCGATGTGATCATTATGTAAGACTATTTTAATCTTTTGTTTGTATTTCTATGTGTGTACGTGACTTTAAATTGTCACGTTGTAGTTTCTTCTATGCACCGCACCGAGCGTTTTTCTCTCATTCGCTCTACAATATCCTGAGAGCTTGTGTAGTGTTAGGGTATCAGCAGCGAGTAAAGGGAGCATTCGTCTTCTATGAAGGGCATTAGACTCTAGGTACTTAGCCTGTCCGGTACACGAGTCAGTGTCTAGGTAGGTGTATAGGAGGATCTTTCTTTGTTATTGTAATGGTAGCAGTCAGCTTGGGGTTGAAGTACCTAGCTGGTTGTCTTTGTTTATTAGTTAGTACGTTTCTGTTTTCTTTATTGTGTATTTCCAGCGTGACATATCCGCAGGAAATACTATTAAAGGGGGGTGGTTGTAACATTTATTTTCTATGAGTACCAATGTCTGGTCTCTGGCTGGACAATACTAATTGACCGTGTCAGTGCGCCATGATCGATTCATTGTTTTTTTGCTGTGGCAACAGCTGTCTCAAGGAAACGGACGTTAGTCTATGGGTTTTTTGTGATGGACGGAGGAATTGCGTAGTAAACTGGTTAAAGGTTTTTTCCAGAGTATTCGATAGTGAGGGTATAAATAGCCCTGCTATGAAGTTCAACGTCTCTTCTAACATCTAGCCAATACGATTCACGTCTTAGTTAACGTTGAGCTCTGATGATTTAGCGCACCTCATGTGTTGCGAGGTTATAGTTTGACTCAGGCACTGTACAAACCTGAGGACTTGTTGAGGAATATAGCCTAGGTTCTACTTTCCTCAGAAAGAATAAGTTTCTGTTTCAACCTACACCCGGGATACCGGGTTTTTTACTACGGGGAAAAGCGGCCCGTCCACGGTTGGCAGAGCCACACCCAAAGACACGTGGACTGCACGAGCAAGGGGCTTTGAGAGGAACCAACCGCCTCCACGTGGCATTCTCGTGCTGTATCGCTCTCAGCTTGACTCAAGGCCAGTAATTGTCACCCAATTATAAGTGTAGTTAGCTGCTTACCCGTTTTACCTGCTCACGCGGCAGTGGTCTATTGAGTAGTATTAGTATCTAAGCCCTGACTATATCTCTGTGTACCTGTGATATTTGATACTATCAGTGAATAAGCTCTCTGTGTGTCTCTGTGTATCTCTGTGTACTTAATAAATATATGTGTGTACACCCTATTGTCTGTTTTCGTTAGAGCCCTAGCCTACCCTTGCACACACACTGGAAACTCAGAAATAAGGCGCCCTGGGATAGAGTTCTCTGCATAGCTACCTCGCGCTAGTTGGTGAGTAACTCTGAACATCTTTGAGTTACATAATGACATTGTAATCACTATTATTTGACATCTTACAAATTCTATTTTGACATTATTTTAATTTTCATTACCATGAACCATTCTGTAACGCCTTTATACACTTGTTTTCTGCAGGTATGAGTTCTGTTATAATCTTTGTTGACTTATGTTATAATCTTTTGCATACCATAGAGAGGCGATAAAACAGTGCACTTTACCATAAATGTACCAACAATGTATTACCTGTTTTATGCAAAATAAATACTGATTACTGATTACTGCGCATATTCGGACGTGGACTACCTTTATACGTCGCCGGCAGAATAGTTAAGCCTTAGAATATACACTTAGATTAAAGGTACCGACACTGTTTAGGTACTGAATAATCTAAGAGTTGAGCGATCAAAAAAAAGCGCAAAAAAAGAGCGCTCAAACGGGATAAAAAGTATCCTATGTCCGTCTCCTAACCTAGAAAAGAAAGAAAGGTAGCTTTGGACCTAAGCTACCTCCCAACCAATTTTCAACCAAATTAGTACATACAGCCGTTCTTGAGTCAGATATAAGTAGTGTTACTAATAGGTACGACTTTCTTTTATACTAGCGGACGTCACGCGGTTCCACCCTCATAGTTCCCGTTCCCGTGGGAAAACGGGAATAAAATGTAGCCTATATTCACTATTTAGTCTATATCAGTCTAGTAGTTTTTGAGTTTATTCGTTACATTCAAAAATACAAATCTTTCCTCTTTATAATATTAGTATAGATATCTACTCGTAATACACTCATTTGCAAAAAAAACGGGCACCTAAGCAATGAACCATTTCAAATGTTAATATTGCTTTGTTTGATAATTATAGGTAGTTTTAATCCTTACAATTTGGTAAATTAATAAGAAAATAATCGTTTTCATCAGTATTTCATAAAATTTTGTTACAATTTATGGGAAATAATGCTAAACCTCGCTAGTAGTGTATGTTCGCTAGTAGTGCATATGCTCATGAAGTAAAAATAAAAAAGTTTTTTTGTTTGTTTTTCTTTAATAAAGTAAAAGCAGATAAATGACTGTCATACTTACTGAATTTCGAAGTTCAAAATCGCGATGAACTGTAGCCCTAAAGTACCGAAACGCGACTCACGTTAGTGCGAAAGTACGCCACATCGATACCCATAATTTCGAATGTTTTCCACCGCGAAGCACGTCAGTGCGAAAGTCTAGTAAATGCGAAGGCATGCCACATAGACACACTTCCTATTTTCTGCTAACTCGAAGGCTACAAATATGAATTTCAGATTAATTTTTACTTCATTAAGTGCGTATCTTAGAGTGATTTCTAAAGAAATTAGGTATATACACTTATATAAGACAAAAGCTCTCTATTGTACCCCAATTACATTTTGTTCCGATGAATTATAAATAACCTAATCCAATTCGTAACTTTTAGTTGTTTTTAACAAACTTATCTTTTTTTGATGTTGTAAATATCTTTTTGTTGGTTAATCATTAAATTTTATTTACCCTTATTTATTTTAGTGTTCCACTTTTGACACTTATAGAAAAATTGACTTTGTTCTGTTATTTATTCAAGTTCCAGTAAATCTATAACTTTACACACTCACACAAAACATCGATTCGTCAATCATAGATTTACAGTAAACATTTCTGTGTAAAGCAAGAAGTAGCATGCCTTCGCATTACCTGGGGATCGTGCGAAGCATGGCTTTATACGGAGCTCCTGTATGGACGGAAACCCTGACGGCCAGCAATGTGGCTAGATTGCTGAGCCCGCAGAGAGCGATGGCCGTCAGGGTGATAAGGGGATACCGCACGATCTCCGGTGATGCGGCATGTCTCCTAGCCGGGACCCCTCCATGGGACCTGGAAGCGAGACCCCTTGCGTCACTGTTCAGATGGCGCAAGGAGGCGCTGGAGCGGGGCCAAAGGCCCGCTTATCGAGAAATCGAGGCCCAGCGGTCCCTACTCCAACAGGAAACCGTGGAGACATGGAAGGTGTGACTTGAGCAACCAAAGGGGGGATTCGCCACAATCGCGGTCGTCAGACCGGTCATGGACGAGTGGCTGAAGAGGAGACACGGTGCTCTCTCCTACCGGTTGACACAGATGCTTGCCGGGCACGGTAGCTTCGGTAGGTATCTGTGGCGAAAACACCGGGAAACCACGGCCGAGTGTCAGCACTGCGAGGACCGCAGCGATGACACCGTGCTCCACACGCTGGTGGAGTGCACGACGTGGGCGCAACAGTGCCAGGTCCGCGAGCAGGTCATGCTCGTGAAGGAGGCGGCGGGACGGGTACGGGAGAGAACTCTCCCACCCGAGTTCCGCAGACGTGTCTTCGCCGAGGACTATCGGCCACCATGACCAGGGGCCTGAGGACGGTGAGAGGGCGGCTCACCGTCCTTACAGAAGCAGGCCCATGACGGCAACGTGACGTGAGCAATTCACGCACGCCACCCCTTAGAAGCGTGATCACACCCGACTGACGTGAGGTTTTTTTTAGTCGGTAGGAGTCCGGCATAACATCCATGAGGATTTTCCCTCACGTTAAAAAAAAAAGGCATGCCTTCGCATTTACTAGACTTTCGCACTGACGTGCATCGCGCTGGAATACATTCGACAATGTGTGAATCGATGTAGAATACTTTCGCACTAACGTGCTTCGCGGTGGAAAACATTCGAAATTATGGGTATCGATGTGGCGTACTTTCGCACTAACGTTAGTCGCGTTTCGGTACTTTAGGGCTACAGTTCATCGCGATTTTGAACTTCGAAATTCAGTATGACAGTCCAGATAAATGTTTAGTATCGAGTGTGACCCCCTCTAGCTAAAATCACAGCTTGAATTCGTCTGGGCATGCTAGTGAGTATATCCCGGATACTTGCTTGCGGAATACGTTCCTACTCCGCAGTAATCACATTCTTCAGCTCTCTGATGGTCTGCAGAGCCGGGTGTACTGATCTCACACGCCGTTTTAGAACGTCCCAGATATGTTCTATGGGATTGAGGTCGGGACTTCGAGCTGGCCAGTCCAAACGACGAATGCCGACCTCTTGCACATACGCATTAACATCGCGGGATCAGTGGGCGCGAGCATTGTCGTCCATAAAAATCGAGTCTTGACCTAGAGCGGCCAATGCGGGTTGTGCATGAGGAATTAGAACTTCCTTTATGTATCGATGCCCAGTCAGTAAGCCGTTTTCAATGAAGACTAGCTCTGTACGTTCCATTGAATTTATTCCTGCCCAAAACATAACAGAGCCCCCACCATAAGGTGTGATTTCTTCGAAACATGCATCTGCAAAGCGCTCTCCTTGTCTTCTTAGCACTCGCCGACGTCGATCTTCACCGAACAGAGATATCCTGGCTTCATCAGAGAACAAAACCCTATTCCAATCTTCTTGAGTCCATGATCCACAATTTTGTAGCGAACCTAAGCCTGTGAACTCTGTGCTCACGGAGTAATTTGGGGCCGCGGGACGGGCGGTGACTGCGTATATTGGCAGCGAGAAGCCTCCTCCTGACCGTCCATAGACTAATATGCACATTTCTTACTTCTTGGAGGTTGTTCTTAAGATCCACATACGAAGACTTGCGATTTCTCAATGCGCGACTCACAAGAAAACGATCATCCCGTGGTTGGGTTAATGGTTTTCTTCCAGAACCAGGCCTTCTCTCGACGGAACCAGTCTTCTGATATCGCTGCCAGGTCCTTTGGACCGTCGAGCGACTAACATTTAGCCTCCTAGCCACGAAACATTGGCTGCAACCCTCTTCAAGCAGCGCGATGATTTTGGTAGCTTTTACCACTTTATCTACCATTTTTGATACAGCCAAACAGCAATAAATAAAGCTATGACAGTCAAGGATATGAAATTAAACGATAAAAATTGAATAAAAGTTGTGAAAGTCGATGTTAACTTCTGGAACTTCGCGCCAAAAATGTAGGATAAAAAGGGGTTTTCTGTAAAAATGAGCATCAAATGAAAATTTGAATTTAGAACGTACTTTTTTAAATACCACGGCATTTAAAAAAGTATAATTAATAATTATACTTTTTTAAATGCCGTTAAATAATAATTTTACAAACGATTGAAACCTTTTTGGTTTTGTATCTTTTTAAAGATGAATGAAAATCAAAACCGCCCGTTTTTTTTGCAAATGAGTGTATATAAAATTCTCGTGTCACAGTTTTCGTTGCCATACTCCTCCGAAACGGCTTGACCGATTCTCATGAAATTTTGTGAGCATATTGAGTAGGTCTGAGAATCGGCCAACATCTATTTTTCATACCCCTGTGACCGGGAAAAACATAGCACGCGGGCGGAGCCGCGGGCGTCAGCTAGTAATATATAGATTAAGATTATAAAGAGGAAAGATTTGACTGTTTGCATCGAATAGGCTACAAAAGTTCGGAACAGATTTTTAATAAATCTTTCACTGTTAGTGAAGCCACACTATCCCCGGTGAACATCTTACTTCTTACTAAATCATAAATGCGAATGTTTGTGAGTGTGGATGTTTGTTACTCTTTCACGCTCAAACGGCAGAACGGATCAGGCTGAAATTTGGTACAGAGATACATTATAGTCTGGAATAACACATAGGCTACTTTTTATCCCGGGAGTACGTTCCCATGGGAAGCGGGAAGTAAAATTTCACGCTGACGTAGACGCGAGCGCCATCTATCCCATACCTATGTACTTTAAACGTGTCATAAAAGTCACAACAATACCATAAATGCACATTAAACAACATAAACAACATAAACATTAAATAACATACCATAAATTTGTAAAAATAGTTTTTATGTAGGCAAAAAGAAACCTTTTGTTTTAGCTTTGAACTAGCTGAGCCTCGCAACTTTGTTTACGTCACATGAGGTCTATGAAATTAGCGGTACCTATTTATTAATCATACTCATCAAGTAGCATGTGAATCTGCCCTGTTTGCTTAATCAAAATAGAGCTTAATGATTAAAGCTGTTCCTCAGTATAGAATTTTCCTCAGTATATACAATTTACATACAAACACCAGCGTGTTAGAATTTTATTACATGTATCAATGTAGTAGACGTAACGTGTATAAAATGACATCAATCAAATGTCATCAATATTCTGAAAAAGAAATTAAACATAGAGTTCACAAACTCTTTTGAAAATACATACTGTACCTACCTTAGAGAATCTTTATGAAGATAACAGGATAGTTAACAACCATCCATAGAAAATAGATGGTATAATGCTAAATACCGCAAATAACAAGCGGCGTGGCATAAAATGGGGACTATCCTGATATCCTGGAGGATTTAAATGACGCCGATGACCTGTGCCTCAGTAGGCACAGGTCGCGCAGATGAGGCAGCGAATGGCTGGACTGGAAATAAAATCGACAGACGCAAGAGATGTAGTGGAGGCACTAATTCACGTACCTGTCGTGTCAGAAACTGATGGGATAGAAGAGTACCCTACATCATTTCGAGACTCGCCAAGGCTAGAAAAACCTTCACACAGCTGCTGTAGGCAGTCGTGAAAATGGACTCGAAGAGTGAAACTCAAAACAAAGTAAACGTTAAAACTGTACTGCTAGCTGCTATACGGATGCGAGACATGGAAGGTCACTAAAGACATTTCGCACCAGCTACCAGCTACAAGTCTTCGTCAACCGCTGCCTCCAACGGATCCTCGGTATATACGGGCCCGAGAAAATCACCAACGTAAGCCTATTGGAACGCTGCAGTGACCCCTATCCACCAACAGATCAAACCTCGGAAGTGTAGCTGAATTGGACACACGCTGCAAAGGGACCATGATCACATCATACCAGGGCAAGCCTTACTGAAACTAGATACTGGTAGGGTTTCAAAAACTCTTTAACTGTTCGATAGTGAGTATAGGTACATTTATTGAGAATGGCTTAAGGCTACGTAACATAATGCTAAGATTAATGGAGCGGTGCAGCAATGAGAAATGTTTCTAAAACGGAAAACATTTAGGTAATCGTTAGAGTATCCGTTGCGCCTCTGCGTAAATGGTTGAAGTTACATAAAAATAATTTATTACAAAATTGTTCCTTTTAAAAAGTTCTAAAACACAATACCTATTTATTTATTTATCTTTTAAGGTTCGCTCACAGTTATATTTTTTTAAAGTGAGGAAATTCCTACATGTATGCTATGCCGGACTCTTAAAGACTAAAAACCAAACGTATCCTGCTTAACAGCCTACGGTTGGGAGCCCCGGGTAAGCCCTCGGTAGTCAACCCAGAACTTCCAACAGACCTACGGCTACCACTATGGCGTCACTTAAGTGAGTTTGGGTAGCGAGATAGCTCGCGTTTTTGGGAGGTTTTCGATCACAGTAACGTTAATTATTTCTAAAATAATGAATTGTAGCGATGCGACGGGAGTAAGCGCAACGGGGGTAAATGACGGGAAACATGATATCAAAATTATAGCGCTCTTTCTCTTTGTCTCTCTCTCTCTCTCTCTCTCTCTCTCTCTCTCTTATGAGAAGCAAACGAAGTTGCGCGGGTCAGCTAGTAGGCTATATTTAATTCCCGTATTTCCACGGGAACGGGAGCTACGTGGGTCAAACCGCGTGACGTCCGCTAGGTATTTTAAAATAATCTTGTGGGTACAATATCATTGTGTGTCTGTAAAAATATCCAATAAAACAATGAAACTAGATAAATCTAATAAGAGAGCTTTAGCTTAAAATCTAAGTACCTCTGCTGCTGGTTAATATTAAAATCCTGTCGTCGGTCTATTAAGCCTTTATAAATCATCAAGAACTAGATAGGTTAAGTACCAATAAATTCGTATCAGTATCACAAGATATCTCATAATTTACATTATTCAACTACGTGAGTAGAATGCGTAATATATCTTGAATTTCGTTACAATATATTCGCTTGTGGCCCCGCGGACTCACTCTCTAGTTTGTGACTCAGTGGTCTCTGGTAAACGATCACTGTAGTTATCAACAATTACTATGGCGGGTCATGGATGGGTGAAAAATTTGTGACATTTATTTGCGAGCGTTTCCGTGCTTCGAAAGGTACGCTAAGCAATTGGTCCCGGTTGCCAGTAAAATGGCAGTCGCTAAGCCAACTTGAAGTGTGTGCCTATGTGGGCTCGGCTTTAAATTTTCAACAGCGGGCAGTCACAACCTGCAACTGTCCATATCAACACGGCAATACGAATCACCACCACGTGGGGCGTATTATTTAACCTTGCCTTCTACATGAATTCTCCGTGTGAACTTCAGTTCAATTTTAACCTATAATTGTAAACTTACAATTAGTTTCTTTTCTTGTGTAAAAAGTGTATAGTAAATATAAGTTGTATAAATGTATAGGTATGCAAAAAAAAATTACATGCATATTTATATTATTATAATGGTATCTCGGACCTGGTCTGAAAGTAAAATCTGAAGGTCACAGTACCAACTCCTCAACAAACAAGATAAACCCATTGTATTTGAACTCTTAAGATAGTTTTTGATACTTATATGGCAAAAAAAATCATCAATCAAAGATAGGTCTTGATGCGTACATGGAAAAAGAATCATGAGGAATTGTGAACAAAGTCTGGCGATGTGAGCCAAGTCCTGGTGAAGATCAATAAGAAATACTAGCTCCTCAACAAAACTAGAGAAACCTAGAGTGTTTGGACTTTTTAGAGAGGTCTCGATGCGTAGGTACATTACATGGCAAAAATATCATGAGGTACAGTGAACAGTGATCAGGTCCAGGGGAAAGTCGTCAAAAGAAATCCTTAATATTCCATTTGGGGTCTCTTGATGATGTTGAATTTAATTTATGTAAGTACCTACTGCTGTAGTCCGGCAAGATTGGCGTCGCGTTAGCAATTTAAGTTAAGTATAGATAAAGTGTGTTGTGGCGTGATTTTGGAGAGGCCTACGTCCAGCAGTGGACTGATATAGGCTGATTTGATTGATTGATAGATAACAAAAAAATCAAACTTAAAATTTTAAAATAAAATAAATGGAAAAATAATATTTTTAACAATCAAATTTTTCATCACAAGCTATTCGCATGATATAAAACGGTCACCTTAGCCTATAGCCTATATATTGTACATTCCTCACAACGTAAATTCGTCATATTTTGAAAAATCTATACATGGAAAGTAAATTCGTCAGTATAAAAAAAGGTACATGAGGGTTATTGTAAAATTGTCACAAATTCTTATTTCACGTTTTTTTTAAGTAGCAATAGCAACCGAATGTGTTGATTTTTAGATTTTTAGCTATACCTAGCTCGACGGAGGGGCTCCTACTTCTGGGTGGTTTATAAAAAAAACCACGAAGACTAAGGCGTGAGCTCCGCTCTGTCTTCTAACCTAACCCATCCAAGTCGGATTGCTCTGAGTTATATTAAATGTTACTTAGAGATTATGAGTATTATAGTGAAATCCCTATGCGGGGTAGTCAGAAATCGTGTCGAGACCAACTGATAAAGTTGGTTGAATTAGCTAAATGTTTGCTATCGGTGAGGATAAAAGCTATGTGACGAATTTACAATAAACAAAATGGATTTTTTTTTTAATAAATGAGAATTGTGACACATTACACATTCTTTTTTTCGTGACGAATTTACTTTGTGACGAATGTACAACAACCGTATAGACGTTTTCAAAATCAGAGGCGCGCAAAATTTATATTAGTAACTACCTAGGTAGGTACCTACTGCCTGTTCGCTCTAAGTTTGCCGCTCGCCTCCCATACTACGCCTCTACACCAGCCTCTACGCCAGCGGCAAACTTAGAGCGAACGGGTAATAGGTACTAAAGTTTTAGAAGTAGGTACCTAATTTACCTACCGGATATTTGCATAATGTATGTTGTTGACTGTTGTTGCAATACTCGGCGCTGCAGTAATCGCTAGATCTACATCTTGTAATGAGCACGACACAGAAACCAAGAAATACTGTTTTCTTTGACATCAACATGGATATTTTAAATAAATTGTAGTTTGCTAAACAAAATAAACGAACTATATATGCACTCTAGGTGGTCTTGATTTTATTGTATTTTGGCTAAGTTTACCTATGTAATTTTCACTCAGCAAGTTAGTTGCTATTGCTATATCCTACTAATATTATAAATGTGAAAGTTTGTGAAGATGTTTGGATGTTTGTTACTCAATCACGCTCTAACGGCTGAACGGATTGGGCTGAAATTTAGCACAGACATAGCTTATAGTCTGGAATAACACATAGGCTACTTTTCTTCCCGGGAATATGTTCCCACGGGAAGCGGGAACGGGTACCGAATTTCACGCGAGCGAAGCCGCGCGCATCAGTTAGTTTAAAAATAAGTTACAATACATAATAACTATCACAAATAGGTAGGTATACACATAGATTTAGAATGTACAGTCACCTCCAATATTGCATGGGTCCCTTAAGATCTATAATCCCATGCACATTTAAGTCCAAATTCACTAAAACTCCACCAGATGGCACAACTTTACTCGAATATTATATTGCATAGACACCTTAGAATCACAAAAAATGTACTAGATGGCATATTTACTTTACTCAAAAGATTAATGAGTTGCTATTTTGACAATAATCGCGTTCCAGTGTGAGGTATTAAAAAATCGGCAACGATAGATACTTGTCTTCCAATGTTATCCGAGAGATGGCGTCAATTCTCAGTGCAAAGCAATTTCGTTTCGGATTGACCATGCATTCTCAAATTCGTCTGTACAAGATAAACAGTGTCAGATAGAAAACGAAACCAAAAAAGGAATATCTGTAGCGAAAAATTCTAAATCTATGGGTATACAGCTTACAGACTTTGGTAAAAGAATCTGTGGGCATTGGAGGGTAACCTGTCTCTGTCCTCCAGTGCTTACAGATTAGAACCAAAGGATTTAATTTTAGTAACCTTAGATCTTTTGGTTAGCTCCATTTTAAAGAAAGGAAACATTCCTTTTTTAGGGTTCCGTACCCAAAGGGTAAAGAACGGGACCCTATTCATGAGACTTCGCTGTCCGTCTGTCTGTCTGTCTGTCTGTCCGTCAGGAGGCTGTATCTCATGAACGGTGATAGCTAGAGAGTTGAAATTTTCACAGATTATGTGTTTTTGTTGCCGCTATAACAACAAATACTGAAAACAAAAACATAATAATATTTAAGGGGGGCTTCCATACAACAAACGTGTTTTTTAGCGGTTTTGTCTTATATATTCGGTAATAAGGTATACTTCTCAATTTAAATACGTTAGTTAATTTGAACATTTCATCAAGATCATTCATTCCCTTTACACCATGCAAATTAAATGAATACTTTAGGAGGTATAGCACATTCAAATGTTGCTCAATGAAATTAATTTCGTGTCGCCATGATTGAACATTATACGGGTCACATACTAACTTATTTTTCGACTTTCATCGTAAATATTTTTTCTGTAAAAAGTGAACAACGCTTTCAGCAGATTACTTTAGGTAGGTGTAATATTTCAAAGATAGCTATTTCATAGGAAATAGTAAGCAAATAGTCCATATTTTAGATTTTTCTCCAGTATAAACAATTTACGTACAAACACACAATTTATGTTGTAGACGTAGATATCGTGTTTTTAATGTCATCATTCAGATGTCATCAATATTCTAAAAAAGAAATTAAACATAGAGTTCACAAACTCTTTTTGAAAAATATTTTCTGTACCTACCGTACCTAGAGGATCTATACAGGGATTGTTAACACTATAGAGCAACGCGAACTGTCTAAAGACGCGCGTTGTATAACACTATAGAGCAACGCGAACTGTCTAAAGACGCGCGTTGTATAACACTATAGAGCAACTCGAACTGTCTAAGGCGCGCGTAGCTCTGTGTTTATAGGTAATGAGGGCAAGCAGACGCTTGAAATACTCACAGAATATCGAGCAGTGTATTATCATAAAAAAAAAATAATTAAAACAAAATGGACCTTTACTGGGACATCCTTTCGAGAGCTTACCCGGGGCTCCCAACCGTGGGCTGTTGGCCGTTACGTGGGGTTTTTTAGTCGGTAGGAGTCCGGCATATCATCCATTAAGGATTTTCCATCTCGTTAAACAAAAAGAAAAAAGGGGGGCCCCATGCTACAAATAGGTACGACTTTTTGTTGTTTTTTGGTACGGAACCCTCCGTGTGGGAGTCCGACTCGCACTTGGCCGGTTATTATTTTTTAAAGGAATTAAAACCGCATGCTAGGAATTTCCTAGGTAATTGTGTCTCACCTGGTGGTAATCGAATCAACTAAAAATTTTATATAAATTAACCCTAATATTTTAACGTTAGTGCAAACGGAACGATGACGGATGGTGTGAAGTCCGGACCTGACGCTTCTGGACTAGTTTTTATGGGATTGCGTAAAAAACGGTCAAATGCGAGTCGGCCTCGCGCACTGATTACCGTACCTACAAAAAATCACGTTTGCTGCATTCAGAATGTAGAGGGTTAGTGTATTTGATGAGGTTTAACATAAAAGATAAAATGTACAGGACCTATAAATAAAAATACATTTATATTTCTATATCATAATACCTACATAAATACATAGGTAATAGATATCTGATACTGTCAAGTTATGTTAGGAAATTCTCTAATATTATTTTTATCAATCTTTTTTTTGTTTTTAGTCTTTGTTGTTATAGCGGCAACAGAAACACATAATCTGTTAAAAATTTCTCCATCCAGAACTCGTTTGCTCCATTGGATATCGGTTCTTCTATAGACGTGTACAGTTCGTACACTCTATTAAGGGGCGGTTATAGCGCACAAGTAGGCATTGGGCGCTCCCCTCGCCCCGGGCGCAAGACACACCGCGCGCCGGCAACGGCAGTGAACTCTCATGCCACAGTATACAGTATAGTAGAAAGAAACAGCCTGCTAACTTTGATTGACGTAGTAAATGCATCTAACTTTAATAATAGTCCATTGAAATGTTACAATTTAAGGACCGAATATTGCATTTCTTAGAGGACGCAATTTTATTTTTGGGACATGTGTGGGGGGTCAATAGAAGCTTAACCTCAAGTTTGTGGGGTCGCCACCCTTGTCCCCCGGCCGCAATCTTAAAAAGGGGTGAAAACATTTTGTTCCCAATATCTCGGAAACTATGAGTCTTTCAAAAAAATTGTGAAATCATAATTTGTAGCAAATTGTTTTGCCTACAAATATGTTAAACAAATTTTTGCCCTAAATTAAAAATTAGACAAGTTATAAACAAAAAATTGAAAATAAAAATATAAAAATTTTCTTTTTTGCTCTGTGGCCTTTTTTTTAAATTTCTCTTAAAAGATCATCTACAAGATTAGTCTGAGGTATTTTTTTTGTAAAATGTATAAAAAAAAGTTATAGAGCAAAAAAAAAATTTTTATAAATATTTTCCACAAATTTTGTAAAATTTTTTGTTAAGTTATATACACATTTGTAGGCAAAACAATATGCTACAAATTATGCCTCTACAATTTCTTTGGTAAGTGGTTTTCATTGTTTCCGAAATATTGCGAAGAAAGTGTTTTTTTTTCCCCTCTTTTCAAGATGGCGGCCGGGGGACAAGGGTAGCGACCCCACAAACTTGAGGTTAAGCTTCTATTGACCCCCCACACATGTCCCAAAAATAAAATTGCGTCCTCTAAGAAATGCAAAGCTCATGTAACATTTCAATGGACTATAAGTGTAGTGATTTATTACAGTTTCGTAAATAAATGAGTTAATTATATTATATTAAACTATTATTTTTAAGCTAAAGAGTTTGTTTGTTTGTTTAGTTGTTTGAACTCTAGAGTCTAAGAGATTGGTAGTTGAATTTCAAAAGTTCCTTAACAGAATGTCCATTTTTCAAAAATATCAAAATATATAACATCACGTTAAGGCGAATAAGAGCTGAGCAGCAACGAAACATTTTTCAAAAACTAGGATATGTCATTATTTCCGTATAAAATTACATATAAAGTTACAGTTGCGTATAAAATGTAAATTACATAATAGCTGGTCATAAAAAATTCTAAGGTTTTCTAAAGTTGATATGCTAAGTATGAATCACGTGATCATTTTGCAATTCAATATGGGCGCCGCGCCGTAATCACAAAATTTCATGATGGGTATCGTTTAAGAGGTTTCTTGGTATGCTGAGTGCGAATCACGTGATAATTTTGCAATTCAAAATGGCCGCCTAATCACAAAATTTCATGATGGGTATCGTTGAAAGGGTTTTTTTGGTATGCTGAGTATGAATCACGTACTAATTTTGCAATCCAATATGGCCGCCGCGACATAATCACACAATTTCATGATGGGTATAGTTTAAGGGAATTCTTGGTATGCTAAGTATGCATCACATGATAATTAAGCAATCCAATATGGCCGCCGCGGTGTGATCACAAAATTTCATGATGGGTATCGTTTAAAGGGTTTTTCGGTATGCTGAGTACGAATCACATGATAATTTTGCAATCCAAAATGGCCACCGCGCCGTAATCACATAATTTCGTGATGGATATCCTTTAATGGGTTTTTTCGAATGCTGAGTACGAATAACATGATAATTTTGGAATTCAATTTGGCCACCTAAGCTATTGACAGTGGTAATCTAAAAAAAAATGGCTTATTAAGTTTAGGCCTAGCAATGCGAAAATACTATGACAAATGGTTTTTATTCTAAAATTAGGGCCAATTACATTAAATTGGTACCTAGCATACGAAAGAATCCCTTAATCGAAACCCATCATGAAATTTTGTGATTACGGTGCGGCGGCCATATTGGATTGCAAAATTATCACGTGATTCGTACTCAGCATTCCAAAAACCCCTTAAACGATACCCATCATAGAATTTTGTGGTTACGTCACGGCGGCCATATTGGATTGCAAAATTAGTACGTGATTCGTACTCAGTATACCATAAAACCCCATAAACGATACCCATCATGAAATTTTGTGATTACGGCGTGGCGGGAACATTGGATTGCAAAATTATCACATGATTCGTACTCGGCATACCAAAAAACCCCTTAAACGATACCTATCATGAAATTTTGTGATTACGGAGCGGCGGCCATCTTGTATTGCAAAATTAGTACGTGATTCGTACTCAGCATACCAAAAAACCCCTTAAACGATACCCATCATGAAATTTTGTGATTACGGCGCGGCGGCCATATTGGATTGTAAAATTATCACGTGATTCGTACTCAGCATACGAAAAAACCCCTTAAACGATACCCATCATGAAATTTTGTGATTACGGCGTCGCGGCCATTTTGAATTGCAAAATTATCACGTGATTCGTACTCAGCATACCAAAAAAACCGTTAAACGATACCCATCATGAAATTTTGTGATTATGGCGCGGCGGCCATATTAGATTGCAAAATTATCACGTAATTCGTACTCAGCATACCAAAAAACCTCTTGTCGGTCTATGGCCTTCGCCTAACCGGACTATGGATCAGCTGACTACTCACCGAGCTACCTGCTATCCGTTCCAGCAGAGTAAACTGCCCTAATATAATGCCAGCGGTCTGATGCCCTAGACCGGCCAGATTCACCGCGGAATCCTTGAACCGTAGCTGGGGAGTTCTAACTATCTTGGACCGGAAGGTGACCGTTGCCAATGTTAATAGAAAGAGCGATGTGAAATGTACTGTATTTATTGATCAAAATGTGCGTTATTATATTTACAAATTTAGCTTACAAATATAGGGTATTCCAACGAGCTAACAAAATGTTTATTTACAATTGTTGCCACTTGGCGCTGTTGTCGCACTATAAATAGTACCACATATAAAATGAAAGGTTTTCTTGCGACGTGTGTCATTCTTAGGAATCCGTTGCCGCGAGTAGACGTATGTCACTACAGTACCCCCCTCTAAGAGAAACGTACGTTTGGCTTAACTTTTCTTCCCGTACGAGTCGTATAGGGGTCTTGCTGTTTGTTATTTTCACTTGAAGTCTTGTTAGAATTCGAATTGGCAGAATTCTCGCAGTTGGATGTACTCGGTGACGTAGGTTCGTGACGTATATTTGTTTCTTGTTCCTTGTGATGAAATTGGGAGTCGTCTGTTTCTGATGTAGCGGCTTCGTTGTATAAGAACGCCGGTTTTAGGCGGTCAATTGCTACGCATGTCTGACGAGTAGGTAGCTGAATAGTGAACAATTTGCAGTCTTGACTTCGTTTGATAACTTTGTAGGGTCCGTCATATGGTGGAGTCAAAGGTCGTCGCACAGTGTCGTTTCTCAGGAATACATGCGTGCAAGTTTCGAGTTCTTTGTATACGTAAGCCATACGTAGCTGAATAGTGAACAATTTGCAGTCTTGACTTCGTTTGATAACTTTGTAGGGTCCGTCATATGGTGGAGTCAAAGGTCGTCGCACAGTGTCGTTTCTCAGGAATACATGCGTGCAAGTTTCGAGTTCTTTGTATACGTAAGTATGTTTCGATGAATGCGTTTTTTGCTTCGGTGCTAGTGACGTCATTGTTTCGGTCAATTGGCGTACGAATTCTGCGTCTTCAATGTTTGGCTGTGTAGGCACAAAGAAATCTGACGGAATTCGAATTGTAGATCCATATGTCATTAGTGCGGGGCTTACAGATGTGTCTTGACAAAGTGCAGTGCGTAGTCCTAGTAGTACTGTTGGTAGCTCTTCACTCCAGTTGGTACCTGCGGATCTGGCCATCAACGATGCTTTCAAACATCTGTGTCTTCTTTCTAAGAAACCGTTTGCTTGAGGATGATATGGAGTCGTGCGTATTCGATTGATACCGAGTCGCTGCATTAGATTGCGAAACAGGGATGACTCGAATTGTCTGCCTTGGTCGGTTGTAATTCGTAGGCGACAACCAAATCTTGAAATCCAGCCGTCGTATACTGTCTTTGTTATTGTTTCAGCGGTGATGTCACGTGTAGGTATGGCTTCAATCCACTTCGTACATCGATCTATCATAGTGACTATGTATCGATATTCATTTGATGGGCAGAGTGGTCCTACGATGTCGAGATGTACGTGTTCGAAACGCGCTGATTCTTGAACCTTGCCGAGGGGACTGAAAACGTGCTTTTGAATTTTCGCGCGCTGACAACCGATGCATGATTTGGCCCACGTGGTTACGTCTTTATTCATGGAAGGCCAGAAGAACTTGGATGTGATGAGTTTTCTTGTAGTGCGAACACCTGGATGACTTAGTTCGTGTTGCGTTTTGAATGCTGTAGCACGATAAGCCATTGGTAGGTACGGTCGAATATTTGTTGTTGATACTTCGCACCATATGGGTAATGTTTGATGAAATCCCGGTAGATTTACGCGGGCAAACTTTAAGTTAGATTGCCGCTTACAAGCTTCTAATTCTGAGTCTTTCTCTTGATCAGTAGCTAACTTTTTGTAGTCCATCGTATTGTTCAGTATTTCGATCTCCGTAATTCTAGATAGGGCGTCAGCCGCTGTGTTGAGCTCGCCTTGAATAAATTTGATACTTGTACAAAATTGACTTATGTAGTGTAGCTGTCTTTCTCTTCCCGGCGTGTCGCTGTTGTTGGCTGATCTAGTGAGTGCGAAGGTTAGCGGTTTGTGGTCTGTATAAATGGTGAGTTCGTTGCCTTCAATAAGCCGTCGTAAGCTCTTTACAGCTGTATACATCGCTAGTAATTCACGATCGTATACACTATATCTTCGTTGCGTGTCACTCATGTTCTTAGAGTAGAATGCTAGCGGTTTCCATGCGCCGTCGACCTTTTGTTGTAGCACAGCACCTATACCCGTGTCTGACGCGTCTGTGAGTAGGCATAGCGGTGCGTTAGGTATTGGATGCGTTAATGTGGTTGCTTCGAGAATGCTTTGTTGACATTGTTGAAATGATTTTTCGGCTTCTGGTGTCCATTGAATTGGTGATTTATCGTTCTTCTTGGCATTTTGTAGGTACTTGTTGAGTAGGAATTGGTGATTAGCTTGATGGGGTAGGCAGCTTCTATAGAAGTTGATCATACCCAAAAATCTTCGCAACTCTTGTACTGTGGTTGGTTTTGGATACGTGATTATGGCTTGAATGCGTTCGTCTGTGGGTTTGATTCCCTCTGATGAGACTTCGTAACCGAGGAACTGAATTTTTCTTTTGCCGAATTCGCATTTGTCGATGTTGAGCGTAACGCCATAGTGATTTAGGCGTTCTGGAACTTTTTTAACGTTGCGTTTGTGTTCCTCTTCATTGTTATTTGAGTAAATGAGTACGTCGTCTATGAAACAGTAACAGATGTCGTCGAGTCCGCGTAGTACTTCGTGCATGAATCTTTGAAATGACGCGCTACTGTTCATTAATCCGAAGGTCATAACTTTGAAAATAAATGCTCCGAATGGAGTTGTTATTGCGGTCTTTGCAGCGTCTTCTTTTTCGATAGGTATACTGTAAGCCATTTTCATGTCAAGCTTTGAGAATAGTGCTTTGCGGATCGGATATCTGTCGGGAATTGTTACAGCGTTTAATCTTCTGTAGTCGCCACATACACGTAAAGACCCATCTTTTTCTTTACCACGTGTAGTGGGCTGGCCCATGGGCTGTTAGCCGGTTCGCATATGCCCATTTCCATCAGTTTATCGAATTCTAGTTTGGCCGCTTTGTACTTGTCTGGTGGCAGTGGACGTGGTCGGGAGTATATAGGCGGTCCTTTTGTTTCTATGCGGTGAGTGACATTGTGTTTTGGTATTGATTTGATTGCCATTGGTCGTAAGATGTCTGGAAACTGCTTCAAAACGTCGTGATAAGCGTGGTCTTTGTTGATAATGTACATGGATTCTTCTGTGCAGTGTATCTTGATAGTGTTGGCGGTGAGGTCAGTGATACTATCAATGAGTTTCTTCTGATGCAAGTCAACTAATAACTTGTATTTCGCTAGGAAATCGGCGCCTAATATTGAAGTCTTTACATCGGCAACTATGAATGTCCATATGTAGCTCCGTCGTAGACCTAAGTTGAGCTCTAGGGTGCGCTCTCCATAGGTACGTATCTCTGTGCCGTTTGCTGCGAACAGTTTGTATTTGCTTTCTGTATTTTGAGAATATCTCTTGTTTCTTGCGGCTAAGACTGAGATGTCGGCTCCCGTGTCGATAAGGAATTTTTCTTTAAGGTTTCTGTCTATTATACATAGGCGGTGGCTGTTCTTAACATCGACGCCCGCCACCATCGATGTATCCATTAGTTTTCCTGTAACTTGGTTTTTCTTTTGGAACATGGTTCTTCACATTTCTTAGCGTTATTACCGAATTTCAAATGGTAATAACACAACCAGTCTGCATCGCCCGGCTGTCGACGTGCGCGTGAGTGTGATTGCGCCCTAAAGTTACCATGTGGTTGACGATACGGGCTTCGTGCCTGGCGATGCTGGTTTGTTCGCAGTTCTGCCACTTCCAGGGAAAGCTTCTCTATTTGTTTTGACAGTAATTGTAACTGCAATCTCTCAACTGACGACATTGAGGTAGTTGCTATTTCTTTCGGTAAGGCGTTTTCTATAGGATTTGAAGTGGTGATGGCGGCAGCTGTAGCAGGTTCATAATGTTCCATTATTTTGTCTGCCATGGCGGCTAGTGTCTCTAGAGCCGATTCCGTATTCACGGACAGTATGCCACGTATTTGAGTCGGTAATTGGTTGAGCCATATAACACGTAGTGCCTCGTCTGTTAGTAGTTTTCCGCTCATGTCTCTCATTTTTCGAAGAAAGTGGCTTGGTTTAGAGTCGCCCAGTTCCATTCCACTCAGAAGTTTTTGCAGCTGGCGATGGTCGGATACTTGGTAGGTGGAAATAAGTCTATCTTTAAGTTTCGAATATTTTCCGTTTACTGGAGGGTTGAGTATTATATCGGCTATCTGTTCGAGATCACTGCAACCCAACAGAGGCATCACGAGGTTGAATTTCTGTTCTTCGCCGATCTTGCTCCTCCTCCGCCGCCTCGAATTGAGCGAACCATAACCGCGGGTTTTGGCGCCAGAATGGTGGAAGACGTGCGGGCAGAGATATTGTGGCGACGTCGCTGTTGACCAATAAAGTTTGCTTCGAATCACTGCCTGATTGTGCTTGCGCCGGCGGTACTGGTGTGCTCTCTCCTGTAGACATTGTCGTTGGTGTCGTCGGTGGTGCAATCAGCTGATGCGCGCGGAGGAGCGTTCCGATACCGTAGGTATGTAGGTATCAGCTGTTCGGGTTCGTCAGGGGTCACCGATGTCGGTCTATGGCCTTCGCCTAACCGGACTATGGATCAGCTGACTACTCACCGAGCTACCCGCTATCCGTTCCAGCAGAGTAAACTGCCCTAATATAATGCCAGCGGTCTGATGCCCTAGACCGGCCAGATTCACTGCTGAATCCTTGAACCGTAGCTGGGGAGTTCTAACTATCTTGGACCGGAAGGTGACCGTTGCCAATGTTAATAGAAAGAGCGATGTGAAATGTACTGTATTTATTGATCAAAATGTGCGTTATTATATTTACAAATTTAGCTTACAAATATAGGGTATTCCAACGAGCTAACAAAATGTTTATTTACAATTGTTGGCACTTGGCGCTGTTGTCGCACTATAAATAGTACCACATATAAAATGAAAGGTTTTCTTGCGACGTGTGTCATTCTTAGGAATCCGTTGCCGCGAGTAGACGTATGTCACTACACTCTTAAACGATACCCATCATGAAATTTTGTGATTACGGCGCGGCGGCCATATTGGATTGCAAAATTATCATGTAATTCGTAGACATTTTAATGCATTAGGTAGATGGTTACCATGTCGTGAAAACACTTAAAAAGTAAAAGATCACCACATTTACCATGAGTCGCGTATGGGAATTTCAGTGAAATCCCTTCATCACTCAGGAATTAAGCTGATGGTCTTCAAAATGTATAGCTAAGTACCATCATGGATACATTGACTTATGATCAAAAAACCGCATCAAAATCGATCCACCCCTTGGGCCGTGACGAATTCACAGGACAGAGTTGTTAATTATGAGAGTTCGTTAATTGAATTAATGAGTAACTAGTTACAATGTAATTAGATTAACGTGTAATTCCATTACTCAGTAATTAGTTACTGCAAGTACTCATTGTAATTAATTACTCAAGTAATCTGTTACAGAGTAATTGAATTAAGCATTACAAAGTATTGTAATTTGTAACAGTTAATCTAAATACATTTTGCCCATCACTGATATTTTTATACTGTGGCGCGATTTCAACGTAATTTGGCAAAATAATTACGAAATAGTTGCGAAAAAATCTGACACAGGTCCTGCCTCCACAAGCGCTAGCGCGAGACTGATCGGCCGTCAGCTCAGCGGCGCAATTCTATTGCGTTTGGTAGATATTCGTACATGATAACTATGTAAATACTTGTGTATAAAAAAACGATTGGAAAATGTGTATAAAAACTCAATAGGTTTAATTGAGTGCAAAAAAAAACATATAAAATGTTAATAGTTTAGCCACAGTATTGAAAAAACTTTTCTGAGAGAGTCAACTTTGGGATTTTTTTCTATCTAGTGAAATTTATTGGATCGTGTAACGGGCTTGGAATATGTTTAGCTTTATCCTTAACTTTTATATATATATATTTATCAGAATTATAAACCCTTTACCTTTTGACTAGGATTGTTTCAAAAAACTTAAAATCTGACCCACGCGGCCTTAAGTGTTAGGTATGTTGATCGAATGTTAAAAATGTACTTACCTAACTCTAGTTCTTTTTTAAAAACCGGGTTAAAGTTTATTTTGTTTTTATCAATGGTTTTTATTAATTAATTGGTCATAGACCTATCTAAAGAAAATTGAAAAAAAGTTTTGCATAATTAGGTACTACTCCACCAAGCTAAGTTGACGAACGCGTGGAATGATCCCTTACCGCCTGCACCTACATCAGGGGGCCAAGTCTGCTATTTTACATCAAAAAGTCGTTCTAGTGCGATTCTATTACGATAATATAGCGATTGGTCCTAAACTTGGTGGTCGCGTAATTTTTTTATAACATTACTAGCTGACCCGCGCAACTTCGTTTGCGTGATAAATCGAGAACCACTCGACCGATTTTGTGCAAACTTCACATAAACCATCTACTAAATAGTCCGAACAAAGCCTAAACGTTTGGTTTGGATAGGTGAGCCCGATCTCGAGTTATAAAATTACAACGAAAAGTGGCATTGATTTTTATATATATAGATTACTAGAATAGAAGTAGAGTAGAATCGCAACACCGTTTTTTTTAGGTTGAGGTAAGGTGAGGGAGGTAAGACGTCTCGAGACATCCACACGGACCCGTTGGGGTCCCGGGGTAACTGATGTAGGCTCTTCTGCCTCTTCCAGTAGTAGCAACGCCGCCTGCGACTACAGACGGGTCACTGGGTTGGACGCTAGGCGTCCGTGAAGGTACGAGGTGGACGGGCGTCGCTGCGGCGCGGCCACGCTCGCACGTAGGGCGGCCGGCTGCCACCGCGACGTCTCCAGTCCGGGGCTTCAACCCGTCGCACAGCGAGGTGGGGCTCACTGGGGTTTGACGCCAGTGAGCGCCCATCAGCCAGCGACGGGGAGCGGTCGAGTCCGGGTGGGCCTGCCCACAGTCTTAACTACTCGACGTGAAGTAGTAGACGTGGGCAGACCGGGTGGGCGCATGTTGTGCTCATGCAAACGAGCTGCAGAGCTCCAACATGCACCTGGTGACGAGAGGGATGGGGTCCCTCCCCTCCTCGAGTACCATCAGCACCTGTTGAAGGGTGCTGATGACGGTGTAGAGATATCCGGTGGGCTGGCGCTGGGCCACGCGCACCGCCTTCCCCCTTGCGGGGGCGGCGGCCGCGGGTGTCGCAGGTTGTGTGGCGACAGGGGGAGCCTCCTCAGGCGCCGTGGCAGGCTTGCGACTGCGACGTCCGCGGCGCTTCCTCCGTCGTTTCGCACCCGGCTGCTGCTGTGGCTGGTTTGCGGCAGTCATGAGCGAGCTGGGGGAATTGGCCTCGGTGGGTGTACGGGTGGCGTGGGCGACGGTACGTGCAATGGTACCGGCGCGCTTGTTCCGCGTCTCCTTGCGGAACACGGGGCAGTTGGCGTTGTTCGCCGTGTGATCACCCGCGCTGTTTGCGCAGGTGGGCTTCTCTGCAAGGGGACGCGGGCAGTCCCTGGCGGCGTGTCCCTCACCACAACGCACACAAGCCTGGGGCCTGTGGCAGTTGTGTGAGAAATGGCGGAACTGCTGGCACCGGTGACACTGCACCGGGCCCTTGCGTTCACGCCAGGCCTCGATCTTGATACCGGGCATACAGAGGAGCTCCTGCACCTCGTATATGCCTGGGATGGTGGTTGAAATCCGCTGCAGCTGCGCGAACATCAGGCATCCTGGTCGTCCGGGGCGTATCGGGTTTTCCGGTCTTGAACGGCCGGGGCAGCAGCTGATGTGGATAGTAGTGGCGGCGTGGTCGCTCCGGTTGCGACCGTCGCCGGCTTCTTCGCCTCGTTCGCCGCCGTAGTCTCGGTGAACGTTTTCCGGGGGCGGGGTGTGGGTGACGTTTTCGTTGCGGATGACGCGAGTTGCTTAGCCGCGTTGAACGCGGCCAGCTCCTCAAACGTCATCCGAAGGTGGCTGATCTCCATTGGGGAGAGCTGTCTTCCTGCGTCTGGCCTCGGTGTACGCTCCGTTGTGGCTAGCAGCGGGGCGTGGGTTGAGGGCCCCGTCTTGGGGCGGTGTAGTCGAGGGTCCCGGCTGGTGGAGGGCGCGTCGGGTGGCGGGAAGGGTGTGCGTATCACCGAACTGGCGACAAACATCTCCTCCCCGGCACCGGTCGCTGGCCCCGCGACGATGTCAAGGCGGTACACTGGCTGCTCTGGAGGTAAGAAAATTGGGGGGATAATTTTATGTGCCCCTTAACCCCCACCATAACACAAACCTTAAACCCCCCTTAACCCGGTGGGGGTTAAGGGGGGAGGGGTAATGTGCCCCTTAACCACCACCATGACCCCCCCCTTAACTCACCCACCTTAACTCGCCATCTTAACCCCCCACCGTCACCCCCACCTTAATCCCCCCTAAGCCCCCCTTAACCCTACCATAAATTCCCCACATTGACCCCCAACGTAAGCCCCCCCCCCACCTGAACTCATTACGAAACAACATTACGAGACTACCAAAAAAACACCGGCCACTAGCCCGTCTCAAAATACGCGACTACGCATATAGGTCGACAGAACCGGCGAGCGAACATCGGTCGACCAGTAGACTTCTACCGGTCTTAGTGCTCTTTCAGAGTGGAAGCGGGCGCGGGTGCTAGCGAGGGCGCGTGTAATTCAAATGTGTGTAGACGCCAGTTGCGTTCACAGTGATCCCGCGAGCTGCGCGTCTGCACGAGGCGGGTGCGGGCGCGGGCAGAGCAGGAGGCCGATTCTCGATTTACACGCCTATGTCTATCGCCAGACCTCAAGTCTGTGGATTGAATGCTGTTAAAAATTGTCTGGTGATCACTAAATTGTGTATTCTGGGCGGTAGTAGACTTCAAATTCCCCGCTTTTGTTATTGTCTATGAATGTCACACAGTGATGTTAACAAATAACGTTCCGTTTTCTCTTGGGTATTACCGGTTTTCTCAAATATTAGCACCAATAAAATCGATTAGCAATTTTCTACGTATTTTACCTTAATAATAATATCAAAATAATACTAACGTATTGAGAATACATTTAATTTTTATAATAAGTTGTTATTGGGGGCGCAAACTATCATATTAAATAAAAATATTAATTTTTAAATGAAGGAAATAAGTAGCGTGAAGACGGAATATTTACTTTGCATTAAAAAAAAAACAAGTAAACAAGACAAATGTCTTTATTTATCATAAATATTTCAAATAATTCAAACAAAATAATGAAATTAGAACCAGCTAACGGAAAATAACAATCCAATGAAATCTTCAAAGAAAAGGAAAGAGCAGCGTATGCTTCCGATGTGCAAATACACCGTTTGCTAGACTATGCTGAACTTGGTGTCGTCCTAAAGGTCCCAAAACTCGGAGCGAGAAGAGAAAAGTAAGTAATACTTATCATGCAATGTCTTGTTGAATTATTCAAATTTTGTTACTAGTCTCAACTAATCCGTTTTTCTTTATAGATTTATCAAGACAAGAGGGTTTGAAAGATAAGAATTAGAAATCGTCAGCGATGAATTGATCAGCTGGAGCTATGCGTGGAGGTTTCCCCGAACTAGTTATAAAGGAAGATGAGAAACTTAAGAGCCAAAAGTAATTTTTAGAGGTCAGTATATTAGAATACCTACCTGTCTCCTAAGTGATGTTCTAAAAGTAGGTACTTACCTACTATGCACAGACATAGTAGTATTAACAAAAACAAAAAACCACGAGTGCCTGTACTTCGTGTGCCAAAAGATACAAGATTTCTTCGTTCAAACTTCAATGTGGTGTTAATTAGTCCAAATCCTTGACATCACAGTAGGTGTCAGGAGAGTGGCAGGCTAGGTTTTATATAAACACAGGCAC
The DNA here is from genome assembly GCA_933228765.1 of Miltochrista miniata. Lineage (NCBI taxonomy): Eukaryota > Metazoa > Arthropoda > Insecta > Lepidoptera > Erebidae > Miltochrista > Miltochrista miniata. Next base: position 26,957,356 of record OW121758.1, read on the forward strand.
ATGCATGTCTGTGGTACTATGACTATATTAATACTTACCTTTTATTATTTATAATGCAAAATTGTTGTCACTCTGTGAATGCTACTGTGGTGGGTCTCTTCGAGACAGTCAGTGGTTAATCTATAACTGCTACTAGTCTAGCCTAGAACAACAGCAATTTATCATGTACCTAATGCATTGCAACATGTTAATATGATATCTTTTATGTCATACATATTGCAACAGTTGATCGGAACGGAGAGACAGATGTTGTGTTACTTATTGTAATGTTTTATAATTTCTTAATACAATCTGTTGCATCTATTTCAGGTTTGAACAATACCATAGGCTGTAAAAAGGAGTGTACTTATACACCAGAATCACAAAAATGAAGCTAACTTCAACATCATCCTAACATGTAGTTCCTGTATCCCAACTTTAAAGCGGCAACAGAAATAGAATTCATCTTTCAACTGTCAACCCGAATGGTTCTTTAGTGACTGTGCTATTTCTTAGTTGTTAGTAGTTCTAAAATAGGATTATTAATCTCAGTTAGTAAAATGAAAAGTGCAACTGTCGCTGATACAAAAAAAGGGTGACCCGCTACCATAGTGATGTTCGGTTATCAATAGACTTCGACATTTTATACACTTTACATTAACTGCTTTATGCTGTCATTAAATGCACTAATTAAATGTCATTTTACTGACTGAAATTGATAATCATACATAGTATAGTTGTAATTCTCAAATTAAAAGGGTTAATTAATAAAACTTATTATATTAATGAAATTAACTTTCATTTATTCCTTGAATAAAACACTTAACACATTCTTGTTAATATTCTACTGCATGTAATGTGGCTCTGTGACCTGCAAGTGGTGGACCTGTTGACGGAGGAATGTGATTCTAGCTAAGATGGTCAGACTGATAATTAGTGGCTTTTAATAAATTTGTTCTGTGACCAGCATCACTTGTCTTTAACATGACAAGGTGTCATCGGGTTTGTTGGTGGGTCCTTCCTCATAGTCTTGTTGAAGTGTAAGACACCATAGCCTTAGGGCATATCCATTATCTCCTGAAATAAATAATCACCATTTATTTGTTATTAAGTAAGATGGAAATTTTGTGTTGTTAAAAGAGGTAAGGAGTTAAATTTGAAGCAGACTCAACTATCAATCACTGCAGTAAGTATCCTAGACCTACGCTATATCTACCACCACTGGACCATGTTGTGACATTCATTTGTGAGCGTTTTCTAGCTTCAGAAGGCATGTATAGACTTTTATCCCGGTTGCCTTTAAAATGGCAGTTGTTAAGCCACAGTGAAGACCATATGCTTCAAAAATGTCAACAACGGACAGTGACAACCCTCAGTTCCTCACCTGCATACATTACCACATAGCTCACCACCTATTACGTGGGACAAATACTATAAGGTGAAGTTAGTATGCCCTTGCTGGCCCTTTTGGAGATAAAAGAAGTGATAAAATATAACTAACCGATTATGTGGTATTGCCTGTGGCTTCTTATTGCTTCATTAGCGTCAATGCATTGGAGCTATTAAAAATGTGGTAAGGTAAACATTGCAGCTTCCGGCAAACCGTGCATAAACATTCGGGATTTTGTATTTTGAGCCATAGATCTGAAAGCAAATGACAAGTGAATAAGGCAAGTTCTGTATATGAAACAGTTCATTTAGTTGTATGTATTTATTCATCAATGCCTTACACATACTATTACTGTATTAGTATGTATCATATATATTGCATAATGACCCAGTACTAATGATATTAGCGTACACAGCGCCTATAAAAGAGTAGAAGACTGTCAAGATAGTAGAATAAAAGACATATCGATATAATGTTATCAACAGTATGTTCTAGTGTCTGTATTGAATAGACCGGGCTTTGAATAGAGTAGAAGACTGCCAAAACAGAGGAATATACCTACCTAAGTCAGACGAATCGAAATTATGTTAACATGTTCTACGATGTTTATACCGGGCTTTAGATTGTAATAGTAGACTGTCAAGACAGTGGACTAAAGACATATTGATACATGTAATGGTGATATGTTATCAACAGTACCTATGTTCTACTGTCTGTATAGATAGACCAAACCCCGATTATACTGGACTGTGGCGTAAATACTTGCCTTGAACTTCACAAAGTTGTAATAACATATTCGTAAATTAACATCGAGTAAATCAAACTCCTCTACTCTCCACGTAATGCACCTCCAGCTCCGTGGCGTTTCATTTTCAGTGATTGTATATTGTTAGTGTATTTCACTGTCGTTTGAAAATTAACTTTTAACTAGGTAAACTATAAACTTAAAACTAGTGACAACAGAAGTGTGGGATTACAGATAAAATACCATACGACTTAGGAAATACGTGTGATCTGTACCATGCGACGTAATCCGGGTGAAAATAGCCAGACAATTGTCGCCCACGACTCTCCGAGAATAGGCAAAGCGGCATATCAAGAGAAAGATGACATTTATCGCGGAAATTGTCGGCCACGGATTCAATCCGAGTGGCGGAGAATTGGGGTCCAGGTGTTTCTAATGGCTCAGTCCGCTCATATCGTTCACAGTGATATAACGTCTGTTAGGTGACTACGCTTATGGTTCTAAACAATTTGATTCGCCCGCCAAATTGTCGTCAATCATCACATTATGGAGATCAATACAGAAGAATTGATATCTGCAGTACAACATCGCACTGCTATTTGGCAAAGCAAACATCTGCAACATTTAAATAGGGCAGCCATAAATAAATTATGGGAAGAAATAAAACTATTGTTTCCTGGAAGTAACGGTTAGTATATTTTCATATAATTGTTAAAATTACAGATTATAACTTAGTAGCTACTGTAACGTTGTGAAGCAACGAATAAATAATCTATCAATTCATATTATTATTACAATTAGTTTGTGTATATTAAAAACTATTTTATAATGAAAATTGTTGAAAGCGCCATCTGCCGACAAATAGTCACATCAACACTAGCGCGGGTTAACTCGCCAAGTAGGTAAATGACGTAGTACGTAGGGACGCTACTAGCCGCCAGAGGCGCTGTTCAATGCTATAAATAGGAGTGAGTTTCGGGAACCACATCACAAATTTAAAATATACTATCGCGAAAGTATCAGTGCATCAAGAAATATCTTGAAAATTAAATAACGGGTGTTTTTTTTAGAGGTATAGAACTTTAAGTTGCCACCACTTTTTTAACTGGCGGTAATTTTGTCAACTGTCAAGTGATTTATGTTTAGTTTGGTTTGGCATTTCAACATGCATAGACTGACGCCGGAACAACGCTTCCAAATTGTGCAAATTTATTTTGAAAAGCATGGTTCTGTCCGAGAAACGTATTGCGATTTTCATAAGCAAATTTTGTTGAGCGATGAAGCCTACTTTTGGATGAATGGATACGTCAATAAACAAAATTGCCGTATTTGGGGTGATGATAATCCTCAAGCGTATGTTGAGACACCGTTACATCCAGAAAATCTGACTGTGTGGTGTGCTTTATGGGCTGGTGAAATAATTGGTCCGTACTTCTTTAAAAACGATGCTGACCAGAACGTTACAGTTAATGGTGACCGCTATAGAGCGATGATTACTGACTTTTTCGTTCATCAATTGAACAACCATGATGTGCAGGAGTTGTGGTTTTAACAAGACGGTGCAACATGGCACACAGCTCGTGTCACAATTGATTTATTGAAGGAAACGTTTGGTAACCGCATAGTTTCACGTTTTGGTACCGTGGTTTGGCCTACAGGATCGTGCAATTTAACGCCACTTGACTATTTTCTGTGGGGATATGTGAAGTCGCTAGTCTACGCCGATAAACCCGAAACGATTGACCCCTTGCAGGACAACATTCGGCGCGTTATTGCCGATATACGGCCACAAATGTTGGAAAATGTCATCGAAAATTGGACCTCTGGATTAGACTACGTCTGAGCCAGCCGTGGCGGTCATATGCCAGAAATCATATTTAAATTATAATGCCAGAAAATTGTCTTTCGAAAAAGTCAATTTCATATCAATAAAAAAAATCCCTTTTGTTTTATTCCATTTCAAAGTTCTATACCTCTAAAAAAAACACCCTTTATAATTGAATAGGGAGCGAAATTCTCCCTAGGTGAATAATTGTCTAGCTGCAAACGACAAGTACCCCATCCTTGGGTGAGTTAAATGGTGTATAACGTAATCTAATTTTTAAACTGTGAAAATTAACGGCTGTTGGTCCACCCTGTTATAAGAGGGTAGTTAAAAGGGGTGTGAAAAAACATCTTTGTAAAATTAGTGCTGTAAGCAGATATTGTAAGACTTCCGTCTCCTGCAATGGTTAGCAGGGGTCGGCTGTCTTTGGGAATAGGCGGGGAAAAGGGTTCAAGCTAACCCCTAATCTGGAACATTCCAGGGCCCACCCTACGGGTTGTGAAGATCCACCCTTCGGGTTCTAAAGAAACCGTCCACCCTACGGGTTGTGAACGTCTACCCTCCGGGTTCTACAGAAGCTCACCCTCTGGAATTGCTCTCCGGGTTGAGAACACCGTGCCATTCTACGTTGTGGACGGCACGGCTACGTCGCGGACTGCATCATCCTTTAGGAGACCCAAGATAAGTCGGAACCCTGCGAGGTCCATCGGGAATCGCAAAACCCCTTGCTGCCTGACCACAAACCACGACCCCGAGTTTATATTATAATATACCATCATTTTAAATTTTAATTCCATCTTTTTATTTAGGTATCTCTTCAATTTTCTGAAAGCTACAGCTTTTCACTACTACTTAAGTACCTACGTGCTAGTTTAATGTGTAGGTAGGTAGGTTAGGTATTAACAAATTAATCTACGATAGTTAATAGTTTTGTTCACAAAAGTAATTCATAAACTGTTCACGAATTATTTTTGCTTGTCTTGTAGGATTTCTATCCGAGTTATGCATAAAATTTTGCATGTTGTTATGGTGGATATCGGCTGTAGCCCAAGTATGACAGTCTGGATCAGCGTCACCATCTAAGTCTAGTATAATATTATGTAGTAAACATGTTGTTTTAATAATCAAGCAAGCGTTTTCTCGACTGGTTTCAATAGATTTTTGTAGTATCCTCCATTTCGTACTTAGAATACACCGTATGCACATTCGATTGTTTGCCGCGCTGTAGAGATAATCTTCTATTAAATACTCTTCTTTGGACATTCAATGTGCTACGTGGAAAGGGTCTTAACAAAAAATTTTTCAATGAATACGCTTCATCAGCTACAAGCACGTAAGGGACAACTATGTTAGAATGTGGTAACTTTTCTGGTTTTGGAATGTTGAATTTATTTTCCTCTATTAAATGTCTCAAAGCAGAAGCACCACCATCACTTTGTTTTCCCCGTCCACCCACTTCAATTGTAATAAATTTCCTTTTAGCATCGGCTACTCCTTGAAGTAGGTACTATCGAATAAAATTTTTTATAATTAAAATCAAGAGATCCACTATTCTTTTGTTTTTTAATTCGACAGTGCTTTCCATCTAGACTGCCTATGCAATTAGGAAAATTCCAGAGTCTATAATAATCTTCCGCTACCATTTTCAATTGTAGTTCCGTAGGAGGAGGCATGTGAATATCTACTAACTCATTCCATACTGCCATACATGTCTCATGGACTAAAGTTGATATGGTACTTACACCCATTCTAAAACTGTGTGACAATGCTCTGAAAGACATGCCAGTTGACAAAAATCTGTAACAAAGGATTAATTATAAATTATTTTCAGATAAACAACTGCGAAAAAAATGGAAAAATTTAAGAGACCATTTTACCTTAATGTTATAAGCAGTTTGTCTTCAGGTTTAATACATTTTCTAAAATTAGTGTCAACCTTGGCTAAATGTGGTGAGATCTTATTTAATACGTAGTCAAAAGTGTATAATGACATTCTCGTGTATTCAAAGAATTTATCAGGATACGGCGGTAAATCAGTGTATAATACATAAAATTCTCCAAGCTCCTCTCTTCTTTTATTTAAATTGTGTGTGCCAAACTTCATATATTGCAGATTCCATTTCATGTATGAATTTTCCATTAATAAAATCAAATCTTCATCCATGTCTTTTAAAATACGTAGCAAAGTTTGAGACGACTAAACACACGTGCAATGACACCCGTAGCTCGCTCGGCACTGTAAATACAAAGACGCCAAGACCCGCGCGCCCGCGCCCGTCCCCGCACCCGCTAGTGCAGTCTGATTCAACACTTACAATAGAGCTCTACCAAATACGCGACTTGACCTTGATTGACTCTACCAAATTGACAAATTGTACCGACGACCTTATATTTTGCCACGATTTCTATTCTATTCTGACGCGATTGAAATAGCAGACTTGGCCCCCAGGAACCGGAATCACCGTTCCGCAAGAATGCAGACCCGCTCTTCATGTTTTACTATCTTTAAAAACTTCAGCACAATTAATTATATTTTGTTACTCAAACAATTTCAAAACCGCTGTTTTGTCCCTCTTGAAAATTAATATCTAATTATATGTTTAAAATATATAATTAATTTACCTATATGTATAAAAATTACCTACAAGTGTGTATAAAACATAGGGATTCATATGTTTACTCAAATAACGGTTCAAAAATGCATATAAAAGTACTTTACCTACTTAGTTGTTACTCAAACAATTTCAAAACCGCTGTTTTGTCCCCTTGAAAATTAATATCTAATTATATGTTTAAAATATATAATTCATTTACCTATATGTATAAAAATTACCTACAAGTGTGTATAAAACAAAGGGATTCATATGTTTACTCATAGACTTATTACACATAGACTGAGAGTCGCTCAGTGATACGTACGCGCCCGCGAAGCCTAACCAATATTAATGTAGGTGTAAACTACTCGTCTTTATACTCGTTGACACTCACACAAGCTTACAGAAAATGTTGCTAGGAAATAAAATTTACCCTATAAATGGGAAAAAAATAAAATTGTTTGTATACAACATTTAATTTAACATTTAACTTAACATTTAACTCTATTTATCTATATGCTATACTCTTCGCGGGGTAGGCAGAATGGTTTATATATTTTATTAATATGTAAAAAATGCTAAATTAAACACTAACCCCCTTATTCATAATCGTTTATTAAACCTATTTTAGTTAAAACACACTTTAAGTCTATTGCTGTCTCTAACCAATGACAGAGTATGGTTAGAGACAGCAATAGACTTAAAATGTGTTTTAACTAAAATAGGTTTAATAAACGATTATGAATAAGGGGGTATGTGTAAAACGACTTACTAACCAGTATAATAAACAGTTTAAGTTTTTACTATTAGGCGTAGGTATATATACTTTTAGAGTTTCGTAGCCAAAGGGTAAATAAGGAACCCTATTCATGAGGTTCAGCCGTCCGTCTCGCTGTCTGTCTGTCTATCACTCTATCTCGAGGTTCTATCTCAGAAACCGTAATAGCCATAGAACTGAAATTTTTCGAGATGATGTATTTCTGCTGCCACTATACCAACAAATTCTAAAATCGGTAATATTTTGTATTTAAAAAAATGTGATTTTTGCGGTTATTTCCATGTTTTATCGGACAGTTTGTGGCTTTCAAATTTTCAAGCATCCACACATAATCTCGGGCTTTGAGCTTACTGTTCTACATAATTAAAAATATAGCCGCATGAAACATTGCAGTTAAATACATTTTTAATAATGTTTTTTGGGTTTCTAATAAATTAAACAATATTTTGTAAAAAAAACATATTTTATTAAGTAGTGAGAAATTTAATATGTTTACCTGTGTACATTGCGTTTACAACACTATACCACAAAAAATTAAAATATCTCCTAATACGATACTAATGGACTCGCCCAAAAATGGTATCATCCAAATTGACGGGTGCTATAATTCACATATTTTAGTATGAATGTTAAGGTCTAAACGTTGTATATTTTTATTACTTAGCATTAACTTTAATATTTTTTCCTCTGTACATATACTAGCTGATGCCCGCAGCTTCGCTCGCGTAAAATTTGTTCCCGCTTCCCATACTAACTTATTCCCGGGATCAAAAGTAGCCTATGTGTTATTCTAGACCAGGGGTCGGCAACCTTTTGAGTCGGAAGAGCCAAAAGTACCAATTTAAGAAAATCTAAATCTTTAAAGAGCCACGAAGTACTTTTTGCCAGGTAGTACTTGATTAAATTAAGATTATTGATAAAATAATGAAACATTTTTTTTTTCATAACAAAAATATCTATTTATTCATTATAATTATAATAGTGCTTTATTTCACTACAAATTAAATAACACATACCTATAATATATGCTATTATTAGACAATCAGGTACTATTTAAGTAAAACCGGCCAAGTGCGAGTCGAACTCACGCACGCAGGATTCCGTATCAAAAATAAAAAAAGTCACGTTTTTTGTATGAAAGCCCTCCTTAATCATATATTTTTTTTCTGTTTTTTTTAATAGTGGCAACAGATATACAATATCTGTGAAAATTTCAGCTCTTTAGCAAAGCAAAGTAACATAAATGAAGGCCCATTTTTTACCCTTCGGGTACGGTACCCTTAAAATTAAAATAATTAAAAATTCTATGGATTTGGCCTTGCATGTTTTTTCGATTACAACATTTGAACTTTAATAAATAATACAACTTGTACATAAAAATTTCAATGAAACACAATAACATACATAAAAGCAAATAAAGTCAATGAGAGCACTGGTTTTGCATGATTTTAGAAAGGTTGGGTAAATCTCGCTCATTGCTTGTTGTTTTTAATTTCAAACACGTCTCTATATTTTCATTTGTGAGTTGGCTTGTTTTACTTTTAATTATTGTCATGCAAGAAGACACCTGCTCGCACGAATACGTCGATCCGAAGATAGTCAGCACTCTAAAGGCCCTTCTTCACCTCATCGTAGCTATCTGGAAGACTGTTCCACGCGTTGAATATAAGTGCCTCAACTAGCGGCATTTCTTTTAAAGCTGTCCACTTTTTTTCAGCTATGTTCATACATTTTTGGACCTCTAATTCTTCCAACTTGCTTTTCAAGTCGGTAAATTTTCTGCTCCACAAAGATTTATATTTTAAATCAGCCAATTGCATTTCTAGAGAACCAGCATCAATACCAAATGGCTCAATGTTAATTTCGCTGGTATTTGTAGTGAGAGGATTTATTATGAATCCTAAAGTTGATTTGTTGGTTTTCAATTGTTGAAACCTGTCAGCAAATTCATCTTTAATTTTTTTGATAACTGTACTAAAATAATTGGTGTCAACAGTTGCACTAGTTTTGAAAATGAAGTAATTTACCGCTCTGAATAGGTATTATCTTCTACAAAAATAATTAATTTTTCTTCAAAACAAATCAACTCTTCTACCAAAACATAGGCTGGGTCTCCCTTTCCTTGTAGTTTTCGATTAAGCTCATTTAATTTCGCGGTGATATCTACCATAAAGTAAAATTTCTGCAACCATTCGTCGTTCTCGAATTCAGAGTGATTAATGCCTTTTTCATTGAGGAATATATTTACTTCATTCAAGCACAAAGCAAAACGTTTCAACACTTTACCTTTGGAAAGCCATCGCACTTTATTATGAAGAAGGAGGTCGGAATACTGGGTCTCCATTTCGTTTAAAAATTCTATAAACTGACGATGGTAGAGTGCTTTTGACAAGATGCTGTTAACAATCTTGATTACAAAATTCATAACCTCAACTATTTCTGGCGGAAACGATTAAGCACAAAGCGCTTCTTGGTGTATTATGCAGTGAAAAGTAAGAATTTCGTGGTTTATTTTGCTCTTAAGAATCGTTGTTGTACCTTTATTTTTTCCTGTCATACTACCAGCTCCATCAGTTGCTATTGAAACTATTTTATTTAAATCGATCTTATTATCTTCGAGGCGTTTCTGCACGGCGTTTACTATATCTTCCCCTCTAGTTTGTCCTGAGAGTGGTAGCAATCCTAGCAGTTCTTCTTTTGGACCTTGGATAGACATATACCTGACGAAAAGAGCAACTTGTGCCGTGTCTTTTTTATCACAAGACTCATCTATAGCAAGTGATAAGGCAGAAGCCAGTTGAATGTCTTCCAGCTGCAAATCTGTTACATTTGTAGACATGGTAGACATTTTTACTACTAATTTCAATTTCATGGCCACGCAGCCGCAGATTCACCATGCTTTAATGTTTGCCACCACAGTGACGGTGCTGTAAAAAGCGTTGACGCGAGCGAACATATGGATGCATTTTTCATTGTAATGTTTGATTTTATCACAAAGTATACATATGGACAAAACCCTTTCCTAATAAATAGAAAAAAGACAAATCACAAAGTATTACCTCTTCGTCGTCAGAAGACGAATATGTATAAAATCAATGTTAAATTCTATAATTTTACACAACTTTGTGGCTATGTCACTTCTGTGTACCTACTCTGTACTTAATGACGCCCATACGCCTTACCCATTGTATTTGTTGCGCGTCTGAGAGATAGTAATGGTGCCTTGCGCATGGAACCAAAGAGCCACAGTTTCACATCCAAAGAGCCGCAAGTGGCTCGCGAGCCGCGCCTTGCCGACCCCTGTTCTAGACCATAATGTATCCCTGTACCAATTTTTAGCCAAATCTGTTGAGCTGTTAGAGCGTGAAAGAGTAACAAACATTCGCAATTCAAACATCCACACTCACAAACTTTCGCATTTATAATATTAGTAAGATACTAGCTGACCCTCGCAACTTCGTTTACGCCACATAAGGTGTATGAAAGGACAGGTATTTTTTCATCAGACTCAAGGGAGCGTATGAAACTGCCCTGTTTGCTTAATCATAAAAGAGCTTAAAGATTAAGTCCATTCTAAAACAATTCAGTCCACGCCTTCGGCGCGGACTGAATTGTTTTAGAATAGCCTTAATCATTAAGCTCTTTTATGATTAAACCAACACGCCAGTTTAGATTTACCCTCTCATTCAAAGAAACCCTTGAATTCGAAAAGTTGAGATGCCTCTAATTTCTGAACTACGAAACTCTTAATAATGAAACTTGTGTGGAACAATGTTAAAAGCATTCCCTTTCTGACACTAAAAAAATATTTGAAATCGGACCACGCGGTGAGAACTTACAGCTGAAAAACCATTTTATCTTTCATCCCCTCTCCCGCAAGAACCGCGCAAAATATCGGGATCAAAAGTATCCAAGAACCTTCCTCGGACTATAAGCTCGGAATGTACCAAGTGTCATTCAAATCGGTTCAGTAGTTTCGGCGTGATACTTATTCGGGATACAGACAGACAGACAGACAGACAGACAGACAGACAGACAGACAGACATGAAAATTTTAAATTACATATTCGGCTTCAGAATCGATTATAGAACGCCCTAAAATTGAAATTATCAAAATATCTTCCATGTACAGACTCTCGACCCTCAACAGTTTTATTATAAGTATAGATATAGATTGTATGGAATAATGCTTAAAGTACTCCCTTTCAGACACCAAACAAATATTTGAAATCGAACCATGCAGTGAGAAATTATAGCTAAAAACCTATTTTGCCTTTCATCCCCTCTCCTGAAGGAACCGCGCAAAATATCGGGATCAAAAGTATCTAAGAACCTTCCTCGGACTATTAGCTTACATCGTACAAAGTATCATTCAAATCGGTTCAGTAGTTTCGGCGTGATACTTAGTCGGGATACAGACAGACAGACAGACAGACAGACATGAAAATTTTAAATTACATTTTCGGCTTCAGTATCGATTAGAGAACGCCCTACACTTAAAATTTTCAAAATATCTTCCATGCACAGACTCCCGACCCTCTACAGTTTTATTATAAGTATAGATAGCCTTAATCATTAAGCTCTTTTATGATTAAGCCAACACGCCCGTTTAGACTCACTTTCAAAAGAAACGTTGAATTCTAGATTTACCGAAAGTTGAGATGCCCCTAATTTCTCAACTATATAACCCTCAATATTGAAAATTGTATGGAATAATGCTTAAAGTACTCCCTTTCAGACACCAAACAAATATTTGAAATCGAACCATGCAGTGAGAAATTATAGCTAAAAACCTATTTTGCCTTTCATCCCCTCTCCTGAAGGAACCGCGCAAAATATCGGAATCAAAAGTATCTAAGAACCTTCCTCGGACTAAAAGCTTACATCGTACAAAGTATCATTCAAATCGGTTCAGTAGTTTCGGCGTGATACTTAGTCGGGATACAGACAGACAGACAGACAGACAGACAGACAGACAGACAGACATGAAAATTTTAAATTACATTTTCGGCTTCAGTATCGATTAGAGAACGCCCTACACTTAAAATTTTCAAAATATCTTCCATGTACAGACTCCCGACCCTCTACAGTTTTATTATAAGTATAGATAGATAGATTAGAAAGATGTTCTTACTTTTGTTGGTACAGCACCCTGGCGTAATTTGCGCAAGCCGCCTTTAGTAATATATTTGTCTTTATCATCAAAATGGTCATAACAGATCTTAGTAAATTTAGTTGGTTTCCAACAAACTTCTTTTCGATTGAGCCTAATTTTTTCTATCCATCGAGCAGCAACAATTGGATCAGAAGGAAATCTAGTAAAGAATATAATATAAATATGAATATAATAATCATAGTTTACGTTATCAAATAAAAATTATACAAGAGATGCATAATTAAATTGGTAACGCACTCGTGATAACCAGTGTTACAGGAATCTATAACATTTGGCCTGATAAAATGAGGCAGGCAGTACGCCTGTCTGCCACTGTTGTAGTAAGTAATATATTATTACTACCGGCCTCCCTGACCGAGTTGTAGTTGGCTACTCGACGTTTTTCCAGAAGCATTTATGGTGGTGGAATAGTAACTAACTCTACCCCCTTTACCAAGTGGCGGGAGAGCACCCGAACCCTCTAAGCGAGGCCAAGGTCTGCCTAAGTCTAATCACAATATTTTAATAAATTATGTGGTACCCACCCACAAAATTTTGCAAATAAAATTATTCAAGTAGATATAAAGCGCTTGTGGCCCCGCGTACTCAGTGATCTGTAAACGATCACTGCAGTAAGCAACTTTCACTATGGCCAGTCCTTGGATGGGTGACCATCCATGTGACTTCTTTGTGACGTATATTGAGCGTTTCTGTGCTTCGGAAGGCCGTTAAGCTGTTGTTTCCGGTTGCCGGTAAAATGGCAATCAATAAGCAAAGTTGATGGTCTTTTGAGGGGGCTTGAAAAATTTCAACAGCAGGCATTCAAACCTGCGCCATCTCAACACGGGATTACGGCTCACCACCTGTTACGTGGGACAAATTCTAAAAAGGTGAAATGTGAGCATACAAAATGCCTCTGCCTACCCCTTCGGGAGTAAAGGCGTAAGCATATGTACTTATGTATGTGATAAGTACTTTTATAACAAGTTCCATAAACCGATATTGCAGCAAATAAGAGAAAAGTGGGAAAAAAATATTCTCATTGCTTGCAACACCGTCTATGAAAATGACGTCACTAAAATGTACGATTTTTGTTTCTTTAAATGAGGTGTTTTTAACAAAAATGTAACATATTTTGCAGTACTAACCTATGCAATGTGATCTTTGGGTGTTTGGAACAATTTTCAGATGCATTGTGGCATCCTTTCACTGCACAATACGTCATTTTTAGACAAAAATTACGCGAGCTCTTCGCACTGACACTAGATGCCCGGTACCATGGTGTTATCACTTAGAACTGAGCATTGAATTATAATGTAACCATCTTACGTAGGTTCTCAACGTTGCAGTTATATTGAGACTTGTCATGATATTTAATTTCGTTTCATTATAACGTAAGAGTTTCCAGAAACACGTGGTAGTTGGCGCTGTACGCAATATTAAAAAATCTAATATTTTAGTTAAAAATTCACAACTAGATGGCGCTGTGCCTTTTTTTAAATCGCGGTATGGTTTCGTTACACAGGGTCATATAAGTAAGACTACTTTTCTGTCTAAGGTAGTTTATTATTATTTTTTACGATCTTAAAACTATTTTTTCTAAAAGATTCAAGTTTATTTATATATATTTGTTACACTCTATTTTTATTTCATGGCCACGCAGTCAGAAAGTTTCTTGCAGTAGCTGCTTGGCACCGCTGGTGTCGTCACTTAGTCGAGTGACGTCTCTATCTCATAATATACAAATGTACTCTGTGCCCGGTACTAAAGCGCCGATTGATGTAGGCAGCCGGTATCAGCTGCCTTGAAATGGCTTCACGTCGCTCGCGCGTATTGGGTTTCTTTAGTCTGTGGTTTCTTTGCGTTATAATTTTATGTGTTTACTCAAATAACGGTTCAAAAATGCATATAAAAGTACATTAACGTGCATATTACGAATAAAATATTTTTTTCAATTCTTTCAACCGCTTTATCACGGAAATTTTTTGTAGAGAATCGGATGATCTACAATTTTTGTCTGAACTATTTTGCTAGAAAACTCACCGTTTAGCTGAAAAACGCGAAAACCCTATTTTTGCAAACTTTCACCATTAATAAAAATTTTTGCACAAGAGGAATTGATGGGGACTATTCACAATTAATTTATAATAGTATTCTGAACATTTATACCAATTTTTAGCTCTATGGGAATTATTGTTACCTTACTTCTATTACTACTACTAATTTGACTGAACTATTGGTGGAGTAGTACCACAGATTACTAAATAGTTACTACGTAACAGATACATCACTCCCATACAAAAGCGACAATACCTACGCTATATTAGCCTACAAAATTTTAATAATAATACCTGCTGCTCAGAACGAGAAGAATTGTACCTTAAACACGCGCTCATAGCGTCGAGACTGTGTTGCCTGCTGTGCGAGTAACGTCATCGTAAGAATGCGCTAGGGTTGAACCTATACTGATTGTTGTAATAAAACAAATGTTACGAATCAACCATGTTTTAATACGCTTTTATTAGGTCGACGTGTATGTAACTTCTCTGTGGCGTCTTGACTGCCTCTGTGGCGCGGTCGGTAGTGATACCGCCTGCGGCGCTGGAGGTCGTGGGTTCGATTCCCACCGGAGACAAATCTTTGTGTGACCCATAAATGTTTGTCTCAAGAGTCTGGGTGTTTCTATGTATAATATGTATGTATTTAGAAATATATATAAGTATGTCTATCAGTCGTCTAGATCCCATAACACAAGCTTATATTAGCTTACTTTGGGCTAGATGATGTTGTGTGATATTGTCCACAAATATAATATAAATATAACTAACAATGTAATGGAATGTAAGGAAAAAAATTATGAATGGTTTAAAAAAACCCTAGAAAAACACGCTTTTATAAATGCACGTAAAAACCAAAAATAAATTAGGAATCACAGTAGGTATATATTTATATTGTTTATCTTATGCCGACCCATAACTAAAATATCAAAGAAATCTAAATTTAACTGACATTACCTTTAGCATAAGTACCGGCTATTCACCTATCTCACCCGGCCATCCTACCTTACTATGTTACACACACATACATATGGTCACGCGTTGATCTCCGAAGGGGAAGGCAGAGGCATATTAGATGCCCACATTTCATTTTTTTATAGTTTGTACCAAGTACAGGTTGTGACCCTCTGCTGTTTAAATTTTTCAAACCGCCTAAAAAGGCCTTCAACTTGGCTGACTGCTATTTTATTGGCAACCGGGACCAACGGCCTAACGTGCCTTCCGAAGCACGGAAACGCTCAAATAAAGGTCACAAAGTGGTCACATGTATGTTCACCCGTCCAGTCTGGCCATAGTGAAAGTTGCTTACTACAGTGATCGATTACAGAGTCCACGGGGCCACGAGCGCTTCGACTACCTATAAAACCCATTTACCTACAAATTCTATAAAACATTGAATTGCCTATAAAAACAACAATTTTATAATACCTGACTCAAATAACTCCTTAATTTACGATTTACATACTTATCACCTACCTACTTATGTTCAAACAAATAAATGGTGAAAACATTCAAATTGATAAGATTTAAAATATTACTCAGCTTTCTTCGTCTCTCGGCAATTTAAAAAACGACAAATTTTCTTTTGTTTTTGTACTATTACACCCATCCACTGCACAATAATTACGTGGTTTCGGTACTTCGAAGCGTAAGCGCGGGAAACGTGCGGTACGGTGCGATGCGAGCGGTCGGGCGGGCGTTCGGCAGCCCTCTGCCAGTTGCATCCCCAGGGATATGCCGAACGGTAGGTACATAGCGCGCGGTTTTGAGCGAGTGACGGAGGCCTGGTAGTACCTACCTATAGCTCAAAATACATTTATTGTTACTATGATCTATGATGTACGGATTGAGTATTGGAATAAAACACTAGCTTGGTTGAAACAAGACTGCTTTATTGCATGAATTGCATTCGGTTTTATAGATACATTGGTTACACATTAAATATAGGAGTAGCTAAAATAACACATCACACCTCCCTTTTAAAAAAAAAATTAAAATAAAATGAGTATACAATTTATTTTATTTTCATAGATAATGTTATGATGAGTAACTGCATAATTGATAATAAAACTATTAGATATAGGTACCTACTCTAAATGATATAATCTGATACATGTGACATTAAGATAAGCGACGCACCGTAGTAATGGTGTACAGTTTCATAACAAGTCATATAATTATAATCAAGCATTTAAGGCTACTTACAATGATTTCATTACAAACATATCGCCCCTATATCCTCGATGGGATAGGTAGAGGTGCATTGCACACACACTTTATATGTATAAGTACGGTACATTTAAATTAGACAAAGGCATTGAAGTGAAGGTATAAAATTCATCCGTTAGGTATAATAAACTGACCATACGTCCCGTTTTGAACGGGACAGTCCCGTTTCTCGGTCCCTTGTCCCGTTGTCCCCTAACATAGCGCCGGGACGCTAAATTGTCCCGTTTTCCGAAACCTTGCGAATTTTTAAAAATTTCGGTCGGGGAAGTTAGAGCCAGTCCGTGTTTTCACTCCACCATTGTTTTGTTTTTGTGTAAAATTCATGAAGTAGTTTAGTGGTAAACTCATAACAAAATTGAATTTTCATATTGCTTTGGAATTTTACTTATGGGTAATGTAATGCCGAAACACAAGTTTTCATTTAATGTCAACATACAGGCAAAGTAACCATTTATTGAGCAAACGACCAATTATTACCTACGGTGCCGAGACATGGAAACTTACAGTGGGGCTTGTCCATACCCTTAAAGTTGCGCAGCGAGCAATGGATCGCGCTATGCTTGGGGTGTCTCCGAGGGATTAAATCCGAAACTATGTTATCCATCAGAGAACCAAAGTGGTCGAAGAATAACCGATGGCCGATCTAGCAAACGAGTTCTTGAGTAGAGATCGCGGCTGGTAAACGTGGGGTAGGACGACCCCTCCGCCCGATGGAACAGCGAAGAGAAACGGATCTAGAAAAGGTCGCAGACTGGGACTGAATGCGGAAGGCGCAGGACCGTGTGTTGTGGCGTAGATTGGAAGAAGCGTACGTTACGTCTAGGAGTGAACTGCCATAGGCTGTTTTGATGCTGTCATAAAAATAGGTACCTACTAAAATACAGACAAAAAGGGGATAAAGGAAAATTCTTTGTGGAAGATCGCGCACATGCATCCTGTGCCCAAGATGGGTGACAAGACCGACCCAGCTAATTACAGGCCTATAGTCAACACTTTGTCCCTTTTATCAACGGTGATAGAGCGTGTCAACAATACACAGCTCCTGAGGTACCTTGAGGAAAACGACCTGCTCAGTGACCGGCAGTACGGTTACCGTCACGGTCGCTCCACAGGCGATCTCCTTTTGTGCCTCACACACGGCTAGGCTACCGAGCTACGGCTATCGAGAGTAAGGGCGGGGCTCTAGCGGTGAGTACTCAACATTTCTAAGGCCTTTGACCGGATCTGGCACCATGGTCTTCTTGCGAAATTGCCCTCCTATGGACTGCCCAAAAGTTTATGCGGGGTGTCCAGCTTTTTGGCTGGTAGAAGCATCAAGGCCGTCGTTGACGGCAGCTTTTTTGACTGCATGGCCATAAACGCTGGAGTACCACAAGTTATCCCGTACTCTGTTTCTGCTGCATATCAATGACACGTTGTCTTTTATTAACGGCATTCATTGTTATGCGGACACTTGTTATAAGGGACGTCCCGGTATCTCTCGGGCTGCAGTGGAAGAAAACTGTGAAAAACTGGTTACTGTAATCGAGAGTACTCTAACCAGAGTGTCCGATTGGGTAAAAAAATCTTTTTCAATTCAACCCTACCAAGACACAAGTTTGCGTATTCACTACAAAAATAAAAAACCGATACAGTAGCGCCACAATTTCAAGGCACATCTCTCCCCATCTCTGACAGTATAGGTATTCTTAGTTTTGACATCTCCTGTGACGTTCAGTTCCGAAGTTAATTGGAGAACAAGGCCAGGCTGGCGTCCAGGAAGCTCGGTGTGCTCAACAGCTCAATTTTACTGCGGCGCACGCAAAGACTGCTACTCTCTAAGTCGAAAGTGCGGCCACGCAAGGACTACCTACTGCTGTCACCTTTGGGCGGCAATTTGAATATCAGTTTCAACCGGTCGACTCTGTGCAAAAGCAGGCCATGAGAGTTGTCAAGAATCCTATGCTTGCTGGTGGTGTGGAACCTCTTCGCGACAGGAGAGACAGACTATGTGCGTGTCCTACCGCCTGTACCCGCCTGTATCGGTTTGTGCTGTGAAGAATTGTTTGATATGATGCCCATGGCTACTTTCTATCGTCGCACCGCTCGCCGTAGACACGCACATTCGTCCTAACATTTTGCTTGTCTGGCACCTTTTAGTGGTATAAAAAGTGGGGGGGATGTCAAAAAAGAAAACAGTTCTATTGGACCCCAATAGAACAGTTTTTAATTTTTGCCGTTTTTTAGTACGGATATCTTTGTGCGCAAATCCGACTCGCACTTTGCCGGTTTTTTGTAAATAACTGGGCAGAAAAACATTGTGTCCCGTTTTGAGATGAAAAATAAATGGTCAGTTTAGGTATAAACAATTTTGTACGGTTTTTATGTACAATGTCTAGTTTACCGTCTTTTAATATTTCGACATTTGGTGAATTATCTTTTGTAACTATAAAAGGTCCTGAATATATGCTTGATAATTTATTACCATTTTCATTACGGATCAAAATATAATCACCTGTTTGGTACAGAATAGGCTTACAAGTTTTATCATATTTTTCTTTACGTGCTAATTTTGAAGAAATTAAATTTTCTCGCGCTTCGTTTAAAGCGGCTTGTAAACGATATTTTAGTTCTAAAGGATAGCTGTCGTGATTGTAAAGAGGTTCAACTGTTTTAGTTAGATTACTGGGTAAATTACATTTTTTGCCAAAGACCAGTTCGAAAGGTGTAAATTTGGTTTCGGTGTGAATTGTTGTATTATAGCTAAAAGACCAGTAAGGTAGCCAAGTGCTCCAAGATTCAGGATGGTTATCTGTGTATATACGTAGAAAGGCACCCAAATTTTTATGTGAATTTTCGAGTGCACCTATGCTCTCGTGATGATAGGCAGTAGAATTTATTTTGTTTATATTAAGGAGTTTACATACCTCTTGCATTGTTGCTGACATGAACTCAGCTCCTCGGTCGGTGGCTATTTCTCTGGGTATTCCATAACGTAATATAAAGTTACTTACAAAACTACTGGCTATTTCAGGACTACTTTTGGTAATTAATGGGTAGCATTCTACATATTTGGTTAATTCACATTGTAGCGTCAGAATGTACGAAAAATTATGATTATCCTTATCTAAAGGCCCTACAACATCTAAATATAGTTTTTCAAAGGCAGAATTAGCTGTACTTGTAATTATCATTGGTTCTTTAATATGCACTGAGTGTTTTTGTTTTTGACACTTTTCACATCTATTAACAAATTTAATGACGTCGCGCTCAAGGCCTGCCCAGAAATAATATTTTTTAATGTTATTGACCATTCTTCTGATACCGGCATGACCGCTTGTAGGTAACAGATGGAAGTCATTGAGGATAACTCTTTGTTCATCTTTATCATCTATTCTTTCCACATCTTTTAAAATACACAACCGCGGTCCGGTCCAACACGACAAGTTCTTTATATTTTGTGCTAGTGTGTCAATAAAAGTACCGTTTATCTTATTCTTGATAAAATATATTTCATTTATATGTAACTTCTTACAAAACGTTGCCAGCTCTCTCGCAAATGCGTCTGGGGCTATATGCGATCGAGTAGAGGGCTTAATGTATATTACCATATCGCTCGGTACGTAAAATAATGATTTACTACTATTCTCAACCTTATATTTGTTTCTAATTTTATTTATTTGTTTGTTGTTACTTAACCTTAGTTCTATGGACATCTTTGGCTTGCTATGAGTTTCAACGACCGTCGGCTGATCGGACAGACTCGGGTCGGAATCGTCGTTAGAAGCTACAACATCCGAAGTGTCCTGTTTACGTTCTAATATTCTTTTTTGGGCACGCGTCATTACATTCATCGTATTTTCATGCATGTCTTTCAAGTCCTTACATGTTAGAATAATCCGAGAAAGTGCGTCTGCAGCTGCATTGTCCGGGCCTTTAATATATTCCACCCGAAAATCGTATTCCTCTAATAACATTCTAAATTTTAATAACCTACTTGAAGGCTCCCTTATATTAAATAAGTAAACTAGTGGCTTATGGTCGGTCAATATTTTAAATTTGCGACCATAAAGGTAAGGCCTGAAATGTTTTACAGCCCAGACAATGGCTAGTAATTCTTTTTCAATTGTCGGATAGTGTACTTCCGCTTTATTTAAGACTCTACTAGCATAAGCTACTGGTTTGCAATTTTGGTTAGCTAAAATCGCTCTTATTGCTAAACCTGATGCGTCTGTTTGAAGAACGAACTCATTGTCGTTTGAAAAATTAGGATAGTCTAGTATAGATGGAGAAATTAATTTTTCTTTTAACAAATCAAATGATTTTTGGCAGTTTTCAGACCATATAAATTCAATATTTTTCCTGGACAAATAGTTTAAAGGTTGCGCAATGGCATCAAAATTCCTAATAAATTTACGGTAATAATTGGCGAAGGCTACAAAGCGCTTTACCTCATCTGAATTACGTGGAGTGGGATAATTTTTTACCACGTCTAACTTTTGTGGGTCGGGTAAAACACCCTCTGATGATATCACATGGCCTAAATATAGAATCTCTTTCTTCAAAAAATCACATTTAATAGGATTGAGTTTTAGTTTAGTTTTACGCAATCGTTCAAATACGTCTAGCAAATTTTTCACGGCTGAATTTAAATTTTCGCCGTATACAATTAAATCATCTAGATAAATTAAGCATTTATCGTAAGTTAATCCAGCCATAGCCATATTCATCATCCTGGAGAAGGAATTCGGGCTTGACTTGAGGCCTTGGGGCATCCTGGTCATACGAAATTGCCCGGATTCAAAGGCTGTATACTTCCGGCTTTCTTGTTCTAAATTAACATTGTAAAACCCTTGATAAAGGTCAAGGTGCGTGAAGTATATACACCCTGAAAGTGAGTCTAGGATTTCCGTTATGTTTGGCAGTGGAAACCTGTCGTCCTTAATTTGGTTTTAATTAATTAAATTCGTCCTTAATTTTCCTATAATCTATAACTAGACGCCACCTTTTATTTCCTGAAAGATCAGCCTTTTTAGGTACTAGGAGCACTGGACTTGACCATTCACTGGCACATGGTTCTATGATTCCCTGCGACAACATATTTTTTATCTGTCTATCTACTTCCGATTTTTGTGAATGAGGGAGTCTATATGGTTTAACATAATTATACTGTATCCGCATTTTCTCTTAATTTTATTTTATGATTATATATAGGGGTGGTTGTTAAAGTGTCGCCTGGTAAATAAAAGATGTCTGAATATTTAGCGCAGATATTCCGAATAGCACTTTGCTCTTCTACGTTTAAGTGTTTTAAATTAAGCTGAGATAATAGACCTTTTACTCGATCGGCGTTATGTAAACAACTATTAAACGCGCATATATTATAATCATTCAACCTTTGTATAGTGGGTTTGATATCGTTTACAATAACTGAATTTTCAGTTGTGTTCAATATTCTAACTGGAATTTTTCCATTAACAGGTAGTCCTATACTACTGGCCATAAAGATACCTTCACGCAACTCTGACGCACAAACCACGCACTCTTCTGTCACACTAGTATCTATATAGTGTATTGACTCTGACCTCGCTGGTATATTATAAAATTTTGACTGTTGTTTACATAAATTTAAATATATTTTATCATTTGTCAAAGTGCATATAGTCATTTGTTTACATTCTAAATCGATACATGATTTAAACTTGTTTAAAAAGTCGTAACCTATTATGCCATCCGCTTTACAAGGCAAAGAATTAAAAACATAAAACTTATGATTGAAATAATATCCCTGAGTCTCTAACACTAAATAAACATATCCTATTGCATTGACTCTGCCTCCAATGCCATTTATAGTGGTACTCCATTTGTGTATTGGAATGTTATGTTCTAGAATCTTACTATGTGGAATGGCTGAAATTGAAGCTCCAGTGTCAATTAACCATAAATATTTTTTGTTGTTTATGGACAAGGTAGATAATGAATTATCGTAAGAAAAAACACTTTTAGTCACGAAAAAACTCTTCAACATTTTCTTCTACTGTAATATCGGTATTATTACTCGTATTATGGTCATTATCTGTCATCACTTGTACATTTTGGCTTTTCGGGGAACCTCTACTGTTAGAATAATAGCGATTATACTGACCTCGAAAGCCTTGTCCCGAACGGTTTCCTCGGGAGGTCTGTCTCCAATTTTGTGTTACTCCGCGTTGGTGATTGTAACTGTTAGAAAAATAGTTACCTCTTGGAGTCGAATAAAATCCCCTATAGTTACCTCTGAATTGTCCAAAATTTCGCGCATTAGACCTTCTCATTGACAAAATATTTGTCGAAGCATTTCCTGTCGAAGAAGTTTCTTCATCCACTGCAGCTTGTATAGCGTCGTTTAATGTGTTGAAATTCCTAGCAGCTATAATTGTGCTCAATCTACGATTTCGCAACCCATCTGAAAACCGTTTGATAGCTAGCTTTTCATTTACACATTTTAAAATATTATAAGATTCAGGATTTCCTTCGGCCTGCGAAATAGTAAGATCGACAAACAAACTTGACAATTCCTGACCGAAGTCTGAAATGGACTTTTCACTTTGCATAATATTCTGTAATTTACTCTGTAAAGCTGTAGATGACTTTTTAGGCAATAAGTGCAATTTCATGTCCTTCAGTAATTCAGAGACCTCTGTATATTTGACAGCTAACCTTAGTTTAGCAAATTGCGATAGTCGGGTTTTTAGAATAAATTCTATCAAGTAACTTGTTTGATCATCTCCTAGAACAGAATAATAATACTCAATGCCATCAATAAGTTGTTTAGTAACTGATTCTTGATCGTTCATAACGGGCAACAAGCTAAGGGCTACCATTAATTCAAATTTAGCCATTGTAGGACAATCCGTTAAGCGGCAAGTTTCACACAATTCAGTTATTTCCGAACAGTCTGTTGATTGGCAGTTTTTACACAAATTATCAATTTGGGTACAATTTGTTGATTGACAATCTTTACATAATTCAGTAATATCAGAGTATAAATTCTTTAGTTTTTCACAGTTTTTATCAAACTTCTCTATTTCAGGTAACTTCTTAAATTCTTTTATTCTTAAAATTTCATTTAAATAACTGTTAAATTGGTCATAAATACTATTAGCTTCATTTAATTTTTTAATGCATGCACTACTATGTTGTCGTCTAGATGGGCCGATTTTCGTTAAATATCTTTTAATTTTTATTAATTCATCGCATAACTCTGTAATAAATTCTGCCATTAATTCATATTATTGTATTAAAATCAGACCCATTACAATCTAATCACAGGTATAATTATTAGTGCATGTAACGTTAAACGGGTTTAATACATATCAATAATGCATACATACCAATTTCTTCCGATTCACGACACTGTCACTATGGTAGGTACTTAAAGTCTCAAGTAGCAGTTCGATATCATGACGATGGCGATGCCGACCGTGACGGATTTACGAGTTACGATTTTACACTAAACTTTTTTTTTTTTGGCACTTTAACACTCACAGGAGACTTGTATGTATACACATTACCGCCGACGCCTTTACTTAAATATAATTCGCCATTACCTAAATATTAACGGAAATTACGCGATATCATCTTGCACTTGTTTACGTTGCTGGTCGCGAAGAACACTAGCGTATCTTCTGAGTACTAGATCGTTGACATGATTCTCTACAATTCTGTGGTGGCACTTTTTATATAATTTGTATGCGATAAAGATACCTCCTATCCCCAACAATAAAACAATTACCAGCAGAATAATGTTACTAGTAGTCGCGTGGTGCAGAAGCTGTTCTGTCTGCTACGTATTTTGGCCAGTACCCGTTGCGGCTTGAGAAATGAGCACTTGTTCTTTTAAGTTATTCGAAGGGTTACACATTTTTGAAATATTTGGTCACAAAGCGAATTAACTATATGTTCGTATTGGAACGACAGTCCTCGATGATCTCTTTTGTAATACATTGTTATTGTTCATGCATCATTTGGAGTCAACACTGTCTTAATATGGTACTATATTGAATTACACGCGCGAGGTTGGTTCTACTGGCAGGGTCGCCATATGATGTACGGATTGAGTATTGGAATAAAACACTAGCTTGGTTGAAACAAGACTGCTTTATTGCATGAATTGCATTCGGTTTTATAGATACATTGGTTACACATTAAATATAGGAGTAGCTAAAATAACACATCACAGTTACAAATTACAGTGAAACATAAATTCTTACATAATATTACTAATATTATAAAACTAGCGGACGTCACGCGGTTTCACCCGCGTAGTTCACGTTCCCGTGGGAATACACAACACAAGCAGGTTATTCCTAGCTTGCTTTGGTTCCCGTGGGAATACACAACACAAGCAGGTTATTCCTAGCTTGCTTTGGGATCAGATAACGTTGTGTGAAATGTCGGTGTATATTTATTACCTATGTTCACCACAAATAGTGTAGCTTTCTAATAGTGAAAGAATTTTTCAAATCGGTCTTGTAGTTCTGGAGCCTATTCGTTACAAACAAACAAACAAAAAAAAACAAATTTTTCCTCTTTATAATATTAGTATAGAATATAGATGTGAGTGTGGATGTGTGGATTTTTTTTTTTTTATACCACTAAGGTGGCAGACAAGCATACGGCCCACCAGGAGGATTGGTGGTCACCGCAACCTATGAACGTTTGCAACACCAGAGGCGCCACACTCGCGCTGCCGACCCTGTAAAAACCTTCTTAGACCCCTTTTGAAGAACCCCATACTGTAGGCGTTAGGATGTTTGTTACTCTTTCGCGCTCTAACGGCTGAACGGATCTTTCTGAAATTTGGTACCTACAGGGATACATTATGGTCTGGAATAACACATAGGCTACTTTTTATCCCGGGAATAAGTTCCCACGGGAAGCCACAACGGGAACACTTTTTTACGTGGGCGAAGCTGCGGGCATCAGCTAGTTTAATGTATATTCCTACATTATTGCATATATTATTATATTAAATTATACAGCCTAGGTCTTTCGCACCAAAACACCCAAGCAAAACATTAACAATTTCAAAAAAAATGGTTTTCACCAATGATATAAAAACTATAGATACGTTATAGACACTTGAAAATGGCAACACGTAAAGTAGGTAATTACCTGAAAATCTGTGTCGCGGCTGTAGGGTTAGCGAAAGTTCGATTAGCACTGTTTTAAATTCTGTTAGTAAAGAAAACTCGAAAAAAACATGCCTTCATGTAACTTCAGATGATGCACAAGCTACACAGCAACTGTTCAATATAAAAACGTGTCATTTCATGCGTAAGTACAATAGAAATAATAATATTATTAATTTTCTCGGATCGATAAAATGGCGGCAAGCATAATAAATACACAAGGAAAATGTACACTATAGTCTGTGGTTTGGCGCCCGCGACCCGTAAGGGGATGTCAGGGAGATTTTGTACTAATGTTTTATTTTGCTATTTGAATATTTTTTTTTATTTAGGTAATTATATTTCTTTAAAAAATAATAATATGTTAAGATTATTTAAATTACAAATATTTGGATTACTTACTAGGTACTAAATTATTACCTAGGTACTTATTTAATAAATGTTTCTGTATGATATTGTTATATTTTTATTTTATGACTTAAATTACGTTAATAATTACTAATCCGATAAACTACATTAACATTTTATCAATTTAAATATTACGTACTTTACCCGTAAATACATTAATCATATTATGTCTAAGTAAGTGAAATTCAAGTTTCCCTTTTTCCCCACATTCCTCTGAAATTGACTTCATGCATGCTACCACAGATAATTTATAGAATTCTTTTTTCAAATTTATAAATGTTTAGCTGTTTTTGAAAGCCGCAATGTTCGTGTATAACGTGTCTATATATGATACGTCTTTGGTTTTCACTGTTTATAATGTCAATGTCATTATTGCATTTCGAGCATAGATTTAGGATTTTTCGCAAATTTCGAGTGTTTTATGCTGTTTTATGAGTAAAAATGGTGGATTTTTAAGCATAAAAGTTCGACAACGTGCACAAGTGTTGGAAAGTGATAAAACGCACTGAAACGTGACTCTTCCATTTTTCGACAAACTCCAGAGACACTTTTAGTAAAGTCCCACCGGTTTAAAGACTGACTTTGACTTGGGGCTGCATTTGACTTTGACTGGACTTAGAGGACGAGCACTGAGGAAAAACAATTTATATGACATAAGACTAGGCTGTATGGCTTAAATTGTCTTTGCCTATGCGAAAATGAATAAATAAACTACTACTTCTAATGTCAATGTCAATTGTCAGTCAAGAGTCGACAGCACTGCAGCAGACAGTCACTGTCAAATCTATCAAAGTGATAATAAAAATGATAAAGCCCGCCGCGCCGGGTCACAGTCACAACTAAAAGGTTATCCGGGTCGTCGAATGTCGTTTATCTGCGGTGTGTTGCTGTTGTGTCGTGCTTCTCTTTAGCTAGTTTAATGATATAAAAAACAGTTGTAAACCTCTATTCTCCTTTTAATTATTATTAATACTATACACAGCATCGTATACACAAATCAACATGGCCCGCCGTTTACAAGCAATGATCGGCCCTTCTGTTTTAAACTCTGATTTATCTAGGTTATATGAAGAGTCACAGAAACTACTCGATAATGGTGCAGACTACTTGCATTTAGATGTAATGGATGGACATTTTGTACCCAATTTAACATTGGGTCATCCTGTTGTAAAATGCCTTCGGAATAAAATTAAAGATGTGTTTTTTGAAACTCACATGATGGTTTCCAATCCTGAGCAAGTTAGTACCTAATTGTTTTTATAAACACACATTTTGTTGACCACATTTGTAGGAAAATATTATGTAGGTAGGTACCTACTAAAATATACTTACAGTTGAGGCAATACATCTCCATTTCCTGTATATAAATAAGCTAAGAAATGATGATTACTTTTTGAGTTTTAGTGGATTGTGCCAATGGCTGATGCAGGAGTTGACCAATATACATTCCATATTGAACCAGTTGAAAATGTACCAGATATATGTAGAAAAATCAAAGAAAATGGCATGAAGGTAAATAAAATTTCTGATTTTCAGAATAAGGTAAATAAATTTGCTTGGCCAATACGAATTGGCTATTACAAACTGATATTGCTAGGCTCTTCCAAGGATCTTTAGACCAAAGTATTTGGAGAGGTGCCAGAAAAACTTATTGTTTATGCCTTTACTTATACCAAACCTATAACATGTAAGATACAATTTAATAACAGTTAAAATTAATAGCCCTAGTAACTTGCAAGTACAAAGGGTTATTGGTGAATTACTTGAAATAATGGTGCGACTAAACTACAGAGCAATATTTTTATCTTTACTCTCTCAAACTGTTGAGAATTCAGATCATGCAAATTATGTACTTAACTAGGTTTGTTCTGTAATTCCAGGTAGGCCTTGCAATCAAACCCGGAACCCCTGTTTCAGAAGTGGAAAAGTACATCTCTATATCAGATATGGTGCTCATAATGACAGTGGAACCAGGTTTTGGTGGTCAGAAATTTATGGAAAACCAAATGGCTAAGGTTCAACATTTAAGGGAGCGTTATCCACTGTTGAATATTGAAGTTGATGGTGGTGTTGGACCTTCAACAATAAATTGCTGTGCAAATGTGAGTCTTAAATATTTGACTTAAACAATCAAAGCAGCCTTGACATGCTTTGATTGTTCACTGCTGGACGTGCCTCTCGCAGATTACGCTGCTTAATTATGCAGCCTTTATCCATAGTGTGTGACATTGCTCTTTACACATATTATCCATGAGACCCATGTGGCACTCCATTATAAGGCCAGATGTTATCCATTGAATTGCCAACAATTCCACTATGGCCAGGAATCCAGACCAGCAGTCCTTAAGATTAGCATTTAAAGAGCTTACTCTTGATTTGGAGTATTAGAGGGGATTTAGAAATACTGGAAAAATGATTAGTCATATCCAGCCCCCTTCTGCACCCAGTCACTCCCCGCGACCTTCTTCAGGTTGTTGGTTCAGGGCGAGACTAATATTTTATTTACTCATGCCAAGTTGGTGAATCAAGTTCTCATTAATCTTATTTTCAGGCTGGTGCCAATATGATAGTATCTGGAACTGCAGTTATAGGTGCAGCAGATCAAGCTGCAACTATCAAGCTACTTCGGGACACAGTGCAAGAGGCTATTGACAAATGATAAAATGTACATTTCAAAACTTAACAAGTCTTCCAATATTTTAAGGATATATTTTTTATAAATGTTTGGATATGAAAATAAACTCAAGAATTTTATATATTGTGTATTAGTCAAATTTGCTTAAATCTAAATTACTAGTAGTAGAATTACTAGTTTCTGCTTTGTTCGATGGGAATACAGAACTAACAGCAATACCACTGCCAGAAAAAACCATAGGTTCATTATAAGGTTTTAGTTTCGTCCTGAGACCAGACAGGGCTATAAGTATTGCCTCTTCTGTTCTTATTGTCCGTGATCCTTGATGTGGCAAGACGTTTATGTAGTGGTTAAATAGAAAACTTGCTTCGTCTTCTTGTATTTGCTCATCACTCTCTAACGCTCCTTCAATACCGTGTAAACCACCAAATACAATGAGTGCATGATTATATTTGAGATTTTTTTCAGTCAAGTCATCTATGGGAGTCCCTCGGTCCGATGTGCCAATTGTTAGGTCGTAGCTAAAATAAATAAATACAAAGAAATGTTATTGACTGAATCTGGAAGGAAACTTGATCTGCGTAACCACACTGGATGAACGTCGAGAACGAAAGTCAAGAAGCAAAATTTAAGAGAGAATGGACCCAATTTTAATAACTCCCTTTTTTATTTTTTATTATTTTACTTTGATTATTTCTCTCCAGCTCTACCTAATGCGTTGCAAATCTTGCAGTAAATGTAGAAGCAATCATTTTGATGTTCATAAGGTTACATTGTAACCTATATGAATAAAGATTTTGAGGATGACTACTAATACTAGTTTATAAAATTATAAAATGTATATTGTTGCAGATAAACATATAATACATACCCATCTTTGTAAGGACTCTGTGTAAAGATTTGACTTATATTATTGGCTATTCTAACTCTGTAACCCCAATACACTCCTGTTTCAGCTCTTGGAGCAGTGAGGCTCACTATTTGCCCTTTGGTTTTCTTACTTCCTTCCTGTGCAGGAAGCATTCTTACTGTAACTCTTATACCAGGGTTTAGAAACTTGTCAGTAGAGATATCTTGAAGAAGTCCAACATTTACTTGTGAACCTCTTCCTGGTTTCACTTTTTTATTCATTGTAATGCCCTCTCTGAAAATAATTGATAAATTATTTATTAACCTACAAACATAAGCATTATCCAGCTATTAATATCAATCAATCAATTCATATAATAAAATCGTAAATGTCTGTATGCCTGTACGTTTGTGCACGCTAATCTCAGCAATCGCTCAACCGATTGCAATGCGGTTTTCTTTATTGCGTTGCAGTTTGCTCCACTTAACATTTAGTTGTTTCATGTCAATCGGTTCATAAATAAAAAGTTATATCAATCTGAAGAATCACATATAAAATGCAGCGTAGTCGCAGGCAACGGCTAGTTGAAAACTATAATTCTTACCGGAACTGGAAATCATTTGACATTCTAAGATGATGTGGTGCATCTAATGGATTGAGTAGTCCTGCAAACTCTAAGTCTTTATGTAATGGGAAGAAATGTTTCCTCAAGTATTGCGGGCACTCCAAATATTGCAAAATACGGGCCAACTGAACACAACTTTTTCTGGCAATTTTTACGCCATCAGCAGCTTCCAGTTTTGACTTCTTCGTATTCAGCTTATCGCCAATATCATCAAAAACTATTATTTCATCGACACAAAATACACAAGCTGCTCTCGCTATTTGACCAGCTAAGTAAGTTCTAAGTTCAGCAGACTGAGCGTTCTCTAGTATGGATCCTGGAACTGCTATGCTAACTGTCGATATCTCAGCATTCTTCTTTTGACGTTCAATATCTTTCTTCTTTTTGGCCTCAACTTCACGTTCAACTGCCGCCCTTTTCTCGCGCTTATTTATTTTTTCTTCGTTTCTTTGACGTTTTAATGCTTTCCTTTCTTGATTTATTTCTCGCCAACTTTTGCCAGGAGGCTTCGCGGTCTCGGCCTGGGACATATCGTTCATATTTGATTAATAGACTGATGTAAATAGTACACTGATCTGTATTATTAGTAATTCCCCACTAAAATATAAAAAAAAAACAATCAAGAACGTCAGAACATGTTGAACTTGAACCATTGAACACACACAGGTCACTAAACTTGCTCTAAACTAACCTATAAACCAGAATAACAGACTAGACTGTGACAGTGACTTTGAACTTTTTTATGGCTTGGCTACGTCCTAAAAAGTTTTTCATTTTATTGTTTTAGCCCCGTCCGCCATTTTATGTTCTCATTTTTGTGAAAACTATTCACGACTCACGAGGCGAGGCATAATGTTTGTTATATAAAACCACAGTAACTTTTTTTATTACAAATATTTTTACCTAATAATTATAAATAATAAATAAATATTCACGGGGATTTCAAACAACGCTATCTGATCTCAAAATAACCCAGACTCTTGAGACAAATATGTATGATCATTACCTAAATGATTTCTTCTAGGTCACATTATGTGCAAGCGATCGTGGGGAATTATATTTATCAATTTGTAGCGAATAAACATGATTTGTGTATTGTTTTGTCACTCATAATAAAATAGTACGCCCTTTTCTGCCTCTAATGCACTGAGGTGGGTGGTTAGGAACTTTTATTCCTAACTGACCAACCAGGTGGTCGGTTGGGATGGGAACGGGGGATCTGTATAATATTACAGATCAGTGATTAATACAGATCAGTGCTCTAATGACGTTTTATAGGTGTATTGTGATGTGATTAAACCTTAGACCATATAACACGGGACTAGCCTTTGCGAACCACCGCATACAAAAATATTCTGCCAGTTTTCATACAAGTGAAGGAGGAAACACAAAGACATATAAAATTTCATTGCATTTAAAAATGTATTAATTGACACCGCGTAATGGCTGTGGTGTGTTAATTGTTATTGTACAGTCAACTACAATGTAATGTACTAGTTTAATCATATAAAATGATGTACTGATGTACAGGCTTTTCATAAAGCCAAAAGACCAAATGGTCATGTGCAATGGCAGAAAACAATGCTTAAGTAAGGCGCATCCTGTGGTTAGATGATCTAAGGATTAAACACAAAAACATGTTGCAGCCATAGATTTAGACGAAAAATTATAAATCTACGGTTGCATCAGATCACAGACATTATGAGAATAAGCAATTTGCCGAACGCTCGCGTTGGCCAAAGCTCGGCCAGCATGTGTAGCCAACTTAACATGAGAAATAACAAATTGCATTGATTGTCTGGGGAGCCCTTTATGTGTCAATGTCAAAGTTACAAATCTGTCAACGTACTACGCGTGCGCGGTAAGTCGACGCACGCTGGGTATGAGTTTCTTGCCCGTATATCTCCACTTATTGCGTATGTGTAATACCAACCAATAACCTTTCTCTCTACCATTCCTTTGAAATTATTCCGGCCGGTACCCATACCCGGCATTTAGATATTTGTTTTTATCTATTTTGCACAGGTTTCGACCTCAAAGCTATATTATACTATTTCGACTCGCGTCGCTAATCGCTACTATCTCGTTTAAAAGCCGGTAGTGGGTGATTGGTTTTAAATAAACGTAAGTAATTATTTTTATCTCTATAATAGAAGGTCGTTTTATTTAGTATTAGTTACTTTTTACTAGTGTTCCCTCCCGGCTAACTTCGTATTGAATGGGCTCCGAATGAATGTGTTTTTTTTTTATTATTTATTCTACTATTCTGGGCGGAGACGAAAACAAATTCAACAACGCAAAAATGATGAAAATCGGTCCGCCCTTTGTAGGTTAAAAGTTTTGGGACAAAAGCGACTTGTTTAAAAGTACAAAAAGCGTTAATAAAGCACTAATTTTAATTAGATCACTTTGTGTGAAATAATTGAGATAACATGGAGGAGTACAGTTTCAGTCGTACATTAATATAACTGTTTTGCATTAAAACAAAACAAGTATTATGTGTTGGAGAAAACACACAGCATTGAGATGAAGAAACAGATCGGTGACTTGCCTCGAGTATCGAGAATAACAGAGAAAAACATACCTGAATCCGGTTAAGTTAAGTAAATTGTTTCACCAGAGGGCGCTATGTTATTGTCCACTTCGCGCTCAAATAGTTGTCAAGTGTCATAGTGTCTTCATCGCCAGCAAGACTCTTGAACCAATGCTGTGTGTTTTCTCCAACACATAATACTTGTTTTGTTTTAATGCAAAACAGTTATATTATGTGTCTTCAAAAACACACAGCATTGAGATGAAGACCTGTTTGATATCTGCTGGTGAAAATGATAAGGTACACACGAAATGCTATGTGAATTAACAAATGATTATGAAAGCAAAAGACCTGCTTATTTGTTTCATAATTTATTTTTACCTTTATGGAATCAAAATAACAATTTTAATCCAAATTAAATTTTCAAAAACCCATTTGGTATAATAACATGGAAAACTGAACTTAAATATCTTAAGTTACCAACAAAATTATTAACTTTCTGAAAACTCAACACTTCAACATTATGAATTTATAATGTTTTAAAAGAAAACTCAACTTAAAAATAAATGTTTCTAACTTCTGGAAACAAAACAATTAAATTATAAAGTATATAATAACTCAACATTAAACATGTAAGATACAATAAATTGAGATCAATTGGATGTACTGCTAAACAGTCTTAAAATTCTTATACAATGAATCAGTACTCTCATTGTGAGATCTATTTACTTCTCTACAGTAAAACTTGGAAAATGTTTCTGCACATTTCCAATTCCCTCGTTCCAGAATTTCATCAATAGGTCGGCCATCCAGCCATCCCCGAGATGCTACAGCCGACCTAATGCTGCCTGGAGAAGCTACTATATTTGTCTGTCTAAATATTGAACGTATCCATCCAGCAATGATAGTTCTGGAAGCTGATTTTACCTGGCCCGTTATTGTGATGAAAAGACACTTTAATTCCTTTTCTGTATTGCGTCTAGCTTCCGAAGCTGCAATAAGATCTTTTACATGGGCTACTGGGCAAAGGCGGCGGTCCTGGTGCTCCGTAAGGAGCCACCCTGACTGTCTGTGACTACCCGAGTCGGTTTTAGAGCCAAACCTTGGCCAGAATGTTATAGTATTTTCAGTCTCTGAGAATCTGTCCTCAGAAAGCTCCAGAAGGGTAAGATCATGTAATCTCCGGCCTGAGGCAAGTAACAATATTAAAGCTGTTCTTCTACTTTTATCAAATAAAGAACCAGAACATGAGGATGACTTTAACCAGTCAAATAGTATATTAATGTCCCATATGGGTACCTTTACTGCTTGTGGTTTAGAAAGAGAGATTGCCTTTAAGACCTGTTGAATAAAAAAGTTTTTTGACAGACTGTCTGCTGTGGCTGCACAATAGGTAGAGATGGCAGATTTATGCAATAAAATTGTACTATATGAAAATTTATTTTCTAAATATAGATCAGCTAAAAACTTTGCTACATCTTTCCCTTCTGGGCTTTTACTATTAACATTGGTATTATTGCACCAAATCAACCACCTTTTTATTGGAGTACTGTAGGTACTTAAAGTTGATGAACGCCAGCTTTTCATTAATAACTGCTGTTCATCTTTACTCCAATCGGCTATTTGGTCGGCCCACCCCCAATTTTCCAAGCCTGAAGTACCAACTTCTCCACTTGTGGGGGGCTTGTCCCTGTTGCCCAATCGACAAGAACCTTCCGCAGGTCTTCTATGGGTAAGGGATTGGACAGCGCTCTCGCCTGAAGGTCTGGGAACCAAAAGCATTGTGTCCAACGAGGTGCTACTAGGATATACGTCCCTGTTGCCTTGTTTAGGTGGGCTAAGACCCTGGGAATCATGTTGGGGGGTGGGAACACCCAAGCGGTCTGAAATTCCCACTTTCGACTGAAGGCGTCGCAAAAAAGAGCTGATCCATCTCTTGAATCTAATGTCACATAATGCTGTACGACGGCGGTTTCTTTGGATGCGAACAGGTCCACTTCTGGGGTGCCCCACTTTTCGAATATTGCCTCTGTGGCTGATGGTAGTAGATGCCATTCGGGTACTTGTTGGCCCCTTGATAGGCGATCTGCGATACCGTTTAACCTCCCTGGCAGATAAAAGGCTGTCATTGTTATGTTGAGGGAACTGGTTAACGTTAGTAGCTTGGTAGTTAGACCTAGAAGATTCATGGATCGAGTGCCGCCTTGATTCCGTATGTAAGCAACTAGAGTCCGATTGTCGGACTGCACTAGAATGTGTGCATTCTTCAGAAGGACACCCTGAGACCTGATCACAGCAAAGACTGCGTACATCTCTTTTAAATTCGAGTGCCATGATTTTTGATTTGGAGCCCATTTGCCAGACAGGTACTGGTTGTTCAAATGTGCTCCCCAGCCCGCATCCGCTGCGTCTGTTTTTAAGAAGAATGTCACTTCTTTCTTGTGAAGTGGAGCTGGACTGCACTCTACTGCATCCAGCCACCACGTTAGTTCTTGTCGCACACTGGGGCACAGTTCCTTTCTCTGACCTCTCCGGGTGAACTTTTTCAGAAAAAGTTGTGCTCTGCGACAGTGAAGTCGACCTTGAGGGACTGCATGGTTGGCAAAGTTTAACATGCCTAACACGCTTTGTAGCTCCTTTAGTGAGCAGCTGTCTTTGTTCAGCATCTGACACAAAGATCTTTTTATTTTGAAGACTTTCTGGGTTGGCAACGCTAGAGTTAGGTTCTGGGTATTCCAGACCAAGCCCAAGTATTCCACTTCTTGTGTGGGCTCTATGACAGATTTCTGGTAATTTACATGCCAACCCAGAGATTCCAGGGTTGACAGCGTTTCCGTAACCTGCACAACCAACCTGGATTTGTCCTGACATGCTAGCAGAAAATCGTCTAAATAAACTATTAGACGAAAACCTTGGCGTCGAAGGGTTTCCGCAACCCAGTTTGATACTGCTGCAAAGGTACGGGGGGCAGAAGACAGGCCAAACGGCAATGCTGTCAGTTGAAGGATTTCCCCATTGTAAATGACACGTAGAAACCTTCTGTGTG
Organism: Miltochrista miniata; assembly: GCA_933228765.1. Classification (NCBI taxonomy): domain Eukaryota; kingdom Metazoa; phylum Arthropoda; class Insecta; order Lepidoptera; family Erebidae; genus Miltochrista; species Miltochrista miniata. The sequence continues at coordinate 26,993,357 of OW121758.1, forward strand.
CCTCCGCTATGCACAAATGAAAATAGGCCTGGTGAATGTCTATTTTTACTAGCCAATCGTTGGCTTGAAGAAAATTCACTACATCTACCTGTGATATTAAGTAAAAATGTTTTGTCGAAATGTGTGTATTTAAAGCCCTGAGGTCGAAAATGGGTCTCAGTCCCCCATCTGTTTTCTTCACTAAAAACATTTTTGAATAGAATCCGGGATCCCGAGCTTGTGGTATCTCTAGGATTCCCTTGTCCTTTAATTCTTGAACTATGCGAGTCATTTCTGGTGTAACCTGGGTAGCTAAGGTTCTTAAAAGGTTTTGTGACGGGAACTTTAGAGGAGGTTTCACTATGAAGGGTAAACGGCAGTTGCTTATAGACTTGACTATGAATTGATTGGCTCCCCTTTGAATCCATTTGTCTGTGGATAACCTTAGGCATCCTCCTCTGAAGTTCCGTTGAGACTCATGCTTGTTTACTATTAGGGGCAGAGGCTCCCTTTTTGGTGTCATGTTGACGAAAGGGAATCCTCTTAGAGTTATATTTGATTTTCCTATCAGATCTTTTAGTTTTAAATGAGTTTTTGTATCTTCTATTTGGGATTCTATCAGAGCGTTCTGAACGTTCTGAGCGGTCTGGTACTTTCCTATCCTTCAAATAAGATGGAGTATTGAGCCAGACCTGGGACCCACCGAGAGATTGAATTATTGGTTGCAATGCGTCCCGACTAAACAGATGTTCTGAACTCGGGGGAACATTCTGTAAAGTTGTCCTAAGATTTTGATTACCAATCTCTTTTAAAATTCGATCACGCCTAATTTCTATGCATTCTGAGCGCTTTCCACATAGCACTTGCATAGTGGTCTCAGAATTTTTATGGCTTGCAGAGCCCGGACCAAAAGTTTCTGATATCTTATCGAATAAGGAATTTGGATCTAAGTCCCTTGGATTAGCTGTAGCCCAGTCTATTATAGACTGTAAACCTGTTTTTAATAATTGTCTTTGTTCTAAGACCTTATTAGAAAGGCCTGCTAATAAGAGTTCAGTTGACGCTAAATAATCCTTATTTTTATTGAAGTGACATAGTTCATCATTTACCTTTAGCCCTACAAACCCAGGGGAAGCCAAGCAGTCTTGAAGAGACTTCTTGTACCTGATTGCTTTCCAGGTGGGAGAATCAAATTGTTGAAGCTTCATTAGCTCTTTAAGTCTCTCACTATCGCTAGATTGGATCAGCTTCTTTTCGTCGAAGTCTGTACCTAAACTACCAAAAGCTAATGTTAAGGGTTCGTCTTGAGACTGACTAGTCGACGGTTGTGTAGGTCTAGTCAGAAACTGGTTAGAACTTGTGCTAATACTAGGTTTCTCTTGGGTATAAATATATGGCGGTAATTGAGAGAGGAAGTCGGTTATATATGATACCTGCGACATTAAAGTTTCGACACGGGGATCGGAGCGATCCGAACGTGTCGTGACTTGTCTACGTTTCCTCTTTTGATCAGTTCTTGGACGCTTGTTGGGTAGGGGTGATGCCAAGCCCTCCTCGACCTCCGAGGAAGAGGAAGAGCTACTCCCCGATACGGTCGAGGTTTGTTCTCCATCCGAAGCAGCAAACTCTCGACCGGCACCCTGTGCGTCCTCGTCCTGAAGCGGCTCCATTACAACAAAAAAACGCTTACCAAGTACAAAAGAAAACAATGCTGTGCTGTGTTAACACCTCCAACACTTTTCACTGATAAAATAATAACTTTTATCACTTATTTTGGTGTTTTACAAAATTTCATGCGCGTACTCTCGCAAATCACGAAATGCTATGACACTTGACAACTATTTGAGCGCGAAGTGGACAATAACATAGCGCCCTCTGGTGAAACAATTTACTTAACTTAACCGGATTCAGGTATGTTTTTCTCTGTTATTCTCGATACTCGAGGCAAGTCACCGATCTGTTTCTTCATCTCAATGCTGTGTGTTTTTGAAGACACATAATAGGTAAGTTTAAAAAATATATGTTTCATTAAAAAATCATTAAAAGTTCTTCATAAAAGAAAATATAAGAGATAAAATATGATGACCACCATAAAATGCTTTGATACCCTTAGTTCATTAACTAAAAATTTATACTTAACACTAGAAAAATATACTATACTATACTCGGGGTGTTACCCATACTCTTATTATGGTTAACACCTCGACTCAGGTTAGGTTAGAAGGCTAAAGGTGCGGTTCCTCCCAGGCGGAACAGAGAGGAGCTGTGCCGCGATTCACCAGTCACAGTGCGGAGTGGAGAAGAGACGTGGATTTTAAGCCATGTGATTGGTGAATCGCGGCATAGCTTGTTTCGCTCTGCCTGAGCGGAACTGCACCTTAAGGGGAGCGAAGCGGAGCTGAGCTCCCGCCTTAGCCTTCGTGGTTATTTTTTTTATTAAAAATAACCAGCCTGGTTAAGATTTTACATTAAAATGCTGGTTTAATTTTAGTGATCATTTCCTACTTTTGGGTTATATGTTACTATATCTGGTGGTAAGTTACACATAAGCCAAAATAAAATTCAAATATTCGCAATTCAGGAATAACAAGCTCCACCCAAAGGAACAAGCCGGGTTTAGATAAGTCTTTAGTGCCGTGGACCATATTTAAATGTTTGTTAAGTATACTTTGTTGTTTTGACCATTCTACAGTACATTTTAATGATTAATCAGTACCTACTAATATTCATATGAAAACTGAGTGGAAGGAAAGGACGATCCCATTGTATGCAAGCTCCCTTTAAAATTTTTTTGTGTTTTTAGTATTTGTTATAGCAGCACAATTTAAGCAAATCAGAAACCGTAGTGGCAGTCTTGTGATAGGAGAGGAATGTGTGTTAAAAACGTGGAAGGAATATTTTGAAAGTTTATTTGAAAAAGAGGATATGCAAAGGGAGACTCATGTTTCGGAAATGAATGAACTTGAGAATGAAAGCCACTTAAGTATGGAAGAAATTGTGGAAGCGTTGAATAGTATGAAATTAGGAAAGGCTGCTGGGATTGATAGAATTTCGAATGTCGAGATGCTGAAAGCGGGGTCGTGGCGTGGTAGCTTGCCAGCTGTACCGCCTTTTTAATCTTTGCTGGCGAAATGGCAGAGTACCAGAAGAGTGGTGCAAATCTGTTATAGTGCCGCTGTACAAAGGTAAAGGGTCACAGCAAGAGTGCAAAAACTACCGCGGCATAAGCTTGCTCAGTGTCGTAGGCAAATTGTATGCGAAAGTTTTGATTAAAAGATTGATGAATGAAACTGAAGGAAAAATGTGGGATGTACAAGCAGGATTTATGAAAGGAAGGGGATGCACGGATCAGGTCTTTTCATTAAGATGCCTAGCTGAAAAGTTTTTGACACAACATCAAAAAGTCTATTGCATCTTCGTGGACTTGGAAAAGGCCTATGACAGAGTGGTGAGGAATGAACTGTGGTCAACACTCCATGTATGGAGTGAACAGCAACTTGATACGAGCCTTGAAATCTCTATACGAAGGCTCCAGTGCTTTTGTCAGGATCAATGGAGCTTGCACAGACTTTTTTTCCACCGAAAAAGGTGTGAGACAAGGCGGTGTAGCGTCACCATGGCTGTTCAACCTATACATGGACAGTTGCTTGAAAGAACTACAAGAGTGCGCGTATGGATTAAAAATGAATGAGCTAACCGTCAAATGCCTCCTTTATGCTGATGATTAGGTAATACTGGCATCATCGGCGGAGGTGTTGCAGTTGATGGTTAATATAATGAACCATGCGCTTAAAAGTAGAGGAATGAATGTTAATGTAAGCAAGACAAAAGTAATGGTTTTTGAAAGAGAGGAATGTATGACTGATTGCTCAATATTGATCGAAGGAAAGAGCGTGGAACAGGTGAAAGAGTTTGTATATTTGGGTTTCAAAATTTGCAAGACATGGAAAGTGTGACAATGATATTGAAAGAAGAGTTTTGTCAGGAAATTCCAAGTGAATGGAGCCATTCACACCTTTATGAGCAGTCAGAACGTGTCTAAAAAGGCAAGGATGGCTGTACATAGAGGAGTGCTTGTCCCTACACTTATGCATGGTAGTGAAAGTTGGGTGTGGCAGGAGAAGCATGAAAGTAAAATTAATGCAGTGGAAATGAGAAGTTTGCGAAGTATAGCTGGAGTGACATTGAGGGATAAAGTAAAGAATAGTGTGATAAGGGAACATTGCGGTATGACAGAAGATGTAGTGACTAAGTTAGAGAAAGGGATGCTCAGATGGTTTGGACATGTGGAGAGAATGGATGGAAATAGGCTGACGAAACAGATTTATGAAGCGAGAGTGAATGAGCAAACTGATTGGGGTCGACCTAGGCATACTCATGTCGATCAAATCAATAATCTTCTGAGAAAAGGCCAGGTCAAGAGTACCCTTAACGGAAGAGCATGTATGAAGACACTTATGAAAGTTGAAGAAGCGAAAGTTGTTTGCCAGAATCGTAGCAAGTGGAAAGTCATAGTTTCTGCCTACCCTGTTGGGAGACAGGCGTGATGTTATGTATGTATGTATATGTACAATATCACTAAACCATTCCAAAACTTTCAAGCCAATATTTTATTTCATTTCAATTATATCATCATTCTAAATATTATAAACTAGCTGACCCGCGTAACTTCGTTTGCGCCACATAAGAGAGAGTATTACCTGTTCCCGTCGCATTTACTCCCGTCGCGTTGCGTTTACTCCCGTAGCGTCGCGTCGTTAATATTCAATACTACGTGAGAGAGAGAGAGAGATAGAGAAAGGTTTATCGTCGCGTGTATTCCCGTCGCATTATTTTTAAGAACAGTTTCGTTTATGAAAGAGGTATCCCGTGGCATTATTGTAGAAAAAAATTGATTGCCATTAAAATGGTTATTCTGCTCCAACCCAAAGATAGACATGCTATCGCGCAATTTTTTTAGAACTTTTTTAAGAGAAACAATTTTGTAGTACATATTTTTTACATAACTATAAATATTAACGCAGCACACGCAACGAAGCTCTCAAAAGGAATAATTTTTCCCCCGTTTTTGAAACATTTACTATTACTGCTCCCAGTGCCGGATTAAGCCAGCGCGGGGCCTGTAGCAAATCCTGTCAAGGGGCCCTTGCTTTGCTTTAGATTCTCAAGTTTAGGGTATTTAATAAAGCAAAACTGTTACAAATAAACTTTTCTACATTTAAAATGGGCAAATTTAGAGATTAACACTTTCAATATCGACTTCTCTAAGCAAATCATGCTCTATATTCAACAAAGTGAGATGATTAAGACGTTCTTGGCCCATCGTGTTTGTTAATTCATTTTTAATACGTTTTAATGTTGAAAAAGAACGTTCGCTACTGCAGTTAGTGATCATGAGAGACAGGTTAATGCGCAAGGCAATTTCTAAGTTTGGGAAACACGATTCTAAAGAATTATCTAATAAAAGTTTATAAAATTGCTGTTCCAGAGGCTCCTGTTTTTTGCTGTCAATAACAGTAGCCACATCTGTTTTCAGCAGCTCTGCGAACTGCACTAATGCGCCATCTAGGCTGTACTCTAAATCATCTTCGTAAGCACTGACCATTCTTGAGGATTTTTCCAAAATCTCTTCTGTTGTAAGAGATTTTAGCTGTCTAAATTCTTTAAAAAACACTAGTAATCTTATGATATTGCTTTCATACGTTTAGTTAAAGCAGACAGTACGTTATCAATAATGTCAATAAACACCTGAACTTCGAAACGTTGTCCAGGTGTTTGATTTTCAACAAAGTCGTCGAGTGTAGTAGAGCCGCTGAAATGGTCGTGCTTTGTATTTAGCTTGATTCGTCTTGATGTCTGTTGCTGGTATTCTTCACAGTTGGTCAGATTTTTGACTCTTGCCTCAATATCTGAAAATGTGGATCGCATTGCTTGGACGTAGCCATATAATTATTCATAAAGGGCGTATCCCGTATTAAGATCTTGATCAGACGAGTCAGACGACTGCAGCGAAGCACTAGTCGCCTGCAAGCGTTCTAGGATTCCGTTCCACGTAATTGTCATTATTCCCGTTTCTAACTTATTCATCGTTGAAACTAGTTCGAAAGCTTTTTTACGGCACTCCGCTTTTTGATCCACGTTATTGAAAATGTCTTCCAAAACTTGCTTAATAGTGATAAAACCACATAAAAGTGCCTTCGTAGCATCAACTCGGGCTGACCACCTATTTTTTATTTTTATTTTATTTTATTCTTTCAGAAAAACTTACAGCTAAAATACAGAGTACATACAAGTTTAGCATGAAATGGCCAATTACAAGTTTTTGCTTATAGTACTTAATTAATTATATTAGAAACTAATCAGTAGACAGTTCAAAAGATACTTAATACCTACGTATGTTTATTATTATTTTTTTTTGATAAGAACAAGACAGCTGAGACGATAAACCAGGTGAAATATGAAAAATTTCAAACAGGTAACCTTATTACACTCCGTCAAAAAACGCCGCGCATAATTTATTTTTAACTTGATTAATGCTGGTGAAGAAAAGGTCAATATCATGTGCATGGCAAATGGAATTATACGCTCGACACACCCTGATTAAATAGGAGTTTTGCCTATAAGTGCAGGTTGTTAGTGGCACATAAAGTAGCTTCGGTTTTCTTAGACGCACAGATGATACCCATAATCCAATCTTATGCAGTAGTTCAGAACAATCAATGGAATGATTTACCAGCTTGAACAGAAGAATCAAATCTGCTATATTTCTGCGTTCGTAAAGTGGGAGAATGTGAAATTTCCTACATCTGCTCAAGTAATTAGGCAAAAAGGTACCAGATCTGAACTGAATGTAACGCAAAAATTTTCTTTGAATTGCTTCCACTCTATCAGTATAAGTATTATAAACAGGATTCCATATCTGCGAGCAATATTCGAGGTGACTGCGAACAAAAGCACAATAGAGTATTTTAATTGTTTTGACATTCTTGAAATCAACCGAGATTCTCCGTATAAATCCAAGGGCCCTGGCAGCCTTATTAACAATATTATTAATATGATCATCGTACAATAATTTCGAATCAAAAACCACACCTAAATCCCTAATAGCATTTACTCTGGTTAAAGGAATGTTAGCCAAGGTATAATCGTAGCAAATGGGGCTCGGTTTACGCGTGAAGGTGCACAGGTAACATTTAGGAATATTTAGCTCTAATTTGTTGTCAATACAGTATTCATAAAAACAATCAAGGTCAGTTTGTAAATTGTAGGCATCCTGTAAATTTCGAATTTGACACATAATCTTCATGTCATCTGCAAACAAAAGTATTTTTGAGTGGTTGAAGCATGAAGATATGTCATTAACAAAAATATTAAACAATAGAGGTCCTAGCAGGGAACCCTGTGGAATTCCCGAGGGAACACTCCTAGCACGGGAAGAATACCCATTCAGGACTACTGTTTGACACCTGTTTTCCACGTACGAAGAAAACCACCTGTATAAATTACCTCGAATCCCCATATTTTGAATCTTACGGAGTAACAATGTATGATCCAGGCGATCAAAACATTTGCTGAAATCGGTGTAAATAGTGTCTACCTGACTGGGTTCTGACATGGACTCCGACAAGAAATCACTGCATAGTATAAGGTTGGAAGTGCATGACCGCCCTTTCATAAACCCATGCTGTTGTTCACTAATATAAGGTCTTAAAGAAGAATATAGTTCTTTATGGACAATTTTCTCCAATATTTTAGCAAACAGACAAAGTTTTGATATGGGTCTATAATTTTCGACTGAGTCTCGTGGGCCCTTCTTATAAACTGGTGTTATAAACGCAGTCTTCCAAATATCAGGCACTACACCTTCACTTAAGGACCGCTGGAATAGAATTGAAAGCGGGATGGCAAGGCTTCTGGCGCAATTTAATATAAGCACTGGTGGTATATCGTCGGGGCCCGCAGATTTATTTAAATTAATTCCCTTAAGTAAATTAAGAACATCTTCCTCGCGTACCTCTATGGAACATAGGTCTGCCAACGCTTCACTACTACTATAAGTTTGCTGGGAAGACGATAAACGCATATGCTGGTCGCCCGAATGTTGCAAATAGTTAGAATGAAAGTAATCACTGAACATGTCACATATGTCTCCACCGTCAGTGGCAATGCGCTGACCATAATTTAATAGGGAAGGGTAGGTATTAGCTTGCCTCTTCGACTTCACATACGACCAGAAAGCTTGAGGTGATTTTGTTATGCCTTCCTCTATTTTAGCGATGTACTGGTTGTACATCTCAACTTCTATATCTTTGGCACGTTGACGGAGAAGGATGAAAGAATTGTAATCTGATACATTCCGGTATTTCTTGTATCTTTTGTGAAATTTAGCTTTTTCATTCAGTATTTTTATAAGGGGTGTTTTATACCATAAGGGGTATTTAGTGCATTGAGTAAAGGTTTTCGAAGGAATGTGATTGGTTCTAAGTTCCTTAAATACGTGATAAAAAAATTGAATAGCTTCCTCAAGCGTTCCTTTATGCAATTCCTGATACCACGAAATACGATTTAATGCAATGTTGATGGCATCATAATCACCAACTCGGTACAGATACTTCGTATGTGGTCGAACAGGCAGGAAGGGGGGCTCGTCAAGGTTCGCGGATACACAGACGGCTACATGATTAGAGTCTTCATCGACCAATAGATCTGTACAAGCGGAAACAGATATTTGATAAGTCGTTAATATTAAATCTAGTATCCTATTATTAGCATTTAAATAACTGTTATATTGTAGTAAATTACATACACCTAAAGTATCAAAAAAGCTCTCCTGTATTTGGCCGATAATGTTAGTAGGTCGGAGTGACCCGCCCTCGCCGTCCGGGAGCCAAATTATGTAGGGTAAATTGAAGTCACCGAGTATTAGAAACTCATCCCCCGGGTGGGTATGTACCACGTTCAAAAGATTATTGTGAAAGTTGGTGAGTTGAACTCCTGCTGAATTACCCCGACCCTCAGTGCAGATATAAACTACACATATGTGCATTTTCAACAAGACACTCGGCCGCCTTCTACGTACCGTGAGTGTCACCCACAGATCCTCTGCGGAAGAACACCATTCATTCCGTACCTCGGCTACAAGTTCGCGGCGCACCGCAATCATTACACCCCCACCGTATAATTGATCAGTTGCAGCGTAGTTTCTATCCCGTCTCCAAACAATGTAGCGGTTGTCAAAAAGTTCACTACTATCAATAGTATCGGGTAGCCAAGTCTCAGTCACACAAATAATATCATAAGAATTCAGACACAGATTTCTATAGAATTGTGATGTTTTTGTTCGCAGTCACCGAACATTCTGATAGTAAATACTAATAGCCATTACAAATATATAAGGTAGTTAGCAAGAAAGTGGCAGCAAAGTAAAAATAGTTTGAACATTTTAAAAGCAAAAATAAATAATCATTAGAGTAGAAGCTGCGCGTTTCGAAACAAAATGCGAGTTTGTTGTATTGAGCCCAAAGCTTAGATTGGAATAATAAGTAAATAATGTCGAGCGATAAGCGCATTCGAGAACAAAGGATGTGGCGTGCGCACAAAAAATAGGTACCTGCGTTTCTCAAACTGTTTGAAGTATGACAACAATCTTGAATATAGTCCGATAAGCGTTTCAAAATCGGAATTTTAAAAGTAGAATCTTTAAGCGCGTTCGTAAGACGACCCTATCGATAGGTAGAAGCGGAAAATAATGTATAGAGGTTTTCAATGACATCGAAGAAAAGTAATGCTTCTGTACAGCAGTCTGCAGCGCACTTAGCAACCAAATTTAATGAATGTGCAAGACAGGGAATGTATTGGGCATACATACTTATAACTATATTTCCTTAATTTGGGCTTGTAAGCCGGTGTATTTCCCACTCATGTTGCTGGCATTATCGTAGCTTTGCCCACGACAATCTTTGATATCAATGCCACTCTCACTTAAGAAATCTAGTAAACTTTGAGCGAGTTGTTCAGCAGTATGAACTTCCATGTCCAAGAACTTAACAAATCTTTTCTTGTCTCAAAGTTGGTCTACATGCGATATATCTGGAGTAGAATCCAATGAAACTGAGTAGTATTTGCATCTCTTAATTTCGCAAATAATTTAATCCAGTGTGCTTGATGCAAGTAGATAAACAAATTCCTCACAAGTTGTTTTTGATAAATATGAAGTATGTCCCTTTCCTTTATTAACATGATTTTGTATATGTTGAGCCATAAAAGCGTCAAATTGGGCTATTCATTCTAACAAGCCTAAATAATTTCCTTTGTGAGGGGAACCAACAATTTTGTCACTACCCCGAAACGCAAGACCTCGTTCTGCTAAAACTTTATTACTGCAATGATCCAATACTTTCGCTCAGTCTCAATTTGGCTCACAAGTTGAGAATCAACACGCATATTCTTGTTTTTGAGGTTTAACAGCGCAATTATGGCTTGCTTATGCGGAGTGCTTTCTTGATGTCTTGTCAACAAATTGTGCGTATTCTTCCAGTCATCTAATCCGTCTTTTGTAAACCGTGGTGACGAACTATCTGAATTCGTAACACTGAAAACGAAACAGAAAAGTCGTCCTTTGGTTCTGAATTTTTATTCTTTAGTTTATGTTTATAGGTGAAAAATGACTTATGGCAGAATCGTGGCTTATTTTCGTTTCCGTAAATTTTCTTTTAAGGCATAAAATCACTATTCATATGTTGCAGTTCGCTGCTTCCTTTTTTAATCCAATAATCTCTATCAAAGTTGCTCGGCCATTCACCAATATATTCTTCTTCTTCTTCTTTTCTTAATGAATGGCCCTCCGTTTATCAACGATTTTGCCAATCTCCAGTAAATTAAATAGATACAAATAAAATCAGTAAAAATGGCGATGGCGCCAGTCTCCAGTTTTTTTCATAACGCCGCACCACCATTCACCAATATCGTTGGAGTATATTTTACTTTCGTTTTTTTTTGACTTGGAAACTGTAGTGACATTAGAATCAAGTACTAATATGCAGTCGGCTACTTTTTGGTTAAAATACGACGACTCTAGATCGAGACTGTGCTTTTACCTTCTCTTTGGTTAGAGCATGATATAGCTAAATTAGGAGGATTTGCTGTCTCTTCACCTACACCTTCACTTATAGAAACTGTAGCTTCATCAAAAATGGTAGTAGTACCACGTAGTACTACTATCGAATAAAAAAATTAAAAATCTGGCCGCTTCAAGGGTAGAAACGAATGTTATAGACATGACATGTTGATATAGATGCTAGTCTAAATATATCGATTATAATTAACCATTACAACATAGTTAGAACAAAGTAAAAAAGTTCGTAAAATACCTACTGATTTTTACGATTTAACGTGACGAAATCGAGTTTTTGATTTTCAAGTGTAAGTGAAGAATAGCCTAAGCGCTTCGCGTTTAAGTCATGCTAGATATTTTACGCTCCTATTTAAATTAATATTTTTTATTACGGTCAAACAGGCGTTTGAGTGCGGGGCCCCCCAAATTCGCGGGGCCCGTAGCATTTGCTACTCTTGCTACGTGGCTAATCCGGCACTGACTGCTCCGCTCCTATTCGTTGTAGCGTGATACTATATAGCCTATGACACTCCAAAATTACGTAGCTTTCTATTGGTGAAAGATTTTTTAAAATCTGTTCAGTAGATCCCGAGATTACCCCTTACAATTTAACAAACACACAAACTTTACTTCTGTATAATATTAGTATAGATATAGATTTCAAATATCAAAACTTTTTGTGACAACCCTATTTCCATAGAAAATTATAAAAAACTTAAAAACGTCTTATCTCAGCTGTCCTGCATTGAAAAAAAATAAAAAAATATGAGTAGGAAGCTACATAACTGGACATTAGTTAGATAGTGAAAAAAAATGCGACCGTTCACTAGAAAAGTTTTTATATTTATTTTTCTAAAATTTGAAAATTAATTTTTATTTCGTATGCTAGGGCAGGTGCGAACTTGTAATTTCTACACATCATTACGAATATATTTAACCACAGTTAATTTTGATTATTTCGAGCAAAATCTGTAAAAATGTTTTTGTCAAAGTTCAATGACCTTTTAAGAAAAGCTTCATAGTTTCAAAACCATTTTTTTTTATTTTTGGTGTGTCATATTATGCTGTACTACGTTTATCGTTATTGGCCATAAATAGAGTGTGACCGCTACTGAGCGATTATAAAACTGTGCAACGGATCACAGAGCGCGGCGATTTCGTGCTCTGTGGAATTTATAATACAGCTGATTTCTGATCTTAGAAATTTCGCAATAGTTGAAACTATGAAATTCGGAATTTTGAAATTCGTGATTGTGACTTTCGGAATCAAGTTTTTCGTATTAATGTAGTGTACCCATGGAGCAAATATAAGAGGCTGTTGTAAAATAATTCAGTCCGCGCCGAAGGCGTGGCCTGAATTGTTTTAGAATAGCCTCTATTTGCTCCATGAGTGTACCCGACAGGCATAGGTATATTTCAGTTCCTGCTACCACGACATAGAAACTAGTAATATTTGTATTAACAGGTCATTATTATTTGAACAACAACTGTCATGTCATGCGTCATAAGAACTCGTGCTTATCACAATTCTTGAAAAACATTTATAGGATAAGTATGGATGTTTACTAAATAATGTAGACGCGACAAAATTACGCAACAATATAGGTAGGTATCTAGCTCTATTTTGACAAGAAAAAAAAATGGTGTCAATTCATGGATAGCGGCCGCGGCTTTTGGAATTTTCTTCCCGTTTCAGCTTACCATGGGAATTTATTCCCGGGATAAATGTAGCCTGTGTTATTTTATTTCAGACTATAGTCACTGTGCAAAATTTCAGTGAGATCCGTACAGCCGTTTGAGCGTGAAAGAGTAAGTAGCAGACGTCCACAGATCAAGATCCACAAACGTTTGCTTAGGCTGTGGTTTAACTTTTATTTGTCCTTTGTACACCAAAACTGTTTGCACATTGTAGAACCCTGTCACCTCAGTCACCTCAAAATTCCGTCCAAAGAAGGATAGATAACGGTGCTCGAGGGTCTAGCATTGGACATATACTCCAATGCATTTCAAATTCTGTAATAGCTCATTAAGTTCAAAACAGCCGTTGGTGTTTTTTAGAAACTCAGTATTTTTGTTTGTTTAATTTTGAGCTGTTCAAGAGCAATAGATATGTAATTTACATCACGATAATTACTGGCTTAGGGTTGTCAATAAACTAATAAACGTTGATATCAGTATCTGTGTTTGGCTTTTAAAATAATGTATAAATGCCGCCGGTCACAACCACCAAGTGCCGTCTGCTGACTGCAACGGCCACTAAACTCCGGCACAAAACGCATCCTCACACCACTCGCGTGATTCCTCACCCCTGCCTCCCCTCAGTTAACCTGTATGTAACAAACATTAAATAAATAAATTGAAGTCGAAGTTGCATGTAAGTTGCATGTCGAGGGCACGTACACACGAAGTCAGTCTCTCTTTCTGCTATTTTAGTAATGTGCCTACGAAGTCTTCGTCAGAGTTTTTTTTATTACGCTCATGAGTTTAAAACAGTAGCTGCAGCCACCGACCGCAAGTGGTTGTCACGCACTTCAGCTTCCTTTGTAGCCACTACTAACTTCTTGAGGCGGGGCGTTTGTTGTTGTCGCATGTCCCATGTGCGATGACCCTGAGCACAAATTAGAGATAGTACAGATGGAAACCTCGTGTATGTACTTTTTTTCACACCTACCCTCTGCTACACTGATTTGTGCGCGAGTGGCGCACAAATCTGTATATTTTTTTTATACTACTTAGGTGGCAGACAAGCTTACGGCCCACCGGAAGGTTGGTAACCGTAGCCTATAGACGTTTGCAACACCAGAGGCGCTATACACGCGCTGCTGACCCGGGTGCAGGTTGTGACGACCCACAGTTGAAATTTTTCAAGCCGCCCGTTAGGCCTTCAACTTGGCTTAACGACTGTCATTTTACTGACAACCGGGACCAACGGCTTATCGTGCCTTCCGAAGCACGGAAACGCTCGTAAATAAATGTCACAAAGTGGTCCACGTGGTGGTCACCCATCCATGTCCGGCCTTAGTAAATGTTGCTTACTGCAGTGATCGTTTACAGAACACTGAGTCCGCGGGGCCACGAGCGCTTCGATCGATGTATCGAAAAGTCTGTTGAGGAGAGCCGGGAGAGCCTGACCTCGTGTCTGTGAATGAGTTGTCTATGTGTGCGTAGTGTCTGTGAATGAATGTCTATGTGTGCGTAGCCTTAGCGAATTTAGTATGTAGGTTTCCATCTGTACTATCTCTAATTTGTGCCTAATGTGTGGGTGGCATAAAATCATGTGCGTTAGGACCACGGGTGTACAGCACGGAATCGAGCTGTTCCTTTACACAAAGATGGTACCTGCAGTGTACCTCAGTGTACCTTTAATGAAATCCGGTGTACTTCTTTTGATAAAAAAATATATATAGTACAATGTGTACACCCGCCATCCTACAGTTAGGACTGCGGGTGTGCATTTTTCCCATCAGGAGATGCGTATTTTACATATGTTTTTTTTTGTAAATATGTGTACCTGCAGTGTACCTTAGTATACCATTAATGAAATTCAATTTACCTTCTCGGATAAAATATTATATAATTAAGTATGTACACCCGCCATTCTAAGTTTAGAACTGCGGGTGTACATTTTTTTCGCAGCAAGCAGATGCATATTTAACTTTTTTTTTGGTTTTTTTATGCGTACCTACTGTGTACCTGCATATAAAAATATTAAATATAACTAACTAGCTGTTCCCCGCGGCTCCGACTGCGTAAAAGTCGTTATCGCGTAAAATCATAACCCTCCTTTTGCGCAGTCGGTTAAAAAGTAGCCTATGTCCTTCCCAGGGCCTCGAACTATCTCTATACTAAATTTCATCTCAATCGATCCAGCTGTTTAGGCGTGAAAGCGTAACAGACAGACAAAGTTACTTTCGCAATTTATAATATTAGTAGGGATATTAGTAGGGATGTTGAAAATACGATCAATAAATGTTGAGACAACGGGGTACCTAAAGCAAGGGTAAAAAAAATATACATACATACACTCTATATGTATACATACATTATTAGGCTAGACAAACATAACCCTCCTTCTTCGCAGACGGGTAAATAATATACTTAAAGCATTTTATCAGCAACAGAGTGGGAATTTAAACTTCCAGAGATAGTGGTACTAAAACTACTATATCCCTACTAATATTATAAATGCGAAAGTAACTCTGTTTGTCTGTCTGTCTGTTACGCTTTCACGCCTAAACAGCTGGATCGATTGAGATGAAATTTGGTATAGAGATAGTTCGAGGCCCTGGGAAGGACATAGGCTACTTTTAACCGACTGCGCAAAAGGAGGGTTATGATTTTACGCGATAACGACTTTTACGCAGTCGAAGCCGCGGGGAACAGCTAGTTAGTTATATTTAATATTTTTATATGCAGGTACACAGTAGGTACGCATAAAAAAACCAAAAAAAAAGTTAAATATGCATCTGCTTGCTGAGAAAAAAAATGTACACCCGCAGTTCTAAACTTAGAATGGCGGGTGTACATACTTAATTATATAATATTTTATCCGAGAAGGCAAATTGAATTTCATTAATGGTATACTAAGGTACACTGCAGGTACACATATTTACAAAAAAAAACATATGTAAAATACGCATCTCCTGATGGGAAAATGCACACCCGCAGTCCTAACTTTAGGATGGCGGGTGTACACATTGTACTATATATTTTTTTATCAAAAGAAGTACACCGGATTTCATTAAAGGTACACTGAGGTACACTGCAGGTACCATCTTTGTGTAGAGGAGCAGCTCGATTCCGTGCTGTACACCCGTGGTCCTAACGCACATCATAAAATCATAGTAACTTTAAAACTTTTTCCATCATTGAGGGTAGGGGTGTCGACCACTAGTGGGCAAATATAATGTAGTCAGCTTACAGTTCAATAAACTTCATGGAACTTAATCTGTACAACCCTAACTCGGTGATAAACAATACTGTTTTGTTATCAGGAACCCCTGTATAAGGTCAAGTGTACGGAGTCCATATAAGGGGCATTGAATACAATTATCACTTTTATTCATTACAAAACAACTTTTGACTTCAACAACATGGCAGCTAATGGAAAGTTGGGTAAGTTCAAAATATTATTTTAATTAAATATAAGTTTCTAACCACCCATCACTACTGTTATCACAGTGCCCGATGACTGGGACAGAACAAAGTTTTTACAGGGTCGGCAGCGCGAGTGTGGCGCCTCTAGTGTTGCGAACGTTCATAGGCTGCGGTGACCACCAGTCCTTCTGGTGGGCCGTATGCTTGTCTGCCACCTTACTTGTATAAAAAAAAAGTATAATGTCACCGTGAAATTTTAAAAACCGTTTGATTGTAATCTAAATAAATAAGCACCGAGATTCTAAACTGTCAAAAGATTACAATCATAAGTAACGGATTCATCGGCAACTAGCAAAAAGAAAAATTAGCACAGATTGTGACTATCTGCTGTTTCAAATTGTTCAATGAACGAAACACTAGCATACATACTTATACAAAACATTTTTATAGCTCTTCTCAGCGTATCAGACAAGGCAGGACTCTTGCCCCTCGCCAAAAGTTTGACAGAGGTCGGCCTCACTCTAGTGGCCAGTGGCGGTACTTCCACCGCCTTGCGCAATGCCGGATTAAAGGTCGCTGAAGTATCGGATATCACCAAGGCCCCTGAGATGTTGGGTGGTCGGGTGAAGACCTTACACCCTGCTGTGCACGCAGGGATTTTGTCCAGGTTAGTTTTTTAGGATTATTTAGTAAGTTATTGTGTGTTGTTTAGATTTGTCCGTAGTATTTGCCCGTAGTATTCCTGGGAATATCCTTCCGAGGAAGTCCTCGGAAGGCTCGGAAGTACCCGGGACTCTCAACCGTAGGACGTAGGAGGGGAACGCGTGGTTTTAGTCTATAAGAGTCTGACATAGCATTCATGACGAATTTACCTCATTTAAAAAAAAGAAAGCGTTATAGATAATGACTCATCACATTTCAGGCTTACTGAATCAGACCAAGCGGACATGAAGCTTCAGAATTTCGAAATGATAAGCGTAGTTGTATGTAACTTGTATCCGTTCGTACAAACTGTATCAAAACCTGGTGTGACTGTGGCCGATGCTGTTGAAAACATCGATATTGGAGGGGTGACCTTGCTAAGAGCCGCTGCCAAGAACCACGACAGAGTGACCGTGATCTGCGACCCAAATGACTACGACAAAGTCATTCAAGAGTTGAAACAGAGCAAGGATTTCCAGACTTCTTTGGAGACAAGGTAGGCTTTAGTTTGATTGGTTTACAATAGTAAATAAGTTCTTTACAAGCGATCAAGTTTGTAAAGATTTGCGTTTTACCCTTTTCTACACTAATATTACAAAAAGGAAAAAAAAGTATTTTTTTTAAATGTGTGTGTGCGTGCGTGCGTGTGTGCGTGCGTGTGTGCGTGTGTGTGTGTGTATGCGTGCGTGTGTGTGTGTGTGTGTGTGCGCGTGTGCGTGTGTGTGTGTGTGTGCGCGTGTGTGTGTGTGTGTGTGTGTGTGTGTGTGTGTGTGTGTGTGTGTGTGTGTGTGTGTGTGTTTGTTTGTCTATACTAATCTATACTAATATTATAAAGAGGAAAGATTTGTTTTTTTGTTTGTTTGTTTGTTTATTTGTTTGTAACGAATAGGCTCCGAAACTACTGGACCGATTTGAAAAATTCTTTCACTTTTGGAAAGCTACACTCTTTGCGGGTAACATAGGCTATATTTTATTCCCGTATTCCCACGGGAACGGGAAGTATGCGGGTGAAACCGCGTGACGTCCGCTAGTAATATTATAAAGAGGAAAGATTTGTTTTTTTGTTTGTTTGTTTGTAACGAATAGGCTCCGGAACTACTGGACCGATTTGAAAAATTCTCTCACTGTTGGGAAGCTACACTCTTTGCGGTGAACATAGGCTATATTTCATTCCCGTATTCCCAAGGGAACGGGAACTACGCGGGTGAATCCGCGTGACCTCCGCTAGTAATGAATAAACTCAAAAAGAAATGATCCGATTTCAATAATTTTTTCATCATTAGAAAGCCACGTTCACACCGCGTGACGTCCGCTAGTCGCTTATAAGATAGTACCATAGTGTCATATTTATTTATCCATCTTTTTAACAGGTCTAGCTATTCTAAGAAAAAGAGGATTATGGCAGGTAATAATAACGTGTGATATAATAATGTAGTTTGATTTAGTATTTTTTTTTTGGTCTTGAATGCCTCTCTAGATGGTGACCCAGAAGTTGACGGCCAAATAATGTGCCGGTTTATAAAGAAACTTAAAGTACGTAAAGGCTATAAAAAAACTTCTAATGCTACTGAGTAGTTTCTTGGGTATAGGTATTCGTTCGCATTCTTACATCGGCAGTAGTTATCAGTTAGATTTTGACAACGT
Organism: Miltochrista miniata; assembly: GCA_933228765.1. Lineage (NCBI taxonomy): Eukaryota > Metazoa > Arthropoda > Insecta > Lepidoptera > Erebidae > Miltochrista > Miltochrista miniata. Next base: position 27,011,892 of record OW121758.1, read on the forward strand.
TAGAACCATCCGATACAACTCTCCACACTTTATGATCATTATGAACATAAGCGCAAATTCGGTGTTCCGAGTCATATTTTGGTAAAAAAAACTCTTGAAATGGAACTAATATTTTTACACTCCATCGGTCAAATCAGCCCACCCCAGTCAAGTACTGGACTTAGACCTCTCCAAATGAGGCTGACTTGGTCACCATAGATCTCGATAGAACTCAGATACATCAATACACAGTGACTGAAATATCCCGGGACATCCCTTCGAGGGCTTACTGGTATACTGTAGAATGTATCTGTAAAAATAGACACTGTAGGTATACATATAGCATAGAATAGGTAAATTGTGGTACGGTATATATAGTTATCACTGTGTCGTATGCGCTGCGGTTTATTTTTCTTCTGTTACCTCTAAATATACATGTATTTCTAGGAAACTACTGGCCCTGAAAGCTTTTACCCACACTTCTGAGTATGATTTGGCGATATCTGACTATTTCCGAAGACAATACTCGGCGGGCACATCACAGTTAACCCTTAGATATGGTAAGTTTATTATTTGTCCTAAGCCTGCATGTTGATTTTCAACACACAAAGAATGGTGTAGATAACCATGTTATTGGCGAACGAAAACACAAAAACACAATCAAACACTAGAAATAAAAAAAAACACATTTACTCACATAAAAAGAATTTTCACGCATCGGTCATCGGTGGTAAAAGAAAGTTAATCAAGTTCGTACTAAAGCTGGCGGGTACTTTCTCATTAGGTACCTATGCTATTTTAAAAAAAAAAGCTTACAAAAATGACGCCACATGCCTGTTATGAGAGCTATGGAGACATCTAGCAAATTGCTCCCCTCTCATAATCAACATGGACCCTCAAATTGGCGGCGCATTAAAGTTTAATTCCTTATTACATCTAATCTTATGCCCCCATTGATTCCGAGTACATTTATTCTTTGAAACTGTTAAAAATACAAACCTTACCTACTATTTCAGGAATGAACCCCCACCAGAAACCAGCCCAAGTATTCACAACTCGTGATCGCTTGCCGCTTACTACCCTCAATGGTTCTCCTGGTTTCATCAACCTTTGCGATGCGTTGAACGCATGGCAACTCGTGAAGGAACTAAAGGAAGCTCTGGGCTTACCCGCGGCGACGAGTTTCAAACATGTGTCGCCTGCTGGAGCGGCTGTGGGATTGCCTTTGACTGAGGAAGAGGTTTGTATAGGATTAAACACAGTATTATGTTTGTAAGGAATGAAGTGTGAAGTTTTTAGGAGTAGAGATAGTAATCGTATTGAGAACCTACACCAATCTGCAGCGAAAGAACTATAAGAGCGCGATGCAGAATGCCTAGTACTTTAGATCTGCTGACTGTCAACATTCGACACACTCACACTCAAAAATAGATAGCTTTCTACACTTCTTCCTTTTAAATGTTTTAATTTTCACGTCCATGCCTTGACGACTTTTTTTTAAAAAGTGCCAAGTGCGAGTTTGACTCGCGCACAGAGAGTTCCGTACCAATAAACGGCAAAAAATCACATTTGTTGAATGGGAACTCCCGTTAATCGTCCCTTTGTTCTGACTTTTGTATTTGTTGTTATAGCGACAACAGAAATAAATCATACACTATAGAACTGTTAACGGGATATTTACCATGTACTGTTTTATCGAGTATCCGATATTTCGGCGCTGTTACAAGCGCCATGATCACGCAAGTTAAGTTGCACAACTCTCAGATACTCTCGACAGAACGTCACTACATACCCAGATTGGTTGAAGAGGCTATAGAAATAAAAAAGTATAAAACCTTCAACAGGGAAGATGGGTTTCAACTGTCGAGTGCCTGGCATCCAGTGATTGGTCATTTCGCTACAAAACAAAAACCTGCTGAAAAATCATCGCGTAGTGACACAGTGAGTATTGTGTGTCGGAATCGTGATCGAGTGCGGGACGATACGGTAAACGGTGACAGTGGTGATAATGTGCGTAATAAACGTGTCCGGAGGAGGGTAGATCGCTACGGTCTACCTACAAACATCTAGCTCGCTGCACTTCAGTTCATCCGTGATCATGGCGCTTGTAACAGCGCCGAAATATCGGATACTCGATAAAACAGTACATGGTAAATATCCCGTTAACAGTTCTATAGTGTATAGTAATGACCATGTTAGTTTATAATCATGAAATAAATCATAATGGGAAAATGTCAGCTCTAGGGATAAGTACAGCCTCGTGGCGGACCGCGAAGTCTTATGAATAGGGCCCCGTTTTTTACCCTTTGGGTACGGAACCCTAAAAAGGATATAAAGATTTTGCTTTACGTATTAATATGGTATTTTCAGTTTGTGATGTTTCCTAGCGCAAAGCATGTTTCTTATTATAAAAGTATATCTCTCTCTCTCTCTCTCTCTTGAGAATCTGTGCCCTGCCTATTCTCGATCACAGTCGCACAGTTGTTTAAGAATATGAAAAATTATTCCTCAGGCTGCAGTATGCATGGTAGCGGATTTACTACCCCAATTATCGCCAGTCGCTAACGCTTACGCTCGCGCACGTGGCGCGGACCGCATGAGTTCGTTCGGAGATTTCGTGGCCCTATCGGACGTCTGTGACGCCATTACAGCCAGGATCATCGGAAGGGAAGTTTCTGATGGTATTGTGGCGCCGGGATATACGCCTGAGGCTTTGGAACTGTTAAAGAAGAAGAAGGGAGGCAGTTATTGTGTTTTACAGGTATGGAACTTATTCAATTTCTTGTTGTTTCTTTGTGACTTTCTATCACATACATACATGTATAGGGCGCTAAATAGGTGACTTTTGTAACCCGACATAGGTGTTGTAGCTGTGTATTGTAAGTCGGTCTTCTCTCGTTTTCCGTAAATTCATTTGCACTAATATTGTTTGCCAGAATCATCCCCGAACATAATATTTACTTGCACTATTATCATTTATACTAATAACGTTTGCCATAACAACTCAACAGTGATAACCTTTATTTGCCATAAAAAGACTTTCTATAACAACATATGTCATAATAGGTAATTAGTTTCCATAAGTAACACATCTCATAATCGACTCCTGACATAATCAAAATTTGATATTGTAATTATGAAAATAATACATAATATTGTTAGGTCGGAATTAATTATCGTTAACACCCCGACTCAGTGCAATCCGACTCGGATAGGTTAGGTTAGAAGTCTTCGTGGTTTTTTTAAACCACCCAGAAGTAGGAGAATTGCGAAGCGGGGCTCCGTCGAGCTTAGTAGACGCCATATGAGATTTAGTTTTAGGTTTAATTGCTAATAAAAAAATCTGTGTCGTATAAATTATGTTTATTATATAGGTGAACAAAAGTTATGGAAAATGGCATTATTGAAAACTAAAATTATGGCAAATACATTTTATTATTATTTTTATTATTATATTACAAATTATGAGCAATGGAATTAGTGAAAGTCATTTTATGTCATTTCACGATTATGGTAACTGAAGCGTTATTTCTAATTAAATTATGGCAAATACCAGTATGGCATTTTAAATTATGGCAAACATTAGTAAACCTTGTAAGTCACGTTTAATTTATTAATGACCGTTAATTTACCGAAAGCGATAATTTATCTATTTTCAAATTGATTAACATTGGTAGTGCCCCTTTTTTTAACGTTAGGAAATACTACATGGATGCTATTCCGGACTCCTACCGACTAAAAATCACACGTATTGTACTTAACAGCCTACAGCCTAAATGTAAAGATTTCGTGTGGGCTTATAGGTGAGTGAATCATCCCGCAATTTATTAACAAAAACATATTTCTGTACTCAGATGGACCCGAATTACGAGCCCGATCTAATGGAACAAAAGACCATATTCGGTCTAACCTTAGAACAGAGACGCAACGACGCTAAAATTACGGCGGATTTGTTCAACAATTTGGTCACTGCCAAGAAGGATTTGCCGGCCAACGCTGTGAGGGACTTGATCGTGGCTACCATTGCACTCAAGTATACGCAGAGTAACTCTGTTTGTTATGCCAGAGATGGGCAGGTGAGTAATATCATAGTAGATGAATAAAAGCTGGATGAAGTGTCATATAATATTTTACAAAAATCGGTAAAGTGAGAGTCGTATTCGCGTACGTAATGATATTATGGACCATACGCACCGGAAGGAGGTATACGTACTAAAATACGATATAATAATATTAACCATTATCATTTCATATAACAAACGTGATATTATTACGTTTGTTATATGGAAGCCTCCTAAAGCCCTTAGTAAATATTTATTGAGACAGCAACAGAAATACATCATCTTTGAAAATCACAAATTTGAAGTGAAAACCTATATAATTGATGGCGGCTGTACACACTCGTCGAGACACCCCGAGACAGGCCGAGTGCGAGTGTGTACAGGGCGCACTCGTCTCGTCTCGCTCTCTCGTTCTCGTCTCGGTCGCTCTCGGTGGCGTGTCGGTTTTTGCGCCCGAGTCAAAGGGTCTCGTTGGCTCTCGCGAGGTAAATGAGAGCGGGCATGTACACACTCGTTTATTTAGTTGCCCTCAGAAAGTTTTAATGAACAGACGTATTTCATTAAATGGTCTAAAGAACTCGAATTATAGTTTTTTGCCTCTATTCAGTCTGGAGCTGCAGCGGAATCAGTTTATAATCGTTTTTTTTTATTTAATAAACATTTTATTATAATATTAGCTTGCGGTACAAAAACAAACAGGAGCAGCAATTTCCACGTCCATTGTCGCGGGAGTGCTATGAGACTCTGAGCTTACGAGTGTGTACAGGCTTGCTCTCGTCGAGAGCCTTCTCGGCCGAGGCTCTCGGCGAGAGGCTCTCGACGAGTGTGTACAGCCGCCATAGATTTTAAATAAGCGGCTAGTTGAGTCGACTGGTGATCCACGGGCTTGCAGTTGCAGTTTCTCTCTTAGCGAAAAGGCATGCTATTCAGAGGGGAAATGCTAATAATATTTTTAATATTTGTGGACAATCTCACACAACATTCATCTAGCCCAAATTAAGCCAATATAAGCTTGTGCTATGGGATCTAGAAGACTGATAGATATACATATATATATTTGTAAATACATTACATATTATACATAGAAAACACCCAAACTCCGAAACAAACATTTGTGGATCACACAAATATTTGGACCGAGTAAGGAATCGAACCCAGGACCTACAGCGCCGCAGGCGGTATCACTACCGACCGCGCCACAGAAGTAGCCAGTCTTGTGGGCTTAATGCCACAGAGCTTTATTTAGATTTAGTTTAGATTGATATATTATGTATCAATCTAACTTTCAACAATAAACATTATGTATTTCATTTAACTATGTACTGTAATGTACGTTAACAGGTAGTGGGTATAGGCGCAGGTCAACAGTCGCGAATCCACTGCACGCGGCTAGCTGGCGGTAAGGCGGCCCTGTGGTGGCTAAGACGCCACCCGCGCGTTTTAGCGTTCAAATTCGCGTCGGGCCTTAGCCGCGCGGTACAAGCCAATGCCGTCGATAACTTCGTTAATGGCACTGTTGGTGAGTAAAAAGAAGATGATCAATACGAGTATACAGTATAGACCGTTCGCTCTATGTTTTAGCAGGGGAGGGGAACGGCAAACTTAGAGCGAACGGGGAGTACTAGCTGATGACCGCGACTTTGACCGTGTGAGATTCTTATCCCGTTTCCATCAAGGGATATATTCCAGGAATAAATAGTAGTCTATGTGTTATTCCAGGCTATAATCTATTCCTGTACCAAATTTCAGCCAGATCTGTTCAGCCGTTAATGCGTGAAAGAGTAAAAGCATCTATACATCCTCACAAACTTTCGCGTTTATAATATTAGTAAAAAGTGTAATTGGCAGCATGCTAAGTAATTTTAACATTATGAATGGCTATTGTCAATATCTTTCTTTTAAATATTTGGCTCGCTCAATTAGAGCTGATGGAAAGCGACCTAGCATTGTGGGCCACTCCTGAGCCTCTTATGGTAAGGACACACACCAGCGATACTACCTACTGAAAAAAAAAATATTTTCTTTCTTTCTTACCAGTAGTGTCGTTTACAATAAACAACACTACCGCGCCCATTTTAGATCAAATTGTACAGCCAATATAGAAGTTAGTTTGACTCAAAGTTCTAACTGATAATTATTATTGTTGTTGTTGTTGTTGTTGTTGTTGTTATGAGGAAGCAGCAGGTTTGCTGATGTGCCCGTACCACCATACATATCCAATTGCTAGATGTCAATAGTCTTGTGGATCAGTCTTCCACATACCATTGACAGTGGCCATCAAGTTGGCGGCCCAATTATGTGACTTAATTTCTATTTATTTATGTATTAACACACACACAAGTTACAATATCCCAATACCTTATTTTTATTATTAAGTTGACGTTACTTTAAAATAAAACAATAAATTATTGGGATACATAATTACAGCTGTTTACACGCATACGTGTTTCTATCAAGTTCGGTGGATACCATGTTTGTCACAATCTTTGGTTAGTTCATTATGACATCATTTTGTAAAATTATATTAAACACTAGCTGAGCCCGCAACTTCGTTTACGTCACATAAGGTGTATGAAAGGAAAGGTATTTCTTCATCAGAGTCATCAAGCAGCGTCTGAAACTGCCCTGTTTGCTTAATCATAAAAGAGCTTAATGATTAAGTCTATTTTAAAACAATTCAGTCCGCGCCGAAGGCGTGGACTGAATTGTTTAAAAAAACCGCATAGCAATCGGTTGAGCGGTTACTGAGATTAGCGTGCACAACCGTACAGACAAACAGACATACAGACATACAGACAAACAGACAAACAGACAAAAATTCTAAAAATCATTGTTTTGGGTTCTATTGCGTTCATAAAGCCCCTCTATAATATTTTTTCTTATTTATCTTCCATGTACAGACAGCGACCTGTTACGATTTTATTATATGTATTGATTTCATTGTAGTTGACTGTACAAGGGCCTACTTATTTCTAATTTTTGTAAATCCCACAGGGTCGGATCTACCACTAGAGCAATGGAACACGCTATTCGAAGGGCCCGCTCCGGCCCTGCTAACGGACTCTGAACGGGAACAATGGATCAGTAAAATGGATCGCGTCGCGCTCGCTTCGGACGCTTTCTTCCCGTTCAGAGATAACATCGATAGAGCTGTACAGGTTAGTTGAATCAATCGAGCAGCAATAAATAAAACGTCACACGGTTACGCCCGCGTAGCTCCTGTTCCCGTGGGAATACAGAAATAAAATATAGCCTTTGTTACTCAGGGTGAATGCAGCTTTCCAATGGTGAAATAATTTTTGAAATCGGCACAATCGTTTTTGTGTTTATTCATTACAAACATACAATAATACAATTTTTTCCTCTAATATTACTGTAGATATCGATAATTATTGTTGGACATCTCATACAACATCATGTAACCCAAATGAAGCTAATACAAGCCTGTTCTATGGGATCTAGACGACCTATAGACATATTTATATATTTCTAAATGGCGCGACACTACCGAATACGCCACCGAGGCAGTCAAATCGCTTAGTGATGCCAAAAACGGCGCCACTGTGCAGTTAGTATAGAAACCCGTTACAAAGAACCACCAATCAGTATCAAGTTACCAATAAACGTCAGTAAAAATCACCAATCAAATTATATTACGTCATCATTTGCTGTCAATGACGTCACATATCAGTTAGTCGCCAGCCAGCTAGCCAGCCTGCAAAATATTAGTTCCGTTTCTAGACTTTTTTGCGAAAATAATGTATACATGTACGTTCTTAAGTGTTTGAAAAGTGTGGCCGTAGGTTTTATTGCTAGTTTCTTCCTCACCGGCTCAACCTATTGCGTTACGAATCTGGCAGTAATTGTAGAAGAAACAATCCTGAAGTTCATATGCGTTACTTTGTGACGTAATTGAATATAGATTTTTTCAGATTTAATAACATGTTTTTGTTACAGTGTGGTGTCGAATACATTGGTAGTCCAGCCGGCTCTAACAACGATAAGGAAGTTATCGACGCTTGCAATGAACACAAAATAATCTTGGCGCATACCAATCTCAGACTTTTCCACCATTAATACATTTCTTTTCCGTTGCTAATTTTCTATATAATCTCAAAAGTGAAGATCTTATACTTCTATATGGGAAGTAAGAATAAATATTATTGTTTGTTAAAACCTACTTGGTAATAAAAATATTCTTTATACTTTTGATTGTTGGCACTTGATGGAACTTGTTATACATTATGAAAACTCACTCACTTGTACTATTCCACAACTTTTATTTTAATTTTAATAATACCTAACCGGTTTCGCTATTATAGCGAAGAATAAAGGTGTTTACACACCTTTGAGAATGCTATAATAGCGAAACCGGTTAGGTATTATTAAAATTAAAATAAAAGTTGTGGAATAGTACAAGTGAGTGAGTTTTCATAATAAAAATATTATAATAGAGGGCGCCACTTTAGTGTATTTAAGTGGGTCTTTTATTTAACCAATTGCCAAGGTTATTATTTTGTTTTCGATTATTTTTATTATGAGTCTTTTTTTTTTAAATTTTGTGATAGAAAATCATATTTCTAAAAAAAGTGCAATGAATAAGTGCTAGGGTTGACGCCCATTTTTTAAAATGCATTGAAAATATATCCTGATAAATATACATTGAAAGTGTCATTATAGGCGTAAGTTATACTTAGATTTATACATTGTGGCTGGGTATTTTTAGTTCCTATTTCACATTATGTTACATAAATAAAAATACAGTATGGAATGTTTGTTGAAAAATTAAAAACTTATGTTATTTGTTGAAAATGTGTATCAGTTTATTAAGATGAATGATTTAATATGTAAAACATAATCATGATCACAAGAAGCAGAAATCTTTACGCAGACAACCGGTGCAGTCGGCAAACGAATAAGTATGTTTATAGGGCCGCCCCTTAAGCATTGATTTTTGCAGGAATTATATATTTTTATGAAATTTCCTGTGATTCTTCACCATACAAAAAAACCATAGAATTAAGAATTGTGAAGAATTTAATCCGTATAGGATGGCTGTGTATAATGATATTCTTTGCCTACCGTGCATGATATTTTTTTTTTTTTTTTTTTTATATTCAGCTCGCCAAATTGACGTCGCCACCAGCCTGATGGTAAGAAAGCAGTGGCGCATCTAGCGATTGGGGGCCACTTCTTACAGTGGTCCTCAAGTTGGCGGCCCTGTGATGTGCCTCTTCACGCTCCTCTTGAAGAACCCGGGATTGTAAGATGAGGGAAACACGTGTGCGGGCAGGTCGTTCCATGTTTTTATAGTTCGACAGAGGAACGATCTTTTGAAACGCTCGGTTCTGGCGAAGATTCTCTCCACTGTGTATGAGTGGCATCTCTGCCCGGCACGCGTTGTTCGGGATCGGAAAGGAGATGGTGGGATCAGGTTGAAGAGCTCTTCAGAACATTTAGCTAGTTTTGGCGGGATAATGCACATATTGGCCCAAATCAATATCTATACTCAACAATAACTTTTTATGTAATGTTAGTAAAAGTTCGTAAAAGTCTTTTGGGATCATTCAAGTGATTCATTCATTCCATTGTTTCATTTACTCGTAAGATTTTATGATAATTAATCCTATAAGTAAACAGTAAGATGAACTGTATGAATTTATTATAATATTCTTAAAATTATATCTTTTTATTTCTCTCCAGATTTATAAATTAATTCCAAACCTTGAGCGCATCTAGTGACAGTAAGCTAGTCTGCCATGCCATTTAGTGTAAAAAAGTCTTTTTTCTCTGTTTTCGGAAAATGAAAAGGGTGAGTAATAAACGATGATGGTTCGTAATTGTGGTTCAAATATGTCAATGGCCTTCTGAATCCTCTTTAGAACATGCCACGAAGGCTACGAACAGGCCACGAAACTTGAGTGGATATAATTTTTTAATAGATCAGCTGTTGCCCGCGACTTCGTACGCGTGAAAATTATGTTATAATGCCAATTTGATTGCTCTCTGCTTAGCCCCTAGGATATGTAGCGTGATAATATATAGCCTATTTGAAGACCCTACTCCAATTAATATTTGTGCAAAATTTGAATCAAATCTATTGAGTACTTTTCGAGATCCTTCCGGACAAAGCAAAGCAAACCGACAAAGAGACAAAAAGTTTTCCAACTATATTTTCGGCTTAGGTATCTTATGTTGAACACCCAGCGAGTATTTTTTTTTATATATTTCCAATGTACAGTTTTTACTGCAAAAAAGGAGGTTCTCAATTCGTCTGTATGTTTGTTTTATGTATGTTAACCGCTATTTCTGTCAATTATTGACGGATTTTTAAAATTCTATTTTCGTTGGATAGTGTTTGCTTCTGAGGTGGTCTCATTTTCACCAGGTCACGATCTGATGATGGGATCCAGGAGAAATCAAGGGCAACCACTGAAAATTGTAGGGACAACTAGTGCCTTTGTTAATTTTTTAATTAAGTCCTTTAAAATACTACAATTTAAGGTCTGGAATCGATTTGATGATGGAGTCGAAAGACAGTCGAGGGAATTCCTTAACGATTTACAGCAGTTACTTTTGAGCTTCATTGGTTTATATTGATGAGAACTTTACACCTAGATAGATAGATTTTTCAGTTCACCTGTCAAATAAAATAATGAAAAAAAAAATCACAAAAATTGAACCGACTTCATACAAAAACTTAAAAATAAAACTTGCTTAGTACGAAGAAATAGTCTTTTGATTTATCAGATTTTCCTCTCCTTTCATAGACCTTATGTGACGCAAACGACATTTTTTCATTAATGTTAGTCATATTTCGGCAAACTCCAGAACAACAACCAAAATTCGAATTCTTTCTCAACATAATTGTAAATTTTCAAAATTTAACGGTCCCCATTTTATTTTTCACACTTACCCGGTTTGGGGTTTTCTGAAGTTTGTAGTTTAGAGCTATTTGCTCCTTATACTTGATGAATAATGGGAAAAATAAACTCAATTGGATTCGAAACATGGTCATCTGATTAATAATGACGACTTTTATTTCTCACTATGTCAATCGATGAACTCAGAGGTCCGTGAACGATTTTAAATATTAAACTGGCGGTGGCTAACGCACTTGTGCGTCGCTTTATATACTCACGAATAGCGCCTCTGGTGGCACAATTCGTTACTAACTCAAGGCACGACCGCTAGTGTGACTATGAAACTAAACCTTCTGTCGTTGCGACACCTGCTCGTTAGATGGCGCTTTTATTTATCATGGTCCTTTGACCTAATTTTCTATTTTTGAATTAGCTAATTTAATTAATTTGTTTAATTAAACATTGTTTCACAACGTTACACCCTCTTAAAAATTAAATGAAACCGGTTTGAAACTGTGAATTATATTGAAGGATCTTTTCTTGTTCAGTTAAGACGATTAGATTAGACGAACCAAAGGGTTGGAGGGTCGTAAAATTATCTATTTGTCTAAATTTACAACCAACCATGTTGTTCTGGAAAATATTTTGTTTTGTAGAGCCAGTGCGTGCAGGGGTACAAAAGCAGCATGTCGAAGCTAACGTCGTGATATAATAGGACACTTAAATAGTAATCTGCTCATTATAATTCTTGGTATCATCAGACAGATCAGTGTCACGTGGACAAAGGTACTGGTACAGGACAGTAGTAAGTAAGTCGCTTTTATTTTAAACACTTATAGATTTCGCTGGAAGAAACATACGGAACTTTTTTGTTTTTAGTTTGGTAAGTGGTCTAAAATGATACCGTGAATATTTGAAATATTTACAATGCAACGAACAATAAAATTTTCGAAAATTTCATAAATAGCGGGTTTGCATAATCTTTTACATCTGTGGATATTAAAAGGGGTTTCCCCGACTTGATAGGTGACAGTTTAGTACCAAGAACTGCAATAACGTCAGAATTTATTTTTAGTATAATGTTGCCAGCTTTGTAATAATTACCTATGATTCGGGAAAAACAGCGACTTGAGTTGATTAATCACTAGCTGATGCTCGCTTGGTTCCCGTTTTTACCTCCAATGGAAACATATTCCCGAGATAAAAATTAGCCCATAATACTATTCCAGACATAATAGCCTGCACCTGTTCCAAATTTGAACATGTTCGTTCAGGTTTTAAAGTGTGATTGATTAAAAAACATCTTCAGACTTTTTTATACATATTTAGGGTTTTAATCCCTTATTCGCATAATATCAGATTCGCAAAATATGAGATTCTCAAAATATGAGATTCTCAAAATAGCAGATTCGCAATATAGCCGAAGTACAATGCAGACAAAAAGCGATAAATAATTATTGTGGAATTTATTGGTAATAGGGATCTCACAGGGAATACACCTGATGACTAGGTTGAGATTTTTACTTTTTTTTCATAAATCTACTATAATATTAACCTTTTAAAGTTAGCTTTTTAAAGGTTTCAATGTTATTAAATCAAGTCATCACGTTGGCATTGATATTTATTTACTACAAAGTGCGAGGCCGCATTTGCGTTTTTCCGCGGCGGTTTCTAACCTCAAAATGTCATCAAACTGTCAAAATCAATGAAATCAAGTCAATGTTTTGACATTTTGAGGTTAGAAACCGCCGCGATAACCGCAAGTGCGGCCTCGCCCTAACAGTAGACTTGCTGTTACTGGTTCGCTGTGGCGCTGCCAAAATCAGTGACGAGTGATTTGACACCATGAAAAAATAAACTCAGAATTCTGGAATGCTTCCTCAAGATGGATGTAGTAACCTTGGATGGACCTAAATATCGGGAAAAAGAAACCTAAGAATTAGTAAGTATTGCTGTTGTTGTAATTGGGTGCGTGAATATTCTCAGACATATTAGTACTACCCGTTCGCTCTAACTTTGCCGCTGGCGTAGAGGCGTATATCCGAATTGTTTTTTTTTTTTTTCTTTCTTATGGCGATACTGTTTTCCGCCAAAGACTCAGTGTGGATTTGGTAAGTGTTTATGCGGTCCACACATAATATAAGGATCAAAGTTTTGTGAGTGTACAAGGTAAAAAATTAGGAAGTAAGAAACTAATTGTCCAAAATCCAAGATTCGTGTTGTAGAAGGTACATGGAACAATAAAAAAAATACAACATTAAACCACATAGAATATGATCCGAATTCTTAATTATACGAAGTAAATTGACAGTAGCTGATGTCACTTCGTCATAGAAAATAAGCAACACTACAAGAAGAAGTGACATTAGTTGCTGTCAATTTACTTCGTCTAATCAAAAATTCGACTTTAGTAGGTATAGAGCCGAGCGGCAAAGTTAGAGCGAACGAGCAGTAGGTATTATAGTTTTACGAACGGAATGATGATTCAGCTTACTATGGTAACATTAAACCAATTGTCAAATTTGATAACATCCAATCCAATTGCAAAACAAATCGCAAATTTACGAAATGTATCTTTGTTTGTTACCTACAAACATTTTTTTTAGTTTTGTGAGTATATTATTGTAAGATTTATGATCTTTGTATTTCAGTTCTTCTTACCGTTCAGAGCCCCAATATTTTCTCTCTCATAACTAGTTAAGTATAATGTTTATGTTGAACTTATCGTAGCTGCAGTAGTCGGGAATGAGATTTAATAATGTCTGCAGCTACTAGTGATTATGACATGAGTGATTCTTCTAATTCCGGCGCATCGCGCAGCACTTATTCACCAGTGCCACAATTAACGGCTAACCTAACTGAGCTATCCTGTGCCGACAATAATAAAGAGCTCCTTCAACTCTGTAAGTACAGTCTACAATATGTATTTTTAATTTGTACTTATATGCCAACGTTCATGAGTATCTGTATCTAGAAAAGAATTTCAATTTCAACATTTCAAACACTTGAATACATTTTTCACCAGCTTTCCTTAGAGCATGACTCATGTTTACCTATGTATGTGTGTGTAAGTAAATTTTATCTTTTAGTGTATCTGATGTTTGGCCGAATGATTCATACAGGATAATCTAATAAATATTTCATCATTATTCCTATTAGCATTGGATAGTCTAATTGGATTCTTATTAGACTATTCAATATTTGGGTTTTAATATAACACAATATATGAAAAAGTACCTAATACCACACACATAGACGTCTAGAGACTCCTGCGCTAGTTAGTAGTTAGTGTAAAGAATGGCCATTGCCATATAGAGAGATAATGCGAGCTGAGTGATGGGCACTTTTGCACCAGGTGCGGTTGGAGGTGGCCTTGAAGACTTTATTAAAGGATTGACGAGAATTGTATTTTGTATAATAAGACAAGTCTACAAAGCCACCTCGCTGTTCTCATGACTGATATGCCTTAATTCATTTCACTCATTCACACAGCACTCCGGCAGAGAGTTGCACAATAAGCGACAACTTATTGCCGGTTTCTGCTGTAACTAGCACTGCCATCCGTATTCCTAGGTTTTATCTCGCTGCCTGTGTCCACCATTATGTGGTACAATTATTTTCTGTGAAATGGCAGGGTACTGTTTCTTCTGCTTGATTACCATCTAGTGGCCTCACTTTAAAAGACATATCCACTACAATTGAAAAAGTTTGGAATAGCTGATAGCCTTACATATTTATTGACTGACTGCCTCTGTGGCGCAGTCGGTAGTGTTACCGCCTGCCGCGCTGAAGGTCCTGGGTTCGATTCCTGGGTTTGTCCAAATATTTCTGTGATGCACTAATGTTTGTTTAGGAGTTTGGGTGTTTTCTATGTATAATATGTATGTATTTACTAATATATATATCTAAGTATGTCTTTCAGTCGTCTAGATCTCATAGCACAAGCTTATATTAGCTTAATTTGGGCTAGATGATGGTGTGTGAGATTATCCACAAATATTTATTAATTTATATTTATTATAAAATGTTGTTTTGTTCACAGCAAATAAACCATACTTGGAAATCACAGAGCAGCCACAGAACCATTTTCGATTTCGTTATGTCAGTGAGTTGGCTGGAACACATGGGTGCTTGCTCGGAAAGTCTTCTGTGGATAGCAATACGAAAACTTATCCTATGGTCCAGGTAAGTTATAATGTGTACTAAATCAAAGGTCTTGTTAAACTATTTTCTTTTATTCTTTACAAGATTTATTTTTCATGAAATACCAACTATTTTAAGTAATTTACGAAGGTTCATCATTGTACGGTCGGCCAAGAAAGTGGTGTATCAGTTTTGATTTAGTTTTCTAGTCATTGAAAATTACAACAAGGCTCATACTAGATATCATTGAAAGAGATGCATAATAATGACGTAAACCTTATTGATAAGTATTCATTTGTCGTAAGTCACTTAGAAGTGCATGACATTTTAACCTTTATTAAAAACTGATAAAACATTAATTTCTGCAAAGATAATTTGAATGGTTCTAAATAAAAGTAATAAAATCTTTTTCACTTCTTATGCTCGTAAAGTTCTTGTTTATGCTGGGTGTATGCGGACTAAAACAACATTTTATGCTCTAGTGCATAAAGTTCTTTTTCTTCTTCTAAAACAATATGGCCATACTAGACCGTAGAGACGGTACCATGAAGATCGTGTTTGGTTCATAGAGTATATGAACCAAACATAATAAAACGCTATTAAATAACTTTTATTTTTATTACATTTAATTTGTACTTTCTGTGTTCTATATAAATTAAGAAACATTAAAAATCAGATAGTATTATGAGTGAAAAAATATTATAAAATGAACTTATGATTAGGCAGTATAGGTCTCGTTACCCATGCCTAATGCCATGTAGAATGATTAAAAAAAGAAAAATAATTAAAAAGATAAATGTATACATATATGTTATATTTTTTTTTAATATTTTAATTAAAGACTTTTATTTACAATATCACTGTTTCATTTCCTTGCAATCGAAGTGAAAAGCAGAGTGTATAACTCGATCATAAAACCCATTTTATCCTCGACTTAATATCCACCCTCGCCTTTGGCTCGGGCGGATAAACGTCTCGTATAAAATGGCTTCTTTTATGCACTTGTAGTACAATCTACTATTTAAATCTAGCAATCTCTTTTTAACACGCTTTTATTAGCTTCACTTGTAACTATGTATGTAAGAAAATCTTGGAATGTTAATTTGACCCACTTCCCGTCCTTCGATCTGGCAGAAATTTTGCACACGCTCTGAATTCTGATGACAATACATGACTAGCTAAAAAACGTCATTACAAATTCAATATGGCGGCCTCCCCAAAATGGCGGACTGGCTGTTTGAAATCCACCCCCATGATATGGGTATCGAATGAAAGGGTTTGCTGTCAGGAATACGAAAAAAATAGTCACGTGACTTAAATCCAATATGGCGGACGTCCAAGATGGCGGACAGGTTATTTGAAATGCACCTTCATGATATGGGTATCAAGTGAAAGGGTTTGCTGTCAGGAATACGAAAAATAGTCACGTGACTTTAATCCTTAAGCGTGTTTTTTAGTGTTTTAAACTATTATATTATTATTCATATAGAATACTGACAACTGACTTTTTGTCAAATATAATCAAACAAGAACAGCTGTCACGTAACAAACAGTAGGTATCAATAATCAATTTAAAAGGTTATCAAATCAGATAAAGATGGCAATAGAAATTGTCAGATATGTCTGCAAGCGAAACTAATCATTATCGCCTATGAATTTGCAAACGACGTTAAACCTTAAGACGGTACACCAATTTTTTGGCCCACTGTACCTGTGTATACATCCTTATATTATTGACATATCTAATATTGTATGTTGTGCTTATGTCTTGAGTCTAGAAATAAAATAATTCACCTAGAAAAAGATTCACCTGTCTTTGACCAACTGATTTTACAGCTTATGAGATTTAAAAAAGTAAAACATCACAAAATGGATGTCCTTTAAAAGGCTTAAGAGTCCGTATGACGCTAATTGGTTTAAAGAAGATAAAAGATATACATTTTAGCATACAAGAAAGAGATAGGTAGATGCTATCGGTTTTTGTGCTTTTAACAAAATAAATCAATTATATAAATAAATATTCACGGACATTTAACACAATGCTATCTGATCCCAAAGTAAGCTAGGAATAACCTGCTTGTGTTATGGGTATCCGACCACGGATATTAATACTTATACTTTTAAATACATACATATTATACATAGAAACGTCCAGACTCTTGAGACAAACATTTATGGGTCACACAAATATTTGTCTCCGGTGGGAATCGAACCCACGACCTCCAGCGCCGCAGGCGGTATCACTACCGACTGCGCCACAGAGGCAGTCATATAAGAACTATTATCATTAGGTACCAAAAAAAGTGGTTCAATTAAATGAAGATTTTTCTATTGTCTGCCTTATAAATAAATCATTATTAACAAACTAACATAGAACTTATAATATTAAGCTTAAAATTACATGAAAGTGAAAGTGCGAGTCGGACTGGCTGACAAAGGCTTACAAAATAACGGCGAAAAATCACGTTTGTTAAATGAAAGAAAGAAAGAAAAGGCTTTTTATTCCGCCAAAAAAACATATCAACTAATATTAATGGTAGCAGGTAGGTAATACAGAAAGCAGAATAACGGCCACCTCTCAGCTTAATGCTGTCCACCTGCACTAACAAGCAGACAGCGCTGGTTTTCAGAGGTGGCTGGACCCTACTTGACAGAGGCACCCATAACTTAAAATATATATCGTAATAAGAAATGCAATAAAAAAATAAAAAATAAAATTCACTATCACGCGAACACATAACAAAGCCTTAAAACATTTTTTTTTCTTTAAGAACGTATCCATATCCAATAACTAAAAAACAAACAGAAACACATGACAATTTAAAAAGAAAAAAAAATACCATAGAGTAATAAATGTTACATATTATTCATTTATTTATTTACTATCCAGAATTTTATCGGTAATCATGTTTTTGTCTCGAGCATTTATAGTTTATGAACTAAGTGTTTATAATGTGAATTCATTAGACCTCACAAGTCCTGATATCAAGATAACTGTCCATTTAGCGTCATACGAAGTCTTAACGAAAATATCGGAATGCGGTATGCATCAGAGACTGAAAAAACAACTAAAAGCAAGTTAACTGACTGCATTCAAAGTAAAAGAAACTTTAAAATGCCATTTAGATGTCTTGCTGGGACTGGTTATTATGTTGGTTAGTTTTTGGCATTCGACTGTATATTCAGGCACAGTATTATGTGATTAAAACATCTTTTTGTCTCTTTGCAGCTAGTGAACTACACAGGAAAGGCTTTGATCAAATGTAATTTAGTGCAACACAACAGCGCTGAGGAGCATCCGCACAAGCTCCATGACGATGATCATGAACATGATGTCAGTCATAACGTGCCAGAACACGGGAGTTATATGGTGGCGTAAGTAATTACTACCCGTTCGCTCTAAGTTACCGGTCTCCTCACATACCACGCCTCTACACCAGCCTCTTCGCCAACGGCAAACTTAGAGCGCAAGGGCTATAGCTAGCTATCCCTTGTGAGCATTGCTCGCATAAGAAATATAAATTATTGTGTAACACCACCAACAAAAGAGATGACTGTAAATTTTACTTAAAATAAACCGACCAAATGCAAGTCGGACTCGCACGGAGGGTTCCCTACCAAAAAACTATAAAAAACTAGAGGACGTCACGCGGTTTCACCCGCGTAGTTCCCGTTCCCGTGGGAATACAATATTTTTTCTTCCATAAGAACCTTCTCCTGACAATATCTTACACAACAAAAAAAGAATTAGTGAAATCGGTCCACCCGTTCTGAAGTTATGCGCTTACCAACACATTTTGCGATTCATTTTTATATATAAAGATTACGTTTGTTATATGGGACCCCCTTATATGTTATCATTATTCTGATTTTAGTATTACTTGCCATTGCGGCAACAGAAATACATCATCGGCGAATATTTCAGCTCTCTAGCTATCACAGGTCTTGAAATACCGGCTTGTGACAGTCAGATAGATGGACAGCAAAGTCTCATAAATAGGGTCCCATTTTTACCCCTTGGGTACGAAACCCTAAAAGTATCTTAATGTAGAAAGGGATAAACTATTGCCATTCATAATATCTACACGATATCACACCCATGCAACCGTCTGAGAAATGACACCAGCCCCCTTCGACAAGTACTTTTTTCGTCACACCCAAGCTCGTCGCTCTCGATCACGAGCTTGGGTGTAATTGGTCGATATATTCTATCCCTTCGTTTGCGATTTACGCTTGTGCCACCACTTGTCTAAGGGGGCTGGGAAGAACCGACCACACCGCCGAATAGCACGCTAATGGGCAAGGAAAACAAGGCGAAACTTCGGCTTCAGCGGCTTTATACTCGTACTATCTAGGTTCACACAAAAAGCTCGCCAGGCGAACTGTTATGTAAATAAATAAATAAATATTCACGGACATTACCTACACACAACGCTATCTGATCCCAAAGTAAGCTAGGAATAACCTGCTTGTGTTATGGGAATCAGACCACGGATATTAATAGGTACTATATACTTTTTTTTTAAATACATACATAGAAACACCCAGACTCTTGAGACAAACATTTATGGGTCACACAAAGATTTGTCTCCGGTGGGAAGCGAACCCACGACCTCCAGCGCCGCAGGCGGTATCACTACACTACCGACTGCGCCACAGCGGCAGTCAGTTGACAAGTTGTGGTTCCTTGTCCCGAGAGGGTGGGGATAGGTGAATTATACGCCATTCTTTGCCAGCACTATTGTTGGTCCCACAGTAATAGGGAAAAAACATATTTTTATCATCAGGCACTTATCCAGAATCTACATATAACCGTTATGTATTCCAAATTTCGTATAAGGTCAGCCTATAATAATTTATCCCTATTTATTTTTTTTAGATTTCGCGGGATCGGTATTGTTCACACGAAGAAAGAGGTAAGAGCATCTTCTTTTAAGTTTGAGTCGTATGCATAGAACGTGACGAAAAATATGAGTTTTTTTTTTCAAAAACACTCTATGTTCTTCTATCTGTTTCCGGCAGGCAATCACGATTAAACTCTTGGAATGATAACCCCCGGCTCCCGACATACTATGATTTGAAACCAGTTAGAGTTTAAATTTAAAACTTTAGCAAGATGGCTAAACAATTATTTTCATAAAAAAAAACTAAATATATATAACTCAAAGGTGACTGACTGACTGACATAGTGATCTATCATCGCACAGCCCAAACCACTGGACGCATCGGGCTGAAATTTTGAATGAAGATAAATGTTATGACATGACATCCGCTAAGAAAGGATTTTGATAAATTCTACCCCCAAGTGGGTAAAATACGGGAAGCGAGAACGAGAACAAATTTTACGCGGGCGAAGCTGCGGGCATCAGCTAGTTAACGTATGTTGCTAAAGTTCCCTTTCCTGTGGGAATACGGGAATAAAATATAGCCTATGACACTCGGGGATAGTGTAGCTTATTAACAATGAAATATTTTTTTCAAACCTAAGAACCTAGAACCTAATTAATTCAAACAAACAAGGTTTGTTTGTTTGAATTAATTAGGTTATATCATAAACATGTAGGTACTTATATGTACTTGCTGATCTTTTAATTAAATCTTTCCTCTTTAGAATATAAGAAAGTATAGATTACATCAATAATATCAGCATTATCAGCCTATCGCAGTCTACTGCTGGATTTACTAAGTCACGATCACTGTGTTAACATCTTTCTATGGCTGGTCTTTAGATGGGTGACCAGACCACTTTGTGACATTTCTATTAACGAATTGAAGTTGCTAAGCCAAGGTGGCTTGAAAGATTTGAACAGTCAGGATTGACACGGCAATCGATTCACCGCCTGTTACGTGGAACGAAAATGAAATGGTAAAATGTGGTTGTACATGTATCCCCCTTTGTGGGTAAAGGTGTGACTATTATGTATGTTAGTTTTACCGAATACTGAAATTTTAACATTAATGAAAATTATTTTGTTTTAGATCACAAAAAAATTAAAAAGCAAGGTGAAACTCAACTTAAATATTGTCCGGTTGAAGTTCAGCGCTCATGACATCAACACTAACAAGGAGATCTGTACACCTGTGTTTTCTGAACCTATTTATAACAGGAGTAAGTTATTTTTTACCCCTCGTGCTAAGAGAGAGGTGGTAGTAATTTGACAGCTATTTATGTGTCAGAATTGTGCCACTTTTACTATTAAAGGGTGAACCTGCGCGCACACGTGTTTCCCTCATCTTACAATCCCGGATTCTTGAAGCGTGAAGAGGCACGTCATAGGGCCACCAACTTGGGGACCACTGTCAGAAGTCTTACGGACTGTGTGAGTGGCCCCCAATCGCTAGATGCGTCACTGCTTTCCATAAGGCTTGCGACGTCAATTTGGCGAGCTTAATATAAAAAAAACCTATTTTGATATACTTTTTGTGTATTTGGAGGACTTTAGCGGTTCTTAGACTAGTTTTTATCAAAATCGCCCAGCCGTTTACATTTATAAAATGTCTTTTTTTGTCGTTGGTATTTTTTTACACGAATCTTACTAATATTATAAATGTGGCTGTTTGTGCTGTGTAAGTGTGTGGATGTGTAGATGTCTGGATGTTTGTTACTCTTTCACGCTCTAACGGTTAAACAAATCTGCCTGAAATTTGGTACAGGGCACTGATCTGTATTATTACCACACTGGATAGGTGGCTGTCAAACTAAAGTTATGCCTTCTTAATTCTCGCCATTGTGGCGCTGAAATCAGCAGCGCTGGTTCAGAGAACTAAAATTAGTGATGTGCCAAACTTTCTTCAACTGACGCGTATCGATGGATTTAATGTGAAATGAAAACATTTTTAGTAATATATTTTAAAATTAATTTTGTTTATAATTTGTTTAATATAAGAATATTACCAATCGAAATTACGAATATTCCCTTTAACTTCTCCAACTAAGCTAAATTGCTTGTGCTAGGAGTGGCCAGGATTCGAACAAGGGTCTTCTCGATCGCAAGACAGTCAGTCTTCTTAACCACTGAGCTATCGGCGCTTTAATGAATATTGCGCTTAATAAGGGTGGTTTAAGTTAGTGTCTAGTATACCTATCTAAATGAAATAATATTTACCTGCAATTTGGCATACTCGTGACGCAAAATTGCAGGAAAATATTACTTTTGTTGAAGAGATTGAGAGAGGTATTAAGGCGCATCTCCACTTGGGCCAAATTAATTAGCAACTCGGCAGCGTGCCTCAAGCTGAGCAACGAATTTCTATAGTTTCTTACTAGCTACCATGGGTGACGTATGCCAATTCGCTGCAGCTTTAGTAATAATGAATCCCTACAAAAAGAATAAAAGGCAGACAGACAAAGATCATTGTGCGGTGAACGAGGATCCCATAAGTGTCTGTGGCTTTCATATACTTCAGTTAATTTGATGCATTTATCATTGTCCATTTCACCACGTAGTGAGCGTATATATATATCATGCGCCATAGAAATAGAAAGGGAGTTATGTGTAGAAAAATAAATAAACGTGATTTTATTAATCATTTATTTATTTTACACTTTATTGTAAAACTATGGTACACTAGCGGACGGTATACTATTTATTAACCGGGAAGTTCTTGTGTAATGCTTATAATAACATTTAACATCAAAATGATTAGAACACAGACGATCGCTTGAATTTGGAGTCCAGTTATGGGCTCCCATGTTGCCAAGCCATTCACTTCTGATTTTTGGATCAGTTGGAAATCTGCAATAAAATAAACATACATCAATAGACTAAAAAACATTATGCCATTATGCCTTTTTGGGCGGCTTGAAAAATTTCAACAGCGGGCAGTCACAACCTGCGCCTGTCCATCTCAACACGGCAATACGGGTCACCAATTGTTACGTGGGACAAATTCTAAAATGGTGAAATGTGGGCACATAGTATGCCTCTGCCTACCCCTTTGGGGATGAAGGCGTGACCATATGTAATGTAAAATGATACCATTATTGAGATATTTCTCATATAGAAGAGTTTTCGATCACATCAGACCATGATAAAGTTTATCGATACGACAACATGGACATCACTAAACGAAATTAAAATCCTATATTTGTGCTTAAAAATAATTTTATCTCACTTATATATTATTCTTATACATATTTTGTAAATAATCAAGCATTTTACATTTAGGTTAGGCTGATTTAATGATAAAAATTACAAAAATTCAACTTACCTGTGAAATCTAATGTTGCTCCCTTTTTTGAAGCTAATTTTGCAAAACACACATTTCACCAAGTCTATTGCTTTTTTGTAATCGCACAAATCCTCACTAAACTGCACAAAAGTCCTTTAAATTACAAAATAATTCGTAATTCCCGGCGCGATACGGGAAGTCATTCGCATGATACGTCAGTTTTAGTTCCTTGAACCAACTCTAGAGGCATTTCAAATCGGCACAAATAATTCGCTGTCATTTGTATGAGACAGCCAATCCAGTGGTAATAATACAGATCAGTGGTACAGGGATATTTTTTGACGTGAGAAAAATCCTACATGGATGCTATGCCGAACTCCTAGCGACTAAAAAACGACACATTCCCTTCCTAATACCTACAGTTGGGAGCCCTGTGTAAGCTCTCAGAAGGATGACCTCCAGGATTCCCAACAGACCTTGGCTACCACGGCGGCCTCACATACAGGGGTTCGAGTGCTGCCCCGCGTCTTTGGGGGGTTGTTCGGGTGTTATCACGCTTCTTAAAACTATAACGCACGCTGTCGTCTTGGGCCTGCTTCTGTAAGGACAGTGGGCAGCCCCCTCACAGTCTCAGGCCCCCGGTCATGGAGGCTTATAGCAAAGATAATATAATAGTATTACATACAGATCGGCAACTCCCTGTCGCGCCACAGCTGTCAGTAGAGTTGACGTGCGCGTTGACGGACAATTTGCTTACATTTTATTGATCACACGCACACATTCAAGCTGGAGTTTCCGCCCTGTGCTTATAGTCTTGGGCGAAGACAAGTCTGCAGCGTTGGTACAGGGATAGATTATATCTGAAATAACACATAGGCTTATTTTATACTACCCGTTCGCTCTAACTTTGCCGCTGGTGTAGAGGCGTATACTCGATTTTTTAATTAGACGAAGTAAATTGACAGTAGCTAATGTCACTTCGTCATAGAAAATAAGCAACATTGTATGAAGAAGTGACATTAGTTGCTGTCAATTTACTTCGTCTAATTAAAAATTCGACTTTAGTATGGAGCCGAGCGGCAAAGTTAGAGCGAACGAGCAGTAGGTTATGTTATTTGTTACAATATAACTTTCTATGTGCAGAGAGTGCAGCGACTAACAACCTAAAGATTTGCCGTATCAGTCATTCTTCTGGAAGTGCCAGTGGCCAGCAGGTAGTCTTCATGTTTGTCGAGAAGGTCAATAAAAGTAAGTTCGTAATACTTTTGAATGCTTTAACTTACCCGACTGCGCGGATATAACGATTTAAGAAGAGTAAAATAAAAAATACAAAACCTGACTGAAAAGAAAGAAAACAAGTCCATTATTGGATACATTAGAGCTATGAAATGCTGACTATTAAAATCTGTATTGGACTTGTTTTCTTTCTTTTCAGTCGTTTTTTAATTTTTTTTTGTACGTGCACAATACTTTCATTGTCCTCATTCGAATCAGTCCTCATTGGTCGTGTTTCTCTATGTTAGGAACCGATTAAGTAGTACCTACCTATCATTACAATTTTACTTCGAAATTTCAGATCATGTGTGTATTCGTTTTTTTGAAGAGGATAAAACGGGAAAACGTGTTTGGGAAGCGTTTGCTCAATTTATGCCTAACGACGTTCATCATCAGTACGCTATTGCGTTTATGTAAGTTTCTATTATTTATTAGGTATAATATTAATAATAATTTATTTAAGACTAGCGGACGTCACGCGGTTTTATCCGCGTAGTTCCCGTTCCCGTGGGAATACGAAAATAAAATATATAGCCTATGTTCACCGCAAAGAGTGTAGCTTCCCAACAGTAAAAGAATTTTATAAATCGGTCCAGTAGTTCCGGAGCTTGTTTGTAAGCTCCGGAACTACTGGACCGATTTTTAGCAAACAAACAAACAAAAAAACAAATCTTTCTTCTTTATAATATTAGTAAAGATTAGTATAGATTATTTTTGAAAAGCAATTAGTATGCTAACTGATCATAAATTTTAAATATGGAAACATACCACTTAATGTTCGGGCTGGTTTATTTTTTTTTGTTTAACGTGAGGGAAAATCCTCATGGATGTTATGCCGGACTCCTACCGACTAAAAAACCTCACGTCACGCCCAACAGCCTACGGTTGGGAGCCCCGGGTAAGCCCTCGGAAGGATGTCCCAAAAATAATCTTAATGTTCGGGCTGGTTTCATCATAAATCGAATGAATATAGGTGCAATTCTATACATTAGTGCCGTGTAACTTTCTAAAAAGTGCCGGTAGATGGTGCCTACGTCGCCCCAAGACGTATAATAAGATGGAAAATTTAGTTGGTTCCGAGTAGGTTAGGTGGCGGGTGGTTAACGCGTCGGCACGGTTCGCTGAAGACAGAGGTTCGAATCCTGCTCGAAACCAATTCTTTTTCCATATTTAAAATTTAAAAATCATTTATTTGTCTTGAAAAGGATACTTGTCTGGAGATTGAGGGTGACCCCGTATAGGACGAGGACCACCCTGTAAGAATATTTTATACTAGCTGTTCCCCGCGGCTTTGTCCGCATAGAAGTCGTAGTCGCGAAAAAACATTACCCTCCTTTTGCGCAGTTAAATAAAAGTAGCCTATGTCCTTCCCTTGGATTCAAACCATCTTTATACCAAATTTCATCATAATCAGTTCAGCTGTTTAGGCGTGAAAACGTAACAGACAGACAGACATAGTTACTTAATAAATATAAAACATAAATAAATATTTGTGGACATTCACACACAACATCATCTAGCCCAAATTAAGCTAATACAAAGCTAGTGCTATGGAATCTAGACGACTGATATATTTCTAAATATATACAAATTATACATAGAAAACACCCAAACTCCGAAACAAACATTTGTGGATCACACAAATATTTGGACCGACCCAGCAATCGAACCCAGGACCTCCAGCGCCGCAGGCGGTATCCCAACCGACTACGCCACAGAGTCAGGCATAGGTTATTTAGTACGGATTTTTTACAAAATATTTTTTTCATAGTTTTAGGAAGTTCTATCTATAGGGTTGCACAAATATGCCCATTTTATACAAAGGTATACGCAAAGCTATTGAAATACAGTATACCATATAAAAAGGTATACTGTATTTCAATAGCTTTGCGCAAATATGTAAACATACATATTTGATCCTATATATCCATAGTTACTTGCAATTGAGTATTCAGCCTGATTATATTTCAGTATCCAGGAGTCATACAGTATTCTTACAATCATTTCGACACCAAATAACTTCTTTATGATAGTTTATTTTCATTTAAAAAACCTACTCAGGATAGTAAAAAATTCAATGATTCGTCATACTATATTTTTCTACTCATCTGTCTTAGACAACGATTGTCAAAACATGACATGTTTACATTATTGCCAGATCGGGCAGGATTGGACTATATAATCTTATTTGGTGCAGTCGTTCGGAAGTTACGTGCATAGAAACATTCCAACGATTCAATTTTCTTTATTTAGAATTATTTTTACTGCCATCTATACAGGACTCCTCCTTATCGCGATCCAGAGACTGCAGTTGACGTCACAGTGTACATGGAACTAATGCGAACTACAGACGGTCGTGTCAGCGAACCTAAAGAGTTCAAATATAAGGCTGACGAACTTCACAAGCAAAGAAGGCGACGGAAACTCAATTCATTGTCCCCTTCCAAAGACGGGCCTGCGAGTAAATTGATGAGAGTTCCAAATCCAAATGGCAAGTATAAATACATATATTCATACATACGCGATATTGACAGGGCACGGCAAAAATCTAAATATGTATACGTTTTCTCCAGAACGGATATCTATTGTTGTCCGAGTTGTGTGTGTACTCGTGAAATGAATACGAATTAAGGTTTCTGAGGAAATTGAATAATGTGATATCTGAAAAGCAAGTACATTGCCGTTTAAAAAAGTAAGCCTAGTTTTGTCTCACAAGCTAATCCCACCCCAGACCACATTCTAGCCACCTAATCACGTTGATTATCACGTTCGGAAATGCAAACTCTTACACATCTACCATCATCAAAAATCTTCACCCTTCATTCACAAATGAAGAGCACCTTACTCCAATCGTCAATTCCCTGTTCTTGACTGCAACCCTTAATCAGCTCGCACGAAGAGTCCTGGTACAGCACAGTTTGCTATATTTGCCATAGAAACTCTGCTGGATCGTTCAAACAATATTTAGTATAGTTCATGGTCACATTGGTCCTGATAAGTGTCGTTCTTCAGTAGGTAGCTGTTGCCAGTGCCAGTCTCCTGGTACATATTCCATAGGTTTCGGACGAGCCTTCAAAGATATGGAACGTTGCTATTGACCACTCTCAATCATTACAATGGATCTAGTGGCCATAGCATTGTACAAGTAGTGTCGAAATCTAGACATGGCCCAATTTACCAACACATTTAATTTATGAATATTTAAATCAAACCATGGCATACTAATCTAGAACAAATTCGATATGCAATCAATTTGTAAATCCAAACTACCCATTTTTGAACATGCTTTATAGAAAACCATATCTTTCAGATTATTTTTCCCATAGTTTCATTACTTGACGACTAAATATGACAAATATGTTGTCCAAATACGCATTTGATACCTTTTTTTAAACGTGAGGAAAATCCTACATGGAAGCTACGACTCCAACCGACTAAAGACCAAAAACCACACGCATCCTACCTAACAGCCTACGGTTGGGAGCCCAAAGCCCTCGGAAGGATACCCTAGGACCCCCAACAGACCTACGGCTACCACTGCGGCCTTACCTAGGGGGGGGGGGGGGGGTCCGGGTGCTATCCCGCTTTTCATGTGTGAATCCCTCACGTCACGCTATCGTCTAGGGCAGGGCAAAGCGCATTTGATAGCTTATTTAAAAATTACATTGCTCCAAGTGTACTTAAGTTGGTCTTATTTTGTTGTGTACGAGTAGTAAATGTTATAAAAGATTATATTTTTCAGGTGCTCTGCTGAGTCCAATGACAAACTTTAATGTAAGTATATAACATCAACCATCATTAATCAGTCTAATGTTACAATTGCGAAAGTTTGTATGACTAGATAAATGTTTGATACTTTTTCACGAAAAAACTATCAAATGGATTAATATGAAACTTCACGGTCTTAGAGTATTTACTACAGTAGTAGTAATAAATACTCTAAGCTTGCAGTAATATAGTTTAAAGATCAAAAAGATCTGCTTGGCATGGAAAGCATTCAGCAAACTGCGTCGGGTTTTCGATTCGCCTATACCGCAATGCTTGAAGGCGAAAGTATATAACCACTGCGTTCTACCAGAAGCGCCCTGATGTAGCTTTAGTAGGTTAACAGTAACCACCAGGGTGTTCCGCCTCCCCTCGAGGCCAGAGACTACCTATTTCATTGCAATCGTCCACTACAGTGCACGGCATCTAACTTGGCAAGGTTTTGGAGTGAGCGGAGCACTTTTTGGCGTGAGTGAAGCACTTTTTTGTGCCGAGTACGATGCCAAGTTAAATGCTGTGCACTACACCATTAATATTATTGTTAAAGCTACTTGTGCATGTTCTACCGCTGTATAATGGTTTGTGCTCTGAGTAATTGTTGTATTGGTGCCTACGCCTACGCTCTATCATCGCACTGCTCGCCATAGACAGTGTGTTCATCCTCAACCGTTGCGTTCGGAGCGTTCGAGTACAATAAGATATGATAGGGGCGTCCTTCTGCGATCCCTTAGATTGAGGAATGATCACCCAGCCTCTGTTTTCCCAAACGCCTACAGTATGGGACTCTTCAAAAGGGGTCTTAGAAGGTTCTTGCAGAGTCGGCAGCGCGATTGTAGCGCCTCTGGTGTGGCAAACGTTCATAGGCTACGGTGAGCATAGTCGATCTCAGGTGGAGCCGTAAGCTTGTTTGCCACCTTAGCAGTATGAAAAATAGCAAAGTGAAATTAAAATTACTTTTAAAATCTACTGCAACAGGTGGCGCCTGTGGCACCAGACTTTTCGGAAGTCCCTACAGCAGTTGCGTCGATGTATTCGTTGCAGGAGGTTGGTGAAACAATCTTGTATTTTAAAGGTTCCCAAAGAGTAAAAACGGAACCCAATTATTACTAGACTTCGCTGTCCGTCTGTCTTGACCGTCTTTCACGAGGCTGTATCTCAGGAACCGTAACAGCTAGAGCTGAAATTTCAGTTGCCGTTATAACAACAAAACACAAAAAGAAGTGAGATTAAAGGGAGCTCCCATGCAACATACGTGATTTACTGCAATTTTTTGGTACGAAAACAGCTACTTAGATCAGGAGGGGAAAATTCGCGGAACCGATTCGTCGGAAACCTATATACCTACCCACTGTTACTTTGATGGTCATTCCACGACATGGTAACATGGAACGTCAACGTTAACTGACGCATCAAATAGCCAACTCCTCAGAAAATTGTAGGGTATGCATAATAATACACTGGTCTAAGTTCAAACACAGTATCAGAATCGGGATTTTTCAAGTTCCAAGTTAACACTTGTTCAAATTTATGCATTTTTTTAACGTGGGGTAAAATTTATGCATTTTTTTAACGTGGGGTAAATCCTACATGGATGCTATGCCGGACTCCTACCGACTAAAAACCACACGTATCCTACATAACAGCCTACGGTTGGGAGCCCCGGGTATTATCCTAAATATTCCGGGCATATTTCATAATATAGTTATTTTCGTATTTTAGCACTTGTACGCAACATCACCAATGCAGACTGATGTCGAAAGCCTGTTAGCCATGTCGTCGGCTAGTCAATCGCCAATGTCACATCAATCGCCGCTATCGAATCAATCGCTACTATCGAATCAATCGCCGCTATCGAACCCCATGTGGTCACAGAACACTGACGTTCAGAAAACTAGTAATGAATTGCTGATAGATGAATTAAGTGCTACGGATTTGGAAGTCATGCAGAACATTGAACCTGACGTTCTATCAGATGGCATGAGCGAATTTGTTTCCAGTAAGTATGTTACTAATATTCTAAATGCTGAAGTTTGTAAGTGTAGATGTCTGAATGTTTAATTTAAGATCTTTTACGCTCTAACAGCTGAACGGATCTAACTGAAATTTGGTACAGGAATAGAAAAAGATATAGATTATAGACATCTCCCGATTTTCGCCTTATTGGGAGGATATTTGGCCTGATAATAATAACAATTCATGTTATTTTACAGAATACTTGAGTGGCTACGAAGAAGCTGATGTGAGTATAGATTCACAATATGTGATTATAGTAACACTGCTAAAATGCGGAGTACAATAGGCTTGTGTCCTAAATTTCAAAAATCGTTTATTTTTGTAGCTTTATATCTAAATGATCACAAAAATGTAATATTTTGATTTAAAACAATCATTTACATAGTTTATTTTGTGATTTAAAAAAATAATTTCAATTTGTATCGAAAACGCTCATGGCGCCTTGTGTGACGTCACTTGATGCCAAACAAAAGTAGTAGTAGTTTTATTTATCCATTTTCGGAGAGGCAAAGGCAATTTGAGCCATACAGCCAAGTCTTGTATATTTATTATCTCTTCATTTTGCTTTAAATAGTCGCAGTCCCCGTCCTCTAAGTCCAGTCAAAGTCAAGTACATCATCCCTAAGTCAATGTCAGTCTTCCTTCAGAAAAGCGGTGGATAAATTTCTGAAAGTCTCTTTGGATTTTTTGTCACTGCAAAGTTGCGATTCACTGCGTTTTATCACTTCCCAACACTAGTGCACGTTGTCAAACGTTTATGTTTAAGAATCCACCATTGACACACACAAAACACTCGAAAATACACTAATTTAGCAAATTTACGAAACGACGCGATACGATTCCTTCCAGTTCCCGGACACAAAGAAAACAAAAAGAAAATGTGTATTCTTTTTATGAGTTCTTTCAATGATTTGTTTTCAGATTAAAAGTTATACTACAAAAAAGAAACGTTTAGGGGTTTTAATCAATATTTAGGGGAATCTGGGGAATTTGAAGTTGGTTTTTAGAGGAACATTCGGTAGGAGTTGGCATCAGTTTGGCATATGGTCTTAGTAACCAAAGCCAGTATAAATTTGATAAGTTTGACAGTGTTATGTTAGCATTCGTCTGCTTTCCATATTAATTTAAAATGAATCCGTCGTATTACAAAGTGCTGTGTAGTGCCTGAATGTAGTAGTACCTACAAGTATTACAACTCCGTGTAAATTATTTATTTATACATGTACCACACAACAACAAACATAAGAGAAGGTGGTTAAAACTTGCATTATGGTCTGATGCAGACACTATCAGCAATGTCGATGATGTATGTTAGCTGTTGAAATCTATTGTATTTTATGACACGACTTGTGACACAAAACACAAGATGTCAAACTCGAGACTGCCAGAGTGCGTCAAACGTCAAAAAGCAAACTGTGACGTCACACCATCTGATAGAGGTGTTTGATGTCACGTGACTGATTGCCTATTTTTTCCAATCTTATTTTCTAAAAATAATAGTAATCCTTAATTTGTGCACCAATTTATATTACTTTTTGTTATTTATATATCGGACATAGTCGTTAGAAACACACATCAATCAGATTTATTCTTAGTGGACACAAGCCTATTATTGTAATTTTTGTCGTGTGTTTATTTCAGAAAGTATTGGAAACAGTGGAGTTCCAGCTATCGCGGAACATTGTCTCGGACTCCGGTCGAGGCTGTCACATGAACTTTGAAGTTAGTTATCATTCCTGGGGTACAATTAGCGTCCATCGGATTATTCCATTAAAAATAATGTTATCTAATATATAAAATTCTCGTGTCACGGTTTTCGTTGCCATACTCCTCCGAAACGGCTTGACCGATTCTCATGAAATTTTGTGAGCATATTGAGTAGGTCTGAGAATCGGCCAACATCTATTTTTCATACCCCTAAGTGACCGGGAACAACATTCCACGCGGGCGGAGCCGCGGGCAGCAGCTAGTTTTTTTATATTATACTTCCCAAATTGACGTCGCCAGCGTGATGGAAAGTCATAGCGCATCTAGCGATTGGGGGCCACTCTCACAGTCCGTAACACTTCTGACAGTGGTCCTGAAGTTGGCGGCCCTGTAATGTGGCTTTTCACGCCCCGCTTGAAGAACCCGGGATTGTAAAATAAAATAAATAAATAAATAAATAAATAAATAAATACTCACGGACATCTCACACAACGCTATCTGATCCCAAAGTAAGCTAGGAATAACCTGCTTGTGTTATGGGTATCAGACCACGGATATTAATACTTATATACTTTTAAATACATACATATTATACATAGAAACACCCAGACTCTTGAGACAAACATTTATGGGTCACACAAATATTTGTCTCCGGTGGGAATCGAACCCGAAATGAGGGAAACACGTGTGCTAGGTGTTCTTAGGGTTCCGTACCTCGAAATGGGAAATCGGTACCTTTATAGGATCACTTTGTTATCCGTCTATCCCTTCGTCCATCTGTCTGACAAGACCAGAGGGTCTCTCTGATACCTTCACGAGTTCACGAGATATAGATCTCGTGAACGCGTGGAGGTATCGACTTTAAAATAGAACCACATATTAAGTCTACGGTCTCTTGAAGCTGTAAAAAGATCGAACATCTAGTTAACGCCGAAAAAAGTTAAGGTCATTTATATAGCAAGAATCGTTTCTGTGACACTCCTACTTTCCGTTGACGTAGAACTATGAAAATTGGCAGGTGATATCGCCGACGTCGAAATCCTTGAAAAATTTCATAGTACCGATGGAAACCTACATACTAAATTCGTTGAGGCTACGCACACATAGACACCGCTCACAGAGTTCACAGACACGAGGTCAAGATATTTTCATAGTAGTTTTCGATACCGATTTGTGAGCAAGTGTGCGTATCAGAGGGTAGGTGTGAAAAAAAGTACATACTGCTCGTTTGCTCTAACTTTGCCGCTCGGCTCCATACTAAAGTCGAATTTTTAATTAGACGAAGTAAATTGACAGCAACTTTTGTCACTTCTTCATACAATGTTGCTTATTTTCTATGACGAAGTGACATTAGCTACTGTCAATTTACTTCGTGTAATTAAAAATTCGGGTATACGCCTCTACGCCAGCGGCAAAGTTAGAGCGAATGGGGTAGTACATGAGGTTTCCATCTGTACTATATCTAATGTATGGTAAAATTGTGTAAAAATTACCCTCAATATTTATTATATTTTCAGGTTGACAATGATTATAAAAAGCTACATTATCAAGGCAACAAACTGGTTACTGTTAAAGCGGAGAAGAATAACCTACTGGATTACAAAGCCTTTTTATTAAGTGACGATCAAGAAGACAAAGAGGTATGGCATATCTTAACGGTTATAGTCCGTTCACAGTTATATTGCCTCTGACTGACAGCTTGTTGATCATTTCCTATGGCATAGCAGTAAAGTCCCCCTATGAGTGCCAGCTTGCGACATTTTACCGATTATAGTGGAGATTATAACATCCAACCGTTAGCACGAAGAGTTTTGTTTTTCATGTCATAATATACTTAACTTTACTAAAACAGTGCTCAAATAACTATACGATTGGATTAGTAATTTATTTATTTATTTATGAATATCTGAAAGAAAACAATCACTACCATTACCAACGGAGGTGAAGTTGCTGCTTCCACAACGTTCCACATCTCAATTAATGGTCACACCCGAGAAAAACGATAGCATAAGAAGAAAGTAAGTTTTGGCTAAAAGTTAGATTACATGGAAGAAACAAAAATTTATTGGGGTAACACAGCAATCAAGATAGGCAACCCAAGTGCTAGAGGTAATATATCTCTGAACGGACTATACTTACAAACATAGAAGTGGTAGGCAGAGGATAATATTTTAGCCCAAAAATCACCTTTTTATAAATTTTCCCACGTAATAGGTGGCCAGCCGTATTGTCCTGATGATTTGGACAGGCGCAGGTTATGACTGCCTGCTGTTGAATAGTTTGATTCCCGAACTGTGCAAAAGCTTTCTTTTAAATCTATGTATGCTATTTTTCTTTTCGCAAAATAAATGAAGATGAAGAGAAGAACAGATCTATGTATGTCTTCTATTTACAGACTTGTCCATATTGACAGGTCCGAATGTTACAACCTGTATACCATGTAGAACAGTCTAAGGGCCCCCTTGGCCCTTTTTACTAATATTATAAATGCGAAAGCACTCTGTCTGTCTGTCTATCTGTCTGTTACGCTTTCACGCCTTAACGGCTGGAGCGATGGAGATAAAATTTGGTATAGCGATAGTTCGAGGCCCTGGGAAGGACATAGGCTACTTTTTAACCGACTGCGCAAAAGGAGAGTTATGATTTTACGCGATAACGACTTCTATGCGGTAAAAGCCGCGGGGAACAACTAGTATAACATAATCAAAATCTGTGATTTTCAGGGTGACACTTCAGAGCCCTTCATGGTGCAAGCGCAAATGGACACTAGGCCAATATGTGTCAAAGTTGACAAGAATACAGAGCGTGCGGACTACAATGCTTTCTTCAAAGTTGAAGACGGAATCGAAGTCAAAAAGGTAGGCGGCCGAAAGGGTATTTGTGTATAGCTGTAAATTATGGAGCTACTCTTGAGAGTTCTGTACCCACCCAAAGGGTAAGAACGGGACACTATTCATGCGCTTATTGCATTATAGAACATCACGCCTGTCTCCCAACGGGGTAGGCAGATACCATGACTTTCCACTTGCTACGATCCTGGCAGACAACTTTCGCTTCTTCAACTTTCATAAGTGTCTTCATACATGCTCTTCGGTTAAGGGTACTCTTGACCTGGCCTTTTCTTAGAAGATTATCGATTTGATCGACATGAGTATGCCTAGGTCGACCCCTACCAGTTTGCCCATTCAATCTCGCCTCATAAATCTGTTTCGTCAGCCTATATCCATCCATTCTCTCCACATGTCCAAACCATCTGAGCATCCCTTTCTCTATCTTAGTCACTACATCTTCTGTAATGCCGCTATGTTCCCTTATCACACTAGTCCTTACTTTATCCATCAATGTCACTCCAGCTATACTTCGCATCTCCTGCCACACCCAACTTTCACTACCATGCATAAGTGTAAGGACAAGCACTCCTCTATGTACAGCCATCCTGGCCTTTTTAGACACGTTCTAGTTTTTCGTAGTATTGACGCTTAATAATTTTACTGAACGTTGTGTCTGTATCGATATTCAAAATGGCCGCCGTATACTTTAGTGCAAATTCATAATAGAAATGTGGTCTCCTAGGTCACTTATTTACTCACTGCCGAAGATTTTTTTAAATATTTATGTTCTTGTTTACAGTTAGTAAAAGAGTTGTGTGCAATAATTAGAGACAAGAAAGGTTTTAAGAAGCAGGATCTAAGGAACCGTTTGGAGATGTTGTTTGATAAACGACTGTCTAATGGAGACACGTAAGTATTTAATTTTAGTAGCCTCATACGACGAACCCCATGCATGCCTGTATCCTAATATAATATCGTGAAAGTTTATGAAAATAGTAGCTGTGCCCGCGACTTCGTCCGCGTGGAATGTAATATTTTTTTTTTGTTTTTGGCATTTTTTCAAAAATAAAAGAATTATAAATATATATAATAAAAATACATACATACATACATACATATGGTCACGCCTTTATCCCCGATATAATAAAAATAAAATAAGTTACTCCTTATTACATAAGCTATCTGCCAGTGAAAGTCCCGTCCAAATCGGTCCAGCCGTTCCAGAGATTAGCCGGAACAAACAGACAGACAGACAAAAAATTTAAAAATATATTTTTTTTGGTATGTGTACCGTATATTGGGTGTAACAAAATTACCTCTCCAAATTTCATGAGATGACTTGGCATCGGAAATCAAATAGGCAGCCAATCAACTGAACGATCAAAACCGGCCAAGTGCGAGTCGGACTCGCACGCGATGAGTTCCATACCGGAAAACGGATGGGTGGAAGTAAAAGCGACGGGCAACATTATATCACTTTAACGAGAGGTGTTAAAGTCACATCCTTCTCACTCTCATGTGATGCGCCATAATGAATACAAGCGACGCGACGCGACTATAATAAGCGCGACGGGGGTAAATGCAACGGGAAACATTATAATACCTACTCGAAATATTAATACCATACCTCACTTTCATGTGACGCAAACGAAGTTGCGCGGGTCAGCTAGTATTTAATAAAAAAGGGGGGTAAATTTTATCATTTTTTTTTTCGTCGCACATTAAGAATTCATTTTTTACCGCGGCAATTCGAGGTAACATGGTCGCCGTGGCAAAACAAACACAGAGCACCCGTCTGGCTGTCGTTGTCGCTTTCTACTGCCGCTCAGTAGCGATAGAAAGGGTGAAAATAGGATAAAATAGGACCTTTAAAACGGCTTTACGGTTAAAGTATTCATGTGATTTTTTTTCTTCATTTTTGTATTGTTTCTTGACTGATGCCACGTCACGTGACGAAATTTGGATAGGTAATTTTGTTACACCCATTCATATGCATGTAGTAGAAAGCGGTTATTTTAATATTACAAACAGACACTCCAATTTTATTTATTTGTATAGATTTGGATGACTAGAGTAACTCAATCAAACTAACGGCTGAACGAATCTGACTGAAAATTGGCACATGCGATAGATTATAGTCTGGAATAACACACAGGCTACTTTTCATCCCGGGAATATATTTCCATGGGAAGCGGGAACGGGAACTAGTTATAATCATAATTTTGTTTCGTTAACTTATTCAAAGCTTTTATTCTTTCTGCGATAATAATAGAAGCGCTCGTGGCCCCGCGGACTCAGTGTTCTGTAAACGATCACTGCAGTAAGCAACTTTCACTATGGCCGGTCCATGGATGGGTGACCATCCATGTGATCACTTTGTGACATTTATTTGAGCGTTTCCGTGCTTCGGAAGGCACGTTAAGCCGTTGGTCCCGGTTGCCAGTGAAATGGCAGTCGTTAAGTCAAGTTGAAGACTTTATTTCAACAGCAGGCAGTCACAACCTGCGCCTGTCCATTTTAACACGGCAATACGGCTCACCACCTATTACGTGGGACAAATTACACAAAGGTGAAATGTGGGCATGTAATATGCCTCTGCCTACCCCTTCGGGGATAAAGGCGTGACCATATGACCATATGATAATAATATACCACTTATTAATTTTTCCCATCAAAATTACAGGTTCTTACATATGAGCTTATTTTCCGACCACACATGTCTGGAATACATTGTTAAACTAATCAACAATATAAAAGCGACACATCTACTCGATTGTTCTAACGACAAACTGCAAACTACATTGCACCTAGCAATTCTACACGACATGCCGGAAATTGTGTGTCTTCTCGTCAGCAAAGGTAGACTTTTCGAATACTTTTTTCACTTAATACTTTTGATTTCTCGATGTTTCTGTCGACTTGCAGCGATCGTGGTCACTGGTATACAAATATCAACACAGTGTTGTCGCCGGCATGATCGATTTTCTGTAACTACCCTCAGTACACTCAACAAAACAGTTCGGTTTACAGGCAACGAATCAATTTAAATGCATTATTTAAATTTAAAATGAACTATATTTATAAATGCCTCGCAATTTCGGTAAAGAATTTTTTGGTCGTTTAAAACTCAAGAAGTTAGGATGCGTTTCCACTTACGCGGAGTTGGGCGGAGCGGAGCAGAGCGGACTGTGTGTTGGTCAATCACAATGCTCGGCAAGCTTGGAGTGGAGATTCCGAGCATTTTGATTGGCCAACTCACAGTCCGTTCCGCTCCGATCCGCCCAGCTCAGCTCAGTGGAAACGCATCCTTAATGTGGCCTACAAACCGAAGTATTTTGCTGGTTGTACATGAATTGTAGTTACCTTTGCATGCTACATACAGTTTGGCAAAAAAGACTAGAAGCGAAACTAATATTTAGCAAACCGGCTACATTGTCAAAAACGTCACTTATATCAGATAATAAATGAAGTACTTACAATTTCATAATAGATTTTACTGTAAAATAAATATGGTTTCTTTCTAACGGGTTGCCTTATGAACAGCACAGTGACACAAATCAGATATAGTACAGATGGAAAACTCATGTATGTACTTTTTTTTCACACCAACCCTCTGCTACACACACTCGCGCACAAATCAGTATCGAAAATTTGGTTGAGACCGCCTGACCTCGTGTCTGTGAATGAGTTGTCTATGTGTGCGTAGCCTCAACATTTAGGACCTATGTAGGTTTTCATCTGTACTATCTCTAATTTGTGCCATTGACGCCTTCATTATTTTCTACTCATTTTTGCCAAGCTGTACTTCTTTGCTTAAATCCTTATTACTTGTACATTTATATGATAAAATACATATTTTCGAGTGAAATTTTGTCAACATGTAGGTATAACTGTTGATTATATAAATGATAGGACAATAAGTGAGATATAACGAAGTATTTGCAGACTTATTCGGCCACTCAAAATAGGCGCAATAAATGACGTCGAGTTACGATAACCAGCCCGTGTAAACCTAGACTTATTCGAGGACAAAGTGAAACGTGCCTGCAAGTGGTGTACATAATGCTGAGTCTCTTAGCAGCTAATCTAAGCCAGCGCCAGGTTTTAAGGTTGAAAAGACGGATGCAACTGCTAC
Organism: Miltochrista miniata; assembly: GCA_933228765.1. NCBI lineage: Eukaryota > Metazoa > Arthropoda > Insecta > Lepidoptera > Erebidae > Miltochrista > Miltochrista miniata. Next base: position 27,050,836 of record OW121758.1, read on the forward strand.
TCAGTGGATTTAAATAGACCACAAGCCCGCTCCTCAGACTGTAGCCATTACTTAAATTAAAAGATATAACTATTTTTTGTTGAGGGTAGGTGTAGAAATTCGCTCATGGCGACGACAATACTGAGTTGATATTTGTGTACAAGTGATCACGACCGCTGTAAGTCGATCGATACGTCGAAACATCAAAAGCTTTTCAGAATTTTCGGACGCGGAATTGCGTCAGTTTTCTACAAAACTAAACCTCGGTAGTGATCAGCATCTCTTTTAAGTTTTTTGTAGGTGATTGTGTAACGTTGTGTATTTCGTTTCGCAGTAGGCCGTGTAATAACTTTGGCAGTGAAAAAAGTCCTCTGCGTTCATGAAATATGTTGTCTCTTGATAAAATTTTGAGTTTATATCTCGCTCCATAGGCTTAAGATGACATGACAGAGAGAGAAAGATTTTTTTCATAGACTACGATAAATTTTTGTAGCGGAACGGGGCTCTGATATGACTAGTTTTATTTGTTTTGGGAACCCCAAAAGAAATGCAAGTTTTACGAAATCATAGTATCGCTCGCGTCTATTAAAGACTCATTATTTCAATCAATCAAAGCTTGTTTTATTGATTGAAATGAAAAGGATTCGTAGTACACTCGTGGACGTCGGTCTCTCCCTATCATTTTGATAGGATTTTAGACTTGGTGCACTGCGTTTGGCAGAAGGACGCACGGAAAGAAACCCCGATGATTAATTTACGTAAAGCAATATATTATTCAAGTTCAGATCAGATAATTAGAATCTGGAGAAGATTTGTGCTATCTTTCTCGCGAGCGGGAAGACCATATTAGGTACGTCGTACGTGCCTAATTTCAATATTCTCAGTCTTTCTTTGTGAGATAAAACAGCTTACCTACGTTTTAAGTTACTGACTGATGGACGTGATAAACTGGACTTACTACTTACAAGATGGACTTACTTTACTATGTATAGCCCCAGCACATTCTTAATTTAAATGCAAAATTAAATTAAACAAGAAAGCCGTGAGATCGTTCTCACCGGACTGCCCCTCTCTAACACGGTTATTGTGAAAGTGAAAGTTCAATCAGATTGACGTTGTCATTTTTGTTTTATTTCTAACTGTGAGCAGATGATCCACGTGACCTAGTGACGTAGTTTAATGCAACAGAGTCACAGACTCAGACAAAGTCTCGCCATAAGCCCCTCTGCACTCTATTTTATAGAGAGGGGCTAAAACTTATTGCCAAAAAAAGAAACAAAGTTTGCAGTAGACGCGAGCGATATCGTGACCAAATTTCATTTGAAGGTCTCAAACAAATATGTCTATTCAATAATTAATTTACTAAACTAGGCTAATCAGAGCGTCATACCGCTGGAAAGGTTTAAATCGGAAGCTATGAACGAGATATATTCTTTCTCTCTTCGTCATGTCTCTTGACCTACGTTATTGAGAGCAAAGCTCAGGTATTTTTCAATAGCCACCATAATTTTTATTACCGGTTGATCGTTTTCACTGTCGACGTTGCTGCATGGCCTGCCGTGGAACGACCTCCGCAACCTTATATAATCGCAATCGAAATAGGTGCTGACCCAATGCTGAAGGATCTTCGTGACTTGAACACTATTCACTACGCTACCAAATGTGGGACATGTCTGAAACCACTGTTAGAAACGATTAAAAAATATAACGTGGTTTACAATATAAATGATTACAATGGCGGTAAGTAAATTCGTTTTAAATATTGTTTTTAGATTTAAGTACAGTAGTACCACGTTTATAAGTTACACCGATGTACCTGCGCAGAAGTCTCATATTCTAAACGCGCGAAAATTTCTTAACCAATCACAACGCTCCGCATAGACGCGCCAAACATGGGCCTTTGTTATTGGTTGCCGCCTGCGCGCCATGTTCGATTCCCGCAGCATCGCGGTGCAATGAGCTACAATGAGCGAGATAGCACTACTCTCTGTATTTATTGCATTTTCAATCTTAACATTACGCAATAAAGTCGATGTTTCAACAGCGTTGGGAATCGTAAGTAATCGGCGTTAGCTTGCTCTCTTCTGAGCAGGTGAATTTTGTCGATGCGACTTATAAACGTGGTTCACCTGTACCCCCAATACAATAGAAGAATCCTACGACTATTAGCGTTAACGGTTCTTCAGATCGGAGGGTTTCGTGGCTTAGATCCTTTTTTATGGAGTAGCCAATAGAGAAAAAACTGATGCTGTTTGCTGATGAGTCCCGCTTTGGGTTCAACCAGATTCCGGACGAACACGCGTTTCGAGAGAACCAGGCAGAATCAGCCTACGAAGCCATAAGGAAGTTCTCTCAATCAAGACAGTATAATCAAGTTGTGGACAGGAATTCGTCCTGACGAAAGAACTTGGCTCGTTTCGATACAAGGCAATGTGACTTCCCAAAAATACGACCTATGTAGCAAAGCCTGTTATCGTTCCGCACGGAATCCAAATGGGATGACAAATTTTTACTCATTGTCGATATTGACTTACTAAACGGCTCGGCTGTTGTCAGTCGTTCTATAAGATAATGATATTCAGGTTTTGAACTAACCTGCGTATTCATTGCATTACCATTTGTTCTGTGGACAGAACTAATGGGAAAAAAATTACCAGTAGTTCTGTTAACAGAACTACTCAACAGAACAGGTGGGAGTAGACGTCAGGTTTTGAACTAACCTGCGTAGTCACCCGAATTCATTTGGGATATGTTACAGCGAAGAATTTTTGAGGAATTTCCACCACATTTGAAAATTTCAGGCTGCAAGAGATAACCAGTTAGTTTTAAGTATGGTGAAGCTGATTAGTTTCCACATTTCCACACTATTATGATTAAAAGCGCGCGCCAAATAACTTTGCGTCCATGAAGTACGTTCGTTCTCGTCGCAATTATGCAATAATAGGTTTCTCTGGGGAAACTACTGCGCAGCTGAGTCAGGACTGCTTCTCTCGCCTCAGCAGTAATTTTCACTGTGATACCTATTATTGTATAATTGCGGAGCGAACGAACGAACTTTATAGACGCAAAGTTATTTGGTGCGAGCTGTTTGGTGTTAATTTTCATTACACCAATCTAAAGAAGGACCTTTTATGATTTCATTCATTACTTGATTCTAGCAAACCCCTCAGAGCTTTTAAAAAGAAAATTGATATTTGAATTTTATAATCTTGGATTTTGTTAATGTATCCCGATACATTGTAACTCGACTTTTGGCTCGTAAGGCATTTAGATTTTCATACTATCCTTTTCTGCGTCCTATCAAAATCAAAGACAAATGTAAGTACTGATATTTCAGACAAGCAATCAGCTTTACACTTGGCTGTACTTGAGGGTTCTGGTGACAGTACAAGACTGTTACTGCAGCACGGGGCAAGCTACAGTGTACGTGACGAGTACGGACGTACGCCCTTACATCTCGCCGCCTACGACGATAATCTCGAAGTATCTGAGGCACTTCTTGAGTTTATACCTGAGGTTAGTCTGTTTAATATATTATGAGTATTTATTTAGCGTACGCGTTGCATCAAAAAACTGTTGGAGCAATGTGCAAATGTTCAATTATACTAGGTCTGTCTGGTGTCCGAACTTAAGGCTACCAGTTTTGGAACTAGTAGCCTTAACTTCTGACTTGGGTCAGGTGATGATAGTAGCAATCAGCATCACCTTAGTTTTGGAAATCCATAAATAATTTTAAACGTTAAATATCAGTCTCGAGCAATATTCGAACCTGCGTTTTCTCGCATACCGTCCTAGTCGCCCCAAGACGTATGGCGAAAGTATCGATCAGTTCTCAGTAGGGTCTCAATGGCTTAGCTGTTGAGCATCATCGCGCTACAACCAAAGAGGGTTTAAGGCCCGCCAGCGCGATGTTCTTTATTATTAAAAACCTGCCTCGAGAAGTATATCAGTGTAACTACAGAACTTTAACATTGCCAATTGGTTGTGGAGCTGAGGCAGACGCCGTATTTTTTAAAATATAGAAGTTCAGCCGCATCGCAGTTGGGCAAGTCTATCCCAACTGGGTTGGTAAATAGCTCTGTGGATGATGATGATATCCACTCAGTGTAACTTTTCTGGTCTTGGTTATTGCTGCAAATCCTGATTTACAGGAGTCGCAGCAATAAGAATACTTTTTTTTTACGTGATGGAAAATCCTCAAAGGATTTTATGCCGGACTCTTACCGACTATAAAACCTCACGTAACGCCCAACAGCCTGTGGTTGGGAGCCCCGGGTAAGCCCTTCGGAAGGATGTCCCGGGACTCACAACAGACCTACGGCCACTACTGCGGCCTCGCCCACGGGGTGGTTCGGGTGCTATCCCGCGTCTTTGGGGGGTTTCGGGTGTGATCCCGCTTCTAAGGGGCGGCGTGCGTGAGTTGCTCACGTCACGCTGCCGTCATGGGCCTGCTTCTGTAAGGACGGTGAGCGACCCTTTCACCGTCCTCAGACCCCCGGTCATGGAGGTCGATAGTCCTCGGCGAAGACACGTCGGCGACGCCCAGGCTGCCGACTGCGGAACTCGGGTACGAGAGCTCTCTCCCGCACCCGCCCCGCCGCCGCGCCGCCTCCTTCTCGAGCATGACCTGCTCGCAGAAAGAGGCGGCGCAGATGTCCGGATGCATCTCTCTCTCGCCGTCAGAATTATTATGAAACACCATAATCAAAAAGCACATTTTCATTTTCGCTATCGTATGAATGCAGAATTTGAATTTGAAAATTGGGATTTTGGAATTTCGATTTTCAATTTGTAATTTTATATTTTAACAAAATAATTTCGATGTTTCACATCTGCCAGGCATGCCATGACGGTTCACTTATTTATTGAATGTTCCTTCACTTTTTCAGAGCGACATTGACGTAACGGACGATTCTGGCAACACGGCCCTACAGATTGTTTGTGGAACAGCTTTTAGAAAAAATACAGTTACTCTTGCCCGATTGCTGCTAGAAAAAAAGGTAAAATATAGTCCCAATCGGTTTTCATTTAAGAAAAACATTTTTGGGAAGCCCATTTCTACAACGCCAGTTTCCCATATTGATCATTACGCCTTTTATCCCCGAGTCGTAGCGTAGAGGCATCTTATACGCCCACATTTGTCGTTGGTGTCCCAAGTAATCAAATCAAATCAAAATACGTTTATTTCAAGTAACAAGGACTCATAAACAATGTCTACAATACAACATAATACACTACAATAAATACTTTCATTCTCATAAATATTAAAATAAAATAAAATTAAAATCACAATCAAAATCAAATAATGCTTGCATGTAAATGCTCTCAAATAAAAATGTCAACACTGGTCACGTATCTTAGGACCAGCCACAACAAAAGACGCTAAATGCAATAATTTTATTCTAGGCAAATCCTATGAAAACGGAAAATGGTAGTGCCACGGCATGGCACCTTGTAAGAAATAAGCCGGCACTGAAAACAGTACTGTGGGATTACGTGCCTGCAGAGTTCAGAGACGAAGATGTCAATGATGATGATGATTTTGTGTCCGCTGATGAAGGAGTAAGTATATTTTGAATGCTGATCTGGCTTATTCCACTTTTCCCCGTTGACAATCCCCGTTGATGGGGATTATTGAACTTTTTGTTCACTATTCCCCATTGACGTAGAAAAATTATTTAATGGGGATTAGTGAACTAAAAAGTTCACTAATCACCATCATGATAAATTCCGTTAGAACTAAAAAGTTCAATAAATGTTGGTGTTGAATGATTATAAAAAAAATAATCACGAAGTAGAGGTACTCTGAGTCTGGGTGTTTTCACCTTTTTATGGTTTCACTTATTATGGTTAAAACCTCGACTTTTATAATCATTCAACACCAACGTTTATTGAACTTTTTAGTTCTAACGGAATTTATCATGATGGGGATTAGTGAACTTTTTAGTTCATTAATCCCCATTAAATAATTTTTTTTCGTCAATGGGGAATAGTGAACAAAAGTTCAATAATCCCTATCAACGGGGATTGTCAACGGGGAAAAGTGGAATAAGCCGCTGATCCTACTACTATTGTATTGTAAGTGTAAAAGTTTGTGAAGATATTTGTTTCTCAATCACGCTCTAACTGCTTAACGGTTCTGGCTGATTTTTGCTATAGGGATAGATTATAGTCGGAAATAACATTTTTTATTCCTACAATTTGTTCCCATGGGATTCAAGATCGGGGACTGATTCCACGCGGACGGTGCATATTAACTGTCTGGGTGGCGCAGTGGTAGTGTATGCCGTATTGAGGTCTTGCGTTTAAATCCCGGGTGGCACCAAATATTTGTGTGATTATGTTTGCTTCGGAGTTGGGATATCTTCTAAGACGTAACATATCACGTTTGTAGTAATGTCAGCTGCAGAAAAAAGTATACAAGGCCGCCCTATAAGAATTGATTTTTTTTCAAAAACACACAATTTTATTTTAATATTTTTATGAAATTTGCTGTAGTTATTAAATTTGTGTAATTAATTATATAACTTTACAAAATGTAATAAAAATAGGTAGAGAAAAGATGTTCTGAAAAAATTCAATCCTTATAGACCAGCACTGTATACTTTTATCTGCAGCTGACTGTAAAATCTGGGACAGACATTTCGTGGCACGCTAGAACAAGTCGCGTAGCGATCTTTAGGACAGCTAGCTCAGACTCATGCTTATTGGGGACGGAATACGTTATGGATGAAAACTGTCTTTTGAATTTGATATGTGTGTTTTTACGTGTGACTTTAAGCACAAGGTCCCTTTAAATTTTGATGACCGGGACTAGAGTCTCGGGTATAGGAGGGCTCCTCCTGTACTAATAAGAATAAGTGAAAGAGGACGGAACGCAAATTAATTTTTTGCCGTTTCTGAATGTGAGACAGATGACGTTTCACCAGTAAATTTCTGTCACGCATTCGCGTCGTATGATCGAGCATCGACGCCCAGAAGCGATATTCATTTCGCTCGTTTTCAGGAGAGTGAAGATCAGTGCTGGCAAGAGTTAAGCATTGATAGTAGCGACGTGCCTGAAGCGTTGAAGGCGGTGGGAGAAACATCTGCAACGAAATGGAGTGCTTTCAAATCTATATAAATTGTACACAAGCTGACTGTTCAACTACTATAGGGTAATTGTACTGATAATATCACGTTTCATGGCCGGAGCTCTTTCAGAAATTGTTATAACTTCGTCTCATATTTTATTCGTGTTTGGGTGCTTTTCCACCAGAGATGTGCTATGCTACTTTGCTATGGATGCGTTGATATCCACCAAACGTATTCGTCGGTCCACATAAGCTTACTTCTTACTAATATTATAAAGGCGAAAGTTTGTGAGTGTGGATGTTTGTTACTCTTTCACGCTCTAACGGCTGAACAGATCTGGCTGAAGGTACAGGGATAGATTATGGTCTGGAATAACACATAGGCCACATTTTATCCCGGGAATACGTTCCCACGTGAATAAATTTTACGCGGGCGAAGCTGCGGGCATCAGCTAGTCTAAATCTATACTTATATTATAAAGAGGAAAGATTTGTTTCTTTGTTTTTTTGTTTGTTTGTAACGAATAGGCTCCGGAAATTTTATTCCCGTATTCCCACGGGAACGGGAACTACGCGGGTGAAACCGCGTGACGTCCGCTAGTATTATATAAACGTTGACAGTTTATATTGTCAAATTGTGCGACTGAAGGATGTGGTAGGTACCTACCCATAGTAATCCTTTGGTTTGTTACTCATTTCGCATAGGTACATGCAACCATAAAAAGTCACAGCGAAGCGTGGCAGGGAACCGCTAGTTGTATTTATATATTACTAGCTGACCCGCGCAACTTCGTTTGCGCCACATAAGAGAGAGTATTACCTGTTCCCGTCGCAATTGCTCCCGTCGCGTAACTTTTCCCCCGTTTTTGAAACATTTCCTATTACTGCTCCGGTCCTATTCGTTGTAGCGTGATGCTATATAGCCTATGACACTCCACAATAACGTAGCTTTCTATTGGTGAAAGAATTTTTTAAATCGGTTCAGTAGATCCCGAGATTACCCCTTACAATTTAACAAACACACAAACTTTACTTCTTTATAATAATAGTATAGATTATTTTTTTAATTGTTGATTCTGTGACAGTTATAATAACTGTAACTTTATTTTTGTCTAGGATTCCTGAGACGACATCGTATTGAAGCTAAGCATATTTTAATCAGAATAAGATGACGACGCTGCATTTAATACAAGCGGAAGATTTAACCAAGTTTTTTTTTTTAAACTGAGTTACTATATGAAAAAAAAATTACCCCTTTTTAAGGAAAATGCGCTATCCGATGACTTTGAAATTTGACACATTCAAAAGTACATACATAATCTAGTTACGATTTTGACAGAGTATATGGAGAAAAAATTTATAAAGCTATTTTTTTATGAATTTTTGTAGAATTTATCGTTTTCAATATGACAAAAGGGTCAGCAGCGCTAGTGTAAAGCTTTAGGTTAGAATAGAATAGAATATCTTTATTTGCTCGAAACATGGTTATTACATGGTTTAAAATAAAATAAAAAAATAAATAAATAAATATTCACGGACATTTCACACAACGCTATCTGATCCCAAAGTAAGCTAGGAATAACCTGCTTGTGTTATGGGTATCCGACCACGGATATTAATACTTATATACTTTTAAATATATACATATTATACATAGAAACACCCAGACTCTTGAGACAAACATTTATGGGTCACACAAATATTTGTCTCCGGTGGGAATCGTACCCACGACCTCCAGCGCCGCAGGCGGTATCACTACCGACTGCGCCACAGAGGTTTGTAACATCAGGTGGGCCCACAGAGCAACGCGACCAGTACAAGGGGAGTAGACATAGCATCTTAGCTCTACATATATCTGTCTGTCATGTTACATACATACATAACATCACGCCTGTTTCCCAACGGGGTAGGCAGAGACTATGACTTTTCACTTGCTACGATCCTGGCAAACAACTTTCGCTTCTTCAACTTTCATAAGTGTCTTCCTTCATGCATGCTCTTCGGTTAAGGTACTCTTGACCTAGCCTTTTCTCAGAAGATTATCGATTTGATCGACATGAGTATGCTGAGGTCGACCCCTACCAGTTTGCCCATTCACTCTCGCCTCATAAATCTGTTTCGTCAGCCTATTTCCATCCATTCTCTTCACATGTCCAAACCATCTGAGCATCCCTTTCTCTATCTTAGTCACTGCATCTTCTGTCATATACTGCGGGGGAAAATCGTATTCATATAGACCACTAAAAGAGCAATCGGCTGTCACTATGGAAATTACACAAAACAATTAAGTAAATAAATATACTCATAATTTCAGACTCATAAATATTATATTTTACTAGCTGACCCCGCAACTTCGTTTACGTCACATAAGTGTATTCAAATGGAGAGTAATTTCTTCATCAGACTCATCAAGCAGCGTGTGAAACTGCCCTGAATCATTAAGCTCTTTTATGATTGAGCCAACACCAGTTTAGATTTACCCATTTTTAGATTCATACGTCTATGTATGATTCTTAAAGTGATATAACTTTTTTATTTATAAACCGATTGACATGAAATAAACACTAGGTAAATGTTAAGTGCAGCTGAATAGAATAGTTAAGTGCAGCAAACCTCAACACAATAAAGAAAACCGCATTGCAATCGGTTAAGCGGTTACTGAGATTGGCGTGCACAAACGTACAGACAAACAGGTATACACACATACAGACATATAGACAACAGACAAAAATTCTAAAAATCATTGTTTTGGGTTCTATTGCGTTCATTAATCCCCCTATAGTATTTTTTCTTATTTATCTTCCATGTACAGACAGCGACCTGTTACGATTTTATTATATGTATTGATATGTTGTAGGTATGTATAAGCCTATTCCTTTTGGAGTACACTTTGACAGAGGTAAAAGTCTCAGTACGGAGTTCCATACTGAGAGTTTCCCCTCTGTCAAAGTGTGGTCCAAAACCTTCCCTATAAAAGTCATAGGTTGTGTTGCTCTATGGGTGGCCTGAATGCTCGTCTTCCACCTCAGTGGTTTAAAACTGAATATGTGTACCTACTATGAATTGTAGTAAGGATATTTTAGTGATATATTTCTAAACATGAAGCATAAAGAATACCCCATATTGATCTCAGCGCCAAAGACCTAAGACGATTTTAATACAACTACGAGTGACGTCAATCCTGTGCGAGCGAGACGGGAAGTGTATTCTAACGTGGATGAAAGAGACAGGTAGTGTTCTATCATTTTTGAAAATGTTATTGATAGCGATCACATATTGGATTGGTTACCGAAATAAGTATGACTTTTTTCGGTAGTTATTTAGTTTTAAGATGTCAACATTTATAATTGGGTTTTTTGATTATTTATTATTATATAATTTGGTGAAAAATGTTGTAGAGATTTTAGGTATATGACTATGTGCGTTTTGGCTTTGAAAGCGCGAACATTTTAACAATTTACATGATATATGAGGTTAAAGATATCAGCGAAAATGCTTCTGAAGTATATTAAATATAGTCTAGCCATAATTTGCATTTCAGTCGATTAGTGCTATTTGTAGAATAATTTTATATTGTGTAGTTTTGTACTTGTACTACACTATAAATATAAGATAATATAATTTTATTATTATGAATGTAAGTAAAATGACTATTTTTATATGAAGTTGACATTGAAAATAATTTATCAGTAACTGCGCATTTAAAATGTCCTGTTATGTATCCTGTTAAAGTAGCATTAAAAGTAATATTTTTCTCCGTTTTCGAAACATTCTTCATGGCTGCTCCGCCCCTATTCGTCTTAGCGTGATGTTGTATAAGCTATAGCCATCCTCAATCCAAAAATCCTACATTAATTTTTGAAGATGCTAGCGTTCAAACAAGGAAATAAACTCTTCAGCTTTGTCGAGATGTTTCCCCTCCTTCTACTATCTCGAGTTCTTCAAGCAAAACGTGAAAAGGGACATCTGGTATACAAAGACTTCTATATAAACTGAGGTAGACATGCCCTACGCACCGATTTTTGAAACCTATAAACTGAGCTAATTAGCAGCGTTGCTCGCACTGTTGTGAGTCAAAACTTCGAGAGTAGGTGCTCGACTTGCAATCGGAGTCCATACGCCTTCTCTTTTACTCTTTTTCTATTCATATATTGCTATTGTGTGTGGTGACAATTACGTAAAAAATATTTATAAGTGAGTGTAGTCTTATTAATGTGTGTATTTGAGGATTGCTTTTGAAATCTCGTTTGTTAGAGTACGGCGCGTCTACCTCAGTTTATATAGAAGTCTTTGCTGGTATACCATAGACAGGAGATCCCTCAAACCATGATCAACCTTGATCACTGACTCTGACAGTACTTGCCTGTTTTAACGAAAAGCTATCGTTATTATGTGAATTAGGTTCCGAGAAAGCGACATGAAACGATTAAGGGGTTGAGATGTAACGTGAAGTCATATGGTTAATTTTTACGAATTTTTGGATTGAAAATCAACTCAAATTGCTTGAATTGGTTCTTACTGTTAAAAATATAGAAAACATACTTTGGCGGTACCTACGTCGAGAAATGACGCTTATCTTAATAGTGTTAGGGGTCATTTGATAACGGATAGATATAATATTCGTTATGCCGCTTAGATAGTGACCAACTTAAACCTATTAAAAACACTGAATTTATAGCATACCATACCATACCATTCACAATTAAAAAGAGGTTTACAATGTTCATAAAGGGACTGCAGTGCTAGTATCACGCCTTTTTTTTTGTTGAAGTGTGATAATTCGGTAGAATGTCATGCCGGCCTCGAACCAACTTAATCCACACGGTCCGTACCTATCCGTCCTAGCGCTGGGTACCTGGGGAGGATGTCCCGAGGATCCCCGGCAGAGTATAGAAGTAGTACGTACATTCTATCTGAAAAATGATTTCGTATATGTCCGTATATTTTTTATTTGATTACGAATACTTATTTATATACGTGTACGTGTCCCACAATCTTTTTCCAAGTCTATTGTAAGTTTAACTTGTATACAAATATTTTTGTTAGAAGCTAGTTTACAAAGATTGAAATAAAGTTATGTGCCTTATTGACTTGTTTTATTCACATCACCGTGTTCCCATTTGCTTCTAAAATCCTAGCTGGGTTTGGAGTCTGCGGTCCCTTTTTAAAGGCCCCTACTTCTGAGACTTCGCTGTCTGTCGGTCATGGGACTGTATCTCAGGAACCGTATAAACCAGAATAGCTAGGCAGCTGGCTATATTAAGAAATATGAAAAAAACTAAAAAATTAAAATATACATAGTTATCTATATACAGAATGTACTTAGATAAAAAGTAGTGGGTCCACGGGAAACGATTCTCTCTTGTAATCCTACTACTAGTGGGTGGAAATAGTGGATCCACGAGAAAACAAGGGATATTTAACAGCCTTGGTTCATAATGTCCAAATCCCAAAATGTCCAGGGGTTGCAAAACGTCCATTTCCCAAAATGTCCATATGGACATTCTGGGATACGGACGTTTTGCAACATCTGGAAATTTTGGGATTTGGACATTATGAACCTAAAGGTTTAAGAGGGCTCCTATACAACAAATGTGATTTCTTGCCGTTTTTCGGCACGGAACTGTGCGCGAATCTGAGGTCTTTAACTGCTGCTTGACTTTTTATTTTTGGGAGCGACTGCCGTCTAACTAACCGCCCAATCCCGCCTTCTGACATTTAGTAGGAACAGGGATAGTAGTTATAATTGAAATCGCGCCTAAAACAAAGGTTCTTAAAGTTCGATAATTCCAATCCAATACGATTGCTATATGATCTTCAGCACCAATATCTTTTTAGGCTTCGTACGCAAAGGGTACATAAAGACGGGGACCCCGTTTAGTCGCATAATGCCTAATTCGCAAAATGGCTCCCGAGTCTGAAAAGGACATCCTAATTCTAATTCGGATTATTCCGTTAATCCACCCCAAAAAATATACCCAATGGGGTGGATAACCGGAATTACATGTTATGGTATGTCCGGAATTCCACCCAAGGGGTGGATTTCCGGATAAGGACTAATTCTTAAAAGGACTAATTCGCGAAATGGCTAATTCTGAAAAGGACTAATTCGCAAAAGGACTAATTCTTAAAAAGACTAATTCGCGAAATGGCTAATTCTGAAAAGGACTAATTCGCAAAAGGACTAATTCTTAAAAAGACTAATTCGCGAAATGGCCAACTCTTACCAGCGTATGATGTTGGTGTTGAATGATTATAAATAAACCCCGACTTCGATAAGTTAGGTTAGGTTACTCCGTGGTTTTTTTTTATAACCAACACTAACATCATACCTTGTTAAAAGTTGGCCATTTCGCGAATTAGTCTTTTTGAGAATTAGTCCTTTTGCGAATTAGTCCTTTACAGAATTAGCCATTTCGCGAATTAGTCATTTTAAGAATTAGTCCTTTTGCGAATTAGTCCTTTTCAGACTCGGGTGCCATTTGGCGAATTAGGCATTATGAGACTAAACGGTTGAATCGTTCTATGTATAAATAATGTTACATTACACGCGAATGCTCCCTGTGAGGGAGGGCCTTAATTGCTGTTGTACTGACCAGGATTGGCTGAACTTATGTACCCTCGTTCGTTTCACAAGGTCGTGATATTCAAAATGATAGGCTTTTTGGCATCGAATTTACAATAGCATTCTAAAAATATCTCAATATCTCAAAGTAATAAGCAAGGCTTCATACGCAAAGGGTAAAGACGGGATGACACTTCACCGTCCTTCACGGTCCTTCTGTTCATCACGCGGCTGTATCTCAGGAACTGTGATGGCTGGAGAGCTTAAAATTTTCAGAAGATATTTTTGAAATATAGGTAGGGGAAACTGTTCACCATTCTTACGTGGGGCACATTCATACATTGAGTATAAATAAAATACCAACCGACATACAAACGCGCCTTCGCATGTGTACATAGACATACCGACTGCCATGTTGCTAGCAAAGTATCGTGCCAATCGCGCCACTCTGTGTGAGGCAATAAGACGTAACGTGTTTTCGCACTAGGAAAGTACAATTTTAACTGAAGTTTAAATCGTACTGGCAAGTAAATTAATTGCGTTTTTTTCTAAATAGTCAGGATTCATTAATGATTACATTGTTTAATTTTGAGATTTCATTGTTATAATTCTTTTACTAACATTGATTTTACAACAACTGTTTAACTTGCCTTGAGCTCGAAAGTGACAACCAAAATGTGTAATTACTTACTTACAGTTTAAACCGATTTTTTTTGTTATTTTTCTAAAGAACATATTTTCATTGGGAGTCAAGTTAAATGTCATGAAGATAGTTCTGTGATAAACAAATTTTCTTATCAATTTAATACATTTTTGGGAGATTAATGGGCTTTTTATTTACCATGTATGAATCTACCCCACGCGTATGAAAGTACCCCACTTACTGTACGGAAGTACCCCACCCATGGGGCGAGTTCGTACAAATATCTAATCGTCGAAAAATTGCTATAGTCCCTTAACCGTTTGACATAATCGTTTCAGAAAATTTTGTAACTAACTACAATATATTTTCTACATTTAGGGATATAAACGAGGCAATTCTGACTTACTTATAGTCGTGGAGAAAAAAAATAAAAACAAAAATCCGTACGAATGGTGAACAGCTTCCCCTAAGTACCTATTTACCTAAGGGTAAGAAATCACGTTTGTAGCAAAAATTAGAGATAGTACAGATGGAAACCTCGTGTATGTACTTTTTTTCAAACCTACCCTCCGCTACACTGATTTGTGCGCGAGTGGCGCACAAATCAGTATCGAAAAGTCTGTTGAGGAGCGCCTGACCTCGTGTCTGTGAATGAGTTGTCTATTTTTGCGTAGTGTCTGTGAATGAATGTCTATGTGTGCGTAGCCTCAGCGAATTTAGTATGTAGGTTTCCATCTGTGTTTGTAGTGTGGGCTCCCGCAGGATAAAAGTGTTCTGTGGCTCCCACATCCCACCAGAGTTCTTGCCGTTCTTGACACGGAACTCTCCGTGACGAGTTCGCGGTTTTTAGGGTTCCGTATGCAAAGGTTAAAAATCGGGACCTATTCATGAGACTTCGCCGTCCGTCTGTCTGTCCGTTACGAGGATGTAGGTATCTCATGAACAGTGATTGCACAGCTAGAGCGCTGAAATTATCACACATTATGTGTTTCTGTTGCCGCTATAATATTGATAAAAACAGAAAAATAATAATAGTTAGGGGGCTCCCATACAACAAACGTGATTTTTTTGCCATTTTATTTTACAACGAGTATAGGCGCTTGAAATGCTCAAATATAAATAATTTCATTTAAAAAATTGACATTTTAAGGGGGGCTCTCGTAGAAAACTGAATGCTCTGCAAAAAACCTAATTGATTAAATTAACTAAACACGTCCTACTTAAAAACTAAAATATATCGATATTTCACATCCGCCAGATGGCTAACATTTTTCATTTTTTTGTACCTAAGTACTACTGTGGGAGACAAGCTTACGATTCACCTGATGGTTGGCTATATAACTACTTATGTACCTACGTTTTTGATAGTGTATTCGCAACAACCAAAGCTCCCGTGCCAAGTAATTATCTGACAACCGGTAGGTGGTGATGCAGCCGTGGCTCCTTTGTAGTCACTCATCCATGACCGTTCTGATCACCCTGATTTTGCCCTTTCACCATCTTGGTGTCTCAAGTCAAGTCGCACCTTCCAAGTCTCCATGCACGCAAGGGTCCTCGCTTCCATGTCCCATGGAGGGGTCCCGACAAGGAGACATGCCGCCTCAACAGGGATTGTGCTTATGCTGAAGGCCATCACCTTCTGAAGGCTGTGTAATCTAACCGTATTGCGGAACGTCAGGGTCTCCAAGCAACGCGTGGGCCTCATTATAGGGTCCCGGGATCCCAAAGTACAGTCTACTGCAGAGATCGTTGGGTCCCCTTATGTTGGGCAACAACCGCGAGGGTGCAGCTGTTTGCCTGAGGCATATTATATGCCCACATTTCACCTTTTTACAATTTATCCCATGTAATAGGTTGTAAACCGTATGGCCGTGTTGAGATGGACAGGCGCAGGTTGTGACTGCCTGCTGTTGAAATTTTTCAAGCCGCCTAAAAAGGTCAACTTGGCATAACGACTGTCATTTTTACTGACAACTGGGACCAATGGTTTAACGTGCCATCCGAAGCACGGAAGCGCTCAAATATATATTACAAAGTGGTCACATGAATGGTCACCCATCCAAGGACTGGCCATAGTGAAAGTGCTTAGATCCTTGCAGTGATCGTTTAAAGAACACTGAGTCCGCGGGGCCACGAGCCATGTCTTTGCTAGGACATGGTTATTCCAAATCCGTCGGTGCACCTCATGCGGCCAGTAAAAACGCTGGTCCTCCATCCAATACGAACATTATCTATGCAGAATTGCAGAGCTTACCTACATGATTCAAAACTTTTAAGAATTCAACTCAAAAATCAATCATTATATCTACTTACACTTAGGTACGTACCTACATAATAACTTTATCAACAAAATTACCGAAAAACGTAACCTTTCCTTTGAATTCGCAGTATTCATCTAAAAAACGAAGACAAAGATGCGCGTTGACCTTGAGAAATGTAAGTAACATACCTACTCACCTATTATGTACGCATACAGTCATAATAAACATGTAAATATAGCTATATCACTTAAAACTAATACACATTATACTAGTACTTCTGCCGAAAAGTAGTACTACGTACGCGGGGGTTTTCGTGACTCACTATACTGGTTCTTCCCCTGGTTTGTTGCTGATAACGTCAGAGTTCATTTACTGTTATAGTGGTACCAGCTACATACATCCACCCCAACTTTCGGGAAAAATTTCACACTTATGTAGCTAGTTGTAAATTATAAAGAGACGAGACCAGACACTTTTATCAGTAATGATGAGACTTTAAAAACATTATTAGTAATCTGACTGAGTAATGTCATTGCTAAATGTGAAATGAACCTAAATTTTTGACGATTCTGTTTTCATCTGTATGTCTGGTGTGTCCTATAATATGTATATGAGTTCCGGTCTAGAGGACGCATTTCTTAACCGATTTCCACCAAACTTGGCAGACATATTCTTTGATTTAAAATAAAACTCTCGAGTTTTTGATAGGGGCGGGGGGGGGGGGGGAGGGATGGAGGAATGGGGGAGAAAAGTGGTGAAGATTGTTGTCGTGTTATTTATGAACAGTCCCGATGATTTTTGACTAAAACATAAAGGATATGATTTCTCTAAGTTTTTTTACTGGGTGTTGGTGAGAACTACTTTTCGGCAGAAGTACTAGTATAATGTGTATTAGTTTTAAGTAACGTAGCTAGAAGAACAAGAAAAATAACTTTACCTGAAATCAGTGGCGGATACAGGGTAGGGGCGCGGAGGGCGCGCGCCCCCCCCTTGGTTGGCGCATGCACGCGTCGTTTGTCCGCGCCGCGCCAGGTCACCCAAAATTTTTGGTTTTTAACTATAATGCTTCCTCTACATTACTCGCGAAGTTGTACGAATACGATGCAGGGGCACTTCGTCATTTTTTTTTTGCCTCGGGCGACTTCGCCGACAAACTTCTTTCAACTTCGCGTGTAATATAGAGAAGCATAACAATCTTATGCGGACGGCGCAGACGACTCGATCGTGTGTGTTCAGTGTCTATCCTGCTCTAACATTAGTTAGAGCAGGATAGATACAGTGTATGAAATACTACGAATGCGACAAGCGTTGACGGGCACACACTCGAACATACGTACATACATAACTTCACGCCTGTTTCCCAACGGGGTAGGCAGAGACCATGGCTATCTACGTATGTAATTTTACTTTCATGCGTCTCCTGCAACTCCCAACTTTCACTGCCATACATAAGTGTAGGCACAAGCTCTCCTCTATGTACAGCCATCCTTGCCTTTTTACACATCCTGACTGCTCATAAAGGCGTGAATGGCTCCATTCACTTGATTACCTGCCAAAACTCTTCGTTAAACATCATATTCACACTTTGCATCTCTTGCAAATTTTGATCCCAAGAACACAAACTCTTTTACCTGTTTTACTCTTTGCCCTTCGATGTAAATTGGGCAATTCGTCATATTTTCTTCTCTTTCAAAAACCATTACTTTCGTCTTTTCTACATTCTCTTTCATATCTCTACTTTAAAGCGCATCAAGCATTATGTTAACCATCAACTGCAACTCCTCCGCCGATGAAGCTAATATCATCTGATCGTCCGCGTATAGGAGGCATTTGATGGTGAGCTCATCCATTTTAAACCATACGCAGACTCTTGCGGTTCTTTCAGGCAGCTGTCCATGTACAGGTTAAGCAGACACGGTGACGCTACACAACCTTGTCTCACGTCTCACAAGCACTGGAGTCTTCATACAGAGATTTCAGTGCTCGTATCAAGGTTCCATTTACTCCATACCTGGACAGTGTTGTCCACATTTCATTCCTCACCACTCTATCATAGGCCTTTTCCAAGTCTACAAAGATGCAGTTGACTTTTTGGCAAAACCTTTTCAGCTACGCACGCAAGGAAAAGACATGATCTGTGCGTCCCCTTTCTTTCCGACATCCTGCTTGCACATCGCATAATTAATTTTGCTTCCGTTTCAATTATCACTCTTTTTATCAACACTTTTGCATATAGTTTGTCTACAACACTGAGCAAGCTTATGCCGCGGTAGTTCTTGCACTCTTGCTGCGACCCTTTCCGTTTGTTCAGCGGCACTATGACAGATTTACACCATTACTCTGGTACTCTGCCACTTCGCCAGCAAAGGTTAAAAAGCGGTACAGCTGGCAAACTACCACGCCACGCCCCGCTTTCATCATCTCGACAGAAATCCTATCAATTCCAGCAGCCTTTCCTAATTTCATACCATTCAACACTTCCACAATTTCTTTCTTACTTAAATCTCTTTCTTCGTCAACTTCATTTCATTCCAAGACATGAGTCTCTCCTTGTAAATCCTCTTTTTAAAAAAAACTTTCAAAATATTCCTTACATCGTTTCAGCACACATTCTTCTCCTTTCACTAAACTTCCCTCACGATATCTTATGTGCGTTGTGATGTAGTCTTTTGAGCCTCATTGATCTTATAGACTTCCAAAAGAATTTCATATTTGCTTGGAAGTTATCAGGTAACCGGTTATGAAATACATTCCTATCATCCTCTCTCTTTCTTTTTATCACCTCCTTTGCGACATGCTTATACCTTTTACCATCCTTTGCCATTTTTACATCCTCATCCAGTGCCTTTTGCCTTCTCTGATTGACTTTTGCAGCCAGCCAGTTTAACCATGCTTTCTTCTTATCAGACAAAACCTTCAAAACTTCTGCACACATTCTCTTTATCTGCCATCCTTGGCTCATCTTGCATACCCCGCATACTTCGATTGCCACTTCAACGAGTTCTTCCTTAATCGACTTCCATAATTCGTCCATTTCACATTCTTTATCTAAATATTTAAACTTCCCGCTCAATTTTCTCAAAAATTCTTCTTTTACGCTTGTCTCTTGCAAATTTTCTACTTTTATGCGCTCTAGTACACCCGGGTATCTAGCACTTTCTTTCTCAGTCTTGCGTGTAGACACAAAACTGCGAAAGATACTTAGTATCACAAAGGCAATTATGCTACTCTTTTTTTTTTGTTCTCTCGTATACTTACAAGTGGATATGTTTGTGGTCAAATATGGTATTAGTTACCACAAGATTCCTCTCCAAACATACTTCTAGTAGCTTTGTCCATTTTCATTCTCTCGTTCATCACCAAACTTTCCCACTACACTTTCGTATCCATCGCGCTTCACTCCCACCCAAACATAAAATTACCTTACATTACTATCCTCTCGTTTTGTTTACATTTATCCTGAATATCACTCATACTCTAAATACGTATAAAAATACTATAAAATACCGGGGGGCGTATGTGCCTCGTCATCGAGAAAGCCGTGCTCGTGGAGCTCACGGTGCCGTGGGAAACTAACATACCTAAGGACCACGCTGTAAAAACAAATACTTTGAATTGATCAAGAATGGCTATGTGGTTAATCTCTAAGCCGTAAAAGTCAAATGGGTCGCAACTCCCAGACACCCTCACAGTATTCCCCTCTGTACCACGCTATGGACCCGGCACGGCGCCCGCACTGTGAATCTATGGAATGCCCGCATAGACGTAGTTTTCGTTAGGTCCCTTGAACCTTGTATTTTTACTGTATTATAATCATTTCAAATAAAATTTTCATAGACTTTACATGTGACTTGATTACTTTTTATTGCGATAATAGTAAGGGTAGCTTAAAACTCAAAATATCTTTTGCGCCCCCCCCTTGAGATTTTTCTGTATCCGCCACTGCCTGAAATAGTCAACTGTTAGTATATTAGGGCCGTGGCGAGTGGGGTTATAGTAATTTTAGTCAAGCAACATTTCTAATGTCAACTGTCAGATCATGCATGTCACTTCTCAAGTTCTCAATGCTGCTTGGCTCGGTCTGACTGCTGAAGCAAAACATTGCAGTTTTTGAAGAAACATACTCGTGTATGTAACTATAGTGAATTTCGAGCGCTTAAAAGTTATAATTGGTTACATTTACGTATCATGTTTAACTTAATGAAATAAGGATTTCCAAGCGATATTGAAGAAGCTATCTTGTGTGTGAGTTCTAAGTTTAAGAAGTCTACATAACAATGTCTACCAGCCCTAGTGATCACGAGATGAGCGATTCGTCAAACTCTGGAGCGTCCTACAGGCTATATTCTCCTTACAACTCACCTTCGCAACAAGTGCCACAGTTAACATCGGAAATGATCGAACTTAGCTGCGCGGACAAAAAGACACAGTTTCTACAACAGGGTCAGTATAATATTTCGCTTGTTTGTTTTTTATTGCGTAGTGATAAGAACGCTTTTCTTGGAATTGGTGATTGTTTACCATACTTATTACATGCAAGTAGATACTTCAGTGCTACCTCCATGCTGTCTTTATAACTGAACTGCACAAATTAAAGGAGAGTAATGTTTGTCCGCTCACAGCCTATTTATGTGTTACTTTGTGACACTCAAAAATTTAAAAGTGTGTGCTGTCTTAGCCCTTGTATATACTATGGAGACCTAGAGCAAGATGCTTACTCTACCTAGGATTCAACTGTTTGCTCTGGGAGTTTGAATCGAAATTAGGCAGGGAATATTTCAAGTCCCTGTCGCCTCTCCAAACATACCTATTTAAGAATGAGTTAGCTTTCGGTTTTCTAATCAAGTAGGTAGTTTGCTTTGCTGTTGGATTGGATATGATGTAGTGAATGTCAAAAAGCCACTCAGAATTAGAAAATGATGTACTGTAAAGCTTATGTTTCTTTGTATTTTTTTTTCATTTTTTATTTGGTAAACAAACATTTTACTCCTTAGTTGAATAAAATAATATCTTAAAACCAGTTACATTGTTTTCACATTTCAAAACACAACAATTACACATAATATTGTGGACACATGTTGTCGCAAAGATTGCATTGTTTATTTGAATGCCTTAGTGGTGCAAGAGGCAGTGTAACAAATTAGTGTGCTGAGGTCCTGGGTTTGATTCCTAAGTATGTTTATCAATAGATCCCATAGCACTATACCATATTAACTTGGGCATGAGACAAAATGTAAACCTCATTTTATTACTTTTTTACATTTTTATTACTTTTCACACTAAACTAAATATAAATATAGATGGCATGTCGAAGATGCCTACTTAGTCTTATTTTACTTTCACATTTTTATCTATTAAACACACAATATATTTTTCGCCCCACTCAGCTATAAAAAAAACTACTGTTTTCTTTGTTTATGTTTTTTTTTCACGGCCAAATAAATACAGTATAGCCTACATTAGCTTAATTTAGACTAGATGGAGTTGTGTGAAAATGTCCCGCAAATTAATTTAGAAAAGAAATAGATATGCTAACGATTTGATATGACTGACGATTATGACACAGTAAAACTGATAGCAACATATTTTTGAACAACCTGACCCCGATACTGTGTTAATCGCTTCCAGACTTTGATATGTTATGGATGCATTGTTAGTAGGTATGGCCTATTGTCTGAACAAGTTCTGTTTCGCATTTGATCCAAACATTCATGCCTTTGGAATTTGAAAAACATTTCTTTACAATACAAGAGATATTTAGGCGAAACCGCAGTGTAGGCCGTGGGTCTGTTGGGAGTCCTGGGACATACTTCCGAGGGCTTACCCGGGGCCCCCAACCATAGGCTGTTTGGCGTTACATGAGGTTTTTTAGTCGGTAGGAATCCGGCATAGCATCCATGAAGATTTTCCTCACATTAAAAAAAATACAACAGATGTTACAATCATTCCTATCCTTCTAAAACCGTCCAAACCTCTATTGAAGAACCCATAAATAAATCAATAAACCTATACACTACGTCGCAATTCCCGGACATCGCTACAGTGTTCCCTTCTGTACCTTGCTATAAACTTGGCATCAGTATTGGGGCGGCGACATTTTGTAGTCTTACCCGTCGCCACATGGGGATGGCTGAGGATTTCCACAAGAAAAAAAAAGTATTATTTAGGTCTCACTACCCAATGAGGAATACCCAATCCAATCCGAGAGAGGTGATTGGAGAAATGGACGAAATGGGCAGCAGTAGAAACGGTCGTATCAGACGTCGGCGTCTTTTGCCAGCGGCACAGTGAAATGGTTGGTACACTGTGCCGGTGCCGGGGCGTCCACCACAAGACAATAACAGGTCTCGATACAAGATGTTTTAATTAATTTAATTAATGCTATTTTATACTAAATCAATTCAATTTCAAACAATCAAAACAGAAATTGATTTAGTATAAAATAGCAAATTTTTTTGCTATTTTATACTAAATCAATTTCTGTTTTGAATGCAGCAATGAAACCTTACCTGCGGCTCATAGAGCAGCCACAAGACCACTTTCGGTTCCGCTATGTCAGCGAGATGATTGGTACACACGGGTGTCTACTTGGCAAGTCATATAGCTCAAACAAGACG
Source organism: Miltochrista miniata (assembly GCA_933228765.1). Lineage (NCBI taxonomy): Eukaryota > Metazoa > Arthropoda > Insecta > Lepidoptera > Erebidae > Miltochrista > Miltochrista miniata. The sequence continues at coordinate 27,073,974 of OW121758.1, forward strand.
AAAACCCACCCAACAGTGGAGGTGAGTGCTTGAATTAAATTTTGTTATTATTGACGTTTTTGCTCTAGAATTGACAGGTTGTGGAATCAAATTAACTAAATTAACTAAGGATTATTTCACATCTCCCAAGGTACCTGGAAAACCAGGTATGTCATGGGGAGGGAGAAATGTGGGGTGTCGCTGTCGTCTTCTTCTACCATCTCTATAATATAGGCACAGGTGGAGAATACTGCGCTCGATGGCTGGTTCCGCCGGAGTACAGCCAGTTCCATTTGTCAGCCTCAATGTTTTGCTCATGGTGGCCGTGATCTTTTGGCACATATCTGCTGTACTGCTTGTACAGTACTCGAGGCTGTTCCCGTGGGAATACAGGAATAAAATATAGCCTATGTTCACCGGGAAGAGTGTAGCTTCCCAACAGTGAAAGAATTTTTCAAATCGGTCCAGTAGTTTCGGAGCCCATTCGAAGCAAATGCACAAGCAAAAGTTCAAATCTTTCCTCTTTATCATATTAGTAGTTGGCTAGACAAGAGGCTACTAAGTTACCTACTTCTTTTGCTTTTTTCTTCCCATTTGGCAGCATCATCTCGAACTGCAATTCTATGGTTCAGTTCAGACTATGACCAACCAATGTTAGAGCGACCTATGTCCTTGCAAAGAAGAGGTAAATGCGTTAAAAAGGCTTTCATTTTACCTCTCCGTATGAGGAAAAAATAAATCATTATTCGCACAAAGTTAGATCTTGAGAAACTTTGAGTAAAAAAAAGTAGAAAGATATGTTTTTTGTTTGATCTGAAACTCTTCTCCTCACGTTGTCCCGAATCACACGCAAAGGAAGTCTTGATTCCTGAAGTCTGTCTTAAGTACATTCTCTTTCGCATAGTGTGGTGCTTGTTCGCACTGGACGTGAGGAATAAGTTGAGGCACTCTAGGAAAGAAACTCTGTACAAGCGAGCTTCAACTTATCGCGCACGCGTGGTATCTAATGATTAAAATGTTTGTAGCTGGTGAATTATACTGGTCAAGCATTGATAAGATGCAGCTTGGCCCAACATAACAACCCTGAGGAACACCCTCACAAGCTGCTCGAAGACGAACAAGACCGAGATGTGAGCCAAGTAGTGCCTGAACAAGGGAGTTATAAAGTAGCGTGAGTACTATACCTAGTTATTCATTTTTGTCTGTGCTTTTACTCGCATTCTTAAGGCATTCATGCAAAGAGAGTGGAGAATATTAGAACTTGTTGCTTCATATCGGATCTTTCCCGGAAATATTATTGGAATTTTTAATCAAGGCGTTATTTTTTGGTAAAATCGCCGGTTCTACATACACATACATCTTAAGTGCCAAAGTTCTAGAAAAAATGGGCCTAGCAACGTACATTTATAATCAAAGTACTAACATATTTAAAACTAATACCTCTAATGTTGAAACTAATACATTTTATTTTCTATGTAGTTTCGGTGGCATTGGAATCATACATACAGCTAAAAAGGATGTACCTGCTCTTCTTTTGAAAAAGATCACAGAGAGAAATAGAAATCCCAACATAAATTATAAAGATGTAAGTACCTACCTATGAGTAAATTATATCTATTAATATCAAATATAAATGTTTGGTTAATTAGTATATTATAATGTAGCTGCAAACATCAAGACCAGCAGTCTCAGACCAATTTCCATCAGGTCGGCCGTATGATTGTCTGCTCCCTTAGTAGTATAAAACAATTCTCTCGGGATCTAACCAAATTGTTTTCGGGTAGTAGACGCCTAGAAGCACGGTACTTAAAGTGAATGCTCATCACAGTTAGTTCTGCTTTTCAGGCCTGATATAGGTGTATACTTCTTATACATATCATACACACTTCCTAAGAGGAAAGGTTAATGGCATATTGCCATAAAGCCTGCCTGAAAGTTGAACTGCTTTTGGAATTCTCTGGTCGTGCCCCCGTCGGATACTGGCAATTCCTGCATCTGACCCACTTTTCTCAGACAGCAGAGTGTCGTTTTACGAATAGTTCTACACCATTGATATAGGTACAGTCAACTACAATGAAATTTACTAGTTTAATCTTACAAAATGATGTATCCCTGCGAGTGCCATAATGAACTAACCAAACATGGTATTCACCGAACTTGACAGTAAATGTATGCGTGTAAAGAGCAATAATTATTATTTTTAAAGCTGACTGAGCAGGTCAACTTTGAAATAAAAAAATTAATAGCATGCATAGCACACATAGCAATCAATACATGTTACGGTAAAGTACGGTGAATTCCATGTTTGTCACAATATTTGATAGTTTATTATGGCACTCGCAGGGATACATCATTTTGTAAGATTAAACTAGTACATTTCATTGTAGTTGACTGTACCTACCTACATTATGTTATGTATATCAATGGCATGAGGCTATTTTTTAAATGACTGTCGTCGATCAATGGGTCCGTAGTGACCGTAGTAAACATTAAGTACTTCTAATAAATTACAACAGAAGGCGTTTCGTAGTAACGTATCTCTATTATGTAACGGATTAAACAAAGAGGTTCTTTGTTTGCCTTGAAACACGAAACTAAAACTTTAAATACCAAAAACAAGCGACCACATTGATGCCCATTTTAAATTCCTCAGTGAGCGACTGCTTATTACGACACCCATGTGTTTGGTTAGTAGATAGTTCATTCTTCTTTTAAGATTTTTTATACCACGTAGGTAACACTTATCTATACGGTTCAACTTATGGAAAGTGGTCAACTTAGCCCATGGATGTTTGCAACACCAAAGTAAATTCCCGCTGCCGGAACTGCAGAAACTTCCTAATCTGCGAGCAGGTCATGCTGATTTTATCGATCGTTCATGTATCACCTTCTTGATCGTTCATGTATCACCTTCTTGATCTTGCTCACGATAGTAGAAGTGAAAGTATTGTGACTTCCAGGGTTCTGGCGTATTTCTACACTCATATTTGTTAGAATTTATACTCTGAGGCAAGTTAACCAGTGCACGTATTTCGCTACGTAAAAGATTTGCACGCTAACCTTGTGAACAATCGGAACTAACGCCCGAATGATGAGTAAGATCAGCGATACAGCGCTCACACATTTTAGAAATAATGGGGTATTGGCATTATAGCTTCTGTTTCCTGTAAAGTATGCATAAAAATCGCATTATGGTAGACTGTTCGAGGTTGTCAAGGAATATATATTGACGTTATTAAGTTATTCAAACAAAGAGGTTTTGTATAATTGACCCCGAATATGCGAATAAGAATTCGTTTATTTGTTTAAGTCTGTTTCACTCGATACTCAGAAGAGCTCGATTTTACCTACAAAAGTGATCATTTGGAATATGATATACCAACAGATTCTCTATGATCTTAGTATAAAGTCTCAAATATGCGCTTTAGAATTTGACTTTGTTGGGCTACCGTTTCTCTTACTCCTCTCATGGGCATGCAATAGAGAGCGAGTGTATATTAACAGACATTTGATTAGACTGGGACTGTAGACAATTCAGACTGAAACAAACAGCTATAGACTTATTGTATAGTTCAGTCTGTAAAACTCGAAGAACTGCCGCGTGACCTGTCAACCCCGTTAAAGATGCTTGTGTCAGCCATTGCTCAACAGATAGAACGTTGACAGTTGAGATAGTTTGGACCACGAAAATCTTGACTGAACTCGGCACACTAACCAATTCGTACAATACCGATAGAAAGAAATTTAGGTGTTCACCAGACAGCTTGGGTTATTCATTTTAGGCTCCTCGAGCACTTCGAACTACGTGCCCTGTACGTATACGTCGAACCCATAATAACGAAGCAAGTGAGCATCTCTCTTTTGGTTTGTAAATGTAGTAAACGAATCGTAATAGCAACACACTCAGTAATGTTTTTGAGTTGCGCGTGATAAGTCATGCGCGCGCGCCTTAAATATAAACTCCTTTGTATTATGATTTTGGTCTGCGCATAGGCTTATGTTCGGCACTGCAAAACAATTTACACAAGTGTATAAACAAATAAATCTATTTGTATATATCATAATGTACTACTGTGCATCTTGCGGTACGTATATATTCAGTGTATTATTTTTACATTCTAGCTTCAAACAAAATGCGAAAACATGGCAAAAACGATAAATTTAAACATAGTCCGGCTGAAATTCAGTGCATACGACCACCATACAGGCGAAGAGATTTGTGCTCCTGTTTTTTCTGAACCAATACATAATATGAGTAAGTTCTATTGTTTACATATATTAGTGTTATGATAGTGCGAGGCCATGGCCATTCTTGGTCCAACAGGTGGCATCGCGGCGTCTTCAAGATAAGTTAAAAATAAAATAGGTTGTCAATTTAGAGTTAAATGTAGAAAATAAGTTATTTGCTGTCGAACAATTGAGTTGTACGCTAATTAGCAATAGTTAGTTATGTGCCTGTAGACATAGAGCATACCTAAATAGGCATAGAGTATTTCATTGACAAACTGTGTTATATGACATGATTATAAAAAGATAATAAACAATCTAAAAACTTTATTGCCTGCGATTTTCATTCATTTAAATTATGATTAGATACTTACCGAAAAGCGCTATCGCCAACTTGATATTTTTTTAAACCGTGTTAGAATCGTTGTCGACTTTTCGACGGATGCCTATGTTCATTCTCTTAAATTAAACTAGAGAAGTATATAGATGGTAGTACTCGTAGTGATGTTTTTGGGTGGGGTCCAATAGCTTAATATAACCTCAAGGTAACCCATAGTCTTATCAGATAAAACAAATTCAAGTTATCAATATTCAAAACTGAAAATATTCAGTTACGCAGAATATTGGAATAGCAAGCTCAAACCGATAAAACAACTTTTTTATTGGTCTTAGTAAGAAAGTGTGACGTCATTGTTTGTTAAGGTATTGATTGATTAGTGATAAATAACAAGAACAAGTTTGACGTTAAAGTACATTCAAATACATTGAGTTATTATGTACTACGTAGTACATTATAACTCAATATTCAAATACTACGGTCCTTCAGCGCTGCTCGTGGTAGGGCGTGCACACTCCACAGCAAATATCTCTTGATAGAACTCATATATTCTTTATTTCAAGCAAATAAAAATTCTTTTTAAATAAGAATCTATATTATAAAATGAACGTGTGACTCACTTTTTTATCAACAATCAGGCGAGACCCTTGGAACTTAATTTTTTTACTGTAAACTCAAAGTAAACCTAAAGGATGACTCACGCTACACCGTGCCGGGTCCGAGCCGCGTGTCGGCCGGAGCACGGTCAACTAAATGTTACATATGTATTATATTTTGTATGAACACACTCACGCTATACCGAGCGGCAACCGAGTGACAGCCGAGCAACGGACAATGGCAAAGCTCGGAAACAACTCGGTCCCGCCTCGGCTCGGACCCGGCACGGTCTAGCGTGAGTCATCCTTTATAGGTAATGAAGACACCGACTAAGAAAGGGATTTTAAAAATGTTACCGCTAAAAGTGTAAGCTAGAAGACGGCTAGAGTTTATCGAAATATGCCCATGGCAAAGCACAGCAGCTTCTTAATAAAACTATTATATTTTTTTAGAGAGCGCGGCAACTAATGATTTGAAGATAAGCCGAATAAGTCGTACCCTTGGAAGTCCATTTGGCGGCGAAGATGTCTTCATACTGGTGGAAAAAGTCAATAAAAGTTAGTAATATATCTTACTTCTTACTTATATATAATATTATAAATGCGAAAGTTTGTGAGTGTGGATGTTTGTTACTCTTTCACGCTCGAACGGCTGAACGGATCTGTCTGAAATTTGGTACAGGGATACATTGTAGTCTGGAATAACACAGGCAACTTTTTTAACCGGGAATAAGTTCTTAAACAACAAATATTACGCCGGCGAACCTGCGGGCATCAGCTAGTATTTAAATAATACTGTTAGCACCTTGGTATTCCAAACGTCCTTTGGTTACAATGACCCTTTACTATCAGGTGGGGCCGCCGCCCGTAGGTTAGTCTGCCACCTTAGTGGTATAACAAAAAAAATATCTCTCAGAGTTCAGTTTTGTTTATATAGCTTCTACCCTTTTACTAGCCACATGTCATGTTGCTATTATTTAGGTTTAGGAGCAATAAATTAACACTTTTTGGAACTTCAGCTTCTCAGAACAATACAAAAGGTTATAAACTATTCTATTGTTATTTTTGTACACAACAACATGTTATGAACCCAAGGGACCTTAGATCATCTAACCACAGGATGCGCCTTACTTAAGCATTGTTTTCTGCCATTGCACATGACCATTTCGTCTTTTGGCTTTATGAAAAGCCTGTACATCAGTACATCATTTTATATGATTAAACTAGTACATTACATTGTAGTTGACTGTACAATAACAATTAACACACAACAGCCATTACGCGTTTGTCGATTAATACATTTTTAAATGCAATGAAATTTTATATGTCTTTGTGTTTCCCCCTTCACTTGTATGAAAACTGGCAGAATATTTTTGTATGCGGTGGTTCGCAAAGGCTAGTCCCGTGTTATATGGTCTAAGCAAGGGACATAAAACATATGTCATGCTTAGTAGATAGCTTTCTCTTTCTATCCCTTTGATGGCCAGAAGCTTAGAGCAAGACTGGAGCTTGCCGTAGTTCCTTTAAAAACCAATCGTATTTCAATTACGTAAAGATCATATCAAAATGATAGCTGTCGTTTACTTAGTTCATTTTAGTATTGTTTACTCGAATAACGATAACGCTTGAGAACTTTGCCTTAAAATATAGGACTCTTGACATTTTTTTTGGGTGAAGTTTATGGAGTATTTTTTTTTTGTTTTGAAATTTGAAGCTTTATATATTAGCCTACGAGTGTTACATCAACTTGAAAAAATAAATCTATCATGTTCTTAGAACTGAAGTGGATGGCAAAACGCTTGTTATCATTTCCTGTATGTAGTTATAAACTATGCCGGATAGTGTTAGAACATTCCTTTCCCACTGGTAAAGTAAGCAATGCTCCTGTTAAAATGTCGTATGAACCTACAACAAAGTCAATCGGAATTAGCTGGCTATTGACTGTTATCATCTATACATATAATATCTATACATATAATAAAATGATAGAAAAGTCAAAACTGTACATTGGAAATATTAAAAAAAATACTCGCTGGGTGTTCAACATAATATACCGAAGCCGAAAATATAGTTAGAAAAATTTTTGTCTGTTTATCTGTTTGTCTGTTTGCTTTGCTTTGTCCGGAAGGATCTCGAAAAGTACTCAATAGATTTGATTCAAATTTTGCACAAATATTAACTAGGGGTAGGGTGTTAACATAGGCTATATATTATCACGCTTCATATCCTAGGGGCTAAGCAGAGAGCAATCAAATTGGCATTGTAACAATTTTCACGCGTACGAAGTCGCGGGCAACAGCTAGTAGATAATATAATAGTATTACCACAAATTAGATAGTACAGATGGACCTTCATACTAAATTCGCTAAGGCTAACACATAGACACCGCACACAGATTTCACAGTCACGAGGTCAGAGATATTCATAGTAGTTTTCGCTTCAGATTTGTGCGCGAGTGTGTGATAAAAAAGTACTGTTTGCGTCAAGTTACAACTGCAGTTGTGTGAGACCGCCTTAAGTGCGTCGTTAAGCATTATGGTTAAAAAATTCTACAATTTATTGTTGATTGTCTATGCGCTGTTACTAAAATGCATGTTCTTTCTTTTAGCGTTCATGGTTCGCCATTACAGCATTTGTCTAAGCAAATCAGTTTTTAATTTTCCAATACCACAACATACCACCGCACCGGTCCATATTTTCCGTGGCCAAGTACATACATGAGATTTCCATCTGTACTATCTCTAATTTGTGGTATTACATACAGATAGACAACTCCCTGCCCGCCACTGAGCAAGCTTCGCCACCCCCATCACAGCTGTCATTATAGTTGGCGGGTATTTTGAAGGAACATTTGCTTAGCCTCACACACACATTCAAGCTCAGTACAAACATAGGGTGTTTTAGTGTAGGTGACAGAATTGAAAACGAATAATTTGTATGGAGTTTCCGCCCTGTGGTGTTATGTAAATATATCATGTTCTGTGTCTTCTAATTGACCAGAACAATATACCGTTTCAAGTTCCCAAATCGTCGAAACACTTCGCACCCGTAGCTTAGGTGTAAAAAAAATGAACTACGCACGAAATTCATCAAGAAAGCAGCAAATGGGGGCCATTGAATTACTGAAATAAATTGTAGGTGATTTTTTAAAACGTGAGAAAAATCCTACATGGATGCTATGACGGACTCCTAACGACTAAAAACCACACGCAACCTACCTACTGCCTACAGTTGGGAGCCCCGGCCACAGGGCGGAAACTCCAGCTTGAATGTGTGCGTGTGATCAATAAAATGAAAGCAAATTGTCCGTCAACGCGCACGTCAACTCTACTGACAGCTGTGGCGCGACAGGGAGTTGCCGATCTGTATATTATATTATTTTTGCCCCGGCTAAGCCCTCGGAAGGATTACCTTAGGATTCCCAACAGATAAATTGTAGGTGGTAGGAAAAATTGAACAAGCGCTCATAGCTCCGCAAACTTTGTTCTGTAATCACTGCATTACGTTATGGCTAGCTCTGAAACGGCTAAACCACTTTTGGGCCTTTAATATTTACGAGCGTTTTAACACACATACATACATACATAACATCACACCTGTCTCCCAACGTGGTAGGCAGAGACTATGACTTTCCACTTGCTACGATCCTGGCAAACAACTTTCGTTTCTTCAACTTTCATAAGTGTCTTCATACATGCTCTTCGGTTAAGGGTACTCTTGACCTAGCAGTTTCTCTTCCCTTATCACACTATTCTTTACTTTATCCAAATATGTCATTCCAGCCAGCGTTTTAACACTCACCACTTATAGCCTACGCACATAAAAAGTGGCCGTTTAGATACCTCTGCATACCTTTCGGCAATAATGACGTGAATATTATGTACGTGTGTAGAAATATAGTTCTATGGGAACTGGTCTCTGGAACACCAAGCAAAGCTTTAATATGCTCAATGAAAATGTACTTATAATCGTTCGTTTTCAGAAAACATAATGGTTCGTTTCTTCGAATTGGATGAAAACGGTGAAAGAGTATGGGAAGGCGTAGGCCAGTTCATGCAAAGTGATGTACATCACCAGTATGCCATCGTGTTCAGGTAAAAATTACTTTTCTTCTTCAAAACAATAAAAATTATAGGATACCTGGAAGTTGCTGCTGCATCAAGTGATGATCTCCCTGCCTCGATTCTCCCAAACGCCTACGGTATGGGGTTCTTCAAAAGGGACCTTAGAAGGTTCTTACGGGGTTGAGCAGCGCGAGTGTAGCGCCTCTGGTGTTGCAAGCAACTATGAGCTGCTATGACCACCATTAGGTACATCTATTTGGCCGTATGCTTGTCTGCCACTGTGGTGTATGAAAAAAAGTAGTTTGCCGTACACCCAACTCCTCAGATAATTGTAGCATATATGTTTGGGCTCATTGGAACACTTTAAGAATCAGAGGATTTTTAAATTTGAAACAGATATTATAGAGTAGCGCCTTCTTATTCAGGACATTGTCACACAACGCAATGAAGTCCAAATTAAGCTACTAGCTATAAGCTTTTGCTATGGAATGTGAACTACGGACATACATGCATACAGTATATATTTCTAAATATATAGAAAACACCCAAACTCCATAACAAATATTTGCGAATCACACAAATATTGGTTCCAAGTTTCTGACAAAGTGACTGCGTCTCTGACGTTATCGACTCCGAGACTTATTGAACTCTTTGTACTTCTTTGCAAGCATATACGTACGATATTTTACAGAACTAAATCATAAATTGGTGAAAAATTTTATCGGTTCCGTGTAGGATCGAACCTGCGTCTTCTCACATACCGTGCAAGACGCTTAAATGCTCAGCCATCGAAACCCTACTCGGAACCAACAAATTCTTGCAACTTATATGTCTTGGGATGACGTAGGCACTATCTACCGCCACTTTAGAAGAGTTATTTACCTAATTATGATTTATTTAGCATACTAAATTATTTCAAAATTTTCAGGACTCCTGAATACATAAACAGCAAGACTCCCGACGATGTCCAAGTGTACATAGAACTGGTGCGACCCTCAGATGGCCGTACTAGCGAGCCCAAACCGTTCAAATACAAAGCTGAGCAAGCTTACAGACAGATTAAGAAGAGGAAGGCTAACTCCTCACTTTGTTCTATTGGAAGCTCTTCAAGTAAGTTCAAATGCAGTTTACTTCCAATTTGCACCTTATGAACTTTGCATAAGACACACTTATTCAGCTTATGCCGTATTTCTGTCTTTTTTTTTTCTTAAAAGAAATCAGTAATCTGCATCTGACATAGCAAATAGAAAAAAAATACGTTTGCTATCTCGCTCTAATCTATACTAATATCATAAAGCGGAAAGATTTGCATCGAATAAGCTCCGAAACTACTGAATTGATTTAAAAATTATTTTATTGTTGAAAAGCTACACTATTCCTAGGCGACATAGACTAAATTTTATTTCCGTAATTCCATGGGAAAGAGCGGTACGCGGGTGAAACCGCGTGACGTCTGCTAGTCTATACTAATATTATAAAGAGGAAAGATTTGTTTTTTTGTTTGTAACGAATAGGCTCCTGAATCCTTTGAAAAATTCGTTCACTGTTGAGAAGCTACACTCTTTGCGGTGAACATAGGCTATATTTTATTCCCGTATTCCCACGGGAACGGGAACTACGCGGGTGAAACCGCGTGACGTTCGCTAGTTAAAGATAAATAGATAGAAATATGTTAGAGGCAGAATGGAGATGAATAAGTATGAATTATCCCTAACACATAGTATTCGCATTTCAAATCAATAACTTTTCTAGTAATAACTTTAATGTTGAAAAACGCCTCGGTACCATAGGCTTATGAATTGATGATCTAATCTTAATCTTATATACTTAAAAATAATATTTTTTTCCCAGGTGGATCTTTGAAGAGTGTTACGGACATTCCGGTTACAGTGGTCAATGTAAGTATTCATTTATTGTTTAGATATGATGTATACTCAATGTCCTGATTTTGGAAATTAATGGTGTTAGATGAAATGTGAGGGTTACTGAGAAAATCCATTTTTTTTGCTCTTTTTATAAGTAGGTAACAGCATTGGCGTGTGAATTAAAACGAATGTTCTTTTTAGTGTCAGAGTCAAGGTGAACCGATGGACCGAGCGCAACCTGAAGTTCCAGTAGTGCCTCTCCCAACATTCGGAATGTATCAGGTTAGTATTCTATATATACAACTATCAATACCTTCTGTATCATTCTAAATCTAAGATTGCGGAGAAATTATGGAGCTCATTTTTTCACATCTACCTCAATATGGGTATCAAAATGATAGGGTTTGTTTTCTACTGAATAGACTTCGCCAAATCGGTTTAAAAATTAAGTTAGTACCTATTTATTACAGTTATTACTATCAGTACTGTAAACGGATGCGATTATTTTTTTATAGGATTAGATTTAGGTGTGACAGATATAATAACTGATTATAATCGAATTAATATCAAAGAATATATTTTGGAAGTGGGCTAACCCTACCCACATCCGTACCAATGATTCACCATTGTGATGAGTGTAATGACTGATAATATCAGGGCAACTGTTGAAAAAATCTTGATTAATGTTCAACAATAATAATACATAAAACAGGCCAAGTAGAAGCGCTCGTGGCCCCGCGGACTCAGTGTTCTGTAAACGATCACTGCAGTAAGCAACTTTCACTATGGCCGGTCCATGGATGGGTGACCATCCATGTGATCACTTTGTGACATTTATTTGAGCGTTTCCATGCTTCGGAAGGCACGTAAAGCCGTTGGTCCCGGTTGCCAGTAAAATGGCAGTCGTTAAGCCAAGTTGAAGGCTTTATTTCAACAGCAGGCAGTCACAACCTGCGCCTGTCCATTTAAACACGGCAATACGGCTCACAACGTATTACGTGGGACAAATTATAAAAAGGTGAAATGTGGGCATATAATATGCCTCTGCCTAACCCCTTCGGGGATAAAGGCGCGATGATGAACCTAAAACAGGCCAAGTGCTACTCAGACACGCGCAGGGAGTGCTTCGTACCAAAAAACGGCAAAAAAACACGTTTTTTGTATAGCAGCCCCCTTTCAATCTTTATATATAAAAATCAATGCCACTTTTCGTTGTAATTTTATAACTCAAGAACGGGCATACCTATCCAAACCAAATTGTAAGGTTTTATTCGGACTATTTAGTAGATGGTTTATGTGAAGTTTGCTCAAAATCGGTCGAGCGGTTCTTCATTTATCACGCAAACGAAGTTGCGCGGGTCAGCTAGTATTATATATTTTATGATGTTATAGCGGCAACATAAATACATCTGCAAAAATTTCAGCGCTGTAACTATCACGATTCCTGGGATACAAATTCGTGACGGACATTATACATACAGATCGTTGGCGAATTTTCTTAAATAGTGTCCGGTTTTTACCCTTTGGCTACGGTACCCTAAAAACTGTCTACAATAAAAAAAATATGCGCAGGCCGTGATGTAACTGTAAAGTTCCAATGGTTACAATGGGTACAAATCAAAATAGTCTAGCGTAGACTGACGGTGAGAGGGTTGCTCACCGTCCTTACAGAAGCAGGCCCATGACGGCAGCGTGACGTGAGGGATTCACGCACGCCCCCCCCCCTTAGAAGCGGGATCACACCCGAAACCCCCCAAAGACGCGGGATAGCACCCGAACCAACCCCTGGGCGAGGCCGCAATGGCGGCCGTGGGTCTGTTGGGAGTCCATCCTTCCGAGAGCTTACTCGGGGCTCCCAACCATAGGCTGTTGGGCGTTACGTGAGGTTTTTTAGTCGGTAGTTGTAAAAAAAAAGCCTAGCGTGACTGCCGTGCTTAGATTTCAGGTATGAATTCCGGTTCGCAACAAATTTTGTGCTATCTACAAACGTTTGTTTCGGAGTTTGTGTGTTTTCTCTGTATAGTATGTATGTATTTAGCAATAGCATGTTTATCAGTTGTCTATATCTTATAGTACAAGCTTATAGGTTAATTTAGGCCAGACGGCGCTATGTTGTCCTGGGGACATCCTTCTGAGGGCTTACCCGGGTCTTCCAACCGTAGGCATTAGGTAGGAAACGTGTGGTTTTTAGTCGGTAGGAGTCCTGTAGGATTTTCCTTACTGCTCGTTCGTTCTAACTTTGCCGTTCGGCTCCATACTAAAGTCGAATTTTTAATTAGACGAAGTAAATTGACAGCAACTAATGTCACTTCTTCATACAATGTTGCGTATTTTCTATGACGAAGTGACATTAGCTACTGTCAATTTACTTCTTCTAATTAATAATTCGGGTATACGCCTCTACGCCAGCGGCAAAGTTAGAGCGAACGGGTAGTACATTAAATAAAGAAGAAAGAAGAAGACAGCGCTGTGTGAAATCTGTGCTACAATATTTATTTACTTTTTTTAGAATATGTACGCATCATCGCCGACTCAATGTGACATGGGCAGTGCTTTGGCTATATCAGAATCCAGTCATTCGCCCGTAGCTAGTCCTATGTGGCCAAGTCTAAACAGTATTTTAAGGCCCACTGACCCTCTAAGTACGGACTTACAGTTGAATTCAGGAGACTTTGAAATAATGCGAAATATTGAGCCGGAGAGTCGAAAACTTTCAGAAGGGATGACGCAATTCTTTAGTGGTGAGTGTTTTTTCGTTATGATGTGTTGAATTTGATCATCTGCGAATAGTCTTAAACCCTTTTTGTAAAACAAACTGAGCGGACCATTGAATGACCCACAGTTTACTGGCGCAAGTTAAGCGGATTCATTAATGGGCCCGCTCAGCTCTCGGTGGAAGCTGACCTTGAGAATCCACTGCCACACAATGAACTTTCACATAATATGTGAAACTTTAAGACCGGGCAAACAAAAAATATATTTAGAAGAAGGTTGTAAAAACATAAAGTTTCATTTGTTCAAAATCTTTGTGTAAGTAATATATATTATCTCAAATAGGAATATTTTATTTTTGTTTACAGAGTACTTAAAGAGTTACAACGAAGACTTTCCTGGCGAAGTAAGTAAATTATTACATTGATGAACTTTTTTAGGGAATTATTCCCCTTCAAACAACTTTGAGTGTCGTCATTTTTGACGAAAGTCGTGAATCCCTTTCTATGACGCACCATATGGCTTCTCCACTAGACCCAGATGTAAAGAAACCTTATGAAACTCGTCATTACGGCCTATTGTAGTTCCTATAGCGACTACAATTCGATGTTGTAAAGATTACCAAAAAATCATTACAAATAGACAATCATACCTATTTCTTTCTATAAAACTAATACAGCTATGCAATAGCTCATTATTCATGAAAGTTACTATTTTTTTTACATTCTGATCACCAATATGATGCCACCCGCCTGATGGAAAGTAGTTAAAATTTATGATAGAGTTAGCATACTAATTGCTTTTCAAAATTAACTTAGTCAGTGGTTTGATTGCAAGGAAGGGAATGGTATTAAGTTCCACTCTTCCGAATACTTACCGTGATAGAGATTCGTTAAAATGCAGTCAAGTACGATATTGTTCTACGCAACAGCTCAAAGTGTTATTTTATTTACAAATTCTTATGTTTTTCACAGAAAGTACTGGAAGGTATGGAGTTCCGACCATCGAATAACATAGTGCCAGACTCCGCTCGAACAAGCCACGTTAAAGTGGAGGTATGTACATGATTTGAAAGCTGCCCTTTGACTATTTGCCTTTCCTCTCACTACGTCGCATAGTTCTTTCGAAAGCTTATATTAAATGTTTGTATGGCGAGGAATTAGCAAGCTCTTACGATTCTACAAAATTCCATAAGACTTTTATTTTAATGCGGTGCTATATTTATGTGGGAACGCTGCCAGCATCAGAGTGTTTCGTTGTTTCTACGAGCACATATCGTGATTCACAGTTAGCGCGTTAACGCCAATTTATATGGTATCGAATAGCCGCCATCTAGCTGTAAACTTAGGTAGGTACTTGTTTCGACTCAATACTAATTCACGTATAGCGCTGTGTATCGCGTTAAGCGGCCGCAACGCAACAACTCACACTAGGCACTCAGGACTCCGGCCAGTCTCACCTTTAAGAGTCCATATGACGCCAAATAGACTATTACTTTGATCTAGATCTCAGGACTCGTGAGGTCTGGTGACTTGAAATTTGAACATAGACAACTTCAGTTCATGAACTAAAAACGCTCTAGGCCCGAAACACGATTACTGATAAAATCCTCGATAGATTTTTGTGTTGAAAATACCTCGATTTCGTGAAATTTTAAGCTAGATCTCGTATGTTATAAGTTTTTTTTATAATTTAAAATATTTATAAGATAGACAATAGTAAAATCTTCATTTGCACTAGAGCATTTTTTTCATATTGGTTATAGTTTTTTTATAATTAATTTATTTCGTTAAAATCGCACAAAAACCGACCGCATCTCTCTCGTTCTTGCACGCTAAAATGTATATCTTCTATCTTATTTTAACAATTTGGCGTCTGGTAGGCTCTTAAGTGATCTACGGACTGACGGAGGAGATTATGACAAAAAAAGCAAAACTCGAAACAACTCCCTGCACCAACCCGTCTGGTTAATAAAGTTACCCTATTATAATTTAGAGAACCCTACGTTCAAGAGCGGACTGTGATAGACTGATCTGGTTGATTTTCTTAATAATGTTGTTTTTTTTTAAACAAATTTTAGGCCGAGGTTGAGGATAAGAAATGTAATATTGAATCTAAGTTAGCTAAGCCTTTTTCACCAAAGGAAAAAGTAAAAGTGGAAAATAATAAAAAGAATGCCGAATACAATGCGTTTTACAAAGCAGAGGACGGATTAGAAGTTAAAAAGGTAAGTTATTTATCTGTTAGTCACGTATAAGAGAGAAAAGTAAAGAGAGAAAGAGAAATAGGGACTGAAAGAGAAAGAAGGATGAAAAGAGAAAGCGGGACAACAAGAGAAAAGGGAGGAAATTAGGAGAGAGAGGGAGAGAAAGGAAACGTCAGTACATTCTTAACTTAATTCGAAAAGTATGTTCTCAAGTCTTCTACAGTACTCGGTACACAACTTGAGCATCGCGTGAGGTTGTGGGAGAAAGTTTGCGCATGTACCCTTACGTGCAAAAATATTGTGTCATTGAAAAACGCAATTTTTTTAATATTGGTATTTTATTGTGTTAGCTAATAACTTTTTAGTTGGTGGTATAGAGAGAAAGGAGATCACGAAGTTGATCATCGTTGCTCAAGAAGTTTGCCGGTTACTGTACATTAAGTGTTATAAACTTTTACATAAAAAGTCTGTTCAGTCGTCTTCGACTGTGCGATTGTCATATTTACATAAAAATATTATATCTCTATACTACCTACTATATTCTATCTATAATCTCTCTTTTGTCGTTTAATAACTTTCTCAATAACTAAATAGCCATTTGCACTAAGCTTCAGTTTTACCAATTTCCAAGTTGACGCAACTAAACTGTTTCGTATTTACAGCTAGTCAAAGATTTATGTGAAATGATAAGGGATAAAAAAGGTTTTAAGAAGCCAGAGGTTAAGAGTCGTCTGGGCAGGCTGTTCGACATTCGTTTGTCTAATGGTGATACGTAAGTACCTATTTGATATTATTAATCCATATTTCTATGCCAAAAATATAATTGTACAAAAAATATAATTAACATTAACCCGGTAACCACTGCTTCTCTAGAAAACGGGTACGGGAAACCTCACCTTACGGACCTAATTCTGCCGCAGCCTCTAAATTTGGGGGGTCAGCAATAATCTGTATGTGTGAAAAATACTCTATTTTGTAATTGTTTAGAAGATTTTTCAATTTGATGAATATTGCGTTGCGGGGGGGGGAGGGGATGTACTATGTTTTTGACACCACTCCTCGAACCGCCCCTGGCATATTATGCATTACTTATAATTTAAATTTTATTTATTTGTATTGACTTCATTACAAATCAAGTAATCACTTTCAGGTTCCTCCATATGAGCCTGTGTTCAGACCAGACATGTCTCGAGTACATAGTCAAAATTATCCACAACGTAAAAGCGACGCACCTACTCGACTGTTGTAACGACAGACAACAGACCACGTTACATGTAGCGATACTGCAAGATATTCCTAAAATTGTTTCTTTGCTTGTCAATAAAGGTAAGTTATTCACACTATGTATGTTTGAAAGTGTCTTAAAAAATGGCCGTTTGTAAAGTGAACATTTTTTTAGAAACATTTTATATTAATCTGGTTACCATTACCGATGATTTTGTTCCCTTTGTTTTTTTCAAACACTATTATTCTATTAAGCTTGCCCTGTTTGAAATACCCTCTTTGACATATTGATCTGACATTTAGAAGACACCTTTGAATTTGATGTCAATTAAATTTATTGTGTCATTATAGCCAAGATCAATTTGGCTGAACAGCAACTTTGTTACTAGCAAACGGGAACGCCAGTTTAATATGCCATTTGAAGTATAGAAACGCTCGTAATAATCACGAAAAGTTACGATCGTTTATAGAACACAAAACTAGGATTGCTAGCGCTTCAAATACACTCATTTGCAAAAAAAAAGGGGCGGTTTTGATTTTCATTCATTTTTAAAAAGATACAATACCAAAAAGGTTTCAATCGTTTGTACACGTTACTGGCCGTATTTAAAAATGCCGTGGTATTTAAAAAAGTACGTTCTAAATTCAAATTTTCATTTGATGCTCATTTTTACAGAAAACCCCTTTTTATCCTACATTTTTGGCGCGAAGTTCCAGAAGTTAACATCGACTTTCACAACTTTTATTCAATTTTTATCGATTAATTTCATATCCTTGACTGTCAAAGCTTTATTTATTGCTGTTTGGCTGTATCAAAAATGGTAGATAAAGTGGTAAAAGCTACCAAAATTATCGCGCTGCTTGAAGAGGGTTGCAGCCAATGTTTCGTGGCTAGGAGGCTAAATGTTAGTCGCTCGACGGTCCAAAGGACCTGGCAGCGATATCAGGAGACTGGTTCCGTCGAGAGAAGGCCTGGTTCTGGAAGAAAACCATGTACCCAACCACGGGATGATCGTTTTCTTGTGAGTCGCGCATTGAGAAATCGCAAATCTTCGTATGTGAATCTTAAGAACAACCTCCAAGAAGTAAGAAATGTGCATATTAGTCTATGGACGGTCAGGAGGAGGCTTCTCGCTGCCAATATACGCAGTCACCACCCGGCCCGCGGCCCCAAATTACTCCGTGAGCACAGAGTTCACAGGCTTAGGTTCGCTAGAAATTGTGAATCATGGACTCAAGAAGATTGGAATAGGGTTTTGTTCTCTGATGAAGCCAGGATATCTCTGTTCGGTGAAGATCGACGTCGGCGAGTGCTAAGAAGACAAGGAGAGCGCTTTGCAGATGCATGTTTCGAAGAAATCACACCTTATGGTGGGGGCTCTGTTATGTTTTGGGCATGAATAAATTCAATGGAACGTACAGAGTTAGTCTTCATTGAAAACGGCTCACTGACTGGGCATCGATACATAACGGAAGTTCTAATTCCTCATGCACAACCCGCATTGGCCGCTCTAGGTCAAGACTCGCTTTTTATGGACGACAATGCTCGCGCCCACCGATCCCGCGATGTTAATGCGTATGTGCAAGAGGTCGGCATTCGTCGTTTGGATTGGCCAGCTCGAAGTCCCGACCTCAATCCCATAGAACATATCTGGGACGTTCTAAAACGGCGTGTGAGATCAGTACACCCGGCTCCGCAGACCATCAGAGAGCTGAAGATTGTGATTACTGCGGAGTGGGAACGTATTCCGCAAGCAAGTATCCGAGATATACTCGCTAGCATGCCCAGACGAATTCAAGCTGTGCTTTTAGCTAGAGGGGGTCACACTCGATACTAAACATTTATCTGCTTTTACTTTATTAAAGAAAAACAAACAAAAAAACTTTTTTATTTTTACTTCATGAGCATATGCACTACTAGCGAACATACACTACTAGCGAGATTTAGCATTATTTCCCATAAATTGTAACAAAATTTTATGAAATACTGATGAAAACGATTATTTTCTTATTAATTTACCAAATTGTGAGGATAAAACTACCTATAATTATCAAACAAAGCAATATTAACATTTGAAATGGTTCATTGCTTAGGTGCCCGTTTTTTTTGCAAATGAGTGTATGTTAAAGATTCAGTATTGAATGCAATATTTAACTTTCATGATAATATTTTGTTTCTCTAGGTGCTAATCCTATGCTCAAAGACGACCAAGACATGACTGCTATACACTACGCCGTCAAGTACAGATCTTGCTTACAACCGTTGCTCGAAGCTATTCAGAAAAGTAATGTCGATTGCAACTTGGATGAATATAATAACAGTAAGTATATCTTTTTAATTAATCACATTCTGTATTAAAAACGTTAAGAGATTTTTGGTACTTTTTTTTCGTGTTTAGGTGTTATGAATCTTCTTAAGTGATTGTTTTTCATTCCTGGTCGTTCCCGGGCGTAAAATAGAAAGGTGAAAGTGATGGTCGGACGTTAGAGAAAGTTGTCGTCATGCGCTGAGCCCCCTTAGACAAGTGACACAAGCATGAATCGCAAACGAAAGGAATTGAATAGGTCGACCAATCACATCCAAGCTCGTCGCCGGCGTACGAATCGCGCGCCGTGGCGTGATCACGAGCTCGGGTGTGATTGGTTTCGTTTGCGATTTACGCTTGTGCCACTTGTCTAAGGGGGACTGGACAGATAAGTGTTTATTGACGTTTGCTACACCATTAGTGATGTCAAGCTTGTTAAATCTTTGTACGGTCCCTCCTGAAGAACTTTTCATACTTTAGGTGATAGGGAAAAAGGAGGCAAAGAGTTCATTACTCAACAACGATATACGAGCACTAATTATAGAAAGAAGCACAACACAAACCGTAGATCCGTTACCCTTTATTTGTTCGTACAAGTTTAAGGTATTAAACTAGATAATAATCCCCTTAAAGTCTACATTCTTATTATAAAATTGTTTACAGAAAATCAAACAGCATTACACATGGCAGTTATCGAAGATTCCGGCCATTGCGCTAGACTGTTAGTGCGACACGGGGCGAGCTACAGTGTACGTGACGAGTACGGACGTACGCCCTTACATCTCGCCGCCTACGACGATCGTCTCGAAGTGATCAAAGCTCTCGTCGAGTTCATACCTGAGGTCAGTACTGTTGTTGCTTACTGTCTTGAATGAATTTGTATGAAATAATGCTGTTTAGGGGAAAGCCATAGATCTAGCGAATTTAGGGACTCTTCCATACTCAGCAATATAACTGACAGCCTGTGTTCCTTAAGTTAGCGGCCGTATGATGTGTCTCATCACACTCCGCTTGAAGAACCCGAGGTGGTGAGAGGAGAGAAACATGTGAGCTTGCAGAGTGCTCCAAGATTTTTTGTTTTGTGTGGAAATCCTCAGATCCCGTACATGGATGCTATGCCGGTCTCCTACCGACTAAAACCACACGATGCCTTACAACTGCCTTCGACCGGGAGTCCCGGGTAAGCTCTCGGAAGGATGTCCCAGGGCTCTCGGCAGATGCTCCAAGATCCTGGAGTTTGAGGACAAACAAGAAATTCAGTTTTAAAAGAGCTTTCAATCCCTCGGTTGTGGCAAAGATTCTCTCCTCTGGTAGCCCCTCATTACATTTTAATAGACACCC
This sequence comes from Miltochrista miniata, assembly GCA_933228765.1. Classification (NCBI taxonomy): domain Eukaryota; kingdom Metazoa; phylum Arthropoda; class Insecta; order Lepidoptera; family Erebidae; genus Miltochrista; species Miltochrista miniata. The sequence goes on from OW121758.1 coordinate 27,094,831, forward strand.
ACATTACAGACTACGAGAACGCTTTCAGTTAGAAAGGTATGTAAGAACTCTGTTACGATCGATTGGCTTGAACAATAAAACGCAAACTTGAGTTCTATCAAAGATAATATAATAGTATTATATACAGATCGGCAACTCCCTGCCACCTGAGTAAGCTTCCCCATCCCCCCACCAAAATTAATGTGGCGTTTCCCGTGTCAGTACTTGAGAGAGTGTCACTGCGTTGCATTTCGTGCTACTACCTAAGTGCTTTGGGGCTAATGCTTTGGTTTAATTTGTGCTTAGCCGAGGGTAGATTTGAAAAAAAAATACCTACATACATGAGATAGCGTTCTGTTCCTTATTTTTTTGTTTCCATAGCTAGTGACCCTAGAATTAGTGTCCGACCGAAACTGGTTTTCCAGCCGAAACCGAAACCGAAACCGAACTTTCGGCCCCAGGGTCAGTTTCGGCCGAAACCGAAACCGAAACTCACGTGTTCATATTGAAAAAAAAAAAACAGCCAAGTGCGAGTCGGATTCCCGCATAGAGGGTTCCGTTACAAAAATTGGGCACAAAAATTGCGTTTGTTGTGTGGATGCTTTTTTCTGATTTTAGTAGGTATTTTTTGTTATAACGGCAACAGAACAAGGCGAAGTGGTGGTGGCAGTGTCTCTTGACATCGCCAACGCTTTCAACACCTTGCCCTGGAGCTGCGTTTGGGAGACGCTTATTTACCATGGAATGCCTCCATACCTCCGTCGAATTGTCGAGGCCTGTTTTTCGGAGAGGGCCATAACTTACCCGAGCTGGCTAGGGCTGGGTCGGCGAGATGTGTCGTTCGGTGTTCCATAGGAATCGGTCTTAGGACCACTTCTGTGGATGTTCCATGGATGGACACTTACGATTTTGTGCTGCGTGGTCCATTGCTCAGAGGTCGGCGTAACGTGTTACGACAACACCCTCATTACTGAGCGAGGAGCAACGCATCGAGACGCAGCCCTAAAGGCCACCTACGGGATCCAGCTTACATATAGGGGGCGTCAGCATCGGCATCAAGCTCTCGATGACGTATCGGGGGCTAGTACTCGATAGCCGGTGGAACTTCGGATACCACTTCTGAAGTTTGGACCCATAGCTGAGGGAGCGGGGCATCAGCCGCACTCACGCGGTTGTTGCCCAATATCAGGAAACCGAGATAACGCTCCCTGCAGGAGACTGTACCTTGGGATCGTGTGGAGCACATACCTATACGGGGCCCCCGTATGGGCCGAGATCCCGACGGCCAGAAATGCGGCTAGATTGCTTAGCCCGCAGAAGGCAACGGCTGTCAGGGTGATAAGGGGATACCGCACGATCTCAGTTGAGGCAGCTTGTCTTCTAGCTGGGACCCCTCTATAGGATTTGGAAGCGAGGACCCTTGCGTCATTGTTTAAATGGCGCCGAGGAAGTGCTGGAGCGGGGTCATAGGCCTCTTCCTGTGAGCAGGTCATGCTCGTGAATGAGACGGCGGAGAGGAATCGGGAGAGAACTCTCCTACCCAAGTTCCACAGTCTGCGGCGGCGCCCCATACTATCAGCTTCCATGACCGGGGGCCTGAGGACGGTGACGGGACTGCTCACCGTCCTTACAGAAGCAGTCCTTAGTAGCCGATAGCGTGACGTGAGAGATCATGCACGCCCCCCTCAAGAAGCGGGATAACAACTGAACAACCCCCCAAAGACGCGGCCGCAGTATGCATCATTCCGAGGGCATACTCGGGGCTCCCAACTGTAGGCTGTTAGCCTGTTAGGCAGGCAGGATACGCGTGGTTTTTAGTCGGTAGGACTACTGTACAGTGAAAATTTTAGGCCTCTATCTAGCACGGTTCCAGCTATACTACCTCGTGACTAATAGACAGAAGGAGGGCTAGGTCTCATGTCTTGTTAATAGGGTCCCGCTTTAACCCCTCCATGCGAGAATTCGACTCGCGCTTGGCCGGATATTTTTTCGATAGGTGCAGCAAGTTCCACCAACTGCCATCAATCAACGGTATAAATCTTCTCAAGTGTTCATTTTAGAAATATCTTCACCTAAAGATGAGTTTCTTTATTTTACGTGTGGAATTACTCATGGTTGCTATTGCGAACTCCTACCGACTAAAACCACACGGTAAAGCACCGTGTGCTTTTAGTCGGAAGGAGTTACTACAAGCTCTTGGCTGGTTTTGGTTACTGGACAACAGTGAGCTGGACTAGCCCACGTACAAGAAAATCACAGGCAAAAAATCACGTATGTTGTATAGGGGGCCCACTTTAATATTATTAATTTGTCTATTTTCATTATTTGTTGCTATAGCGGCAACAGAAATAGGTACTAACTATCACGGTGCACGAGTTACAGCCAGCTGACAGACAGACAGACGACCAACGAAGTCAAAGGAACCGACAACAAAGGGGTAGGGTTATGTAATGTCATAGATCACCTTTTTAGGATTCTTTAAAAATTCTATTATTATAACTATTGATTGGAAGTCGTTTGAAAATCTGTAAATCTTCGGTTAGTAACATAGTTAACTGGTTGGGCTGTCCCCAACCACGTCACAAGCACTCAAAATTCATGAACACGTGAGTTTCGGCCCGGCCGAAAGTTTCGGCCCATTTTGGCCGAAACTCGATTTTTTGGCCGAAACTGGCCGAAACCGAAACCGAAACCGAAACTTCGGTCGGTCACTACCTAGAATATTCACACACACATTGAAGCTTAATTTAAGCATTCACATTACGTCTATATTAGTGTGGGTGAAAACGAACATTTTTGTATGGAGTTTCCACCCTGTGGTTCTATTCTATAATGACGATCCAAAGCGTTTAGTTTTGAGTTTCCTATCTTTTCACCATAAGCTCGCCTGTTAGTCAGTGGGTGAATGAGGTTGCTTTAGTAGACCTTCGAACAACAATACCACTAGAAATTGGGTCGAAATAAAATAAAACGCACCGCCGCGCGGTTTGCGTGATCTTAACAGGACCAATCAAACGCAACTTCGCGCTTGTCCCCACGTCGCATACTCACGTCACTTTTCATGAAATCACTACCACAGATTGATAAAAATTGAGAGGAGGTACAATTAAAAAGTTAAAGTTGTTTCTTCTTTTTCAGAACGAAATCGACGTCACAGATGATTCTGGCAACACAGCATTACAAATTGTGTGTGGCGGTACCATCAGAACCAATACGGTTATGATCGCAAGACTTCTGCTGGAGAAGAAGGTAAGCTATAACTATTTATCAATTAAAATAAGAATGCGCTTTATCGGTAAAAATCAATTTCTTCCTGGCAACCTTGGGATGGATAAAAGGTTGTAAAAAGGATGGGAAGTTTAGGTATTGAAATATAAAGCCATATAATACATAATTTTTACTCTATTTTTGCTATTTCAATATACGCTTTGGAAAAAGAAAAGGAATTAAAATTACATTTTCAAATTCATCTATGACAATTTTACAATTCTTTTTAGGCGAATCCTATGAAAACTGAAAAAGGTAATACGTCAGCGTGGCGTTTAGCAAGAGAGAAACCGGAGTTGAAGTCAGTGCTATGGGAATATGTGCGATCTGAAGTTATGGAGGAAGATGAGATTAAATCTGAACCGGAAGACGAATATGAATCTACGGATGAAGGCGTAAGTACTTATATTTACTTAGTTTCTCCTGTTAAGTGAACTTAAAGCTGGATTTGACCAAACACGAAGTAACACTAGTGTATTACGGGAACAATTTTGATCTTTGAATTTGTCCTTGGAATAACCTCGTTTACATTTTACATGTTATCGCCGATAACCATATACCTAATTCTTATAAAACCATAATTATATTCTCAGAGGTGAGCGACATCTGACCGCATCGCATCGCACTTTCTTATCAATCAATCAGCCTATAGTAGTGGTAGTAATCGACACCTTGGACGTAGGCCTCTCTCAATTCCGGCCTCAACACACGGTCCTGCTCCTTCCGCTGTCCCTGCTTGCGAATTTGTCCAAGTCGTCGCCGCGTCGGTCCATTTGGCAGGGGTTGTGTTACCTTACGTTTGCCAAAGTCGCTGCCTTCACTTTAGAACGTGTTTGCTTCATGGATCATCGGTTCTGCTACAGATGTGGTCAGCCCGCTGCCACTTTAATGTACGTAATCTGTGAGCTATGTCGACCACTCTGGTTCTTTAGTGGATAACCTCATTTCGCACTTAAGCTCTCAAAGACACTCCAAGCGTATGAAGGATCGTTGCGTTTGAAGGCGTGGACTAGCCACACCGTAAGTGTCTACGGCACCGTAACTCGAATTATAACTCGGCACTTTCTAATACATACTTCAATCCTTTTTTTTATCGTGTTGAAATCCTACATGAATGCCTTGCGGGACTCCTACCGACTAAAACCAAACAATGCCTACAACAGTCTATGGCCGGGAGTCCCGGGTTAGCCCTCCGCAAGGGGTATACTACGCCAAAAGATGTCCCAGGGTTTTTTTACGTAGTGAAAATCCTCAAGGATGCTATGCCGGCCTCCTCTCGACTAAAAAACGTCACGCATCCTGCCTAACAGCCTAGGGTTGGGTGCCCCGGGTAAGCCCTCGGAAGGATACCCCAGGACTCCGAACAGACAGATGTCCCAGGGTACTTCAATCCCTCTTCCTTTTCTGTTACTTAGCACTTTAATTTACTAAAGAAAGGAAGCGACCAAATCACCGATTCCGTCTCCTTCCTGCTCTGTTTTTGTCTCTCACACGCACACATTTAAAACCAAAAGCCTGTATAATAGAGTGCGTGTATATTACAGGATCTGCCAGAACTAGGGCTGCAAGCTCTGAGCATGTACAGTCGCGAGGTGTCCGTGCTGCTGGACGCGTGCGGCGCGTGGCGGCAGCTGGCGCGGCGCCTGCGCCTCGACGCGCTGCTCGACTGGTACGGCACGCAGCCCAGCCCCACCCTCACGCTGCTCAACCACCTCAAGGTAAGGCGGAGTGTACTGCAGCTACCGCTATCTGCGTTGTTGGCCGAGCGAGCGAAGCGAACAAGGGTTTGACCGAGCGAGCGAAGCAAACAAGGGTTTGACCGAGCGAGCGAAGCGAACGAGTGTCTCCGATTTGAAAGTTAGGACGATTTTGCTTACGTCTGTATGTCAGTTTTATGTCAGTATCGGTATACAGGATGCATTTGCCGCTTGCCCTATGGAAAGCTATGACGACATCTAGCACATAGATGGCCACTCTCACAGTCCACAAAGCTCTTGACAGTGGCCTATCAAGTTCACGACCTAATGATGTGCTCTTTATGCTCCGCTTAAGGAACTCCAGGGTTGTAGGGGGTAATACGGACGCCTGCAGAGCGTTCCAGGTTTTCATGGTTCAGTTTTCTCTTTATACTGTAGTTCAACAGAGTATGAGAGGGGCACATCAGTTCCTGGACGGGTTTTCCTGTATTGAAAGGAGTAGCTGGCATAAAGTTGGAAGAGACCTTCCGAAGGCCTCTAGAAAAAAGATTTCTAGGTGCACTGAAAATATCTGATGTCTGCCTACCCCGATATGAAATAGGCGTGATGTGCACTATTGTTAGTGTATTACCTATTAATATTTTAACTGTTAGCACGTTTTAAATGTCTTTATGGAATTCAACGAGTAAGACACTAAAAACGTATGTTTTATTGCAGGATTCTCGAGATGACGTCACATCAAAATCATTGGCGCTGATACTAGAAGACATAGGCCAACCTAATGCTGCGTGCATCATAAGAAGATGTATTGCATGACATAAACGTTCTCGTTACAAAGTTGCTATAAATATCAACTTATAGCAAATCTGTTAGTAGATAAGTAAATATAGACATTTTTATACTAAACTAGCTGATGCCCGCAGCTTCGCCCGCGTAAAATTTGTTCCCGCGGGAAGTTATTCCCGGGATAAAAGGTAGCCTATGTGTTATTCCAGACTATAATGTATCTCTGTACCAAATTTCAGCCCGATCCGTTCAGCGGTTTCACAAACTTTCGCATTTATAATATTAGTAAGAAGTAAGATACACTAAGACTGTATACGTGTCCAAATAGAAATAAAATATGACGTATTATCTGTTTATTTCAAGTAAGCCGTCGCTGATCTTACTATACATTATATTCACATTACATAACAAAAACATATTGTGATGTTCAACCATTAAATACCTTTTGAAAAAATTTTAGAAAGAGAGATAGCGGCCTTATCGAAGTGAACTGGTATTGTTGTTACTATAAATAACTGATTAGTTAAAGCTGTTAAAGGATTGAAGTCGTGAGTGTTTAAAGAATTTAAAGTTATCAATATATTCATTAGCGTCATGAAAACAGTCCGAATATAATCCTCGAAGTGTACGCTGTTGCTTTTTTTAACAATATTTGGTCAGATAGCGGGCATAGCGTTGATGAAATTAATATCACCAAGTGTTGGAACGGGTTCAGGTTTATAAGGGGGGCAGGTTACCCCCGCAATCATGGTTTATGGCCTCACCAGACTCCTATCGATATTGAAGGAATAACGTTTTACTAAAGGCAGCATGGTCCTTGATCTTAGCCTGTCGCATGTTGTCTTATAGAGTTCAGTTTTTTCTAATTTATTTAATAAAGATATATATAGTTAAATAAATTACGAGATAAATTATAAACTAGAATGTTCTATCACCAAAAAAGACGCACGAAGCAGGGTAAAATTAGAAGTATAATTTTATTATACCCTAAAAAGTAAGTTAGTTAAGTTATGAATAGATAAAGTATTTAATCATCTGTTTCATGTTACTTTTTTAAGTAAATAGTTATTATAAAATAATATAAAATGCAGAGCATTAAAAGCGTGTGTGTCTATGTACATGCTAATCTTCTAAACTACTCACCGGATTCAGAGAATTGCTTCCTGTGAGGGTTTATAGATAAAATGATTGGGAAAATTAGATTGATATGTAAGGTTCGGAAGTCTGATTTGCGAGACATTTTGTTATAATTATGTATAAAACTAAATTGAATATTCTAACGACCTTAAGTATTTTAAGAATTTTATTGTTTTGACATTTTTTATGTTATTTGACGAGCGATGGATTTGGAAAGGAATGCTGGCATACAGTATATTATTATATTAGGCGCACACTTTCTCTTAAATGAATTGAACGGTGCCTACAGTTTGCATCATTTCGGACAATGTTTGTGATAAAGTTCTATTCAAAACTTTATCACAAACATTGTATAGAAATTTGATTGTGGCCTGGACGTAAAATGTGATAATTATTGATGTCATTTTGATTGACATTCTCCATGAACTTATTCACTAAGTACCTAATGAGTTTTGTAATATAAATGATTAATAATCATTGTTAATTATAAGTAATAAAAAAGTACATACATTTTGGAGCATTTATAAAAATACTAGTTTTATTTTTCTGAATAAGCATTTTACGCTTAAATTCGCATAAATTCTTATACTAGAACTTTCTAGCCATACAGTTATATTATCGTACTAGCTGATGCACGCGGCTTCGCCCGCGTGAAATTTTGCTCCCGTTCCAACTTCCCGTGGGAACATTTACCCGGGATAAAAATTCCATGTGTTATTCCAGACTATAATCTATCTCGGTACCAAATTTCAGTCTGATCCGTTCAGCCGTTAGAGCGTGAAAGAGTAACAAACATCCACACTCGAAATTTTCGCATTTATAATATTAGTAAGATGTCGGTCACAAAGCCCTTCTCAATCAGAGGTTTTGTCAAAGTAAACGCGCATTGTGCACCACTTGCACGTGCAAATAGTATGCTAAAGCTTTGTGGATATTACATAAATGTAAAAATAGCGGATTCTTAGTTATAAACGTAGCGACAATGCAATAATGAAATCCATTTTCATTTGAACGGGCAAACGCCGCTGAAAGTAAAACAAATCTAGGCTGCATGAATGACGCCTTTAGCAATAAAGCGGATCATGTTAAATGTAAAAATAGTAAATTCTTAGTTACAAAAGTTGTGACTGTGTGGCATGTCGCAGTTAATCTTTGTAATTGTCGTGCAAATCCACTTAGTATCAGTAAACTTTACTGGGACAAGACTGACTGAATTAGGGCTGTACTTGACAGATATGTAGAGTAAAGATTACATAGATATGACTAGGAACTTGACTACACTCTGTTAAAAATTAAAATTAAGAGCGTAACTATAAAATATTGATTAGGTAAAGAATAGGCATCGTGTTCTGTGTTACCTTAGCCCGTTCCATCAGGAACAGAAAAAAAGATAAAATTTAACAATCAAACGTCATTCAGCGAATGTCAAGTCAAGTGTCAAGAGCGTTGTTTACATACACGCAAATAGTTAAAATACAATATTTCTCAGTTTTAGAATTGCTGTAAAAAAATGAACGTCATAATGAATCGAGTAGCATATTTCTCCTCAAAACCCACAGCTTCGGAAGTATTGACAGCCTATTTAACTCAATGCAATGAACCTCCTTGGACCTCGTACTTTGTAAAGGTAAAATGTTAGCGTTGAAATGATTTGAATTTTCAACATAAATATACATTATTTTGGTTTATTTGCTTAAATTCTTCACAACTGTAATTATAACATCACAGCTTCACAACTCTAAGTTCGAAGGGCTTTGGTGGCAGAGATACCTTTGATTTGACTTTGATAGGATAGTACCTACTACAAAGAATCATTGGGATAGGACAGTGCACATTGGCATAAGCAACTAATGTACACTGACTTGAGTACATGGCTTGTGAAGTTGTGACTGATAAGGTTGAGTAATATTGATTACTAAAACAGAAATAAGCAGAATCAATGACTTTCCCCTTGCTATAATCCTAGCATACAACCCTAAAGGGTACTCTTTACCTGGTATTGCCTCAAGATGTCCAATGAAGACACATTCTTCCCTAGCTTGCCTGAACTTATTGCACATGTGAAACTATGTTTTTTAACATAGGTATTTAATATTTTTTTTTTTTAATTTCTTATTATCTTTGATGACTATAATTTTAATGGTATTATTCTAGTATAGGAGTGTAAAAAATGACCAGCATGGCATGTCAAATTTTAATTGGAAGGTTGGAAAATCAAACTATCAAATACTGAGGACTGGCTGCTTCCCTTATATGAAATATCATTGCTCTAGGAGAAAAGTTGAGGACTTAGGAGCATCAGACAAATTCATGAGGGTCATAAAAATTGTAAATTTTGGTAAGTATGGTGGGCTGCTTTGTTGGCCATCATAATTAGTTAACAGATAGCCTTAGGCACTTTTTCTCCACAAAAAAATAGCCATAACCTTCAGCTGTCCAGTTTGAGTAACAGACTCACCACCTTTTACATGATAATAATATACAAAATGTGAAATGTATACCTAACTTTTCATGGATATATGCAATAAAACAAAACCCAGTCAAGTGCAAGTCTGATTCGCTCACACAGGGTTCCTTACAAAAAAACTACACAGTTGTCGTACAGGTGCACCCACTCAATTTCTTCGATTCCTACCGAAGACAAATATTTGTGTGACCCATAAATATTTGTTTCAAGAGTCTGGGTGTTTCTATGTATAATAATTATGTATGTATTTAAAAAGTATATAAGTATTAATATCCGTGGTCTGATACCCATAACACAAGCAGGTTATTCCTAGCTTACTTTGGGATCAGATAGCGTTGTGTGAAATGTCTGTGAATATTTATTTATTTAATATTTATAATTTTTTTTCTGTATTAGTATTTGTCATTGTAGAGGGTGCAGAAATACATTGTGAAAATTCCAACTGTTTAACAATCCCAGTTCCTGAGATTAGCCTGGAGACAGACAGTTCCTGACGTTACACTTTGGGTACAGAACCCTTAAAAGATTCTCAATATAAGACTGTCTTATATTTTTACTGTTACAGGCATACCATGTTTATTGTATGGACTAGCAGCCACTCAGCTAATTAGACACAAAGAAGTAGTGCTAACTTCAAAAGGACCGGTTACTATATACTTTTTGCTACCTGAGCATAAGGGATCGTCTTATTGATATCATTGAACTCTACATAAAGCAAAATATTGTGGTTTAGTAGGCACTAAGAACAGTCATTTTCTCAAAAATTTCCAAAGAAAAGATAGATAAACTGAAGCGATGGCAGTAACATTCACCAGCAATTTTAATATTACCATACTTAACGATTTTCGTCATCTGCACTACTAATAATATATGGAAGATTTTGTTTGTTGTGTTTAATCATCAAACTATGAAAGTGCTGAACCGATATCCGAACAAAATATCCAGGTAGATAGGTACCTATCTAAAGTAACATAGGCTATGTTTAACATACCAAGGGAGTTAGCGTTTTGAGCAAGTTAGTATATTGTATTAGTGTAATATTAACTGTGATAGAATAAAACTATTAAAAGAATAAATTGTTAAATAAATAAATATTCGACTGGTTTTAATCTTAATCTATAGAAAGCCCCTGAAGGCTCTGCCCTTGACTCCGCACGGAAACCCTGGAGCCATGAGCGCTTCAAAATGTATGTGGGAGTGATGGAAAGCCATGGCGACGACATCTAGCGATTAGGGCCTCAAGACCAAAGTATAAGTAAGACTTCTGACAGTGGTCCTCAAGTACGCGGCCCTGTGATGACGAGTCTGCTGTTCTAGCGATTAGGGCCTCAAGACCAAAGTATAAGTAAGACTTCTGACAGTGGTCCTCAAGTACGCGGCCCTGTGATGACGAGTCTGCTGTTCTTTAAAGAGAGAGATTTTCTGTTGAGATGTTGTCAGAGTTGTTTTCCTTTCTATTAAAAGAAGGAAAATTAGAAAAAAAATACCTACCAAATAAAAGTAAGTATTATCGTGATAATATTTTTTATTTCTACATAGAAAAAAGAAGTTATGGAGATGTATTGCTACTAGGTAGGTACCCAACGGTGCTCCCTTAAGAGAACCAGTCTCTCCACTAATACTACGAGTGACTTGTGATGATACAACTGGTAGATATTTTCTTTTCACTTGCTGTACTGCCGTAGCATGTTGAAATAGGAGTAGGCTTTACTGATTTGCTGTAATAATAAGCACACATTAAACAGATGCCAAGTTTTTCAGAAAAACAGTAGTTATTGGCCTTGCACAGCAAGCAGGCCTGAACCGCTGGTACTGCGTAGAATGACAGCGACCTTGGCATTGTGCATTCTACCGAATCTATTTTAGCAAGTGTTCTAAAGAGCTCTTCAACTGAATCCCACCCTCTTGACGTGTCGTATATCTCGTGCCCCACTTCCATACAGTGAAGAGAAACTTAGCCAGAGTCGAGCGATTTGACAGATAGTTTCTTTGTAGACCCTAACAACTTGGAACATTCTGCCAGCGTTAGCCTTTCTCTACTGTTCTGGGTAGGTATATCATTGGGCAGCTAACATTAGTTCCAGTGCAATTGTGTAACTGTGCACTCGCTACATAGGTATATGCATTACCCTGGATTTCCATTAGGCAGCATCTTTGGTGGGCTGAATATGCGCATTAGGTAAACGAAGGTACCTACCTTTTTTTTTACGAGAGGAAAATCCTAGATACTGGGATGCTATGACGGACTCCTACCGACTAAAAACCACACGTATCCTACCTAACAGCCTACGGTTGGGAGCCCCGGGTAAGCTCTCGGAAGGATACCCTAGGACTCCCATCAGATCTATGGCTACCACTGGGGTCTCACTTAGGGGAGGTAAAGGTACCTACAAAAAGGTGGTAGATCTATTTTTATGAAGTGAAAGATAGTCTCAGCAAACCAAGTAGGTATAGGTATACTTACTGATGAAAAGGTTTCCAAATTTATACTTGGTAATCCAGTAAACTTGATGGTGATTGGGCGTTGTGTTTGTTGGATAATGATGACGATGTCGGGGCGCACCAGTCGACCTAGAGATGTGGTGTGCCACCCACAGTTCCAACATGCATCTCCAACAGTGAATGCCTTTGTACGACAATGCAAAATAAACTTAATATCAGTTAGACTTTTTCTCTTGCTGTATAGGTACCTACCAAAATTGTAAGTTGCGTAGTGTTAGTTAAGTGTACCTATGCCGTGCTGAGGTCCCGGGTTCGAATGCAAGTCGGAACATATATTTGTGTGTACCGAACTTGAACGTTCTACCACAACGCCATCTAGCCCAAATTAAGCCAATATAAGCTTGTAGTGGTGGACTAGACAACTGGTCAACTTACTTAAGTATATATTTCTAAACTAGCTGACCCCGCAACTTCGTTTACGTCACATAAGGTGTAAAAGGAGAGGTATTTCTTCATCAGACTCATCAATAGCAGCGTGTGTAACTGCCTTGTTTGCTTAATTATAAAAGAGCTTAAAGATTAAGTCTATTCTAAAACAATTCAGTCCACGCCTTCGCCTTCTTTGATTGGCCATTGTAGCCAGCCAGTTCAACCATGCTTGCTTCATAACAGACAAAACTTTTAAAACTTCCGCACAAACACTCTTTACATGACATCCATGTCGCCTTTTGCTTATATATACTTCCACTGCAACTTTTACGAGACCTTCCTTAATCATCTTCCATAATTCTTCAATCTCACATATTTTCTCTGAATTTTCAAATTTTTCGCTTAATTTACCTACTCACAAATTCCTCTCTCACGCTTATATCTTTCAAATTTTCGACTTTAATGCGCTCCAGTAGGGGAAGTACGTACAAAATGACATGGTATTTTGTTTAATAGTCATATTTATTTATTTAACGTTATTATAATCAGTCTAATTAATTTTTACTTAACTTAGGTTCATTGACTATCAGTAGCAAAGTCTTTTAATTAAGTAGGAACTATAATAAAATATATATTAAGAAATATAAAAAGCAATCACAAAAACCATTTTGTCCGTATAGTACGGACAAAATGACATACAGAGTAAGGACATAATGACATAGTAATAATTTAAGTACACAGTTCACAAATAAATCGTTGGATCTTCTGTGAAACATCAGCACATAAAGCATTAGTCCAAAGAGAACATCATACGACGTAATCAACCTTATCCTAGCTTAGAATGAGAAAAGAGATCGTTGCAATAAATGCAAGCGCAATCGCTATCACTATCTTGAGTCCCACCTAAGAAATCTTCGCTGTAAATATTTTCTTAGATCTGCCTAATCCTTTACAGTTAGAATTTTAAAGTATTGTTCACAAAAAGTGCGGGTCGTGCATCGCATGAGAAACTCCAATATAAGCAGAAACATACGAGATGGATATTGGCTGCAAAAACAGTCAATTGGCTACTAAAACAGGCAATTGGCTGCTAAAACAGCTCATGGATTCTTGGCTCCAAAACTGCCGATCAGTGTTTCTTTTGTAGTTTCGAGACAAATCACCTAAAAAAACGATAAATGTTAGTTAACAGACACTCTACGGACAAAATGACATACCATGTCGTTTTGTCCATTGCGTATGTATGTCATTATGTCCAAATGTAAACATAAACGAATAAATAGTCATAATTCCATCAAACCACTAACAATTGCAAAACAGTTTCTTAAAATCACTGGATAGTAATATGGTTAATAGATTTTTATAGAATTAATTACAAATAACAACAAATAACTCACCAGAAAACAGGAGAAAAGCACTTGTAAAAAAAAAACTTTTGTATCCACGTTACACGTTCGGTGTCGTTACCGCGGCACGAATGCACCAATGGCGCTCAACATCTGACAGGATTATAAACATGGCTACCGTCGCGTAATACATCCATAGAGAGGTCGCTAGAGCCCGCCAATTTTGAGAAAAGGTGACTGTGTCGTTTTGTCCATACCTACATGTCATTTTGTCCGTATTTCCCCTACATACACTAATGTGCTTATGCGCACGATGCCGCCACCGCTGAAACAGACCTCTTACTCGGCTTATAAATACTTATAATATTAGTAAGATTAATTACACATTAAAGCATGAGCACCAACCTTATCCCTTACCACAGTGCCAAGGTAACAGGGTATCCACAACGATAGGGAAGTTGCTGAATTTAACAGTATGAAAAGTAAATCGACGGATCCCTCTTCAAGTTTCTAAAAATAAATTATTAGTAATTATGTATCTATTCATTCTTTAATAAACTAAAAATTATGTATCTATTTCCAGACTAAATTGCAGAATTGAATGGGAACAAATAAGCAATTTAGTCTAGTCGTAGTAGTTCATTCAATCTTCTTGATTTTTAGGGTTCCGTTTCTTAAATGAAAAAAAAACGGAACCCTATAGGATCACTTTGTTGTCCGTCCGTCTGTCTTCAAGACCTTTTATCTCGAAGGTATTGAGTTGAAATTTGAAGGTTTTTTTTTTAACGTGAGGGAAAATCCTTCATGGATGCTATGCCGGACTCCTACCGACTATAAAAACCTCACGTAAAGCCCAACAGCCTACGGTTGGGGCCCCGGGTAAGCCCTCGGAAGGATGTCCCAGGACTCCCCGTATTTCCCCTACCATTTATGTCTATGGCCCCTTTAAGCTGTAAAAAACCAAACCTCTAAGTTAAAAAAAGTTACGGCCTCATATCTTGTCATCAACGTGTATTTTGACACTCTCAAGGGAATCAAAATTCATCCCGTTAACCTAAAACTATGAAATTTGGCAAGTAATAACTCTTATACCGCGAATAAAGGAAAAAATCTAAAATCTGTACATTTGTAACGAAATCAAAAAAAAACTGTCTTAACAGTACCTATGTAGCCTAAGCTCGCCAACCAATTTGACGTCGCCACTGATGAAAAGCCGTGGCGCATCTAGCGATTGGGGGTCACTTTCACAGTTCGTAACACTTCTGACTGTGCCTCTTCACGCTCCGCTTGAAAAACCCGGGATAGTAAGATGAGGGAAACACGTGTGTGGGCAGGTCGTTCCAGGTTTTTACCTACAGTTCGACAGATTAACGATCTTTTGTAACGCTCAGTTCTGGCGAAGATTCTCTCCACAGTGTGTTAGTGGCACCCCTACCCGGCACTCGTAGTTCGGGATCGGTAAGGAGAGGGTGGGGTCAGGTTGAAGAGCTTTTCAAAACACTCGCCGTGATATATTCGGTAGAAGGCAGCCAAGGATGCTATGGTTCTTCGCTGCGCCAATGGTTCGAGGCCTCCCGTCACCTCAGGACCAATTCGGATAGCAAGTCTCTGCATAGCGTCCCGCGCGTGCAGTCTCAGACCTCGCGGAGTCATCCCAAAGGTGAGAACAGTATTCGACGCAGGGGCGAATCTGCGTCTTGTACAGCAAACACCTCTGGTGTGCCGTGAAATACCGCCTCACCTTATTTAGGACTCCTAGTTTCCGCGAGGCCAGCTCAATACATCTCTCAATGTAGTTTTTATGATTGAGCTCATGCTGGACGTCTATACCGAGGATCTCCAGGTTGTCCTTTAGTGGAACCGTAACGTTCTGAAGAGAGGGTAGGGGTAGGAAAGGGGACTTCTTAGCTGTAAACGCACACGCTTGTGTTTTTCTGGCATTGAAATCGACCAGGTTGTCTGAACCCCATTGGGAAATGCGACCCAGGTCCCGGTCGAGATCTGCCACTAGTTGCCGTCGCTTCTCCTCTACGTCGCGTTTACCCTCCGCTGGACGGCCAGAATAGCTTCTATTTTTACGGTTTCTCTTTTTTTTCTTTGACTTTTGTGCTTGTTAGGAAAGGAAAACTCGAAATGAGACCCGGTTGACAGTAAAATGACAATCGTTAAGTCAAGTTGAAGGCCTTATGGGCGGCTTGAAAAATTTCAACTGCGGATCGCGGGGACTATCGCTTGTCCATTTCAACACGGCAATAGGCTCACCACCTATTACGTGGAACATAAAACTATAATATTGGGGGTTAAAATAACGGGACCTGGCCATTACTCTCGCCAGAGGTTTCTCACTTATCCAGTTCTCACTAAACCAGGTTTGACTGTACTTACTGCTGCAATTTGAAACGAAAGAATACAGATAATGATAGAGCTGAACAATATTTGATACACCACAAGGGGCCCGTACACTGATGATGCATTCTTCACAGCCCTGAAAAGTACCCAGATTTTAGTTTATACCTAGTTGTAAAAGTGGTTATTAAAAAAAATATTGTGAGCCGTCACCTGACGCTTGGCAGATGTGAAACATCGAAATTATCTTGTAAAAATCCTAAATCTGAAATAATAATTCAGAGTTTCAGATACATAGGTACCTATACCTACCTACATCTAACTCTGCAATCGCGTCGCCATGTTCGGCACCGCAAAAATCAGTCTAGATATGAGTATCTAAATGTCTCACATCAAACATCGAGTGTAAATGTAAATGCAGAAAAAGCGAAACTTCATTAAATCTTTACCGAATCCTCACCTAGCCATGATCAAAGCCGAACATTAAGTATCTTATTTGCTTACACTTTTTCTTTTCCAAATCCAACTTACACCTAACCAAAAGAAGTTTGATTTAAAACCTTAGATCAAGATTAAAACGCCGTCTTAAATTTATATCAAATGCATTTTTTTTTGGTTCCGCAACATGCAATCTTTACTAATTTTAATAAATTCAAGAAGATACTATGAATGTCTTACGTAAGCACTGAGATGTGCATCTCTACAATTCTTCCCACTCTTTTGTTCAAAATGAGCTGAGTTTGAATTCTACGTTGATGGTTAGGAGGCAGCAGTGCCACGGATTCATCCAGTCCTTCAAATAGTACTTCAAAGTCCAAAATGATCATGTCCATTATGATACAATAATGTAGAAAAATGTGAAACATAGTGTATGTGGAGACTGAAATATAATGAAAATGGGGTTATCTGAAAGAACCTTAGAACAGTTTTAAAGTCAAACTACTAGACTATGAGAGTTATCATATGTTACATAAACAGTTTGAGTTGAATGTAGCTATTTAAAAAGGGGTGCACTGGGTGTTCGAGGTATGTTACGGCCAAACCCGGAAGCAAAGTCAGTATAATATAGGTAAGTGATATGGGAAATCCCTAAACTCCGAAACAAATATGCCGAACCAGATACCAAAACAAGGCAGTCGCAGTCAAGAACGTTTTAAACTATCAGATACTTACCACAAAACGTTGACACAAAGAACATAACCAAGTAGGACTGCAGCCATAAAAAGAATTCGTAGTAGGGTGTCTTAAAGAGGATATCTCCAGGCAGCCACATCGTAAACTGTAGAGGCCGGACGGTGTATTCATCTAGCGTCGCGAACAACGTCTGGTAGCATAACTGCACTATAGGGAACAAGACGTGGAGGGCCCCTATGACGATATCGAAAACGAACCAAGCGACACACAATTGCCATATTTGTAGTTGGCCCTTCAAAAATGGCTGTCTGTAAATATCAAACTTAATTTGAATCATTCATAAAGCTAGACTGGCAAACCGCTAGACGGCTAGATGGATTTGTCCTATTTGTCGCACCATATTTGTAAATATACTAAAAAAATTTTAATAAAAAAAACTAATTTTACCTAATTCTATTTTACGAATTGGACGAATCGCGCCAAATCTAATTCTTAGCATTCCATTGATTCACCATGAGAGTGCCTGGTCCATAGCATGATACAAAGGAGAACACTGTATGGGACTATTGTCACCCTAGATATAGGTTTAGGGTGGCCGGCTTCGCTGTGATGTACTCACCTGTGCCAGCAGTATTGTGGGGAACTTCTACCTAAATTTTAAGTTTAGTGTTTAAATTAACAAAAAATACATTTCTACCTACATACATACATATAGTCACGCCTTTATCCCCGAAGGGGTAGGCAGAGGCATAGTATACGCCCACATTTCACCTTTTAGTTTTATGTCCCACGTAATAGGTGTTGAGCCTATTGCCATGTTGGTCGTGAGGTCGTGACGACCCGCATTTCTTCAAGCCGCCCATAGGCCTTCAACTTGGCTTAACGATTGTCATTTTACTGACAACCGGGTTTCTTTTCGAGTTTTCCTTCTCTACGCAATAGATATTTTTGCGAAAGTATTCCCTTAGTCGCCTCTTACGACACCCTCGAGATGTATAGGGGTGGCGACATATTGTACTCTTAGCCGTCGCGGCCGTCGCCACACGGGACATGACATCCATGAAGTATTTTCACACTTAAAAAAGGGTGAAGACGTACCTGTATCTGGATCCTAGACTACAAATGAAAACGAAATCTTTGTTCATTTTGTCCACCATATTACGAATGACGTCACTATTTATCGTTACACTTATAAGTATTAAGGGCAGGACGCCGAGCATCATCATGTAGCTGAAACACTCAGTCGCACGAGGGTAGTCCAATATTGTTATGTAGTGGTAGACGCCTATGAATAGTAAGACGAAGCCGAATATGGTCCAACAAAAGCCGCCAATGGGCCAGACGACTCTGTAATATTTCATTTATACTCTCGGCTGTCGGCACTTGATGGAACTTGTTGTACTTAATACATTATTGAAACACACACTTGCACTTACATTCCAGTGCAAGTGTGTGTTTCAATAATGTATTAAGTACAACAAGTTCCATCAATGATTTAACAACGGTGTTGCTAAATCATATTAAATTGTGGAATGTAAGTGCAAGTGTGTGTTTCAATAATGAAATATTTAATTTTAACTTGAGCTGTAGAGTTCATTGAATGACGCAATATTCAGCCAACGTCCAAGCGACGAATGAATGGCACTTGAGACTGTGGTTATTCATACATACGCACGCCTTTTTTCTCCGAAAGGGTTGCAGAGACATTTCACTTTTACATTTATTGTTCCCACTTGCTGTGGTGGTGAGTTTATTGCCTTGTCGAAATGGATAGGCACAGGTTGTGATTATCCGCTCTTATAATGTTTGAAGCCGTCCATTGGGCCTTCAACTACCATGTTACTAGCAACCGGAATGAATGGCTTAACGTGCATTCCGAAACAAGGGAACGCTCAGAAATGAAATTTCACAAAGTGGTCACCCTTCTGAGGTCCAGCTATAGCGAAGGCCAAGTACTGCAATAAGCTGCAGTGATCGCTTACAGAACAATGAATTATCGGGACTAAGAGCGCTTCAAACACTTACAGAATCTGGCTAGCCTAGCACATCTATTAGTAGGTAGATCCTCCCGTTTTTCAAGCTTTTTATAACGTAAGGGGTTTTCATACTTCTAACCTTAAAAGATGAGGGGGATGGAAGTTTTAAGCGATTTCAAAAACGGGGACAACTTCTCTGCTTAAAATACCTTGCAAGAAATGTGAGCCGTATTATCTTTCGCTTTTATTGATTCGCAGATTCTACATAGTGAAACCATATGGATTGAGCAAAAATATATCGTCGTAGCAGTGGCTGTGAAATGGTACTTTTTAAACTCATTAAATAGGTACTTAACATTAGGAACATACCCAAGTAAAGAACGCTGTTTATTAAAGGATGTTCCATTAATTGCGAACAAGAAAGGTAATTGTGGATGAAAAAGATGAAGATCAATATCTGCCCTGTCCAATTCGAATGATTTTTTGAAAAATATTTTTTTAACAAACTCCACGTACCGATTCATTTTACAACTTTGTTATATGAAGTTTAAAAAGCTTTGATAATCATTACTCGATATAATATACCTACCTCATTTTAAGAAACTAGAATGATTACAGCAAATGGACAAAATTATCGAGTAGGAACTGAAATAATACGTCTACTGATGATATAATTACCTCAATCAGAGAAATACTTACCTCGTCGTATGCAACTAAGTAATGAGCAGGTACTGAATTCAATTTTGTAAAGACTTTTACATCTGAGCAGTGGTTCCGGTTGTATCAGAAACCCTCTTTAAGAGTGTCAATGATTGTGTTTGTGTCCGGGACCCGAGTTTATACTTCAAGCTGAGATCCATATCGGCTGCAATCTGTCGCCACAGAATCCCTACTTATATTATAAACTAGCTGAGCCCGCAACTTCGTTTACGTCACATAAGGTGTATGAAAGGAAAGGTATTTCTTCATCAGATTTATCGAGCAGCGTCTGAAACTGCCCTGTTTGCTTAATCATAAAAGAGCTTAATGATTAAGTCTATTTTAAAACAATTCAGACTGAATTGTTTAAAAATAGTCTTAATCATTAAGCTCTTTTATGATTAAGCCAACACGCCAGTTTAGGTTCACTCACATTCAAAGAAACCCCTACAATTAAAATTTTCAAAATATCTGATTCTTAAAAGTGTTATAACTCTTTTATTTCTAAACCGATTTACATAAAACAAACGCTAAATGTTAACTGGAGCAAACCTCAACACAATAAAAAAAAACCGCATTGCAATCGATTGAGCGGTTACTGAGATTAGCGTGCACAACCGTACAGACAAACAGATATACAGACATACAGACAAACAGACAAAAATTCTAAAAATCATTGTTTTGGGTTCTATTGCGTTCATAAAGCCCCCCTATAATATTTTTTCTTATTTATCTTCCATGTACAGACAGCGACCTGTTACGATTTTATTATATGTATTGATTGATTGATGTGAAAGTAACTCTGTCTGTCTGTCTGTCTATCTGTCTGTCTGTTACGCTTTCACGCCTAAACTGCTGAAGCAATTGATATGGAATTTGGTATACATAGAGGTAGTTCGAGGCCGTGAGAAGGACATAGGTTACTTTTTAAACGACTACGCAAAAGGCGGGTTAATGATCTTCTATGTCGACGAAGCCGCGGAGAACAGCTAGTATTGGAATAAATACCAGTAGGTAGGTACATCATGTCAGCAACGCTTACCGCAGGCCTTCACTGTTTAGCGCCGTGTTGGATGCGCTGTCTTTCAAACACCATGAGAGACGAACACGAAGAGCCATCTTGGTACGCTGATGACCTTTGTGTATAGATTAGAACACGAGCAAATTGTTGCGTCGCAGAATAAATACTTGAGACCGGTGGCTTATACAAATGTAGCAAAGACCAATAGGTCAAGCCAAGAAAAAACTTGGCTTTCAACTCTAGCAGTCACACGAACTTCCATATAGTGAGAAGAACGAGCTACCCGGGATTAGTACTGCAGAAGTCCATAAATATCCGCATAGCTTGTGCGTAGGCCAAGTGGCGTCCGATGGCGGTGGCAAAATCCTTTTAACCCAATGGGTCAGATCTGTAACACCATCATTAGGCCTGTCCTGTTCGGGTGTGAAGTGTAGCTAATGTTTGGACAACACAGGCACAAACTGTGTGTCATGGACATGCATGCTGCACAGGATGTGCAGCGTCACGCGGAAAGATCGTGTATGAAATAGTAAATAATAATATCCAGGGTAGCCTTGATGTCCATGATTTTCCCAGAGTGTTGGCTTCCGCTCGGATACGTCGGAATAAGTGGCTGGCCATGCCGCCTCCTAAGGGTTGCGCCAAGAGAGGAAGACCCAAAAAGTCGTGGCTTGACGTAGTTGAGAATGATCATCTAATCATTCTAATCCCATAAGTAACAAGTTGTTGCTGCTGACGTTGTTGGCCTCAATACAGGGAAAATTGAAGACCGTGCAACCTGCAGAAAAAATGGTAGGAAAGCAGATCCCCAGGCTTCGGAGTAGAACACAGAATAGCTCTCGGGTGATGATGACGATTTCAGCAACGCATAGAACCTTATTCAATCGGGCAAGCGCCAGCCATACCTATCTCACAAGCTTATAGATGAACAGGTACCTATGGGTCTAGCATTTAACCCAGAGACGTTTCATAGACGTGACCCGTCCACTTTGCCGATAATTGGTACAATCATGGGTCTTCATGTGATCTGACATGTAGGTAATCTATACTTCTATACTAATATTATAAAGAAGTAAAGTTTGTGTGTTTGTATATTTGTTAAATTATAAGTGGTAATCTCGGGATCTACTGAACTGATTTTAAAAATTCTTTCACCAATAGAAAGCTACATTATAGTGGAGTGTCATAGGAGCGGAGCAGAAATAGTAAATGTTTCAAAAACTGGGGAAAGTTATTCCTTTTGAGAGCTTCGTTGTGTGTGTTGCGTAAATATTTATAGTTGTGTAAAAAAATTGTACCTACTACAAATTGTTTCTTTTAAAATAGTTCTAAAAATATTGCGCGATAGCATGTGTCTATCTTTGGGTTGGTGCACAATAACCATTATAATGGCAATCAATTTTTTTCTACAATAATGCCACGGGATACCTCTTTCATAAACGAAATTGTTCTTAAAAATAATGCGACGGGAATACACGCGACGAGAAACCTTTCTCTCTCTCTCTCTCTCTCTCACGTAGTATTGAATATTAACGACAAGACGCTACGGGAGTAAACTCAACGCGACGGGAGTAAATGCGACGGGAACAGGTAATACTCTCTCTTATGTGGCGCAAACGAAGTTGCGCGGGTCAACTAGTATCTACGTAATAAAACAGTTCTGTACGTGTGCGTGTGAATTGTGTGTGTGTGTGTGAAGTAACGGCTACACGCCGCCCTCATCATATCTTATCACAAGTAGGTATTGGGTGTGGTATCTTCTGGGTTAAAACTAAATAATCTGCGAGGGTAACCTCAACGACAAATTTTAATTTGCAGTTACTGTTATAAACCAGCAAAAAACGTTATTTATTATTATTGATGCGATGAAGCGCTCGTGGCCCCGCGGACTCAGTGTTCTGTAAACGATCACTGCAGTAAGCAACTTTCACTATGGCCGGTCCATGGATGGGTGACCATCCATGTGATCACTTTGTGACATTTATTTGAGCGTTTCCGTGCTTCGCAAGGCACGTTAAGCCGTTGGTCCCGGTTGCCAGTAAAATGGCAATCGTTAAGCCAAGTTGAAGGCTTTATTTCAACAGCAGGCAGTCACAACCTGCGCCTGTCCATTTTAAACACGGCTATCTGGCTCACAACGTATTACGTGGCACAAATTAAAATAAAAGGTGAAATGTGGGCATATAATATGCCTCTGCCTTCCCCTTCGGGGATAAAAGGCGTGATGATGAACTGAACTGAACTATTATTATTGATATCGTGATAAGTAGGTAGGTCTTTAATAATTATCAAAACACAATTTTAACTTGTTATCTTGTTTTACTGGTCTGAATGTTTAGAGTTGCCAAAGATAACATAGGCGTTGCTATTTCAAGTTAGTCTTAACCTACCTACAGTTATTTTACTTATGAAATTCGATGTCTGATTTGCTTCTTATGATGTAAACGGTTGGCAGTAGGATGGTTTCTGGTCGGTGTTGCAAATTAGATAATCAAATACCATTTATTAATTTAAGTATAACTTTACAGTAAGTAGGTGATTTAGGGGGTTTTCGCCCACTTAAGCAAACTTTTGACTTCAAGACAGTGTTTCAGGCGGTGTGGATGGAAAAGTCGAAAGCAGAAACTTTGACTTAGGAACTTTGTTTGGACTAGTTATGAGATAAACATACTAAAAGTCCTGACCCCTCCGATGTGAGCTCATGGGGCGGGGGGGGGGGGGGGCACAAAGATGGTCGCGTTTTTTGGTTTTTTGCTTACTCTCGAAAACGGTGCTTTGTACGAAATTGCATTGTACTACATAATAAAAGCTAATTAAATTCTCTACAACTTTGTCTTCGGCACTTTGTATCTATCTCCAATCATTGCCTAGCTATGAGCTATGAGCTTCTAAAGGCGGTCGATTTTCAAAGCGCGCATCTCAGGCTCACTTCGGAGGGGTCAGGACTTTTAGTATGTTTATCTTCTAACTAGTCCAAACAAAGTTCCTAAGTCAAAGTTTCTGCTTTCGACTTTTCCATCCACAAGTTATTCGTTTACTAGGCTACTACCTACTAACTAAAATACTGTCATACAAACACTTTGAAATTTTGTGTTTTCGAATATGATATCATTTTATAGCACAATTCCATGTATTATTAATACATCAGAAATCAAATACGGAAATGGAATGGCGATTTCGCTAGTTTCCGGACACCTGTTTACGGATTTAACTAGTTGTCGGCCTGTATTTTGCACATTGCAAAATGATATTTATTGAATCTATGGAAGATTTTCCTTTTCTATAGAAACCTGTTTTTACTACTTGTGAGCATACCCCTCCTTAAGCCAGAGACTTCTATATAAACTGAGGTAGACACGCTGTACTCCAACAAACGAGATTTCAAAAGCAATCCTCAAACACACACATTGCTAAGACTACACTCACTTATAAATAATATTTACGTAATTGTCACCACAATAGCAATATACGAAAAGAACAAGAGTAAAACAGAAGGCGAATGGACTCCGATTGCAAGCCGAGTACTATCGAAGTTTTGACTCACTACAGTGCGAGCAATGCTGCAAATTAGCTCAGTTCATAGGTTTCAAAAATCGGTACGTAGGGCATGTCTACCTCAGTTTATACAGAAGTCTTTGCCTTTAGCGCAGTCGGTTAAAAAGTAGCCTATGTCCTTCCCAGGGCCTCGAAATATCTCTATAAAAATTTCAACTCAATCGCTCCAGCCGTTTAGGCGTGAAAAAGTAACAGACAGACAGACAGAAAGAGTTACTTTTGCATTTATAATATATGTAGGGAGTAGGGAAGTTGGGATTTATTTTATTTACATCATATCTTATCAAATAAAAAGCATCTAATGTGCAGTCATCTTGCTTATGCTGACCGAGAAACTGACTTTTTGCGTGTTAGTTTTCGACCGTCATTGATTTACTCAATTTACCGGATTAACTAAGAAATTTGAATATCAAATGTTTACTTTAAGGTCTTTTTTTTAACATGAGGGAAAATTCTCATGGATGCTATGCCGGACTCCTACCGACTAGAAAACTTCACGTAACGTCCAACAGCCGATGGTTGGGAGCCCCGGGTAAGCCCTCGGAAGGATGTCCCAGGAGTGACTCCCAGCAGACCCACGGCCGCCACTGCGGCTTCGCCTAGGTTACTTTAAGGTCTGCTTATAACAAATTCTTTGATATCATTGTAATAAGATTAGCATTTTTTACTTTTTTACTACAATTAATTATGTTCGTTGACCGAAAACTAATACAAACATTTTGATTCCTGTCATATCCAGTGGTAAAGGGCCGAAATATAGATTAACTTCATTCCATTTTGACCACAAAATATTAAGATTTTAAGTTGTTAAGAAAGATGCGGTCGAAATCTAACGCTGAAGTTCATCACACATTTCTACTTAGCTTCGTATCATTTCATTATAAAATCTGTTCTTATAAATAGACTATAATTTATCATAATGGCCATAAACTAGAGGGGGCCGACGAACTAGCGAAGTCACCCTATTGAAACTTTTAAAAAGGCGATCGGAGCCCAGCTGATTTGCCGTCTCCGTATAAGTCCGTTTGAGTATTAATCACGTCTAATAATATTAGTAAGATTGCGTGTAAACATGTCAAAGACAAGTTATCAGTATTAGACAAGCCAGTAACCTACATTATATTGTCCTTGTTTAAATTACACAATGACTATGTCATTATATGGACGTTGATCCAGACGTTATTGTATGTACCTACCTACTTAATTAAAGGGCGCTGGTCAGTACTTGTTCTACTTTAATGCGATGACTAACTGTTGCAAATACGTGAATCATTTTTTTTTATCCAACTAGAGTGGCAGACAAGCATACGGCACCATCAGGTGGTCACCGCGGCCTATGGACGTTTGCAACACCAGATGCGCCACAATTGCGCTGCCGACCCTGTAAAAAACCTTCTAAGTCTTGAAGAACCCCATACTGTAGGCGTTTGGAAAAACTGAAGCAGGGAGATCATTCCACAACCTAAGCGTACGCGGAAGAAAGCCTCTATCGGATCTCACCGTGCTCGAGCGCTCAGGACGCAACGTGTGAGGATGAACACTCTGTCTGTGGCGAGCGGTGCGATGATAGAATTACTTTAATTGTAGATCGTTTGAAGATAAATACAACAAAGAAACAAAACTTAAAAAGCTATGAACATTAACGGCCCTGATGATTCATTATGATCACTTAAAACTTTTATCGCTTATCGATTTATTACTAAAAGCTGATCCAGACGATCTGATAGGAGGTGATTGCTCTCTGTGCAAGTAATATGGTATTTGAAGGTTATAACAAATAATATAATATAATCTAATAAAACTACGTTCCTGTAGCGCTCCACGAACGCCGTAGCACCTATTAACAAAAATGTATAAAATTAATGCCATATTTTTTCATTTAGTAGATACAACATGATGATAAAAAGCTTATTGTACTTCAGAATGATATGGCTTTCTAATGGCCAAAGAATATTTAAAATCGGCTCAAATTAACAAGTTTTTCTTTATTTATTTATAACGTTTTAATACTTAGGTACGTATCATTATTAGAATTCGACAATTTTCGAATTCCATCCATCATTCCATCTCAGCAGGTACCCAGGGCTGGTATTATCGAAAATCGAATGATTATAGAATATTATTCTATACATTCGTGCCGTGTAACGAAACTAAGTTGCCGGTAGGTAGTGCATACGTGCTACGGGTCTAAGAAGTATGGGGTGAGAGAATTAGTAATTTAATAGTAGATAGTGTCTCGGAGATCCAACGGTTTTGGCGTCTGCTCCGGCAAGCCAGAAGACACAGGGTCGAGTCCTGCTCGAGACTGTTTCTTTTCACATTAAATTTGTGATTTAGTCAGCTGTGGCGTAAAACATAGATTTGCTATATTAGTTTATTAGGCGCTGTTAAG
Organism: Miltochrista miniata; assembly: GCA_933228765.1. Lineage (NCBI taxonomy): Eukaryota > Metazoa > Arthropoda > Insecta > Lepidoptera > Erebidae > Miltochrista > Miltochrista miniata. The sequence continues at coordinate 27,121,504 of OW121758.1, forward strand.
CGTAGGTATATCTGGGTATACTTAGGTCGGTATAATGGGTGTGTCCTTAATAGTGTCAAAGTAGGGGTAGTTGATGGAAGGAGATATGGTGGGATGTAAGCTATATATAAGCGTGCGCAATAGTAGAAGGGAAAATCAGGAACTAACTAAAATTAATTTATTTTACTTCATACTGTCAAGAAATTTTACATCAAAGTAATTTATTCTATAAAATATATTTCACTGAAATAACAGTGAGTGGCGTACATAGCCCAAGAATTTAAATAAATTGATATTTGAAAACGGAAGCTCTGGCAAGCATCAATTGCGTAATATTTATTTAGAAAATTAATTTTGGGTAATTTTCATGTAAAAAAAAGTATATTTTAAGTAAATTTATTTTTATCAGGCAGGCGTTTGTGAAATTTAGAAAAGGGGTAATGTTCTTTGGTATATTAAATGTTTTAAAATGGGGAGTAAAAATTAGTAATAAGGGAAAGTTAAGGGATATCTATGGTTGAAGAGGGTGTATATAAAATATATTGTTTGTTCTTTTCAGAATGAGCTTCCAAGTTTATGATAAAAAAAAACCCTGCTTATACCCGTAATATATCTTTGCTGAAAATATAGGCGCAGAGCCATATTAGTTATTTTACATATCCTGGAGGAAGGAAGTCCCATCCCAGAATCCGGATGAGTACATAGTTATAAGTTAGATTTAAGTTTATTACTGGTGAAGTTGTAATAAAAATATTAATACTCTGAGTTCGTGCATTATTGACTCCAGGACAAATTACCTTACCTAAACTACTGAACCGCCTGGGAACTCCTGGGGAACACTACGGACTTCCTAGAAGCGTGTCATGGCGCCCGAACACAATTAATTGTCCTGGTAGTTGATGGCGTATTTGTGGTATTACAGATTTGCTGGGTCTAGTGACTCCTAGACAAATAATAATTTTTATTGTAAGGTGTTTCCTCCCCCGAAATTCGTGCTACTTCAAGGATTAGACGCCCTTGGCCTATGCTAGTCTGGATGCCCGAAATTTGAACATTTTTTTTGCATTAACATAATTTTTTTGGCTAAACGGGTATTCCGAAATTTGAAAATTTTCTTACACAACATTATTTTATTAACGTAGCTTGTCCCCAAATTTAATTACAGTTATTTATTACTTGAAACTGTAATAGTAAAATATCTTTCATTATATAATTGTTGGCTTATAGTCATATTCATATTTTGTATTATTCATCGTAAGGAAAAAATTCTACCCTCATTGTTTTTTTGATAATTAATTGTAGTAACTTTAACGCAAAAAATATACCCACATTAGTAAAAATTGTTACGAACCTTCTTGTTAGAAATAAAATTTGTTAATGTTTTAAAGATTTATGAATGCAAACCATTCACGGTAGGTTTTGTTTTATATAATTTGTGTATTGTTTCAGGAAAATCTGAATGATATTGTAGTTCTATGTGAATATAGAAAGTGATTTGTGTCATAAAAATTGTGAGTGATTCGATGCTTACCAGAACCGTTTAGTAATGCATATCAATAAAATTAGGTATTTCTTGCTCAATAGAAAATTAACTTATAAAGTAGTAATTCGCGATTGTGAGCCGGTTTCTACGGCAAAAATAGTATGGGGTTCTGTAAAAGGGGTCATAAAAGGGTTTTTAGGGTCAGCAGCATGAGTTTGTCGCCTATGGTGAGGCAAATGTTCATAGGCTGCGGTGACCGCCAATCCATCTGGTGGGCCGTATGCTTGTCTGCCACCTTCATAAAATTATGTCTTTTCTATATCGATAGCCACCTTAGTAATATATATTTTTTGGGGTAGGTTACAAATGTTCGTCAGTAAAATCATTACAATAATGCTGTATAACAGTTAGTAATACGAATATTTAAAATATATAATTACAAAGAATAATTAATTACAATCTGCATAAAATAATTCAATAAATTAACTACAGAACCAAAAATATTTTCTAAGTAAATCGTAGTATCATTTTTTTTTCTCCTAAGTATGGGTAGTTGTGAATATCATGTGAATATCGTTAGGGTTCTTACAGACTGCATTTCATCACGCTATCATAATTCCATAAGCGTAAGGACAGGATACGGTTTTAATGGATAATGTTGAGATTTGGTATAAAATTTAAGCTAAATTCTCTTGTATATAAGAATTGCGTCATCATGTGATTGTATTGATGACACAAGTGTGCATGGGTATTTTATGAGCGTGAAATGTATGAGGATGTATGAATGTATGAAAGGTATTAATATGAGAGTATGAAAGGCACATTATTCAAAGGAATGGGTGAGTCCGGTGAATTATGAAAGTTGAAATAGTCAATAGGTACCTTGCATACATAAACTGCGTCGCTAAATTTTTTTTTCCCCTATTCTAGAACAAAATTAACTTCTTTTGATTTTTAGATTTTTATCAAGTTAAATTAAAGTAAGTAAGCCAAGAATAGCAATATCAGGTAAATGATTTAAAAATGAGTGTTGATTTTCTTTTGGATGTTGTCGCGGACAGTCAAACATACACGATAAATTTGAGTCAGTGTGTAAGAGACCTTATGAATAATTGTGAAAATTTATGAGGGTACCTCAAAATATTGTTAAGCTTGAGGTCACATTGTGAATTCATTGTCATGATTAGGTTAAAGTTGTGTACGTGCCTTGAGTTTATAAAATTACAAAGTATTAAGAATTACGAATTTATGAAAGTTTTATGCACATGCAGTAGGTTAATAGTGATGCATACGTTTTGAAAACGTTAATACATATATTATTGGATATTGGATATCAGTGAGAGGTTAAGGTTGGTACATATGATATTTTTTTTCTGGGTTGTTTGTATATTTTTGGTTAGAACTCTGGTAGGATGATTCTGTAGGTGTATTCAGTGCTATATTTCTGTTTCTTGGTTTAAGTAGTAAATTCTGCCACTCGGAAGCTGTAAGCTTGCCCTCGTAGATTTACGTAGTACCTAATAGGAAGCTCTTAAAGGCTTGCTTATTATATGCAAATATATTGCATTATAGACATATACAATGTTATTACACCGTTGTATATGTTGTTATATAAATTTTCTTCTCTGAGACGGTTATAGAAATCTCAGTCTTCAATTCAAGCCATATTCTATATTACATTCAGGCGGTTCGTATTACCTGAATCTCTTAATATTAAGCCTTAAATACGTCTTTTTCTATCTATCTTGTGAACACCATCATAATACTCTATGGAGATATTTAAATGGAAACATTATCTACTAGTTCAGTTATTAGAGAATTGTATTATATAACTATGATTCAATCTTGTTAAATTGAATTATTAGTCTTAAATTTTGCCTATAGGGACAAAATTTTCTCTTGGGGAGGGGATATTGTGGCGTAAAACATAGATTTGCTATATTAGTTTATTAGGCGCTGTTAAGCGTAGGTATATCTGGGTATACTTAGGTCGGTATAATGGGTGTGTCCTTAATAGTGTCAAAGTAGGGGTAGTTGATGGAAGGAGATATGGTGGGATGTAAGCTATATATAAGCGTGCGCAATAGTAGAAGGGAAAATCAGGAACTAACTAAAATTAATTTATTTTACTTCATACTGTCAAGAAATTTTACATCAAAGTAAATTATTCTATAAAATATATTTCACTGAAATAACAGTGAGTATATAGCCCAAGAATTTAAATAAATTGATATTTGAAAACGGAAGCTCTGGCAAGCATCAATTGCGTAATATTTATTTAGAAAATTAATTGTGGGTAATTTTCATGTAAAAAAAAAGTATATTTTAAGCAAATTTATTTTTATCAGGCAGGCGTTTGTGAAATTTAGAAAAGGGGTAATGTTCTTTGGTATATTAAATGTTTTAAAATGGGGAGTAAAAATTAGTAATAAGGGAAAGTTTAGGGATATCTATGGTTGAAGAGGGTGTATATAAAATATATTGTTTGTTCTTTTCAGAATGAGCTTCCAAGTTTATGATAAAAAAAACCCTGCTTATACCCGTAATATATCTTTGCTGAAAATATAGGCGTAGAGCCATATTACTTATTTTACATATCCTGGAGGAAGGAAGTCCCATCCCAGAATCCGGATGAGTACATAGTTATAAGTTAGATTTAAGTTTATTACTGGTGAAGTTGTAATAAAAATATTAATACTCTGAGTTCGTGCATTATTGACTCCAGGACAAATTACCTTACCTAAACTACTGAACCGCCTGGGAACTCCTGGGGAACACTACGGACTTCCTAGAAGCGTGTCACAGCATACCTATTAATTGATTTTCAAAATTATGTCCAATTCAAGATTACCTAAGTACATAAATGCCTCTATCACCATTGCAGCCTAATCTTTACATCAAGACATCGTTACCTTTAAACGTTTTTCACAAATTGTACGCACCTATCCGATCCAAAGAGGCAGAGTAGGTAAAGTACTGTAGGTATAGGGCGTTTTTAATAATAGACACATTATTCATCAATTGATAAAGTTTTATTATTCTATTGATATCAATAGTAGGCTTAACCTACATTGTTAGAAACACGTGATTTCAGAACATCTCGTGATAATTATCTACAACAACAAGATGCTTGGTTAGACCACAGATAATATAATATAATCTATAATAAAATTATAAAGAGGAAAGATTTGTTTATTTGTTTTTTTGTTTGTTTGTAACGAATAGGCTCTAGAACTACTGGACCGATTTGAAAAATTCTTTCTCTGTTGGGAAGCTACACTCTTTGCGGTGAACATAGGCTATTTTTTATTCCCGTATTCCCACGGGAACGGGAACTACGCGGGTGAAACTGCGTGACGTCCGCTAGTATTATAATACTGTTAGACACAGGTCACCGGTTCAAATCCGAAATAAGATGATTTACAAGCAATATTGTATAACATAGGTTAAAGGTACGAAAAACATTATATCTTTTGCCAGTCACTGGAACGTAATTTGTTTCATTAGCGTCATTTCATGATATATAAAATGTTCTGCGCGTGATGTTTTAGCGTCAGAGATTAAATGTCGCATAATTAACAAGCAGTTTCATATAGCGACTGAACTACTTAATAACAACTGTAGATATACCTATATTTACTTAATAACAATTGCAGATATATTTGTATAAAGTTCAATAGAGTCACGTTAAAATCTTGTGATATAAGTATTTTCACCTATTGAGTCTATTGGAGCAACTTGCTACTGAGTAGCCAAAAGCTCTTCCTAAACCACCCTTTAAGTTTATAAAGATCAGCAGTGATTTTCAAAAAGTACTAAGTGTAGGTACTTAGTACTTTTTGAAACCAAATAGCGCAATCAAATTTTTCTAGACTCTTCTATATACTACTTAGGTGGCAGACAAGCTTACGGCCCACCGGAAGGTTGGTTACTGTAACGTTTGCAACACCAGAGGCGCTACACGCGCTGTCGCCCCGGGCGCAGGTTGTGACGACACACAGGGCCGCCATCTTGAGGACCACTGTCAGAAGTCTTACGAACTGTGAGAGTGGCCCCCAATCACTAAATGCGCCACGGCTTTCCAGCAGGCTGGCGATGTTAATTTGGCGAGCTTTATATAAAAATAAAAAAAGAAAAGAAAAACACCTAATATGGGATAAAAACTAATAATGAAATATGGACGTATAGTGCCTATACCTCTGCCTTCAACTTCAGGGATAAAGGCGTGAATGTATGTATTTATGTTTAATAGTATTTAAATCTAAATGTAAACTGGAGTTTATCATGAAGGAGTGTATTTCGATTTACTCAGGTATTTTTAATACTTTCGATTTGAAGCGTCTTGCGTCAGTTCTTCAGTTCCTCCGTGATAATGGTATTTCCAACTGTACCGGAATATCGGAAACACTCAATAACACATGGTAAATATCCTGGTTATTCTAATAATAATGAAGTTATTTCAGTACAAATTCATCGACTGACAGGGCGGAATGAAAATTTATTATTTGTTAGGTAAGGTTAGTAGGTAATTTTGTTCTAAAATAGAGAAGGGATTTTATTAATTTTTTGATAAACATGATATTAATTTTTATCCAAATAAAAACACCTCTCTCTTTCTCTCTCTCATATATGACGCAAACGAAGGTGCGCGTGTCAGCTCGTTGTATCTACATGGCCGTAGGGCAATGATGTAAGGGTTAAATGAGTGCTACGAACTTCGTAGAAGCTCTCGTAGCCCTTCTAAATCAGTGTATTGAGAACGATAACTGCAGTAAGCAACATTCTCTATTGCTCTCTTTATGAGCTATGTTCCTCGGTTGAGTGACCACAATGTGACCACTATGTGATATTTAATTGCAAGCGTTTCCGTGCTTCTGAAGGCACGACTCGGTTGTCAGTAACAGGCAGTCGTTAAGTTAACGCCTGTCTATTTCAAGAAGGCAATAATAGACTCACCACCTTTTACGTGAGGCAAAACTATAAGGTAAAATTTGCTTCTACGTAGGTACTAGGCCCTACGCTGCTTAAAAGGCGTGACTTTAGGTATGTACGAGATTCGAAGTATGTCAGTGATACTTAAGAAGGTTTAGGTACATTATCCATCTCTGGCATAGTATTATACATTATACGTAGCTTTATTACACTTCATATTAAAATACATGAGATAACATGACTTTTGTGTTTTGTTCCACACGCTATCATCGAGGTCATATTTATATAAGAAGACAATATATATGATTTATTTGCATATCAACATCGGCTAAAGAGCTGATAGGTGATACTTTTATTGACTGACAAAGTTATTTTTTTATTGTGTTATAATGATAGGTGCTTTGGTACTTTTGCTGTTAGTACCTGCGTTGTTGGTGTATTATTACAGAAATGCTTACAAAAGGTTGGAAAACTTTCCTCCAGGTGAGCAAAAATGAATCTATTTTTTATTAGAATAGTAATTCTAGTTTAATTCATCATTTAATTCGGTTTTTAGAAAAATTTCAAGTGAATGTGCTCTGTTGATTGATTGTCATGAAGCCAAACTGTGTAACAACTATCTTTTCTTAGGTACATATTTTGTATCTCCCCCATCCTTCTACTCTTTATATATTTCGTTATAATTCTTTTTATATATTTTGCATCTCCATCCACCCATCAAATAAAAAAAGAAAAGAATTTTCGAAATTAGACATTTCTGCTTCTGGTCTGAAACCAGGTAAGTATAGCACGATTATATTTCGAATCATTTAGTACTATTTGCATTTCTTTTTTAAAATCGAGATTTTGATCCAATGTGCTCGAACGTCAATGTTTTTTTGGAGTACAAAACTATGTTTGTGCTTCAAGCCTTGAGTCTGGCCACCTACACGAGGCATAAAGATTCTGAAATCACCTTACCAAATGTAAGTTGATCTCACATTTCTGAGTTTTTATGGTCAAAACGAGTACCACAGAGTATGTGGCCATAAAAAAGTCAGAAATGTGAGCCACTGTGTGTTGCCACTGGAAAGCGTGCATAAGTAACTAAGTTCACCACCACCACTACTACTATCTGTGAAGATGTTAATATACACGTGTATGCCCCCAACCTCCAAAAGTAATAACAAGGTAATTGGGGACTGCGCTTGCAATGTCATCATACATAAATACATTGCAAAAGCTATAACCTATAGCACTGCAAAGGTTAAATTCAACGTTGTTATGAGGGTCTTAACTACAATACGGCGAAACGAAAAACGGTAAGAGCGTCGAGTGCTGGGAAATTCTTTGCTACTTTTCTCGAGTCACAGACATTCTTCTGAATTAGGTTGACGAAAGTAACACGGTACGAGATAGACTACTTTAGTTCAGGCTTACTACCGACAATGATTCTCGACTTGATCGGAGATGGAGCATACTGGAGAGTAGGACGGAGGTCTTTCTGCGCTTCAAATAGCTTTGGGTTTCGAAAAATTCCGATAAGATCACCAAAGAAAACCAATACAGTGGTCAGAATACTACAACACGCGTCACAAACGACGAAAGCTTTCGCCCGAGATCTTGAGCTACTGAGAATTAAATTGAAAACCCAACTTACGCAGCAACGTTTAAGGCCGCGTGGGTCAGATTTTGAGTTTTTTGAAACAATCCTAGTCAAAAAGTAAAGGGTTTTTAAATCTGAGATATATACACTCGAGAGCAATGAATCCGGGTCACTTAAAGAATCCTAAAAATCTCGGAAACTAAAAATGCTAGGTTAATGCAATAAATTGTATTTAATAGACAATGTAATACTCCTTAAATGAAGGTATTAAAACTTCTTAGTTATTGTAAAGTTATATCATAAAAAAATCAAATTTGAAAAAGGGCCACTTTCGAAGATGGAACTACGAAATTACAGCATTTGGTGTTGCTTTTGTTTGTAATCTGTCATTTATGTGGGTACATAAACCATGTTGATAGTGCTCTATATTCATTTATCAAGCTGAAATTATGTCGCTTACGCCTGAAGAATGCACCAGAATACTTACAATGCTGGAAACCGGCCGGAGTCAGCGCGATACAGCCAGGACTGTCGGTGTGTCGCTGTCAACAGTACAAAGAGTTCTCCGACGTTACGAAGAAACTGGTTCTAACCTACGCAGACCAGGAACGGGCAGAACCAGGTGTACCACAGCACGAGAAGACCGATACTTGGTGAACACCATGCTTCGAAATCGCTTTCTCACAGGAACTGAACTCACCAATCAGTTTCGACGCCTCGGAGGAAGTAACCCAAGTGCATGGACAGTAAGACGTCGGCTTGCTGAATCTAACTTAAAACCCCTTAGACCTGCAAACGGCCCTAAACTGGAGCGTGGGCATCGTATTTCGAGACTAAGGTATGCCCAGAGCCACGTAAATTGGAGTATTGAAGATTGGTTAAAATATGTTATGTTCTCCGACGAATCAAAATTTATGCTCTACAAGCACGATGGAAGACACAGAGTGTATCGAAGACCAGGGGAAAGATTCAAGCAAGCATGCATCGAAGAAAAAGTAGCCTACGGTGGTGGGTCTGTACTTGTGTGGGCCGGAATTTCTTCTGAAAGTCGCACAGAGCTGGTGATCATAGAAAACGGCTCTTTAACTAGCGTAAGATATGTGGAAGAAATCCTCAATGATCACGTTGGTCCATTTATGGTCAATTTAGGTGAGGATGCTATATTTATGCATGACAATGCCCGACCTCATACAGGTAGGATTGTGAATGACTACCTTCAAGAGATGAACATTACTCGTATGGAGTGGCCAGCGCGCAGCCCGGATATCAACCCGATCGAGCATGCTTGGGACGAGCTAGGCAGATGCGTAAAACAACGAAACCCTCCCCCAATCACGCTTCGTGAGCTCAAAATTGCTCTCACAGAGGAATGGGAGAATATTCCCCAAAATCGTATAAGGAACTTGGTGTACAGCATGCCAAACCGCGTAAACGCAGTAATGGAAGCACGAGGAGGCAATACGAAGTATTAAAATTCAAGAAAATCGTAATAAAGTTCAAAAATTTCATGTTTCCTATTTTTGTTTTAAGGAGAGATCGGCAGTTTTTTCTTTATGTAATTTTGTGTTAATAAAATGTATGGTGACTCATATTTTTTTTACTTTCATTTAAGGAGTATTACATTGTCTATTAAATACAATTTATTGCATTAACCTATCATTATTAGTTTCCGAGATTTTTAACATTCTTTAAGTGACCCGGATTCATTGCTCTCGAGTGTATATATAATAGTTAAGGATTTATGCTAAACATATTCCGAGCCCGTTACACGATGCAATAAATTTCACTAGATAGAAAAAAATCCCAAAGTTGACTATCTCAGAAAAGTTTTTTCAATACTGTGGCTAAACTATTAACATTTTATATATTTTTTTTGCACTCAATTAAAGGTATTAAGTTTTTATACACATTTTCCGAGCGTTTTTCTATAAACAACTATTTACATAGTTATCATGTACGAATATCTACCAAACGCAATAGAATTGCGCCGCTGACGGCCGATCAGTCTCGCCCTGGCGCTTGTGGAGGCAGGACCTGTGTCAGTTTTTTTCGCAACTATTTCGTAATTATTATGCCAAATTACATTGAAATCGCGCCACAGTATAAAAATATCAGTAATGGGCAAAATGTAATTAGATTAACCGTTACAAATACATACGCGACTCATGGTAAAAATGTGGTGATCTTTTACTTTTTAAGTGTTTTCACGACATGGTAACCAGCTACCTAATGCATTAAAATGTCTACGAATTACATGATAATTTCGCAATCCAACATGGCGGCCACGCCGTAATCACAAAATTTCATGATGGGTATCGTTTAAGGGGTTTTTTGGTATGCTGAGTACGAAGTACGTGATAATTTTGCAATCCAATATGGTCGCCGCGCCGTAATCACAAAATTTCATGATGGGTATCGTTTAAGGGGTTTTTTGGTATGCTGAGTACGAATCACGTGATATTTTTGCAATCGAATATAGCCGCCGCGCCTTAATCACAAAATTTCATGATGGGTATCGTTTAAGGGGTTTTTTGGTATGCTGAGTACGAATCGCGTACTAATTTTGCAATACAAAATGGCCGCCGCGCCGTAATCACAAAATTTCATGATGGGTATCGTTTAAGGGGTTTTTTGGTATGCTGAGTACGAATCACGTGATAATTTTGCAATCCAATATGGTCGCCGTGCCATAATCACAAAATTTCATGATGGGTATCGTTTAAGGGGTTTTTTGGTATGCTGAGTACGAATCACGTGATAATTTTGCAATCCAATATGCCCGCCGCGCCGTAATCAGAAAATTTTATGATTGGTATCGTAAATGGTAGTATCGTAAATCATACGTAGCAGACTGTAGTGTAAAAGAGATAGAGACACATGTTCCATTCTTCGTTCTAACATTTGTGTGTGGTTGGATTGCATGGAACGACACAGACTAAAAAAACTTGTTCGGTTTACTGTGAGTTAGTTAACCGCGTGCCAATTTGCAATTGTGCAAGACGTGGTCAGAGTTAAGAAGTTATTTATTTAACTCAGAGCTTACTAACTCTATATTTATATATTTAACTCGACTCTTCGCGCAAGTGGGCCTATATAGCTTAGGCGGCCAAATTGAATTCCAAAATGATCATGTTATTCGTACTCAGCATACCAAAAAACCCCTTAGACGATAACCATCATGGATTTTTGCAATTACGGCGCGGCGGCCATATTGCATTTCAAAATTATCACAGGATTCGTACTCATCATACCAATACACCCCTTAAACGATACCCATCATGATATTTTGTGATTACGGCGCGGCGGCCATATTGTATTGCAAAATTATCACGTAATTCGTACTCAGCATACCAAAAACCCTTTAAACGATACCCATCATGAAATTTTGTGATTACGGCGCGGCGCCCATATTGGATTGCAAAATTATCATGTGATTCATACTTAGCATACCAAGAATTCCCTTCAACTATACCCATCATGAAATTGTGTGATTACGGCGCGGTGGCCATATTGGATTGCAAAATTAGTACGTAATTCGTACTCAGCATACCAAAAAACCCTTTAAACGATACCCATCATGAATTATTGTGATTACACCGCGGCCGCCATTTTGGATCGCAAAATTATCACGTGATTCGTACTCAGCATACCAAGAAACCCCTTAAACGATACCCATCATGAAATTTTGTGATTACGGCGTGGCCGCCATTTTGGATTGCAAAATTATCACGTGATTCGTACTCAGCATACCAAGAAACCCCTTAAACTATACCCATCATGAAATTTTGTGATTACGGCGCGGCGCCCATATTGGATTGCAAAATTATCACGTGATTCATACTCAGCATACCAAGAAACCCCTTAAACGATACCCATCATGACATTTTGTGATTACGGCGCGGCGTCCATATTGGATTGCAAAATTAGTACGTGATTCGTACTCAGCATACCAAAAAACCCTTTAAACGACACCCATCATGAAATTTTGTGATTACACCGCGGCGGCCATTTTGGATTGCACAATGATCCCGTGATTCATACTTAGCATACCAACTTTAGAAAACTTTAGATGTTTTTATGACCAGCTATTATGTAATTTACATTTTTTATGCAACTGTAGCAAACGTACGCAACGGAAACTCTCAAAAAAAATGAAATATCCTAGTTGTCGAAAAATGTTTCGTTGCTGCTAAGCTCTTATTTGCCTTAGCGTGATGTTATATATTTTGGTATTTTTCAAAAATGGACATTCTGTTAAGAAACTCTTGAAATTCACCTAGCAGTCTCTTAGACTCTAGAGTTAGAACAACTAAACAAACAAACAAACTCTTTAGCTTAAAAATAATAGTAAAATATACATAATTTATTTACGATTAACTCATTTATTTTTATTTACGAAACTAATAAATCACTACACTTAATAAAGTTAGATGCATTTACTACGTCAAACAAAGTTAGCATGCTGTTTCTTTCTACTATACTGTATACTGTGGCATGAGAGTTGACTGCCGCTGCCGGCGCGCGGTGTGTCTTGCGCCCGGGGCGAGGGGAGCGCCAAATGCCTACTTGTGCGGGTTAACCGCCCCTTAAGTCTTTGTTATATCGAAGGGGCTTAATTCTATATACGGAAGGAGATACGAAGCGCTTTTCAAAACAATGATACATACATGGCATCCACGATAAGAATTAGCTTGATTTTATGGCCCAGCCCACCTTAAACAATTACATGTATGATAAATTATTGCTCAATTAATCTATATTTAAATGTTATCAAATTAACAAGAACACATAAAGTGATTATTCATAACAGACACAACTTTGATAAAAAAATTTAAAAACCCTGACACAAATTGCTAGGTATGAGATGACGGATCAAAAAATTGTTAGTAGAGGATCAGGTTGCCCTAAGTATGTTCTTTTTTGATGGTACCGAAATGTACTAAAATTAACACCCAAAAAAAGTGCTAATTGACGACCTAGTGAGGAACGGCTACATAATAGTCGCTGAAATCCCGAAAAAGAACCAGTGTCTTTCCGAGCCAGAACTCCAGTCTCCATGAGCAAGGGTCTAGGGCAAGAGTTTGGACTAAGGCTAACCATGCCCTAGCAGAGGAGGTCCAAGAAAATGTCGCATTCTAATTCTGTGATCGCCTCCTTGCTAGTGAGGTGATAACATCCCTCAATTAGTCGAAGTGGCAGCTGGTGCTGGTTTTTTTATAACTCAAAAATGTTTTACAATTCAAAAATAGTGTTTTAAAAATTATATTACTAGATATTTTGTTTCTTGTACGGAGTAATTATGTACTTGTTTCATATTTTTCAGAGTGTAACACTTCTGTAGGTATACCTAGGTAGTCTGTAGTTATTGCCTGCCTGAATTAATGCTTTTTATGTTAAGTGAATGGAGATAAAAATGGGTACATAGAATAATGTAATGTGGGTATGTACATGCAATGCAATTTTTTATAAATAACAGCAATGATTCTAAATTATTGACTGCCTGAATTAATGCTTTTTATATAAAGTGTTGAGATTCTAAGAATTAAATTTATTGTGCACTTAATGTAAAATATTAAGATGTGATAATTTGAATTTATTTATTGTAACAATGATGATAGTGATGTAATTTTTTTATATGTAGTGTACAATTTAAAATATTAAATTGTATTAATTTTAAACATTGGGAGAGTTATGATGTATGCAAAATGTATTTATTTAAATGATTGACAGCAATAACCTTTATGTTACTGACTGCCTAATCTAAATTTTAATTTTTAAATTTGTTTTTTACACGCTTTTATTAGCTTCACTTGTAACTATGTATGTAAGAAAATCTTGGAATGTTAATTTGACCCACTTCCCGTCCTTCGATCAGGCTGAAATTTTGCACACGCTCTGAGTTCTGATGACAATATAATATATGATTAGCTAAAAACGTAATTACAAATCCAATATGGCGGCCTCCCCAAAATGGCGGACTGGCTGTTTGAGATCCACCCCCATGATATGGGTATCGAATGAAAGGGTTTGCTGTCAGGAATACGAAAAAAATAGTCACGTGACTTAAATCTAATATGGCGGACGTCCAAGATGGCGGACAGGCTATTTGAAATGCACCTCCATGATATGGGTATCAAATGAAAGGGTTTGCTGTCAGGAATACGAAAATAATAGTCACGTGACTTAAATCCAACATGGCGGATATCCAAGATAAACTATAAAAAAACAAACGTGTTTTTTAGTTTATTAAACTATTAAAACTATTTTTATTCTGACTATAATTAATTTATCCATTAATTTATTTGACAATTCGAATTTGTTAAATATTAAATGCAATTTTTATATTATATTGCTGCGCCCTAACAGGGTTCACACTGAACAAATTGTATCTTAAATTGACATCTACCACCATGTATGTACTGTGGAATGGCAATTAAAATACTGAATACTTGTTTCATATTTTTCAGAGCGTAACACTTCTGTATACCTAGGTAGTCGGATTCAAGTTGTTGAACTTTTATCTTGACATTAGCTAAATCGACTTACGTATAAATCTATTCATCTTCTTTTTCAGGCCCACCGACTTTACCAGTATACGGCGCCTACTGGTTTGTCTTAGCCCAAGAACTCAGGGACCTCTCAGGAGCTTTCCGTAAGCTTGGCAAGAAATATAAAACAAATATAGTAGGCTTGATGATGGGCTCAATACCCACTGTCGTACTGAACGACGCTAGTCAAATCAAAGAAATGCTGAATAGAGAAGAATTTGATGGTCGTTTTGGAGGCATAATAGTCTCCAGATTAAGATCGTATTGGAAGACGCTTGGTAAGTTGTATTTTTTTATATTTAGCTTGCTAAAATGCCGTTCCCACCTGATGGAAAGTCATTGTGAACTCTAGCGAATTGGGTCACTCTCACTCTCACCAAGATTATTGACAGTGATCCTCAAGTGCGTGGCTCAATAATGTACTTCTTCACGTTTCGTTTGAAGAACCATGGGCTAAGGATGTATAACATAAATAACTAGAGTTTAGGGTCCGTATCCCCGCTTACTCAATATTCTGTTAAGCATCTTACGTAACGGTTGGTCCTGATGGGGGTGACCCTTTGTGGCATTCCTACTTACCAGTGTTTCTGTGATCGGAAGGCACGTTAAGGAATTGGTTTCGGTTGCCAGTAATATGTGAATCGTTACAACAAGTTGAAGGCTGGTTTCAAAAATTTTAACAGGTGCATAGTGCTGTTCCAAAAAGTTCTGTTAGGCAGGCAAGTTCCAAAAAGTTTTCAGTCCCAAAAAGTTTTGGGACGTACATAAACTTTTACTTTTCCACACTGATCAGTGCTTTTCCATATTATTTATAATATATTTTTAACGAACGAGGGTGTTAGAAGTTTGACATGTATGTCTCTGTGTGTTTGTATGTCTGTGACATAGTAGCTGCCCTATGGATGGATTATTTTGATGAGGTTTTTTTATGTTTGAAAGCCGATGTGACGGGGATAGTTCTTAGCTATTAATTTTGAAGATCATCAGTTGACTTCCTCAGTAATAAATAAACAAAAGAAAATGTGGGACACATAGGTTACACAATGTCATCTAGCCCAAATTAAGCTATTAATATAGTGATGAAGGGATTTTACTAAAATTCACAAGTCCGATTCATCGGAAACGTGTTATACTTACTGTTACTTCGATGATAACCTGGTTGGTACTGACTGATGAATCAAGCAATCTGTGGGATACCCAACTCCTCAGATAATACAGGATACATACCAAAACTCTTGCATAATTTGAGTAGGTATACCAATCTGACTCAAAGTCTAGAAATAAAGCTCTATGACTGCCTCGTTGACGCATTCGGTAGTGTAACCGCCTATCGCGCTGAGGTCCCGGGTTCGATTTCCGGATCGGTCCAAATTTTGTGTGACCTACAAATGTTTGTTTCGGAGTTAGGTTGTTTTCTATATAAAGGGTGTTTTTTTTCGAGGTATAGAACTTTGAAATGGAATAAAACGAAAGTGATTGTTTTTATTGATATGGAAATGACTTTATTCGAAAGGAAATCTTCTGGCATTATAATTTAAATATGATTTCTGGCATATAACCGCCATGGCTGGCTCGGACGTAGTCTAATCTAGAGGTCCAATTTTCGATGACTTTCCCAACATTTGTGGCCGTATAGCGACAATATCGCGCCGAATGTTATCCTCCAAGTGGTCAATCGTTTCGGGCTTATCGGCGTAGACGAGCGACTTCACATATCTCCACAGAAAATAGTCAAGTGGCGTAAAATCGCACGACTCTGGAGGCCAATCCACGTGTCCAAAACGTGAAACTATGCGGTAACCAAACGTTTCCTTCAATAAATCAATTGTGGCACGAGCTATGTAACATGTTGCGCCGTCTTGTTGAAACCACTACTCCTGCACATCATGGTTGTTCAATTGATGAACGAAAAAGTCAGTAATCTTCGCTCTATAGCAGTCACGATTGACTGTAACATTCTGGTCAGCATCGTTTCTAAAGAAGTACGGACCAATTATTCCACCAGCCTATAAAGCACACCACACAGTCAGTTTTACTGGATGTAACGGTGTCTCAACATACACTTGAGGATCATCATCACCCCAAATATGGCAGTTTTGTTTATTGATGTATCCATTCAACCAAAAGTGAGCTGCACCGCTAAAGAAAATTCGCTTATGAAAATCACGATACGCATTTCGGACAGAACCATGATTTTCAGAATAAATTTGCAAAATTTGGAAGCATTGTTCAGGCTTCAGTCTATTTATGTTAAAATGCCAAACCATACTAAACATAAATCACTTTACAGCTGACAAAAATACCGCCGGTTAAAACAGCTAGGCCAACTTAAAGTTCTATACCTCTAAAAAAAACACCCGTTATAATATGTATGTATTTAGAAATATAATACGTATGTCTATAAGTCGTCTAGATCCGCATAGCACAAGCTTATATGTATTAGTTTAATTTGAGCTACATAATGTTGTGTGAGAATGTCCACAAAAAGTCGTACAAAATTGACTATGCTAAATAAAGGGGATCAACGCACTTCGGTACCTATTTGAATCTTAAAATATGCGCCATGATACGTCAATAATAATATTTTGGTCCCCTCTTACAAATTTCCATTCTTTTGCTTATGCAGCAGTTACAATGTGAGTGACCAGGCAAATGAATAATAAATCAAGAGCCAAATTCGTCAAACTAACACAAGTTTTGAACATTATTGATAACATTTGACCCATACTGTGTACCTATCTAAGTTGATTTGAAAACATTGAAGCTGAGAATAGAATGATAATATAATAAGAAATACCTAAGTATTTTATAACATTTTACACAACGCCATTTAAGCTATTATTAAGAGTGTGTTATAGCTTCTAGACAACAGAATATGAACATTATTTATTAACACAACAAATTCACTACTTATTTTACTTGACTATACTTATAAATGTGTTTATGATCGACAGTGGTTACAGCACCTTATGGAGTCCTGGGGTATCCTTCCGAAAGCTTACCCGGGGCTCCCAACAGTAGGCTGTTAGGTAGGATACGTGTGGTTTTTAGTCGGTAGGGGTCCGGCATAGCATCCATGTAGGATATTTTCCTCACGTTATAAGAAAAAAGCATCCTACGGGCGGTTACAAATACCAGTTACACTCGCGCTGCCGTTCATCTCATTGCTGTGTTGAAATAAACAGGGGCTGACTGGCTACATGTTGTTGAAATATGTTCAGACTGCCCTTATAGCATTCTACCCTGACAGTGATATGAAAATTTCCAATTTACTATCAATAGGTGTATGATTGACTAAGCAACTCTTCATCCCTATGGCCCCACGCCTTTATCCCCGAAAGGGTAGGCAGTTGCGTAATATTACATGCCAATATTTCACCTTGTTTTGTCTTGTGGGGAGGTTGTAGT
Source organism: Miltochrista miniata (assembly GCA_933228765.1). NCBI lineage: Eukaryota > Metazoa > Arthropoda > Insecta > Lepidoptera > Erebidae > Miltochrista > Miltochrista miniata. The sequence goes on from OW121758.1 coordinate 27,139,439, forward strand.
TGAATGTCTGTTTAAAATTTTGCACAGAGATAAAATAGATGAAAGAACATAGAAGTAGTCTATGTCTGTAGGAATTTGTTCATAATGTGAGCAAATTCCTGTGGGAAACGGTTTCGGGAAATCTTCACGCGAGCGGAGCCTCAGGCATTGGCCAACCTTTTACTGAAGATATAAATAATTCTCTTAAAAGGGTTTTTTGAAACAAAGAATTAATTAGCTCTTAAAAATTCTGCATACACGATCTTTAAATAAAAAAAAGAGTTTCAAGATTAAAAAAAAATACCCTGACTTTTTTTATGAAAATATTTTTATGTGATTAAGGTACCTACCTAGGTAGGATATATTCATAAGGATTTCTAAATACTTATATCCCCGGGAGTTCGAAGTGCACAGCTGGCGGGCATGTCCAGTAATAAATAAATCACTAGTCTGTCTACAGTCAAACATCATTAATTCCAAGTCCATATTGTTGAACTTTATCTAGGTCACAACACGGGAGATAGCGGAGTGCACTGAGTTAGTTTACTGTAAATACATCTATTTTCTTATTATTTCAGTCAGCATATAGGAAATATCAATCAAAAAATCTAATCAGCCTATTGCAGTCCACCGCTGGACACAGCTTCACCCAAGTTACGCTACAATACGCGGACCTGCGCCCTCCACATTCAGTCACTCCCTACGACCCTCTTCATGTCGTCGGTTCATCTTGCGGAGGTCGTCCTACCCCACCCTAGAACTCGGTTGCTTCATCGGACATACGTTCTTCTACAGATGTGGACAGCCTACTGCCACTTGAAAACGCAGAGAATGCGTTTTCAAGTGGCAGTGGTAGTGTGAGGAGTGAAAAAGCATACTCTGCTTATTTTAATGTGAGGAATATCCAAGGATGCTATTGGTGACCTACCGACTTAAAACCACACATTTCCTACCTAATGGAAGGGTGACCCCAGGACGCACTCTGCTAGCTTTGTCGACCGCTCTGGTTCTCTGATAGATAACACCGTTTAGGATCGTTCAGCTAAGCCTTTGTCGCACTATTTAGTGGTACTGAGGAGTGTAGGGTAAAAATAATAGGTTGGTGCCGAGGAAGGGCACAGTTTGTGGCAAAATTATTACGAACGTTTGTTTGCTAGTAAGTATATGGCAGTCGTTAAGACAAATAGCCACACTTTCTGTCTGTAGAGCTATACGCATACCTGTTCACATTTTAGGCACAGAATTTTAGTCACTGTCACTGGGTACTGAAGCACAGTAACCAGTTTCCCCAAACTGTTAGACTAAATGTGAGTACTTCATTTTAAGAGTTCGTATGTAGAGTAGAGAGATCTCGCTTGACTGTTTACTCTCGCCATGCATTGGGCGCGACTGCCTTCAGAGTTCCCGACCCAACATTGGCGCCTGCGTTGTTCAGCAGGTGCACCGCTAGCAGTTGAGATTGGAGAAATCAGTTGGAGTTCTTTCACTCTACGTAGAGCTGACAGTTTTGTTCTTTCTTTCTTACTATATAATCAAGGTCTTCAGTGAAAATCTCTGCATCAGTATTTTTACTGGTTACCGACGCAATCAAGTTCTGTGATAACTGACTAAGTCACTTTTAAAAGCTTTCGTTTAAATCCTTTTTAGTTTCTGTTTAGGTAATTGTTGAGGTATTATCGTAGATGCAATCTTAGTGTTTCTAAAGCATCTTCATAAAAACATTGTATATAAAAGCCCGGATGTTTTCTCGATTTATAATGTCTATTGTATGGAAATCACAGTTATTAACATTATGTATGCAATTAAAAATAAAAAGTTTGGATCGTGTCTGGTACCTACCTACTTTCATATGATTGTACATCCCGGGCACGTGGATTTATGTGTTAATGCAAGTAGTACTTGTAAGATAGGTACTTATTAATGTGCGCCATAATAATGAGTTTCTGATTTCTATGATTGAGACGAGACTCTTAAAAGGCTTCGCTCGTAAAACTCGGTACGACGGTACCCGTTCCTGCTTTCGGTGTGACCATATTCCCGGGATGAAAAGTAGCGTATGCGTTATTCCAGACTATAAGCTTCATCAGTGGACATTCTCTTACTGTAGACCATGGTGCCAGCCATGATCTCTAGTGGGAGTAAGTGAGACACCGTATGCGTCTTTCTGCGAGCAGGTTATTCTTGTGAAAGAGGCGTCGGGTGGGAGAACTCTCCCAACTGAGTTCCGCAGACGTGTCTTTGCCCAAGACTATCGGCCTCCATGACCGGGGGCCTGAGGATAGTGAGGGTGCTGCTCGCCGTCCTTACAGAAGGAGACCCAAGACGACAGCGTGACGTGAAAGATTCAAGCACGCCACACGTCCCAAGAAGCAGGATAACACCCGAACTACCCCCCACAGACGCGGTATAGCACCCGAATTCCCCTAGGTGAGGCCGTCGTGGTAGCAAAGGTCTGTCATGAATCCTGAGGTCATTCTTCCGAGAGGTTACCCGGGGCTCCCAACCGTAGGCAGTAGGTAAGGAACATGTGGTTTTTATTGGGTAGGATTTCGCTCACTTTAAAAAAAAGCTTCATTAAGGTAATTTTAGCCCGATCCATTAAGTCATAAGAGCGTGATTGAGTAACAAATATCCAAACATCTCGAAAAACTTCCATTTCAACACGGCAATAGGCTCTACACATGCGTGGGACACAAACTAAAGAGAGTGTGATAAAGGCGTGACTATTAGATATATTATGTAATGTATGTATGTATGTAGTTTGAAGATGTACACTGGTAAGAAGTCATCATGGTTAACTGTTTAGAAAATTACTCTTTACAATCTCATTACTTTGTGAACGGTGTTCAACTATTAGCGGCCATTAATTTGCTAAAATGTAAAAGAAGTAAAAACAACAATAATACACCCACAGTTAACTCACGATTCTGTATCCATATAACTAGCTGATTACCCGCGGTCCCACCCGCGTGGTATCGTTTTCCTGCACCCGTTGCTCACAGGAACTTATCCCAGGATAAAAAGTACCAATATGTTTTACTCGTATTCTGGTGTAACTCTAAAGGAAGTTTCATTAAAATTCATTCGGTAGTTTTTTCTTGAAAGAGTAACAAGTTATTTTCACTCTAGTTAGTCTAGTTATACACTTTCATCTAGTTATTTTCGTACATTCAAACAAACTTTCATGTTTATAAATAGTTTAATGTAAATCATACTTTTTGCATTAAGAATTACTGAATAAGCAATTAAAAGCCAGACCGTAACATGTTGATAGTTATCTCTTTTCATGTAGACGCTATGCTACAAGATACGTATCAGATTAAATTAACTGACACTATTCTTTAAAATTCTCTACCATACCCATTGAGATATTAATATAAGTTCAATGATCATACCAGTCAATAATTTGTTTCATTATCTCCAAAACCATTATAATGCCGTTATAAGTCCTCCTGAGACATCCTTCCGAGGGCACCCGGGGCTCCCAACCATAGGCTGTTAGGCGACGTGAGGTTTTTTAGTCGGTAGGAGACCGGCATAGCATTTATGATGGATTTTCCCTCACGTTAAAAAAATGCCGTTATAAGTATTGTATTTTCAAATGGGTAATCTCAAATCTTTAGAATACAATCAAAAATCTACCTATTGCACTTCATTGCTGGATAGACCTTTCCCAATTGAACTCTCAGTAAAACGTCACCAGTTCTGAACACCGCAGAACAATAGCTAAACGCTTTCTATGTAACTAATGGAATTAGGCGTTAACTGGCGGAAATCTATTTTTTTTGCTGCCATGCAGTCCTGAAGATGCCTCTTGTGTATGCGAAACATGTGTCTTCTTATTAGTCAAGTTGCTAAGCGGAGTAGTGCTCATTACTAACAATCTGGAGGGTTATTTCAACATCCAAAATTCCTTTCCTGAAGAGTTCGGTTCGTCATTCCTCCCTTACAATTAGTTGTGGTTATCCTTAACTGTTGTACGTTAGGATTGACGAATCGAGGATGTGAGGCGGATTCATCTCTCTCCCCTCCTTTATTAGCTGTCTATGTAGTTCGAAATAGACAAATTTTTAATACTACTAACATGGCAGATAAGCAATGCCGATTGACTGTAGCTTTGAATGTTGTTCGCAACACCAGAGACATTCCACTCACGCTGACCCTAGAACATGGGCAGGCTGTGGATAAGTACTCTCAACTACTACTAGCTCTTCAACTTGGCTTAACGAGTGTCATATTAGGTACTGGTAGTCGGAACCAACTGCTTATACGTGTCAACTACTACTAGCTCTTCAACTTGGCTTAACGAGTGTCATATAAGGTACTGGTAGTCGGAACCAACTGCTTATACGTGCCTTGCGATAAACAGAACTCCTCGGAAACGGTTCCCCGAATAAGAACTGATTGTGGCGTAAAAAAAATAATCACTGACATTTTCACACAACACAATCTGATCCCAAAGTAAGCTAGGAATAACCTACTTGTGTTATAGGTACCAGACCACGTTTATTAATAGTTATCTACTTTTAAGTACATACTTATCATACACAGAAACACCTAGACTCACGAGACAGACATTTATGGATCACACAAATATTTGGTGGAAATCGAACCCACGACCTCGTAATCCGCAGTCGTTTTCGACCTCTAGGTTTATAGACCAACTATGCCGGACTCCTGCCGACTAAAAAACCTCACGTAACGCCCATTGGTTGGGAGCCCCGGGTAAGCTCTCGGAAGGATGTCCCAGGACTCCCAACAGACCTACGGCCACCACTTTGAGGCGTATGATCGTTTACAGAACACCAAGCTTACGAGGTTACGAGGGCTTCAAACGTGATTCTAAAAGATTTTTCTATTTCTAGGAATCCTTTTCACGGATGGACATTTCTGGCACGTGCAGAGAAGGTTCAGCTTCCGATATTTGAGGGACTACGGTTTTGGAAAACGAGATAGTACTCTAGAAGCCGTGATGGCTGATGAAATCAAAGAAATGTTGGATATGCGCCTCAGTGGACCTAAGTTCCCAGCGGAAGAGGTATGAATATACATAATTTGTTTTCAAAGATAAGATAAGATAAGATAAGATAATCATTCATTTGCTTAACATGAGTATGCACACAAATGTATACAAAACGAAAAGAAAAATACACAAAGATCAGTCATGTATTGCCTGTAAATGTTGCAAGTGTTATGAGCATGCATTACAAAGATTTATTTTTAAGATATTGGTACCTGATTCTGAAAAATGTAATTTCCATAATAACAAATAATATTTTATAAATATAATGATAGAGTGTACATATGTACATTATTGTTAAATGTTAGGGACATAATTAAATTCAATGTCAAATTAATACAAATGTCATATTATTAATGGGATATAATAAACCGAGCCTCAAAAGTTTTTATCGGCCACGGCATTTAGCCTTTAATTTAATAACTAAGCCACGCGAAAATGAAATAGCCTCTAATATAATATTACGTCCTCTTTAAAACGTCACCTAATCATTCCATTATAAGCATCAAATAAAGATCAACAATTATTTTAACTTGTCCTCCGTAATAATATATTAACACCTAATTTACTACTTTAGCCACATATTTTACATGTAATCACCATTTTATATTTTATAGCTTCAAAACAAGAGCCTCAAAAAATTATAATTTAAGCCTCCACAGACAACATCAGTTTTTATAACTTAGCGTGTAAAATTGATATATCATATTCTTTTTTCGTGAAAATAGCCACTGCAAGGCTAGACGCGAGTGCACAGGACGACAGCGACCGGCCATTAGCATCAATCAGAGACCGCTATTTGATATCACTTTGTAACTGAAGACAGATTACGCTTACCGAACAAGAAAACGAGGTCAAGAAAGCAAATACTAAACTTAAAATTGAGTACATTATAGACTCTCTAGACGTGAATATCGTGAATGTCGTCATAAATTTACGATTAATTAAAAATTACTCGTTACTCACATTTGGGTTTAGTATTTGCATTCTTGGTCTCACTTTTTTGTTTGATATCTGTCTTTAGTTCTATAATCTGTATTACATGCATAAATAATATCACCGACCGAAATCTGTATGATATCCAGGTATTTTAGAGAATACCTGAAACTTGCAGGCAAGGCAATGTGTGAAATAACGGGAGTATGGAAGGGTTGTTCGCTGCTTGCGAAGGTTAGGTTAGGTTGGAACAGTTACCAATAACGCGTGAAGGCGAGCGAGCGAAGCGAGCATGCCGCTGCAGCGGCCGCCAAGCGCCAGATGTATTACAGATAAATTTAATATTTCACATTATGTTACACTTTATAATTCCTCCGTAGTTTATAATTTTGCGGTACTTATAATTTTATGGTGACCCAAGACCTATTTATTTTATACATTACCGGTGGACCAGCAGGTATTCTAAGCAATCTCTAGGAATTTTGTACAGTAGTAGACAAAGTATGAACAATCATATACTTATTCAAAACATTTCTTAAATCGCTTCGAAAGGGCATCTGGAGTCTGAGGCAGGTATTCCTTTACGCTGTATACACACCAAAGCCGCCGGCCCGGCGCGGTAGAACCCGCCGGGTAAGGCTGGCGGCGGCTTGGGTGTGTAGACACCTTCAAAATGAGGCTGCCGGCCTTATCTGTAGACAGCTTTAGAATGCAGGTATTGTATAGAATATCTAATTATAAAGACTGCAGGCAGCACATAATAATAGTAAAAGCATTTATGCCCGAAAATCTGTCCCATGTTCCCTTGTGAAACGGACGAGCGAGTCCGTTTCAGGACTCGCTTGTCCGTTTCCACCAGATTGTGACACCCCACACGGTTGGCTGAACGTGCCTTGCGAAGCAAGGATACTCTCGCAAATCAAATGTTACAAAGTTGTCACCCATCCGAGCACCAGCAATAGCGGTAGTTGCTTACTGCAGTGATCGTTTACAAAAGACTGAGTTAGTGGCTACAAGTGGTCCTAACTATTTAGGTAATATTAGTGGCCATAATTTGCTTTTTGGTGACAATTTTACTTAACTTTGATGATCCATTAATGTTGGACGAGTTACATTTTAAACATGCTGAATTAGGAAATTAGAAGCTATGATATTAATAAATAATGCCTATTTTGATGCCATTTTTTAGTATTTTAGAAGCTTACTCTTTGAATGCATGTTACAAAATTAGATGCTTAAAAATAATCACGATGCTGAATTATATTAACAGTGGCTAATAGAGCAGTTAACTGGTGGCTATAATCTATAAATTCTGACGCTCATTAATTGTGGCTGACTTATTAATTTAGGGGGCAAAGTATTTTTCCGGAGGCTAAAAATGCTATTAAAAAGAAGGTCGTTTAATTAGCACCCATTATTAATTGCTTAAATACACCTAGAAGGTTTCCTGCTAAAATAAATATTATGTAGGTAGGTAGTAGGTACCACTTATAAGTACGTTTTCCATATTATTTATTTTTAACCTGACTGGTTTCGCCTCACCGCATTTCAAAGTACAACGCAGTTGTTAGTGAATTAATAAGTTTATAGTATGGAATGCGATACTGGTTTAAAAGTTGGTACTACCTGCTTAGAGTCCAGATCATAAATTATTTAGACCTGATCATGAATCATCAGTTCATCACAAACCAATATCCTTCCATCACCTTTTTTTTTTTTGGTATAACGTGAGGGAAAATCCTCATGGATGTTATGCCGGACTCCTACCGACTAAAAAACCTCACGTAACGCCCAGCAGCCTATGGTTCCGAGCCCCGGGTAAGCCCTCGAAAGAATGTCCCAGGGGGTGGTTCGGGTGCAATCCCGCGTTTTTAGGGGGTTTCGGGTGTGATCCCGCTTCTAAGGGGGGGGGGGGGGGGCGTGCGTGAGTTCTTTAAGTCACGCTGCCGTCATGGGCCTGCTTCTGTAAGGACGGTGAGCCGCCCTCTCACCGTCCTCAGGCCCCCGGTCATGGAGGCCGATAGTCCTCGGCGAAGACACGTCGACGGCGCCCAGGCCGCCGACTGCGGAACTCGGGTGGGAGTGTTCTCTCCCGTTCCCGCCCCGCCGTCTCTTTCACGAGCATGACCTGCTCGCAGAAAGAGGCGGCGCAGTCCCACTTACTCCCGCTGGAGAGCATGGCTCGCACCATGGTCTCGAGCGAGAGAGTGTCCACGTACAGACCTACCACGAGGACCTGGCGCTGTTGCGCCCACGCCGTGCACTCCACCAGGGAGTGGAGCGCCGTGTCATCGCTTCGGTCCTCGCAGTGCTGACACTCGGCCGTGATTTCCCGGTGTTTTCGCCACAGATACCTACCGAAGCTACCGTGCCCGGCAAGTATCTGTGTCAACCGGTAGGAGAGAGCACCGTGTCTCGTCTACAGCCACTCGTCCATGACCGGTCTGACGGCCGCGATTGTGGTGAATCCCCCCAGGGACCACCCCTCATATTGGTTTGTGATGATTATTATGGGGGGACACAGGCGGTGTGCTCTACAAAGTTGCTATATTTGGAGCACTACAGAATTGAAATCGGATTTTCCTACATTGGTCTCTTGTTTGCATCGGATATAACATTTTGTTCATACCTTGAATCTAAAATTCTGAATTATACCACCGTGGGCACCTGCTTTTAGGGGTGCTGAGATAATCCACATAGTACCTATGGCACCTATCAATATTTTTCGCAGGAACCATACACGGATCCTAAAATAAAAGGAAACGAATCCATAAAATACGGACCATGCAATATTCAAACAATTGTATCGTATTTTTCATTTTCATACATCGGCCACATAACTATCTGCCACAAAAATCGGAATTTAAACGTTTAAGGTGCAATATGCACCTGTCACAATTTTTTATTGAATCTTTGAAATTCGTGGTTTTTAATATGGGCCTTTCCATTTACTGATATTTTCTACCCCAAGTAGGTTTCATACATCGGCCACATAACTATCCGCCACAAAAATCGGAATTTAAACGTTTAAGGTGCACAATTTTTTATTGAATCTTTGAAATTCGTGGTTTTTAATATGGGCCTTTCCATTTACTGATATTTTCTACCCCAAGTAGGTACCATTTCGATAATATTATGTAAGTAATGAATATTCCTTATTTATTCGTACAGGAAATAGTAAAAGGCGATCTAGTATTGCTGCCACAATTCTTTGCGGTGCCATTCGGGAACAGCATGGTATACGTGCTATCACGAAGCACTGTTCCAAGAGAGGATTATAAGGAGTTGTGGTCGGTCGCCCGAGGAGCAATACTGTTTCAGAGGAACTCGGATGATATGGGGGGAGCTCTCACATTGACTCCATGGCTGAAGAATATCATACCGAACTACAGTGGGTACAACTCTTTGGTGGAAGGGAGTGAAGTTGTGAGGGTGTTTTTTGAGGTAAGTAATATTTTTTAATACTACTGAGGAGGCAGATACGGCTCACCTGATCGGTATTGGTCACCTTATGGGCTGCGGAGACAATCAACCGACTTGACAAGACTCATGTGTACATACACGTCGATGCACATACACGTTCAAAGAAAGTACGCACACTGAAGCTACTTTCATTCACATTTCAACAGACTTGGCTTAAGTCGCTTGACCGTCTCAGGCTTCCATTAGTATACGGACGATTGCAACACCTGGGGAGTTACCACTCGCGCTGCCGATCCTGAAGAATCTTCTAAGAATAGATATTATTTCTTCATGGGATTAGCGAAACCCTAAATTTTTTTAAATTTTTGTCTATTGTTGAAGAAGGCTTACAGACTAATAACATACCTACATGGATACTTAAATATGGTAAATATGTTGCTTATAACAAGCCTCCATAGTTAGGCAATTATAATATGAAATATTCTATTGATAAAGAATAACTTTTTTAATCATCCTATTTCCAACTTTTAATTTAAATAGTAGGTACAGAACCAAAAAACTGGATACCTAGTCCGCTTTATTATGTAGGTATATTAGGTTTACAAACGAATTCTGCGTTATCTTTTTTGGATTAAGACCAAGGATAATATAGTTACTTCATTTAAATTTAAATAGCGTGTTTAAAAAATCACTAATTAACTTTGAATAAACCTAGGGTAGCAACCTGAACCAAATACAAAAGATTTCTCAAGACCTTGAAAAGATTAAAATTGGTTTATCTACTTTTTAAGTGCTATAGAACCTAGAAACCTATAGCATTAATTTTGAAGACGTTAAAATAAGCTCATGCGCTCACTCGTTCGTAGTCGATCCTATGGTACCGAAGGTGGAACACACAGGTGAAACACGTGGCAAGAAGACATTTTGAGCAAGATGCCTTCCTGTGCGTTCCCGAAGTGTAAAAGCACTACCATAAATTGGAAAAAAGAATGTATGTGTGCATGTCGTGTCGTTGCAATAATATCTTTGTGTGTGAACTATATAATATTTTGATACTTTGCATTCTCCCTAATTTTTGGGGTGAATTTGAAAACTGACAAAATTGTCTGTTGGTATACCTCTACATGGAAATAATTGTCATTGTTTATGCGTTCGAAGTGTAATAAAATTATGATCTAAATAAGTAAATAGCCTTTGAGAATGCCGAAAGGCGAAACCGGTTAAGTATTACTACAATAAATGTTGTGAAACAGTACAAGTGAAGTTATTCAATATGTGTAGCAATTCCATCAAGTGCCATCAATCAACAGTATCAATAAACAACAAATCCTTCTAATAATGTGAATGAAAAAGTTTGTGAAAATGATTGGATGTTTAGATGTTTGAATGTTTGAATATTTGTTTCTCAATCACGCTGTAACGGCTGAACGGATCGGGCTGAAATTTGGGACAGTGATAGCTTATAGTCTGGAATAGCACATAGCCATTTCACGCGGGCGAAGCCGCGAGCGTCATCTAGTACCTACTAAAACCAGAATAAAATACATATTAAAACGGGCTGCCATACAAGAAACGTGATTGTTTATGCAGTTTTCTGGTACGGAACCCTTCGTGTCTGACTCGCACTTGACCGGTTTTATTTTGGCATTGCCATTGACCAGGATTCTACAAGGTTAAATAAATTATATTATTAGTTTGTATGACATCCTATAATGATGTAATAGTCCATTGAAATGTTACATGAGCTTTGCATTTATTAGAGGACGCAATTTTATTTTCGGGACATATGTGGGGGGTCAATAGAAGCTTAACCTCAAGTTTGTGGGGTCGCCACCCTTGTCCCCCGGCCGCCATTTTGAAAAGAGGGGGGAAAAAACACTTTTTTCGCAATATTTCGGAAACTATGAGTCTTACAAAAAAATTGTAGAGGCATAATTTCTAGCATATTGTTTTGCCTACAAATGTGTATATAACTTAACAAAAAATTTACAAAATTTTTAGAAATTTTTTATAAAAATTTTCTTTTTTGCTCTATAACTTTTTTTTATACATTTTACAAAAAAAAATATTCAGACTAATGTTGTAGATGATCTTTTAAGAGAAATTAATAAAAACGCCACAGAGCAAAAAAGAAAATTTTTATAATTTTATTTTCAATTATTTGTTTATAACTTCTCTAATTTTTAATTTAGGGCAAAAATTTGTATATATTTGTAGGCAAAACAATTTGCTACAAATTATGACTTCACAATTTTTTTGTAAGACTCATAGTTTCCGAGATATTGGGAAAAAAGTGTTTTCACCCCTTTTTAAGATTGCGGCCGGGGGACAAGGGTGGCGACCCCACAAACTTGAGGTTAAGCTTCTATTGACCCCCCCCCCCCCCACATGTCCCAAAAATAAAATTGCGTCCTCTAAGAAATGCATAATTCGGTCCTTAAATCGTAACATTTCAATGGACTATAATAAAAACTTATAAAACTAATAAGTCACGTATTAATTCTTCATTGATCAGAATCAAATTTTCCTTATAATTAGTTTAAATGCAATTTTACGGATTCGAGTGTCGCGAAAAGCTATTCACTATAATCAAAGATATAATAGTATTTCATACAGATAAAACTTCCTGCCCCCACTGAGCAAGCTTCCCCACCCCCGCCACAGCTGTCACTATAGTTACAGGGTATTTTGAGGAAACGTTTGCTTAACCTTAGTGGTCAGGGTCACACACACATTCAAGCTCTAAACAAATATACTGTGTTTTTAGTGTAGGTGACAGAATTGAAGACATTTGTATGGAGTTTCTGCCCTGTGCCTACCTAATCCAACCCATATACTTTTTAGTTCCTAAATACGCTGTTGTGCAGAGGTACCACTCTCACACAGTGGAGAGAATCTTTGCTAGAACCAAGCGATTTAAGGATCCTTTCTCTGTCGAACCATATTGAGCCGTATGCCTATTTAATGGCGAAAGAATTTATGAAATCGGTTTAGAAGTTTCAAAGTGTTTTTGACGTGACAACGTCTTATAATTCGATGGAACCGGCTGCACGAACGAAAAAAGATGACGCAATACGTCGTTACCTCGCTCTGAGGCGTTCCATTTATTTTAGTAATGTTTTCAACAGATGATGACTTTTTGTTTTGTAATGTTAATTTTTTTTTATTTTAATTTTTAATTTTATTTATTTTTTATTTTATTTTTATAATTTTTTATTTTTTTTTATATTTTATTTTTATTTTTATTTTCTTATGACGTTGTCACGTTCAACCATCGTCAGTAAACCGACTTTACAGACAACCGATTTTTTTTACTTTCTTCTTTATAATATTAGTTAAGGTAGACTAAATTTCAAATAGATAGTCTTTTTTTACTTTCGTTTATCCATTATGGATGCTACTAGAACTTCAGCTGACTAAAACCCTCGGAAGGTTGTCTCAGGATAACTAGATAGAGCCTGTGGGTACTATGGTAATTAGATATTGATGGCTATACTGTTACTTTTTTAGAAACTAGTCAAGAAAGCGATAGACACGAACGACGAAAGCTACGATCGCCATTTTCTCGATATATATTTGAGCAAAATGAGAGAAGAATTAAAAGTTAAAGACAGGAGTACATATTCAGGTAAATATTCTATTTAACTTTAAGTAAGTAAGTATGTAATTCAATATAAAATTGTACTCTTGATCATGTCATAATGTTAATAACTTAATATTGTTAATTTTACCAGCATAGCTGCCTTTCCCGTGGGAATACGGGAATAAAATATAGCATCTGTCACCCAGGGATCGTGTGGCTTCCCAACAGTGAAAGAAATTTTTGAAATCGGATTTTTTAAAATTTGTTTGCACGAATAGTTTAGAAGCCTATTCGTGCAAACGAACAAACAATTAATCTTTCCTCTGTATATTATTAACTTAGAACTTCGTTATAATTTAATTCTAGTTGATTACATAAATTTGTTTTTAGGCTCTTGTGTCCTCGCTTTGTTTTGTGTATCATAGGTAGGTACCTACTTATAGATTAGTAGAGTTGATGTGCATCAGAAATCCCAAATTCGATTAAGCACATTTACATGTAGGTACCTATTGGGTTGTTACTATTTTTTTCTCTTTTAATTACGAAACGCTATTACATAATTAAACTATTTTGATCCTTCGCTCACGTCTCGAGGTCTCGATATAACGAGCCGCAGTCGAAATATCGAAAGGTCAGGGATTTTCAAATTTTATTACTTACCTACCATGTTCACCCACTTTAAGGCCGGAAACCATGATGGTCGTGCAAAAATGTTCAAGAATTTACACTAATAACATTACCAGGTAACTCACTCACCTCTATAAACACCCTGTTATAACCCTTATCCTAGAAACTTAATTTTTTAGGGTAAACTACCCTATAATGTTCCTAACTATGAAAACGTTATTAAAATTCCACCCTAAAGAGGATGAAATCAGGTAGCTCAAAATCCACTTGTCTTTTATAAAGTTTAAAGATGTGATTGTTTGTTTGCATCGAATAGGCTCTCAATATTTCACAAGCTACACCATGCCCTGGCGTCATAGTTTATATTTTATTCCCGTAAGTATTCCCACAGGAACGAGAACTACGAGGGTGAATAACTAAATAAAAGGAAAATCTTTGCTTCCAGTGGACCAGTTGGTATTAACTTGTGTGGACTTCATATTTCCAACGGCAACGACGGTCCTGTATTTGTTGGCGATGTTGGTGGAGAGGCTACTCCTCCAACCGGAGATCCAGGAGAAGATTCACGAAGAAATCGACCGAGTAGTCGGCCGAGATAGGCTGCCTACAATAGATGATAGAAAAAAGTAAGTATATCGTTTACTGCATTGATTGGATTAGTATTTGTCAACATTGATATATCCATAACCATAACCTATATTAAAATCTATGAAACAAATAAGTCAAAATGAAATCAGCCCATAACTGAAGAGTCCACTGTTGTACGGAGGACGCGACAAACACACGGTTTTTTTACAAGGAGAGCTCCACTTACACTTACAGACTACCCATGCTGGCGAGGCATGGGCTCGTGAGAGGGTCGCCCAGCATCTGATCACGATAGCACTGGGTATACTCATTAAAAATCCTTAACACCGATCCTGCCCTTGTCAGGGTGTTCTGGGATCTGCCTGATTCACCAAAACTCAAACATATATATTTGCACATTGCATTTCTCCATAAATAAATAAAAAATAGGAATAGTATTTGCTCTAAAATATAAAAGTTAGAGACTGGGGTTTGGATCTTAACTAAAAAGCTTTATGATAATTGTGAAAATAAATCTCAAAGATTCTTTGTTTTTTTCTAGTATGCCATATGTGGAAGCGTGTCTCCGAGAGGCGATGAGATATGACACCAATGTGCCCATGGGAGTACCTCACCGTGCAATGGTCAACACGAAGTTTGCTGGCTACGATATACCTGAGGTAGGCAGCCTAAATTAAGGTAGAAAGGAGTACGGTTGCAGCCTAATTTAAGGTACAGCACTTTGACGGGGATTATTAGGTCTCCATTAATTTATCTAAATATAGATACAAATTCAACTTGGTTGGGAACGGGTGTTCCCTACAATCTGCGGGATAAGAAAGATATCTATTAAAAGTACTTGACCGTAATTCGAAGCTTATATAATGAGATAGGCATATCCGTTACCCGTAGGCTTATCTTACTCATGTTTGATGACGTATTTCCGTCGACTCACCAGCAGATGGCGCCACCTGTGAACTTATAAAAGAACATGGCGTCCACTTTGTCCTCATTGGCGTTTTGATTCCCGTAGCAAAAGGTTATAGCAGGAACACCTGCTAGTGCATTTATTTTTTCTAGTTACTAGTTATATACCTAGTAAAGTTATAAAAAGTGACTTGGGATGAAGTTAGTGAATTTACAGAAATAATTATTTAACGGCTTTGCCGTTCGTTTGAATATACAGTGAATCTAAAACAAGTGACTTGTGATTGAAGTAAGTGAACCTACAGACATATTCAACGGTTTAACCGTTCGTTTAAGTCTCAGGTATGTTTTTACTTCATATTTTTACGATCACATATGAGTGTGATACGTCATAACGTGAAATAACCTATTATTTTAAAATAGCACGTAAACCTCTCGAGGTTACAGTTTCTTTTATTTAATATCTTTAGTTACAGCTAATATCAAACTGATTTTATAGATTGTATATCGATACTTTTTTTTTTAGATATTATTTGCTTCTTGTATGTACAGCGTAAGTACCGCCGAATATAGAAAATATTTTTATACCTACCCACATAAAGGCACATTAATTACTAGATGTTTCTATACATGTAAAAATATGGCCTATTATGGGTAAAATCGTAATCATCCCAAGTTTCTAATTACGTACGAGTGTGTCAAAGTAATAACTAAATGTTCACCATGAAAGTAGTACTTAAATTTTAGGTACCTAACATAATACCATTTCTTTTAGTTTGGTTTCTTGATAGAAATGAATCCTCCATCCTTAGAAAGTGAGCTAATTCCAAGTAGAGTATTTCAGAAGCGCGCTCTGAGCTCCAGTTACTGTATTAGGTACGTCAAATAGCTACAGTTCCAGCTCATTTAGCTCGAACTTCAAATAAGGGCGATCGCGACGCCACGTGCATTGTCGTAAGTGGAGTAAAAGAAGCCGACTTCCACTAAACCAGATAAGGATGATGGAAATAGGTGAGTTATTTCTTATTACCTAACACTGGTCCTGACCAAGTGTAAATTTCTTCACAGATCAGAGGTTAAATTACGAGGATGATAGAAACAATCATCCTTGCTTCGTATTTTATATAGGGACAGCATTAAAAGAGATTTCGGTTATCCTAAGACACAGTATAACCTAAGAGGTTGATAGACACGTTTTGGCGACAAATTGCCTTGATAAGATAATATGCTGATACCCACTATTGTAAAATCATAGTCCTGGGTTCGTCAACCTAAACAAAAACGGGGAGATCCGATAATTCGAATCCCTGCTACATTTTGAAAAAGCTGACAAGGTTCTTTCTGCCAAAAGGTTTTTGCTGCCAAAACCTTTTGTATTTTTAAACAAAGAGAATCTTTTGAAAAACTTAAGTTTCTTCGAAAATATTTATGACAAAATTGAAGACCTACTTTAATAATAGGATTTCCATAAATCTTTTATCAATTTATTACAAATGGCTTGCAGCCATAGATCTGATTTCATATATTATTCTCAGAATTGTCAAAGACCCAATTCTTAAAAATGAACCTTGATAAAATATCGTCTTCAAACACATACATTTTCGAGGCTGAAGCCTTTTCAACGGCACTCGGGAAGGCATGCATTTTGGTCTTCGATCTCCAAAAAGGAAAGTTCATCCAAATCATTACGCCAGCCTTCGAGAGGATCAGGCGTCCAGATCAGATCTCCATCGAATAGAGTCCAGATTCCATTGTACCAAGAGCCTTTTAGGCCTGTATTACAGTTACCACTCTCGAGGGGTGTGTACAATATCCATAATAATTGGGCATACGACAGTAAATGTCCCTTCAATTAAGAAATTTCTGAGCTTTAGGCTCTCAAAGAGACTGAGAAGTTTAACATCCCCTGCCCATACCAGCAAAGGAAACACTAACCAGTAACCACCCTCGAGGGGTATGTACAATATTGTGTATCTATAATAATTGTAAAATACGATAGTAACCAGGCGTACGATAACATACTAAGTAACCATGCAAGGATGTCCCTTCAATTACGAAATATCCGAGCTCGAGGCTCTCAAAGAGACGAGGAGAGGTCTAACATCCTCTGCCCACACCAGCAAAGGAAACACTAAATGATATGACCCTGTCATTCTATGTCGGTCAGTTAACTCTGTACAAAATACATTGGTAAGGAACGAGAGTACCAAAAAGTTTTAAATTTATAAAAGGGTACCGCATTCCCTTTATCCAGAAACTCCAATCCGTCCTGCACGGTATTCGAGAGGACGCAGGTTCGAATCCTGCTCAAAACTGATAACCTTCCCACATTTAAATTTACACCGAACTCTGTTCAAGTCCCGTCCTGACAAAGTTGTAAAATTTTCACTTTATGTTAAAATGCTATGGAAAACTTGACTAAGGTGGAATACTTATTGCTTTAAATACTTAAGAATCCATACAGGTTTCCTTTTTAACTGAAATGACCACATTGTGCAATGGTACAAAAGATGAATGCTCAAGGCACTCTAAAACTAGTTCCTTTGTCACCAAGTTTGGTTTCTCCACTTTTTCTAACTTCAAATAGCGATGGGTCATCCGCCCAGAATTCAGTTTTAGGACATTGTACGCCTTTGTGAAGCCAGAATAATTCTATCTTTCAGCATGTTCCGTTTACCAGATTTCCTCCAACCACGAGATTGGATGTGCAAAATACATCTCAGTCAAGCTTATTTTAATGATAAAGCTGACGTAGTGTACATTTATTCTTTCTCAGAGCACATTCTTGTCTTCCGCTCGGGTAAGCCGCACCCAAAACATTTTCGTTTCTCACCATCTGAGTGCCTCGATTTCTATAGAATAAGAGTATTCAAATACTCGTCTACCTACACAAAATCTCATTTTGCGCATCAAAATCCTGTTACTCGTCACAAACACGTACAAATAGCCTTGAAAACTCTTCAAACCCAGGGATGGTTAGACAATTGGGAGAAAACAATAATAGGTTCCCAAAGAAACCTCTCATATCGTTATGCGATAGACATAGAACTACCTGAAAGTCCAATACCAAAAGAAAAGATATTAGACATAAAAGGAAGATTTATTTAATTCCAAATCAAAGAAACTTAGTTCTTTTAAAGAAAATTCAAACTTGGTGGGTCTTTTGAATTTTTACCACTTTCGCAGTGCCTAGAGGTAGCTTTACCTCAGCGTCACATTCGGTCAATCCCCTAACCTACAACCCACTAAAGAAAATAGTAGTGCACGGAGTGGTACAAGTGGAACTCCAATAGTGGGTCCGCAATTACCGGTTCTCGACAATTTTACAAGCTTTCCATCCGAGATGCTTTCTTACCACGGACGCGTCAGATTTCGCTTGGGAGCCCAGCTAGAAAACATTTCTCTAACAGGCTTGAGGGCCTAGAATAACAAAGATTGCACTGCATCAATAGAGATGTTGATAATCTTACACATGATTCGAAATCATATACCGGTACTGTGTTACAGTCTGTACTCATTCAAATCAGTTGTAGTCCATCCCCCCAGAGGGACGAGACCAAATCAATTGCCTTGACGAACTTAACTCGTCAGCTTGCGTGTAATGGTCCGACATCAAATTGACTTCACCATACACTGCATTCCGAGCCGATACCATATGTATCAGCTCGTCCGGGTATTTTTTGTGAGCATCCTGCTTCAAACACCACTAAGGCAAGATTGCCTACAAACAATATTCCTATTATGAAATGGAGAACACTACACATGATAGGCCTGTTTGTAATGTGTGGATATTACTTTCACCACCATTTTTAATACCCAAGATGCTGTCACACCTTAATCGGTCAACAGGAGTGTTTGTGGTGCCGCGATGGCACAAGGTAATAATAGAGGGCAGATCTCAAAGCGAGAGCTCTGTAAGCTCCATTCGTTCTGCAGAACCTGCAAAAGAACCTAATAAACATTATTTCTTTCCTTCTACTAAACACCTCGACAGGTCTCCCACCACCTCACATAGAGAATCTGTGGAAATGTGGGGGGGGGGGGGGGGCGAAGAGGTAAATAACAGATATTAAATCAAAAACTTCTACTATTGAGCTCCTTGAGACCTACCTTTTAAGATACTTATAAATTTTACAGTTTTAACCGACTTGCATTTTATTCACGGTTATTATATAATACGATTATGTTACATAAATCTGTTGTTGCTGTTCTTGATAATATAGAAACCGTTAGTCGACTTTACATAGTTCGCATGTTTTGGTTAAACATATTATCTTGGTCGATTTCTTTCAAAAATGTAAAGAAAGTTAAGTCACGTATTCATTGATATTGGGATTGATGACTTAGTTCAATATTACCAAGTATTGATACAAAGAGAACATTTTTCAGGTTTCTCGTCATAGTGATTTTATGCTTAGGTCGTCGCAACCACGATCTAACTTTGCTCGATTGTATTAACTCACGTCATAGGTACTACTTTTAGGCCCGAATCAAGAGTCCGAAACTGATCATTTTCATTTCAGACAATCTGGTTGGAAAACTATTGTAAACAAAGATAACACCTACGACTAATCAATTGAATCCTTTATTCTAGATAAAAATTAGGATATCAGAGTATCCGATATGAGACTACACAGTCTAATAGTTTATTTATGACTGTTAGAGGTTCTCCAACTATTCTAGCCCCGGCACTACCCGGTCAACAGCAGCTTCTAAGAATTGGTGGTGGTGGTAAGATCAAAATAATCCTTAACACGAGGTAATTGACGATGGATTTAAAAAAAAAAAAAATTATCGTCGAGTAATAATGTCAGCTACTACCACCAATCAAATACAATAATAATTCGCAATTATTTAATCCTGTCAATAGAAGGAATACTTACTACTCCTTAAATAAGATTCCTTATTTAGTCTGTTTAAGATTACATATGAAGTTGTTCAAGATGGTAAAGATTATAAATCCAGATACCATACATACAACATTGTATACCTAATATTATTTTCCTAAAAATAAATTAGAATCACATTGGCGTTTCCGTCACTCACCAGGCGAAAACAAACATTTCTCATTATATAAGCTTCGAATTACGGTCAAGTACTTTTAACAGCGGCGTTTTCCCTGAAAGAAAACGCATATTAAAATACTTACCTAATTCGAAGCTTACTTTTTAAATCTGCCTGGTGAATAAAAGCCAATGAGGACAAAGTGGACGCCATGTTCTTTTATAAGTTCACAGGTGGCGCCATCTGCTGGTGAGTCGACGGAAATACGTCATCAAACATGAGTAAGATAAGCCTACGGGTAACGGATATGCCTATCTCATTATATAAGCTTCGAATTAGGTAAGTATTTTAATATGCGTTTTCTTTCAGGGAAAACGCCGCTATTATCTGACCTACGTCCTCGCTTTCGGAGTTCGATTCGTAGATTCTATATTATTAATGTTGTAAGCATGGGTTTAATGCCTGAAATAAAGATATTTATTATTGTTTTAAAAGTAGAACACTACAAAAGAATAACCTACCGAGTTTCATGCCAGTTCTTCTCAGGCGTGCCGCGTTTCAACTGATAGTGGTATACGTGAGTTTAGTCTCAATGACAAGGATTTATGTTTATTAATTCTGATTTCAGGGTACGATGATGAGTCCTAACTTGACCATGATGCATATGGACGAGAAAATATGGGGCGATCCTCAGAACTTCCGACCGGAACGATTTATTAAGAATGGAGTGATAGACTTGGCTAGCGACAAGACATTGCCATTCGGAGCTGGTATGTCACCTATATTATCTAAACTTTACAATCCATGGTTCTTCAAGCGGAGCGTGAAATCATTGGGCCGCTAACTTGAGTGATGTCGATTGTCTCGTTTTTTCGTTCGTGTGGCTTTCCATTTTTAATAAGCTTTTATTAGGTCGTCGTGTATGTAACTAACAATGTAATGGAATCTAAGGATACTAATTTAACCATCTTCCAAGGATCGTAGCGTCTTGAAAATTGGCAGATGTATGTAGTTCTGATGACAATACAATAATATGGTACTGTCAAACTGATATGATGATGGAGCCGGAAGATAGGCACAGAAAACCAGTGGAATCTAAGGTAGCTAATTTAACCAGCTTCCAAGGATCGTAGGGTCATGAAAATTGGCAGTTGTATGTAGTTCTGATGACAATACAATAATATGGTACTGTCAAACTGATATGATGATGGAGCCGAAAGATAGGCACTGAAATTTCGATGGAAAAAGTGGAATCTAAGGATACTAATTTAACCATCTTCCAAGGATTGTAGCGTCATGAAAATTGGCAGCTGTATGTAGTTCTGATGACAATACAATAATATGGTACTGTCAAACTGATATGATGATGGAGCCGGAAGATATGCACAGAAAACAAGTGGAATCTAAGGTAGCTAATTTAACCAGCTTCCAAGGATCGTAGGGTCATGAAAATTGGCAGCTGTATGTAGTTCTGACGACAATACAATAATATGGTACTGTCAAACTGATATGATGATGGAGCCGGAAGATAGGCACTGAAACTTCGATGGAAAAAGTGGAATCTAAGGTAGCTAATTTAACAAGCTTCCAAGGATCGTAGCGTCATGAAAATTGGCAGCTGTATGTAGTTCTGATGACAATACAATAATATGGTACTGTCAAACTGATATGATGATGGAGCCGGAAGATATGCACAGAAAACAAGTGGAATCTAAGGTAGCTAATTTAACCAGCTTCCAAGGATCGTAGGGTCATGAAAATTGGCAGCTGTATGTAGTTCTGACGACAATACAATAATATGGTACTGTCAAACTGATATGATGATGGAGCCGGAAGATAGGCACTGAAACTTCGATGGAAAAAGTGGAATCTAAGGTAGCTAATTTAACAAGCTTCCAAGGATCGTAGCGTCATGAAAATTGGCAGCTGTATGTAGTTCTGATGACAATACAATAATATGCTACTGTCAAACTGATCTGATGATGGAGCCGAAAGATATGCACTGGAACTTCATGATGGAATATCGTATTATATCTGTTTTTGGATTCGTCAGAAAAGTCTTGTAATGAACTTTGACCAGGCTTAGGTTTCAAGGTATATATATATATAACAAACCTTTTTTTAATTGACTTGTAAAACTATGCAATGGAATCTCAGGTAACTAATTTAAGCAAAAATCAAGGATCGAAGCGTCATGAAAATTGGCAGATGTTTGTAGTTCTGATAACAATATAATAATATGGTGCTGTCAAACTGATCTGATGATGGAGTCGTAAGATATGAACTGTAACTTCATGATTGAACATCGTATCATAGCTGTGTTTGGATTTGTTAGAAAAGTCGTGTAATGAGCTTAGACCACGATTAGGGTTTAAGGTTATAACAAACCTGTTATATATTGAAGTTAATATTGAGTGTAAAAATTGACATAGGTACCTGCAGAAAATGTATATGTATTAGAGTAATAATGAAATATTTTCACATTAGTCGAACTCAGACAAAACACCATGTAATACAGAAATCCCTACTAATATTATAAATGCGAAAGTAACTCTGTCTGTCTGTCTGTTACGTTTTCATGCCTAAACCACTAAACCGATTTTGATGAAATTTGTTATAAAGATAGTTTGAGTTTAAGAGAAGGACATAGGTTACTTTTTAACTGACTGCGCGAAAGTAGGGTAATGATTTTATGCGATAACGACTTCTACGCGGATGAAGCCGCAGGGCACATCTAGTTAAGGTATAAATGTTGTGACTAAAAAGTATAAAATAAATAAATGGTTTAAAAAACCCTAGAAAAATACGCTTTTATAATGCACGAAAAAACCCAAAAATAAATTATGGATCGCTCAAGTTGCCTCTATTTCTGGGCTGAAGTGTAAACTATGTGCGTTTAGTTATAATATTTGATTATAAAAGCGTGGGGTGCTAGAACAAGAAAGACTTTTTTGTTAGCATATTCCTATTAATACTAATCCTTATATAATAAAAATCCTGACGAAAGCTGCATGAGGTCGCACAAGAGCATAACGTTTATGCTGCCAAAGGGAACGCCTTTTTTTTCAGGCAATTAAGTAGATACATGAGGGGAATACGTTAACAGTAGCAAAATGTAGAGTTCTTGTTCGAGAACGAGATATCTTTGGTTACCGTTAAAAACCCGCTTGGGGATATATGCGTTTGTATTCCTATTACGTGATCACTACATATTGTACTAAATATCTCGGAATGCCGAAACTTTAAGGACCTACCAATGAATTATCTAATAGAGATTCGTAACGGTAATAGGTTTGCTCCTATTACGCAGGCGTCACGAAAAACTGACAAAAGTGGGTGTTGAAAATGCGTAGGCGTGATTAACTACTTTACTTTTCAAGTAAGCATGTTATGTATTTCAATTAAAGCCTATCATCGTTAATACATTTCCAAAATTTAAAATGATATTAATAATTGTAAAAGTCACAATAGATATATAAAAGCGTGTCAGTGTAAATTAATAGTTTAAAAACACGAGAAAAACACGCTTTTATAAATGTGACGTTATCCTTAATCTGACAAGACATCATGCAGCTTCCGCCAGGAAAGTCTTTCCCGTCTTTATAAAAGCGTGGGGCGCTGCCCCACGCTTTTATAATCAAATATTATAACTAAACGCACATAGTTTACACTTCAGCCCAGAAATAGAGGCAACTTGAGCGATCCATAATTTATTTTTGGGTTTTTTCGTGCATTATAAAAGCGTATTTTTCTAGGGTTTTTTAAACCATTTATTTATTTAAATAATATTAGTCAGTCAGTGAAAATCAATAAATTTTGCCTTGGAAGATGAACAGCCTGTATGTGGCAAGTGGTACGATGACAGATTTCTCATATCTCTACGATCGACGTGGGGATCAATCTACCTTGCTAATCGATTATTTGAGAAACCCCATAAGTCATCATACCCTAACTTTACAGGAGATGAAAAAAACCTTTCAGTGATAAAAAATCGTATGGCCATGGATGTGTTTTGTATTTAGTTTAAATTGTTTAAATGATATCTATATAAATTGTTTTAATTTTTTTTATAATATTGACATTATCATGAAATAAATAGTGCCTGAAGGTCGTTGACTTAAGGGATTTCTCAAATAAACGAAAAAAAAAGAAACACAGGACAGGTTTGACACCATAATGAAATATTCAGACAAGGTTTTATTTAAATAATTAGACAATATAAACAGTAATATTACTTATTTAGTCCATATCGTTATATGTATATTTCACGGTCTGTGATTGGCCATTGGTATATTTCTTCATAAAAGTCCTGTATTTCTTTATCCTGTGGTAAGTAATTTCTTAATTTTATTAGATCTTCCATTTTCTTTTTGTTAATGGGTATCTGACCCTCCGGATAAGCTTTATGGCTAGGCAAAACTAACCTCTCTTTATTTGCAATCTTAAGTTTAAAAGAATGCGCAACAAGACCGTCAATAAAGTCCCTTACAACCACTACTCCATCACTTTCGTAAGAATGGCGAAAATAGCAATATTGGCTGATCTTGAATGACACTTTCTGTTCTTTGGGTATGTTTCTACCAGCTGATTCTACGGCAAGCATATTCTTTTTGTAAAATTTTGGCCACCACTTTTTATAATCTATTATGTCAATAGACGAAGGCAAAGAGACTAGGAAAATGTTTTTCGCTGTTGCGCTTAGAATCAGTGATGCAACTTCCTTCACTGTGTAGATCCGATCAGTTCGTCTTATTTTTCTTATCAAGACTGCGAAGTCTCGGTCGCAGGGTAAAAATGAGTGACCTCGAATCGGAAAATACTGCTCGATAGTCTTAAACATTTCTAGCGATACCAATGCTGATAAAACCCTTACGACCGTGTGGTTTTTATTTTGTCCACCGCAGCCGTCAGTGAACACATGCAAATTCTCAACATTTCCCATGTTTTCTTTCAAAAATTGATATAGAAATGTACTTACTTCGTTAGGCCCCTTACCTCCAACTCCTTCGTGATATACTATAAAATGGGCACTATTATCCCGCAGATTGTGAATGCAGCAAACACTAACAGTCAGTTGCCTTAGGTAAAAGGTTTCTTGCACAGGTATAAAGGGCAGGCTAAGATTTTGCATGTAATATATGCAGATAGCTCCATTCTTTCCGGATTCGTCATTTTGTACTAGCTCTGTAACTGATTTATTTTTTATATAAAATTTGTTTGCCCGTCGTAAATGTACCATTTTTTCAACTACCGCCACGCGTTTAGCAGAGTCATCTAAAAATTTACTTTTTATTTTCACCTCCAACTCCTCACAAGTACAGCAGGTATCTACTTGGGGTCGTCCAAAATGAAGTGAAAATTGTTCCTTAAAATTTTTTATGTAAAAGGAATATTTTACGTCCAAATTTGGATATTTTGCTCGAAACATTGAGTGCATAATTTTTACATTAAGTCTAGCATCCAATTAATGACGCTCTTCACTAGCATAATGCGATATTTTTTTAGGAAATGACTATATATGGTCCTTAACAGCTAGTATTACAGCTCCATCTTTCGCGTTTCCAGGTGTATTTAGTCCTCGTTTATCAATAGGTGCCTTTCCTTCAGACAGTAGAGAGCACAAACGTCTCACGCGATCGATGGTAACGCCGTGAATATTAACAAAGGCTACTTTGCAAACTTGATATTTACCAGAACATGTCGATATAGTGAGGGTACTCGTAACTCGACCCACGTGGCGGTTTTGAATTTTCAGACTCAGGTTTACGTGGTTTTCTCTGTTTTATTCCAACAACTGAAATTTGACCCTGAAGGTAACCATCCTGTTCATTTTTTGTATTAAAAGTGAAGAATTTATTAAAAATTAACAGCCGTTCTTCTTCACTGATTTTATCGTAGCACTTTCTTTTGCAACTGGAAGAAAAGAAAAAAGTCTTCTATACAATATAATTGAAATTAGGATAATGCTCTGGAGTTAGGAATTGTAGAAAGCGAACCTTACCGGCAATCATCTTTGGGTTTCAATTTGTTAACTACCCGCCCTTTCGAGTTGGTGTACTGAAGCCCTTTTACTCAAGCACGTTTTATTGTTTCCCATTTATAAGCAGATTTGTTATTACACCTCTTTTCCTCTTCTTCGGACTATCGCAGTTACTGCTTGAGTCACTATTTTCAGCCATTTTCAAACACTTGTTAAAATAAAATGCACCGCCACGAACAAATGAACAACCGCAATACACCGCCGCGCGCCGTTACAATCTAAAATATCAAAGCACTGACTGACAGTGACAGCTAACACGACAGCTGGCTTGGTATTGCCACTCATTTATTTGAGAAACCCCGTCAGTCACAGACTTATGGGGTTACTCAAGTAAACCAAATATTCAGCCTGTCACAATTTCCTTTGTATCACATTTACTTGGGGGATTTCTCTCTGAAATGTGTATTTACTGCCATAGAACACATTTCCGCATAAAAGTCATTTTCCCAAAAAACGTGACTTAAGGGGTTTCTCAAATAATCGATTCGCTTGTATTAGATATCAATCTACGTTATATTTTTTATGAAAATTTAAATGACTTTTGCTTCGAGTTTGAACTATTTTTGTATATAGATGTTTCGTAGTGGACAAACTAGATTACTAAACGTTAAAAACCTCTTTTTCAAGGTCTTCAACTCGCAAACTACGATATTGTGGTGACCATGATCTTGCTCTTCCCAACGTTATATTTCAACTTCCACCTGATCGAAACTTAAAGTGAAATTGACTTTGAACATAACTCTTATATTTACTAACTCCTATCAGGGTCCTAGACTATCTATTTAATTGTTTACCCAGCTAATACGCAAACGAACTTTAAAAAGAACATGACTTTTAACCTGGTTACGAATTCAGGCTTAAGGTTATAAAATAGAGGATGAACTCCTCTTTGCCGTCCCTAAGACTAGACGTGACGTACAAATTTCAATAAAAATATTACAAATTGAATGTGGGGAATACTTTTGAGATAACTAATATTATAAAGAGGAAAGATTTGATTGTTTGTTTGCATTGAATAGACTTCTAAACTACTGAACCGATTTAAAAAAATATTTTACCGTTGGGAAGATACACTATCCCCGGGTGACATAGGCTTTAATGTGCACGGGAACGGGAACTACGCGGGTGACCGCGTGAGGGTTGCAAGTTTTATATAGGTACCTAGTTTAATTCTAGTTTTTCAACCTACAGGAAGACGACTATGTCCCGGCGAGACCTACAGCCGACAGACTATGTTCCAAGTGTTCGCGGCATTCATGCAAGCCTTCACAGTTTCCACGGCTGATGGGAAACCTTTGTTGAAACCGGCGAAAAGGATTCACGGCCTTATAACATCGATAGAGGACTTTTGGGTGCGACTCACGCCTAGAACTTAATGAATTGCTTACCTGAACACTCATTGTCAAAGTTGTTTTAATAGGGATGGATTGATTGACCCCTTGGTGTAGTTGTAAAGGTGGGTCTACGCTAGACGAGCCGAGCACGAGCGGAGCACGAGCCGAGCCAAAATTCGTGTAGTGTGGACCGACGTACGAGCCTCGAGCGACACTTATCATCGCGAGCAGAGCGACTCAGCTCGTTCTTGGCTCGTCTAGCGTAGACCCACCTTTAGAGTGCTGACTACGAAATCGAAGGTCGTGGGTTCAGTTCCCACTCAGGACCAATCTCTTTGTATGAACTGTTTTTTTTTCTGTTTTGTTGTAATTTATCTATATTCTATATTATATCTATACCTACCTATATTAAAACTGCAGGGTTGAAAATCTGTACATGAAAGATAGCTTGAAAATTTTTATTGTAAACGACACTGAAGCCAAAAATGTAATTTAATTTTTTTTGTCTGTTTTTCTATATGTCGAATAAGTATCACGCCGAAATTACTGAATCAACTTGAATAATGCTTGGCACAATCTGAGCATACAATCCGAGGAAGGAATACTGGGATACTTTCAATCTTGATATTCTGCGCGGTTCCTTTGAGAGAGATTCTATAAGATTACACTATTCTATAAGAATAGACCATATCTTTAAACTCTTTAATGTTTCGAAACATTTAAAGATCTTTAATTAACTATTGAACTCTTTAGATGAAGAAAAACATACACCTTATGCTCGCTTTCTCTCTTATGTGACGTAAAGGGAGTTGCGAGGGTCAGCTATTCTGAAATATATGTGTTTTTAAAAATATGAGTATCTACCTATGTTTATCAGTTGTTTAGATCCCATTACGAAAAATTTAAATATGAATATTTGTGTGAGTCGCAAATATTTATAATATTGGAGTTTGGGTGCCTTCTACGATATTAATGTATTAAGAAATATGTAATTACTTTTATCAGTTGTCTAGATCTCATAGCACTAAATTTATATTAGCTTACTTTGAGCTACATAGCGCTGTGTAAAGTTTATTAATAGTGGTGTTTTGTGGTTATTATAATTTTACCATTTCTGTAAAGTAAATACAGAGTTGGTATTATTTACCACCGATTTAATTTAAGTACTAATATCGCAATAAACTGAGTGTTTGTGAATTTTAATAAAGAACATCATTTTCAAGTGTTTGAAAAACCTGTGCGTCCATTTTGATTTGATTTACTTTTTAACCCCCGACGGAGACCCGGACGGGGTGTTATAAGTTTGACGTGTGTGTGGGTGTGTGTGTGTGTGTGTTTGTAAATCTGTCTGTGGCATCGTAGCTCCCAAACGGATAAACCGATTTTGATTCTATTCTAACAGTTTGTCTCGTCGGGGACCGCTCACCTAATCATAACCTAATCGTACGTCTGTCTCTGTTTAGGTATACAGCGGTCCCCCCGACGAGACCAACTGTTAGTTAAAAATATGAATACGTAAATAATATAGCTACCTATATTAATAATAAAGTTTCAATACTTAGGGTAGATAGGTCATAATATAATAGTTATTTTTTTACTTTTTACAGGTTTTTTATTGTTCTCTTTTTGTGAGTCGGGGGTTTCTCAAATTTTTAATTTTGTATAGGTATACTACCAATAATTGTAGACATTATTCATGGATAAAACAAAGGTAGGTTTTGTATTTATTTTGCTCCATGAAACCTTTGCATATGAAACGACATCCCAATTACTCGCACTATGTCCAATTGCATAAAAGATAAAAGGTTTTGGATGCAGTTGCAGTGAGAGTTGCATAGGTCCATCCAAGTTTCTCCTTTACTTAACGACACGTGGAGTCTCGACAAATTCGAAAGCCTTACCTACCTAATATGATAAGTATGTATAAAAAAGTGAACTTTTGTATTGCGATGGGTCCTAACGCTTTGATATTAAATCAAATTCACCTGCAAGGGAGTTCTACTTAACCAATTAAAAAGAAAAGGATAATTTACAATTAAAACTTAAAACCCTTCTACCCAGCGTGGCACAGGCAGGCCAAGTGTACCAAAATGATATTTTGAGAGGCCTAAAACTCGCTGAAGCGCTCGTGGCCCCGCGGACTCAGTGTTCTGTAAACGATCACTGCAGTAAGCAACTTTCACTATGGCCGGTCCATGGATGGGTGACCATCCATGTGATCACTTTGTGACATTTATTTGAGCGTTTCCGTGCTTCGGAAGGCACGTTAAGACGTTAGTCCCGGTTGCCAGTAAAATGGTAGTCGTTAAGCCAAGTTGAAGGCTTTATTTCAAAAGCAGGCAGTCACAACCTGCTCCTGTCCATTTAAACACGGCAATATGGCTCACAATGTATTACGTGGGACAAATTAAAAAAAAAGGTGAAATGTGGGCATATAATATGCCTCTGCCTTCGGGGATAAAAGGCGTGATGATGAACTAAAACTATAAGTAGACTGATAGACTCAGATAATAAACCTTACTCGAGCATCAACCAAAACATGGTTGAATTTATCTTGTGTTGACTATACAGGCACCGGGAATTTATTTTGTGCCTACAATATTTTACGTCTAGTAAAATGATAATCGTTAAGCCAAGTTGAAGACCTTATGGGCTTGAAAAATTTTAACTACGGGTCGTCACGACCACCTATTATGTGGGACATAAAACTATAAGGTTGTGAGCCTATAAACGTGTTGAAATGGACAGGCGCAGGTGGTGACGCCTCGCAGCTGAAATTTTTGGTATAAGTTGAAATGTGGGCGTATACTATGCCTCTGTCTGCCCCTTCGAGGATAAAAGCGTGACTATTATGTGTACAGTCAACTACAATGAAATGTACTAGTTTGATCTTACAAAATGATGTATCCCTGCGAGTGCCATAATGAACTAACCAAAGATTGTGACAAACATGGTATTTACCGAACTTGACAGTAACATGTAGGTTCGCGTTTAAAGAGCAATAATAATTATTATTAATAATATTTAATATGCCTCTGTGGCGCAGTCGGTAGAAATACCGCCTGCGGCGCTGGAGGTCGTGGGTTCGATTCCCACCGGAGACAAATATTTGTGTGACCCATAAGTGTTTGTCACAAGAGTCTGGGTGTTTCCATGTATAATATGTATGTATTTAAAAAAGTATATAAGTATTAATATCCGTGATCTGATACCCATAACACAAGCAGGTTATTCCTAGCTTACTTTGGGATCAGATAGCGTTGTGTGAGATGTCCGTGAATATTTATTTATTTATTAAAAAAAAAAAAAAAGATTCCAACTTAATATTGGTGTTTTTTTTAATAAATTTTAGTAAAACATGCTTTTCATATTAAAACTTTGCTTATTAATACCGTCTCGTTTAATGTAGTTAAGTTATAACCCCGCCTATCATAGTCTCTACCGTCTACGGACTACGTAGACCCGTAGACCACAGCCCTCAGTTTTAAACGCATGAATAGTATTATAGCCTTTGCGCTCGGTAAGCCTATTTCGCAGTACGCCTAACTCGCGTTATGACTAGTCAAAAGGAGAAGCAGGTGCCTCTACCATAGACGAAGAAGACTTATATGTCTGTGGCCTCTACGCTGTCTGACTAAGTTTTATACAGGATATTGTTTTGAGTATCCCTTGTTCCCCGTGACCTCCACCATTAGTCAGAAGGTGTAGCGCCTCTGGTGTTAAAAAGCCCATAGGTTACAGTGACCAATTTCGATCAGAAAGGCCGTATGTTCTATGCCTATGCGTCAGAACCAATACCGGGATACCGGGATCCCGAAATACCGGGATCCCGCAGTATTTTTGCGGGACCAGCCCCGCACGTAAATCGTGCGGGATCCCGGGGGATTAGCGGGATTGTGCAAAGGTAAACGACATGTGTGTTATTCTGTAAGCGGAAGCGCGCAAACTGATTCGGTTTGAGAAAGTTTTTTGTAATTGTGACTTAATATAATGACTTAATAAGGTACTTATTTGATTTTAGTGATTTAATCAGGGAGATTTGACTTTTTCTTGTACTATAAAAGTATTCCATTATCTCGTACATTGCTTGCTGGCTATCCGACATGTAAAGTTAGGTCGTTTGGCAAAGAAATTATTTTTCCTTGTGAAAAGATCACTGCAGTAAGTTACATTTACTGTGGCCAGTCCTTAGATGGGTGACCACTTTGTGACATTTATTTGAGCGTTGCCGTGCTTCGGATTGCACGTTGAAGCCGTTGGTCCCGTTTACTGGTAAAATGGCAGTTAAGCCAAGTTGAAGGCCCGGCTCGTCTCATGCCCTTTTCTCGAAATGTCTTTTTCTAAAAATGTCCCTTTCTCCAAATATGTGCACTACAGGATTAACCCCGCTCAATCCGACTTGGATAGGTTAGGTTAGAAGGCTAAGGCGGGAGCGGAGCGCAGCAAAGCTTCCGCATTAGCCTTCGTGGTTATTTTTCAATAACCTAAACTAACCTAACCTATCAAATCGGATTGAGCAGGTTTAATCCTGTAGTGCACATATTTGGAGAAAGGGACATTTTGAGAAAAGGACATTTCGTGAAAACGACACTTTGAGAAAAGGACATTTGGCGAAAAGGACATTTTGAGAAAAGGACAATTCGAGAAAAGGACATTTTCAGAAAAGGACATTTTGAGAAAGGACATTTCGAGAAAAGGACATTATGAGATGAAACCCATATAAATGTGGTACGAAATCTTAAAAGGTGAAATGTGGGCTATAATATGCCTATGCCTATTTTTCGGGTACACTACATTAATACGAAAAACTTAATTCCGAAAGTCACAATCACGAATTTCATAATTCCGAATTTCATAAGTCCGAATGATTCGAAATCCCGAAAGTCAAAAATCCGATGTTTCATAAATCCTTTTTATTAATAGTCATAATTTTAAAATTCCGAATGTTTACAATTCCGACTGTCAGAATGCCGAATTTCAAGAAACCGAACCGTTGAATTCCGAATCATTAAAAATCCGCCATATTATAAATACGAACTCCGATTATCAAAAATCCGAAATATCATAAATACGAAGGGTGAATGTCGTTTCCACCCGTTCCTGTTTCAACCCGAAAACTTATCATTAAAGACGATTATTTATGTTCCCGATTCCACCCGTTTTTTTAAAAAGTATAGTCAAGTTTAACTACCGAAAATATTATTTCCAAGTGAGTGGAAGGCAAACGACAAAACCAAAAAAAATAACCACGAAGGCTAAGGCGGGAGCTCCGCTCCGCTTCGCTCCCGCCTTAGTCTTCTAACCTAACCTATCCGAGTTGGGGTACTCTGAGTCGGGTGTTAATCATTCACTTATTATGGTTAACACCTCGACTTGAATAGGTTAGGTTAGAAGGCTAAGGCGAAAGCGAAGCGGAGCGGAGCTCCGGCTTTAGCCATCGTGGTTACTTTTTTTGTTTTGTTGTTTGCCTTCCACTCACTGGGAAATAATATCTTCGGTAGTTAGACTTGACCGTACTGTATTAAAAAAGCTTTAACAGTGAATTTTCGGATATTTGAAATTCTGAATAATGTTTTTCGGGAAAATAACAGTCCGGTCTTTTGATTATTCGTGCTAATGAAATTAGGAAAAATAAAAATTCGTACTTACGACTTTCGGATAAATGAATATAGTCCTTTTGAATATTCGGAGCTTTGTTTCTTAGGAATTATAATCTTCGGAATTTTGAACATCGGAATATTGAAATTCGGAAAAACATATTTCGGAATTTTTGGGTGTTCCCCTATTTTTCAGTTCTAGATGAATGTATGATACAGAATTCTATTATTTTCTTAATGACTTTCAGAAATATGCGGGATCCCGCAAATACCAGGATCCCGCGGGACTGAGATCTCTCAGTCCCGCAAATACCGGGATTACAATCTTGTTGCGGGATTGCATTCCCTAGTCAGAACCACCGACTGCTGTATTCCATCAATGTGTCTGGGACAGACAGTCCAGAATTCGACGCATTTCCAATTACAAATTTGGCGTTGAATGTGATGGTTGTTGTTTAGAAGTCATGTCCTTATTTCTCTACACAGTGAAAAATACTCGTAGGAATACGTCACCTGTCCATGAGCCTTCTTTTGGTAGTGCTACAAGTACAATGACCCCTAGAAGTCTAGAATAGAATAGAATAGAATAGAACATAAAAGAACAGAACAGAATATTTTCTTTATTGTATATCAAGTTAGAACTACATGAATACAGAATACATGTTTTAAAATGTACAACGGGCGGCCTTATCCATGTCAAGACTGGCCCCAGCCACCTTATTTTAAATGTTTTTAGGTCACACTATGGTTTTCAGGTCATTTTAGCTTACGTATTATTAAAATTTTTAAGACAGTCTACTTACCTAGGACCACGGCTGCTGCAATAACGAAATGTCGTCGAGAGAAAAACCGGGTTTCATAAATGATAATAATATGACGACCCGACAATCATAAACAATTTATTCTTGTTTATAAAAGACATAAAAGTCATTTAAAAAGAAGAAGGATAAGTTTATTATTTAATCATCTTTACTTTGTTTGCGTAAAAGGTAAAGTTATTGCGTTATCGAGGATAATTGCATTATAAATAAGCCGTGACAATGTCACAAGAGCCAATGTTTTTATACATCCAAGTGTAAGTGAGATCAACCTTCACTTATCTAAGTATAATTATATCCGCAGGAAAATTATTTTTTATCTTACAAAAAATAAAAAACCAATAGGGTTTTTTTTTTTGTCGTGTGGAAATCCTACATGGATGCTTTGCTCCTACTGGAGGATTCCTACCGACTTAAACCACACTATACCTTACAAGAGTCTATGGACAGGAGGATGTTCCAGGGACGGATTGATGTCCTAGGGTAAACCAAAAAGGTTGCCTCTCTTTTAGGCATGAAAATGCCCATGAATGATGGGCTGGACACCGACTTAAATTAATACAGTCCCTACATACATGTGTGTATGCGCCTAGCACCGGCCGCCTCGGTCAGTTTTAGGCTACGACCACAACTTCGTCAAAGGGTTCGGATCACAGATATCAGAAAAGAGCTGTTTTCTGATTTCTGTGGTTCGGATGCTATCCCTTTTCACAATGATAGCTACTAAAAGCAAATATGACTGCCTCTGTGTAGTGTAACCGCCTGTCGCGCTTGAGGTCCTGGGTTCAATTCCTGGGTCGGTCCAAATATTTGTGTGAACCACAAATGTTTGTTTCGGAGTTTGGGTGTTTTCTATGTAAAATATGTCTGTATTTTGAAATATAAAAGTATGTCTATCAGTTGTCTAGATCCCATAACACAAGATTATAGCTTAGTTTGAGCTAGATGATGTTGTGCGAGAATGTCCAACCCTATTTATTTATTTAAAAATATATGTTGAAGGTATTTTAGATAAGTATGTAGAATGTTAAATCGAGGTAGATATCTACCTAACTAATAAGTCAATCATACACACCGTTACGCCGAAGGGGTCTGTGATGAGATTTTTAAATTAGAACCCGTTCGCTGTGAAAATGCATTAATAGGTACTTATTTCTTGTTATTAAGATAACAATAATCTTATGAATAATTCAAGAATAATCGCACGCTACAGCACGCAAAATTAGTTTTAATTCTTTTTCTCTTTTATTTAGTGAACTTTCCTTTTTGTTTTTTAATAAAATAATGAGAGAATATGAAATATGAACGTGTCTAATTGCGAAGTAAAAATAAAAAATACTGCAGTGTTACGTAAAGTAACGCGAAAAGTAAGTATATAAATCACTTAAGTTTCTTCAATGTACTTCTTCAATAAAGATATTTCTAAACAACTGGCTTACCGTACACTTTCACTAATGTTTCATTTAAATTTACATCGGGTAGATGACCCTATAGCTATAGCAGTCCACTTTTCCCTTAATTTAGAGAGACGCCACAACACTTACGTAGTAACTATCTATTAATCTGTGACAACACACGGTCAGAACCGTGTGTTGAGGCGTCTCAGGCAGGAACTGGATGCGGAATGCGCAGGCCGTAAGGAAGGTTCCTGCCGCTGTCCATCCGGCGGGTGAGCGTCCTACCCCACATTTACCAAGTCGCAGTCTACATTTCAGAACTAGTTTGCTCCGAGGCGGCCAGTGCTTGGCGCATAATATGTTTGCAGTGACCGTATTAACCCTAGATCACTAACCATTCGTCTAATAGACTACCAGTACCCTGCGCATTTGATGTATCTATAAGTTCCCATCCCCCGCCACACCGCCCGCTTTCAATACTTTCATGATTTGCGTTATTAGGGTCTCCTGCGCACTCGTTACAGGA
This sequence comes from Miltochrista miniata, assembly GCA_933228765.1. NCBI lineage: Eukaryota > Metazoa > Arthropoda > Insecta > Lepidoptera > Erebidae > Miltochrista > Miltochrista miniata. The sequence continues at coordinate 27,175,217 of OW121758.1, forward strand.
AGCCGTTCAGTAGATTAGTGTATATCGCGATATCGTCGTCTGGCGGACGAATGATTAGTTATTACGTCATTTTTTTTACAAGGTATTTTAATACTGATTTTGATAATATTTACTAATTATAGTTATATTCAAGATTCTCAGGAAGGTACTAGTCATGAAGCACCCGGAACAAGAAAAAATTGCAGCTATTGACCTGTAAAAAGGGTCTTATGACGAAATGTTTCTGTTAGGGCTGCAAAAGGGCTATTTGTGGAGAACATACTGTTTCCATGTGTAATAATTGCACTGACTATTTTTTTTACTAATCAAATGTTATTATTACATAACCTGATACCCAAAAATGTTGATTAAGTTAGTACAACATATTAAAACACGCTAATTAAAATAAATATCTGTGTTTTATTTCGTAGTCTAAGAGACGAAAGGTTAGTGATAATGTGACGAGAAAATAAGGTTAGTGAGCTAGGATTAATTTAAGTTGGTGCCTGGCCCATCATTCGTGGGCAGGTCCACACGTTAAAAGAGAGACAACCCTATTGGTAGTAAAATATTCTTTTTTATATAAAATACTAGAGGACGTCACGCGGTTTCACCCGCGTAGTCCTACCGACTAAAATCACACTCTGCCTTACAAGAGTCTATGGACGTGTGACCCGGGTAAGCCCTCGGAAGGATGTTCCAGGGACGGATTGATGTCCTAGGGTAAACCAATAAGGTTGCCTCTCTTTTAGGCGTGGAAATGCCTATGAATGATGGTCTGGACACCGACTTAAATTAATATAGTCCCTACATACATGTGTGTAATGCGCCTAGCACCGGCCGCCTCGGTCAGATTTAGGCTACGACCTAAACCTCGTCAAAGGGTTCGGATCACAGATATCAGAAAAGAGCTGTTTTCTGATTTCTGTGGTTCGGATGCTATCCCTTTTCACAATGATAGCTACTAAAAGCAAGTATAACCACCTTATTTTAAATGTTTTTAGGTCACACTATGGTTTTCAGGTCATTTTAGCATATAATAATAAATCATTTATTTTCAAGCAACAATAATGGCTCATATGTGTTAGTTGATATGTCTTATAACTATGTTAGTAACCATAATTAATTAAATTTAATTAATTTAATTAAATAGTAATAAATTAAACAATATAAATTTTAATTATACACTATAAATTTAAATTAATAAATTAAACAAAAAATAGAAATTATTAAATTAAACAATAAAAATTAAATTGATAAATTAAACAATATTAATTAAATATCATAATAAATTAAAATTAATAAATTAAACAACATAAATTAAAATTATTCAATTAGACAATGAAAATTAAATTAATAAATTAAACAATATAAAATAAATAATCATTTTGGACATAAATAAATAATAATCCTTTTGGGCATGAAATAAAACAACCTATTTTGCTAATTTTGTCAAAATCCATGCCCAACATGCATCTTGAGAAACCTAGCCATTGTCGGCCCATCAAGCCTCTCCGCGAAGACCTTTAAGATGCTGTTAATAATATTCACGGACATTTCACATAACGCTATCTTATCCCAAAGTAAGCTAGGAATAACCTGCTTGTGTTATGGGTATCAGACCACGGATATTAATACTTATATACTTTTAAATATATTGATGGTGTGTGTGACTATTCCTTACCCTTTGTACTATGGATGCTAACTTCTTACGCATTATTGCATAGAAATCATCAGTATGTGCATCTGCAAACATACCAGTTGCACTACAATAAGGTGGTAGCCTCAACAGCGCCCTAAAGGCATAGGTAAGGTAAACGCAGCTATTAACGACCCATCGAAAATTCGCAGGTATTACCGATCCATTTCATTAACCTGCAATTTTTACGTTACTGGAACAGTTTATGCTAGAGACATTTGACGAAATACGCACATTTGTTCATTGTGTGTCGCAAATACTTACGTTAGTGTGCGTGGCATTCCGGGAAAGAGACGAAATTCGTATGTTTCTATGACGATAGTAAACTTGCCGATCGTGTGGTACAAATCCTTAATCTTACAGATAAGCACACCAAAACTTCGTGTAACAGTTTTTAAAGAATTGTATGAAACCTATGATTGTTCTGTATTATTGAAAGTGTTCATTTAGATGTGAGGTCTTAATTTCTTACAGTATTTCATAAAGTTTGAATAATTAAATATTATAAAACTTCACATTTAATTAAAGCGGTAATACCTTCAATTATTTTAATAGTAGCAGCTATTGCCAACTCATGGGCCGGTGATTGCGATGCATATTAACTTTTGTTTTACCTCTTTCTCGTCGACATTTGACAATAAAGCAATTATTTTAATATGACATCTTAATCTAATACAGTCAGCCTTTGTTACACACAATTACCGATCTATACTATTTGGTCTAGTTTTCTTATTTAATCGTTTTTTGTTTACTACGAAATACAACTTTAATCATTCATTGTCATTATAAAGGAGCATTATAAAATTACTTTTTATTGCATTACAATGTTTGTTTTAATTAATATTATTTGCAACACTATTTATTTAAAATCTCTTCTATGGCTACAAAAATCAAATAAATACATATAATCTACTATTTATGAGTCGGCCATACAATTTCGTAATTATATATTATATCGACTAATTCCGATCTATATGAGTCGGTGATAGCAAGTACGGGAAGCTATTGCCGATTCTATACAAATCCTGGTTGTTTATGTAACATAACACTAGTTTAATGAAATATTAGCTTATTATCCAAACAATATTTTGAAGATAAAAAAACCATAAAAGCTCTTTTACAACATAATGTCTTAGTCAAATAGCATGGATCAGAGTATCTAAGTGACTTTTCCTATGAAGTATAATATGAAAGTGTATGAAAGGTAGTATGAAAGGACTAAGAGCAAACCTACATGATTTTCTGCAAAAACACCATAATGTGTTTCTTCTTAATTAAACAAAATACCTGCCTATACATTCTTCTTGTTTTTAACAGTCGGTAATAGGTTCATAAAAATCGGTAAATAGCTTCATAGCCTTTCGTATGGGTCGGTAATACAAACAATGGACTTGATCACTTAATTATTTTTTTATTTTATTAGTATTGTGTTTAAGGGCAATTAAGGGCTTTAAACATAAACTAGACAAACTAAAGTTTCATATAAAATCAAAACATTGGGTGTGAACTTAATCACCATTCTTAATAACTATCATCAATTTTAAAATTGTCTTAACAGGGTCGGTAATACCTGCATTTACCTTATTATTAAAAAATTTAAAACAGTCTACCTGGGACCACGGCTGTTGCAATAACGAAATGTCGTCGAGAGAAAAACCGGATTTCATAAATGATAATAATATGACGACCCGACAATCATAAACAATTTATTCTTGTTTATAAATCAATTACTTATTTACTTGAATAAAATTAGTTTAAATTCTTTTTCTCTTTTATTTAATGTACTTTCGTTTTTGTTTTTAAATAAAATAATGAGAGAATATGAAATATGAACGTGTCTGTTTGCGAAGTAAAAATAAGAAATACTGCAGTGTTACGTAAGGTAGTGCGAAAAGTAGGTATTTTATCACTTAAGTTTCTTCAATGTACCTACTTGTCCTATAAATATACAAATTTCTAAACAAGTGGCTTACCTTACACTTTCACTATTGTTTCATTTAAATTTACATGGCGTAGATGACCTAAAGCAGTCCACAGCTGGACTTATTAGGTCTTCTATTATGTGTAGGTCGTAGGGAAAACCTACCTACGACCTACGCGTTCCGCATTCAGTTCCTGTCTGAGACTTTCTCCTCCTGGTGGTTGATCTACAAAATATTTGAAAAAAATGAACTTATACTTTTTGGACTTTCTGTAATATTTTAATGATCTACGGTTAACCTATATCGCCTGGAAATAAAAGTTAAGAAATATGGGTATACGATAATTCCCCCCCCCCCCCATAATTTGTTTATTGATTTCCGCTTAGTACTTTTTGGCTGTTAGTTTTTAGGGTTCCGTACCCAAAGGGTAAAGAACGGGACCCTATTCATGAGACTTCGCTGTCCGTCTGTCTGTCTGTCTGTCTGTCTGTCTGTCTGTCCGTCAGGAGGCTGTATCTCATGAACGGTGATAGCTAGAGAGTTGAAATTTTCACAGATTATGTGTTTTTGTTGCCGCTATAACAACAAATACTGAAAACAAAAACATAATAATATTTAAGGGGGGCTTCCATACAACGAACGTGTTTTTAGCGATTTTGTCTTATTTATTCGGTAATAATGTATCCTTCTCAATTTAAATACGTTAGTTAATTTGAACATTTCATCAAGGTCATTCATTCCCTTTACACCATTTAAATTAAATGAATACTTAAGGAGGTATAGCACAATCAAATGTTGCTCAATGAAATTAATTTCGTGTCGCCATGATTGAACATTAAACGGGTCACATACTAACTTATTTTTCGACTTTCGTCGTAAATATTTGTTCTTTAAAAAGTGAACAACTTTTTCAGCAGATTACTTTAGGTAGGTGTAATATTTCAAAGATAGCTATTTCATAGGAAATAGTAAACAAATAGTCCATATTTTAGACTTTTCTCCAGTATAAACAATTTACGTACAAACACACAATTTATGTTGTAGACGTAGATATCGTGTTTATAATGTCATCATTTAAATGTCATCAATATTCTGAAAAAGAAATTAAACATAGAGTTCACAAACTCTTTTTGAAATATATACTGTACCTACCGTAGAGAATCTATACAAGGATAGTTAATACTATAGAGCAACGCGAACTGTCTAAAGACGCGCGTTGTATAACACTATAGAGCAACGCGAACTGTCTGAAGACGCGCGTTGTATAACACTATAGAGCAACGCGAACTGTTTAAGGCGCGCGTTGCTCTGTGTTAATAGGTAATGAGGGCAACCAGTAGACGCTTGAAATACTCACAGAATATCGAGCAGTGTATTTTTATAAAAAAATAATAATTAAAACAAAATGGACCTTTACTGGGACATCCTTTCGAGAGCTTACCCGGGGCTCCCAACCGTAGGCTGTGGGCCGTTACGTGGGGTTTTTTAGTCGGTAGGAGTCCGGCATATCATCCATTAAGGATTTTCCATCACGTTAAATAAAAAGAAAAAAGGGGGGCTCCCATGCAACAAATAGGTACGACTTTTTGTTGTTTTTTGGTACGGAACCCTCCGTGCGGGAGTCCGACTCGCACTTGGCCGGTTATTTAAATATATTTGTCACTTATTGTGGTTTGACTACATAATTAAGGCTGTTTGGTCCTCGTTTCGATTACATTACGAACATTGATCTCGATTTGATTTAATCTCGAGGTAACTATTATTAGATACTTGAATTGTAATAGTTCTGAACGTATTTTTGGATCTCGGCGAATTTGTGATATGAGCCTTAACGAATTGTTTTTTAGAATGTACTTACCAGTTTAGGTCAATTAAGGACTGAGCTGATTAATAAAATTATATTGTTTATTTTTATTTTTCTGGTGAACCTGAAATATTTTGTCCTCCAAAAATACTTTTAAATAAATAGTAGGTACATTGAAATGCATAACAAGAGTCTAACAATCGTAGTTAATATTTCTTTAAAAAAAGTACTTAATACATTGCCCATTCAGTGAATTAGCATTAAATAGCAGTTATACCATATTCCTACAATATTATTTCTTAAAAAAACACACTTAAGCTATTTTTCTTCAATTTAAATGAAACATGAGGTGAGGTTACAACATTTTTTCCAGGAAGCTAATAATTTGTGTATTTCATTTATGACATTTTCGCTGTTTGTAATATTATGACCATTTGGGGTAACCGACAGTAAACACTAATTCCAGCCTGACTGTCATTAAAATAACAACGCCAGTCAATAGATAGTGCGCTAAACGCTAAAAATATAGATTTTCAGCCTTTCGGGAGTTATACATAATTTATTATGATTTTTTGACGATTATTTTTAACTTTAAATCACTTTCCTGTAAAATTTGCAAAGTGGCGGTTAACCCTTTTTTGGCCGTAAGGCATCGATTTGTTTCTACTCGTGGTGGTCTAAAGGAATATTTGTGCTCTGCATTGTTTCATAGTTTTTTATGTTTAATATTACATAGGTACATATTAAACATAAAAACATTAAGAGATATGTATGCATTTTTATGTTTATTAGTATGTCTAAATTACACAGCACAAGCTTATAATTAGCTGAATTTGGTTTTGAGGATTATGTATTTATTTGTAAAAAAATCGAAAGTCCATCAACTGCAGCAACATTATCTTAAAATTAATTAACATTAGAAGAAACATCCAAGTCTTAAATTGTAACTTTTATTCTATAACTGTATCTGTTTGAGTATTTTGTGAATGTTGCAATTATAAGATCCCTCTTTCTAAGCCAGGACGTAGTACCTAGTGTTCCTACTATTAATTGTCCTTTTGCCAAGTGCCAGGGCCAATCCGTGACCACAGCTGGTGTAACCCGACGTAAGTAATCCGACGTAAGGAATCTAGATAGGCATTTAACTTCATAAGATCATAACTAATATCGTAAACAAGAAAGATTCGTTTGTTTGTACCTAACCATTAATTACAAACACAATCTTTCCTGTTTAGATATATAATGAACTAGTTCTGTTTCTGTTCCCGCATCTCATGGGAACTTGTTCTGGGAATTAAAGTATTTTATAAAAATTGACTATAATCTATCCATGGACCAAATTTCAGCCTGATTCGTTCAGCCGTTAGAGCTTGAAAGAGTAACAAACATTTACGCATTCAGCCATTTATACATCCACATTCTCAACTTTCGCATTTATAGTATTATTATGAAGTAAGATTCGTAATTTAATATTATTGGTATAGTTTATTGTTTACTAGTTAGTTGAGTTACTGCGGGAATATGGGAATGAAAATAGCTTAAGTCACCCGGGGATAGTGAAGCTTCCCAATAGAGATAGTATTTTTTAAATCGGTTCAATGGTTTCAGAGCCTATTCAATGCAAAGAAACAAACAATCAAATCTCTCCTCTTTATAATATTAGTAGAGACTAATTAATACATTCTGCAACTACTGAACCGATAAAAAAATCTTTCGAAATCAAAATTATTTAGGAGTACCAGCCATGATTCCATGTATATACATGGAATCATGGCTGTTACTCCTAAATAATATTGTCCGCCTGAATCAAGTTTAAAAAAATATTCTAAATATTAAACTTTTATTATTCTGAAGTAATATAAAAATGTTGTGTGCGTTTAAGTACTTATTAAAAACTAAAAATTTACTGAATCAACTGAGTTTTAAATTGGTCACGATATACAATAGGATTCATAGATGGTTTTAGGCTACTTTATACACTTTTATCATAACAGCAATAAAAAAAAGACGTGTGGCACTCGGGGACTGCCGCGGGTCCAAAAGGTCCAAAAGGTCCCATAGGTCACAAAGGTCCCAAAGGTCTCAAAGGTCCCAAAAGTCCAAAAGTCCCAAAAGTCCCAAAAGTCCCAAAAGTCCAAAAGTCCAAAAGTTCAAAAAACCAAAGTCCAAAAGTCCAAAGTCCAAAAGCCCAAAAGGTCAAAAGTCCAAAAGTACAAAAGTCCACTCCACCTAACCTCACCCCACCCCACCTAACACCAATTCACCTCACCACACCCCACTTCACCTCACCCCACCCTACACACCTCAGCCCACCCCACCTCACCCTACTTCAATTCATATATCTACATAGGTACACGTTATGCAAACGCTCACGTGTACACGTAGGTATATGAAGTGCGAGATACACGATGGTGGCCGAGCGTGGCCGAAGGTAGCCGAGAGTGTTATGTTATTTTCGTGACATAATTTCTGGATTCGGTCTCCACGCTCAAGGCCCGCGATATAAGCTATGCAATAGCTTAAAATAAAACAGCTTTAAAAAGTGATTTTATCAATATAATATGGAGCTGGTCGTTATTTTTAAATAATATTCTGCCAGCTTCAGAACAAAATATTATAAACAACCTATTTAGAAGGTACCTACCAGATTGCTGTTTTTAACACGCTTTTATTAGCTTCACTTGTAACTATGTATGTAAGAAAATCTTGGAATGTTAATTTGACCCACTTCCCGTTCTTCGATCAGACTGAAATTTTGCGCACGCTCTGAGTTCTGATGACAATACATGACTAGCAAAAAAACGTCATTAAAAATCCAATATGGCGGCCTCCCCAAAATGGCGGACTGGCTGTTTAAAATCCACCCTCATGATATGGGTATCGAATGAAAGGGTTTGCTGTCAGGAACTCGAAAAAAATAGTCACGTGACTTAAATTCAATATGGCGGACGTCCAAGATGGCGGACAGGGTATTTGAAATGCATCTCCATGATATGGGTATCAAATGAAAGGGTTTGCTGAATGGGATACGAAAAAAATAATCAAGTGACCTAAATCCAACATGGCGGCCGTCCCAAGGTGGCGGATTGGCTTTTTTAAATGCACCCCCATGATATGGGTATTATATAAAAGGGTTGGAAGCGTGTTTTTTAGTTTTTTAAACTATTTTACTATTATTTAAGAGAAGTTTGATTGCGGCCTCCTTGCATTCAAAATAATAAAAGAGAGTACTTACCTAATATAGAGGTCAGATGTTTTGCATGTTATTTTTGAAGTTACGAGTTTTGGCGCGTTAGGGAAATATTATTAGAGTGAATTTATTTTTTTGAAGCGTGCGCACGATGTTTTAAAAACTGAACATTGATCACAGAATTGGTTTTTTTTTATAAGTGAAGCTTCTATTGATTGGGATGTTAATTGGATTTTCAGAAAGATTTATAATTCTGGTTACGGCTCATCATTCAACTTTTTTGAAATGTACCCATCCTTTGGTTTGTTACTCATTTCTTATAGGTACATGAAACCACCATAAAAAAAATCACAGTGAAGCGTGACAGGGAACTGCTAGTTACATATAATTCTATACATAATACGAACGAGTGTAAAATAGGTGCTACGAGTCGTATACTGTATTTTAATAGCTTCGCGAAAAAATGTAAACAAACACATTTGATCCTATATATCCATAGTTACTTGCAATTGAATATTTACCCTGATTATATTCCAGTATCCAAGTAAACTGTCATACGATATTCTTACGAATTGTGAGCGAGTTATTGCCTGCGGTGAGCCTATTGCAGTGTTAAAATAGGATGACTACCCGCTATTCAAAATTATCGAGCCACCCATTACCCGTTTAATTACCTTAATGTCTTCTATATTACTGATAGTAAGGGCAATAGAGCTTTTGAGGAAAGAATCTGACAATTAAAAATTTGATTAAATAGAAATAAGACTTGCACTGAGTATTCTTGCGAATGTTACTCGAGAGCGTTTAGTGAGCATTCTACTAAACGTTTTAGTTAGCTTTCTATCGACCGCTCTGACGAATTTGTTCGAGCTTTTTACTATTTTTTGCTAATAAGTTACTAAGATTATTTTTTTCTAAAATAGAGCGTTCACCGGTAGAATGATCGTGAAATTATTCGTAGCGATGTTTGACTCTGTTGGTGTTCAGTTGAAAATTTAAAATGGCTAATGTTGGATATTCTGTTAGAAGTTGAATACAAGGAAAATCTATCAGCTATCAGCACCAAAAGTACTTAGGCAGTCGTGGTTGAGTTATTGAACTTTTATCTTATTGTTGAGTTCTACTTTTATCTAAACATTATAAATAAATATATACAAGGAAAACTGCGTGGTATTTATCGCGAAGTTCTACCGCAAGCTAAGCGGACTCATTAAAACAACTGTGGCGCAGTGGCCGGAAAACTATTACGATGAAGTATACAACATAGAGCAACATGATCCTTGCTCAGTTCGGGATGGAAACTGGCCATTTGTTAAAAGTATAGTATACGTTTGACGAACAAAGATATGGCGAACTGTTCCATTTAAGGGTTGACGACCCAACGTCCGAGTTTAGCATATAATGTTTTTGTTTAAACTTCATACATAACTAGCGGACGTCACGCGGTTTCACCTGCGTTACGCAATATAATACGGCCTATGTTCACCAGGGATAGTGTAGCTTCCAACAGTGAAAGAATTTTGGAGCCTATTCGATGCAAACAAACAAACAATCAACTCTTTTCTACTTACGATATTAGTATAGATAAATAAATTGTACTTTATTGTACACTATGAAAAACGTCACTCTAAGAAGAAAATAAAGAAAGCAATCTCTTCCAGGCAACCTTCATAGATCGATTTTCATTAATATTCAGGTATGTACTAATTGTGCCTACGAACCCCGTAGCGGTCGTAGGCTACGACCGCTACGGTATACCCTTAAATTGACAATGTATATCGGGTGGGTAAAATCGATATGATTAAAGCTTGCCTGGAAGAGATTGCTATAGTCCAATCCTGCCCGAATTGGCAATAATGTAAACATGTCATGTTTCACAATCGTTGTCTAAGTGCGAGGCCGCATTTGCGTTTTTCCGCGGCGGTTTCTAACCTCAAAATGTCATCAAACTGTCAAAATCTATCAAATCAAGTCAATGTTTTGACATTTTGAGGTTAGAAACCGCCGCGATAACCGCAAGTGCGGCCTCGCCCTAAGACAGATGAGTAGAAAAATATAGTATGACAAATCATTGAATTTTTTGTAGGTATTATTTTTGAGTAGCTATTTTAAATGAAAATAAACCGTCATAAAGAAGTTATTTGGTTTCGAAACAAATAACCAAATAACTTCTTTATGACGGTTTATTTTCATTTTTCGCTCGATAGAAAGCTAACTAAAACAAACGTTTAGTAGAATGCTCACTAAACGCTCTCGAGTAACATTCGCAAGAATACTCAATGCAAGTCTTATTTCTATTTAATCTAATTTTTAATTGTCAGATTCTTTCCTCAAAAGCTCTATTGCCCTTACTATCAGTAATATAGAAGACATTAAGGTAATTAAAAGGGTAATGGGTGGCTCGATAATTTTGAATAGCGGGTAGTCACAACCTATTTTAACACTGCAATAAGCTCACCTCAGCAATAACTCGCTCATAATTCGTAAGAATATCGTATGACGAAATTGTTCCTCTAGGCTAAACCTCTCTGTCTATTTCTCACGTGACATAAACCAAGTAGTACGGGTCAACTAGTTATCAATAAGTATCATGTAAATTAGGTACATACGTTACCAAAACTACAAACAGTATTATCAATGTGCTAAATGTCTTTTATTACGTCTTGATAACTGATAATTACTCAGGGGCGGTGTCTTTATGCATCACTAGGTTTTAACCGTGGTTTTGTTTGCGTGGGCTACTTCTTCTTTTTTTGTTCCTACTTGGAACATATATGTGAAAAAGTAGTTAGTGTGTTATTTGTTATTTTCAGCTAAATCGATAAAGCTGTTTCATATGATCAACTGCTGCCGTTGGCTCCTGAAAACATTACTAAATCGTTGTGTTCAAAAAATGTCAAGTTTGCTCATCATTATGAGGCAAAAGTGATCCGTTCGCGAATCATTATGTTGCAAAAAAAGTGTCCCTCCACTCAATTAAATATTTTTAAAGAAATTATTGTTTATTTACTAGTGAATATTACAACTAGCTTCAGACAGTACTTAAACCCGTGACCTTTTCATACCCATCTAACTAATATAGGTATCCAATTGTTTTATATAAACAAACATACTTTCTTGATAATATTAGTTAGTGCTTTGCTCATAATGTAGTTAAGTTCATTCCTTGTTGTATGAGCACATTCGCGGACGTATTTAAGGGTTGAGAGTTTTTGAATTACGCTTGTGACTTTAGTTCGTTGAAGTTTGTTTCCATAATGATAGTTTTGGCGGTGTTATGCCTATTAATACCGTTTTTATGTCTTCATCTTTATAAAAATGCTTACAAGAAACCGGAGAACTTTCCACCAGGTAAGATCGTAATAATTCTATAATATAGGTTTTTTTTTTCGTTTAAATTTTTCATTATAGTCTAACTAAGACTGCTATAATAAGATCTTTTATTGTATTTGTTAATATTATTCAGATTTAATAGTTCTATTTTGTTAAAATAATTAATTATTATTATAATTAGGTATGTTAACATCAAACATCTGTTGAATTAATTGCTTTCTTTCGCGATAGTTAAGTTTATTTTACTTTTTATTATAAATATTTTAAAATTATCAACTGCTTTAAAGAGCTCTTTTAAGCAGTTGATAATTTATACATTAATGTGATAAGTAATGTGATGAAATATTCAACGACTTTTATATTAAAATTTTCACACAATTCGAATTAAAAAAAATATAAATTTCAATTTGATGTTGTGGCTTTTTTAATATAAGGTTTAAAATAATGTAAACTTTAGTATTATAAAGAGGAAAGATTTGATTATTTGTTTGTTTGTTTGCATCAAATAGGCTAACCTACTGAACCGATTTGTAAAATTCTTTTCAACAAATCGTTTGAACACCGTATTTTTCCGACAAATTTAATTAATCAGCCTGTAATTACGCCCCGCGGGCCAGCTTTGAAATTACTATTTTCGGTTCTCAAATCACCCAATTCGACCCTTTTTATTATAAATATTTTAAAATTATCAATCGCCATACTTGTAACAAATGACTTGAACTTTTCTGTCATCATCTCTCGGTCCATAAAGCTCTCCAAAACATTTGTCGTAGATGATTTAGTAAAATGCAGTTAGGGAGGTAATTGTTGCACGCTACACCAGCGACTTAAGGTATTATTTCAAGTACCTAAATCACGACGAGATACGAAAAGCACGTTGCAAACCTTCGAGCAGAAGCACTATGATTCATATGGGGTCTATGTGCGACCTGAGACAACCACCTAAAGAGTCTAGTTCGAATAGAACCCTTAACTAGACTCCCTACAAATTGCCCTGCCCTACCTACCCCACTTATTCTAAATTCATTCATCTCTCTCTTATGGAAGATCACCCTGGTTTTACAGCTTGAACACCAACATAACACACCCCATCGCTCGTTCATAGGTACCTACACCGAATTCATTCGAATAAGATTTCTAAAATGATATTCGTGCGAATTAATTGTAAGAACTACAATTGCTTCCATAGCCAACTCCTACGAGGAAACCTCATAAAATTTATCAAATCAGCCTATGGTAGTCTACTGCTGAACGTAGACCTCCCCAAATTATGGCACAATACACGGTCCTGCGCCTTCCACATCCAGTTTACATACCTGCAACCTTTTTCAGGTTTTCTACCTACCTAACTAGTACCTATATATTTAAAGTATTTTTATTCTTGTCACCAGGTCCCCCCAATCTGCCAGTGTACGGAGGCTACTGGATTGCACTCGCACATGCGTTTAACGATCTTGCTACAGCTTTCCGTAAACTTGGGCGAAAGTACAATACGAAGATCGTTGGACTGAACGTAGGGGTATTTCCAGCAATCGTCATAAACGATCCTGAACTAATAAAGGAGATGTTGAATCGAACTGAATTTGATGGTCGCATGGATGTCATACTTTTTAGGTTGAGATCTTTTTGGAAGAAGCTTGGTAAGTATTATTCATGGTACATCGTTTAAAATATCTATTTGCAAAGTAGTTTGCTCAGGAGTGTATAACTTTCAAACATCCATAGGAATACTCTCCATCAATAGAGCCGTCTTATCTACCGCTCAGTTTATAATAATAATAAATCTTTATTCTCAGGTTACAATGACCCATAGATATATACCTTAACCTATTTATACATAAATATATTACATCTCAACTTTGTTAGTAAATAAAAACTTAGTACTATATTAGTAAACAATATATTTCACTAGTGCACTAAGTCTGTGTGCGTCCTTGTGGCACTGTTCCGCGGAACCGACGAAACACCACTCCCTGTGGCCAGAAGTTCTCTTCCATCACGAGGTGCAGGTAACAGTTGGGCACTCGCACCACGAACGCTAAAAAGTTGACGTTGCGGCGCGACTCCAACAGCTGCACCCTCGGCATGTACTTGATCTTCTGACGCACGTACTCTGCGATGCTCTCCGCCGTTGTGTTGTAGTGCAGGCGCGAGATGTACACCGGAGTGTTCGGCTGTGCAGCACGAATTGATGTAGTGGGCTCCGCAGGAGCTGTGCCACAGCGGTTCTTGACAGGTTGTCGACGACGCTTTTTCCTTTGCACCGTCACGAAACCGTCACTGTCGACTTGTTTCACCGCTGGTAGATCCGATCTATACGCGGTGATGGAGGTGCTTTTTGGCAACAAGGGCAACACTGTTCCTCGTGGCTGATGCTGCAGTCAACTTTGGTGGAGATGGATTCTTGACCCGGCCGGTATTGCTGGTAGAAGCGGCCGGTACGGGGTCAGGCACGCGGGGGGCGCTGGAAACGCATTCCGCCGACTCTGCATTAGACAGCGACGACATCAAAACTGCTGACGCGAAGCTCGAATTGCGTTCGGGCTCACGACGCGTGTTGACGGTCATCGTCCTCACTTGCGGTGACCTAGATATCGCCACAGAACTACGCACTTCAGTTAATTCCGTGCGCAGGTCCTCGACGATATTTTCAGTTTTCACCAATCTATCTTGCACTTCTGCTAGACTTGCCTTTAGGGATACAATATCCTTCAAAAGGCGCGTGACGTCCACGTGATCAAAGGTGACAGGAGGGAGCTTGTTCAAGTCCCTTGCCACAAAAGTAGGAACGTCGTCCGGGTCTGTCTCCTTAAGTAGCGTGATTATATCCTGGACACTCCTCGTCGTCCCGTCACGCCTCCGGGGCACCATCTGGTCCAGCTTGTTGAGTGTACTGAACAGCAGTCTCTTGGCCGACGCTACATCGTCCTCGGTAAAGTTGGACGTACAGATCTGGACCGCGGACACTTCGTCCATCTCGTCCAGCTTCTGTTGCAGGAACGCCAGCAACTCATTTGCCACAAGTTGATTATTCATTGCCACGCATCGGCTCGCGCCGCGCTACAACTCGCTACACGTAAATTATATTTACGAGTAAACAACGATACGTCCGCATCGGTAGGCGGTATAATGCGGTGACTAGGTATTATAAATCATATAAACTTATGATATACCTAGACAGCATACTAATTACATTTCAAAATTATCTCTGCAACCGTATTTAGACGCCTGTGCATATTTATAACGTTATTGCATTCGGTATGCGACATTAAAGTGAAAGCAAAAGTACCTAAGTCATCAACATTATCTCATTCTGGCACCCACTGTTCCGTATAGACTTTCATAAGACCGCCGCAACAATAAATCAAAGTTACACTCTGAACGCTAGCTAGGTGATAGGAGCTTATCATGAGGACTACAGACTAAGGTCAAGTGTCAGTGTCGTTATTCAATGCAGTATTTATACAATTCATTAAAATATATAATGTTATGTAAATTGGTCCAATATACATATAACGGAATGCAAAATAGTGCTCTCTCGTAACCCCGCCAGATCAATGTTCTGTAAACGATCACGCGTTAAGTTTCTTACGCTACGGTAGGCTCTGATATTGTTAAGATTATTTTTGAAAAGCAATTAGAATGCTAACTGATCATAAATTTTAAATATTGAAAAAGAATTGGCTTCGAGCAGGATTCGAACCTGCATCTTCTCGCATACCGTGAAGATGTTAACCACTTAGCCACCGAAACCTACTCGGAAACAACCCAATTTCTAAAAAGTGCCGGTAGATGGTGCCTACGTCGTCCCAAGTTACGTCTTGGGACGACGTAGGCACCATCTACCGGCACTTTTTAGTATACTAATATTATAAAGAGGAAAGATTTGTTTTTTTGTTTGTTTGTTTGTAACGAATAGGCTCCGGAACTACTGAATCGATTTGAAAAATTCTTTCACTGTTGGAAAGCTACACTCTTTGCGGTGAACATAGGCTATATATTTTATTCCCGTATTCCCACGGGAACGGGAAGTACGCGGGTGAAACCGCGTGACGTCCGCTAGTAAGGTGTATAAGGTGGAAAATTTGGTTGGTCCGAGTAGGTTTTGGTAGCTAGTGGTTAAGCATCTTGCACGGTATGCGAGATGCAGGTTCGAATCCTGCTCGAAACCATTTCTTTTTTCATATTTAAAATTTCTGATATTGTTCACCGTTTCCGTCCTTCGGAAGGCTAGGTTATCATGCTCATATGAGCTATGCACACTTTTCAAAAAATCCATTTTGATCAGGGTGGGCTTTATGCTTTTTTGCTACCGGAGTAGTAAAAATAAAGAAATAGCTACGACATGATGGTATCGCCGTCGGTCTAAAAGATAAATAACGAACATTTTTTTAACCGACTTCAATAAAGAAGGAGGTTTCTCAATTCGGCCATATATATCTATACTAATATTATAAAGAGGAAAGATTTGTTTTTTTGTTTGTTTGTTTGTTTGTAACGAATAGGCTCCAGAACTACTGGACCGATTTGAAAAATTCTTTCACTGTTGGGAAGCTACACTCTTTGCGGTGAACATAGGCTATATATTATTCCCGTATTCCCACGGGAACGGGAACTACGCGGGTGAAACCGCGTGACGTCCGCTAGTTTTTTATAAAATAATATTCTTCTATTTCAAGGATTCATATTTACAAGTTCCGTTGTGAAGAATGAGATTTACTTTAATTCCTAAAATTATATTTTTCCCACGGGAATTTCACTATAACCAAATTTCAGTCGGTCTCTCTTCGGAGGGTTTCTCCTAGTAAATAGAAAGTTAATTTTCACACTTCTTACTCGTCTAAAACCATACAAGAAAACGATTTATAGATATACGATAGTAGATTATACGCTTTGTTATTGAGACTTCTTGGATTTACGCCAGGTAGTTAGTTTATATGGAGAACATTAGCACAGTATAGAGAGTACTAACCAGTATTGTAGCTCCCTACAAACGGACGAAACGCAAGCTATACCTACGATTCTCGTTTTCGGCAGGCCTTTCAGCACGCTAGCAGGCGATTGTGCCGAGTAGACGAATGGACGGTGTGTCGTTTTTTAGATAGTAACCGCGCGTGTTTTATTTACTAAAAATATTTAATATGACAACTAGAGTCTATTGTGCTTGTTTTGGTTGCATGAATTCGTCAATAACGCACCCAGAGATAACGTTTTTTGGATTACCTGGAAACTCCGAAAGGTAAGACTATAAATTGATTTTACTTAAGTACTAATTGGTACTATACTACTAGTTGACTAAAGTTAAACAAAGTGATTGACACGAGTGAACTGGGTAGTTACATTAAGTAGGTATGTTTGTGTTTAAAACTAGACTTGTGCTTGCTCAGTCAGTGAACGGTGCGATCCAATATAGTACAATATCAAAAAAAAACTAGTTCAGAACTCTAGTACGTGTAGGTAGTACATTTAGTTC
This sequence comes from Miltochrista miniata, assembly GCA_933228765.1. Classification (NCBI taxonomy): domain Eukaryota; kingdom Metazoa; phylum Arthropoda; class Insecta; order Lepidoptera; family Erebidae; genus Miltochrista; species Miltochrista miniata. Next base: position 27,192,617 of record OW121758.1, read on the forward strand.
CGTTGTCAGTTCGTAGTTATTTAATTGAGAGCAATGATTTAGGTATGTTTCAAGAGTATTCATTTCTTTGTGGATGACCGATGTTACAGTACACGCTAAGTGTACTGTAACATCGGTCATCCACAAAGAAACAAACCGTACGACTTTGATTGACAGCATTTTTGTTACCTTTGATTTTTATTACACGCATAGAGACAAATATGAACTTCCAAAATTTAACACAACTTGACAATGTACGAAAAGTACTAGTGTACTAGAGACTGACTAGTACTTTCAAATCGAAAAATAGTTTTAATTTTGTAAATTTAAAATTTAACGCAATGATTACAAAGACTAGAATTCCGTGATTCTATCACTGACGAAACATGTGATGAGCCGATTATTATTGTCTACGCCGCTTACTCGTTTTCAAATTTCTATACCCGTCTCACTCCATCGTTAGTAGATAACGGGCGCTGCGCCGCCACGCCGCCGCCCCGCGCCGCCAGCCGTTGCGGGGTATTATATTATTACTCACAAAGTATTTTTTTGTTTAAATAAAAAAAGGTACATATTTACTCGAAATTGAAGCCGGTTTTCAGTAAAACGACAATCCTTAATACAGATTGAAGGCCTTGTGGGCGGATTGAAAAAATTGAACTGCATTATGCTCACTATATTTTGTTACACCCTATATATACGCGTACGTAAAACTATAAGGTAAAATGTGGGCGTATACTATGCCTCTGCCTACACCTTCAGGGATAAAGGCGTGACTATATGAATGTATGTATGCACATATTTACAATCGCAATACTAAATAGAAAATCAAAGTAGGCACATATTATTAAAATGCTGTAGGTGGGCAGCCCTATCAAATGCTTACGTACCGCGCGGCTGTAGGCATTTATTTCTAAAACCCGGCCTAGTCAAACTACAGTATACAGTGACATTAGAAAGGTCGAGAGCGGCGGCGGGCGGTATTCTATACTAATATTATAAAGAGGCAAGATTTGATTGTTTATTTGTTTGCATAATAGGATCCGAAACTCCTGAACCGATTTAAAACCGATTAGGAGAGGCTGGTAATCTGTCACACAGGTTTTCGTTACCTACTACAGATATTCAAATTCATTTATTCACGTGAAATGTGGTACAGTTTAAGATGTTACAAAAATTTGACACCAACACATTTCGCCAGATCAGGCATGCAAATATACAACATTATAATAATTATTGTCTAAATTTATAATCCATTACATTACTTTTTCTACAGTACAGATAATTTAGGAAGTGTTACCAATTCTATTAATAATGTTACCATGTCAAAACCATTCATTTTTGTTTCCACCAGTTTAGGTACCTTTATTTAATGTATTTAATGTCTAGTACTATTACAATGTCGAGATAAAATACCAATTATATTTATTTATACTTAGTCAATACATTTTACAAATTCAATGTCAGAAAGAAATCAGAATTAATAACTATGTCAGAAACATTCTTCATATGTTACCAAATTATATTTTATTGTATTCAATGTCAAGTATTATTATAATGTCAAGATCAGAAAATATTAACTAATTAATTTGTACCCACTTAGTCCATGCATTTCACAAATTCTATGTCAAAAATAATATATTCATCACTAGCTGAGCCCGCAACTTCGTTTACGTCACATAAGGTGTATGAAAGGAAAGGTATTTCTTCATCAGAGTCATCAAGCAGCGTCTGAAACTGCCCTGTTTGCTTAATCATAAAAGAGCTTAATGATTAAGTCTATTTTAAAACAAATCAGTCCACGGGTTAGGTTCACTCACATTCAAAGAAACCCATACAATTAAAATTTTCAAAATATCTGATTCTTAAAAGTGTTATAACTCTTTTATTTCTAAACCGATTTACATAAAACAAACGCTAAATGTTAACTGGAGCAAACCTCAACACAATAAAAAAAACCGCATTGCAATCGGTTGAGCGGTTACTGAGATTAGCGTGCACAACCGTACAGACAAACAGATATACAGACATACAGACATACAGACAAACAGACAAAAATTCTAAAAATCATTGTTTTGGGTTCTATTGCGTTGATAAAGCCCCCCTATAATATTTTTTCTTATTTATCTTCCATGTACAGACAGCGACCTGTTACGATTTTATTATATGTATTGATTACAATGATAAATATTAAAATTCCATGAATTCCTGTACAGAGTAAAAACATCTGTCCAGCAGCCAGGATTTAAGTTTAGCCTTGAAAAGATTAGTAGGGTACTTCTTTAAATAATTTGGTAAAGCATTATAAACATTACCACACATTGCAAAACAGTTTTTTTTGTATAACCTAGTTCTCGGGACCCTTCGCAAGACTATCCTATCGGGGTTTCTGGTATTCCTTAGGAACACTTCTTTTGCTTTTGTAAATAATGCAGGGTGTTCTTTTACAAAAGTTGCTGTTTGGTAAATGTACATGCCAGGGAGTGTCAACAAATTAAATTTCTTAAATAATGGTCTGCAGGAGTGCCACGGCGCAGCACCACATATAGCTCTGACAGCTCTTTTTTGGGCGATAAAAGCTCTACTAACATGCGTCGAGTTTCCCTAAAGAATTAAGCCGTAGTTCAAAATAGACGCAATGTAACCATGATATGCCATAAGCACTGTGTTAGGATTTGACGTTTTTCGAAGTTTAGCCAACACATATACAAATCTATTTACCCTGCCACAAACTCTATCTGCCTGTGCCTTCCAGTTCATATTTTTATCAATAACTATACCCAAGAAACACGTTTCATCAACCTCTATCAAGTTTTGAGTCGTATATTTAATATCTAAGGGTTGCAAATTACTTGGGCAAGTACTAAATTGCATGTAATGAGTTTTGGTCAGATTCACTTCTAGGTGGTTATTTTGAAGCCATTGAATTATAGATGTAATTGTATTGTTAATGTCATCTATATAATTACTATTAGAATTGTTAGATGTCATGGGAAGTAAAATATCGTCAGCAAATAAGGTACAGGGATATGGAGTAACACCAGGTAAGTCATTTATAAATATCAAGAATAAGAGCGGCCCAAGTATGCTCCCTTGGGGCACCCCGGAATAATTGATTCTGAATGAAGATCTATGTGCTCTTAACTCCTGTTTATTGTTAATGTTCAGGACCTCAACACACTGTATTCTATCTTTCAAGTATGTATCAAGCCAGCTGTGGTGATACCAGTCTCTCACGCAGAATGAAATCTAGTAAAGTGTAACCTACCATAAGCTGTACTTTGCTGTGTGAGAGAGAAAATAAAGAGCATTTGTATTTGTAAACATTCTTTCACTGTTGGAAAGCTAAGCTATCTGCGGGTCCCAAAAGCTATATTTTATTCCCGTATTCCCACGGTAACTGGAACTACGCGGATGAAACCGCGTGGCATCTGCTAGTGCAGAAATAAATGTATTTGTCACCGCAAAGTTGTAAAATCGTTAGATTGTACTGCTCGTTCGCTCTAACTTTGCCGCTCGGCTCCATACTAAAGTCGAATTTTTAATTAGACGAAGTAAATTGACAGCAACTAATGTCACTTCTTCATACAATGTTGCGTATTTTCTATGACGAAGTGACATTAGCTACTGTCAATTTACTTCGTCTAATTAACAATTCGGGTATACGCCTCTACGCCAGCGGCAAAGTTAGAGCGAACGGGTAGTAAATAAAGTGTTATGTGGCGAGATTGTATGCTGTAGAGATATTGTACACCGTAAAAGATGGTAACCTAAAAGATGGAACAGTGACCGCTAATTTCTGTATGGTATTTTTTGTAATAATTCTTTTCGTTAGTTTACAATCTAATGGAAAATAATAATCCGTTAGATTACAAAATAGCATACATTCATACATGTGCTCTTCATTCCCCGAAGGGATAGGCAGAGGTATATTAGGTATATACAGTTCGCTTTTTAGACTTTTGCCTAAGAGATCTGTCCCAAGTAATTTTCAAGACGCCCATAAGGCCTTCTACTTAGCTTAACGACTGTCATTTTACTAATATTTAACCGGGACCAACGGCTTATCGTGCCTTTCGAAGCACGGAATCGCTCGCAACTAAATGTCACAAAACGGTCACGTGCTGGTCACCTATTCAAGGGCCGACCATAGTGAAAGTTGCTTACTACAGTGATCGTTTTCAGAACCGTGAGTACGCGGAGTCACGAGCGCTTCTTCTACGATTCGTAAGCGAGATTCTATAAAATCTCGACTGTTTAAATCTTGCAATTACAATCTCACGGATTCACAATTTTACGGTAACATAATCTAAACCAAGACATTTCACATTTCTAGACTCTCTAAACCAGAGAGTCTAGAATAATCTAAACGTATCTTTAGACTTGGCAAACGAAATGTCTACCAGATTTCTGCGGTTGCTGAGCACAGAAGGCAAAAAAATAATACATTGACTTTATTATCTGAAAAAAATTGTTACATGTATAAAATAGTCACTTTAAGCTCCTCTCTATAAAATAGTGTGCAGAGGAGCTTATGGCGAGACTTTGTCTGTAGTCTGTGACTCTGTTGCATTAAAATACGTCACTAGGTCACGTGGATCATCTGTTCAAAGTTTGAAATAAAACAAAAATGACAACGTCAATCGGATTGAACTTTCACTTTCACAATAAACGTGTTAGATAGGGGCAGTCTGGTGAGAACGATCTCACGGCTTTCTGGTTTGCTTTGTAGGTACCTCATTTGTATGTTGCGTGTTTGATGTATAACACGTGAAAATCTTATCACACTCGTAGATAACAAATCCGTAAGCGAAACTATTAGATAATATTGCGTATTAGATAAAGCATTAGAAAATGTCGCACCAAACAAGTCAATAAAACTTGTTTTCGTAAAAATAATGGTTAAACACATCCAAAACCTGTCAATGCCATATGGAGTCTTGACGTTTCTGCAAAAAAGCGTTCTAAGTACAAGTTGGCTCAAGGACGAAAGGTTCTGTACTAAAACAATAAAAAATAATTAAGTTGTATGGAATCCCTAAACCTAGGCGAGGTCGCAGTGGCGGCCGTGGGTCTTCTGGGAGTCCTGGGACATCCTTCCGGGGGCTTACCCGGGGCTCCCAACCATAGGCTGTTAACCGTTACGTGAGGTTTTTAGTCGGTAGGAGTCCGCCATAGCATCTATGAGGAATTTCCGTCACGTTAAAAAAAATGGGAACCCTAAAATATTATGCTGAAGTTGTAGCGTCAGGGATATGAATAAAGGTTACATACAAACTATTATGTGCATTGCAACAGGAAGTAGGTATTCCACTAAAGTCTCTCAGATGGGGCCTGAGGACGGTGAGAGGGCGACTCACCGTCCTTACAGAAGCAGGCCCATGACGGCAGCGTGACGTGAGTAATTCACGCACGCCCCCCCTTAGAAGCGGTATCACACCCGAAACCCCCCAAAGACGCGGGATAGCACCCGAACCACCCCCTAGGCGAGGCCGCCAAACCACACCAAAAAGTCTCTCAGATTGGAATGGTCGTAGCATGGAAAGTTTTTGGGCATAACGTCCTAAGAGTTATAAATTTATGCAATTGTTACTGAGTCATATGGCTGTAATGGAATATTTTTTAAATTTATTTAAATATATTTTTCTTAACTATTTAAAATATTTACGGACATTTTCACGCAACACTACCTGATCCCAAAGTAAGCTAGGATTAACCTGCTTGTGTTACGGGTATCAGACCACGAATATTAATAGGTACTTTTATACTTTTAAATACATACTTATCAATCAATCAATACATATAATAAAATCGTAACAGGTCGCTGTCTGTACATGGAAGATAAATAAGAAAAAATATTATAGGGGGGCTTTATGAACGCAATAGAACCCAAAACAATGATTTTTAGAATTTTTGTCTGTTTGTCTGTATGTCTGTATATCTGTTTGTCTGTACGGTTGTGCACGCTAATCTCAGCAACCGCTCAACCGATTGCAATGCGGTTTTTTTTATTGTGTTGAGGTTTGCTCCAGTTAACATTTAGCGTTTGTTTTATGTAAATCGGTTTAGAAATAAAAGAGTTCTAACACTTTTAAGAATTAGATATTTTGAAAATTTTAATTGTAGGGGTTTCTTTGAATGTGAGTGAACCTAAACTGGCGTGTTGGCTTAATCATAAAAGAGCTTAATGATTAAGACTATTTTTACAATTTTTACAATTTTTACAATTCAGTCCGCGCCGAAGGCGTGGACTGAATTGTTTTAAACTAGACTTAATCATTAAGCTCTTTTATGATTAAGCAAACAGGGCAGTTTCAGACGCTGCTTGATGACTCTGATGAAGAAATACCTTTCCTTTCATACACCTTATGTGACGTAAACGAAGTTGCGGGCTCAGCTAGTCATACATAAAAACACCCAGACTCTCGAGAGAAACATTTATGGATCACACAAATTTTCGTCTCCGGTGGGAATCGAACCCACAAACTCGTGACATATTTGGACCTCTTGACTAGACCAACGAGGCAGTCAGAATGTTATATTGAAGCTGTCGTTTTACGTGGAAAAATGGAAGGACCTGTAGCTGGGAGTTGCGAATTCCTTTTCATAAGAAGGTAGGTACCTAATAATGTACAGAAATTAGCAGGTCATAATCTATACTAATATTATAAAGAGGAAAGATTTGTTTTTTTGTTTGTTTGTTTGTTTGTTTGTTTGTAACGAATAGGCTCCGGAACTACTGGACCGATTTGAAAAATTCTTTTACTGTTGGAAAGCTACACTCTTTGCGGGTAACATAGGCTATATTTTATTCCCGTATTCCCACGGGAACGGGAACTACGCGGGTGAAACCGCGTGACGTCCGCTAGTCTTTATTAAAACTGCAACGTGTGGACCAATAAGTACATTTTTTGTGGTGTGGAATTTCATCCTTTAATCAGATGGTGCTACGCTTGCATTGTTGGTCGGTTGGAGTGGAACTTCATGGGGTCTCTTACACTCAAACCTTCCCCATCTAGTACATGACTGAGCTCTTTGAAAAATACCTATACCTACCACAACCGAAATTTTTTATAATGTAGGAACAATCTTTTAAAATGTAGGAACTGAAAGAGAGTGAATGAGCAATCTGGTAGGGGTCGACCTCGGCATACTCACTTCTGAGATCAGGCCAGGTCAAGAGTACCCTTAACTGAAGAGCATGTATGAAGACACTTATGAAAGCTGAAGAAGCGAAAGTTGTTTGTCAGGATCGTAGCAAGTGGAAAGTATAGTCTCTGTCTACCCCGATGGGAGACAGGCGTGATGGTATGTATGTAGGTATGTATGCATGTATGTAGGAACTGGCACAATATTCCTTAGGTGGGTACCCAATTATATATTAACTGCAAAAAGTTGATGTAATGAGGAAGATAGTGCAAAATGTAAACTTAGAAATTCATTGTAGAAATGTTTAATTTAATTCGTTTTAATTAATTACTTCACAATTTGAATAATAATAATAATAATAAAGCCTCTTTATTTCCACATCAAAAATGTTTTCAAAATTTACAGTATATAGTAGAATGTTTGGTAACTATGTTAGTAAATTACTTAAATCTAGTGTTAGTGTGGTTATGGGATGTGGATCCCGGCTCGGGTAAAGGCCTCCTCTTTCTTCCTCCATGCTTCTCTTTCTTTCCCTAGGGTCATCCAGTCGTGCCCTGTTATTGCAACAATATCATCAGCCCACCGTTTAGCAGGTCTTCCTACATGTCTTTTTCCCTTTGGTCCTTTCCAATGGGTCGTTTTTATTGTCCACCTATTGTCTGTGAGCCTCGAAATATGGCCAGTCCACTGCCATTTCAGTTTTAGGGATAGCGTTAAAGCATCTGTTAGTTTCGTTCTTTCTCTAATAGTTTCCGACCTAATTTTGTGTATTTTTCTAATTTTTAATAAACTTCTTTCCATTGCTCTCGGCGTTGTTGTTATTTTTGTTTTGCTTTTTGTGTGTAAGTCCATGTCTGACAACCATAAAGTAAACAAGGTAGGAGACAGGTCTCGATTACAGTTTTTTTAATATGTAGTGTATAATCTCCTTTGAATACTTCCTTTAGAGACCAGAATTTGTTCCAAGTTATTTGACATCTTCTTTTTATTTCTTCCTCATTCCTTGATGCACTAAATGATACCTGTTTCCCTAGATATATGTATTTATCCACATATTCTATATCTTTGCCTCTTGTACAAATAGGATTTTTTTGGCTATTGGTGATGATTTTTGTTTTGGAAGCATTCATCTCTAGCCCTACTTTTATGCTTTCTTGATCAAGTGCATGTATCATTGATTCCAGTTCTCTTGATGTCTCAGCAAATATAACTACGTCATCTGCAAATCTTAAGTGGCTCAAGTAACTTCCCGCTATTTTCAGTCCTTTGGTGGTCCAGTGTAAGTTTTGAAATACTATTTCCAAGACAGCAATGAATAGTTTGGGTGACAGAGGGTCACCCTGTCTCACCCCTCTTTCAATTCTTATGTCCTCGCCTCTGGTTTCGAGCATAATTCTGCTTGTGGTGTTATTGTATATGTATTTTAAGATGTTAATATACTTTCTGTTAATGTTTAATAATGCTAGTGCTTGCCAGATATAATTGTGACTTATGCTATCGAAGGCTTTGGTTTAGTCTATAAATGCTATGTATAACGGTCTTCTGAACTCGCTGTATTTCTCTATCACTTGTTCTAATGAATGCAGATGGTCTGTCGTACTAAAACCTGATCGAAATCCTGCCTGTTCTATTGGTTGCGCAACGTCAATTTCTGTTGTTATTCTTTTTAAGATTATTGATGCAAACAGTTTGTATAGACATGCCAATAGACTTATTGGCCTGTAGTTGCCTATGTCAAGTGGATTGCCTTTTTTGTATAACAAAATAATTTCTGAAGACCACCACTGTTTCGGTGTGGTCTCAGTGTTCAGAATTAGGTTAAATAGTTCCGAATAGTGCCTAATTAGTATAGGCGCAGCGTGTTTAAGCATTACATTGCTAATCCCATCCGGTCCCGAGCTTTTCGCCGTTTTTAACAGATTAATGTGTTCGTAAACTTCATTTTCGCTTATTGGGGAAATACTTTCTGTGTTAGGATTGTAAGTTAATGTTTCGTCTATTGTAGTAATTTCATGATCTCGTTTCTTGTAGAGTTCTTTATAGAAGTGTGTTGCTTGGTCTATTATGTCTTGTCTCGAATTTGTTTCCTTTGAATTAGTTTCCAATTTTTGTATCCATTTTTTACTTAGCCTTAACTCTTTAAACGCTCTTTTTGTGCTCCTGTACTTAATTAAGTTTTGAGTTATAACGGTTTGCCTATGTTTCTTATAATCTTTCTTAATCTCTTTGTTGGTTTTCTTGAACAGTTGTGCTAATTCCTTTTTCGTTTCTTTTGTTTTATTTTTCTGGGATTTAAGTTGGGTTCTTTTTAATAAGCTTTTATTAGGTCGTCGTGTATGTAACTAACAATGTAATGGAATCTAAGGAAACTAATTTAACCATCTTCCAAGGATCGTAGCGTCATGAAAATTGGCAGATGTATGTAGTTCTGATGACAATACAATAATATAGTACTGTCAAACTGATATGATAATGGAGCCGGAAGATAGGTACTGAAAACACGTGGAATCTAAGGTAGCTAAGTTAACCAGCTTCCAAGGATCGTAGGGTCATGAAAATTGGCAGCTGTATGTAGTTCTGATGACAATACAATAATATGGTACTGTCAAACTGATATGAAGATGGAGCCGGAAGATAGGCACTGAAACTTCGATGGAAAAAGTGGAATCTAAGGTAGCTAATTTAACCAGCTTCCAAGGATCGTAGCGTCATGAAAATTGGCAGATGTATGTAGTTCTGATGACAATACAATAATATAGTACTGTCAAACTGATATGATGATGGAGCCGGAAGATAGGTACTGAAAAAAAGTGGAATGTAAGGTAGCTAATTTAACCAGCTTCCAAGGATCGTAGCGTCATGAAAATTGGCAGCTGTATGTAGTTCTGATGACAATACAATAATATGTTACTGTCGACCCAATCTGATGACGGAGCCGGAAGATATGGACTGGAACTTCATGATGGAATATCGTCTTATATCTGTTTTTGGATGGTTCAGAAAACTCTTGTAATGAACTTTGACCAGGCTTAGGTTTCAGGGTTATAACAAACCTTATTTTAATTGACTTGTAAAACTATGCAATGGAATCTCAGGTTACTAATTTAACCATCTTCCAAGGATCGTAGCGTCATGAAAATTGGCAGATGTTTGTAGTTCTGATAACAATACAATAATATGGTGCTGTCAAACTGATCTGATGATGGAGTCGTAAGATATGAACTGTAACTTCATGATTGAACATCGTATCATAGCTGTGTTTGGATTTGTTAGAAAAGTCTTGTAATGAACTTTGACCACGATTATGGTTTAAGGTAATAACAAACCTGTTATATATTGAAGTTAATATTGAGTGTAAATATTGACATAGGTACCTGCATAAAATGTATATGTATTAGAGTAATAATGAAATATTTTCACATTAGTCGAACTCAGACAAAACACCATGTAATACGGAAATCCCTACTAATATTATAAATGCGAAAGTAACTCTGTCTGTCTGTCTGTTACGTTTTCACGCCTAAACCACTGAACCAATTTTGATGAAATTTGTTATAAAGATAGTTTAAGTTTAAAGGAAGGACATAGGCTACTTTTTCACTGACTGCGCAAAGGGAGGGTAATGATTTTATGCGATAACAACTTCTACGCGGAAGAATCCGCAGGGAACAGCTAGTAAAGGTATAAATGTTGTGACTAAACAGTATAACATAAATAAATGGTTTAAAATGCCCTAGAAAAATACGCTTTTATTATGCACGAAAAAAACAAAAATAAATTATGGATCTTTCAAATTGCCTCTATTTCTAGGCTGAAGTGTAAGCTATGTGCTTTTAGTTATAATATTTGATTGTAAAAGCGTGGGGCTCTGGAACAAGAAAGACTTTTTTGTAAGCAAATTCCTATTAATACTAATCCTTTTATAATAAAAATCCTGGCGAAAGCTGCATGAGGTCGCACAAGAGCATAACGTTTATGCTGCCAAAGGGGCGTTCCTTTTGGCTCTTCTTTCAGGCAATTAAGTAGATACATGAGGGGAATGCGTTAACAGTGGCAAAATGTAGAGTTCTTGTTCGAGAACGAGATATCTTTGGTTACCTTTGATAACCCACTTGGGGATATATGCGTTTGTATTCTTATTACATGATTACTACATATTCTACTAAATATCTCGGAATGCCGAAACTTTAAGGATCTACCAATGAATTATCTAATATAGATCCGTAACGGTAATAGGTTTGCTCCTATTACGAGGGCGTCACGTAAAACTGGCAAAAGTGGGTGTTGAAAATGAGTAGACGTGATTAATTACTTTACTTTTCAAGTAAGTGTGTTATGCCTTCAATTAAAGCCTATCATCGTTAATACATTTCCGAAATATAAAATGATATTAATAATAGTAAAATTACACAATAAAAGCGTGACTGTGTAAATTATTAGTTTAAAAACACGAGAAAAACACGCTTTTATAAATGTGACCTTATCCTTAATCTGACAAGACATCATGCAGCTTCCGCAAAAATCAAAATCAAATCAAAAATATATTTATTTCACATAGGCATTATACAGATGCGCTTGTAAAACGTCCAGAATATAAAACAAAAACTCTACCACCAGTTCACAACGCGACCCACCTGAGAAGAACTGGCAAGAAACTCAGCGGGTTGTTCTTTTTTTTGCTCTATTTACAATTTTAAAGAATCTAAAAACTAGGCATTATTACAATTTTTTTGAGAATCCAGCATAGCAGGTCATTTCCAGGCTTCCTTATCCAACAAATAATCATTGATTGCATAGTAGCCCCTGCAGTACAATTTACTTTTAACAGATCTTTTAAACTTATTAAGGGACATACTTTTAATTTCGTCTGGAAGCCTGTTGTAAAAGCGTATACAGTTACCCATGAAAGAATTGCTGGTTTTGTGCAATCTGCTATAAAAATCAGCAAGGTTATTTTTATTTCTAGTGTTGACATTGTGTCTATCACTTAACTTAGCGAAACTATGTAGATTTCTTTGTACATACATAAGGTTTTCAAAAATATATTGTGATGCTACAGTAAGAATATTAACCTCTTTGAATTTTTCGCGCAGAGAGACCCTTGGACCTAGTCTATAGATAGCTCTTATGGCCCGCTTTTGTAAAATAAAAATTTTATTTATATCTGCAGCATTGCCCCACAGTAAAATACCATAAGACATTATACTGTGAAAGTAACTGAAATAAACTATTCTAGCCGTATCTAACGGGTGTTTTTTTTAGAGGTATAGAACTTTAAGTTGGCATAACTGTTTTAACTGGCGGTATTTTTGTCAGCTGAAAAGTGATTTATGTTAAGTTTGGTTTGGCATTTCAACATGAATAGATTGACGCCTGAACAATGCTTCCAAATTGTGCAAATTTATTTTGAAAATCATGGTTCTGTCCGAAATACGTATCGCGATTTTCATAAGCGAATTTTGTTTAGCGGTGCAGCTCACTTTTGGTTGAATGGATACGTCAATAAACAAAACTGCCATATTTGGGGTGATGATAATCCTCAAGTGTATGTTGAGACACCGTTACATCCAGAAAAACTGAATGTGTGGTGTGTTTTATGGGCTGGTGGAATAATTCGTCCGTACTTCTTTAGAAACGATGCTGACCAGAACGTTACAGTCAATCGTGACTGCTATAGAGCTATGATTACTGACTTTTTCGTTCATCAATTGAACAACCATGATGTGCAGGAGTAGTGGTTGCAACAAGACGGCGCAACATGTCACATAGCTCGTGCCACAATTGATTTATTGAAGGAAACGTTTGGTTACCGCATAGTTTCACGTTTTGGACCCGTAGGTTGGCCTCCAGGGTCGTGCGATTTTACGCCACTTGACTATTTTCTGTGGAGATATGTGAAGTTGCTCGTCTACGCCGATAAGCCCGAAACGATTGACCACTTGGAGGACAACATTCGGCGCGTTATTGCCGATATACGGCCACAAATGTTGGGAAAGTCATCGAAAATTGGACCTCAAGATTAGACTACGTCCGAGCCAGCCGTGGCGGTTATATGCCAGAAATCATATTTAAACTATAATGCCAGAAGATTTTCTTTCGAATAAAGTCATTTTCATATCAATAAAAACAATCACCTTCGTTTTATTCCATTTCAAAGTTCTATACCTCTAAAAAAAACATCCTTTACATCAGTCAAGTGCCTTATTTTTTGTACAGCAAATGCTGCTGAACTTAATCTACTAGCTAGTTTTACAATATGTGGACCCCATTGTAAACCAGCATCAACCGTTAACCCTAGGAATGTGGTTTGTTCCACAAGTTCCAACTCTCGACCATTAAGTTGAACATTGGTTTCTGACTGTGCTACATTAGGCAAGGTAAATTTAATACATTTAGTTTTATTATCATTTAGTCTAAGATTGTTAGTGTTAAACCAATAAACCACTTTCAAGATTGCGTTGTTGACATCGTCATAGTTATCTATTTGTCTTTTAACTTTTAAAATCAAAGAAGTATCATCTGCAAACAAAACAATCCTGTTGTTGTCCCCCACGTAAAAGGGTAGGTCATTAAAATATATTGGGAATAAAAATGGTCCGAGTATTGAACCCTGCGGGACGCCCATAGTAACTACAGATCCCTCTGAGCGTGTACCATTAACATCGACCCGCTGAATTCTATTGTTCAAATATGAAGTCAGAAGGTCGAGAGCCTTGCTTCTTATGCCATAATGGTGTAATTTCCTGATTAATGTTTTATGTTCGACGCAATCAAATGCCTTAGACAGATCACAAAACACACCAATTGCATCTTGTTTATCCTCCCAGGCGTCATAAATACATTTCAATAACTCTACACCAGCATCGGTAGTCGAACGTCCTTTAGTGAAGCCAAATTGTTTCTCATGAAATAATTTGTGACTGTTAAAATATATCAGCATCTTCTCTAGTATCATTTTTCAAATATCTTGCTCAAGCTTGCGCCAGGAAAGTCTATCCTGTTTCAGCGCCCCATGCTTTTACAATCAAATATTATAACGAAAAGCACATAGCTTACACTTTAGCCTAGAAATACAGGCAATTTGAAAGATCCATAATTTATTTTTGTTTTTTTCGTGCATAATAAAAGCGTATTTTTCTAGGGCTTTTTAAACCATTTATTTATTTGAATTAATAGTTCTGTATATTCACTAAAGATCTTGCGTTTGTTTTTCTTTGTGTGCTTTCTCGTGGCACTTGTAACCAGTGCTTGTTCTAGAGTGTCATAATAATCTTGAACATTTGTAAGTTCTTCTTTCATTTTAAACAATTTGCTTGCTTTAAGGGTGGTCATAAACGCGTTTTTTTCATCTTCAGTTAGTAGGGAATTCGGGACAGATTTGAAGTTCTTTCTGCTTATTTTCGGAGAGCATAACCTGACTGTAGCTCGCAACATTCGATGATCAGAGGAAAAATTGACTTTGTTTAATACCTCGAAGTTGGTTACCAGTGTTGGTAAGTTTGTCAATATAAAGTCCACTTCATTTTTGTATCTTTGACCTGGAGATTCCCAGGTCCATCTTCTATTAGTTTTCTTTTTGAAAAAGGTGTTCATTATGGACAACCAATATTCGAAAGCATATTCTATTAATCGCGTGCCTCTGTCATTTCTTATTCCGTAACCATATTTGTCCATTATGGATTGTTCCTCCACTTTGGGGGTCGCCCTATTTTAGCGTTAAAGTCGCCAATCACAAATGTTTTTTCGTCCGCCAATTCATGCGCCGAATCAAGATCATTGTAGAATTTTTGAATCTCTTCTTCAGTTGACTTTTCAGTAGGTGCATATACTTGAATAATTGATAGGCGCATGTCGTCGAACTTCAGTTGGAGTAGTGCCACCCTTTCCGGAATGCCAGTGAAATTTATTATATTGCCTTTTAGTGCCTTTTTTATTAGAAATCCTACTCCATACAGCCCTTTTGTTTCTCCAATGTAGCACAAAATGGAATCTTTGTACTCTTCGATGTTGCAACCCAATCTTCTGACTTCAGAAGGGCCCAGTATATCATAATTTATTTTTTCTAATGCACGTATTAATTCTAGATATCTTTCTTCTTTTGACAGAGTTTTTACATTATACGTGCAGATTCTTAGGTTGGCTTCTTTAAAGATCTTACGTTTACTTATTATATTATTATTATCGTTACTTTTAGAAAGAGGGTGGAGTGGAACTTCATGGGGCCTCTTACACTCGAACCGTAGAAATGTTTAATTTAATTCGTTTTAATTAATTACTTCACAATTTGAATTAATATTATACAATTCATAATGATTTTCGGATCTTTTCCGCGTAACTTAGCTGATCTCCCTACATTTCGGCCATATTTCAATAGCCGTTACGAATACACTGAAAGAAATTATAGCCTGAATGACAACAAATCCTGCATTAGTACATGTTTAGGTATCTAATTAGTAATTAAAAATATTGGTTACATTATTTATCTCAATAAATACTGGTAATTCTATTGCAATTATTAGATAAGAATAAACATTAACACCTGTCCTAAATATAAATACCTAATTAAATCAATTTAAAAATAATTCCAGCTTTAGGATTACTAGATAACTTATCTTATCCAATTAACTGTGATAAAATTATATGACTGAGCACTTATGAAATCTGAAAACGATTCTTGGACTTTAGCAGTTACAGGATTTTATGCAGCACTAGCTACAATCATCGTAAAAAATTTCTACCTGATTGCGATGGGATTCTGAGATTTTTAGGTTTCCAAACTTCATCATGCAAACATTTTTTTTTAACGTGAGGGAAAATCCTCATTTATGCTATGCCGGACTCCTACCGACTAAAAAACCTCACGTAACGCCCAACAGCCTATGTTTGGTAGCCCCGGGTAAGCTCTTTATTTTATTTTATTTTATATTTACGGAAAACTTACAGCTAGAACACATTATAAGTGCGTATATCGTTGAACATGTAAAGGCCAATTACAAGTTTTCACTAATAGAAAGAAAAACAAAAAAGAAAAACAGAGAAAAAGCGAAACGATCGCTCATACACAACAGATGACAAATTGTATACTTACACATAATTATACAATGCGTACACATACCTACTTATTATATTGTTATTTAAATGCAAATAAATCTAATTATATAGAATCTCCAAAAAAGAGGTTAGTTAAAAGCCTTTTTAGAGAAAGTATGCTAGTATTGAAAATATCGATGTCAACACTCCGACATGTCTCGTTAAATGTGCGACTTGCTCTAATAATAAAATAATTCTGTCGGTATGTTGTGCTTGCCCTGGATGTGTGCAGCAAATTTGGTCTTCGTAAGAAAATGGGTGGTGCCCACAAACCAATTTTGTTCACCAACTCCGGTGTGTCCGCCGATCCATTCATGATCTTGAACAAATATGACAAGTCTGCAATCTTCCTTCGCTCATGCAGTGGAAGAAGGTGAAATTTCTTACATCGAAGGTAATAATTAGGTTGAAAACATTTACATCTAAATCCATACTAATATTATAAAGCTGAAGAGTTTGTTTGTTTGTTTGTTTGAACGCTAGGATCTCAGGAACTACTGGTTGGATTTCAAAAATTCTTTTATAGTTTGATAGTCCATTTATCGAGGATGGCTATAGGCTATATAACATCACGCTAAGACGAATAGTAGCGGAGCAGCAATCAATAATGTTTTGAAAACGGGGAATATTTTTTACTGTCTGTGAGCTTCCGAGGCGTACGCTGCGTAAATGGTTAAAGTTAGGTAAATATTGTGTATTACAAAATTGTTTCTCTTAAAGAGTTCTATAAAAAAAGTCCGCGGCAGCATATGTCTATCTTTTAAGATTTGCTCACAATAACCTAATTTGTCTATCTCTTAAGGTTCGCTCACGACATAATGAAACTGAAGAGTTTGTTTGTGCTAGGATCTCAGAAACTACTGGTTGCATTTCAAAAATTATTATACAGTTTAATAGTCCGTTTACTGAGGCTGGCTTATGGTGAAATAACATCACGCTAAGACGAATAGGAGCGGAGCAGCCATGAATAATGTTTCAGGAACGGGGATTATTTCTTTCTTTTGAGAGCTTCCATTACGGACGCTGCATAAATAGTTAAAGTTACGTAAAAATTGTGTATCACAAAACTGTTCCTCTTAAAAAGTTATAAAAAAAAGTTTGTTACAGCATATGCCTATCTTTTAAGGTTCTCTTACAATAACCCTCTTATTAAGTTTTAAAGTATGAGCGACGCGACGAAAGTAAACTTGGTTTGCAGTGGCAGCCAGTCAACTGAACGATAAAAACCGACCAAGTGCGAGCCGGACTCGCTCACGATGCGTGGAAGTAAAGCGACGGGAAACATTATATCCCTTTAACACCTCTTTCCTTCTCACTCTTATGTGACGCAAACGAAGATATGCGGTTCAGCTCTAATGAATACAAGCGACGCGACGCTACGGGAATAAGCGCGACGGGGGTAAATGCAACGAGAAACATTATAATACTCGAAATACTAATACCATACCTCTCTCTTTCTCACTCTCATGTGACGCAAACGAAGTTGCGCGGGTCAGCTAGTTGAACATATCTAAGGAACTTCTTTTAAATGCACTCTATCCTGTCTATGTAAGTCTGGTATATCGGATTCCAGACCTGTGAGTTATGCTCAAGATGACTGCGAACTAAGGAACAATAGAGGATTTTAAGCGTCTTTATTTCTTTAAAGTCTGTCGATGTTCTGATGACAAAACCTAAGGCTATTGAGGCTTTGCCGACAATGTTGTTTATGTGATTTTCAAAAAGCAGCTTCGCATCAAACGTTACCCCCAAATCATTGATAGCATCTACTCGACATAAAGACAAACCCAGCAACTCATAGTCGTGAAGGATGGGATAGGGTTTACGTGTGAAGGAACACACGAAGCATTTGGCAACGTTGAGATCCAGTTTATTCAGGCTACAGTATTCCTGGAAGCGTTCCAGGTCCCGCTGCAGTAGTTCAGCATCAGAAACAGATGATATCCGTTTCATTATTTTCAAATCGTCTGCGTATAGCAATTTTTTTGAGTTTAGTAAGCATGAACAGATATCATATGATATGATATATATATGATATCATATGAATATATATATGATATATATATGATATCATATGAAGATATTGAATAAAAGGGGTCCTAGCAGCGATCCCTGGGGAACTCCTGATGGAATAAACGTCACCCTTGATGAGTAGCTATTCAATACAACAGTTTGACACCTATTCTCAACATTTGACTTAAACCATCTGTACAAGTTTCCCCTAATCCCCATTGCCAAAAGCTTTCTCATCAATGTTGGATGGTGTATTCTATCGAAGCATTTGCTGTAGTCGGTATATATAACATCTACCTGAGATGGTTGAGCCATTGATTCCGTCAAAAAATCACTACAAAGGACAAAATGCAATTTTGTTTCGCGATAGACTATATTCATTAACGTATGGACTAACACCCAAGATCCATAATTATTACATGTTCTAAATAGACGAACTAAGTTACTATGGAAAAAAACAACATAGCTATTATAATTATTTGTAATAAAGAGTTTAGATAAGCGAAATGCGTCCCTATCACACCTATAATAGTGATCAAGATCATAATAGCATATTGCAGCGGGACGACCCACACCCAGAGATAAGAAAACAAAAGGCTTGCGGTTAGTGCACGGATACAAAAGAAATATACCTGTGAATTTCAAAGTTGAACTGTCGAAGCAAGTAAATAACAGCTCGGAGTGTTGAATCGATATAATTATGATAAAAACTTTTTAATGTCCTGTTCCGATTTAATATGATGTATTGGTGAAGTATAATTTTTTCTGAGAAGTATTCTGCACCCTATGACCCATACATGTTCGAAACCGCGTTCCTTAGCGCGAGTTTTGGTACTATTCAGGAGTAATTTATTATCTAATGTGAGGTGATCATTCACATAAATTCTGTTCTCTCCTTGCAATCCTAGATCAGTCGGCTTGAGGGTTCTATGTTTCTTCGCAGCTGCTACAAAATTACTTTTAACATAGTTATTATGCACTGAACAAATTATATTTTTAGCGTTCTTATCACCGCGCATCGGCACCCTCGCTATATAATTTATTTGTTCTTCGTGGATAGTGCAGTTTATAATGTCACCAATTTTAGCCACTATTGAAAATAAATTTTCTGAATTAGACACAGGCACTCCTTTGATCTCAATGTTGTTAATTCGGGAACGTTGCTCACTCTCTCGTTGAAGATTCTCCAGTTTCTGGACCCGAGCACTCAGGGTCAACACCTCCTCTTTAGTTTTTTTCATAGATTCAATTTCATGCTCCAGCTACGCCATTTTGCTGGTCAAGGCTTCCACGGCACTATGAATAAACTCCATAGAAGACTTCAGCTCCGAGAACTCAGTTCGCATAGCTTTAATCTCAGCTAGTTCGGCTTGCATAGCCCTGACGCTGTCCACCAACCCTGGTATTAGTTCCATTTTTGCAGACACTCTCTTGAGCTCGGTGATGATAGTCTCCGATTCCACCGACGACATCTTAGTAGTTCCGGCACGGGGGCTGGCTGCCGCTGATGACTTGCAGTTGACACATTTCCACGTCAGCTTACGATCCCCAAGCTTTCTCCAACCGGACTCCGTTATACCGGCGCAAGGAAAATCAAACTGTCCCCCACAAGAGGTACAGGAGACACCGTCACGAGCGTCGACATTACAGTGCTTGCATGTAAACATTGCGAGAAATAACTTTGGCGTTAATCAGTATTGAGCGCGCCCGCGACCGTCAGTGTACACAAGTGATCGGTTTGCAATCTACCGTCGCGTCGTACTGTCGTCGTACTCTTGGAAGGATGTCCCAGGACTCACAACAGACCATGCAAACAGACTGTGTTTAAACTGCTTTCCGATGAAATATTTAATTAGAATGCAGTTAGTAAGTATGATTGTAAACCAACCGTTATAACATTATGAAGTCGATGTGCAGTTGTCATGAACTCACAACTGCTGCTAAAGTATCAATGACTGCCCACTGACTGTAAGTTGCAATCGTACTGCACTTGCAAAAGTTGCAAATAACCTCACACACAAGTATAGGTAACATGCAGTCTCTCAGTTAGGTATAAAATTATAATAAGAAATCGTTATAAATCTGTAATAAGAAATTTTTATTCATAATTTACGGCAACTTCTGTTGGGAAATAAACAATCTTTATAGCTATGATTCACAAGTAAGCACACCTAGTCTGTTAATAAGCCCTAACATGGTAGATATGCTGTAATTTTCTGAGGAGTTGGATGTTCTGCAGACTACTGCTTTCAGGAAATACTATCATACCAGTATGTGTCTGTTCCCCTTACCGCATCCCATGGGTCTTTATTCCCCAAAGTCAATGTCTTTATCCCAAAATGTGTGGATGTTTGTTACTCTTTCACGCTCTAACACCGTAAACATATATATCTAGCTGAAATTAGGTGATAGATTATAGTCTGGAATACCGCATTCTGTGTTGTAGAGTTTCGAAAGAAGAGCTAACTTTCTATTTAAGAAAGCAGTTTCGAAAACAGAATTATTTTTCTTTATTGGAAACCAGGTTTCGTTAAAAGAAAAATAATTCTTTTTTCGAAACTGGTTTCCAAACTTTGGTTTCCAATCTGGCCGAAGGGTGTTAAATTCTTATTTCACGAATTAGAGCATATTCACGAAATTATAAATAATGTGGTTGCCAATGGGCTAGTTTAATCAAATAGACTGGGGATCCCTTTACGGATGCGAACTTCAGACTAAATAATGAAGATTTGAAATGAACATAGATGACGTATTCCATCATAGGGATTCTTACGAGTGGTCCATCATAGAGATTCATGGATGCCATGCCGGACTTCTACCGGTTTTAACCACACATTGCCCTTCTATATAGGGCCAAGAGTAGGAAATAAGTGTGTTAACATGACCCTATTTAAAAATTTCAGGTATTTTCTTCACTGATGGCTATTTCTGGCATGTACAAAGAAGATTTAGCTTGCGGTATTTGAGAGACTACGGATTTGGAAGGCGGGACAATACGTTAGAATCTGTGATGGCTGACGAAATCAAAGAAATGCTGGATTTGGGGGTCAACGGACCTAAATATCCTGCTGAAAAGGTATGAGTTCGAAACGAGAAATATTACCGATCAAACTTACATTATTTCTATAAAAAAAATTGTGGACATTTTCACACAACATCGTCTAGCTCAAATTAAGCTAATATAAGCTTGTGCTATGGGACCTAGACGACTGATAGACGTACTTATATATTTCTAAATACATACATATGTACCTACTCGTATTATCGATAAATTACACACAGACACAGAACAGTTCAATGTGCTCATCACATAAAGAGATTTGTCCTGGGTGGGAATCGATCCCACGAATCCGTAGTCAGGCACACTAAACACTGGACCACGAGGCTAGTCAAGGCTATTTGAATATCAATTGTGTATGTCACAAGCAGTAAATGTATGTTACTGTTTGAGAAGATGTTTGCATGTTTGGATGTTTGTTACTCAATCACGCTCTAATCATCTCTCATGGCTGAACGGATTGGCCTGAAATTTGGCACTGAGACAGATTTTATTCTGAAACTAGCTGACCCCGCAATTTCGTTTACGTCACATAAGGTTTGTGAAAGGAGAGGTATTTCTTGATCAGACTCATCAAGCAGCGTGTTAAACTGCCCTGTTTGCTTAATCATAAAAGATCTTAATGATTAAGACATTTTATTATAACATTTTATGCATTGACATATGCATATGCATTGAATTGCAAATAAAATTAAGCCAACACGCCAGTTTAGATTTACACTCTCATTCAAAGAAACCGCTACAATTAAAGTTTTAAACATATCTGATTCTTAAAAGTGTTATAACTTTTTTATTTATAAACCGATTGACATGAAATAAACAGTACAGTACAGACAAACAGACATACAGACAAACAGACAAAAATTCTAAAAATCATTGTTTTGGGTTCTATTGCGTTCATAAGGCCCCCCTATAATATTTTTTCTTATTTATCTTCCATACAGCGACCTGTTACGATTTTATTATATGTATTGATTGATATTGATAACACACAGGCTACTTTTCATCCCGGGAAAAAGTTCCCACGGGAAGCGTAAACGGGCACCGAATTTCACGCAGACGAAGCCGCGAGCGTCATCTAGTCTTAAATAAATATCTCTATCGGTTCGTACCAACTAAAACCAAACGGACTCGACCTATTCGTCTAGATCTAGAACCGTGTGCTTCATATAATATCCCGTTACACGAATCAAGACCCCCAGTAGTCCCGACTAATATTATAAAGAGTCGCAGGAATTTCTGGTTTATTTTTTTCATAAACTCTGAAACTGCTGCACCGATTCACAAAATTCTTTCACCGTTCCAGGTCAAATTATTTGGATATTTAACGTAAGCTATGTTTTAAGAGGCTGGTTCAATAGTAACGAATAATGTCAAAAAATCTGGCAGATTTCTATACGTTTAGTGCGAGGCCGCATTTACGTTTTTCCGCGGCGGTTTCTAACCTCAAAATGTCAAACCTTGACTTAATTTCAATGATTTTGAAAGTTTGATGACACTTTGAGGTTAGAAACCGCCGCGGAAAACCGCAAATGCGGCCTCGCCCTTAGGTTAAATGGGTACTACGGCGTAGCTATAGGGCAAATTAGGCTCATTATGCTACGGTGAGCATTTGCGCGTCTTTACTAATATTATAAAGAGGAAAGATTTGATTGTTAGTTTGCATTGAATAGGCTTCGAAACTACTGAACCGATTTGAAAAATTCTTTCCCCCCCCTGAACACAGGCTATACTTTATTTCCGTATTCCCACGGGAACGGGAGCTACGCGGGTGAGACCGTGTCACGTCCGCTAGTTTGATATAACCACAGACATCAGAAAGAGATAACATTAGTACAGAATTAGTGTAAGTTACTGCGCAAAACAGCGGACCTACGACTTTATGGAGAACGGACCGGGCAAACTAACAAAACGAACATTACCTACTGTAAAACTCATAAATTTATGGGTATCGAGGGCTCACGGTAAGACACAGACAAAGTCACGGGTCCCAGCTCTGTTAAATACTACATGGCATCCCCGGTTCCACCTGTGCGGAATTTTGTTACCGTTTCCGCTTTCCGTGGGAACTTATTATCGGGATAAAAAGGAGCCTCTATGCGTTATTCCAGAATATGAAATATCCCTGTACGAAATTTCAGCCACATCTACACATCCATTCTCACAAACTTTCGCATTTATTATATTACCAAGATTCTCAGACATGTAATTTATTTCTTTAACGTTTTGATAAAATATCAACTCTGACCCCTGCGGCATGCGTAGGACATGCTTCTTTTTTTCTGTGATATGACAGTATTGGATACAAGTAGGTATTGTATTGTACCTACCTACTCATGATGCACCTGAATGTTTTATAGCAGTATCACAGGAAACATTAAACATAATTACATTTTATTACCAGGAAATAGTAAAAGGAGACTTGGTATACATGCCATACTTCTTAGCAATACCGTTCATCAACGGTATAGTGCATGTGCTATTACGAAGCACTTTACCAAGAGCTGAATACGAGGAGCTATGGACCCTGTCGCGTGGTGCGACCCTGTTCCAGAGAAATTCTAATGATATGGGTGGAGCACTCTCTTATACTCCTTGGCTGAAAGATGTGCTGCCGAATTACAGTGGTTTTAATGGACTGGTGAAAGGTAACCAGTTCTTGCTGGATTTCTTTCAGGTATGTTGCATTCTTGAATTAGTTTGTAGGGTATGCTTTCTGAATTGAAGCGCTCGTATCTCCGCTAGCTTAGCCTGTAGGTCTGTTAATGATCACTGAGTCTAAAACCCCCACGCTACACTCTGTAATACGAGATCTTTGAAAAATGTATCTGGCTTTTGAAAGAAATTTAAACTAAATGAGGTCCCTGTGGCATTATACCAAAAAGACTGTCAGCTTTCCCCCTTTGACATGTATGTCCATTGTGCCCAGAGTCATAATGCTGGTTCCACAACAAGCCAAGTTTGTGGTATTTCCTTTACGATCGTTCTGAGACCATGCATCAGACAGAAGGCGCTTTAAGTCGTTGGTCACGATTGGCATTAAAGTGGTAGTCGTTAAGCCAAGTTGAAGGCCGCTCGGAAAATTTCAATAGCCGGCAGCGATGTTCCTCTATTTGATGTTTGAACAGGGCAATAGATTGTTGCAGGGTCTATAGAACGTAGACCTCTGATATGGCAACTTCGGTAACCACTTTTGATCAGATGGTTTGCCGCGACTCGGCAACAAACAAGCAAGAGGAGTCGCTGCGACACGGTGACAGACGCCGAGCCTTCTATACGACGCACGTCTGTCGCTGCGACAAGTCGCGCGATGCAGGCGCACTATCTATACCTACTAATATTATAAAGAGGAAAGATTTGTTTTTTTTTGTTTTTATGTTTGTTTGTTTGTAACGAATAGGCTGCGGAACTACTGGACCGATTTAAAAAAATATTTCACTGTTGGGAAGCTACACTCTTTGCGGTGAACATAGGCTATATTATATTTCCGTATTACCACGGAACGGGAACCACGCGGGTGAAACCGCGTAACGTCCGCTAGTGAGCGATAAGTCGTAGTCTGCCGCCCAGTATGCGCCTACTGTAAGTCTTGTATGTCTGTGGTACCTAATGAATCCTTCCTACTAATCCTATCCTACTAATATTATAAATGTGAAAGTTTGTGAAGATGTGAAGATGTTAGGCTACTTTTTATCCCAGAAAAATGTTCCCACGGGAAGCAGGAACGGGAACCAAATTTCACGCTCGCGAAGCCGCGCGCATCAGCTAGTATTATACATGTGAAAGTTTGTGAAGATGTTTGGATGTTTGTTACTCAATCACGCTCTAACGGCTGAACGGATTGAGCCGAAATTTGGTACAGGGATAGCTTATAGTCTTGAATAACACATAGGCAACATTTTATCCCGGGAAAATGTTCCTACGGGAAACGGGAACGGGTACCGGGTATTTCACGCGGGCGAAGCCGCGCCCATCATCTAGTATTTGAATAATATTACTCGAGTTGTGGCGTGGCGAGGTAACATACCTACATCATTATTAGGTACGAATAATGTATGTTTCTTTTGTGTATTTTAAATGATTTTGTTTCCGTGGTGCCTAGACTTCACTAATTAGTTTGTAGATAAAAATCACTTCCTTTTTTAGAAACTCATCAAGGATGCCATGAAAAATCATGACGAGAACTACGACCGCCATTTTATCGACATGTATTTGACTAAAATGAAAAACGAAAGCAATCAGAAGAGTACGTACTCAGGTAAGAATTTAAATTAAATTTAGTCTGTATTACGTGTGGAAATCCCCACGGACGGGTGCTAGGCCGGATTCGAATC
The DNA here is from genome assembly GCA_933228765.1 of Miltochrista miniata. NCBI lineage: Eukaryota > Metazoa > Arthropoda > Insecta > Lepidoptera > Erebidae > Miltochrista > Miltochrista miniata. The sequence continues at coordinate 27,218,240 of OW121758.1, forward strand.
GAATAAGCCACGCCCAACAAGCAAAATAGCCTCAGCACACATGTGTTATAGGAATAAGACACTTATAAGATTCTTATATTGATTTTGGCGTTCGCAATTACTCTTATATGCGTCTCAAAAATGCTATTTGGTTTTTGATCACGATTATTCTGATAATTAGCCTTTTAAGGGCTTATAATACTATGTATACAGATCACTATAAGCCGCACCCTCTTGTAAAAGCTTTTAGTAAGAGCAATCAGACTTAAGAATGAAGGTTCTTATAACAAGCACTTGTAAGCGCTTTTAAGATTGCTTATTAGGCTACTATAGACCCGAATCTCCTATTAAAGCTGCCCATAAGTGTAAATACACTTGATTCCATTTACACTTGTTACTTAGTTTTATAAGCGCTAAAAAGTACAATATTTGAATCCGTTACAAATAAAGTAGTTTTATAAAACCATTCGTAAGTCGTAATTGAATCTAGTTTAATGAGAGCTTATATTGATACTACTTTTACTTATACCATACTTGCCACATGCTATTATAAGTGTAATGATTTATACGACCTAAGTTCAATACTGTTATTGTCAAAGAAACACTTGTTGATTCGTTGGTAAAGTCATTATAAGATTATTTACTCTTGCAATAGGTTTGGGCCAAAATAGTTCTTTTGATTCGCAGTACGACCTTGTGAAGTTCAAGTCACAAAACCTGGCAAGGGTTCCGTACATTGGACTATGACTCGAATACAGAAGAAGTGACACCAAACCAGTTAGGTGGTGATTATGCTCATGAATAAATATGGCAAACTTGTACTGTTAGTATTAGAGCAAAAGCGCATTAACTCAAAAAAATATTAATTACTTACACAAATCGTCAATAAATACATACCTGCTTATATTCATGAACACAAATACCACCTACAGGTGTTATTTCAATATTAGGTTGTATATTTAGCGTTTTTCTTATTTCACCACGGATCCCCAAAAGATAAAAACATGGCGAGTGAATGCGAGTGACTATGGGACATTATAGAACCGAGTTTGTCTATAGAGGTATAGTAGAACACTTCCAAATGCTAAACTAAAAATGGCTACCGAAAATGACTAATGGGGAACATTTTGTTATTTTAAAATAATGAATACGAATGTATAATTACTTATTTTAAGAGGGGCTTTAAAATTTTCACCAGAAACTTGGTATGTTGCACGAAAAATACGAGTTCCCAGTACGTTTTTGATTAACATCATGAAATACGAGGACTCTGAAAAATTATCATATAACTTGCCTTATTAATGTCCAAAATATTATTAGTAAGTATTTTAATAAAGTTTTTAGTATTATGTACACGGAGTGTGTAAAACTCCCAATATTAATAACTGAATGATTGACTGAACGAAATGAACGAAATGAGAACTTGTAGAACAGTTTTAAAGTGCTTAACAATCTAGTTTAGTTTTCTAAGAGACTATTAATAGATTTGGTAGGATTGTATGGTTTTACAAAATGCCGCTACACGGCTGTTACAGTCGTTAGTTGAATTCCATGAGGGTACTATTAGACTGTTAAAAAACTGAATACACTAATAAAGTGGGCCCTTTTCCGGGCTTGTAAGCTCTTAAGAGTTCGTTATAAGTCTATTGAAAATTGGTCTTAGGATAATTATAGAACCGCTTTTTGCTAGTTGGGCGGTCTTAACCCATTCGTGTAGTGCAGAGAACCCTGGTTACTCCTCCAAGGATTATACTTTCGCTTTCCCAAACTAAGTACTATATACTATACTATACTATACTATCTTCACGCCAAATCCCTTGCGGGGTAGGCAGAAAGAACCGAGATCCACACGGCACGGTCCATACACACCTCACTCGCCTCTTCAACTTTCATTTTTCTTTTCATGCATGCACGTCGGATCCTACGGCTCTTGACACCACCCTCCACTAACACATGATTAATTTGGTCGTGGTAGGTGTGTCGTGGCCTTCCCCGACTCCTACGTCCATCCACTTTCGCGTTGTATATCTGTTTTGTCGTTCTTTGATCTCCCATTCGTTCCACATGCCCGAACCATCGTAGCATGCCCTTCCTTACTTTAACACCGACACTCTCTTTCTCACATCTTCATTCCGAACGCGATCTGCGAGCGTTACTCCGCAGATTTTGCGTAGCGCGCGCATCTCGACCGCGTTTATTCTACTTTCATGCGTTTCCTGCCATACCCAACTCTCGCTTCCATACGTTAGCGTAGGTATCAGCACCGCATTATGTACTGCGAGCTGGGCCTTTTGACTTAAGGCCTTGGTACCTAAAAGTTTGCCTAACGCTCCATTCACACTATTTCCCGCAGTTACCCTCTTTTCTACATCAGCGGTGTACCGTCCATCCCTGCTAAATGCACATCCAAGATATACAAACTCATCCACCTGTTCCAGCACTACATCATTTACAGTTATCCTGGCATTCGTTCTGTCCTCTTCTCTTTCGAATACCATCACTTTCGTTTTAGTCGCGTTCAAATGTAAGCCTCTCATTAGACAATCATCTTTCATCGTTGTGACTAAGTACTATACATTTTCTTATACTAGCACCTCGTATTACGTTACAATGCTTGTCAATAGAAAATCACAGTACTTAAACCAAGTCACAGAATTTGTATGAGCAGTAAGTAAACTTCAAACTTGTTTTTGTGATTTTCTATTGACAAGCATTGTAACGTAATACGAGGTGAAACATTCAAAACGGCTCACCCAGCAGACGCATACGTCTATGACATCGCAGTGCTGAGTAGCGTAGCTAGCTCGTACAGTCCGTTTTCTTTTAAAATATAGGTACACGGTACACTGGGATGCTTATCAATCAATCAATCAAATCAGCCTATGGCAGTCCACTGCTGGACGTAGGCCTCTCCCAAATTACGCCACAATACACGACATCCCGTCACTCCCTACGACCTTTCTCAGGTCGTCGGATGCTTATGGTAGTTTTTATTCCAACAATAACTAAACAGTGTTTAAATGACTGGCATTTACTTCCTTTCATTTGGGAATTAGTTATTTTAAATACGATTGCTAGACTCATTCTCCTTCTCCATCACCAAAAGCTCTGGTGGCGCGATATCTCAACTTTCAAGACCTGGGTGCATATCGATTGGCTGCTAGGGTTACTTCTAATTCCGGCAGCGGAGAGACCTGTCGATGTTGATGAAGAGGCCAAATGGTTCAGAAGAGGCATGTCGCAAATCTGTGATGCGGCGATGTCTAGTGTTAGACCCGGTTCGGCAAGGAGCCAGGTGTATTGGTGGTCGCCGGAGATCGCACAGCTGCGCGCAGCTTGCGTGGCCACGCGCCGTCGGTACGCCAGGTTCCGCCGCAGGCGTCGTCGTCCAGATAATGCGGCGATCTGAGAGACGGAGTTGTACGAATCTTATAAGGGGGCTAAGAGGACCCTCCAGAAGCTCCAGAAGGCGATAAAACAGGCCAAAAAGTTGACCCGCGAAGAGCTTCTGGAGACTCTGGAGCAGAACCCATGGAGGCGCCCGTACCATAAGGTTAGAGGTAAACTTCGCCCTAAGGCGCCCCCGCTAACCCAGAGCCTCCAGCCGCAACAGCTGGAGAGGGTCAAGTTTCCATCAAGAACTCCGCTCTCGATGGAAACTAGACCCTCTCCAGTATACACCTCAACCACAACATATTCCTCCGCGTATGGCTCCGTCTCAGGCGCCCGACGCGGATTACGGCGAGAACAACGTGCACGAAGTCACCGAGGGTGAGTTAGGGGCAGCTGTACTGCGGCTTAATCCCGCAAGAGCACTGCCCCTGGACCCGATGGCATTCCAGGCCAGGCGTGGGTCCTGGCTCTTGAAGAACTTGGGCCTCGACTAATTGGGCTCCTTAACGCATGCCTCGAAAAAGGCCAGTCTGTTTCCTAAACTGTGGCTCCACCGTGGACGCGATCATGCGTGTTAGGAGTCTGACGGAGGAAGCGATATCGCGGAGTGAGGTGGTGATGGCGGTGTCACTTGACATCGCCAATGCTTTCAACACCTTGCCCTGGAGTTGCGTTATGGAGGCGCTCATTTATCACGGAGTGCCTGCCTACCTCCGTCGAATTGTCGGAGCTTATCTGTCCGAGAGAGCCATAACTTACCCGAGCTGGATAGGGCCAGGACGGCAAGAAGTATCGTGCGGTGTTCCACAGGGATCGGTCTTAGGACCGCTCTTGTGGAACATCGGCTGTGCGGTCCGTTGCTCAGAGGTGTCAGCGTAACGTGTTACGCTGACGATACTCTCATTACGGCTCGAGGGGCAACGCACCGAGACGCAGCCCTAAGGGCCACGGCAGGTGTTGCTCAAGTCGTGGGTCGAATACGGCGGCTGGGTCTAGAGGTGGCCCTTCACAAATCCGAGGCTCTGTGCTTTCACGGACCTCGGAAGGGGCCGCCCACGGGATCCAACATACAAGTGGGGGGACGTTAGCATCGGCATCGAGCCCTCAATGAAGTATCTAGGGCTGGTACTAGACAGCCGATGGTAGGAGGTACTTCGGATATGATTTTCGAAGTTTAGGGGCCCGAAACTTAGGGGGATAACAGCTGCGCTCTCGCCGCTGTTGCCCAACATTTAAGAGGACCTAACGCTCCTACGGCCCGCAACGTGGCTAGACTGCATAGCCCGCTTAAGGCGATGGCCGTCAGTGTAATAAGAGGGTACCGCACGATATCCGTTGAGGCGGCATGTCTTCTAGCCGGGACCCCTCCATGGGACCTGGAAGCCAGGGGCCCTTGCGTCGTTGTATCAATGGCGCAAGGAGGCATTGGGGCGGAATCACCGGCGTATGCCACGAGAAATAGAGACCCAGCGATCTCTGTTCCGCCAGGAGCTCATGGAGACATGGAAGGTACGACTTAAGCAACGAGGGACTCACCACTATTGAGGCGGTGAAGCCGGTCATGGAGGAGTGGCTGAAGAGGCGCCATGGCAGCCTTACCTACCCGGTGTCACAAATACTTACCGGACACGGTTGCTTCGGTAATTATCTGTGGCTTATACACCGTTAGGTAACACCCGAGTGCCAGCACTGCGGTGACTGCGGCGAGGACACAGCGCTGCATACATTGGTGGAGTGCTCAGCATGGGCATTACAGCGTCAGGACCTCGTTGCGGGCCTGGGCGTGAATATTCTCACACTGGAGACCATGGTGAGGCTATGGTCTCCAGCTTGAGAAAGTGGGACGTCGCTGCGTCTTTCTGCGAGCAACTCATGCTCGCGAAAGAAGCAGCGGGGAGGGAGCGGGAGAGATTTCTACCCCCCGAGTTCTCTTCTCCCCTGATGAAGTGGAATAGCCATCCCCCCCCCCCCATGCAGCGGGATAACACCCGAACCTCCAAGAAGAGGGATAAAACCCAAACCCTAGGGGAAAGTCTGCGATAGTAGACTAAGCTTGTCGGGAGCCCTGGGATTATCCTTGCGAGGGCATACCCGGGACTCCCGGCCATAGGTGCGGCAGCTCCCGGCAGTGCATCGTGAGGTTTTAGTCGGTAGAAAAAAAACACATAAAAAAGGGTTACTTCTAAATTTAACATTTCCAGATCTCATGAAACCCAGGTAAACGTAATATACTGTAAAAAACTGTCATTTAACCAATGTGACAACCCTGACCGAAATCCAAAAACACACCGTTAAGTTTTTAGATTTCAGTTAGGTACTGACATCCTAATTAACTCTAGTAATTAAGTATGGATAAAAAAACTAAACAAAATTAAAAGTTATATTTATTACATTCCTACTTAAATTATTTTTATTTTCAAAAAGCGTAGATAAATATATTTATTGCCACAGCGTTCTACAATTATCTCTATGACCTCGCTGAGTCCTTCGCAATGCTGGCACTCTGTGGTCTCCCAGCATATACAGGATGTAAATTAAAGACCGTGGTTGGAGGAAAAGTACCTACCCTTAATTTTGATGATGGACAATTTTGCTGAAAGGAAACATTCCTTTATTTTCAAGAGTCAGAAATACTGCAACATTAACGTTTTTTGCAATACTTGAGCCGGGAATCGAACCGGTGAGATGTGAAAAAAAAACTCTGTATTTTTTGATACCAATCGAAAGAGTTTTTCATATGTATAGAACAATTTCTTCTAAACCTACGCCACAGGCACTTAGTGACTATTGGAAATCGGTAATTATCTGTAATATACGGTTGCCATGGCTCCTCTTCGACTCGTTCATGCTGTGTCTGATCGCACCGACAGTGGCGTTTCACTACATTGCATGGGTTGCTCAAGTCCCACTTTCATTTCTCCATGAGTTCCTGGCAGATCTGGGAACGTAGTTCCTCGATTTCTCTTGGCAGCGTCCTCCTCCAGCGCCAGTCAAAACAACGGACCCACACTTCCTCCCATATAGATACCTGCATACTCGTACAAAGTAGAGAAGCGTCCGACCCTAAACTCTTTGTATAGTGAACTTAAGGTACCTATGTTGTTTTCGTACTTAAGCCTAGTTTTCTTACTGTTTTAGCTCAAATATGTACATTGTACAGTCCATTCTCCAACCCTCGTCTGCCATTGATTTATTCAACTGCAATATTATACTTTTTAAAAATAGGTAGGTAGGTAAGTATTGCGATTACACAAGACTTACAAAACTTTGTTATCTATTCAGTTTAGATAAGACGTTTGCAATTTTTTCCTTATATACCTATAGGTATATATGTATAAGGATAAATAATTAAAATTATATCCAAGTTACTTCTAAGATAACATAGTTCAATAGGTATTGGAGTAGGTTCTCAGATAACATAGTTCAATAGGTATTGAACTATGTTATCTGAGAAGTAACTTGGATATAATTTTAATTATTTTCTAATATAATTTCAAATACAAAACTAACTAGATATATTTTAAAAATAGAATAGCATTGCACGGCGACCTAGGTACCTACACTTTGCAGAGCATTTTTATTATATAATTGTTTGAAAATTAAACTAGGTATTTAAACATTCAATAATATTGAGCAAAATAGGTAAAATTAAACTAGGTATTTAAACATTCAATAATATTGAGCAAAATAGGTACATGATTGGATTTTATTACTGACCGTGTATGGAAGCTCCGCCGCTCTCCACTTGAAAGCGGTGCGAAGTAGGCTTGATGATTGACCCTTTGGTCCGGCTATAGGGTGAGGAGGAACACCGCGAGGTTTAGTGGGAAGGACGGTCCCATTTCTCCCGGGGCTGGGGAGTCCCACACATCGTCTCAGCTACCCCCATAGCTAGGATGACGGTGCCTTAACAAATTCCCCGTGTCAACAAAAAAACATCGCAATCGCTTCAAAAATGGTTTAATTTCACGTTCAAGTAGGTTTCAGTGGCGGGTGGATAACGCGTCGGCACGGATCGCCTAAGACGCAGGTTCGAATCCTGCTCGAAACCAATTCTTTTTCCATTTTTGATACTAATTGCTTTTCAAAAATAATCTAAATGGTTTAATTTGTTTTCCAGTCGATCAACTGATTCTGACATGTACGGACTACATGTTCCCCTCGGCATCCGCTGTTCAATTCACACTGGCGATCCTCGTGGAACGACTCCTACTGCAGCCTGAGATCCAAGAGAAGATTCACGAAGAGATTGATAGAGTAGTCGGGAGAGATCGACTGCCCAACTTAGATGATAGACGAGAGTACGTATCGCTAGCTTTGCGCTGTCCAACTTGATTAGAAACGATACATAAATCCTTACTGTAATATTATAAATGCGAAAGTAGCTCTGTCTGTCTGTTATGTTTTCACGCCTAAACCGCTGAACCGATTTTGATGAAATTTGGTATAGAGATAGTTTGCGTCCAAGGAAAGGACATAGGCTAGTTTTTAACTGACTGCGCAAAGGGACCGCGGGGATCAGCTAGCTAAATAAATAATAATATAATATGAATATAATATAGCTTCTGACTGCCGCGGTGGCAAAGACGGTTTTGTAACCGACTGCTGCGCCGTGGGCCTGGGTTCGATTCCCGGGTCGGATCAAATAAATTATGTGATCTCCAAATGCTTGTTTCGGAGTTTGGGTGTTCCTATTTTCTCTATATATTTAAAGATCTATAAGTATATTTAGCAGTTATCTAGATCCTATAGCATAGCACAAGATAAATCTATACTAATATTATAAAGAGGAAAGATTTGTTTATTTGTTTTTTTGTTTGTTTGTTTTTTTGTTACGATACGTTACGTTTGTTTGTAACGAATAGGCTCCGGAACTACTGGACCGATTTGAAAAATTCTTTCACTGTTGGGAAGCTAAACCCTTTGCGGTGAACATAGGCTATATTTTATTCCGTATTCCCACGGGAACGGGAACTACGCGGGTGAAACCGCGTGACGTCCGCTAGTTTTAGATATTTTGGGCTAGAGGGCAGTGTGAAAAAGCTGGCTTTGGCTCACAAAAAGTTTTTTTTTAGATACAAAAAGCAGTCTTGTTTGACATTGCCTAATAGACCGTCGTCGGTCGTTCTTCCAATAGTCCTAATGATGGATGCTCCGGCCGTTTCCTAAACTAGGGAGAAATGTAGGTAGTCCCTAGGTATACTGATAGCAGAAATAAAAAACTTTACAAATGCCCTAGATGCCCTTACAATTTTTAAAAGTTTCCTTCAATTTCTCCAGGATGCCACCATCAGATCCTGACTTCCTTAAAATGGAACCACCTTCGGAGTGTCTATTTTTGAACGAAAAAAAAAGTTTTCAAATCGGTCCATAAACGACGGAGTTCTGCGCGAACAAACATAAAAAAAAATTATATACGGTCGAATTGAGTAACCTCCTCCTTTTTTGAAGTCGGTTAATAATGTTTTCTTATTGTTGCCTCGATGACGCAGTGGTAACTGTAGGTATGCAACTGCCGTTGTTGTGGTCTCGGTTTTGAATGACGGGTTGAATTAATATATTTGTATGCAAAATATTTGTTTTGGAAGTTGAGTGTTTAGTTACATACCTAATACTTATTATGTTACGTATTATTTCAAACTAGATGACGCTCGCGGCTTCGCTCGCGTGAATTTCGGTACACGTTCCCGATTCCCGTGGGAACATATTCCCGAGATGATGCCTGTGTGTTATTTCAGACTATAAGCTATCTCTGTACCAAATTTTAGCCCAATCCGTTAGAGCGTGATTGAGTAACAAACATCCAAACATCTAACCATCTAAACATCTTCACAAACTTTAACATTTATAATATTCAGTAGAAGTAGAAAGACTAAGAGTATCACAAGCATACTTAGTCTTTACACATATGTCACAAGTATGTTTATTAGAATAGTATCTACGAAATACAAAAATATAATATAAGATCTGTGTAAACCACCTACCATATTTCAAGCAAATAAATATACTTATCATTCATACGTAATTATGCATATATGCATAGGTAGGTACATACACATGCATCTAATTACTGGCTAGTCCGAGTATTATTCTTACTTTCTGCAGATTAAACAATGAATAATAAAATATTTTTAAGACAGCCACAACATGATGACATCGTATTTGTTTGTTTTGCTAAAACTGTCTATAAACAAGGTAAAATACATAAAGACCTGATAGGTATCTGTGGATTCGGGTTCGGTGACATCGCCTAAGTACAACGCTAGATCATCTAGAGGTGATTTGTATCATTATCTACTTGCGTTTGCATCTAATGAGCTCATTAGGTATTCACAACCATACGCCAACTTTCACATCGACGTCAGTTAAATTCGAAAACAAGGTTGACAAAGTCGAGATATCTATTTAGGTCATATATTCATAGATCTTACTGTCTTCGAATATAATTTTCAAAGTCTTTCCTATGTCTAAATGAAGGGTCGACGAAAACTCTAAAAATAGTTATAGCCGGCCGTTTAAGGGCTTATTCGCAAATTGCCTTTATCGCAAAACGTCGCTACCATTCCGAAAATGTCTCTTTCTTTGCGCTGATTGTCGTTTTCGCTGAATGTCTTTTTCGCTGAATGCCTTTTTCGCTGAATGTATTTTTCGCTGATTGTCTCATTAGCTGATTGTCTCATTAGCTGATTGTCGCTCGCATCGCATTGTCGTTAAGCCAAGTTGAAGGCCTTTATGGGCTGCTTGAAAGAATTCACACAGCAGGTACCTAGTCGCAACCTGCGCCTGTCCCTGTCCATATTAACAGGGCAATGCGGCTCACCACCTATTACGTGGAACAAAATCTATAAAGTGAAATGTATATAATATGCCTCTGCCTACCCTGTGGGGGTAAAAGGCGTGATCATTTGATATGATTCTTAAAATAACAAAAATAGACATTCTGTTTTATTTGAAATCTAACATGTTTTATTGCAATTGATTACGAAACGCAACGTGTGAGAAAGAGGGGCTTCGGTAAACAGTTAAGGCCACCACATACGTCGCTAAAATATATGCTATATTATAGCAAGCTGCCACACATGGGAATTACTACCCGTTCGCTCTAACTTTGCCGTTGGCGTAGAGGCGTATACCCAAATTGTTAATTACACGAAGTAAATTGACAGTACCTAATGTCACTTCGTCATAGAAAATAAGCAACATTGTATGAAGAAGTGACATTAGTTGCTGTCAATTTACTTTGTCTAATTAAAAATTCGACTTTAGTATGGAGCCGAGCTGCAAAGTTAGAGCGAACGGGCAGTATACTATATTATTTACTAGCTGACCCGCGCAACTTCGTTTGCGTCACATGAGAGTGAGAAAGAGAGAGGTATGGTATTAATATTTCGAGTATTATAATGTTTCCCGTTGCATTTACCCCCGTCGCGCTTATTCCCGTCGCGGCGCGTCGCTTGTATTCGTGTATTTCGTATTCATTAGAACTGAACCGCATATCTTCGTTTGCGACACATGAGAGTGAGAAGGAAAGAGGTGTTGAAGTGATATAATGTTTCACGTCGCTTTTACTTCCACCCATCCGTTTTTCGGTATGTAACTCATCGTGTGCGAGTCCGACTCGCACTTAACCGGTTTTTATCGTTCAGTTGACCGGCTGCCACTGCAGACCAAGTTTACTCCCGTCGCGTCGCTTATACTTGTAAACCTTAAAAGATAGGCATATGCCGTTTAGGCCTATTTTTTATAACTTTTTAAGGGGAACAATTTTGTAATACACAATTTTTACGTAACTTTAACTATTTATGCAGCGTCCGCAATGGAAGCTCTCAAAAGAAAGAAATAATCCCCGTTCTCGAAACATTATTCATGGCTGCTCCGCTCCTATTCGTCTTAGCGTGATACTTTATCGCCATTACGCAGCCTTAATAAATGGACTATTAAACTGTATAATAATTTTTGAGATGCAATCAGTAGTTTCAGAGATCCTAGCACAAATAAACTCTTCAGTTTCATTATATCGTGTGCGAACCTTAAGATATAGACAAATTAGGTTATTGTGAGCAAACCATAAAAGATAGACATATGCTGTCGCGGACTTTTTTGTAGAACTTTTTAAGAGAAATAATTTTGTAATACACAATTTTTACCTAACTGTAACCATTTACGCAGCGTACGCCTCGGAAGCTCTCAGACGTTAAAAATATTCCCCGTTTTTAAAACATTCTTGATTGCTGCTCTGCTTCTATTCGTCTTAGCGTGATGTTATATAGCCTATAGCCATCCTCGATAAATGGACTATCAAACTGTAAAAGAATTTTTGAAATCCAACCAGTAGTTCCTGAGATCCTAGCGTTCAAACAAACAAACAAACAAACAAACAAACAAACAAACAAACAAACAAACTCTTCAGCTTTATAATATTAGTATGGATTTTGCCCTCATTCGGTCTGCGGTCCTTGCACCGCACGGTTTTATAAGCCTTGTTTAAATAGGTACAGAGAGACTGTTCAAATTTTAAAATAAAATTAATTATTAAGAAAACAGAAAACCCGACTGCGAAGTAAAAATACAACTGAAAAGCAAAAAACATTCCAGGAAGGTTCTAGGATACTTTTGATCCCGATATTATGCGCGGTTCCTTTGGGAGAGGGGATGAAAAACAATATGGGTTTTCAGTTCGAAACGAAAAAAAAAAAATATCTCGAAAACTACAAAAAATCGTAGAACATACATGGGGGTTAAATCGATAGGTATAGAACCCTGCTACCAGCTAGTGGCGGCTTGACACCCTAAAAGAAACACCGTGTATATATTCGATAGATTTTGACGAGAGCTGACGATTGAAACTTGAATAAACGCCGTAGCTTCACCGAGTCGAAAGTTATACTAAATGGAAATCTCGAGACGCAGCAAAATGATCTTCAAAATGGCGGGGCTGCCCCCTCCCCCGCGCGCGATGTGTTACAGTCCTTACTTAGCGTAATAAATTCTTTGATTCTGTAGCTATCCATTGGTGTAACTGAAATTTGGATGGAGATGATAGATATGTAGCTACAACACTAAACTGTAGGTATAGGTACCCCGATTTTGTTATCATTCGCTTTTTTGGATTGCGTCCCTATGGAAGTAATTTTAAAGACGTATTCACGTCAAAAGGAGGTTTCTCAATTCGACCGTATAGTAGATTTTTTTTTATACGTTTTTATTACTTTTCACACTAAACTAAATATAGACGGCATGTCAAAGATGCCTACTTAGTCTTATTTTACATTCACATTTTTATTTTTATCTATTAAACGCACAATGCCTACATTTTTCGCCCCACTCGGCTAAAAATGGTTCGACAGTTACTGCACAAATTAGAGATAGTACATATATTATGGAAAACTCATGTATGTACTTACTTTTTTTTCACAACTTCGCTCTGCTACACACACTCGCGCACAAATCAGTATCAAAAAATCGGCGGTCTCAACCGAATTTTCGATACTGACCTCGTGTCTGTGAATGAGTTGTCTATGTGTGCGTAGCCTCAGCGAATTTAGTATGTAGGTTTCCATCTGTACTATCTCATGTGGTTACTGTTTTCTTCGTTTATGTTTTGTCTCACCGCCAAATAAATACAGTAGGTATAGCTAGCTATGAGGGCTTCAGTCAATGTAGAATACAACGCCTGCTAATAAATACTTTTTTGGTTGATAGCATGCCGTATGTAGAAGCGTGCATCAGAGAGATCCTGAGGCATGAAACCACGGTGCCTTTGGGGGTTCCACATCGCGCTATGCAAGATACGAAGATAGGCGGTTATGATATACCTGAGGTAAGACCTTTCGAACTATACTCCATACCTACGTTATACCAAAGATAACATAGTAGTATATACAGATCGGCAACTCCCTGTCGCGCCACAGCTGTCACCATTTTATGCCCATAGATCCCGTCAGTCATAAATCTTTAGATGGTATTGTAAAGGTAAAGGATCTATCTACATAGCAAATAGTGTCAGTAAACAGAGAGGATTCTTAGACCAAGACATGCTTCTTGAGCAGCAGTTCTAACGTCTATAGGTTACCTAGTAGGGATTTTGCATTGAGAGCGAAACATTTTTTCTACTTTTATTAAGTACTAGCTGAGCCCGCAACTTCGTTTACGTCACATAAGGTGTATGAAAGGAAAGGTATTTCTTCATCAGAGTCATCAAGCAGCGTCTGAAACTGCCCTGTTTGCTTAATCACAAAAGAGCTTAATGATTAAGACTATTTTTAAACAATTCAGTCCGCGCCGAAGGCGTGGACTGAATTGTTTTATCATTAAGCTCTTTTATGATTAAGCCAACACGCCAGTTTAGGTTCACTCACATTCAAAGAAACCCCTACAATTAAAATTTTCAAAATATCTGATTCTTAAAAGTGTTATAACTCTTTTATTTCTAAACCGATTTACATAAAACAAACGCTAAATGTTAACTGGAGCAAACCTCAACACAATAAAAAAAACCGCATTGCAATCGGTTGAGCGGTTACTGAGATTAGCGTGCACAACCGTACAGACAAACAGATATACAGACATACAGACATACAGACATACAGACAAACAGACAAAAATTCTAAAAATCATTGTTTTGGGTTCTATTGCGTTCATAAAGCCCCCCTATAATATTTTTTCTTATTTATCTTCCATGTACAGACAGCGACCTGTTACGATTTTATTATATGTATTGATTGATTTTGTCATCGTCGCGTCGCCATCTCTGGAAGTCTCGCTAGCCGAGTGGCACATATAACTTTTGTTGGCGAAGTGCGCATAATACAATTAAAACTAGCAATAAATTTTTATTTGTAAAGATAGACTTCAAAGTAGCCACTATCTGCACATAACAATTTAACGAAATTGGAGAAAGCTTCGTTTTTCGACTTTAATGGCAGTAGTATCACGGGTACGAAAGAGTCTATTAAAACTGTATATAAGCTCATAAAGATTAAGAACTTCGAATACAATCTTGATAACTTTACCATAACCAGATTCTGTGTTGTAATTTTTCAATTTAATAAGTTGTTTAATATTCAGAACACGATGGTGAACCCAAATCTGACAATGCTGCACATGGACGAAGGAATATGGGGCGACCCTCAAAATTTCCGTCCGGAACGATTTATTAAGAACGGACAACTTGACCTCGCTAGCGACAAGTCATTACCGTTCGGCGCTGGTATGTATACTTGACCGCCATTTCTTGGACATTAAAATAGCTAATGCCCGCAACTTTGGCGGAGTGGAATTTTGTTTCCTTTTCCGCGCCCATGAGAACTTATTCTTGGAGTAGATAAAAATTACCCTAAGTATATTGTGTTATTCCAGACTATAATGATGTCTATCCCTGTACCTATTTCAGTCCGGTTCGTCGATATAGCATAAGATGAGAATCGACGAAATGTTATTGCAGTACCTACCTTATTTTTTAACGTGAAGTATCAATGTATCATCCATCATGGACTCCTACCGACTAAAAAACCTCACGTAACACCCAACAGCCTATGGTTGCAGCCCCGGGTAAGCCCTCGGAAGGATGGCCCAGGACTCCCAACAGACCTAAGGCCACCACTACGGCCCCTCCCAGGGGGCGGTTCGGGTTATATCCGAACGAAATCGAAATCCGTCTTTGGGGGGTTTCGGGTGTGATCCCGCTTCTAAGGGGGGGGGGGGGGCGTGAATCCCTCACGTCACGCTGCCGTCATGGGCCTGCTTCTGTAAGGACGGTGAGCAGCCCTCTCACCGCCCTTAGGTCCCCGGTCATGGAGTCTTCAGCGAAGACACGTCGGCGGCGCCCAGGCCGCGCCGTCTGCGGAACTCGGGTGGTAGAGTTCTCTCCCGTTCCCACCCCGCCGCCGCCTCCTGAGGCGGCGCAGTCCCACTTACTCCCGCTGGAGATCATGGCTCGCACCATGGTCTCGAGCGAGAGAGTTTATTGCAGTACCTACCCATACAAATACTACGTTTCTGTCAATAATTTGAAAAGTCTCAACTTACAGCCTCATGGAGGTATCTTTGGTATGCGCGTAACTACGCGGCGCGCTAAAAACGCCTCATCTGGTCAGTGTCTTACGCTTACTTATTAAAAAGAAATTAAACCTCCTCGTTAAATGAAACACCTATATTATATTGAACATTTTATTGTCATTTTCAGGAAAAAGACTGTGCGCAGGTGAAACATACGCTCGTCAGTCAATGTTTGTGGTATTCGCTGGATTTATGCAAGCGTTCATCGTCTCGACAGCCGACGGGAAGCCTTTGCTCAAACCTTCTAAACGAATCCAGGGTATTATAACGACGATACCCGAATTTTGGGTGAAAATTACACCTAGGACATAAATTAGACAACATCTGAATCTGAAGAGGTCTTACTTTCGTTTTAAGGATAGTTTAAGTTAAGAGAAGAGAATGAAAGCCTATGCCTACCTAGCTTTTAAATTATTTTGTTAAATTAAGTTTTATCGATTAATTTACATTACAGGCTTTTATTTAACTTGCGATATTTTTATGTAAATATGATTGTTCGGGTGAGATTTTGTAACTTCATTACAAAACAAATATCATCAACCGAGTGAGCTGTTTTCACTGATGCGGTAAAGATTTGCCCATCTATCCAGCTACCTACTAATTTACAAAATCCAAAAACTATTGTTTATATTTTTAGCATTTTATGAACTGTAGATTTAATATTCGATTCGATTGAGTGTACCTAAGCATACCTCCGAATAATTATTATAATTTTAGATTTAATTGTCATCGAGAATAAATGAATGATTAAAAAATAATAAAATTTCTCTTCCATCCCATTTTCATCCAGTTGGATGTTTACATTAGTATAAAACGAAAATGCTTTCGCAGTCTGTTCGCTTGGATCTTATAAAATTGGTGTCCACTCTTCGATTAAATAAAGTATCGAAGTGCCTTTTTTTTTTTTTTTTTTTTTTTTTTTTTTTTTTTTTTTTTAACGTGAGGGAAAATCCTCGTAGGATGCTATGCCGGACTCTTACCGACTAAAAAACCTCACGTAACGCCCAACAGCCTATGGTTGAGAGCCCCGGGTAAGCCCTCAGGAAGGATGTCCCGTGACTCCCAACAGACCTACGGCCGCCAATGCGGCCTCGCCCAGGGGGTGGTTCGGGTGCAATCCCGCGTCTATGGGGGGTTTCGGGTGTGACCCCGCTTCTAAGGGGGGGGCGTGCGTGAGTGCTCACGTCACGCTGCCGTCATGGGCCTGCTTCTGTAAGGACGGTGAGCGGCCCTCTCACCGTCCTCAGACCCCCGGTCATGGAGGCCGATAGTCCTCGGCGAAGACACGTCGGCGGCGCCCAGGGCGCCGACTGCGGAACTCGGGTGGGAGAGTTCTCTCCCGCACCCGGCCCGCCGCCTCCTTCGCGAGCATGACCTGCTCGCAGAAAGAGGCGGCGCAGTCCCACTTACTCCCGCTGGAGAGCATGGCTCGCACCATGGCCTCAAGCGAGAGAGTGTCCACGCCCAGACCCACTGCGAGGACCTGTCGCTGTTGTGCCCACGCCGTGCACTCCACCAGCGTGTGGAGCGCCGTGTCATCGCTGCGGTCCTCGCAGTGCTGGCACTCGGCCGTGGTTTCCCGGTGTTTTCGCCACAGATACCTACCGAAGCTACCGTGCCCGGCAAGCATCTGTGTCAACCGGTAGGAGAGAGCACCGTGTCTTCTCTCCAGCCACTCGTCCATGACCGGCCTGACGGCCGCGATTGTGGCGAATCCCCCCTTTGGTTGCTCAAGTCGCACCTTCCATGTCTCCACGGTTTCCTGGTGGAGCAGGGTCCGCTGGGCCTCGATTTCTCGAGACGCAGGCCTTTGGCCCCGCTCCAGCGCCTCCTTGCGCCATCTGAACAGTGACGCAAGGGCTCTCGCTTCCAGGTCCCATGGAGGGGTCCCGGCTAGGAGACATGCCGCCTCACCGGAGATCGTGCGGTATCCTCTTATCACCCTGACGGCCATCATTCTCTGCGGGCTCAGCAGTCTAGCCTCATTGCTGGCCGTCAGGGTCTCCGCCCATACGGGAGCCCCGTACAGGGCCATGCTTCGCACGATCCCCAAGTATCGAAGTGCCTACTAAACATATTTAAATGCCGCTTTCAGCAATCAATGTGAGTGACTCAAGAGGAAGGTTTATATTTTTATAAGCTATTATTTTACACAAAAACCGAGTTGCAACGTAAACTAAATTCACGGGTCAGCTAGTAGGTAGGTATGGTAGAGTAAGTCATTCTTCTCGACTGTATAAAATTAATTTTAGCTAAGTAACTACTTAGTTATAACCAAATGTTAATTAACTGTATTATTTTAAATTAAGCTTACAAAAATAACGTCACTCGTCTAATGGAAAACAGTGGCGATGTCTAAACAAGTTGAAGGTTACTCGCGCAGGCCACAAGACATTATTTGGCCATTAACTTAGAATCACTGTCAAAGTGACTCTTAGTTGGTGTGCCTCTTCACGCTCTGCTAGAAGAGCCTGGGGTGGTTAGAGGGAAATACAAAAACGCGTTCAAAGAAATTATCTTTTGAATAAACTCTTAGGTTTAAATCACCCGTATGGAAGTCAAAACCCGGGATATTATCATACTGTGCTCAAGGGGTTTAAACTTAATTTCGAGATACATATGTTCGATTATTGAAATATCGACTGAACTATTGTGCGAATAGAGTTTATTGCGAAACAACTTTTTGTCGCTAAACGCTGCTTCGACTGAACGATTCTTCGAATATTTTTTAATACTCCTTAGGTGGCAGACAAGCTTACGGCCCACCGGAAGGTTGGTAACCGTAGCCTATAGACGTTTGCAACACCAGAGGCGCTACACACGCGCTGCCGACTCGGGCGCAGGTTGTGACGACCCACAGTTGAAATTTTTCAAGCCGCCCGTAAGGCCTTCAACTTGGCTTAACGACTGTCATTTTACTGACAACCGGGACCAACGGCTTATCGTGCCTTCCGAAGCACGGAAACGCTCGTAAATAAATGTCACAAAGTGGTCCACGTGGTGGTCACCCATCCATATACGCCAAAGTAAATGTTGCTTACTCCAGTGATCGTTTACAGAACACTGAGTCCGCGGGGCCACGAGCGCTTCAAATATTAATCGATGGACTGATCTTTCGAATGTTAAATTTAGAGTAGTTACATGCAAATTGGTTGGTATGTATGAAGAAAAAACATAATTTTTAATCAAGTAGGTATTATATGTATATGTAATAAAAAGTAGGTAGATAAATATATAGTGTTTTTTAAGCTATTGCATAGCTTCTATCGCGGGCCTTGCGTGGAGACCGAATCCAGAAATTCTGTCACGAAAACGAATCACACTCTCGGCTACCTTCGGCCACGTTCGTGTATCTCACACTTCAAATATAGTGGAATTCAACAGATTCAAACAATGTAGTAAACAAACAGATTGGATCTCGACTCTCCATAATTACTTACATTTAAATATCAATCCTGATCATATTCGTTTTAAGGAACCATAGTTAGATTTATGCGGCCATTTCGACACTAATTTACCTTTAGAATATAGAATAATTTCATGAAAAATACTTCAATGATAAAAATTTAAACCTGTCATTCTTGCTTGTCATTAAATTATTTTTTCTCAGTCTTATTTGTCTTTGGCATAGTCTTGTTTAACGGTTCTACTCGCTTATTGATTATGAAAAGAGGTTTAATCATAATCAGTTTGACAACAATTACCTAGTTTAATAGTATAATAAATTATTTAAAAATGAACTTTAACTTTAAATAATTATAATCGGTAATCGTAAAACAGTACTGTGTGAGTGTGTATTGTTCTGAAGTTCTGCGAGGTTTTTCTATTATCTCTAATTAGGTATATCAACGACTTTGCTTCAAGTAGGTACTTTGGCTTTTGGACATTTTCTTTGCGATCTAATTAGAACTTTTTTATACATACTCATATAATTTCTAAGTAGGTATGCATACATACGGAGAATTTAAAACGGCAGTAACTGAGTGATTAAAACCAATGGAATATGAACCTGTGGAAGACCTTCTACAAGTTCTTTAAAATCAACTCACATAAACATACATGCAACACACACACACACACACACCCACACACACACTCACACACACACACACACTCAAAAATCAACTCACATAAACATACATGCAACAAACACACACCCACACACCCACACACACACTCACACACACATACTCACACACACACTCACTCACACACACACACACACACTCACGCACACTCACACAGAGAGAGAGAGAGAGAGAGAGAGAGACACATACACACAGTGTAGCATTTATTTTCTATAGATGCAGTATTCAGGATGTGAAAGCAGCTTAATCGAGTTATCTTTTTTTAATCGGTTGTCAGTGGTGACATTTCTGCTGTCAGAATGACAGGATGTCATAAGTTCGAGGACGAATCGATTTCGCATTTAAAGGAACAGGTTTTGTTAAGATTTTTCGTGAAAGACGGGACTTTGACCGAGACCTGCTTTGGGGTAGTTGGAGGTCCTTTGGCTTATGCTCTGAGACTGTGCCGCGAATCAGTTTTTCGCTCAAGCGCGATTATTTGTTGCCTCGCATGGTCTAGCGGGCTGTGATTGGGTTGCTGCATTGCATCTTACTACATTTTACCCAGAAAACTGGGTTTTTTACTACGGGGAAAAGCGGCCCGTCCTCGGTTAGCAAAAACCACACCCAATGACACGTGGACTACATGAGCGAGGTGTTTTGAGAGGGACCAGCCGCCTCCACGTGGCATTCTCGGGCTGTGCTGTTCTCATCTTAACTCCAGGCCAGTAATTGTCACCCTATTACAGTGTAGTTAGCTGCTTACCCGTGTTACCTGCTCACGCGGCAGTGGTCTATTTAGTAGCATAAGTACCTAAGCACTGACTATACTTCTGTGTACCTGTGATATTTGTGTCTATCAGTGAATAAGCTCTCTGTGTGTCTCTGTGTATCTCTGTGTTATATAAATATATGTGTGTACACCCTACCTGACTGTTTTCGTCAGAGCCCTGGCCTACCCTTGCACGCACACTGGAATCTCTGTAGTAAGGCGCCCTGGGAAAGAGTTCTCTGCATAGCTACCTCGCGCTAGTTGGTGAGTAACACTGATCATCACTGGGTTATAACAGACACTCATACACACATACACACACACACACGAACGCACACACACGAAAGCCTAAGCATGCTTTAAGATTTTGTATTGGTGTTAGTAGGAAACAATTTTAATATTTTAATAGTTCTGTGTAAACATATTGTCAAGTGTCAATATTTTGGCGGAGAACACTGATATCTGCAACACAGTTTGTACTAGCGCAGGTATCAGGGAATTCCAATTTCATGTATGTACCTACACAATTAATGGCAATAAAGAATTTATCTATTTATTTATACATATTAGACTTAGAAAACATCAAATCTTCGAAACAAACATTGGTAGATCCCACGATTTTTTGGCCTGCCCGGGAATCGAACCCAGGACCCCTGCGCGACACTCAGTTATATTACCGAATGCCACCGAGGCAGGCAAATAAGAATCTGGAGGGTACATATATTTTTCTTCTCCTACATCCAAATTTCCTCCGATGAGGAGTTCGATTCGTCAATCCTATCCTGGTTATCCGTAACTGTTGTACGTTAGGATTGAAGAATCGAGGATGGGTACCTCTGAAGAAAGCCGATAACACCAGGATATTTTATAATTATTTTAAAGATTTTAGGTATATTCAGGGCCGTCTTAAGACTATATAGCGCCAGGGTGCGAAGCTCAGACTGCGCCCCCTCCTCACCGGTCAACCAAAAAAACTTTTATTTTTAATTCTATTTATCCATACTAATATTATATCTATACTTAATATTATAAAGAAGTAAAGTTTGTGTGTTTGTTAAATTGTAAGGGGTAATCTCGGGATCTACTGAACCGATTTTGTAAATTCTTTCACCAATAGAAAGCTACATTATTGGGGAGTGTAATAGGCTATATAGCATCACGCTACAACGAATAGGAGCGGAGCAGTAATAGTAAATGTTTCAAAAACGGGGGAAAAGTTATTTCTTTTGAGAGCTTCGTTGCGTGTGCTGCGTTAATATTTATAGTTATGTAAAAATTATGTATTACAAAATTGTTTCTCTTAAAAAGTTCTAAAAAAATTGCGCGATAGCATGTGTATCTTTGGGTTGGTGCACAATAACCATTTTAATGGCAATCAATTATTTTATACAATAATGCCACGGGATACCTTTCTAAAACTTTTCATAAACGAAATTGTTCTTAAAAATAATGCGACGGGAATGCACGCGACGAAAAAACTTTCTCTCTCTCTCTCTCTCTCTCTCTCTCTCTCTCTCACGTAGTATTGAATATTAACGACGAGACTCTACGGGAGTAAACGCAACGCGACGGGAGTAAATGCGACGGGAATAGGTGATACTCTCTCTTATGTGGCGCAAACGAAGTTGCGCGGGTCAGCTAGTTTTTCTATAAGATCTGTAATCTACATTAAATAAACAATGTTTTATTTTAAGTGCGAATCGGACTTGCGCACGAAGGGTTCCGAAGGTCGGTACCTACCGCTAACATATTTTAAGTTATAGGTAAATGTAACCTCTTTTTATTTCAACTAGAGATGCGCCGAATATTCGAATTCGGTAAATTTGGAAAGTTTTGAAAAGTTCGGTTTCGACCAAATATTCGGTTTATTTGCTTCGGCAAATAAACCGAATATTCGGCGAAAGAGAAAATTATTCGTAATTACCGAATGTGGAAATTATTATTAACAAAATTAATTACTATTGAATACGGAGGCGTTTTCCCATAATTAACGCTATGGTACATAAATCTCTAGTGACGCACAGTAACATAGTCATTTAGGTGATAAGGCCAATCTAAAGTCCAAAAAACTCGTGAGTGCTTATTGTTGCTTCCCAAAAAATACCCGGTTTTCACCGCGAGCCGAAACACCCATTATTGAATCCGTTTAACTCGCAATAAACTCGCAAAGTACTTGTTTTCCTACCAATAAATGGTCGAGATAAAAGGACTGAGTGGCAGAAATTGTTGTAATGAGCTGGCTCAGTTCTTAACAGTGGTCAGAGTCATTGCGAGTTCGTTTTTATTTGTTCTTCTTTAAGATACAATATGCAAATACTTTTTCTTCACTTGATTACGTGTCACACACACGACATTAGGTATCACTAATATGCTGCAAAACACGACCGCACACAACCGGTCCAAAAAACTCTGTGCGGACTGCTCATTTTCCATTTCATATTTTAAAATTCATCTCACTCATTTCAATCCAAATTATTTTTTAAACTCTTTGTTGGCGGAAAACAAAACTGATTTCATTAAAAATGAGCTCGTTCCTCTCACCATCTTCTGCTAATTACTCTAACTGTGCAACGCAAAAAACATGGAGTGCTGTCATCATTTTTTAACTGGTGCTCCTGAATTTTAATCTAAAAATTCTCTGAAAGCTTTGCCCTTTCGACTTGATATAGAGGTGTGTTATGAGGATTATAAACGATCCTCTACTTAGAGGCCTTCGCGATAACTTCGATTTTTTATAGCTTGAAGGATGATGATCGTTGATGATCTGTAGACCTAGGCGTAACACTTTATAATAGCAACCAAGTGGCGATTGTCTGCATAGACGGAGATTTGCTGATGAAATATTTGTGACTCAAGGTGGGACAAAAGACATTTCGACTAAACTTTCTTCACGCAAGTCGTTCGATTGAAAATCGACGCCCTGGGGTGAGGGCTGCGCGAGCAGTGCTGAAAGAATTTTGCCAGCCACGGCGACTGACCTGTTTACCGCGTTGATTTGAACCGAATAGTTCGGCCGAATATTCGGGATGGTATATTTTATTCCGAATATTCGGCTGTAGTTCAAATTCGGTTCAACCCACATTCGGCGCATCTCTAATTTTAACTGTCTATCTGCTTGTTGCCGCTGTAAAAACAACTACATAATAAATTATTAGGTATTTATTAGGTAGGTACATACATATTTCTTCTATAATATTTATTCAATTATTAAAATCAAAGTCAAGTTTTCGGACTTTTGAGTTGGTAAATATTTTAATAATGTTGTTTATTTTGATATCAATTTTTGGCTCTTAGAGCCAAACGGCGTTTTCAGGGACGATGGCAAGAGACCGGATGGTATAACTTTGATACCGTGGGAGATGGGTCGGGTCCTGGTGTGGGATGCAACTTGTGTTGACACTCTAGCCCCGTCCCATCTTCCTAAAACAAAATTAAAAGCCAGTGCCGCAGCGGAAGCGGCTGAAAATATTAAAATTAATAAATATAAGGGTCTCGACTCATCGTATCGTTTTTGTCCAGTCGGTGTCGAGACCCTAGGTCCATGGGGTCCCAATGCGCAAAAATTTTTCAAGAATTTGAAAAAGCGCCTTGTGGAGTCAACTGGTGACCCAAGGGCTGGCAGTTTTCTCGCTCAACGAATAGGTATTGCTATTCAAAGGGGGAATGCTGCTAGTCTTTTGGGCACAATGCCACGGGGGCCTTATTTAGGTTTAGTTTAGATAGTAATAGTGTAAATATAGATATGTAATATTTATGTTTCTCTGTAATTTTTAACAATAAAAAAGAAATTTTTGATTCTATACTTATAATTGCCAAGTTTTTCAGTCTGTTTTCGGTCTTGGTTGGCCGAAGAGAATTTTTGAGTAACTTCAATTTTGAAAAAGACCGTTTATCTTAGGCTACTGTTACAGGCAGTGTTAAATTCGGCAACAAATTCTAATTCATTAAACAAATCTTCCCCGTCAATAACTGTATTTATAAATGTTAATTTTTCTTGTACGGTGAGACTTGTGTTTTTTTTAATCGGCTCCATTTTCCTACAGTTCTTAATGTTATGCAAGAATGAAAAAACATTATTGTGATCCGTTAGCAATTCGAATCTCTCATTTAATTTCGAGATTGCAGTGTCAAGTAAAAATAGATACAATGGTGATTTAATATTGGTTAATGCCTAGATCTTAATGTATGTAGGACGTAAGCGTACGAAACGGGGGAATGGCGAAAGTTTAATTAAGGAAATATATATCGAAATGTTTAGAGCTCGGCCTGCGCCCCCTCGGACTCTGCGCCCGGGTGCGGCCGCGCCTCTGCACCCCCGGTTAAGACGGCCCTGGGTATATTCAACGAAAAAAAAACAAGCCTTGCCGTGTACCTGCGATACGTCTCGATGGCGCAGTACTGAAAAGTGTTGCAGAATTTAAGCAAAGACTTTTGGGACTTTTGGGAGTTTTTGGGATTTTTGGGAGTTTTGGGACTTTTGGGTCTTTTGGGACTTTTGGGACTTTTGGGACTTTTGGGTCTTTTGGGACTTTTGGGACTTTTGGGACTTTTGGGACTTTTGGGACTTTTGGGACTTTTGGGACTTTTGGGACTTTTGGGACTTTTGGAACTTTTGGGACTATTGGGACTTTTGGTAAGACTTTTAAGTCCAAAAAGGCCAAAAGTCCAAAAGTCCCAAGTAAAAAGTACAAAGTCCAAAAGTCCAAAAGTCCAAAAGTCCAAAAGTCCAAAAGTCCAAAAAACCAAAAGTCCAAAAGTACAAAAGTACAAAAGTCCAAAGTACAAAAGTCCAAAAGTCCAAAGTACAAAAGTCCAAAAGTCCAAAAAACCAAAAGTCCAAAAGTCCAAAGTACAAAAGTCCAAAAGTCCAAAAGTCCAAAAGTCCAAAAGTCCAAAAGTCCAAAGTCCAAAAGTCCAACAGTCCAACAGTCCAAAAGTCCAATAGCCCAAATGTCGACAGTCAAGTAGGTACTTGGTACTTTACTTTGTTGAACATAGGCCTTAAAATCTTACTTCTTACTTATAAATGCGAAAGTTTGTGAGTGTGGATGTTTGTTACTCTTTCACGCTCTAACCGCTGAATGGATATCGCAGAAACTTGGTACAGGGATAAATTATGGTCTGGAACAACACATAGGCTACTTTTTATACCAGGAAAAAGTTCTCACGGGAAGCGGTAACGGTAATAAAATTTATGCGGGCGAAGCTGCGGGCATCAGCTAGTATATAATATTATAAATGCGAAAGTTTGTGAGTGTGGATGTTTGTTACTCTTTCACGCTCAAACCGCTGAATGGATCAGGCTGAAATTTGGTACAGAGATACATTATAGTCTGGAATAACACATAGGCTACCTTTTATCCCGGGAATAACTTCCCGCGGGAACAAATTTTACGCAGGCGAAGCTGCGGGCATCAGCTAGTATTCTTATATAGAAATAATTATACTAGCATAGTTGATAAAAAATGCTATGTAATAGCTTTACCGCGGCAGTCCCCGAGTGCCACACGTCTTTTTTTATTTTTTAGAGTGGCAAACGTAAGCCATCGAGCTCATGAAGTCAAGCCCCTCCATGTGGTATTTTTGATTTAAAAAAAATTTCAATTTTTCTTTTTTTCCTGGATGCTATTTCTTTTTAACCGACTTAAAAAAAGTAGGAGGATCGCAATTTATCTGTATGTTTTTATATTTTAATTTGGTGATATTTCCGTTAATTTTACACAGATTTTTTTTCTTTTGTTGAAAAGGGTTGACTTCTGAGGTGGTCCCATTATCACCAGGTCAGGATCTGATGATGGAATCCAGGAGAAAACGAGGGCAACCGACGCAAAAAAAATATTTTTCAGTTTTTGTTTGAAGTCGGTTTTATTTCTATTTTTTTTTGTTGGGAGAGACTGGAGTCAGACTCTCCCTGATTCTAGAAAATGTTCCCGATTAATAATTATATGTTTGTTCCCGCCTGAAACGTGGTCTATTCATGATCGTTTAGTATTAAACACTCCTAATTCACAAAATTCAGTTGAATTATGGTATCACCACTGAAATGGGCTCCTAAGAAGAAGGAAGTGGAACTTATTTAAAATAAAAGAGTAATGAGCTGATTACAGAAATATATTAGAGAAAAAGATGAGTCAGTGTCTTCCAACAAAAACAAAAAGCAGGCAAGAAAAGAAGAAAAATGACATGAAAAAAACTTTTAAATCAAAAAGACCACATGGAGAGGCTTGACTTCATGAGCCTAATGGCTTACGTTTGCCACTCTAAAAAATAAAACAATACATTTATGTTTAGTTTTTTACTATATATTATGTCTATATTTTATGTCAATATTGCTTAATTAAAATAAATACCTACCTGATTAAAAATTATGTTTTTTCTTCATACATACCAACCAATTTGCATGTAAACTACTCTAAATTTAACATTCGAAAGATCAGTCCATCGATTAATAAATATTCGAAGAATCGTTCAGTCGAAGCAGCGTTTAGCGATTAAAAGTTGTTTAGCAATAAACTCTATTAGCACAATCGTTAAGTCGATATTTCAATAATCGAACATATGTATCTCGAAATTAAGTTACGGACCCTTATGATGTTTAGTTATACGGCCCCCATGCGGGCGATAGGCCCGATCTGTTGTAAATTGTAATATAAGCAGGTCAACGAAGAGTTCGGAAGCTAGCCAATGTTATATTATGTAGTAGGTACCTACCTAGTGTAGTTCGAATTATTTGAGTCTTTTTTTTTACCGTGAGGGAAAATCCTCATGGATGGTATGCCTGCCGGACTCCTACCGACTAAAAAATCTCACGTTAAGCCCAACAGCCTATGGTTGGGAGTCACGAGTAAGCCCTCGGAAGGATGTCCTAGGACTCCCAACAGACCCACGGCCGCGCCGCTGCGGCCTCGCCTAGGGGTGGTTCAGGTGCTATCCCGCTTCTTTGGGGGGTTTCGGGTGTGATCCCGCTTCTAAGGGGGGGCGTGCGTAAATTCCTCACGTCACTCTGCCGTCAAGGGCTTGCTTCTGTAAGGACGGTGAGCAGCCCTCTCATTATTTGAAAGTCGTTCGTCTTTCAAACTTGTTTTTTTGACATTGAATGACGTCAGATCTTATCTGGTAGTAGGTAAGTAGGTACGCCCAAGTATTTTGTGCCATATGCAGCTCTTTTATAACGAAGTATTTGCCTCAAAGCGTTAAATATATTAGCATCTTATAGTCATCAAATTCGTCAATACACTATTTTGTAATTAATATTATTACTTAAGTCATCTAATTAGGTGGAATGCGGGGCCAAAATTACATTTTCTTATCTTGAAAATATTAGGTACCTACCTAGGTACGGGAGAGCGGGGCTGGTTGACTAGGTTTCAGCTTAAAGGCTTATATTTTTATTTCTTAGGCCTGATTTGACCAAAATCGGAATAAGGCTATACTAGGGAATAGCTCGTACTTATACTAAAAGTAAAGTGAAAGTGAAGTCAAACAACTAACAAGCACAACGTAACTATGGTAACCCATGTCCCATACTGAAGTACTCTATCCTGTAGGGTTACCATAGTTACGTTATGCTATTAGTTGTTGGTAAAATAGAAAGTCACTTTACTTATAGAAGAGATTAATATAGGTAAGTTATTCTGCAGTAGGTATAGTCTTACTCCGACTTTGGTCGAATCCAGCCTTAATAGAATATTAATACAAAAATAGGTTTATTTCATAGGTTAACTATTAAGTTTTGGAAAAATATAGGAAAAAGCACTTAATTCATTATGATATAGTGTACAGGCTAGATCTTATACAATAACCTGGTCAACCTGCCCCATGCTTGGGGTAGGTTGACTATTCGCCTGGGGTAAGTTGACCTATGGACTTGTAAAGGCAAAATCTACGAGGAAATAGGATAAAGGGCAACATACCTACATAAAAAAAAATATTATTTCTTATTGAAAATCAACACTGCTAATATAAAAATTTAGGTATTAGATACCTACCTTCCGTACTTAGATGTTAAGTACCTACTATTGAATCTAAATATATATAACTCAAAGGTGACTGACTGACTGACATAGTGATCTATCAACGCAGAGCCCAAACCACTGGACGGATCGGGCTGAAATTCGGCATGCAGGTAGATGTTATGACGTAGGCATCCGCTAAGAAAGGATTTTGATAAATTCTACCCCCAAGGGGATAAAATACGTGAAGCGGAAACGGGAACAAATTTTACGCGGGCGAGCGGGCATCAGATAGTCCTTATATAAACAGGAAAGTGGCGAAAGTAGTAACTACACCTTTTAACATATAATAGGTATAATTGGCTTTTGTCCTGAAGACTGTTTGAAAGCAAAGCAATATACAATGCCTTTAATTTTGAACTATAGGTAGGCACTTAACTAAGGTCCGGTCCCTTTTAATTTTTAAAACTATTGCAAACTCGCACACAACGTTCCTGCGTCGCCAAGAGAGAATATCCCCAAAGGTTCTGGCAGGCGGACCAGTTTCACCAGACGATCGTTTGCTGGTAGGTCGGTGTAATCAACTTCGCTGTGAAATGACGAGCGCAGAGCACTTCAATATGGAACACTGAAGGTCTGGAGGTCCCTGACAAGGACTAAGGGATAGTGTTGTTCAGTGCAACAGCAGGTACCTACTTTAAGCCCAAACGTTCAAAGTTTAGTCTTAAAAGTCAGAAGTCTATATTAATAAAATTACAGGGAACTCTACAACTATGTATAAAATTGAAGGATAAGTATACGATTAAACTATTTCCAGCTTTATAATACTAAGAAAAAAGCCTTAAGTACCAAATCCTTGCACTGCAATAATAGAAGCCCTAGATGACCCTCGTGCAATGAAACCACTTCCAGAAACAACGGATCTGTACAACGTTCGTGCAGATCAAAGAGCAATTTCTCAGTTAAGCTAGTGATTAGTTAATCAGGAACACATCGTGGACATCCTGTTATACTGACGTATATTTTTGTACCGACAAACCTGTTAGGCTTAGCCATACACACTCTAATTCGCTTTTAATGTGTCTGTGAAAAGCGAAGCGTAATGGATTTTTCATCGTAGCATGTGGTAGCGCCCATCATCATCCTCCTGCCCTGGTCCCAATTTATTTAGGGTCGGCGTAGTATGTCTTCTTCTTCCATACATTCCTGATATTCGTCATCTGATCACTTACTCATATCATATTCATACCAGTCCTAACACACTCCGTCCATTATTTCTTTGGCCTTCCTCTGGGTCTCTGACGATGCTTCAACATTGATATGCACCGTTCTTTTTCATAAGTAGCTTTTTTTTAACGTGAAGGAAAATCTCCATGGATGCTATGCCGGACTTCTAGCGACTAAAAAACCTCACGTATCCTGCCTAACAGCCTACGGTTGGAAGCCCCGGGTAAGTCCTCGGAAGGATACCCCAGGACTCATTTGTTAGGTACCTACCTACATAACTTTCATCCCTTCTCATCACATGCCCATACCAAGACAGACGGTTCCCTCTCATTTTTCAGTCACTGGTGCCACTCTCAGACTCCCTTTGATATACCTACTCATTCGTATTTTATTCATTCTAGTTACACCAGATATCCACCTTAACGTTCTCATTTTTGCTCCATGCACTCTCCGTTCAAACATCTTCTTAACAACCCAACGTTCCGATCCACATAATACAACTGGTCTTATATATTTTGCCCTTCACCTCGAGGGTCATCCGTGGGTCAAATGTTGTGGCCGTGACCTGTCGTCATTTTATCCACCCAGTATTGATCCGATGCGTTGGTAACGCTGAATTTGTGTGTTATATTTGAAGAAAAAAATCTGTTGACAGTGGACATGAAATTTCAAAAAAATCCGTTAGGATTTTAGTGGATAAGGGGCCGGTTTCGACTAACAAATGACCCATTTCAGTTAAAGGGTTGAGTTAAGTCCTTTTACTCCTAACTGAAATACACATACTTACTATCATCTCAATTCAAGAATATCAGATCTGTAGGCGTGGGGTTTCTTTACTCTACACAACTCACTGCCCTTTATCTAGACATCATATCGGCCAAATAAGAACAAATAAAAGATAATCTTACACCATATTGCCCTTTATTGGATTTAATGGCAACAGTATTGCAATTAAACCAAGAGAGTAATCCATAACATGCTAAGTACATTTACAATACATAAAAGATAACTTAAACTTACAATATAAAATTGACATACAAAGAGTAAATTATCAGTACAATTTTATTAATTTAAAGCTAAACCTTATAAATTATTTTACAAACTTAAGTATAAAATAGAAATATTAGGGTTACTAGTGGCTCATAGAGAGCAGATTTAGCGAGCATTTGCAACAATTTATTTGAACGTAGGTACTTTAACCATGAAATTAGTTTCAAAAGAAAGTTCATTCCAAGATATCAAATTATCTTGGATGTAAGTGCCTATTCGAATAACGGGATATTTACCATGTTTACTATTACCATTATCATTACAATTAGGTACCATGCGTCAGCGCTTGCAGCATGGTCCCAAAATATTGGAACCATCAATTAACACATGGTAAATATCCCGAATGTTACTGACCGAGAGTTTGGGTACCTATTATGTGAAGTATAATTTGTGAAGAGTTTTCTCAAAACTATTTACTTCAACTAATTAGCATTTACTCCAATAAATTTCCTCCAAATTCGATTACAATTCGTTGAAATGCCACATAGGTATATTTATAGAAAAATATACATAGGTAAACAATTTCAAAATTTACGTTCAAGAGGTTAAAAGAGAATGAAAAGATGTGCACAATCGGAGCTAATAAACGACAACGGTGCACCGTTTAATATATTGTTTTGATAGCGTATGTAAACTAGGGCTTGAATATCGGACACTTTTTCAGTTCCGGAATTGGGTTTCGATATTCAGTATTTGAATTCCGGAATTCCGGAATTCCGGAACTAGTAAAATAGTGATATGTAAAAAAAGAAACGGGAGCTGGCAGTCCTACGTGATTAGTGATAAACTACTTTGATTCCCAGTAAAATTACTTATTTTAACGTAACCAACTAAAAACCACACGTTTCCTAACTATTGCCTACGGTTGGCCCGGGTAAGCCCTCAGAAGGATGACCCCAGGATTCCCCACAGACCTTGACTATCACTGCGGCCTCACCTAGGAGGTTCGGGTGCTATCCCGCGTATTTGGGGCTTGTTCAGGTGTTATCCCGCATCTCAGGGCGTGTGGCGTGCGTGAAACTTTCACGTCACGTTTTCGTCTTGGGCGTGCTTTTGTAAGGACGGCGATTAGCCCTCCCACCGTCCTCAGGCCCCCGATTATGGAGGCCGATAGTCTTGGGCAAAGACATGCGGAATTCGGGTGGGAGCGTTCTCTCTCGATCACTTTTCGCCGCATTAACTGATCACAGAAAGACGCAGTGGCGTCCCACTTACTCCCACTGGAGATCATAGTTCGCGCAATGGTCTCCAGCGAGAGAATGTCCATGTCCAGACCTACCACGAGGACCAGGCGCTGTTAAGCCCACGCTGTGCACTCCACTAATGTGTGAAGTACTGTGTCCTCACTGCGTTCCTCGCAGTGCTGGCACTAAGGTTTGGTACTTACTGAAGCTCCCGTGCCCGGTAAGCATCTGTGACAACCGGTAGGATAGAGCACCCGCACCGTGGCTCCTCTCTAGTCACTCGCCCATGATCGCCTTGATTGTGGCGATTCGGCGATTCCCCCCTTGTGTGATGTTATGTGGCGATTCGCTTTGTTGCTCAAGTCCAGGTCTTCACGGTTTCCTTGTGGAGCTGGAAGCCCACCAGAAGGAATTCCGCATCCACCCAAATTCCGCATGTCTTTGCCCAAGACTATCGGCCTCCATAATCGGGGGCCTGAGGACGGTGGGAGGGCTAATCGCCGTCCTTACAAAAGCACACCCAAGACGAAACGTGACGTGAAAGTTTCACGCACGCCACATGCCCTGATTTATTTAAACAAGGACGTAAGTTGCCTCGCTGCCAGGTTCTCGAGACATGCCGCCTCTGAGCAACGGACCACGCAGCACCCAATCGTAACCGATGTTCCACAGAAGCGGTCTTAAGACTGATCTCTGCGGAACACCGCACGACGTATCTCGTTGACCCTGCTGGGTGCCAGCCAGCTTGGGTAAGTTATGGCCGTCTCGAAAAGATAGGCCCCGACAATTCGACGGAAGTAAGGAGGCACTCCATGATAAATAAGCGCCTCCCTAACGCAGCTCCAGGGCAAGGTGTTGAAGGCGATGCCGGTGTCTTTTGACATCGCCATCGCTTTCAACACCACCTCACCCTGCGATGTTACTTCCTCCGTCAGTCTTCTAATGCACATGATCGCATCCACGGTGGAGCACCCTTGACGGAAACCAAACTGGTTATCCGCCAGATCCGGCCCCACGCGTGTGAGGTGCCCGACTGTGCGCTGTGCAATGATACGCTCAAGGAGTTTGCATACCTAACGAGGTATGCAAGCTCCTTGAGCGTATCATTGTTGGGGATCGACCGATCGGGGATCGGCCGGAGTTGCTCAACGGAGCAACACGATCGGCCGATCTCCGGATGGGTAGACTGCCGACCACCTTGCCTTTCGGATCAGAACCAGTTTCCCTGTCTTCCAGACCCTGGGAATCGAGCCTTTTTCGAGGCATGCACTAAAGAGCCCCATCACTCGAGGCCCGAGATCCTCAAGAGCCAGGACCCACGCTCGGCCTGGAATGCTGTCGGGTCCAGGGGCACGGTCCCTGCGGAATCTAAGCCGCAGTTCAGTCGCCCCTAACTCACCTTCAGTGACTTCGGGCACGTCGTTCTCGAGCCATGTGCGAAGGAATATGTTCCTCCGCCTTGATGAGAACAGGGAACCCAGGACCCTCCTCACTCTGGGTCAGTGGAGCGCTTTGGGGCAGAGTTTGCCCCTAATAATAAGGTACGGGCCCCCTGAGTTCCGTCAGAACTACTAGAACTATGCTGAGCGAGACCTCTGTCAAATTCTTACAGCGTTTCTATCAAAGTTAAATTTAATTCGTAGCATAAGTCAGAGCTATGTCTAAGTTCGCACTATAAATTGAAGTCTAAATGTAAAAAAAATACAAAAACATCAACAATATTATTATTATTTAAATAGTATGTTTTCTATCAAATACCATTAATTTTATGGATTTAATTTCTTAGTAGGTGTTATAAATATTATCAAATAAAATGATTAATACCTAAGTACATAATCGAATTAATTTGTTAATAGAGAAATCCTAAATTATCAATATTGTAGTAATGAAAGGTAATTAAATTGCTTAAGAAGCTATAATCTACATTTTTGTTTGTAATGAAATTAAAGAAGCGAATTTTTTTTTTTCAATATCGCAATACCGGTATTGATCTCGCCAATTCCGGAATTGAAAACGATATAAGAATTTATCGGAATTCCGGAATTATATCAATTCCGGAATTCCGGAGTTCAAGCCCATTAAAAAAAATAATTAATATCATTATCAACGACAAGGGAATGAACTGGATGTAACAATGAATCATGACTTGTTATATTTGGATAAGGGTATCGTTACGACCGACGCGACGCATTGTACTTTTATTGATATTAAACATGAATCATGTAGTTCGGACTGCATACAAGGACAAAACACAAGTACGTAGGTACTTATAATGCATTGTTTTTGATAAGGTGTAAGGATGCATGATGGTCTAAACAACAACATTTTGTGCGTTTATTTTTTTTTACTAATGACATCTGCGCAGTGATATTCTATACAGTACTAAACTTGTTTTTACATAATTTATCGATATCAATGACAGTGAAAACCAGTGAGTAGGTACATGAGTGTTCAGCGACGTCGATAACAATATACAAAATCCTGTACCCTACCTACCTATGTCATTTGTAACGTTTGTAACAAATAAAAATATCTTAACCTGGCTCATAGTAAGTTACGTATAGTGCAGACAGTCAGGACGACTATCGCGGTGTGGCTAATAGCCATCAAACCTCTAGTAGATGCTAAATGGTTAGGTACTTATTGTGATGGACTGGTAAGATGGATTTCCACGGTCCACGCGGTACAGCGGGCTGTATTGCCGTAGATAATAAAGAACAAAACATGTGTGATGGTTAACAGTAATTAAATCACACAGATAATTAGGTACCTACCTACTTCTTCGTTCCTTAGACTTAAAAATCTTTTATAAAACATCAATGGAACTATTTAGTGAAACCATCACTAAGGAACCCGTTACTGCAACCAGAAAAATAAGAAATGACATAATAACAAAACATTAAATAAGATATTACCAAAAGGAAACTATGACTAGAACTTACTGTTTCTATTTCTACGAAATTATATTAAAATGTCTGACGAGAATGATGGCTGGAGTTCTTAAAAAAGGGGTGTTAGAAAGTTTTTGCAGGCCGACTGAGCGAATGTTTTGCAGCATTTGCAAATATCTATTGACTATGATGACCACTTTCGATGGTAGTATGCTGTAGTTATATTATCTTTATGGATATAGGCTGTACTTGACACACGTTTATAAAGGGTATCAATTAAGCTATCGCCAATTTAATTAGTTTTGTGTTTCTTAAATAATAAGGTTTGCCCGCAAAATAGTAGATTTGTCACCAAAATGTAGTCACCAAACAATGAACATATTTTCATTAAAATTATAAATTGATGTATTAAATTGGTAACGAATACTATTATTTTAATAACCGAACGAAATAAAATGTAACTACTGTATTGGTGACAAAATAACAAATAAAAAGAAGTTGCAGTCAGGGATCGATAATCGATTTATTTGGTGACAGATCTACCATTCTGAGCACAAAGCTATTAATTAGGTAATAAAACTATTATTATAAGAACGAAGTTTAAATTAATACTACAGTTTTATGGGTAATCCCTCTCTTATTTTACACATAAGTATACTAACATTAATTTGATAATTCATACCGGGGAACACTTTTTGTTTATCTGAGAACGAAAATATTTCGTGGCGATAGATCTATTTATTAGGTAATACAACTTGATGACAAATATAAAGTTTGGTGACAAGAAATATAGTCCCCGTTTATAAACTTGAAACTGATACATTTGAGTCAACAATAGAGCTCTTTAAAGAACGGTACGTGTTATCTATTGGACTTGTAAACGCATTTGCTGACTGTCGGGTTTGGGCATGGAATAGCCAAACAACAGTTGCTAAGCAGAAAGAAAATATATACCTATCATATCACAGCTGACATCAGGACCAATTACTTGAAATGCTCTATGCAACTGGGAAGTTACACGCTGAGATGAACAAGACAACCTTGTGAGAGCAATTGAGCACAACAATAGTATTAATACCATTGACTACAATGTGGTAAATATCCTGAATACTCGTTTAACGTCATGTTTCCCAAAGTTTAGACAAATGATTTATGACCTAGAATAAACTTCTGTTGTATACAATACGTACCTACCTACATGTTAATAAGTTGACGTAAAAGTCTACAAAGGTCAGTCTTGACCTTAGACCATATAACACGGGACTAGCCTTTGCGAACCACCGCATACAAAAATATTCTGCCAGTTTTCATACAAGTGAAGGGGGAAACACAAAGACATATAAAATTTCATTGCATTTAAAAATGTATTAATCGACAAACGCGTAATGGCTGTTGTGTGTTAATTGTTATTGTACAGTCAACTACAATGTAATGTACTAGTTTAATCATATAAAATGATGTACTGATGTACAGGCTTTTCATAAAGCCAAAAGACCAAATGGTCATGTGCAATGGCAGAAAACAATGCTTAAGTAAGGCGCATCCTGTGGTTAGATGATCTAAGGTCTTGACCGATTTTTCAAAATCTTCTTTAAAATGACACGAATATCTCAAACTTATGTAAAAAAAATTATGTTTGCCAAATTAACAGTCTGACAAATTTTATGTCGCTTTTTTAGTTGCGATGTTTTCGGTGGGTTTGATAGAAGTCAATAGAAAAAGCCCAAGAAGAAATATAATATAGGAATATTTTATTATAGAAAAAAGTAAACAGGTGCCTACTTATGCAATAAATCACACTGTAAACTGATGTAATCATCGCCGTCGTAGTATGTAATTTTAATGCTAAATTTCGAGAAATGAATGTTACTGTGTCAGAATTTGCAGTAGGAACCTCTAAAGACAGTTGTCTTAACAATCACATTAAGATTTAACTAATTTTCTTAACAATGATATTTATTACCTTATACAATCCATTGTATACGACATTAAACGACATACAAAACAATGAAACACTAATTAAAATTTTAATAACTACCTACTAAATCCCCATCTAATGTTTTTGACAGCGTGTTTGTACTAAGATATTAATATTGTAAAAAATGAAATAAAACTGCTAGTGGGCGTGCTTAGGTACTCTTTGGTACCTTTATTTATCACTAGTAGTACGCTGCTATACATGTTTAATAATCGTCAACAATGTCGTATGTATTTCCAACATTGTCAACATAGGGAGTTATAATGAAATTAGGACAATGAATGTTCTGGCATATATTTAAGCCCTTTACACGTGTATAAAGACATGCCAATGTACAAATGACAAACGACTTTTTGTAATCTTTGGTACCTAAATAAGATCTAGGTACCAAATCTAGGTGGGTCTTAATTGCCTCATAAAAAAATATTGATCGCTATGTGAGCAATCGAATTATTCACCGTAACCTAACCTAACCCTGTCAAAAAAAGCCTTACCACAACGTAACCCTCGTTATCTTGAAAAAAAAATAGGAAGAAACGAGATGTAAAACAATCATCTCATTTTTCAAACGTTCAATCCTGCGATGTGATGACAAATCAAATGACCTCACGTCCAATGAAACGATAAAAAGGAAGACGCATGACATTCAACAGGAGGTTATCAAAACGGTAAATACTGCTGCGCTGCGCCGGATACTGCAAGAACATACTATGCGACCAAGCGTTTTAGATCAACGCGTAGAATGGCCCTTACCACCTGCACCCTACCTCAAGTAGGTACCTAGGTACCGTTCCCAAGGATGCAAACCGCGCTCCTATATCCCTTTTCGTAAATTTAGTTCAGGACAAAAAAGGTCGAAAATAGATTTTTCGTCACATTTGAGTCGTCTACTTCGCTTGGTCGAGTAGTACCTACACCTTGTTTTAGAAACGTTTTGGAAATGTGTTTTATTTTTCATAGATTCTATTATATTAAGTATACCTACCTACCTAATTAGTTTAGTAATATGTGCCTTAGTATTTCTCAATATCCCACAACATATGGTACTCGTAATATCAACAAAATTCTATGTTATCTTCTAAAGGTCACTAAATATCAATATTATTACCCTGGCAATATAATTAATGCGTATTAACAGAACATAAACTGGTCAATAACATCACATTTAATTAACTCATGTTTATGTAATGGCTATTGTCATTGACACTATTTTTTAAAATCTTATCTCTAATATTAGATACCTACCTACTTATGCCTACTAACAATGTAGTTATCGCACGCTCTTGTAGATATGTATTACCCTGTAGATATTCAAAATAAAGCAATACAAATTGATTGTAACCTAGTGCATAAAAATGATAAACAGGTTGCTCTTGAGATTAAACGTATTGACAAATAAACATTAAGTATGTCGCTTTTTACAAGTAATTTAACCCAAAATATGAAAACAATTTCTTTTTTGCAAAGCTTGTGTCACGAGATCTAGATGTATACGAAACAAACGTGTGTGGACCGCGGACTGTAGGTACAAATATTTTATGCGACCCGGGAATCGAACGAAGACTAGTAAAGGCTGTCGTACAGGCAATATCTGAGCTAGGTACGTTATTGTTGTTTGCTTGAGATTTGGATAAAATAGAAGAAAACATTCAATTTAAATTGTTAATGTTTCTATTTACAATAAGAAGGTCCGTGACCTAATTTGCATCGAATATTTTTATCATCGAGAATTGGAATTCTCCGACTATTTTTTTTTATCTTGAGAAAATCCTACATGGATGCTATGTCGGACTCCTCCCGACTAAAACCACACAATGCCTTAATAATAAATAGACAACAATCTATGGCCAGGAGTCCCGGGTAAGCCCTCGGAAAGATGTCCTAACATAAAGTCTTGCAACGGAAATTTTTGTAGTACCTACATGTTTAAAGTTTGCTTAACAACAATGAATTGTAAATTTAAAAAAATGATTTCGTCCAGTTAGTATTTAGTTTCGAGAACAGAATTTACCTTTCAACAACGTCAAACAAACTTGTATTGACCATGCTAAATTATCACGAGCTAATATTGAAATACGAGTAGGTACCTGCATTGTCTTAGCTCTTTTGAATTGACTGGTTTGTATTTTGTACCTATACAAAATCACGATGCTTCAAGGCCTTTGTCACATTCTCGTGTTACTTAAATATGTACTTATTCCAGTATTTTTCTATACCTAATACTATTTTAAAGATGAGAAGTTTGTGGGTTGCATGTACCAAGGTATACTGGGGAGCTTCAATAACTTATTTTCATTTAAATCCTTTTTCAATAATAGAAAGTGACATCTCCGTGAGTGTCTAAATTTTGTGTGTAGTGAACAAATTACTAAAAATTACCTATTGGGTTAGCTCACAAATTTGCTAAGTCATCAAGAATCGTACCTACTGCTCGTTCGCTCTAACTTTGCGGCTCAGCCGTATACTAAAGTCGAATTTTTGATTAGACGAAGTAAATTGACAGCAACTAATGTCACTTCTTCTTGTAGTGTTGCGTATTTTCTATGACGAAGTGACATTAGCTACTGTCAATTTACTTCTTGTAATTAACAATTCGGGTATATGCCTCTACGCCAGCGGCAAAGTTAGAGCGAACGGGTAGTACATGTTGAGTTTTCAAAAAATTAGCCGCGCTGCGAGTAAATGATACACAAGGACAGTAGATAAATTCGCCTTTTCAAACAGTTCTAAAATAAAATCGCGGGAGTAAAATATTTCTTATTACCTCACGGCAACCACATTTTTCTTAAATTTTCGGTTTCCGTAGCCAAAGGGTAAAAACTGGATCCTATTCATGATACTTCGCTGTCCGTCTGTCAGTCTGTCCGTCACGGGTATCTCATGAACGGCGATAGCTAGAGAGCTGAAATTTTGACAAATTATGTTTTTGTTGCCGCTATTACAACAAATACATAACAGTAAATAATAATTTTTAAGGGAGCCCCCCTTACAACATACGTGATTTTTTTTGACATTTTATTTTTTATAATTAAAACGGCTACAAGTAGACGCTTGAAATGCTTACAGAACATTGAGCTGTTTATTTA
The DNA here is from genome assembly GCA_933228765.1 of Miltochrista miniata. Lineage (NCBI taxonomy): Eukaryota > Metazoa > Arthropoda > Insecta > Lepidoptera > Erebidae > Miltochrista > Miltochrista miniata. The sequence goes on from OW121758.1 coordinate 27,257,876, forward strand.
CATTAAATATAAATGATTTTATTAAAATAAAATGGACATTTAATGGGGGCTCCCATGGGGGAACCCTCCGCGCGTAAGTTCGACTCACACCGGTTTTTTGATAAAAACGTACTTGTCTTTTACAATGTAGGGACATATTTATATTGTTGTGTATCTAAATGTATTATCAAAGATAATAGTATTACATAGTTTGATAATATAGTCCCCATACGCATCGCAGTCTACTATTAGACGTAAAGCCTCTCACAATCATTTTAGGAGTGTTAATTGGCCTTCCTGTACAACATATAATTTCAGTAATTATCATAAAAATAAGATCACGCATTCTCACTGTGAGCAACATCAGGTACCTAGGTAGGTACGAGAGAAGTTAAACATTGAAAAAGGTGTTTAGTTTTTCTTACAACTAATACATAATATCTACTCAAATGTTTCTCCACAGCTGCAATTGCACCGCGATAAAAATGGTAGGTATAAATGCGTTCCATATGAAGTGAGATTATCGCGATTCAATGTTGCCCCTTTATATAGGTACCTACTTTTATCTTATCCGCACAATCGTAGTATTATAGATTATTATTTTTGAATTCTGTAAACAAAGAACCATTCATTTTATATTTTCGTCCGTCTGTTTGAAGTCTAGTCTAAAATACCTACCTTTTGCATATTGCGATTTGGCATGGATTTAGACGACAAAATGGTAAAATCAAATAAATAAAAATTTTTTGGTTACCTCCGTTACACGCGAAGTGAGATTATGCTATTTCTTCTGGTCATCTCTCAGAAAAATAGAATTAACAATCCATTTATTAGTTGTTTGTGAGTTTAAAATGTTTAAGTTAGAGACTTAATTTTACCAGCCCAAGTCAGTGAACGATGAAAACATTTAACGTAGGTACGTATATGTTACTAGCTGTTCCCCGCGGCTTCGTCCGCGTAGAAGTCGTTATCGCGTAAAATCATTACCCTCCTTTTGCGCAGTCAGTTAAAAAGTAGGCTTTGTCCTTCCCTTGGACTCAAACTATCACAATACTAAATTTCATCAAAACGGTTTAGCGGTTTAGGCGTCGAAATGTAACAGATAGACAGTTACTTTCGCGTTTATAATATTAGTAGGGAGTAGGGATTTAAATGAAAACTATCACAGACAAGTTTATGAGTAGGTAGGTACTTAATAATAATCGACCGAGTATTATGTACCTAGTAGTTTTCTAAGTAAAAGTTTTGTCACCTACAGTACCCCATTATACCTGACCCGGGCTGATTATTTAATTTATTTTTATTATTCCTTTAACACGAATTTAATACAAGATTAGCTGTCTGTGATTTTAGTTGGACTTCCTACTCCACTAAAGTTCTAAACAGGGACTCGCACAAATCAAGATCTTAATGGAGAATAGAAACGTCGAGAGAAGAGCGAAGTTTCAAGTGTTAATAATACTAATGCAAATTAGAACCATAATAATTTACAATTCGTTCGTGTTTAAAATATAATCAACTCATTAAAAATTGTTGTACCTACGTGTATTTAGGACTGCTCTACGTCTATTTAATTTCCAGTTCTATTAACGAACTGGTATTTGTTAAAATAACTACATAATGACACTGTTTTCCTTATCTAATATCACTGTTACTTAATATAAATAACTCATTTAAGGTTAAAAAGTCTGACCTATTCTGTTATCTGCCTTTCAGCCATCATCCAAATGTTTTTCTATTGCATCATGGTTCCCATTCCCATTTAATGCGGCCATTTCCGTTGTAAGTTTCTGTTCTTTCGAACTGTACGCACTAGGGCCAATCAATGAAAGGCAAACTGGTAAGAATATTAAACCATTGAATAACCCGAAAATTATAACTAAAAGGAAAATTTTGAAAAATGATTGGAAGGTGTATGCTTTTGACATACTTAGCAAGGACAGCGAGAGCAAAGTGGAACCGCCTCCCAATAATACAGCAGCCCCAATTGAGGTTACTGTTTTAAATGATCTTTGGGCTCTAGAACCCTCTTTTAACGTTAAAAACGTGTGGCCAACATGAGCTGCATAATCTACACACAAACCTATTGCAAGCTCAAGTCCAATACAACAAACGATATCTACAGTCATGCCCCATTTTTGCATGCATCCTAATACATTAATCAGTGTCAAGAGAACACAAATAAATATCCAAAAACACATTTGTAAGTTTGTTATCAGAATAATCGTGCATATCATTACACAAAGGAGAGCCAACTCAATGTTCCTCTCTACTTCGGTCGCGATGATTTCATCAGTGACCCAAGTAGCAAAAACCTTTGACCAGACACTCCGATAGTCATCGTCGCTTGTCACATTCGAAAATTTGACGATGTTTTTGACTTGATTCATTGCCGGTATATATTCTTTAGGGCCGGAAAATTTCTTAAATTTAAAAGAGATTATAGACGCATCGATATCTGATGCTGGTTTTCCGCATGACAACTTTTTATCGAATTTAAAATTGAATTGATATCTACCACCTATTGGACTAAATAAAAATTTTGATAAATAGCTGTTAAACTCAGAACCATTTAGCGCCGAGGACTCGTTCATTATATCTCTATGGTAATTGGACAAAATATATTTATGGAAAGAATCGGTCCAGTCAACAAATTCGTTGACATACTCCTCTTTTTGTAATTTGTGCATCATGTCGTGTAAATGTATGAATTCACGATTGTAATCCATTTTACCAAGAAACACCATAGCCATGTTCCCTTCATCGGGATAGTAATGGTCATGCGTATTCATAAACTTGTGTAAATACGTATCTTCAGGGATGAACCATTTCGGATCAAATCTCTGTTCGAGCTGAAAAATGGCTAATGTGCTAAACCCGGTTATAGTAACTGTAAATAGGATGACTACGATTTTACCGGGAATCGTAAATACAATATTTTTATAAAAATTTGACAATGAATTGTGAAACCAAGATTCCTTTGTAACCAATTTGATTTCTCTTTTGTGTTTATAGCAAAATAATATGCCATTTCTATTGTCTTGTATTCTTTTAATATCTAATGTAAATACGGCGACATAAAATGTGACAGAGAAGCAAAATATAAAGAATACTCCTACTGCGCCATATATGCAAAAGGATTTTAATGACGGTAATATCGTGATAGCACCAATGAGTAAGGCAACTATATCGGTAAACGACGTAATTACGATAGACACACCTGCATGTTTCAGCATTAAACCTACTCTCACAGGTAAACTTTTTTGTGCAGCAGAATCTGGTAAATTTTCCCAACACGCCTTCATGACGAACATATCGTCAATCCCAAGGCCCATCAGAAGAAACGGCAGAGATGAATGGACTGGACCAAACGATATACCAAAAATAGAACACCACCCTACTGTAGAAATATACGCTAATCCGACACACAACAGACCTACACTCCCCAATGTCAATTTAATTTGTAACCAGTTGCAACGGGACAAAGCAAATTGTATATATACAAACATTAGAAGAATACCTATAAATAGTTTATCCAGATCCTCAAACATGACTTTACCACTTACATCAGCAAAACTCCTTCCAGCCTCATAAAATATTTGAGTTCCATTTGCATCTAGAGAAATGGACCCTATCACATCTAAGAACTGTAATTCCCACAAACCTAATGGAATGGACAACCAGTCCTCTGTACCAACTAAGTTACCCACTTCATCAATATTAGAATCACTCATATTAACTTGGGTGTACCATGTCAACATAACTGACCCAGCAGACACTAATTGACCCTGTTCATCATATTTCTTATCACCTAGAAGTTCTGTATAATTAAAGGGATGACCAGTAATGGGATTTACATTTCCATTATTCACCTTTTCTATAATATCATGCTTACTTAATAAACTAATGTCATCTATATTGTTCCTCCATAAATCCAAAATATTGTATTGAAGGCAACTAAATTGAAAACCATTCAAAAAATCACAATAGAAGTCATTATCGAACCAAATTGATGGATCTGAATATTCACTTAGTGTATTATCACTAGAATTTGAATTTGTGTTATTTGAATCACTAATGGATCTTCTAGCACGGCCCAAATTAAAAAAGTTTATAATAGGAACTTTGAAACACAAGTCTTTCAATGAGTACACTTTATCTTCATAATTCACTTCTATGGAATTTATTTTGTTATTCAAGTTGTGTATAGCACTTAACACTGCTGGTTCCAGTACATTGTCAGCAGTTATAATTACTTTCTGGAGCCGAAAGCCTGTTCCAAACTTTTCTATATACCAATTTGTATCATGAAAGAAGTCTGACTCAGGTGGCACCCATAAGTTCAAAGGATTCTTCTCTATATGGAATTTCAGTAATCCGACACAACTTAGAGACACAAAGAATAGAGTAAGCACAACTGTCTTCCATGGATGCCTTGCCACCAACACACCAAGTTTGAAAAATATATCTTCCACCAGATGAACAGATTTTGAAGACAATGACTCCCAAAGATTCTGAGGTGTCCTTATTTTATTATTTTTAGCCATATTTTGAGCTACCACATAAGTCGCCACTTATCACTGAATCATTCACGATCGGCGATTATTGTTGACAACACAACACAAACGCACGCGTTTTATCAGCACACGGGCGGCAAATGCTCGCGGCTCGGCAATCGCCACAACACTAAATTTATTTAGGTAGGCGCCGCCGACCGAACATTGAGTGAAGGAAGACACTGTTATTATTAGCACATTCTATATGTAAACATTAATCAAAAAATGCATCAGATAGTCACCATTTAGGTACTGTTTTATCTCAAATTATATTGATTGATAACTATGAATTAATGATTACTTGCTTACAATGTAATACAATAGGTATTATACTTCCGTAGCTCAGATTATTACAATTTAGTCCGAGTTCCGTAGATAAAGACAGCCATTATTGTACTTTTAAGTAGGTACAAAAAAAAACATTGTACTTACCTACATTAAATGAAATGTGTAAATTTTATGATGATTGAAAATCTCATCTGTTTTATAACGAAATCAACAAAATACCACTTGAAATATTCCGAAATCAAAGGTAGGTAAATGAAAGTATTTCGAATTATGTAATTTCAAATTTGATGGGAATGCATGAGCCGCAAAAATAAATACAATAAAAACAGCTAAAACCAAAGAACAGAACACTAGTATTCCAAAGAAAACCAAAGCAATGATGGTATAAAAATTCAATACATTCGTTTTAATTTGCATAATATTTAATTTATTAATTTCTAAAATACATACATACATACATATGGTCACGCCTTTATCCCCGAAGGGGTAGGCAGAGGATTATTATATGCCCACATTTCACCTTTGTATAATTTGTCCCACGTAATAGGTGGTGAGCCGTATTGCCGTGTTTAAATGGACAGGCGCAGGTTGTGACTGCCTGCTGTTGAAATAAAGCCTTCAACTTAGCTTAACGACTGCCATTTTACTGGCAACCGGGACCAACGGCTTAACGTGCCTTCCGAAGCACGGAAACGCTCAAATAAATGTCACAAAGTGATCACATGGATGGTCACCCATCCATGGACCGGCCACAGTAAAAGTTGCTTACTGCAGTGATCGTTTACAGAACACTGAGTCCGCGGGGCCACGAGCGCTTCTCTTCTAAAATAAAGCGTATCAAATCAAATTGGTATCAAACGACGAACATCTTCTTTTTTTTTTGACAATTTTTTATTTTTTTTATTGCTGCACTTCGTTATTCCACATGGTACCGGCTAAGGTAATCAAAACCATACTGCCTAGTCGTTGGTCTTTTCATTCATTCTATACAAATGTTTTTAATTCAATAAACATATCGTTCCTGTCAGTCAAGTCCATAGATTTAGGATTTTTCGGTCAAGTCACTTTTGGACTTCGAAGGCGGTTAATGTGACTTTGTCAGGCCTTCCATCCTTCTGTCTGTCAGGTATGCGCATCATGAGTGTTTATGACCCTTTACTCACACCAAAGACTTCCATATAAACAAAGGGACCTCTATTTGTATGGAAGTCTTCGCCTATATTCCAGTTATAGAGCTGATCACAATATCTTGAGTGTTCACATTATCGCAAGGACCTGGCGAGATTGTAAACTTTCGAGAAATTGTAAAATCCGTAGGTGACATCGTAATCTGTCCGACGCGCGCGACACGTCTCGGCAGAATCGTTGTCTTGTCAGTGACATTCGTTGTCGACAGGCAACACCCAACGCCTACGGAAGAAACTTGTTTTGTTTTCTTCCGAGATTTAAAAATTTTTGACACCGTTCGCGTTTGTCTTTGTCATAAAATGACGCGATGACGTGACATCACTTAAATTTGGTAAAACCATAGGTTTAGGATTTTTCGCTACTCTCAAGGTAAAACTCTCAAATCGAGAGAGCCCAAGAAAAGTAAAATAACAAAAAAATTACGTGTCGTGACGTTATGTCGTTATGTCAATGTCATGCAGAGCAGAATGTCATTAAAATAGCTAACCTAACATAACCTCTTTGTTTGTTGTGTATTTAAATGTAAAAGTTTATAATTTATACGTATGAAGTAAATAAAAACAGTCAGAATCTCGTGATTGTATTTCACAATTGCTTAATATTAAGTTATTGTTATAAAATAAAATGTGGACTACTAAAACTTTCTTGACCAAAACAAAACGCGGCAATATTTTGAAAGTGAGGTTATGATTCTTAAGTTAGTAATAGCAATGATTTTTAGTTAAATAGGTACTATAATTACAATTTTGGTCTACAGATTGTTAGAGAACATTACTTACGTGACGATTTACTGTGTGGATCTGCTGCTTGCAACACATGCCCTCATAAAGATGACGAGTTTGTGTTGGAGAGTAACCCGGAATCAATTTGTGCATTATTTGACTATCCTCACTATTTGATTCTCGATACAAATGTAGTTTTACACCAAATAGATGTGCTAGAAGAAGATGCCTTGAAAAATGTGGTAATATTGCAAACAGTGTTGGAAGAAGTGAAACATCAAAACACTGCAATTTTTCAACGGTTGCTAGAGATAGTTGGTAATAAGAAGAGAAAGTTTTATTCATTTGTTAATGAACATCATAAGTAAGTAGATGCTGGGGTTAGTCTGTTTATTTTGCTTCGCTCTTCACTTTCTTTATCTTAGCATATTACCAGTCACTGTCAAACCATACCGAACAATGTGTGCCGGGCAGAGATGCCACTCATACACGTGGAGAGAATCTTCGCCAGAACAGAGCGTTTCAAAAGATCGTTCATCTGTCGAACTATTAAATCCTGGAACGATCTGCCCGCACATCTGTTTCCCTCATCTTACAATCCCAGGTTCTTTAAGAGGAGTGTGAAGAAGCACATCACAAGGGTGCCAACTTGAGGATCACTGTCAGAAGTGGCCCCCACTCAATAGATGCGCCACGGCTTTCCATTAGACTGGTGGCGACGTCAATTTGGCGAGCTATATATAACAAAAACCTGGCTTTGAAGCTTGGAGTCCGCTTTTATTGTGTGCTAAAAGCAGACATGGTTTGAATTTTAAACTTTGGCATTGTTGCAAACTAGTCTCATTGGATATCCTAACTCTGTACAAGCACTATTAAATCGCACACCTAGATCTAAAGAGAGCATAACTCAAAAAAGCACTTTTTTGGGAAAATGCAAAAAACTGATTGCTCGACCCCTATGCACTGTAGAAGTGTTCTGTATAGAACTATGTTTTCTGTGCGCAGCAAGATTGAATAAAATTGTACGATTCTTTCATTTTCATCATGTTTTGGGGCTGAAAATTGGAATTTTCGAGTAATTGCCCTATTGCTTGACAAGGTAGGTGTGTTTTGTCATATTATTTTGAGTTGAGTCTATATAGGTGAATTGAATTTGTACTTAACTCTCTTTTGACGAAACACTATAAACTCAAAACGTAATAGCATTATGTGTTATTTTTAATTAGTCCAATTTAATAGAGTGATCTGAGGTCAGCAATAGGAGTATATTGGATGATCAATGAGGAAGAAAAGATTAGTTAACTTTATTAACTGTAAATATATTATTGATAGTGGTTAAAACAAGTAATGAAAGTCACTTTTGTACCTTTTAATTATAAAATATATAGCAACAAACATATTTTTCTTATAAATAAAAAAAATAAAAAACTTCCTTTTTGTGGAAAACAATTTTATATGCACATCAAAAATCATTTACATTTAAGAATAAACTGTAAGTAGATATCTAAAATATGTACTAAAAATCATCAATCAAGCAGCCTATAGTAGTCCACTGCTGGACATAGGCCTCTCCCAGTTCACGCCACAGTACCCGGTCTTGAGCATTTCGCTTCCAGTCCCAGCCTGCAATCTTTACCAGGTCATTAGTCCATCTAGCGGGTGGACGTCCTACCCTACATTTACCGAGTCGCGGTCTTCACACTAGAACCCGTTTGCTCCATTCGGTCGTTGGTTCTTCTACAGATGTGGCCAGCCCAATGCCACTTTAATGTGCTTATTCTGCGAGCTATTTCGACCACTCCGGCTCTCCGCCGAAAAACCTTCGGAGTTTATCCCTCAGAGATATTTCAAGTATGGCTCGTTCCATAGCTCGCTGTGCAACTTTAAGGGCATAAACTAGCCACACCGTAAGTGTCCACGTCTTGGCATCGTATGTCATAGCTGGTAGGACGCACTGGTTGTTTGTAGACTTTCGTCTTCACGCACTGTGCTATAGGCGCATTGAAAAAACGCTGCTCAACCCAAACGGATCTTTCTAGCGATTTTCTTGTCCAGATTGCCCTTGTCTAACGTGATAACGTGCCCAAGATATGTAAACTCCTGGACAACCTCAAGCCTCGATCCTTCGACGTAGATTGGTCCCGGCGCGGCGTGACGTGCTCATTAAACACGGCCATGGTTTTCTCCAAATTCATGCCGAGACCAACACGTCAAGACGCAACGTTTAGGCTGGGCAACATTCCACTAAACTGTTCCAGCGTCTCCGCCACTATGACGATGTCGCCGGCAAATCGAAGGTGCGAGATGCCCATGCTTTCCAGTCCAGCGTCTTAAAGACGTCCTCCAGCGCATTGGTGAAGAGTTTTCTTTATCTCTTTCCTCTATCATATTGACTAAATACTGACCACGTTTCGTTGTTAACCTGTAAAAAAATGTTTTTATTAGGTACTTATTAATAGAGTCTTGTGCATCAAATCGCATTAAAAGAGTCAACAAAAGAACATTTTCGATGTTATTAGCGATATTGCGAAATTATTTTGGCAAAATCCAACTAAAGAGACGTAACTAAAAAAAATGAAGTAATTGAGTAAAATGCTATAGAATATCTAGTTATAAAAATGAAATTATAATAAGATTACAAGATTTTAACCGCCAGTAGCAAAAATGTTTCAATTAAATGGCTTTTTAAAGAAATATAACGCTTTAAAATATGACTCAACTAAACAGACACAACTACAAATTCAAAAATGTAGCAACAGTATGGAAAGAACTCTAAATAAACTTAAAACTTTTACTCACCCTGCCAGCTATACGGGTTTAACTCAAGATGCGTAGTTACTTACTGAGCAACTAAACGTCTAAAAGTCGTCTAAAAGTCGGCAACTCAAAATAAATAGTGCTTGAAATTTCAACGGTACAGATAGAACTCAAAATAATTCCCTTTTGTTTACGATGGACCCGTGTAATTCGCTTGTAGTTTAGGCCGCAACTAGCGATGTCTCTGTTTTGGCGGAAGGGAGCGGGGCTCCCTCGTGTATCTAAAGGGACACTTGGTGCTATCTAGCAGCGAGTAGTGGACTTATTTTTAAGTCTGTTTTATTGATGGATAGGTATTCGGATAAAGAATGCGGTGGTGTGCTTATCTCAAAAAATGCGATTTTTGAGTTGCAGCTCTTTAGATATGGATGTGCGAAATTATATGTTGTCTATTTCATGCTATGGCCATTGAATAGCAGATATATCTTGCCTTGCGACATTGCTTGCAGATTATCTTCTGCGATAAGGCTGCCAATTATTATACCAATAAGTCTATTATTACATGAATACATATAGTCATAGTCAGCACACCCTTATTTCTGAAAGGGGAGGTAAGGGTATAGTATACGCCTACATTTCACCTTTTAGTTTTATGTCCCACGTAATAGGCGGTGAGCCTATTGCCGTGTATTTCAGTTATGACATATTTTGTAGTATTATTTATTTATTATAAATACTAGCTAAATTTAATGTGAATAAAATAATTCGTTGTTTTGTTTTTTATAAATACCATTCATAAAAGATAACTACATAAGAGGCAATACACACTCTGATACCTTGACTGTGAAGCTGTTGATGAGCGTAGATAACCAAAGAAAGAAACACTTTTCTGCCTCTGCCTACCCCTTCAGGGATAAAGGCGTGACTAAATGTATGACTGAAAAATTGTTATTTTACAGCATACCATAATATGGTCTGCAGATATTAGTAGAGTAAGAGGTACTCTGGAGCGGAGAGATAGGCTTTGTGAAGTGCAGCTGTCCTTTATCTACATATTTTTCTCTTCTATCTGCTTACTTTTTTTTTTTTTTTTTTTTTTATACTACTTAGGTGGCAGACAAGCTTACGGCCCACCGGGAGGTGGGTAACCGTAGCCTATAGACGTTTGCAACACCAGAGGCGCTACACACGCGCTGCCGACCCGGGCGCAGGTTGTGACGACCCACAGTTGAAATTTTTCAAGCCGCCCGTAAGGCCTTCAACTTGGCTTAACGACTGTCATTTTACTGACAACCGGGACCAACGGCTTATCGTGCCTTCCGAAGCACGGAAACGCTCGTAAATAAATGTCACAAAGTGGTCCACGTGGTGGTCACCCATCCATATCCGGCCATAGTAAATGTTGCTTACTGCAGTGATCGTTTACAGAACACTGAGTCCGCGGGGCCACGAGCGTTTCGAAATGTATTGATGCATAGTAGTACATATTAATTTATCTTAATACTAGCTGATGCCCGCAGCTTCGCCTGCGTAAAATTTGTTACCGCGGGAAGTTATTCCCGGGATAAAAGGTAGCCTATGTGTTATTCCAGACTATAATGTATCTCCGTACCAAATTTCAGCCCGATCCGTTCAGCGGTTTGAGCGTGAAAGAGTAACAAACATCCACACTCACAAACTTTCGCATTTATAATATTAGTAAGATATTCCCCAGAGATACATATGTTGAAAGAAATCCTGGTGAAAAACAAAATGATCGCAACGACAGAGCAATCCGAAGAGCATCTGCCTGGTATGAGGCCCACTTGGGTATCAATAGTGGTGTGGGTCAGGCACCTAAAATTGTGCTGCTTACTGATGACGAGAATAATAGAAAACTTGCCCAAGAAGCAGGCATTGTTTGTTGTTCAGGTATGCAATCTCTCATACCTTAATTTTATTACAGACTAGCGGACGTCACGCGGTTTCAGCTGCGTACTTTTGTCACCTCGGGATAGTGTAGTTTTCCAACAGTGAAAGAATTTTTCAAATCGGTCCAGAAGTTTCAGAGCCTATTTGATGCAAACAATCAAATCTTTGCTCTTTATAATATTAGTATAGACATACAAACTCGTTTCTCAGAGTTAGATAGATAATACTTTATTGTAGGTACACCATAACATACAGTAAAATACTTAAAGACTAACAATGATAGTACAACGGGCAGTCTTATAGCTAAGAGCGAGCGAGGGATCAGATTTATAAATTTTGTTCTGCATATAGTGCCCGGCAATGGCAATATGATGGCCCCATGTTACATAAAAATGGCAAAGTTTGGGCTTGTAAATCACTTTGACCAAATTTTACTAACTACTTTGATCTATGGAAGGAAGGAAGGAAATGAAGAAGTAGAAGATATGTTTCAAGATTTAGATTAGCATTTTTATTTAGAGAGAAAGATCATCTCTCAATGAAACAAAAAATATCTGCCACAAAAAGTTACAGAAGGGTAGATAGAGTCCACAGGTATATTTCCTGATAATTTAAAAAAAATCCAAGACTTACAAAGTAGCGCTTTGCCTGAAAAGTTGGTACGTAATTCCTCTCTGAATCCCCTGATCCTGACCAACTGTAGACTATACCAAGAGATCTCATGTCACTATTATTATATACTGCCTCTGATTTTACAGAATATGTGACATAGCATCATCCTCATAATAACAAATAATTTATATTTTTTCAGTAAAAGATTACATTGAAAACGTAAATGGCTTTGTAGGCCTCACAGATAAGTTATCCAAGAATGTTGCACCAGAAAGCTGCTCAAAGGATGCGTTGTACCCAGCTCACTTGACACCAGCTCTCGTTCATGCTGGGATCCGTAATGGAAACTTGCATCAAGGAGCATTCCGTGCTTCTCGGGATAATTTCCTTGAAGGTACTGCTAATGTCAATGGATATGAAAAGCCTGTAAGTATATTCATACACATTTTAGTTTAAGGATACAGTTATGATTAGGGAATGCAATCCCGCAACAAGATTGTAATCCCGGTATTTGCGGGACTGAGCAATCTTAGTCCCGCGGGATCCCGGTATTTGCGGGATCCCGCATATTTCTGAAAGTCATTGAGAAAAGAATAGAATTTTTTATCATACATCCATCTAGAACTGAAAAATAGTCACCCCCTTAATCTCCGAAGGGGTAGGCAGGACGAGGCATATTGTCTCATCTCATACCTAATGTCCTTTTCTCAAAATTTCCCATTCTCAAAATATGTGCACTACAGGATTAACCCCGCTCAATCCGACTTGAATAGGTTAGGTTAGAAGGCTAAGGCCGGAGCGGAGCGCAGCAAAGCTTCCGCATTAGCCTTCGTGGTCATTTTTTTATAACCTAACACATATTTGTAGAAAGGGACATTTTGAGAAAAGGACATTTCGCGAAAAGGACATTTCGCAAAAAGGACATTTTGAGAAAAAGACATTTCAAGAAAAGGACATTATGAGAAAAGACATAGTAAATGTAACTTACTGCAGTGATCTATTACAGAATACTGAGTCCGCGGGGCACAAGAAAAAATAAATTATTTAATATTACTTTTGTATTGAGATTATTGAACCGATATACATATAGGTAATAAAATAGCTACTGCAAATTATTAGAAGCGCAGAAAACATAGCATGTCAAAATTTTTGTCTGCCAAACGACTCCTAATTTTACATGTCAGATAGCCAGCAAGCAATGTACGAGATAATTGAATACTATTATAGTACAAGAAAAGTCAAATCTCCCTGATTAAATCACTGAAATCAAATAAGTACGTTATTAGGTTATATATTACGTCACAATTACAAAAAAACTTTCTCAAACCGAATCAGTTTGTGCGCTTCCGCTTACAGAATAACACATGGCGTTTACCTTTGCACAATCCCGCTAATCCCGCGGGATCCCGCACGATTTACGTGCGGGACTGGTCCCGCAAAAATACTGCGGGATCCCGGTATTTCGGGATCCCGGTATCCCGGTATTGCATTCCCTAGTTATGATTGTTACTAGACTACAGGTCACTAATATTATCATGTTTAAACCCACTTTTGTGTGATATACCGGGTGTAACATTCAGAACGGTCAGTGTGGTAAGTCGAACAGACTTTAGTTATTTCTTAAAAACTTAACTTAACTGTTTACTTTTGACTGCCTCTGTGGCGTAGTCGGTAGAGATACCGCCTGCGACGCTGGAGGTCCACAAATATTGACCCACAAATGTTTGTTTCGGAGTTTGGGTGTTTTCTATGTAAAATATGTATGTATTTAGAAATATATCAGTCGTCTACATCCCATAACACAAGATTATATTAGCTTAATTTGGGCTAGATGATGTTGTGTGTGTGTGTGTGTCCACAAGTATTTATTATTATCATTAAATTTATAATTACCTTAACAAATAACGTACATATTATACAGGTTTTAAGTATACAAAGGAAACATTAACTCCGAAACAGTAATTTGCAGTTCACACAAATATTTACCATAGATTCATGTTCGTATGATCGCATCTATGTATATTTAAACAGCAAACGAAATATTTAAGCATAAATATTTCCATAGTATGAATTTGTATTCCATTACTTAGGTAACTTGTTTTTTAACCTTGTAAATGTCAAAAAAGCTGTTATTCCTGACAGATTGAGTAAATGGTGATCACCTTCAAGTAGTCAACGTGTTGGGTTGTTTTGCTATAAGTTATATAATTAATTTAATATAATAAATTTACATAATTATGTCATATTTTTAACTAATAAAAATACATTGAAGGTTCATAGATGTTTACCTACATGATGTTCTAATCAAAATGTTTTATATGAGTGCCCCGTGTCCCGTGTGGCCGAAAGAGTTCAAAATGTTGTCACCCCAATTCATCCCGAGGATGTCGTAAGAGACGACTAAGGGAACATTTTCGCAAAACGATCCATTGCGTAGAGAAGGAAATCTCAAAATGAAACCCAGTTGTCATTAAAATGACAATCGTTAAACCAAGTTGAAGGCCATATCGGCGGCTTGAAAAAGTTCAACTGTGGGATGTTGCGCATGCCCATTTCAACACGGCAATAGGCTCACCATCTATTACGTGGGACATAAAACTATAAGGTGAAATGTGGGCGTATACTATGCCTCTGCCTATCCCTTTTGGGATAAAGTCGTGACTATATGTATGTAAACTAATTTTACAATAACGCAAATTATATATATTATGTTAAGGACTCTTGTTAACGGCGACGGAAAACGGTTCGATTTCTATAACGGGAGACGGACCGAGTCGCGGTTCAATAGGATTGTATGTGTGCTTGTAAACGCGATGGATGCATTGTTGCAAAGTACCTAAGGAGCTAATTGCTAAACACACTGATTTGGCGTCTGATGCGGATATGACATTCTGTTTCAATAAAACATTCTACTGTACTATATACTATACACGACAATGAGGTTGTATGAATAGGGCGCGGACTCCCAAAGGGCCGTTGAATTTGATCACAACGCCCCTATTGCCGTTTGATCGGTACGGTACGGTAAACAGAATGCACCACGCCAGACGCCAGAGCAATGTCACAAAATAATAATGTACAAAAGGAAATCTACATACAAAGAGCGCTCGGGCTACGTACACTATAAACACCGCGGACTTCACGGACTCCAGGTCAAAGTATTTTATAGAGTCTGCCAAGCGAGTCTAGTCCACAGCCATTTTGCTGATTTCTTATAATGGCAATACTATTATCTGTCAAACAAATTGTCACAAATTCTGTTGTTAACCTCTAAACATTCCGGTTTTTGTTAAGTTTTTAATTTAATCGTGCCGAAACCTTACAAAAGTTGTCTCAGAAGCCTGTTATTTACAATGATAAATAAATATAATCAAGTAACGATTGAATCTGACAACGAGTTTGATACTGACAGTGATTTCTCTCATGAAGGCATTGAATTTCTTGATTCTGATTTTAGTTCAGATTATGACAAATAAATAGGGGAAGCTGTTCACCATTCGTACAATTTTTAGTTTTTTTTTTTTTCTCCACGACTATTAGTCAAAATTACCTCGTTTATATCCCTAAACATAGAAAATTTATTGTAGTTAGTGACATAATTTTCTGAAACTATTATGTCGAACGGTTAAAGGACTATAGCAATTTTTCGACGATAAGATATTTGTACGAACGCGCCCCAAGGGTGGGGTACTTCCGTACAGTAGGTGGGGTACTTTCATACGCGTGGGGTAGATTCATACATGGTAATTAAAAAGCCTAATAATCTCCCAAAAATGTATTAAATTGATCAGAAAATTTGTTTATCACAGAACTATCTTATTCATAATTTAACTTTACTCGTAATCAGTATTTGTTCTTGGGAAAAATAACACAAAAATCGGTTTAAACTGTAAGTTAGTAATTAGACATTTTGGTTGTCACTTTCGACCTTAATGCTAATTAAATTATTTAAATTATTTGAAAAGATTATAAATTCTACTCGTTCTAAATGTGCCAAGCGTTTAGGGAGGACCTGGGGACATAGTCTAATAAACAAAGTGTGTACGCTTTCTATATCATGAAAAAGGAATAATTATGATAATTCCGGTTTCTTCTGAAGATAAAACACTTTCGGTCCTGTTCGCAAATTTTGTAACTGAGTATACTTTCTCGACAAATTAATAACAGCGGCCTGTTTCGAATTTTATCAAAACATGACTATTATCTTTAATTTCCTGATATCACATTTAAATTAGTTGTGCATTGACCAGTATTTTATTTTTATTTTCTTTTATTATTGGTTAGTAATTAAGTTCCTGCAAGCTACTTCATTACTACTTTTTCTTTCTTTACTGTACCTACAATTATTATATATTTTATTAATTAGAAGATTAGATTTTTGTTTCATAATGCATTTTTCTGCTGGCTCTCTGCATATACGTCATTCATTTGATTGTTCTTCTCTGTTGAGTTTTTCTATTTTCAAGGTATATGCAATCTATATAAATTTAAATCATTTATTCGTTCTTCATCTATCTTTTAGCCGTAGCTAAAAATTGGATGAAGAACGAATAAATGTTACGAACGAATAAAAGATTAGGCGTGCCTAATCTTTTCTTATTATCTGTACCATGAACCTGCGATTTGATATCAATTATAACATTTACTTAATAAAAAGTATATTGCCGATCGTTATACATAAAAATGCTGAATTATTGTACCGTATCATAATTGAAAAAAATACAGAAGGAACCTATTAAATTTATTGAAAAATAAAATATATGTGAGTATTTGTGGCAATTATGGTCTAAAGGGGAGCATTCGAACGCGTACGAATGCTCCCCTGTAGAAATGTCCGAATGTGCCCCAGGCCTTGACCAAATTTAAATTACAGTTGTGTACAAAATCAACGTTAGTAAAAGAAATTTAACGATGAAAACTCAAAATTAAACAATGTGAACATTAATTAATCCTGACTATTTTTAAAAAAACATAATAAATTTACTTGCCAGTACGATTTAAACTTCAGTAAAAAATTTTGGTTACCTATTGCGAAAACACGTTAAGTCTTATTACCTCACACAGAGTGGCGCGATTGGCACGATACTTCGCTAGCAACATGGCAGTCGGTATGTCTATCTACACAGGCAAAGGCGTGTTTGTGTGTCGGTTAGTATTTTTGTTAGACTCAATGTATGAATGTGCCCTGCGTACGAATGGTGAACAGTTTCCCCTAGATACACATATTGAAATGTTTAATTTTTAATTTATCCCAAATAATTATTTTTATCAAAATTTCAAGTAAATAAGTCTTCAGTGTGCTTTATCAGTGTTGACACCTAAATGATTTTTGAATTTGCCGCCTTTTTCAAGGGACAAGACTCGCTTGACAGACTAGTAGTTTCGATACTGATTTGTGAGCGCGTAGCCGCGGGTAGGTTTGAGAACATATGTAAACAAGGCAACGCAGTGAAGTATGCAGGCCACACTGGTAACAAGCATGTGTGTGTAAATCTAACGAGTGTATTATATTACGTTTCTATGTGCGTGACTGACACGCTCGCACCAGCATCGTATACTTTTACAATATAGGGCATCATGATGTCTTGTTCGGGCGTTTTCGTCTAAGCTCGGCTAAGCCGAATGAACGTGCGCGATTAAGTTAGCTTATTTTACATCAACCACATAAGTTCTCGTAGCAAATTGTCTAAGACGGCGAATTTAAATCTGCATCGTATTCATAAGTGTCGCGAGATCAAATCCTTGCGCAACATGCAGAACTCTTTTTGCCGTTTTTGTAATATATTTTTTTTTAGTAATATGGTAATATTACTAAAAAAATATTATATATATAATTTAATATTATATAATTATATAATATTATAGATTATATAGTATTACTATATCTATACTAATATTATAAAGAGGAAAGATTTCTTTTTTTGTTTGTTTGTTTGTTTGTTTGTAACGAATAGGCACCGGAACTACAGGACCGATTTGAAAAATTCTTTCACTGTTGGGAAGCTACACTCTTTGCGGTGAACATAGGCTACATTTTATTCCCGTATTCCCACGGGAACGGGAACTACGCGGGTGAAACCGCGTGACGTCTGCTAGGATAATATAAAATAACAAAGCAGGAAAATAAAACAATTTCTTTATACTTATTATAATATGTAATATAAAATTCTGTAATGATGTTGTGTTAATATCAGACTGACACAATATCAGACAAGAATAGTCGTAATGTTTTTCATTTGTAGTAAGTAATTTATTAATTAGTGACATGAATCAACATGTTATCAAGTTAGAAATTATGATCTAGTTATAACCTCTAACCTCAACAACAATAACATCATTCACATAATAATAATAAACTACTTCTATTGGCACTTTTGTATCACCAACTTTTTATTTATAGTTTTATTAAGATTTTTAAAAGCAAAATATTCTAAATATCACATCACAGACTAATAGCCAATAGGTGCACCATCAGTGTCTATTACTTGTTGCAATCTTGTTGTCATGTTAGCAACCATATTCTAACACAGGTCAGTGCCACGAAATGATTCCCAAGTGGAAGTAACGACTTCATCTAGATTCGACTTAGACCTCACTTTAGATGAATCCCAATTGAGCACCATATGCCCCCATAGGTTTTCAATGGGATTTAAATCAGGGCTTTTAGAGGGCCATTCAATGACAGTAAAGTTTTCTTGTGTGTTTAACCAATTTTGCACAAGCCGGGCACGGTGCACTGCACAGTTGTCATGCACAAAGTAAATGTGCTCATGCGGATAAACAACACGCACAGTTGGTAGCATGACATTTTGCAAAACATCCAGGTAACCTTTACTGTTATTCCGACCCCCTACTTCCACTAACTCGCCGGGTCCCATCGATGACATCCAGCCCCAGTAACCCAAAGTGATGCGTCCACTAGACCTGCATGGAACGACATTATTTTGGGAATAGCGTTCACCCGCTTTCCTCCACAATATTTTACGACCATCTTTGTCTGACTTAAAACATTTTTCGTCACTAAAAATCACTACACTATTACACCAATAAAAGGCCAGATATTGTCGTGCAAATTGTATCCTATCTTGCTTATGTTTCTCTGACAATAAAATCTTCTTAGCTGGCTTACGACATCTTAATCCTGCTGCACGCAAATGAATATGTCATGCCTGGTAGCTGTGGTGGGCGTCGATGCGAAAGGGTCCGCCAAGTGTGTGGCAACAACATCTCGATGCCGTGGATTAGCCTCCGTGTATACGGTAGCTTGTCGGCCAGGACGAAGACGATCTATGTGCCCTAAAGCACCATGTCGATGAACCCACAGTTGCACCGTTTTTCTCTGTGAACATTATCACAAAATAATTTAAAATAATATTTACAACGTAATTATACTTTAAATTATGCACATTATAATATAATTATATAAATATTTTTGAATAAATAATCTTGTAACTTACCGATATATTTAATCGTCTTGAAATTTCAGTAATTGAAACATTTTGCTTATACAAAACAATAATTCAGCTCTTAAAAGCGTAGTTAAATGATGCATATTTACTCTTCTTTCTTAAAAGAGTTAAAATTATTGATGAGCACAGTAGTCAAAACCAGTCTGTTTACGTCTAGTAAATCATAACTTTGAGGGTAAAATAATATTCACACTTGACGAACTGTGATCACTTTTGTGTTATTTAATGTGGGTAGAATCAATATCAACAATAATGTTAATAGTTTTGACTGTCAATTTTGCTTTAGAGTCTCAAAACAAGTTACTAACAACACGCACACATAGAAACGTAATATAATACACTCGTTAGATTTACACACACATGCGTGTTACTAGTGTGGCCTGCATACTTAATTGCGTTGCCTTGTGTACATACATACACGAGATTGCGTGCTGTACCTACCTTATTATTTTGGTTGCCATGTTCTTCGTGCCTTACGAATGGGTGTCCGTCGCCCCTTATCGCGACGAGCAGTGGCTTCGTTTCTGTGAACCACGTAGCTGTGTGCTGAAGGTTATTTATCAACTCCACTTCAGAATGTATTTGGGCAATTAGTTTACGCCAACGAGTCCAAAAAAAGTACCATATATTTACGTCCGTCCTTTTGTTAACACGCTCAGGCTCAGGCTAGCTCAGGGACTCCTGCTGGTGCTACGAAGCTAATTTGGAAGCATATCTAAAAAAAAAAAAATGTGTGTGTGTACTAGTGTACACACGTAAGAAGTGAAACTTCTTCATAACCTTATTTTTCAAGTCCAAAAGTCCAAAAGTCCAAAAGTCCAAAAGTCCAAAAGTCCAAAAGTCCAAAGTCCAAAAGTCCAAAAGTTCAAAAGTCCAAAAGCCCAAAAACCCAAAAGCCGAAAAGCCGAAAAGCCCAAGAGCCCAAAAGCCGAAAAGCCGAAAAGCCGAAAAGCCCGAAAGCCGAAAAGCCGAAAATCCGAAAAGCCCAAAAGCCGAAAAGCCGAAAAGCCGAAAAGCCCGAAAGCCGAAAAGCCGAAAAGCCCAAAAGCCGAAAAGCCGAAAAGCTCAAAAGCCGAAAAGCCCTAAAGCCCAAAAGCCCAAAGTCCCAAAGTACAAAAGTCCAAAAATCTACAAACGACATGCTATCCCTGGATAAAGTACTCTTAATTCGAATCCACCGTGGTGGGGACGAAAACAAAGATGGCGCGTAACGAAAAAACGTGACGTGACGCTAAATTTTTTCCAACGCCGATAAAGAAGTTTCACTTCAAAAATGCTAGTTATTTTGATATCAATTGAAAGTTTTATGATTTCTCTTATATTTAAGGCAATTCTCAAAATAAGCAAAGGACCGACTACCTCACGGAACTCTAGTGCGTGTACGCTAGCGTGGTTAAAATCACTACCCTTGACACTTGACAGCGCAGTTTACCTAAAAACGTGTACATGGTATTTTGTTGAAACCAGTCCGCCGGTAGATCTAGATCACATTTGATCATTAAATATGTATAAACAGGTCTTGTTTCAGCCGTTTCCGTCTGCATAATGTTATATAATATTAATAACCTTAAAACATGCCATTAGTTTTATCATTTTAGTTTTTTTTAACTATGACGCACTACATAGTGACTGGTGTCCACACTTTGATCTTTGTGGGAACTACATAATACGAGTTTAAAGACTTTGTCATGTGCTTTCACACGACCTCACAAGATCTTAGTTCCCTACTAATATATAAATTTGACTAATAACTGTCTTTTATGTTTATACGCTTGTATTACTAAATGAGTCATATAATATTGACACAGAGATAGAAAAGTGTTTCGGAAAGGATATTTAAGGCCACCTTTTATCACGGGCAGAAGGTCGTGTGGGAAATCGATTGCGGGAAAACCTCAGTGAGCGGGCGGAGCCACAGTGGATAATATGAGTGTAATTATATCGTTATAACAGCAAAATCTATATTATACAGAATCGCCGTTTTAGTTAAAGCAACGAACCTGACCATGGGATATTTTTTTATATTTAGCATTTTAATTGACTACCTACAATCAAAACAGCCTATGGCAGCCCGCTCCTGGACGTAGGCTTCTACCAATTCACACCACAACACACGGTAGCTTCTATATCCAACCTTATCTAGGTTTGTTGGTCCAACTGGTCACTGGTAGCATAGTGTAAATACTACTATAGTGAGTTCTATATTCGTCTCATAATTTGGCACTCCGAAACGGGCGTACCTCAAGCGCCATGGGTGGAATTTAAAGACGGTAGTTGGAGGTAAAGTACCCTTAATAAGGGTGTACTACGCCAAATCGAATGCCAAATAATCGAACGTTCTAAATATCGAACGTTCAATCTATCGAACGTTCAAAATATCGAAGATTACAATATCAATCTTCGATATATTAAACGTTCGATATTTTGAACGTTCGAGTATTTGAATGTTCGATTATTTGGCATTCGATTTGGCATAGTACACCCCTTAATAATGATAATGGCAAGTTTTGCTGAAAGGAAACATTCCTTTATTTTCAAAAGTAAGTAAAACTGCATTTAAAGATTTTTGAAAAATCACCTGCATGAGCCGGGAATCGAACCTGGGAGATGTGAAAAAAAACAGCCTGTATTTTATGATACCAACAGAAAGAGTCTTTAATAGGGAACAATTTCTTTTAAACAACATAGTATTTTAAATTAATGGAAGACGAAGTCAAATATGTTTTTATGGTAAAGCTTACTCACTATCTGAAGAAAGAAAAAAGCAGTCTATTGAGAACCTCCTACTTTTTTTGACGTTGGTTAAAAAATGTTCTTGTTTCTGTGAATGGGAATATTCGTTGTGGTCACTTACCAACCAACTTAAAAAAATAGGAGATTTTCAATTAGACTGTTTTATCTTTCTTTAGATTGTGAGTAAGCTTTACAATAAAAACATATTTTACTTGAACTTCCTTTAATTTAAGATACTATGTTGTTTAAAAGTAATTGTTCCTGGTTAAAGAATCTTTCGATTGGTATCATAAAATACAGGATGTTTTTTTCACATCTCCCAGGTTCGGTTCCCAGCTCAAGCAGGTGATTTTTCAAAAATCTTTAAATGCAGTTTTACTTACTTTTGAAAATAAAGGAATGTTACCTTTCAGCAAAACTTGCCATTGTCAATATTAAGGGTACTTTACCTCCAACTACCGTCTTTAAATTCCACCCTGTATATTCGCAGCGGGCGTACCTCATGCATCGCGGGTAGGGGGGCGACTCCGCTCTCCGTCATACCGCACCGCATCGTTGCTCCGCCAAAGAGCCGAGTTGACCCACTATAAATGCAGTTAGTTTAAAATTACGTGACAGAAATTCCCAAATCCTAGTATTTCATTAACCCTTAAATTGGAATTGAGGTACGGTAATACTCTACAGGTATAATAATTTGAAATATTTATATCCCAACAGATCTTACTACAAGGACACATCGGCATAAACAGAGCCGTAGATGGCGATATAGTGGCCATAGAAATATATCCTGAAGAAGAATGGAGAAGACCCAGTGACATAGTCTTAGAGGACAAAGCAGATGATCCGGGCGACCTTCTAGAAGAGGAAGGGGTGCTACTCAATCTCTCTAAGCCTACCGATAAGAGTGATGATGAGATTACACCTACTGGCAAAGTTGTTGGGATTATTAGAAGAAAATGGCGTCAGTACTGCGGTATTCTTATGCCGAGTAAATTTCCTGGTAAGTGTAAATATCAAAGTACGAAACTAAATATTTATTTCATCTATCTATACTATCTATACTAATATTATAAAGAGGAAAGATTTGATTGTTTCTTTGTTTGCATCGAATAGGCTCCAGAACTACTGGATCGATTTGAAAAATTCTTTCACTGTTGAGGAGCTACACTCTTCCCGGTGAACATAGGCTATATTTTAATCCCGTATTCCATCGGGAACGGAAGCTATGCGGAGGAAACCGCGTGACGTGTGCTAGTTTTTTAATATTTTAAGAACTTCAACATTTTTATGATATTATTTAGGTTGGGTAGCGGCTTTTTAAAACGAATTTTGATGAAGGTATACAATAAATTGTGGTTTAACATTTTCTTTTTTAAGTATCTTATTGTAGGTGCAAATGTAAAAGATTGACAACATAATAGGAAGACATTATGACATCATCCATAATGTTGATAAATGGTGTACTAATGAATTGTTAAAGAACCTCATACATTGAAAAAGTACATCTTACAGCCATTAGCGCATGCATGTGACTTTTCGAATATTGTGTTGTGATTGCAAAATTGAATTAATTTTCATTTAAAAATTTATCACAAAAAGCTGTACTTATCACATTTAGTCTTAAATATGATATCTAATTTCGATAAACTATGTGAGGACTTGGAGAAACAGGAACTAGAAGCTCCAACCGGCGTTGCCTCCGCATCTACCTATGCACAATTACTAGCTATCTATCTGTATCAAAATGACTTATGTAATGCAAAGTTCTTATGGAAACGGATTCCACCAAATATCACTGCTAGTAATCCAGAAATATCAGCTATTTTGCTTGTTGGTCAAAAGCTATGGAAGAAAGACCTACCTGGCACTTAGCAAGCTCTAGCTGCCTTCAACTGGACAGAGCCTGTGTCAAACATCATTAGAGCTTTGGAAGAAAGAATAAGAGAAAGGACACTGAATTTGATTGGACGCTCATACAGCTCAATATCTCTAGATACAGTGGTATCTATGACTGGCCTAAGTAAAGATGCCGTAATACACATGTGTAGAGATCACAAATGGACTCTCCATGAAGATGGTGTGACTGTCAGCCCGACACCGCCAACTCAACCCGCGCCATTGCACACATCTAGCGAAGATCAGCTGTTCAAACTCACAGAATTTGTTACTTTCTTAGAAAATTAAGTAAGTACGTGTACCTTTCTGTATTTAAAGATCCATTGTATATTGGTAATTTCTGCATTTCTTTTAAGTTCAATAAAGATTGATGTCTTTTGCGTTATTTTAATTGCAAAAGTTTAAAACCATTTTCTTTAGTATTTAAGGAGTTTTTATCTAAGATAAGCAAAACCGGCCAAGTGCGAGTTGGACTCGCCCATAAAGGGTTTCGTCGCAGCAAGTAACATAATATAAAAGTTCTTATAGTTCGTTGTAACTTTGATTGATGTTTTAACACGTTCGCAGTGGTAGTGATTTTTCTAACCGAAAATTGCGGTTTATGACGTATTAAAAAAAAACTACCAGCTCTATCTCGTTCAAACCAATTTTCGTTGGTAGTTTTTATGACAATGTACATCATATAATTTTTTTTAGATTTAACATTGTCTTAGTTTAGAAGTTAGAGGGGGGGGACACATTTTTCCACTTTGGAAGTGTCTCTTGCGCAGACTATTCATTTTAGAAAAAAAAAATGTTAGAAACCTCAATAGCATTTTTGGAAACCTATCTATAGATACCACACACGTATGGGTTTGATAAAAAAAAATTGAGTTTTAGCTTTGAGTATGGGAACCCCCAAAATTTACTACTTTTTTTCTAGTTTTATATAAGAATATTAATGCGGTTCACAGAATACATCTAGTTACCAAATTTCAACAGCATAGGCCTTATAGTTTCGGAGAAAAATGGCTGTGACACACGGACGGACAGACAGACAGACATGACGAATCTATAAGGGTTCCGTTTTTGCCATTTGGCTACGAAACCCTAAAAAACAACCTACCATGTTTTTGCTTGTGCTGTTGAATGTACTTGAAGCGTACTTTGAACTGAATGTCATTAACCCCTCTAGCCCCTCTCTATAAAATAGAGTGCAGAGGGGCTCATGTCCAGATTTTGTCTGTAGTCTGTGTGTCCGTTTCATCAAACTACGTCACTAGGTCACGTGGATCATCTGTTTGAAGTTTGAAATAAAACAAAAATGACAACGTCAATCGGGTTGAACTTTCACAATAAACGTGTTAGAGAGGGGGAGTCTGGTGAGACCGATCTCACGGCTTCTTGTTAATTTGTCCACAGGCGCTACCCGTCACCTATTCACGCCAGCTGAGAAGAGCATACCGCGCGTGCGAATAGAGACGCGTCAAAGTGACGTGCTTGCTTCACAGAGGATATTGGTAGCCCTTGACTCCTGGCCTAGGAACAGTCGGTATCCGCTGGGACATTTCGTGAGAGCTCTTGGACCTATAGGTACGAATTATCCTTACTATCTCCTTTCAATTTTAAATGTATCTTACTAATATTATAAATGCGAAAGTTTGTGAGTGTGGATGTTTGTTACATTTCACGCTGTAACGCCTTTTGACGCACAATGAACGGATCTGACTGAAATTTGGTACAGGGATTGATAGTTTGGAATAACACATAGGCTAATCCCGGTAATAAGTTTATATGGTAAGCGGGATAGGAACAAATGTACACGTGGGTGAAGCCGCTGGCATCAGCTAGTATCATAATACATAAAGTGGATCTGTCTCAAGTAAAGAACCGTAGTCTAAGTATAGACACGTTTTTCCCTCATCTTACAATACCGGGTTCTTTAAGAGGAGCGTGAAGAGGCACATCGCAGGGCCGCCAACTTGAGGACCACTGTCAAAAGTGGCCCCCAATCGCTAGATGCGCCACGGCTTTCCATCAAGCTGGTGGCGACGTCAATTTGGCGTGCTGAATATAAAAAAAAAATAGAACTTCGGTAGCTTTACGGAAAATATCGAAGTTCAACCGCATCGCAGTTAGACTAGAAGTATCACAGGGCGGTAACTCCAGCTTGAATGTGTGCGTGTGATCAATAAAATGTAAGCAAATTGTCCGTCAACGCGCACGTCAACTCTACTGACAGCTGTGGCGCGACAGGGAGTTGCCGATCTGTATGTAATACTATTATATTATCTTTGCTAGAAGTAAGTTGCCAGCGGCGTTTCCGTGCTTCGGTAGGCACATCAAGCCATTGCTCTCGTTGCCAGTTACATGCCAAGTCAAATCGCAGAGCATTAACATGCTTCCTACTGGGCTTCTTTAAAAATCTGCATATAAATTTCTTTTTAAATAAAAAAAAAAAATTTTTCACAGGCGACAAGAATGCGGAAAACGAAGTGATATTGTTAGAACACGACATACCTCACGCTCGTTTTAGCGAAGCTGTGCTCGCTTGTTTGCCACCCGACGATTGGACCATACCGGAAGAGGTAATGTGTTTTTCACTTTAGCCGACTATAGCATTTGCATCAAGCTGTATTTTACCAAGAAAGTATCAATCATTCAAATCAGCCTATAGCAGTCCACTGCTTTATGTAGAACTTTCCCAAATTACACCACAATCCCTAATTCGCTACTCCCTACTAATATCATAAATGTGAAAGTAACTCTGTCTGTCTGTTACGCTTTTACGCCTAAACTGCTGAAGCGATTGAGATGACATTTCGTATAGAAATAGTTTGAGTCCCGTGGAAGGACATAGGCTATTTTTAACCACCTACGCAAAAAGAGGGTAATGATTCTATGCGATAACAACTTCTACGTGTACAAAGCCGCAGGGTACAGCTAGTCGTAAATAAAAGTTCATTTTGTTTACGTTAATACTACTGTCACAGAGAACAAGTTTTATACTCAACTTTAGCTAAATGTGGGTTTGATAGCGTTTTGTAAGAAACTTCCTAAAATTGTATAAAAATTCAACAAAATATTTTATTCCCTATCAGGAAATAAAGAAACGAGTGGATCTCCGCACCGAAACCATTTGCTCCGTCGATCCACCCGGTTGTACGGACATTGACGACGCTTTACACGCTAAATCCATACCCGGAACAACTAACGATGGCTTGAAGAAGTACGAAGTGGGCGTCCATATTGCTGACGTCACGCACTTTGTAAGACCTAACACAGCGCTTGATAAGGAGGCTGGCGGTAGATCTACGACAGTGTATCTTGTTGATAGAAGGATTGATATGGTTCCAGGTTTGTATTGATTATTTACTAGCTTAGTTTAGAATTTTGGACTCACTCTTGATAATATCTTTAGCGCCATCTACTTTGAAATTGTTTAACTAACGCTTGGATCACGCTGCTGTGAGGTTGGCTTCATTGATTTTCGTGTTACCATAATATGGTTGCGTTTCTCTCATGTACTCGCCTTAAGTCTAAACTTATTTTCATCTTTTGCTGCCGTTTTTTTGGGTGTGGAAATTATTTGAGATGTGGAAGCAGCAACTTCGCCCTCCGTGTAAATAAAGAGTGTCTTTTTTAAATATCCATATAAATAAAATGAAACTTAAGTACAATCGAATAGTAACAGAACCACATGTATATTATAGTTAAGTACTTCATGTATATTTACATACATACATATGGTCACGCCTTTATCCCCGAAGGGGTAGGCAGAGGCATATTAAATAATAATAAATAAATAAATAAATAAATAAATATTCGCGGACATTTCACACAACGCTATCTGATCCCAAAGTAAGCTAGGAATAACCTGCTTGTGTTATGGGTATCCGACCACGGATATTAATACTTATATACTTTTAAATACATACATATTATAATTTGTCCCACGTAATAGGTGGTGAGCCGTATTGCCGTGTTTAAATGGACAGGCGCAGGTTGTGGCTGCCTGCTGTTGATATAAAGCCTTCAACTTAGCTTAACGACTGCCATTTTACTGGCAACCGGGACCAACGGCTTAACGTGCCTTCCGAAGCACGGAAACGCTCAAATAAATGTCACAAAGTGATCACGTGGACCGGCCATAGTGAAAGTTGCTTACTGCAGTGATCGTTTACAGAACACTGAGTCCGCGGGGCCATGAGCGATGTATATTTATATAAAAAAAAACCGTCTAACGATTACATCTTATAATCTCCTCATAATATGCGGTAAAATGTCTTAAGCTGTCACTCATAGGGCGACTTTACTGCAATACCAACTCACAGAAAACGATACGTCAGAGGTAAATTAACTGTGAACGGACTTTATTAACTTCCGTCTATGTAATAATGTCTATGCATCCACTCATGAGAGCAGAATACAAGGTTGATGTATATTTTAACCTAATTCCAACGGTATAATAACATGGATTTGCAGAGTTTCCATCTCAATCTTCGTGAATACATGACCTACCAATAGGTCCAATCTATAGAAAAGAAACATGCGAAAAAGACAGATCTGTTTAGCCGTTTGAACCGGGCCTTTATAAATCAAAATATTTACTAAATTATTTGTTGTAGATCTTCTCAGCTCCAACTTATGTTCGTTGCGAGGCGGCGAGGAGCGACTGGCGTTCTCTTGCGTGTGGGAGATAGATGACAACGCTAATGTACTGCACACCAAGTTTCACAAGAGCGTTATCAAAGTGAGTATAAGTACCTACTACTTAAAAACAAAATTAAATTGGTTTTTATAGTAAACTGTATTCTATTCAATCCATATCTAAAAACAAATTTAATGTGAACTGGACCTGTCATTTGATACCCATATTGACGGAGTTCTAAAAATATAACAAAACACACAAAACTTTGTTTCTACGTAGGATTCAAATTCAGCTCCAATAGTATAGTGCGAATGCACAGGGACCTGGCCTGTCTGCAGCACCAAATACGTCACCTGTAAAAATGTCAAGTAGGAATCTAAATTTCAGCTATCGCGGTTCATGAGATACATCCTGAAGACCGACAGACAACGGTAATATCGTTCCGATTTTACCTTTTTGGGTACGGAACTCTAAGTTCCACCAAAGCGGAGATGTGTGCAGAGGGCTGCGTGCTATGCGAGGAGAGATATGCGGTGTGTTGAGTGCTCAGTACGCATTCTGACACGAAAGGTAGACGATGTCGCTATTATTACCAAAAAAGTATCTTCTTTTACTTGAAGAAGAAGAAGAAGAACTACTGTCTGAAGAAGCTAAATTGACTTGCTTGATTGGGAGGGGGTGACATCGCTCACAGCACGCCGCTCATATCTCTCATCTGCGCCGTCGTCCGCGCGCAGCTCATCTCCGCTTCCATCGCGCCATACAAATATTCTACATCTCCGCATAGTGATCTCCACTGAAGCTAAGCGGAGAGGAGATGTACCTATCAATAACGCATTTCTATTGTTTGTTTAAAATACATCTCTCCGCTCGTCTCGTCTCCGCTTTGGTGGAGTCCCGGCCTAATACCTTATATTGCATTCACAGTCAGCCGCAGCCATGACATACGAAGAAGCCCAAATAGCAATCGACGATAAATCACGCAATGATTCTATCGTATCGTCCCTGCGAATACTCAACAAGCTCGCCAAGAAACTTAAGAAGAAGCGTATGGACAACGGTGCGTTGGTACTCGCTTCACCTGAGATACGGTTCCAAGTAAGTATTGATATTTGATTAAAGATATACTTAGTAGGTGATCCGCGCCACTTCGTTTATGTCACTTGTAAAGATGGCGAGAGAGAGAGAGTGAGTATTTACCTTTCGTAAGCGGTAGGACTTATCAGGACCAACCTATTAATTGCGTAAGCACTGATCAGTGCTCGGTCACCTATGACGATTATCATCCAATTTTGGTATTAAAATAAACATGCTTAGAGTTTAAAGTCGCCTTTTTACAAAACATCGATAAATGAACGAACCCCGTATATAAAACTTCTTTTTGAATGAACCTTGAAAGACCGTTAGTATGGCTAGTTCAAATTTGAACACGTAAGCACTGATCAGTGCTCGGTCACCTATGACGATTATAATCCAATTTTGGTATTAAAATAAACATATTTAGAGTTTAAAATCGCCTTTTTATTATACCTCGATAAATGAACGAATAGTATATAACAATTATTTTTGAATGAACCTTCAAAGACCCATGTATGGCTAGTTCAAAGAATCCAACTATGGGTGACCTTGAGTGCGTTAGGGGCAGTTTGGTTAGTTTATTAGATTTTTTTTTATTTTATCTGTAAATATATCTGTAGTTCTGCAACAGAATATATCACATAAATTAATCAATCTATCAACTAAAATCGTTAGTTATATGACTATCTGAACATTTTCTATTAAATATTTCATAAAAACCAACTGCCGTCGAATCCTCGGAGATCGCCGCCATCTTGCCGCACCGATTATAATCGTTTTAACAGTTACCACCAGCATATCACAGGTTTAGAACCATTTATTTCACCATTTTCGTCATACACGATTGTTACGTAACCGTACCCATTTACGCAGTGCATGATTCGGAAGCACTCGAAAGAAATACATTTTCCCCGTACATATTTGCAACATTGTTCATTGCTATTCGTCGTACCGTAAATACCTTCCGTGGTCGCAGGTCCCCGACCATCCACCTACGGCTAATGTTAGTCGGACGAACGTGGCTTGTGACTATTTCATCGTGTCTTTTAACCCTAGACAATTAAGTGTAAATTCAATTTCAATTCCAGGTGGACTCCGAAACCCACGACCCAATAGAGGTCCAAGCGAAGAAGATAATGGACACCAACTCTATGGTGGAGGAGTTCATGTTGTTGGCTAACACCAGCGTGGCTGAGAAGTTAGCGGCGGAGTTCCCTCAGTGCGCCATGTTGAGGAGGCATCCCGCCCCGCCTCCCGCCAACTTCGCTACGTTCCTCAAGGCGGCTAGACAACAGGTAACTATATATCTAACTATACTCTGTAAAATATCTTGATCTCTGTGACAATTCTACAAACGTAAACAAAAATATACTTTATGTCAACGGCATAAAGCTTTTTGTGGTTGAAATGCAGAGAGTGAGAACACAAAGGTGCAAACTGTAAATAGCAACTTTATGCCTTTGTAATAAAAGTCAATTTGGTTTACGTTAATATAACTGTCACTGAGATCAAGCTATATTTTACAGAATATAAACTTAGAGTATACCCGACAGTCCGTTCGTGTCATGCTTATGGCTGCTTAGTTTGGGATAAATGACTTTGTTTCATGTATTTATTTATCATCGCACCGCTCGCCACAGACGGGGTGTTAATTCACATTTCGTATCCGAACTGGACGTACTTAGTAAGCTACATTAAGGGTTTTCTTCAACGCACGCTCAGATTGTAAAATGCTCCTTACATCGAAAGGGTAACAGTATCGCTTCTTTCTGCGAGCAAGTCTTGCTCGTGAAAGCGTCGGCGCGGCGCGGGAACGGGAGAGAACTCTCCCACCCGAGTTCCGCAGTTGTCTTCGCCGAAGACTATCGGCCTCCATGACCCGGGGGCCTAGGACGGTGAGGGGACTGCTCACCCACCCTTCAGAAACAGGCCCATGACGGCAGCGTGACGTGAGCAACACACGCACGCCCCCGCTTAGATGCGGGATTGCACCCGAAACACCCCCTGGGCGAGGTCGCAGTGGCGGCCATGGGTCTGTTGGGAGTCCTGGGACATCCTTCTGAGGGCTTACCCGGGGCTCCCAACCACAGGCTGTTGGGCGTTGCGTGATGTTCTTTAGTCGGTAGGAGTCCGGCATGGCATCCATGAGGATTTTCCCTCACGTTAAAAAAAAGGGTAACAGTATGGGAATAAGGCCATTGAACAATTTCAATAAATACTCACAAGAATAATATTGTCTTCTCCAACAGGGTTTCGAGATAGACGTATCGACAAACAAATCCTTCTCCAAATCGTTGGACGAAGCAGTAATCCCTGGCCGTCCATTCTTCAACACGCTACTACGTATCATGGCCACCAGGTGTATGCAACAAGCGGTGTATTTCTCTAGTGGGACTAAGACGCAGGACGAATTCTACCATTATGGACTTGCTTGTCCTATTTATACGCATTTTACGTCACCTATTCGGCGGTAAGTCACTGTAATCATTTCTTTTGATACAATTTTGGTACCCTAGTTTACTACCTTAGAGTTTGATTTTTCAAATGTCAATGCCGAATGAATTGTGGTTATGACGACAAAAATTATAATGATTTTATGAATAGTCCTATCTTGATTATTCTATTTTGTTCATTATCTCCTGATTGCTATCAAATAAACTTAAGATTTTAAGTGTGACCAAGATCTTTCTCATATAAAAACCACGTCAAAATCCGTTCAATAGTTATTGCGTCAATATCGATCAAACAGACTTAAAGACATGCATTTAAAAATTAAAAAAAAAGACATAGTTTTCAGTATCGTTTATATGTAAACCGAAGTATTATTATTATTTTAAAATCTTTGTGCACAAAAACAACTACTTTACAATTTTATAATAGTGTTAAAGGTACATTCTATGTGTAATAATACTAATAATATGTATGCGTTTAGAAATATATTACAGTATGTCTAATGGTCGTCTAGATCCCATAGCACAAGCTTTTAATAAATATTGTCTTATGGGTATCAGACCACTGATATTAATTCTTATATACTTTTAAATACATACATATTATACATAGAAACACCCAGACTCTTGAGACAAACATTTATGTGTCACACAAATATTTGTCTCCGGTGGGAATCGAACCCACGACCTCCAGCGCCGCAGGCGGTATCACTACTGACTGCGCCACAGAGGCAGTCATTTAATAACTTCATTTGGGCTATATTTATTTATATATAAATAAATATATATATATATAATGTAAATAATATTTATTTATAATTCCCTCCCCAGTTACGCTGACGTCATCGTCCACCGTCTACTGGCGGCGTGTATAGGCTGTGACGTCACTCACGCGACGCTACTCGACACTAAGCAGGCTAACGCCATTTGTGACAATTTGAACTACAGACATCGACAGGCGCAGTATGCCGGCAGAGCTTCTGTTGCGCTCAACACACATGTAAGTATACCTTTTGACGTGACAACGTCTTATAATTCGATGGAGCCGGCTGCACGAACGAAAAATGATGACGCAATACGTCGTTACCTCGCTCTGAGGCGTTCCATTTATTTTAGTAATGTTTGATGCATGTAGTGATGGCACTATAATTAATTGATGTTTTTATATTTATTTTTGTTTTGTAATGTTAATTTTATGTTTATTTTTATTATTATTATTTTTATTTTCTTATGACGTTGTTACGTTTTACAGACAACCAATTTTTTTATACAACTAAGGTAGCAGACAAGCTTTGGCCTACATGCTTGGTTACCGTAGCTTAGACGTTTGCTACGCTAAAGGAGCTAATACGCACAGCCGACTCAGGCGCAGCTTGTGACTTCCCACTGTTAATTTTTTTCTAGTCGCCCATAAAGCCCTCAATTTGACTTAACAACTGTTATGTGACTGACAACCGGGGACAACTGCTTAATGTACCTTCCGAAACACGGAAATACTCGCAAATAAATCACAAAGTAGTCACGTATCTATGCACCAACCATAGCTAAAGTTGCTAACTGCAGAGATCGTTTACAGAAAAACAGTCCGCTGGGCCACGAGCGTTTCAGTATCTAAATATCTGTTGTATCAGTGCGGCAGCCATCTCCCATTAAACATAAAGTTAGGAGAAAGGTCGGAGAGCGCGCTTGTCCGGGAACTAGTTGGGGACATGTCCCCAATAAAGTTGGCACAAAAATCCTTAAGAACTGTGAATTTCTTACTTCTTATATGTGTGGTCAGCTCTAATACTGGATATACAGTAAGTGAAAAATATTGCATGCAGCGATCACGTTCACTCGCGTAGTAAAATGGCGGTATCACTACCGACTGCCTCTGTGGCGCAGTCGGTAGTGATACCGCCTGCGGCGCTGGCGGTCGTGGGTTCGATTCTCACCTGAAACAAATATTTGTGTGACCCATTAATGTTTTTCTCCAGAGTCTGGGTGTTTCTATGTATAATATGCATGTATTTAAAAGTACATATTTAAAAGTATATATTTAAATACCCATAACACAAGCAGGTTATTCCTAGCTTACTTTGGGATCAGATAGCGTTGTGTGAAATGTCCGTGAATATTTATTTATTTAAAATAACCTTATTGATGATTTTTATGTACACGCGATTTTAGTCCATTACGCTGGTAATCGACTTTTGAATCTATACTGTACGACTGAATTCGTTGACTGTGACCAGAAAGGTTTATATTATTGCGATTTGTATCAAACATAATGAACAATGTATTGTTACAGATATTATTCAAACACCGAGTGGAGATAGAAAAAGCTGTAGTACTGGCGGTAAAACGAAACGCACTGCAAGTTCTGATACCTAAGTACGGGCTTGAAGGACCATTGTACTTGCCGTCGGAGAAATTTGTTTACAACGGAGAGGTGAGTTTCTAGTGTTGAGGTTAGAAATTAGAGATATCTCAACTTTCACTAAACATAGAATTCAAGGGTTCCTCTGCATGTAAGGTCATTCTAAACTGGCGTCAGGCGTGTTTGCTTAGTCATAAAAGAGCTTAATGATTAAGGTTTTAGAATAGACTTAATCTTTAAGCTCTTTAATGATTAAGCAAACAGGACAGTTTCACACGCTACTAGGAGTCTGATGAAGATATAGAGTCTGTCAAGCGTGTCTAGTCCACGACTATTTTGATGATTTCTTATAATGGCAATCTGACAATGAGTTATCGGAAAAACGACGACTTTTGGATGAAATCGTTGAATTTCTTGATTCTGATTTTAGTTATTGTAATTTAAATTTTAGTAATAATACAGGGTGAATTTTTGAAAAGGGCTTGGATGGCCAACTCCGAAACTATAAGGAATAGCTAAAAATGCTCAAAGGAGTCACGAGCCCGATTTTGATAAAACTTAAAACCTCATCATTAGATTTTTGAAAAACCAATAATCCTAGCTGAGAATCGAACCCATTGATTTTGAAAAAATAAAACACACCCTTTATTATTACACCATACGATAGTGTCGCTGATAAGGATCAAATTCTGCGAAGTAATGATATACGGAAAATTTAAGGAAAGTTTGGAATTTTAAAAGAATTCATATTTCATGTACCTAAATTTGATATCATAGTTTGTTTCGTTCAAAATCCCAGAATAGATCGTAACTATACCGTGTTCTAAATCATGCTCAGAATGATTATTTGGAGAATATTCTAAACGGAATCAATAATATTGAATGCAGGACTATCTTTGAGGTCTCGAATCCAGCTATGTATTGAAAACAATGGTCTACATTTTGAACAATTAATCAGTCAACGTAAGCAAAATAAATTGTATTTTGTTAAAGATGAGCACTTTCCTTTAGTTTGCCGTATGTCATTACTTCCCAGAATAAGATCCCTATTAACAACACTATCGTATGGTGAAATAATATAGGGTGTGTTTTTTTTTTCATAATCAATGGGTTCGATTCCTAGCTAGGATAATTGGTTTTTCAAAATTCTAATGATGAGGTTTTCAGTTTCATCAAAATCGGGCTCGTGACTCCTTTGAGCACTTTTCGCTATTCCTTATAGTTTCGGATTTGGCCATCCAATCCCTTTTGAAAAATTCACCCTGTATATTTTAGGGCTCTATCTTATAGTGAACTAGATGATGCTCGCGGCTTCGCCCGAGTGAAATTTGGTTTCCGTTCCCGCTTCCCATGGCAACCTATTCCTGGAATGAAAAGTAGCCTATGTGTTATTCCAGAGTATAATCTACACCGTTGTCAAATTTCAGTCCGATCCGTTTAGCCGTTAAGTAACAAACATTTAAAAATCCAATACAAAAACTTTCACATTTATAATATTAGTAGGATTATTACCTTATTTGACTTTTACAAATCTGATTCTTCTTCTTCTTCTATTCTTTCTTCTCTTCTTCTTCTCTAATATATAAAAATCAATGCCACTTTTCGTTGTAATTTTATAACTCAAGAACGGGCTCACCTATCCAAACCAAATGTATAGGCTTTGTTCGGACTATTCAGTAGATGGTTTATGTGAAGTTTGCATAAAATCGGTCGAGCGGTTCTTCATTAATCACGCAAACGAAGTTGCGCAGGTCAGCTAGTCTGTTATAAATTTTGAAGGTCACTTCCTAGATGACGAAGAGATCAAAGTCTCATAGATTTGACAATTGCTATACAGTTACTTTGACATTATGGTATTTATCAAGTAGTTTGCCATATCCAAATCCCTAGAAAAGTACAGCAAATACACAGTGCACAGCATCTAACTTGGCAAGGTTTTGGAGTAGTGGGGGTAAGTTCGCGCATCGTACACTTAGAGGCACAAAAATGTGCTCCACAAACGCCAAAAAGTGCTCCGCTCACTACAAAACCTTACCAAGTTAGGTGCCGTGCACTATACCATGTTTGGCCCTACTACGAGTAGAACCACAAATTAGAGATAGTACATATGAAATACTCAATTATGTACTTTTTTTTCACACCTACCCTCTGCTACACACTCGCGCACAAATCAGTATCGCAAATTCAGTTGAGACCGCCTGACCTTGTGTCTTTTAATGAGTTGTCCATGTGTGCGTAGCTGTCTGCGAATAAGTTGTCTATGTGTGCGTAGCCTCAGCGAATTTAGTATGCAGGTTTCCATCTGTACTATCTCTAATTTGTGCTAGAACAGTTTCAATATCGAGGGTATTTCAATTTTTAAATCACTTTCTTACAGGAACACCTCCAATCATGCGGCGACGTAGTATTACGTACATTCGACGAACTAACAGTACGTCTAAGTCTCGACAGTACCAATCTACAGCACAGGAAACTAGTCTTCCAACTGGTCAAGCCTTTCGTACCAGATTTCAGTTATGTACCAGATAATGCGGAGGGTATGGATGTTGATGAGGTGAAGAATGCTGGTGAAGGGACTAAGGACTCCAAGAAGAGGAAAGAAGATGCCGTAGGTAAGAGTAGTAAGAAGAAGTCGAAAAAGAATAAAGTTTAATAAACTTGTTAGTTGTATCTAGAATAGTTTTATTTTAGTACCTATGTAGTTGATGAAAGAGTCGAATTTTGCATGTATACAAGTATTCCATTGGGAGTCCTAAAGCTGAAAGCTGTGTAAAACATTGCCACAATAATTTAGCCGCTAGCTTAGTGTTCTACGAACGATCTCTTCGGTTTATCCTAAACGGATGACCGCATAAGACACTCTGGAGAGTATGTTAAAAATGGAACAGGTAGCCAAAACCTGCCCCTGTGCATTCCAACATGGCAATACGTTTACCACCGTTGAACAATAATACAACTGGAAAAATGTGGGCCTTTTGAAACGCCACTGCTTATCGCCCCAGGAAAAAAGTAATTAGGTCTGTATTACTTTACAAAAAAATCAAATACCTCAGTCGTGAGCATTTCTAGCACAGAGTGGAAACTCCATACAAATGATTCGTTTTCAATTCTGTCAGCGACACTAAAAAGGCTCTATTTTGATTAACCTTAAAATTATTAATTGTAACTATACAGTAAACCGATATTTTGAGAAATTAAATGTTATTGTCTAATAAGCTGCTCCTGGGAGAAAATGTATAAAAGGGCGGGTGAGAATATTGTAAGCTCTCTTTATTACTTATCGCATAGCTAGGGCGTAAACGGTGCTCAAATATAGTCAGATGTAAAATTTAATTTTCGAAGAAAGGAGAGGGTGGGATCAGGTTGAAGAACTCATCAACCTGTTCCCATCCCGAACAACGCGTGCCGGGCAGATATGCCACTCATACACAGTGGAGAGAAGTTTCACCAGAACTGAGCGTTGCAAAAGATCGTTCCGCTGTCGAACTATAAAAACATGGAACGACCTGCCCGCACACGTGTTTCCCTCGTCTTACAATCCCGGGTTCTTCAAGAGGAGCGTAAAGAGGCACATCACAGGGCCGCCAACTTGAGGACCACTGTCGAAAGTCTTACGGACTGCGAGACTGGCCTCCAATCGCTAGATGCGCCACGTCTTACCATCAGGCTGGTGGCGACGTCAATTTGGCGAGCTAAATATAAAAAAAAATTAACAAAAAAACCGACTTCAAACAAAATCTAAAAAATGAAAAATAAAATTAACTTAGCACAAAGTAATTGGTAGGATATTTAGATTTATCAGATATAGTTTTTGTTTGAAGTCGGTTTTTTTTTGTTAATTTTTTTTTCATTTTTTTTTAGTGACGGGTAGACTGAAATTATATCTGTCTAGGGGCAATGTTCTCCTCAATACAAATTAATCAAGCCCAAACACAAGGTAACTGCTGTAAATCGTTAAGGAATTCCCTCGATTCGAGGGTTTTCTTCGATTTCTCCAGGATCCCAGCATCAGATTCTGACTTCCTGTATATGGGACCACATGGGAAGCACCAGCTTTCAAATAAAAAAAGAATCATCAAAATCGGTTAACTCGTTTAAGCGATTTGCCGGTAACAATCATAAAAAAAATACAGACTAATTGAGAACCTCCCCTTTTTTGGAAGTCGGTTAAAAAAACATGAAAAATAAACAATTTTAGGTCCTCCGGTCATAAAGAGGTCGATGCTAAAAGTAGTAGGTAACTATTGTGCTATGGTCAAAACAGGAGAAATAATATTAAAATTCGATTTTATAGTAACTTTATTGAATAGACACGATCACAGTTGATTTATATCACTCGATAACAATTTTTTTAAATACATATATTACTAGCTGACGCCCGCAGCTTCGCCCGTGTAAAAAATGCTCCCGTTCCCGCTTCCCGTGGGAACTTATTCCCGAGATAAAAGTAGCCTAGTTACTTCTCATTACATAAGCTATCTGCCAGTGTAAGTCCCGTTCAAATCGGTCCAGTCGTTCCAGAGATTAGACGGAACAAACAGACAGACAGACAGACAAAAAATTTAAAAATATATATTTTGGTATGTGTACCGTATATACATTCATATGCATGTAGTAGAAATCGGTTATTTTAATATTACAAACAGGCACTCCAATTTTATTTCTTTATATATAGATTAGATCTCGCATACATCCCCTTGTGTAACAGATACAGGCACTTGCCCCATCGCCGACGACGAACGAAAAACGAAATGAAAAGGGTTGGCAACTACATATGAGTATAATAAGGCCATCGATACATTGACAGTTTTCGAAGTCCACTATTCTAATTGCTCTCAACAGAATCACAGCGAAGAGTACACGCTCTAGTACGTGTACACTAAAAATTACTGTTGATTGGTCTAACTCGCAGCGATAGGAGAGTACCTATCGCTGCGAGAAATTCGTAGAGAGTCAAAAGTTCTCTTCTGCAATGTGAAAATTCACCGATCAAATGTTCAGCAGCACCGTAGATTTCTTGAGCGCAAGGGAACGACCGATAATTAGTGGATTTCTCGCTGGCGATGGGACATGTGCCTTAGTACACACAAAAATATTGATTATACAATTTCCTAGCAGTGTGGAATTGCCCAGGGATGTTATGCCTTGAACCGAACAACACCATATGAATCCTATTTATCAGTCCATGACCGAGGATCCTGGGCAACTCCTCGAAAGGATGGCCCGGAATTCCCTTACTAACGGCATAAATTAAACCCATTCATATCAAACAAATAATGTTAAAATATAATTTAAGATTACACACAGTGTAAAGGAATCATAAAGCCTCTTGTGGTAATTCGGTTTGTCAAAAGCTTTATAAAACTCTTCTTGGTTTTGGTTCAACGACTAATAATAAAATGTTCAATGTTTAGCTCAAAACTAAATTTCAGGAATCAATTCTACCTTTTAATTTTTCACTTGCGTATTTTCTTTTCTACGTGTTGACTTCTTGAGCGATTGAACAGTAAGTTGGCCCTGTCAAAATTATCCCATTTGGGTCATTTGTTTCTACTTGCTCCAAAGCCTTGTCAATCTCATTGCACTTCTAATGCCTTTCATGTATGTTCTAATTATATGTAATTTGTCTACGTACTGGCGGTGGGCTAGCAACTGTGGTCGGCGGTGGTTGAAGCATATCTGAATTTACATTACTTTCTTCCTTACTTTGATCATTTTTATCATAACCGCTGGTTTCTTGTGTAGTAACAATCTTAGGTATAGCACCGGATGCTAAATAGGCCTGAGCTGTGATCTTGGCGATTTCTTGATCGATTTTTCTGACTAGTTGTTCGATAGCGGTGGGCCAGCGTGATGCTGGGATCATATGCGCAGGTGCTAAGCGCGCATCCGCCATTACGGCAAGTCGAACGGTGTTAGCGTATTGAATGACTGTTAGAGACATACCTAAAAAATAGAAAATGGAATCAGTATGACGGTGAAATAAATGCTTAATTTGAAGACAGGGAATTTTTATTCAAGTCATTGAATTTAAGGGCATAGGCCAATCTCACACGACAGTATAGCCCTATGCATGTGTCCAAAATGCTGAAATGTCAGAAACTCGGGGAAAAAATACGTCAAATCACCTTCCGAACAATGTTAAAAAAGTAAATCTGATTGGTAGGTACTTTAGAACCTAGGGTTTGGTTCTAATATAGCAATCAGATAAAGTCTCGAATACAAAGAATACTACTTACTAATGTTAGCCTGCGACGGTCGCCAATAAATAACACCATCAACTGTGTCGCCCCATAACGTGCACCTAGCGGGCGAGTGCGGTGGAGAATCGATCTCAGCGTATGACAGTGCGAAGCGACGTGACAACACATTGAGTACGAGACGTATTAGCGTGGACGGTAGCGCACGTGTCACGGCTCCGCATCTCGCTTGCGCATATGCACCACCCGCTAATACTGTCTGTCTTGCACATGCACGTTCCACACATGCGTTTATGCGTCGAGGACTTGCTCCTAATGCAAGCGGGAGGCAGACCATTCCTGCAAATATAAGTACAATGGTCATTACAGCGTCCTT
This sequence comes from Miltochrista miniata, assembly GCA_933228765.1. Classification (NCBI taxonomy): domain Eukaryota; kingdom Metazoa; phylum Arthropoda; class Insecta; order Lepidoptera; family Erebidae; genus Miltochrista; species Miltochrista miniata. The sequence goes on from OW121758.1 coordinate 27,299,079, forward strand.
AACGTTAAATTTATTGCTCCAATTATGAGCGTGCATGCTTTCTGTCTATAGTGCACACACTTCTTGATATCGATCTATCTCGTTTGCTTCTCATTTTATACTTTTTGAATCTGTTAGTCGCGAATTTTTAGTAGGTAGGCAAAAAGTAACTACTTTTATATAACTAGATTAATTAGTGATTTATAGCCACGATTAAGGCTTTGGTCCTTCGAGCCGGATAGCGTAACTACTCACCTCCTGTGTGAGATTTCTTATAATTCTTGCCGTATCCTTCCGCGAAGGTGAATAAAAAGTCATCAGGTGCTGCCCTTGCAGTAGCCAGCACATAGTTTGGTGGTTCAGCGTGAGAATGTTCAAAAAACGTCCGCATAGCTTCCGTGGCTGCGTAAAGCACAATGTCCGTTGAAGACACAGCCAGAGCACGGGCTGCCCGCTCTATACCCGCTCGCTGTACAGGCCGAGACCATGCTGTCACCTGGTGAACACATTACAATCGTGGTTAAAAAAAGTGGGATTTTGTAAAACGGTAAGTCTGTTTATTAGTATTGTGGCGACAACCATTGCTTATCGAAGAAAGTAAAATAGATCTACTTTGATATCAAATCCTAAGACGCTCCACGACAATTTTCACTACGCTGTCTGGTCGGAAAACCTCTCACCTCGTTCTTCTAAAGTAATAGACATACCTACAATGGATGGATATGTTAAACGTATCTGTATCATGCTTACCTTTCGTCCACATAACGATACAGTTTGTAGCAAGTGACTCTTGCCGTCATCAACGCCTACAGTTTCTGTCCACAGCCTAGCAGGCGCTCTGTACACTTCAACCATCCCTCTAGTCGCTTCTCCTATAGCGGCCACACACAACTGTCCAAGTTCTGCATATTGCCACGTCAAAGTATCGGGACTTCGAGCGTATCCATATGTGCGCAGTTCGCTTAGTGCCTGAAGTTCTCTTCGAACTCGAAATGGTAAATTTATGACGATACGGATTGAAGACAGTGTGGTTCCAAAGAAGAGGCGTGGCCATTTCCGTGGATCTGTCGTTACCAGTGGTGACAGCGCTATCTGAAAGGTTGATGCCCATTTTAGGTGATTTATTAGTTAGGTAGGTACCTGCTGAACTTACGCATAGTAGGCCCCATATTCAAAACCATTCGTAAAGTAACCAATAAAAATTCAATGTCTATGATTGTTTATAATTATATCTCATACCTGGGTCATCACTATCATTTATCATGCAAGAAATTTTAACTTACCTTATGCACTGTCAAGTTTCTTCTATTGCATTCACGCTGTAGTGTATTCAAAAAACTAAAAGTAGCAACTGACGCTTCGCAAGTTCTGGCACTTCCATTAGACTTTTTATTCAACTCTCTTAACGCGCTCACAGCTGATATCAATATCAATCCAGCTACGTGAAAAGAACCTGGTAATGTTTTCGAAACTCTAGGACATTCCACCGGATCATATTCCGATACGAATTCATTCCAGGCATTGGATAGATATTCATTTAACTTCTCCATAAGCTGTGGAATAGCTGATGGAGTGGGATACAGTTTCGTTAGAGGACTTTGTTGTGTATACTCTGTCGTTGTACTCGTAGTTGTAGTTTCTCTGTCGCTGGCATTCAGTTGCTCCAACATCAATAAGTCACCAATATTCAAAGACTTCTTTCCTGTTAGCAGGAGGTGGTGCACTCTAATTAGCACGTAGTATTTTGGTTGTGTTGATATGCACGGTATTATGATGTACTGCCATGGTGAGTGATCGCTTGGGAAAAATTTTGACACTATTTCACTTACATATTCCTGGAAAATATAAAAAGTTATGTTAACATATTTTTTGTGAATATTTTATACCAATTTGATAATAATTTCTCGATGTTTCGTCTCGGTCGTGATACATATTACAATGTTGGAAATTTTCGTGTTCATACTTCATTGTAGGTAGGTATATCTTTTCAGTTGTATTGGCATGTTGTCCGACCTCTTAAAAGAATATCTCTTATGGACTCCATAGAAAATAGAACCTCATTACCCTTTTCGAAAATACGAAATTGAGTGTTTATCAACACAATAAAGTCAAAAAAATTCAAGTTAAAGAGCAAATCAGCTGGCATGGTCTGACAGAGAAGGTAATCTAACAATTTGCTAGCTTCTTCCCTTTTTAACCGACTTCAAAAAAGGAGGAGGTTCTCAATTCGTCTGTATGTATTTTTTTTTATGTATGTCAAGCGATATTTCCGTCAATTATAGACGGATTTCAAAATTTATTTTTTTGTTGAATAGGGTTTACTTCTGAGGTGGTCCCATTTTCACCAGGTCAGGATCTGATGATGGGATCCAGGAGAAAACGAGGGCAACCACCGAAAATTGTAGCGACAACTAGTGCACTTGTTAACTTTTTAATTAAGTGCTTTAATGTTCTACACTTTAATGAAGGTCTGGAGTCGACCTGATGATAGAGTCAAAAGATAGTCGAGGGCATTCCTTAACAATTTACAGCAGTTACCTTGTGTTTGGGCTTGATTGATTTGTATTGATGAGAACTTTGCACCTAGATTGATAGATCCGCCTTCAAAAAAAAAAGGAAGTTCTCAATGTTTTATGTATGTTCACCGATATTTCCGTCAGTTATAAATGGATTTAAATTGTTTTCTTTCTTGAATAGGGTTTACTTCTGAGGTGGTCCTATTTTAATCAGATCAGGATCTGATGATGGGATCCAGGAGAAATCGAGAGCAACCACCGAAAATTGTAGGGACAACCAGTGCATTTGTTAACTTTTTAATTCAGTGCTTTAATGTACTACAATTTAATGAATATCTGGAGTCGATCTGATTATGGAACCGAAGGACAGTGGAGGGAAATCCTTAACGATTTACAGCAGCTACCTTGTGTTTGGGCTTGATTGATTTGTATTGATGAAAACTTTTACCTAGATAGATATATTTTTCGGTTCACCCGTCACTTAAAATAATGAAAAAAAATTTTTCAATAAAAAATAAAACCGACTTCCAACAAATCCTGAAAAATAAAATTTACTTAGCACAAAGTAAAATGTATTTTGATTTATCAGATTTTATTCAATATAGTATTGAAGTTGGTGCCATGAATAATACTTACATAAACCTATGGGTTTACTTGGCGCCGACTTCAATATGATATTGAATAAAATGTGATAAATCAAAATACATTTTACTTTGTTCTAAGTAAATTTTATTTTTCAGGATTTGTTGGAAGTCGGTTTTATTTTTTATTGAAAAATTTTTTTTATCTATCCACATTAATTATTCCACGACTAGTATTTCCATCCAATCTAGCTTAAGCGTCCGTCCTTGTCCTTCGAATTAACTTTCTTTACATATCATGGAAGACCTTACCTTAGAAAATCGACCATAAAAGTGTATAACTTATGCCGAATGCTATGATTTCTTACCTGAATATTATTCTCCCCAACTGGCCGCCCTCGATACACGGCATTGGTGACTATAACATGATTCTCAATTTTGAAAACTACATTAGCGTTCCATGCGTAGTTTCCCCAACATGATACCAGTTGGTGCCTAACTCTGGGAAACGTGAGGTCGCCATTTTTGTCTCGTTTGTTGATCACGTGCTCTGACAAATGGTGCTTTAGCAGCTCCAAGTCATGAGTTCCTGAAATACAGTGTTAAATTGATTACAACAACTATTCCAATTTGATGCTGTTTTTATGTTCATGTTTCATGACAAATGTTGTTACAATAAATTACGCGACCATGATAAGTGCAACGTTTTCTAAACATTTACTTTAGTTCTCTGTAATGGCAACTTTCAAGGCTCATTTGATCTTGGGCAAATTTGCTCAGATTAGGGCAATTTTAGCACAGTGAACAATGCTGGAGAGAGTTAGATACAAAATTGATTCTTTCTTTCAAAAAAATTACGTGGGAGATGTAGATTCACTGACAGCCCTGTCGGCTTAACAATCCGGATAGTTATAGACGGTTTGGATCCCATTAAAATGTGATGATATCCGCAAGGATGTCATGACAGGCTCGAACAGACTAAAATCATCAAACCTGTCTGTCTACTGCCAAGCACCTCAGTCCTTGGAAGAATGTCTAAGGGATAGACGACTGGTCTAACCATTACTAGAAATACCAGCCCCCCCCCCCCCCAAAGTGGGATAACATCTGAACAACCACCAAAACGCGGGATAGCTCCCGAACCCTCACTAGGTGAGGCCGCAGAGGCAGCGGTAGGTCTGTTGGGAGTCCTGGGGTCGTCCTTTCAATGGCTTATCCGGGGCTCACAACCATGTAGGAAACATGTGGTTTTTAGTCGGTAGGAGTCCGGCATAGCATCCATGTAGTATTTTCCTTACGTTAATAAAGACCACCTACCTATTTCGTAAACTAACAAAGGTTGAATTTTTTGTGATTTACCTTTTATAGAGAGCAAAACGTTGATGATTCCTTGGTTTCTGTGGGTGTCCAGCAGTGATCGTACTGTGTCTGTTTTGATAAATTCCAAATCTGGATATCTGCTAGAAAGCAGTTTCAGCCATAGGTATCTGCTTACTCTTACCACTGTGGAAATAAGAATTCACATAAGTACTCAATTATTGTTTTAAACCCTACAATATGACGGATAAAAGTGTATCTAGTTATCGCTACTAATATAATTAATTACGAACTCTGTTACGTTTTCACGCTTGAACAACTAACCTAACCAATGAAATTCGGTAACCAAGGAAAACCTACAAAGATAAAACTCTCTTCTTAAGTCAATTTGACTGAAATTTAGTAGGATGTTAATTTTGCTGAGAATCTGGATCATCACATGGGCTGTTTTATTTTCCTTTACCTCGGCATCAAGTTCCTGTGCGAAATAGGCTTCAGGCGCTGGTGAAACCACCAGCTTCAGCCAGCAGACGTAAGCAATATGAGTTGACCATGCCATGTTACAGCATTCTAGCACCACATAATGGAATAGTATTTACTGCCTACGAAGCTATAATGTGGACAGGCGGATGGATGAGTATGGTAAAATTAACTTTAAAATCGTTTGGTCGGAAATTTTTCGAAACGAATGTCGAAGAACCGTGTACAAGCAATTCTGGACTATATTATATAATCCAGCACAGTACAGTGTGACGGTTAGCGCCCCACTGGGTACATCCGACCACTGTATTGTGCGTGCCCGCCTGCAGGTACCGTCCCCTGCAAGGGCAGTAGAGGTGACGCGGCGACTGTGGCACTACTCGTCAGCAGACTGGGACGGACTACGAGAATACTTTGCAGCCGTCCCGTGGAGTCAGCGCTGCTTTGCAGGGAGGGCTTCATCGGAAAGCACCTCTGCGGTTGCTGGTGAAATCACATTAGGTATGGAATACTACATTCCATACACTGATGTCGCCAGCATCCGCAAAGCCCGCCCCTGTTTCGGGCGTGAGTGTGCCGTAGCTGTTCAACAAAAACAGGCGGCTTACCGCGCCTGGATCAGGGCTCGAGCTGTGCGCGACCCGAATGTGACCCGCCTCAAGGCAGCGTACAACAGAGCCACTAGGTCCAGTAAGAGAGCCTTCAAGAGAGCGGACGCCCAGCGCGTCACGCGGCTTGGTCAGGAGCTCACGTCACATCCGACGGGCAGCCGTGGATACTGGCAACTGGCCAAAGCCGTGCAGGCCAACTTTTGCAAGCCCTCGCTGCCGCCGCTGCGCTATCCTGACGGATCACTGGCTCACAAGGCCCAAGAGAAAGCGGAAATGCTGGCCAAGCTCTTTGCGGCTAATTCCCGGGTCGATGACTGTGGCAAGCAACCTCCCACTATCGCCAACTGTGGAACCACGATGCCGGAAATTGTAATCCGGCAGTGCGATGTGCGGGCGGTGCTACGGTCACTCGACACGCGGAAAGCCAGTGGTCCTGATGGCATTCCGGCCGTGGTGCTGAGGAATTGTGCAGCTGAATTGTCTCCAACGCTAACACGCCTGTATCGCCTTTCGTATTCGTCGGGAGAAGTGCCGGAGGCTTGGAAGGAGGCGAATGTCCAACCGATTCCCAAGAAAGGGGATCGGTCGGATCCAGCCAACTATCGCCCCATAGCCGTAACCACCGTCATCTGCAAGGTGTTCGAGCTAATCATCAACAAACAGCTCATGCGCTATCTGGAGGATCACTCGTTAATTAACGATCGCCAATATGGCTTTAGGCCGAAACGATCAACGGGTGACCTCCTAGCGTACATAACGCACACCTGGGGTGAGGCTATGGAGAGGCACGGCGAATCTCTGGCTATTGGCCTAGACATCGCAAAAGCCTTTGATAGGGTATGGCATGCGTCGCTTCTTTCCAAGCTGCCGTCATATGGTTTATCGCATCAGTTGTGCCGCTGGTTGGCCAGCTTCCTGAACGGGCGACGGATTCGGGTCCTCTGTGATGGTCAGGCTTCCTGTTTTTTTCAGGTAAATGCCGGAGTACCACAGGGATCGGTATTGTCCCCAACTCTCTTTCTTCTGCATATCAATGACATGCTGTCCCTTGGGTGCATTCATTGTTATGCGGATGACAGTACTCTTCATGGGAGCTATTCTGGCCGTCCAGCGGCGGGGCGAGGCGACGTGGATGAGAAGAGACGACAACTCGTGGCGGATCTCGATCTGGACCTGGGCCGCATTGCCCAATGGGGTTCAGACAACCTGGTCGAGTTCAATGCCAGAAAAACACAGGCGTGTGCGTTTACAGCTAAGAAGTCCCCATTCCTACCCCTGCCCTCTCTTCAGAGCATTACAATTCCACTAAAGGACAACCTGGAGATCCTCGGTATAGACGTCCGGCGTGAGCTCAATCACAAAAACTACATAGAGAGCTGTATTGGTCTGGCCTCGCGGAAACTGGGAATCCTGAATAAGGTGAGACGGTATTTCACGCCACATCAGAGATGTTTACTGTACAAGACGCAGATTCGTCCCTGCGTCGAGTACTGTTCTCACCTTTGGGATGACTCCGCGAGGTAGGTACTTGTTAGACGCGCTTGACGCTATGCAGAGACGTGCTATCCGAATAATTGGTTGTCCTGAGGTGACGGGAGGCCTCGAACCTTTGTCGCAGCGAAGAACCATAGCGTCCTTGGCTGCCTTCTATCGAATGTATCACGGCGAATGTTCTGAAGAGCTCTTCAACCTGATCCCACCATCTCCTTTCCGATCCCGAACAACGCGTGCCGGGCAGAGATGCCACTCATACACAGTGGAGTGATTCTTCGCCAGAACCGAGCGTTTCAAAAGATCGTTCCTCTGTCGAACTATAAAAACATGGAACGACCTGCCCGCACACGTCTTTCCCTCATCTTACAATCCCGGGTTCTTCAAGAGGAGCGTGAAGAGGCACATCACAGGGCCGCCAACTTGAGGACCACTGTAAGAAGTGGCCCCCAATCGCTAGATGCGCCACTGCTTTCTTACCATCAGACTGGTGGCGACGTCAATTTGGCGAGCTGAATATAAAAAAAAAAAAAAAAAAAAATATTTCTGTTATGGTTATAGTGAAGGTACTTTGCGCTCACCGACATAAGAAGCGGCCAACACAGGTAACGCGGTGGCTGCAACGCAGAAAGCACAGCACGTGTAGATCTCATCTGCGATGCGTGAGCGCACAACGTACTGCTCTTTGTTCATGCTCAATATTAGTTAACTGAAACAAATATTTTTGTCTATAAGTATTATACATTAAGCTTTTTTATCATGTAGAATCCTCATGCATGTTGTTAAGGACTCTTTGATAGTTTTTATAAGTACAGTACTGGCATGCTTATGTCTAGATGTCATTGATGATAATTTAAATTTCGACTATGGTTTGGTGTCAAGAGGTTTGTTTATTTATGTTAAAGTTGTTTATAATGTAACTAATAAACTATCGTTTGTCTACCAGTGGGTACATATAAGCAATGGGTTTTATCAATTAAATTGTGACTCTCGGAAGATACAAGGTGTTTTATTGTAAATAGTGAAAGTGAAAGTAAAGTGCAGTGGTGAATCTCTAGTTCCATACGGTGGGAACACATGTCATCAAACAATCAAATCAGCCTATGGCAGTTCACTGCTGAATGCCTCTCGCACTTTATGCCACAACACAGGGTCCTGAGCATTCCACATCCACTCCCACACTGCGACTTTTCCAGGTCGTCGGTCCATCTGGCGGGTGGACTTCCTACACGTCTCCACTCTTACATGATAATGTCAGAAGGATGTCCTATGCTGATTCCCAGCAGCGTATACATTAAAGTCTTATCATTTATCATAGCAAACTAGTATCTTAACTTCAGAACCCATTTTTATCTACCTGCGTTGTTGTTTGCATTGTAAAATTTCATTAACCAATGTCCTGGTATTTTTTGGAGAAATATACAGAAGTGTTCCTCTGTAATAGAGGAAGGATTCTCTGACTAGTTAAAGAAAATGTACACATTCTAGCAGAATAAATTCGCGTTTAAACGAGGAGTTCCGCAAGGGTCACGTTTCTGCCCTTTTTAAAATATTAATGTAGATACGAAGATTTTTCATCAGGTTTGAAACATTTAAGTGTTACAAGTATTTCTACATGTCTAAATAGTACGTAACTATTGTCTTGCAACATTGAACAATAATCAATTACCGTTACAAAAGCCGCGACTGGTTCATGTTCAATCATGTTACATTGCCTGAATTTATTCTACCATTACGATAATTTCCTATCTATTAAAAAAATAAACGATGAAGGTTTTAGTTTGGGAGTCTGCATTAAGAAAAAGGACGACCATAAATCACTCAATACGCAATTTTTTTTGGATTTCTAGATTGCTATAATGGTCGGTACTTACAGTACCTACTTACTTATTTGCAATTGATATCACGCACTTTTCCATCTCAGGAAGATCTTAGCGCGTGATCTTTTACTGAACACTGAGCGGGAAACTTTAATGAAAATAATATTTATTGTTAGATAGGTACTTATGGAGATATATTATTAATTTATTATTGATATCTGCTGGAGTTCATGACCTATGATCGCTTTATATCGATAATGTCAGCTGGATAGATAAAGAGATAAGCGTATCTAGTATTATGGCGAACTTTAAAAATTAAATCTAAAATATCAATGCTAGGATTTTATGATTTGGGTTCCATTTTAGACACAAGCTATTATAAAAAAATGAGTTTTAGTGTTGGAACATCCTTAACTCAGGATCTAGAAAAAAACATGTTTTGTGTCTGCTGATTTATTGCAGAAGGCAATAAACGGACACCGAATAATGGACGGAACAGATGCAATCATAATGAAAGGAGAACCTACTTAATTATAAACCTGGCAGAATTCTAAACATTATTGAAACTAATAAATTACAAGCTTATGTACCTACCTACTTAAGTTACGAGACCTATTACAAAATAAAGCTGTTCCCGCAACAATATAATAAAAGTGAGACGAGAGTAGGTACGAGTGAGTATATAAAATAAACAGTAGTCAATAAAGAAGTTGTTTCCATTACCAAAAGCATACTTAACTGTATTATGAGAGGTATCAATATCTATACGTATAATGACTACTATCACTGCATTTGTTTACCTCGTTGTTAAACATTTAAAAGGACTATGCATACATTTTAACCAATTATTTAATTTTGATAGGTGATTTAGTACGTATCTAGTTCCGTATTGATAAAATAACAGTCAACAATATGACGAAAAATGGTTATAAACAGATAGCGATACTTACCTAGAAATAAGAAAATGACACCGGTCTGGCCACATTCACTTTCACTCGGCCCAGGCAGGCAGTAGTGAAAGGTTTTATTCATTCATAAGACCGCGTCAATGATGAAAACCTTTTTCGACTCAATCTGCATGGTGTACTTATTTAAATGAAGCATCTTTATTTCTCGTTTGATAAAAATAGTAGCCTATTATTTGTTGGTGTTCTCATTATATAACTAGATTTGGGAGCTTATGTGCGTGAACTGAGGGACCCACTTAAGGCGATATTATCTTTTGAATAATTGAATTATGTCTTTACAAACTCTAATATTTGTTTTACAAATATTTCCACAACTTTTACTAAGCACTATTGTTAGTTAAACTGCAAAAATCCGCAAAAATAAAAGTGGGCTCTCAGTACACACATCGTGTATGTGTGTACTGAGAGCCCACTTTTATTTTTGCGGAGTTTTGCAGTTTAACAATAGTGCTTAGTAAAAGCTAATTAGTGCTGGGTCTTTTTTAAATTCGTATGTTTAAATGTTAAATTGCTCGCTAAGAGTCTTAGTAAATTTAAACTTGGGTACTTAAAAGAGGTGGACTGAGATCTAAACTCTTTTTTTACCTAGTAGGTACCTATGTACCTACTAGGTAGAAAAGAGTTGAGAGTTCAAAACAATAGACGATTTTCTTAAAAAATAAAATATTATTGCGGTGTTGCGCTTTAGGTAATCCTACAGTTGAAGAATGCTCTTCTGACCCGTAGTACACCTTCCTGTTCTTGTTTGTGATGATAATAATAATCCAAAAGTGACTTTATTTTCAGTGCTACCTACATTTGTTCGAAATGTTTCAAACATATTCAAACATAACATGTTAGTGTTCAAACATACTGAAGTGAACTTAGGACTCATACTTGCCCAGCTGTATGTAGCTTCTTATTCTTAGTTTGTTTATAGGTATATGTAACGTACTAAGAAATATGTATCGTTTTGTAGTGTACAAACGGTTTTTTAGGTAATTATGTGTAATGTTATCAGGCTGTAATTAAAGCAACGGTCGATGGCCAAATGATCTCTAATCTCTGATAGTTACATTGATAGTGGACCTTCAGTTGTTTTTATGTAAGTAGTTTGCTTATTTTCTAATTTATATTAATTCGTTATTCATCCTCATAATATTTTTTTAACGTTAGTAGGATTATGAGATATTATTGTTGCTATCCTTGGACGGATCTCCTATGAAGCTCATAGAAAATCACGGTTTCTTATCTGTGTGTGGAAGAAGAAACGAAACAGCACAGAGCGTAGGCACTGGCTGAATTGTATCTGAATGTAGGTATGTGTACTGCCTATATTTGTAGGTACACACGAGCCGGTTTCATTTGTTAAAAGAACAATAGAGCACCTTGAGCATTCGAATTGAAGATAATAATATACCTAATATGCCTACATATTTAGTTAAGTGCCTACATCAATAGCTACATTGATAACGCTCCCAAGTATGCCGAAAATCGTAACCCAAATTATAACTGCTTACAACCCGTAAGAAATTAACCCTACGCTTCAAATTCAGATAGAGTTTGAAAACCGGTAAGCAGAAGATACAAAGGAAAAGGGTAAACAGGTATGTCACAACGATTTGATCACTAAAATATCATTTTGTCAACAAACCAACAGAAGCTATCTGCAACTTAATTACATAAACTGAAGTAAGTACTTGAAGCTAAATATCCGCCTCACTTATATCAACATTTGTTTTAAGATGTACTTCGATTTGTTTGACTTCTTCTATCTTCTCTGACCCTATTGCACGCGATAGTTTATCTATATATCCACTTTTGTCTTTTACTTTTAATCCGTATTCAGAGATACTTAGCTATTAAGTCTTCTTTTAATCACGAATTGGTATCAGTGTTTACAACTTATAAAATCGTCATTCCGGATATACCCGAAACTGTCACTTTGCAGTAAAGGATACGCTATCTTACAAGGTTGGTTCGAATTTATACCATTATGTGTGGTATTTCTGTTATGAAGACCATTGTATTCATCTTGACTGTCATCTACTCCGCTTGCTGAATCGCGGTAAAGGTGGTGTGACCAAAAACATTTTGATTAACGTCGTAACCTTCTCCAGTCAAGACGATTTTTCTTCAGTTTGTTGGCCATGTTACAATTAAGAAGTATACTATCAATGTAAGGGTTTCTTAAGCAGTCCAGCCTTCACTTTTGCCACTTAACTTACAGCATATTTCTCTCAAATACACTCTTGGTAATCTATACATAGGTAAGTATAATAAAATGATGGAAAAGTCAAAACTGTACATTGGAAATATTAAAAAAAAAACTCGCTGGGTGTTCAACATAAGATACCGCGAAGCCGAAAATATAGATTGAAATTTTTTTGTTTGTTTGTCTGTTTGCTTAGCTTTGTCCGGAAGGATCTCGAAAAGTAGGTACTCAATAGATTTGGTTCAAATTTTGCACAAATATTAACTTAGGTAGGGTCTTCAAATAGGCTATATATTATCACGCTACATATCCTGACGGCTAAGTAGAGAGCAATCAAATTGGCATTATAATACAATTTTCACGCGTACGAAGTCGCGGGCAAATTAAAATATAGGCGTAATCATAATGACAATTTTAACGTTATCCTCCTGTCTAATTTTGGGGTAATAGCACACACGGGCCACAAAATCAAAGTTGGTTTGAACCCGTATTAACAACATTTGGAACACCTGCAGATATATCGCGGTTCGTTACCAGTATCGGATCGCATCCCGTTATCTATAATTATGTGTATTGTATATCCCCTATAAAGTATATAGGTACTTACTATAAGGAGGATATACCCAATTACACATGTCGGCCTGTCCGTCATGTCATCACGATATCATTTGCTGCATTGACCCAATGACTGATTGACAGGACCGATTGATAACCTTTTCTTCACTCTGACTTAGACCTTTACTTTTGTTTTGATGAATTTTAACATAATTATTCGTTGTAATAAAGTGCATATTAATATAAAACGATGATGATCACAAAAATAGCACAAAATAAAAAGGTACCCACCTTTAATCTTGGTTAATGTTATAGCATCCAGTGTAGAGATCACAGTAAATCTTATAACGATGTTTTGATGATTTGAATTTTCATTCGCGTTTACACGACCGTACGTTGTGGTGCGACGCCGCCTGTCGCAAGGCGGCGAGTGAGGCAAGCGACTCCAAAAACTAAGTCGCGGTTTTCGTTTGCGTCACTTCATTCGCTTCGTACTTGACAGACCGTGATTCCCGCGCTTATCGAATACTCGTCCAAGGTCCAAATGTAATGCCTTGATTATTTGTATCGAGTATATTGGTTAGTTTCTAGATAGGGTTAGTATTTGGACTAACCACTGAATACAGGGAGATCCGGTTATTGACAGCATGATGAAAATGTAAGTAGGCTAAATCATTCTACTTCAGGGATCTCGGAGATGACATGGTCCAAGATGAAAACAAGCAAGAGATATGTGGCGGAAAATATGTGAAGATGAGTAAGGGAAGGAAGCTGCAAGAGAGTCGCCTTAGTTGGTGCTGCTACATTTGAAGAGAACCACCAGGATGAATCAGGAACACGTATCTATCCCTTGCTACCTCCACCAAAAGTTGAAGGAGCTTGACGTGGTGGATGACATGTGTCCTGTTGGTCTCACTGCAAGAGCTTTTGAGGACCGCCGAAGTAAAAGGACAAAATAAGGTAAGACGATCCCTGTTACGATGTCGAAAAGAGAAACTAATCTGAGTATATTAGTAGTTTCTAGATACGGTTAGTATTTGGCCGAACCACTGAGGACAGGGAGAACCGGTTTTGGAAAACATGATGCAAATGTAAGTAGGTCAAATCAGTCTACCCTGAATCTTCAGGCATCTCGGCGATGACATGGCCCAAGACAAAAACAAGCAAGAGATATGTGGCGGGAAACATGTGAAGATGTTCAGACTGCATGGCCATAAACGCTAGAGTACCGCAAGGCTCAGTGTTGTACCCTACTCTGTTTCTGCTGCATATCAATGACATGTTGTCTATTGACGGCATTCATTGTTATGCGGACGACAGTACGGGGGACACTTGTTACACGGGCCGCCCCGGTATCTCTCGGGACACAGTGAAGGAACATCGTGAACAGCTTGTGTCTGAAATCGAGGCTACTCTTACTAGAGTGTCCGATTGGGGTGGACTAAATCTTGTCCAGTTCAACCCTTCCAAGACACAAGCGTGTTTTTTCACCGCTAAGCAAACCCCAATTACTGTAGTGCCGCAATTTCAGGGCACATCTCTTTCCATCTCCAAAAGTATAGGGATCCTTGGCGTTGACATCTCCAGTGACGTTCAGTTCCGTAGTCATTTGGAGGACAAGGCTAAGCTGGCGTCCAAGAAGCTAGGTGTGCTCAACAGGGCGCGGCGGTACTTCACTGCTGCACAAACACTGCTTCTATATAAGTCGCAAGTGCGGCCGCACATGGAGTACTGCTGTCACCTCTAGGTGGGGGCACCTGAATATCAGCTTCGTCCATTTGACTCGGTGCAAAGACGTGCTGTAAGAGTTGTCAACGATCCTATACTTACAGGTGGTGTGGAACCTCTTTGCGACAGGAGAGACTTTGCCTCCTTATGCGTGTTCTACCGACTGTACAATGGTGTATGCTCTGAGGAATTGTTTGATATTATGCCGACGGCTACGTTCTATCACCGCACCGCTCGCCACAGACAGGGAGTTCATCCTCACACTCTGCGTCCGGAGCGTTCCAGCACGGTTAGATCCCATAGGGGTTTTCTTCCGCGCACGCTTAGGTTGTGGAATGATCTCCCTGCACCGGTTTTACCAAACGACTACAGTATGGGGTTCTTCAAAAGGGGTCTTAGAAGGTTTTTACAGGGTCGGCAGCGCGAGTGTGGCGCCTCTGGTGTTGCAAACTTTCATAGGCTGCGGTGACCACCGGTCCTTCTGGTGGGCCGTATGCTTGTCTGCCACCTTAGTGGTATAAAAAAAAAGAGGTGAGTAAGGGAAAGAAGCTGCAAGAGAGTCGTTTTAGTTGGTACTGCTACGTTTGACGAGGACAACTCGGATGAATGAGGAACACGTATGTAACCCGACGTGGTGAATGACATGTGTGCTGTTGGTCTCACTACAAGAGATTTTGAGGACCCGTGCGAAGTAAAAGGACAAAATAAGGTAAGACGATCCCTGCTCTGATTTCGAAACGAGAAACTAATCTGAATTATCGTTTGAATCTTGCGTAACATAAATATAATATACTTAGTAGGTATCTCACACTTAACTATGAGTATTAGGAAACAGGTAAAAGTTGACCCATGTTAGAGTTGGTCTCCATTCCGATTTTCACTCAAATACCATGAATCATATTGCAGTACAGCAAGGAGATTGATATGCGTACCTACCTACCTGTACCTACACTTGCTTAAATGTCGACTCCTAAGATGATGTATTTCTGATTGCGGTTGGATTTGCGGTTTTACTAACATTGATAGTAGCCTTTAGTCATTGCAATTACAGACAAGACAATGCCTACAAGGACTCAAAAAAGAAGTGTTCGTCTGATTAAACCATTTCTTAAATGTAAGGCTTTTCGTTTTCTTTAATCACCGGACTGGCTGTTACTAATTTTGTGCATAGATATTTTTGGACATTCTCACACGTCATCTAGTCTTAATGTGTTATGGAATCTAGACAACTGATAAACATATGTACATACATAAGTCACGCATTTATGCCTGAAGGGGTAGGAGACTTAGAATCGGTGCGCCCTCATTTCTGCTTGTAATTTTTGTCTCACTTAATAGGTGGTAATTTTGCCGGTAGGCGATTTTGCGAGTGACTCGGACAATCAACGACGCCATTTATATCAGCGTCAGACGTCTTTTATAAGAACATAGACGCCTTTTATAACAGATCTGACACCTGTTATAACAGCCTCATGAAGCTGTTTAATACAGCGTCGGACGTCTTTATCACAACATCGGACGTTTTTAATAACAGTGTCGCGACGCCTTTTATAACAGCGTCGGACGCCTTTTATTACAGCGTCGGATACCTTTAATAACAGCGTCACGACGCCTTTATAAAAGCGTCGCCATGCCTTTTACAACAGCATGATTTCGCTTTTTATAACACGGTCGTAACGCAAATTTTTACAGCCTCCGACGCTTTTTATAGCAGCGTTAGTATTTATTGTTTATCATTTGTCAAATTTTCGACTGTCCATATCACGGTTCATGACATACCTACAGTCTGGTGACAGACAGACGGTCTCAGTAATAGGCTCCCGTTTTCCCCTTCGAATACGGAACCCAAAAAAGTAAGAAGAAGTTAAAGAAAAAGGGGCCCCAGAGAATAGCATTGCCTACGGTGCTCTAATATCTTTAATCTGAAAACGACCATGGGTTCGAGGGATATTTTCTGATATACCTAATAGCAGCCTTCTTGTAACATTTCACTGGATCATTCGTTTGCTTGGACTGCAGAGATTGGATTTTGAATGTTTAACATCTGTCCTGGCTGTTGGAATTTTTGGTTCGAATTACAGAATGATTTTGTATCCTTTCCTACCTCACCCTTGCCACCTTATCCATTTCCTTATCCGCAAATCCCTTCCTACCATAGGGTATCAGGGTTAGTTAGAGTATCAGGGATCAGGATACTCTCTCTGCCAAGCCGAGGTCGCCGTGCCGATGAGCTGCGTGGCTACGGGCGAGTGTAGTTTTAATGTGCCTAAGTGCCCTGTGACTTGGCGACCCCAGATTAAGGCTAGCCTTACCAGAACAAGCGGGGCTCTGTTTAGGTGGACCAATCAAATTCCCTAGCTTCTCGTGGGAACCCCAAGGTAATAAATTTTAATACCGAGAACGGCGCGGGTTTGCCACCAATTACGTCTCGTTTCGCATCGAGGTGAAAAGTGGACTGAGGTTAGCCACTTTGCTACATTAAATGTTAGAGGAGGAATGAAAGATAAAATTGACGAGGTATACAAGAGAGGTAGCTTGATATTTTGTGTGTGAATGTGAATGAGACAAAGCGAAAAAGTCGCGACACCACGACACACGGAGCATATATATGCTAGAAAGAACTGCAACAGTGTACGTATGGTTTAAAAATGAATTAGCTGACTGTCAAATGCCTTCTATACGCTGACGATCAGGTGATCTTAGCTTCATCAGCGGAGGAGTTGAAGTTAATGGTTAAAATAATGCATGATAGGAATGAAAGTGAATGTAAACAAGACGAAAGTAATAGTTTTTGAAAGAGGGGAAAGTATGACGAATTGCCCTATTTTAATCGGATGGCAAAGAGTGGAACAGGTAACAGAGTTTTTGTACTTAGGGTCAAAATTTGCAAGAGATGGGAAGTGTGGCTATGATATTGAACTAAGAGTTTTAGCAGGGAATCTAGTGAATGGAACCATTCACGCCTTTATGAGCAGTCAGAACGTGTCTAAAAAGTCAAGGATGGCTGTACATAGTGGAGTACTTGTCCCTACACTTATGCATGGCAGTGAAAGTTGGGTATGGCAGAAGAAGTATGAAATTAAAATTAATGCAGTGGAAATGAGAAGTTTGCGGAGTTAGCTGGAGTGACATTGATGAATAAAGAAAGGAATAGTGTGATAAGAGAACATTGCGGCTTGACAGAAGATGTAGTGATTAAGATAAAGGGATGCTCAGATGGTTCAGAAATGTGAAGAAATTGGATGAAAACAGACTGACAAATCAGATTTATAAGGCGAGAGTGAATGGACAAACTGGTAGGGGTCGACCGCGTCGTACATATGTCGACCAAATTGAAAAGCTTTTGAAAAAATATATAAACACTTGTGAAAGTAGAAGAAGCGAAAATGATATGTCAGGAATTCAGGATCGTAGCAAGTAGAAAACCATAGTCTCTGCCTACCTCGTTGGGAAACAGGCGCGATGTTATATCTGTATCTATGCATTCGTTATCCTGTAATCTATTAGCCTGTGTAGTCACTGATATCAAATTAAGTTTTTGCTCGCCGCTTTATGCATCACCATATCCCAAGTCCTCTACTCCCATCAGCTCTTTACCATTTCATTTATTGGGTGGGCATCACAGTGTATAAATGAGGATCTGACACTGGCGCCATTATAGTGACAATAAAGCCAAATCAACAGATGCATTAATATCAATTTAAAGATACTCTGATAAAACTGGAACTCTGATGCAAACTGATCTGTACTTGCTACGTAACTTAAAAGTGGAGCCAATAAAAAACCAAAACAAAATTAAAATTATTTATTGAAACAATTTCAATCTTTTAAATTAAATAAACTTTACTAAAGCTACTGGGCTTAACTTACACAATAAACGTAGGAAAGCGCAATATATTTGATAGATACAAGTAGCCATAAGTACACAATTGATGGTAGTCCGACCGCCGAGAGAATGCGTTTCTAAAACTAAACAAACCAATTGAAATATTCAGGTGGTGGTTTGGCTACAAATAAACGAAACACCGTCTTTAATGTTTCTGCCTTTATATTTTCAAACACATTCTATCCGTGACCAGACTTTATACAAATTTCTTCTCTCAATACATAGAATATAAGTAACATATTTCAGGTATCAATATAGGACATTAAAAGATAGGCTGCGTAAGATTATCAATTTTTACTAAATTTAAACATTAAATTACGTTAACATTGATTTGACAAATGCATTAAAATGACATCTGGATATTAAAAATGCCTTAAAGCGAACGATCTCTGTACCTATTTGATACCTACTCGGTCTAAATAACATTTACACAGCAAATCAAGTACCGCTAAACATTTAGAACCTTTGATTACGCGATAGAATAATACTTAGTGATTAACAATAGGAAGATATCGTGTAGTTATGTATAAATTAATTATAGGGTCTTACAGCCACTCTTATCACATATTACAGCTTTATTTACTAGTTTGTCTACCATAGAAAATCTAATATTATCGCCTGTATACAAATTTGTAAATTAAATCTACAAAATTATTTCCCGTCGAAGGTAAATCCACTATTTGTATAATACAGGAGGTCAGTATTCGTTATTAAAAAAATAAAAATAAAACAAAATGCAAAAAGCATTGCGTTCAGAAATGTAACAATTTCACGTCCCAGAAAAAAATAAATCTAATAAAAGATCATCTTAATGACAAAGTATAACAACGATTATAATTTGGCATCGTTCAACTAAACGTTAGCTTAAATATTAGTTTTACGATGAGTGGAAATAAATGCGTACAAGCACAACTCGAGCGACTCTGGAAAAACTCGTTCAACTCTGACAAAACTCGTTTAACTCTAGCAAAACTCGTTCAACTTCAACAAAACTCGTTCAACTTTATCAAAACTCGTTTAACTCTAGCAAAACTTTTTCACCGGTAGCAAAACTCGCTGCCACCAACATCAAGCCGGCGCTGCGGCGGCCTTTGCACTTTCAACGTATAGATTCAAACTAGTGGACTTTACTGAAGCGTTTGATATTGCATCGATAGTTCATATCGATTTTACTGAAGCATTTGATATATTGTATCGAGTGTTTAAATTCAACTTGTTGATAGAACACTTCTTGAATTTGAACCCTCAATACAATTTGATATCGATTTGTCGATTTGTCAGATTGACTTTACGTACTGAAGTATATTATTAATGCTTTCAATCAAACATTTGATGATTTATCTACCCGACATTAAATTCTAAAAACAGATTCTACAGAATGACGTCACAACAACATTCATATAGCGCTAGTTTTGACCTGTTTCGTTGAAATAAATTTTTGTTCGATAGACCTCCTTGGTATACCACTGACCTTTTTAGGTGACACGTTACAGTTTATTGAGGATGGGAGCGATTTGTAGCCTCCATCAGAACTATAATCAGTATCAGTGGACTGTCCAAGGCTTGGACTATGTCGGTTGACGCTCTCTTTACTACTAATTCTTCCATTGTAAAGGTCGCCGTATGATGTATGGTGTTTGATAGCCGGAGTTTCTTCTATAACAACATTCTTAGCAATCGTCCTTTCTGAACTCGTATAGGTTTGATTTTGAAAGTTCTCTATTGAACGAGATCTGTTGGTATATAAAGCTTTCCTGTCTGTATTCTCACCTACAGATGAATCTCTTTTCACATATCTGCGGTTGGTGTCATTGCCAGCAACCGCTGCTAAGTATCGGGTCCCAACACGACTGGTAGTTTTGAGTTGCACTGAGTCTCGTTTGTCTGTCTGTCCGTTATCGTCCCCGTTTAACTGTCCGTTCAGTTTTTTCACATTGCACGTACATTTATTCACAGTTCCGTTGGTAACAGGTCTCTTAGCCTTTTGTGCTTCACTATATGTTGGCAGCTTCCTCACGCCAACTTGTTCATTCCAACTGTGGATAAATTCATTACAATATTAGAAAACATGTTTATGGATGATTTTTTCAGAGAATTAGTGAATACAGACAATGAAAAGACAAGTTAGCATAACTTTTCTTTTCATTTTCTATACAACGTCAACTTGGGAAGTTACGCTGAAACGGGAAGGTACCCTGTAAACCAATTCTGAACATTTCCAGTAGCTTAGTTGGATGGAGAAATAAACACTAAGAGGTAACTGTTGCGGTATCAAGTTCATCTTGGACAGAGTTCATTTCTTGTATCTACATAATAAACATTTTTGAAAATTGTTATATCTAAAGCACTTCATATATTTTCAAATAGATATAGACTTTATTTTGCAAAAAGTTTCAGCACATAAGGCGAATAATAATAATATGCCAATTTTAAACGACAACACAAAAACTATAGCAACGTGCTTGTCTGCAACTGTAGGACATCTCACCTTTATATTCTGCAGGGGCAGCGTGTAACACAGAGATGAATTTCATAATCAAAGTAAATTAATATCACATACAGAAAATTATATATACGGATCTAATGTTATATAACAATAAACAACTCTTGCTATATGCCTCAACCAAGCCAATTATAAAAACAATTCGTGCCATGTAGTGCGCAGTGTTCTAAGTAACACATTGATTCTCAGTGTTACTTAAACTTTTAAGTCAATAAATATATGTACATATTTATAATTCTTGCATTTTATAATTCAATTCAAAAATATCCTTAGGTATATACTTCTGCATAGATTGTTACTCATTCTTCTCTGTTTTTTTTGTTTGGTAAGATGGCAATGCATGCTTTTGTTTGAAGAAAGTAAACGGATTATGAAAATATGAATTACTTCTCAAAGCTCGCATATTAGTCTTTATAGATAGATTGACAATATAGAAAAAATGTTAATGCCAAGTTTGCATATATAGAATATTTTGCTAGACATCAATTCCTGCCTGTTACTTTACAACAACAAGCCTTCTCCTAAACTGCGTAACGCAGTAAATAGTAATCAGTAGCAGAATGTAAATGCTGTATATACCAATACCAATAATAATTTTAGCTATCAAACCACAGCACTCAATAGCGATTAAATCAAATATTGCGTCAATCAAATTCAGACACAAAAACAATCAGTTTATTAGTTTTAGCTTCTAAGAAAAACGCTTAGGCACTTCAAATATTTACAATTTTTGAACGATTTCGTTTACTGCATCTACGACCATGCAAAATTTGAACAGATCACTTGATATATTTGTAGCAGTATTCATCGATGTCCCTATCGGAGACAAGAAACACGGAATCGTTGGCGTCGTTTCGGTACAAGAGATGCAGTAAGCACAACACATTGACAGAGCATAAGAGACAAACAGCGAGCAAGCAGTCGAGCCACGCTACCTGATCTGACGGACGAACACTCGTACCCAAGTGGAAACTGCCGCGTCCAATCATTTTGATGTTATTTTTTCAACGAAATCCAATCGAAATTTAAAGCAGCATGTGAGGAAATTAGAACAAAATGAAAATTTATAAGAACCTAATGAGAATGTTTAAATTATAAATGATACAACAATGATATGAAAATTTTTCGAATCAAATCGAATTAAAACTATTCAAATGAAAATGCCAGTGAAAAATGGAGACAATGTTAAACTGACTCTGCACATAGATGTTGGTGCAAAAATCATTTTATTGTTCATATAGTCTTTGAATATGATGATCCATTTCGATCTGTTGATCTCTGATATAAGACTGTGACTTGTCGATACTGTATTTTGTATTAATGAAAGGCATTGGTCTTTGTAACATGAAATGTATGAAGGGAGGGCTGGTGGTACGTAGGTGATGATGATTGATGAGTGCAATGAACATAAAATGGATTTAATTGAAGCGTAGATAAACCTAAAACAATAAATAATAAGGTATAAAATAAATATAAGGACGTAAATAAGATGTGAGACAATAGTGTTAAGGGTGTGTTTGTATGTAATGTAGTAAGCATAATGGTAGTAGAATGTTACCTCACTAATCCGGAATTATCAGAACTCGTTAGCGCCGAACCCATCGGCGGCCGCAACTGGAATGAAATGATAGACTTTGATTATTTTTTTAATTTTAGTTATTTCATCATTGCTTGCTTTCACTATGACTGTTTGTAAATAGGTATATTAAATTTTTCATATTGGTAACGGATGTTAAAGTTTTAATTCTTTAAACATTGGAGTTTGGTTTGAATGTGAATTCTCCATTCTTAGATAGGTACCATTTTTAGAATATTCAATTGTCCATACTAGGTTTATGGATTGGAAAGTGCGTTTGTTTGATCTTCTTTCCAAGGGCGCAACGAATTGAAATGATTTATTGAAGCTGAAGGCTACTTTATATCCACGATAAGTAGGTACTTTATTTTAATTCGCGAACAATGTGAACGTCATTAGGCATAACAATCGAAATAGGGAAACAATGACAAAAAATATAAAATAAACGGCAATGTTGATCGGATAGAAAATAGCCCTGATTAAACAAACTAGCAGTGGATTTTGTCTCGCGCGCGACTATTTTATTTGAGTGATTGTTGCATGATTTGTGCGGTCCACGCGCTGAGTCACAAATCTAACGCTAGTTTATTTTCACCTAAAGAAAATATCAACGAAGCAATGAATCTGTTAACCAATGGATGACGACGTGATATGGATCAGACGAGGGACGCTTAACGTATCAAGCTATTTAAATAACGACACATATTGGTATATTTTTTTCTGGACTATGGATTGTGATTATGGATATTGGACTCTCGAAATTTAGTGGAAAAGTAAACGATATGAGTGCGTGAACATACCCTTTCAGTCTGCGTGGCGACGTTGCAGGTGTCGTCCTGGCGCGGCTCGTGGCTCTCCGCCATGCGCAACATCTGTTGCTGCAACACGCGCACCAGGCGGTCGCGCTCCTCTAGCTGGCTCTGCAACGTGACACGCAACATTTCGTTTACGTAGCAATTACATACAAGCAACTTACAAGTATAATCCGCGCATAACGAATGGAATGCCTAACCTTGTCAAAGAAAATCGAAAATGCCCTTTTTGCTGTAAGCATGAAATCTGTTAGTTTCCATTTTCTTTGACAAAGTTCCGCATTCTACTCGTTGCGCGCGGATTATATACCACATGGTCAATCCTCAGACTGAAAGTCTTTTAGTATTTTAGACCTCTTCGAGTCAATGATTTTATGGAAACTAAAATATCAAATATCATCACTTTTGAAAAGAAATATTTCTGAATTAAGTATTATTTAAAAAATATTAACACGTGTTGAAATATTTACAAAATTTATTCTTTTGCTTTCCGTTGGATCAATTTTAATATTCCCGTAAAGTTTGTTAGTATTCTTATAAACATCATTGGTGAATAATAAGTATTATTTATTTGGTCTATTTATTGTTCTACTCATTCGCTACACTACAAGCTAGTTACACTACCACAATTTTATCTTCCATATTTCTACTATTTTTCTACTCGCTGTCTTTCAACTGCTTACTAACTATCTATATAATATTATTTTTAAAGCTATTGGTATGCTAACTTTTTCACATATTTTATATACATAGTGAGAAAATAAACAACTTGGTTCTATAGCTCAGTGATTTGAATCCTCGAATCAATACATTCACAATATTCACATGATCGTAAGTGGCGTATACCTACCTACTAAAGTACAAAAAACAATGATTGTTGTCCCTTTATGATATTTCCCACTGTCATAATCTTGCAGAGCGAACAATTATTTTCTATACTTTAAACGTAAATCTATTTTACTTAATTAGTGATCAGATTGATGGATTCATAAACTTGGTATTACAGGTGTTTGTAGAACATCATATTCTATAGGCTGACTTATTACGCCTGTTATAGAACAGGAAGTGATTGAATCGGTTTAAGAAATCCAAAGAATACATGTTACGGGATTCGTAGTATGCCACAGGTAAAGCCGTGGGACATAGCTAGTAAACCATACAAGAAATACTGCTCGAATATATTGGTATCTTAGAGCATACGGTTGGATGATAATGTCTGATCGGTTATACTAAGTTGCACCAACACCAACGTTTATTGTTTAAAATTAACATTAGGAAGTAGGTTTGTAAGTAGAAACAAAATCGTTAACAGCATCGCAGGCTTTTATTGCTCAAGTTGTAGTACATTCTCGTTGATGATCTTTTTTTTAAATCTAATTACTTAATGTACTGAAATTGACCTTCTTTGTCCGCTCATTACGAGTACGAGAAAGGAATCAGGAAATACTAGCTCATGGCCACTCTCAATATTGCAAATCAGATATTATGCTAATCAGGCAGAGTATGAGATTATATGCCTGTAATGAAGCATTGTTTTGTTTATATTTGTCTATTATCTTAAATATTCAAAATTCGTACACGCAAACTCCCTATATGTTTAATATTCTCTTCGTTTTATCCGGCTCGAAGGACCCTTTCCTTCAAGCCGCATCTAACTATCTAGTGAAGTAAACTCTAGTTTATTAGTAGAGATGGTTTCTCTAGACTAACAATATTCGACTATTATTCCTTACCTTCCTATGTGGCAACAAACTAACGCACCGAGCGCGAGCGCAGTGCCTGCTAACATGGCATGCACATTTTTATCAAATTTGAAGAAAATTACAAGATTTTTCAGTGCAGTATTTTGGACAAAGTGTTGTTTGGCTTTCGGATATACTCGTACATCGGACTATTACCACAAATTAGATAGTACAGTGGAAACCTACATACTTACTAAATTCGCTGAGGCTACGCAGACATAGACACCGCTCACAGAGTTCACAGACACGAGGTCAGAGATTTTCATAGTAGTTTTCGACACTGATTTGTGCGCGAGTGTGCGTAGCAGAGGGTAGGTGTGAAAAAAAAGTACATACATGAGATTTCCACCTGTACTATCTCTAATTTGTGGTATTACAGAGGATAGTCACTCACCTGCAGGTAGAGTATCTGGCGGCGCATCTCCGCACAGGCGTCGGGGTGCAGCGGCGAGGCGGGGGGGCGGCGCCCGTTGCCGCGCGCGGGGCTCTCCGCGCACGCCGCCAGCAACGGGTCGAGAGTTTCGCTCTGTGGACCACACAACACACATATTGAACTGCTATTGGATGACCTTCTCCACGCGTAGTCTGGCTACAGGGAATCATTCAATTCAGCCCTTGACAGTCCACTTATGGACTGTCAAATATGGATGAAAAATTGTACAGAATGGAGCTCACTACAATAATAGAACTACGAAGCTGCATATATTTGAACACATTTTGGGCAGCTAGCACAGACCCGGACTGTGCTACCTGGCCAAGATGTGTTCAAAATGGATGGATGGAAAATGAACGAATGAAATAGAGTTCAAAACTGGCCAATTGAGTAAGAAATTCTTTCACTAGGTATTTAGCCAGTACGGGGGCCTAGCAGGCCAAAATTGGTTGCAGCTTCGTTGTTAAACTCGGTAAGGGTAGAGATGGACGCCTCAAGTCTCAATGTCTTCCACAGGGTGTATTTACTATCAAGCATGCAGAAAGCTCACTCGATTTGTTCTTCGTGCTTCTGTTCGCCCGATCACGAAGAACAACCTTAAGTACTTATTTTAATTATTGTTTTGTCGTCAACTTGCACGAAACTTAAATAGTTACTAGGTACTGAAATGCCATCTGAATAGTCCCTCCTATAGAAGAGGCTATGTTGCAATCGAGTAAGCCTTTTTTTTAACGTGTAGAAATCCTAAATGGATGCTATGCCGGACTCCTACCGACTAAAACCACACGATGCTCTACAACTGTCTATGGCCGGGAGTCCCGGATAAGCCCTCGGAAGGATGTCCCAGGGGTCGAGTAAGCCTTGTCTCTGTATTGGCCCTAGAAAAACTAGGAAATCTGACCTGTTGTAACTTTTCAATGCTGCAACATCTATCTTACTAAAAGTCTCAAATTCCTCCCCAAAACAGAAAGTGTTTCACGCGAAATATGAAACAATCATAAGCTGTGGTGAACACGTGTCTTATATTGACATTGCTCCATGTTTAAGACACTGACCAAACCTATTATAGATAATCAAAACATAACGGTACTAATTGTAGCATTCGATAAGAGCCGTGTACACGATTTCGCACGATAGCTGGCTATCATGAAAACAACGTTTCAATGCACATAATTAACATTACATAATGTCATGAAATGGTTTGAATGGAAAATATACACACGCTTTAGTACCTATAGTTTATGCACTATATGATTTGGAACTCTATCCATAAAGCTAATAGGTATTAAACATGTAGATTATGGAATAGAAAAACAGAAAAATCCCATTTTGATTATTTTTCATTTGTATCACATCTGCCTACATCATCTATAATTCTATACTAATGTTATAAATCCACGAATACCTACTACCTACCTGTAGGTAGGAACGTGTAAATAATTGTTAAAGTTAAAGAGTTAAAGAGGAAAGATTTGATTGTTTGGTTGCATCGAATAGCTAGGAAAGTACTGAACCGATTGAAAAAATTGTTTCACTGTTGGAAAACTACACTATACCCTGGTAACATAGACTATATTTTATTCCCGTATGCCCACGGGAACGGGAGATACGCGGGTGAAACCGCTTGACTTTCGCGAGTAGCGCAATAAAATTAGATTAACTCGAAAAAGTGTTTTCAATACATCTCTTGTTAAGATACTGTAACTAGGTAGGTACTGTAGGTAAAAAAGTCTCGTGTAAACAAACAAAAACATGTGTGAAAGTCAATTGTCTGTGAAATTGAAAGCAATACCGTGAACTCCACCACCAACAAATGTCACAAAGAACAATAAAAAATTACAAGAACTGATTTTATAAGTAATAAACAAATCAGTTCTTGTAATATTCTGAAGAAGTTTCCGTTTAAATGATACGGTCTACTAGGTTCTACCAAGAGCAGATAACTTGTCTTTAAAGTAGTCACAATTTATTTACTTTGTGACATGTGAAAAGAGTAATAAGAAATTAATTTAGAGTAAACTCATAAAGTCCTAAGCAATCCACCTGATTTATTAGTATGTACACTGCGGTTCTACCACTGATGTGTATATTATTGTTGGTTAAGATATCTTGGGTTATACGCGAAAAAGGGTAAATAGCGCTGTTTCCTCGTGGTCCCACTATTTCGTCCCTCTCTGGTGTGACCACGAGGGAGATTGACGTTGTCAAATTGCTTAAACCAACAATGTGTAGGTACCCACCCTATAATCGGTAGATACGTGCTTAGATGCAAAATTTGTAGCAGTAGGTAGGTATAAGCAGAACCTCATGTGACCTTGTCAGTAGTTAGCACCAAATATTGAAGCTACTTACATCCACAAAATGTCGATAATGCTTAAGTAATAGATTACAACCAAGTGCCCACAATATTTGATACCATTAAACCAATTAATATAAGGTACAAAACGATAGAAGAAATCTGTGCAAAGCGTTTAATGCGTGAGTAGTTTACTTACACTCATCGAATGATGCTCCTCCCCGGGCTGCGTGCGGCAAACAAGGCGATGCAACCAAATAAACATATATGTTACAACACGCAAAAATAAAATGTGCCATCTAAGCATATTAATTACATAATCAACCACTGTCCAATGATTCGGTACGATTGAAACTATTTGTGCATGTCAAGCAAAAACTTGCAATTTTATTTATCGTTCTTGTGCAAAGAGAAATTCGTCATCGTTCAGTGGACAGTGATCGGCAAATAAAAAACGAAAATAAGAAACATCGATTGCTACTAACACAAAGAATTAAAGGTCACTAAACTATAAAATGTAGATCGAAATGAAATTCTACGAGGGATAGTTAAGATTGAACAGCATCTAGTCTTGAGAAATTCTATAGGAATGAGAAATGAGTCATAGTTGATTTCTATCTAGTGTGACTACTTCACAGATGGGAATCTGCACAGTTCAAGTTAACTGTTAGTGTGGGACGGGAAACGAGCGACATTATCTAAAGGAAACATCGAATTCATACAACAACACTGAGTAAGGCAATCGATAATAAAAATACCTACATATCATTACAACACATAAACGCTATACACTCCAAAAGTCAAAATAAGTATTGTTGCAATTCATGCTGAACGAAGCTCAAAAAGCAGTTCAATAAAGCGATTTAATTACATAGGTAGGTACTAATAAAATTTAAAAAAAACAGGTAGAATACAAATAGTAAATTAAGACCAAAATGTTGGGGTTGGGCAGCTAGAAGGCGAGTTGAGTAGTAATACATAGGCATAGAGAATGAAAACAGTTCGAACTGGATGGAAACTACCGCAATTTGGTAAACAAGAGTCTTTTTTAAATTAAATTCAACTAAAACTCTCATAAACATTATCTGAAATAACTACTTACTTTCACAATAAATTTTATTTAAAAGACTAATTGGTTACGTATGTAATTATGTATGTCTCCGTGTGACTACTTTCATTATTCTAAGATGTTATAAGAATCATGAATTTATGTTCAACTTTCTTCAAAACGAGACCGTGAAGAGCCTTCTTGTTGTTTGTCAGTCACAATGAAAACGTAAACACATCTAATTCAAACATTGTGTCTTTTGAAAGTAAAATGAGATTACTTTTCATGATCACTATCAACGAAATGAACGCAATTATTGATGTAAATTGAAGTGATCAGTAACAGTAGCTTGACTCAAATGGTTTAAATACGTGTGCGGTGGAACAAATCATTCAAATTAGACACCGTTTCATTTGAAATACGATATCAACACGCACCCTGTTTTCGAATCACTTACATGAAACCAATGGATATTACATATACAATTGCCAATCGATGTTATATGGAGAATAAATTAAATTGACAACAGTCACAAGTGGAGGAAAAAAAGTCTAATGGATCTCAAATTATATATTATCGTCAAGAGTGGGACGTGACTAACAGTTCTTTCGCTGTAATCAAGACTTTTATGATGGTCAGAATGATTGGAGGCAAACGGGAAGCATAATCGAGCTCAGGGTTAGTACTGTACCCAGAACACATTATAGGTATATCTTAAAGTTGGCCCAACGATCTTAGATGTGTAAGATTAGAATTTTTGTTGTTTGTGTTTTGTTATTTAATAAAAACAATTGCAAACAAGAGATCCAATTCCTAAATTCCACTGAAGAATACGCAGCAGCTAAATATTTTTAACCAGGCGTAAAGGATTTCGTATAC
The DNA here is from genome assembly GCA_933228765.1 of Miltochrista miniata. Classification (NCBI taxonomy): domain Eukaryota; kingdom Metazoa; phylum Arthropoda; class Insecta; order Lepidoptera; family Erebidae; genus Miltochrista; species Miltochrista miniata. The sequence continues at coordinate 27,328,494 of OW121758.1, forward strand.
TCACACCTGTTTTTCCATTTCCTACCTTAGAAATGGCAAATAAATTCCCTAGTCTCGTCCTGAAAATCTAAAATGAATAAAGATAACTATTTAGAAAGTTCGAAGGTTTTCAGTAACACTTACCTCTTGTAAGACCCGCTTGAGTTGCAGCAGCAGTGTCTTAATGTCCACCACATCTTGCAGTAGCGAGGCTGGAGCAGGCGCCGGCGACGCACTTCCATCGCTAATGCCTGCGTCCGACGGCGTCTGCGTCCGCGATCTTTGTAAAAGACGCGCTGTGCGAACTGGCAAGCTGGCCCTGAAAAAATAAAATTACATATTAACCAAAGCTGACTTCGAATGCAGAGTCCTGATGGGATGGATTGCGGGGTAAGTCACTGTCAGCATTGATTGTCGCAATGCTGTGGAGAATGTTATGCCCAGGCCGCCTAAAAGTTTAGTGGATAAAACTGGGAGCTCCGATATTCCTCTGGAAATTCTTCCGAGAGACTTTATCGATTGTGAATATTGTGATGAAATTTGAGTGATGCATATCTCCAGCAGTTGATAACGCTCCTAAAATGGACCATGGACGCGATAGATAGTAGATAATAATGACGATCAGTATTGCTCGCATTCATTTCCTTTAGTTTTCTACATCTAATCAACACATATCAATAGATATAATAACGTTACGTGATTGTTTTCATTTAGTGTCTGTTAGCAGTCTCGTCATATGTTTTATCAAGAACTATACAATATTTTACCTGAGATACCTATTGCTGATTGATACATTTCTCAACCATAACTGCTATAACCTTGATAGCTATCTGATTGTGAGAAAAAACCTTCAATGAGCACTCAATTGTAACATTGTATCCTGTAATAAGAATAAGTATCAAGTACCTAGGTGTCAATTTAGGTAGCTTGCTTGTGGCCTGTCGTCATGACGCGACGGTGGGCGTGCACGCGGCTCACCTTTCAAATTAATTAGCGAAAATAGGGCAGACGACAGTACATTTGTATGCTATATTTCTGTTACTGTACATAGACTTAGTTTGAAATCTAATTAATGTTCATAAGACTTAGTCTGAAATCTAATTAGTGAACATTAGAACTACGACGGTATTTTTAAATTTCCGATTTCTTTTGCATTCGGAAAGACTTGTGGCACATACCTATTCGAAAGTAAAGATAGCTGCTAAGTTACCATGAATCTATGATTTTCAGTCTCATAGATACACCGATTTCCGAAAGACCTCAATACCATAGACCACGTAGGTACCTATATACAAACCGACATGCTAGACAAAAGACTGAAGAGTGAACCGAGCTATTTGCTAGGCGTTTGTGGATATAGCTTTTGAAACTTTGCAGAATGGAAGTGCTTGTAAAAAGAACTTTAGTAGGTAGTATGTGAGTTCGAATACAGATAGTTAAGATTTTTTTCAGCTGCAGAAAGGAGTGCGACAGGGAGGTGCGACTTCACCAAAACTATTCACCCCCGTGATAATAAAATATACCTGTGGCTGGCGTAGATATTTATTTTTATTATAACCGGCCAAGTGCGAGTCGGACTCCCGCACGGAGGGTTCCGTACCAAAAAACAACAAAAGTCGTACCTATTTGTTGCATGGGAGCCCCCCTTTTTTCTTTTTATTTAACGAGATGGAAAATCATTAATGGATGATATGCCGGACTCCTACCGACTAAAAACCCCTCGTAAAAGCCTACGGTTGCGAGCCCCGGGTAAGCTCTCGAAAGGATGTCCCAGTAAAGATCCATTTGGTTTTAATTATTATTTTTTTATGAAAATACACTTCTCGATATTCTGTGAGTATTTGAAGCGTCTACTGGTTGCCCTCATTACCTATTAACACAGAGCAACGCGCGCCTTAGACAGTTCCCGTTGCTCTATAGGGTTATACAACGCGCGTCTTAAGACAGTTCGCGTTGCTCTATAGTGTTATACAACGCGCGTCTGCGTTGCTCTATAGTGTTATACAACGCGCATCTTTAGACAGGTCGCGTTGCTCTATAGTGTTAACTATCCTTGTATAGATCCTCTACGGTAGGTACAGTATATATTTCAAAAAGAGTTTGTGAACTCTATGTTTAATTTCTTTTTCAGAATATTGATTACATTTGAATGATGACATTATAAACACGATATCTACGTCTACAACATAAATTGTGTGTTTATAAGTAAATTGTTTATACTGGAGAAAAATCTAAAATATGGACTATTTGTTTACTATTTCCTATGAAATAGCTATCTTTGAAATATTACACCTACCTAAAGTAATTTGCTGAAAGCGTTGTTCACTTTTTAAAGAAAAAATATTTACGATGAAAGTCAAAAAATAAGTTAGTATGTGACCCGTATAATGTTCAATCATGGCGACACGAAATTCATTTCATTGAGCAACATTTGATTGTGCTATACATCCTAAAGTATTCATTTAATTTGCATGGTGTAAAGGGAATGAAGGATCTTAATGAAGTGTTCAAATTAGCTAACGTATTTAAATTGAGAAGGATACCCTAATACCGAATATATAAGACAAAATCGCTAAAAACACGTATGTTGTATGGAAGCCCCCCTTAAATATTATTATGTTTTTGTTTTCAGTATTTGTTATTATAGCGGCAACAAAAACACATAATCTGTGAAAATTTCTACTCTCTAGCTATCACCGTTCATGAGATACAGCCTCGTGACGGACAGACAGACAGACAGACAGACGGACGGCGAAGTCTCATGAATAGGGTCCCGTTCTTTACCCTTTGGGTACGGAACCCTAAAAAGGGCAATGAAGGTCTTGAAGCCTTACGGCTGACATATTACCTACTAGTTAGTTCCATTGTTGAAAATCGATTAATAAATTGAGGATAAACAACCATTTTGAAAAATTAATGGAATAAAATGTTATGATATATATGAGGGAAATGCATACGGACACGATTCAAAACCTATTATCCTGCTAATAAAAAGAGGCGGAAAGTATTATGTGAAATGGAACTTATTGCCTTGTTTACAAATAAAAACATGTTTATTGCAATAATTATTCAATTTGAACATAGATATTGGTTCAATTTACAAAATATGGTAGTACTTAAAAGCATTAGTGTCTGTCTGTTGGTTGGTTAGGATAACCCTTATATTATCCTTAAACGACGTACCTATTTAGACTTGACCAGCAGTAGGCGTCACTACAAAATCCATAAAATTACATTGTTTATAATGTTGTGCATAACAAACTTTATATAGGTAGGCAACTAAGTCAGATTAGCAAGCTACAGATAAGTATGCTAAGATGATTAGAAGTAAACGTTTTAGTGATGATGAAGTAGACCATGATACAAGCGTGTGATTAATTAGATATAAGTAAAATTACTGATTCATCTACAACTATAAAAGTTACTGAAGATTGTGAAGGCCTACTTTAAAGAGATATCGTTCTTGGCTCCACTTTCTCAGTTTTCTATAAACGATAACTGCGTTGTCAAGCTACGATCGGAACTTTGACGGGTGGCTGTGGTCTTTCCAGTAGCAGACGTTTCCATGTTTCAAAGACAACGACCAAAGTATTCTGGTTGTCAGAAGATAACATTGTATTCGTTAAGCCAAAAAGGTATTATGGGTGGTTTAAATAATTTCAAGAGTGGGTTTCCACAACCTGTCCGGTCCAAGGGTCTCTCTGCGCGAGAAATTCAAAGAGGTTAAAATTCATACAGTAGCATCACAATACATTTTTGAGAATCTTATGTACGTACAAAGAAATTTACATAGTTTCGCTAAGTTAAGTGATAGACACAATGTCAACACTAGAAATAAAAGTAACCTTGCTGTTTATCATAGCAGATTGCACAAAATCAGCAATTCTTTCATGGGTAACTGTATACGCTTTTACAACAGGCTACCAGACGAAATTAAAAGTATGTCCCTTAATAAATTTAAAAAGGTTGTAAAAAGTAAATTGTACTGCAGGGGCTACTATACAATTGGTGATTATTTGTTGGATGGAGAAGCCTGGAAATGACCTGCTCTACTGGATTCTCAAAAAATTGTCAAATGCATAGTTTTTAGATTCATTTTGTAAATAGAGCTCTAAAAAGAATAACCCGCTGAGTTTCTTGCCAGTTCTTCTCAGGTGGGTCGCGTTGTGAACTGGTGGTAGATTTTGATTTATATTCTGGACGTTTTACAAGAGCATCTGTAAATGCCTATGTGAAATAAATTTCTTTTTCTTTCTTTCTTTCTTTCCGCTTTGACATCACAATCGGCTGACGACTAATTTAATTAAGTGGGGACAAATACAACTGATGGAATGGGGTGTTGATAGGAACAAGCCGTGACTATATGTATAGGTACGGTATTGAGAACCTGCTGGCTGCTCAACTCATTCGGTCATCTTGGCCTGCAAGATGACAATATGAGTGCAATCCAAATAGCATACGAGTATGAAGTTATTAGTGAGCACAGCAACGTGCGTTATTTAAATTACGCTAGTTTACTTCTTGGGTAATACGACCAATAAACATCCGGTTATGAAATCGTAACCGATGGAGCGTGCAAGAAAGGAACAAGAAGGAAAAAAAATATTTCAGCAGCCTTCCTGCGTTAGAAGTCTGTGCCAATACAGTCATTTGTATAACTTATGACTATAGATGTTTCTACAAATACCTACATTAAGAATTTGAGAACCATAAGTCGATCTTTAAATAATGAACATAAGGCTCTCCAGTGGCCTTGCAGACTTACATGAATTAGTCTACTTGGCCTTACAGTGTACACGAATCAGTACCTAGTAAGTGCGTATAAAGACGAGGTTATTTTGTAAATAGATCACTGTTTCCTCATAATATTATATTTTTATATGCATGTTTTACACTCGGTAGAGACTTGTAAACATAACACTCGTCCACATGAAACCACTCGATATAAGATAACACAACTAACAGATACGGTATCGACGCGATTTTCATTTTATTATAAGATATAATATGGATATTATGTTAGCGAACTACAAAATACTTTCGTACTTCATAATAGAAACTTCACTTTCTCTAAAATTTTGCACACTGAACACACGCAATTTGAATGTTTTTCCTCTTAAATATTTTTAATGAGCCACCTGTATTGTTTAGCCCTCTGACTTCTAAGGCTAGGCGCGGGGCTGGAGGATCGAGCGTTGGCTGGCTCGGCGACATGCAGGTCGGTCTTCTTGCGTCGGGCACCCATGTCGTGGTGCTGGACGGCGGTGGTGGACGCGCCCGGTGCCGCGGACGTGGCCGACACTGACCGCATGTTGCGGACACTTTCACAGCGCGCACGCACGCGGACAACTGAAGTTCGCGCGCGGTCCGCACTATCGGCACCGCCACCGCCGCTGACGCCGCACCAGCTCGCCCGGAAAAAGCAGATCTCGTGGCGTCGACCCTATCCATTCAAGCTGAACCGATCATAATCATCATGCAGTTTTCTTTTTGTCACACTCTATTTGAAACCGCGTTCTGCTAAACTTGGAATCTTACCGATACCGCACGGTCTAGTTACATTTTATTGCTAACTTAAAGTATTTCTATCGACTGAAAAGATTGATAGTTAAATGGGCAAGGGCACTGACATTCAAATTGGCAACAGGGAAATGTCAGATGAGTCATCGAGGTGTGTCGGAAAAGTAGAAGGCTGAACAAAATGATTCCGTCTGAGCCGTCACAACGCGTCACGGTGACTGGCCACGCACCGGCACTATGAGCACTTTCTTTGGCACGTGATTATGTTTGTGTCACTACACAGTTAAACTTTGTTATGAACAGGTCACATTTAACAAAACATAACAGGAAACTACACCAGGTACCTATACATTTTATGCATCACTTCACATAGGACGGAGAGGTAATTGGATGGATATTATATTAATTGACTGATCTTAGATCTAGGTCAGTGTCAATGCCTCGACTGGTTTGTTTGTTTTGTACAGGTTCGTCAGTCCATTGCCATTTACTAGGAGGAGGGTGAGTACTGCGCATGTGCGTATCCGTTCAATAATCTGAACGTCTCAGCTGATTCTCTATGTGACGCTTAACACTCTGCCTCGCGTGAAGTACTATTTAGAGGTTCGAGTATTGTTGTAGGTAATCGTCGAATACTGCTTAGATACGTTTGCCGAAATCAGGAATGTACAATACATACATACCTACCTACTTTATAGATCCCTTCACCAAATGTACGTGCTAATTATTATTATAATACGAAAAGGGGACTGATGGCAGTATCAGTGAAGCAGTTTGTTACATGACGGTCACGGTTCAGGTTGGTGACGATGGCGGCCAAGCGAAACTCAATTGTCTAAAGCCACGACTTGCCATGGCACTAAATTCATACAATCCCATGAAACAACAGGTACCTGAGTAAAACTAGGCAATTATATACCTTCATATCTTTTGTTTTTTGAAATGTCATGGTTATACAAAAATAATGATAGTTTTAAATTTGATTTGTAAAATGAAGTATAATAGGTAATGTCCGTCAGCTGTATTCTATAACACGAATATTTTTCTTACAACGTAGGTACCTATAGTTATTTAAGTAAACCTGAAAACTGTGCAATGTGCCTATATCATTGAACTAATACTAATAATTACTCAAAGGCCTATATATGGATTCTTTTGAAACCAAATGTTTTTCCCACTCTGCAAAATTTGCCAAAAAAACCAAAGGCTTGCCAATGATTGACCGTATCAATATTGCCCCTCCGGTTCAGAACAACAAAAAATAATGCCAGATTCGTTAGAGACAATAAAAGAGCCTGTTAGAATGAACTTGGCAAGAAAACTCAAGGCCACTCTTTTCAAATAGTCCGCAATTACACGAAAGATTCTGCTATCAGTTACACTAAGTCAGTTTTATTGACTGCATGTAAGTACCTAACCAACTCTTATAAATTTTCTGTCTGGGTTAATAACAGGGTTCGCCGATATATATCAGCGGATATATATCATGATATATATCACGATATATATCAATTGATTTTTACCTTGATATATATCAATGATTTATTCCCGACTCCTGAACAAAAAAAAATTGAGATTAATGTATACCCTGGCAACACGTAGCGAAAAACTACAATTCATAATAATAATTATTCTGAATTGAATGGTTTCATACAACAAACGTGATTTTTTACTGTTTTTTTGGTACAGAAGCCTCCGTGCGCGAGTCCGACTGGCACTTGGCTGGTTTTTAAGTAAAAATGTGGTAATTTGACACTTCTTTACATTATTTTGCAATTTTTTTTCTCATTTTTAAGTGTTTAATCCCCTTTTTTTAATGAATTTCGCCTATTTTTCTTAGTCTGGATATTTATCCGATACCTATAAATCGGATATATATCAAAAAATCGGATTCTTGATATTTATTATAAAAATCGGATTTTTTCGAACCCTGGTTAATAAAACAGTTTCTGTAAGCAGAATTAGGTACCTACCTAGGTATCAAATTTTTTATGAACGGAATGAATAATCTGATGTTATGCTCAAAATATTCTTACATCACTTCTGAAAATATTACTTCACAACGACGATGTGACGTTTTAATAACACCGAATTAAAGAATAATAAAGTCACTTTTTCGACCACGACTTCAATTTATTATTCTCACTACCTATAACATCTTTTGATTTTTTTTCTTTCAAAAGTGCAAATAACTCTTGGTAGAATAATAGATACAATTTAGGTAGATATTATACAAAGTAGGTAAACTAATGATAATGATTAACAAAATAGTCGATATGTTTCTATTGTTATTTTTCTCACCTGCCTCAAAATTGTATTAATATCCATTTTTTTAGAGTTGAACCAGTTAAAGAAGGCCGAAAAAGTTTCAAAAATTTTTGGAGCGTGCTATCCATGCACGTCGAACATTATTTGTACGAATAATGATGATGAATCCTCATTACCGTCCATAGAGACATGTTTAATGTGTCGTGTAATGAGAGTAATAAGAATCATATCTATATTAATTTACATAATACTAACATATGTTAATGCACAGTGTGGTTTCAGACATGGTTTTAAAAACGCTATGCTATGTTAAAAGTTAAAAAAATATGCTGCTACCAGGCTTAGCTATACTGTAGTGCTATTCTCTAAAAAACCGGCCAAGTGCGAGTTAGACCAATAGACTCGCCCATGAAGGGTTTCTTAGCAGCAAGTAACATAATATAAAAGTTCTTATAGCTCGTTGTAACTTTGATATTTTTCTAACCGAAAATTGCGGTTTATGACGTATTAAAAAAAACTACCAGCTCTATCTCGTCCAAACCAATTTTCGTTGGTAGTTTTTATGGCAATGTACATCATATATTCTTTTTAGACTTAGTTTAGAAGTTAGAGGGGGGGGGGGGACACATTTTTCCACTTTGGAAGTGTCTCTTGCGCAAACTATTCACTTAAGAAAAAAATTATGTTAAAAACCTCAATAGCATTTTTGAAGACCTATCTATAGATAGGTACCCCCCCAAAATGTATGGTTTTGATGAAAAAAAAATTTTGAGTTTCAGTTCTGAGTATGGGAACCCCCAAAATTTACTGCTTTTTTTCTAGTTTTATATAATAATCTTAATGCGGTTCACAGAATACATCTAGTTACCAAGTTTCAAAAGCATAGGCCTTATAGTTTCGGAGAAAAGTGGCTGTGACACACGGACGGACAGACAGACAGACATGACGAATCTATAAGGGTTCCGTTTTTGCCATTTGGCTACGAAACCCTAAAAAACAGCCTTGCGTACAGTCCAAAATACCCGAAATCGAAATACCAATATTCAAAAGGCCAAGTATGTACTCTTTTGAATATTAGTATTTCGATTTCGGGTATTTTGGGCTAATGCATTTTAAGTAAAGGCATTCTGACTTCTGGTATTGTAATATATAACCGAATAACTCGCCGCTGTGGGCAGCGCTGTACGCAAGGCTGTTTTTTTAGAGAATAGCACTGCTGAAAGATGATAGAGAGTATTAGGTAGGTAGGTACCTACTCCTCTAGAATGTAGAATGTAAGTATATGATGAAACAACCGAACGAACAGTGTTTGGTACAAAACTTTGAAGGACAGCTATCTCTTGATTGATTGTGGCCTTTGTATGAAAATTAAGAAATAAAAGTTTTGCTACTTTATAACATTTGGATAAGGAAAAAATAGAAAGTATGGTGTTCAAACAATGATAAATCATTCAATGTTTCAAGAATTCTTTAAAATACTAGCTTTCAGATATTCTGAGCACATACCTACCTATATTAGAAAGGTTTCGTTCTAAGCATCATGAAAAATGAGGGTCGGTCTCTTATTTGAACGGAACTTGAAAGATAAACAAGTTAAAATATAGATTGGTCTCAAAACCGTTGAGTAAAAAATAGTTTACCTCAACCTTGCAAGGGGTGGAAACGGCAGGAGTTGTAATGACACACTGCAGATCGTAATTTTCATTTTTATCGAAACCAAACTGTTTGCACATTCTTAAACAATTTTTTTCGTAAATATCATTTTAGAGGCTACAACATTTACTGTAAGCCTTATGCAAACGTATACGAATATTACATATAATATTACATTTAATATAACGCATAATAATATTACATTTTCACACACCTTATTCTCTTAACTCCTCAAGTAATCGAGGGAATCATTCGTGAGTCTGACAGCACAATGGGATTAACTTCCAATGTCGCGAAGGTACGCACCGTTGGGAATTCAAAACTAGTACCATTGTCTAATTAGTTAATGAAGTAATAATATGTAGCACCTTTTGTTAGAAAATCAAAACGACCTTGAATCTGAGAGATAATATAATATTCATTCAGTGGCGACGGGTTATAATGTATCATGGCTGGACGGCAAGCCAAGCGGTAGCTAAAACAATGATAATATATTTATGCCGCATCAAATTCTCGCCTGGCTTGGGCGGCTAGCATACGCAGTTCATATACAGGGCGTCCCACGGCTATGCCACATTTAAACTACATTCATAGATTTTTAAATAATTACATGGTTGAGTCGGGAATCGAACCCGCTACACGAAAAAAATAATTACCCTGTAGCTTGATCATACCGATCAAAAGGCTTCAACGAATTATTTTTTGCTTAATAACATAGTGTCAGAAATTATATAGCATCAAGCCTGTTTCCCAACGGGGTAGGCAAACACTATGGCTTTCCACTTACTACGGTCCTGGCAAATCGTTTCTGCGTCTACTACATTTGTAATATAAGTATTTTCATACATGCTCTCCGGATACTCTTGGCCTGACCTTTTCTTAAAAGTTTAGGCAGTTCTCATATTACAGAATTATATTAGTTTTAAGATAATTCTTACAAAGTTTAAAAATACATGACCGAGAGTTTAATAAATGTCGGTACAACCCAATCTTTTTATTTGGTTATTATGTTCGTCCTGGTACAATATTACCACGCTAGAAGTGTCTAACTATATCGTATACCAGGGACATACCTAGATTACCCAGTGGGTAAAGCATGATTATTTTGAATTCACCTTAGATAGCTTGGGATTGAGGTAATCAGTAAAAGTCGTTTCTAGCAAAATCAAATTGAAATATTAAAATAGATGCTGCTTTAGCAGAGTCAAAAGAATAGGGTGTTCAGTGCTAGCTAGGATAATTAATCTTGTAGTACAATAGACATACTAATTTGTAGTGTCCGACCGAAACTGGTTTTCCAGCCGAAACCGAAACCGAAACCGAACTTTCGGCCTCAGGGTCAGTTTCGGCCGAAACCGAAACCGAAACCGAAACTCACGTGTTCATATTGAAAAAAAAAAAACCAGCCAAGTGCGAGTCGTATTCCCGTACAGAGGGTTCCTTTACAAAAATTTGGTACAAAAATTACGTTTGTTGTGTGGTTGGTTTTTTTCTGATTTTAGTTGGTACATTTTGTTATAGCGGCAACAAAACAGGGTGAGGTGGTGGTGGCAGTGTCTCTTGACATCGCCGACGCTTTCAACACATTGCCCTGGAGCTGCGTTTGGGAGGCGCTTATTTACTATGGAATGCCTCCATACCTCTGTCGAATTGTCGGGGCCTATCTTTCCGAGAGGGCCATAACTTACCCCAGCTGGCTAGGGCAGGGTCGGCGAGATGTGTCGTTCGGTTTTCCATAGGGATCGGTCTAGGACCGCTTCTGTGGAACATAGATTACGATTAGGTGCAGCGTGGTCCGTTGTTTAGAGGTGTCGGTTACGTGCGTAACGTGTTACGACGACACCCTCATTACAGCGCGAGGAGCAACGCACCGAGACGCAGTCCTAAAGGCCACCTGCGGGATCCAGCTTACATATAGGGGGCGTCAGCATCGGCATCGAGCTCTCGATGACGTATCTGGGGCTCGTACTCAATAGCCGGTGGAACTTCGGATACCTCATTCAAAGTTTGGTCTCATAGCTGAGGGAGGGGGGCATCAACCGCACTCTCGCGGTTCGCGGATCGCTTGTTGCCCAATATCAGGAGACACAACGCTCCCTGAAGGAGGCTGTACCTTGGGTTCGTGCGGAGCATGGCCCTATACTGGGCCCCCGTGTGGGCGGAGATCTTGATGGCCAGCAATGCGGCTAGATTGCTTAGCCCGCAGAAGGCGACGGCTGTCAGGGTGATAAGGGAATACCGCTCGATCTCAGTTGAGGCGGCATGTCTTCTAGCCGGGACCCGTCTATGGGACCTGGAAGCTAGGGCCCTTGCGTCATTGCTTAAATGGCGCAATGAGGCGCTGGAGCGGGGCCATAGGCCTCTTCCTGAGAGCAGGTCATGCTCGTGAAAGAGACGGCGGGGAGGAAGCGGTAGAGAACTCTCCCATCCGAGTTCTACAGTCTGCGGCTGTGCCCTATACTATCAGCTTTCATGACCGGGGGCCTGAGGACGGTGACGGGGCTGCTCACCGTCCTTACAGAAGCAGACCTTAGACGATAGAGTCACGTGAGAGATTCATGGACGCCCTCCTCAAGAAGCGGGATAGCAACTGAACAACCCCCCAAAGACGCGGCCGCAGTATGCATCATTCCGAGAGCATACTCGGGTCTCCCAACCGTAGGCTGTTAGGTAGGATACGCGTGGTTTTTAGTCGGTAGGACTACTGTACACTGAAAATTTTAGGCCTCTATCTGGCACGGTTCCAGCGATACAACCTTGTGACCGATAGACAGACAAACGGCTAGGCCTCATGTCTCGTTTATAGGGTCTCGCTTTAGCCCCTCCATGCGAGATTACGACTCGCACTTAGCCGGTTATTTTTTCAATAGGTGCAGCAAGTTCCACCAAGTGCCATCCATCAACGGTGGACCACCTAAAGTTGAGTTTCTTTCTTTTACGTGTGGAATTACTCATGGATGCTATTGCGAACTCCTACCAAACCACACGGTGCCCTGCTACTAACTCTTGGCTGGTTTTGGTTACATACTAGAAGTATATAACTAAAACTGGACAACAGTGAGTCGGACTAGCGCACGTAGGATTCCGTACAAGGAAAGCGGCAAAAAATCACGTATGTTGTATGGGAGGCCCCCTTTAATATTATTAATTAGTCTATTTTTATTATTTTATGCTATAGCGGCAACAGAAATACATCATTTAAAAAAAAATAGCTGTCTAACTATCACGGTGCATGAGTTACAGCCTGCTGACAGACTGACAGACAGACGACCAAAGAAGTCAACGAAACCGACAACAAAGGGAAAGGGTTACGTAATGTCCTAGATCACATTTTTAGGATTCTGTAAAAATTATATTCTTATTGGAAGTCCTTTGTAAATCTGTAAATCTTCGGTTAGTAACATATTAACTGGTTGGGCTGACCCCAACCACGTCACAAGCAGAGCCAGGCACTCAAAATTCATGAACACGTGAGTTTCGGCCCGGCCGAAAGTTTCGGCCCATTTTGGCCGAAACCGAAACTGCCGCCGAAACTCGATTTTTTGGCCGAAACTGGCCGAAACCGAAACCGAAACCGAAACTTCGGTCGGTCACTACTAATTTGCTGCGAAACTGCTGTTTGACCTAAAACTACCATTGTCTTATCATTTTATACGGAAAAAAAATGTAGAATTTCGAAACTAGACTGAAAATAAATTGCCTTTTCTCTATTTAATACCCCTTTGTCTGAGATGAGTATATTTAAATTCCATTTCGAAATTTAATAAAACCTGCGTCAAAGGAGTCTGGGCCAATATATTACAACGTCGTCTTCATCTGATAAATATTCAAATTGTCAATCACCTCAACTTCTTTTTGAGATGAGACGATATCGATATGCAATGGAATGTGGAAGATGACAAATTTATCTATTAACTTAGATTAATTCTACCTGTAAGTACATACCTAGGTAATATCATAAAATATTGAAATAGGTTACTTGACAATGTCAATAAAATATTAAATGTCGTGGAAAACAAAGTACGTACCTATAGTATACTATAGGTACGTACTTTGTATTCCACGACACGACATTTCAACAGTTTAGGTACCTGTGATAAATGTGATAGTTAAAGAAGATGTTTGGATGTTTGTTACTCAATCACGCTCTAACGGCTAAACGGATCTGGCTACAATTTGATACATGGATAGGTTATATTCTGGAATACACATGGGCTACGTTATTATCTTTGGGATATGTACCTACCAATGCGGTAACGGGATCAGAAATTCACTCCGAAAAAGTCGCAAACGTCAGCAAGTACCTAATATTTATAGGTAATGATTAAGTTCCAAATAAGTAGAATCTTAACTAGATAGTTGTCTTCTAGCGTAGGTGTATATATCGAAGATCACCAAAACTATAACCCACGTAGAAACCTTGACTTAGTTTATTGTTTTACGTATATCATTTCTGGTTAAAAGCTAATGGATTATTGCGAAATCGTGCCATAATTTGCCAAATTACAACGTTATGAAATGAAAATTGTAAAAATAAATGAACGTTAGGTTAAATAATTTACTGCTAAATTACTTTTAGTAGGTATAATACCTATAATATAGGTAGATACTTAGTGGCTCATTTTGTAACTTTAATGGGGTAAAATCATCAATGAAATGCGAATAGAATCAGCACGATACTATAATTTTGGCCACTCACTTACTTTATTTTATTTATCACTGAAGAAAAATAGTAATTGGTTTTTAGATGAGCTTTGTCAGGCATAGATTACATAAAGAAAACACTATAGGCAAGTCATTGAATTATTATTACTACGTACGTACCTAGTACATTATAGGTACCTACCTCAATGAAGGCATCCTATCTATGCCCAAAAATTAAAAAATGAACGTAGAGATGAATTCATCTATCTATACTAATATTATACAGAGGAAAGAGTTGTGTTTTTGTTTTTTTGTTTGTTTGTTTGTTTGTTTGTAACGAATAGGCTCCGGAACTACTAGACCGATTTGAAAAAATTCTTTCACTGTTGGGAAGCTACACTCTTTGCGGATAACATAGGCTATATTTTATTCCCGTATTCCCACGTCCGCTAGTTGTTCATAATTTAGTTAGTACCTGTCTAATTTAAAATCGATTGTCTCGTCATAGTTCATAAGATTTCAATCCTAAACAGTGGTATCTAAGTATATTATTTCATCAGTTATTTTTCTATTAAAATATATTTCATCGTAAAATATCTAATACAAATGTACAGTAAGTAGAATTTTACAGTAATTTATGGAGAAGAACGGGACTCAAGTCATATAACAAGTTTCTTGGACAAGATTACCTGTACAGCTCTTGGTTTGACCGGTTTCAGCAGTGCAGGTCTGATGAAAGGTAATCATTAACATTTGAAAGTACATAATTTTTTAGATCTGACGCTTGCATCAGAACTCAAAACCCATAAACGATATAATAACTATTTCAGTCTCCAAAATAGATTTGATTGGCTGAAATGGCTTTATCAAATGTATTATGCAACTATGTACCTACCTACAGATAAGGATATTTATTTTATTTGCTTTTGTTCTAGGATGTACCTACAGGCTTAATCTCAGCATTATTATAATATATTCTTCATTGCGTAATAAAAGCCTAGCAGATTCTCGTTAACGATTAGACTTAATAATTTGGCTTAGTTCGCTTTATAAATAC
Source organism: Miltochrista miniata (assembly GCA_933228765.1). NCBI lineage: Eukaryota > Metazoa > Arthropoda > Insecta > Lepidoptera > Erebidae > Miltochrista > Miltochrista miniata. The sequence goes on from OW121758.1 coordinate 27,343,615, forward strand.
TTTAATATTTTTTTTTATATAATCAAAATAAGTACATACTGTGCAGTGACTTAGTAATAGTTGCAATTTGCAACTGCACTAAACATTTTTCAAGAAACCAAGCCGGGCGATATTGTCTAAATACACCTAGGATTACTAGATTTCAGTTCTACTGCTCAGTAGAAGTTTACCTGATTAAACCACTGAAACCAGTCAGTCTAAAAAAAGAAACACTGAGCTTGCGAAGTATTAGTTTCTTTACAATAAAATCGCAATATCTTTGGCAGTTCCTTGTTTTCGCATAGGCATAGGCTCAGATGCTGAGGCAGTCGTGATTTGATTCGGTTAACATTTTATTTTTCTACTTTGCTGTTTTATGTAGTCTCGTCTCGTTCTCGTCAGACCGTCAATAGGTGCTCCACGCAGCAGGTGAGGTCAGCTTGAGCTCCCTGACATCTAAGAAAGTTTACGATACATCTAAATATAATCAAATAAGTACAAACCTCTGTGCTTGGCCGTTAAGCATCGTGACCACTTGGGCCACGATACCCTTGACGGGAGCTTCCCTCTCCAACATCACGCTAGACTTTTCCATAGTCATCACAACTAGTTTTTTATATCACTTGTATTTTAACACTTATTCACATTCGTTCTATTATTCCTAATGCAGTTATTATAGTTTTGTTGTTATCATAGATGGCAATGATTGAATGTAAGTGCCAGATGAAGTAACACTATTGCAATAACAATTGGTCTTTTCACAGAAAGTATTTCCATGATGTTATGCAATTTTTAATGGTTTACACTCACTAGACTATGTCACGTAATACGTTGAACTCTAGGTTGCTCAGGTCGTAGATTTTCGCTGCAAATTAATTTATTGTAAGAACACGTTTGACAACTGATTTACATAATTTGAATGTGTCTTATTATTTTTCAATATACCCTCACAATGCAGTAAGGCATATCTACATAGCACATAACCAACAAGAGCGACAGTCATCATTGACAATCTGATTGCAAATTTATATACTTAACTAGCTGACCCGCGCAACTTCGTTTGCGTCACATAATAGAGAGTATATCACGCGTTCCCGATGCATTATTGAATTCATTTGTTACAAAAAATGTGATAAATGAAGAACCGCTCGACCGATTTTGTGCAAACTTCACATAAACCACCTACTAAATAGTCCGAACAAAGCCTAAACATTTGGTTTGGATAGGTGAGCCCGTTCTTGAGTTATAAAATTACAACGAAAAGTGGCATTGATTTTTATATATATAGATATATTACTTAAAATGTTGGATTAAAAAGTTCAGGCTTATTATTGGTCTAACAGTAATGAACAAATTTTTACAAATTTGCTTGCATTAAAATGTAGGTTTACATAAGAACCTCCAGTTTTATGAAGTTCTCATATTCCCCGATTTTAAGAGCACTGGTAGATCAATAATGTCCGTTCTAAGCTTTTCTGTTTTTTCTATCAATAATACACTCGAGAGCAATGAATCCGGGTCACTTAAAGAATGTTAAAAATCTCGGAAACTAAAAATGATAGGTTAATGCAATAAATTGTATTTAATAGACAATGTAATACTCCTTAAATGAAAGTAAAAAAAATATGAGTCACCATACATTTTATTAACACAAAATTACATAAAGAAAAAACTGCCGATCTCTCCTTAAAACAAAAATAGGAAACATGAAATTTTTGAACTTTATTACGATTTTCTTGAATTTTAATACTTCGTATTGCCTCCTCGTGCTTCCATTACTGCGTTTACGCGGTTTGGCATGCTGTACACCAAGTTCCTTATACGATTTTGGGGAATATTCTCCCATTCCTCTGTGAGAGCAATTTTGAGCTCACGAAGCGTGATTGGGGGAGGGTTTCGTTGTTTTACGCATCTGCCTAGCTCGTCCCAAGCATGCTCGATCGGGTTGATATCCGGGCTGCGCGCTGGCCACTCCATACGAGTAATGTTCATCTCTTGAAGGTAGTCATTCACAATCCTACCTGTATGAGGTCGGGCATTGTCATGCATAAATATAGCATCCTCACCTAAATTGACCATAAATAGACCAACGTGATCATTGAGGATTTCTTCCACATATCTTACGCTAGTTAAAGAGCCGTTTTCTATGATCACCAGCTCTGTGCGACTTTCAGAAGAAATTCCGGCCCACACAAGTACAGACCCACCACCGTAGGCTACTTTTTCTTCGATGCATGCTTGCTTGAATCTTTCCCCTGGTCTTCGATACACTCTGTGTCTTCCATCGTGCTTGTAGAGCATAAATTTTGATTCGTCGGAGAACATAACTTTTGACCAATCTTCAATACTCCAATTTACGTGGCTCTGGGCATACCTTAGTCTCGAAATACGATGCCCACGCTCCAGTTTAGGGCCGTTTGCAGGTCTAAGGGGTTTTAAGTTAGATTCAGCAAGCCGACGTCTTACTGTCCATGCACTTGGGTTACTTCCTCCGAGGCGTCGAAACTGATTGGTGAGTTCAGTTCCTGTGAGAAAGCGATTTCGAAGCATGGTGTTCACCAAGTATCGGTCTTCTCGTGCTGTGGTACACCTGGTTCTGCGTAGGTTAGAACCAGTTTCTTCGTAACGTCGGAGAACTCTTTGTACTGTTGACAGCGACACACCGACAGTCCTGGCTGTATCGCGCTGACTCCGGCCGGTTTCCAGCATTGTAAGTATTCTGGTGCATTCTTCAGGCGTAAGCGACATAATTTCAGCTTGATTAATGAATATAGAGCACTATCAACATGGTTTATGTACCCACATAAATGACAGATTACAAACAAAAGCAACACCAAATGCTGTAATTTCGTAGTTCCATCTTCGAAAGTGGCCCTTTTTCAAATTTGATTTTTTTATGATATAACTTTACAATAACTAAGAAGTTTTAATACCTTCATTTAAGGAGTATTACATTGTCTATTAAATACAATTTATTGCATTAACCTAGCATTTTTAGTTTCCGAGATTTTTAGGATTCTTTAAGTGACCCGGATTCATTGCTCTCGAGTGTATTTCATAAAAGAGCATGAATTTGTCAAAGGCATAAAACAGGTATGTGCATACAGTATAGGAATAGGAAATTAGGTCTTATCCCGGCAACGTTATGAATCTATTGTGCTATGAGATTCCGGATCATACCCCGCACTGAATGAGGCGGCATGTCACCTAGCCGGGACCCCTCCATGGGACCTGGAAGCGAGAGCCCTTGCGTTACTGTTCAGATGGCGCAAGGAGGCGCTGGAGCGGGGCCAAAGGCCTGCGTCTCAAGAAATCGAGGCCCAGCGGACCCTGCTCCACCAGAATACCGTGGAGACATGGAAGGTGCGACTTGAGCAACCAAAGGGGGGATTCGCCACAATCGCGGCCGTCAGACCGGTCATGGACGAGTGGCTGGAGAGAAGACACGGTGCTCTCTCCTACCGGTTGACACAGATGCTTGCCGGGCACGGTAGCTTCGGTAGGTATCTGTGGCGAAAACACCGGGAAACCACGGCCGAGTGTCAGCACTGCGAGGACCGCAGCGATGACACGGCGCTCCACACGGTGGTGGAGTGCACGGCGTGGGCACAACAGCGCCAGGTCCTCGTAGTGGGTCTGGGCGTGGACACTCTCTCGCTCGAGGCCATGGTGCGAGCCATGCTCTCCAGCGGGAGTAAGTGGGACTGCGCCGCCTCTTTCTGCGAGCAGGTCATGCTCGCGAAGGAGGCGGCGGGCCGGGTGCGGGAGAGAACTCTCCCACCCGAGTTCCGCAGTCGGCGCCCTGGGCGCCACCGACGTGTCTTCGCCGAGGACTATCGGCCTCCATGACCGGGGGTCTGAGGACGGTGAGAGGGCCCCGCTCACCGTCCTTACAGAAGCAGGACCATGACGGCAGCGTGACGTGAGCAACTCACGCATGCCCCCCCTTAGAAGCGGGGTCACACCCGAAACCCCCCATAGACGCGGGATTGCACCCGAACCACCCCCTGGGCGCGGCCGCAGCGGCGGCCGTAGGTCTGTTTGGAGTCACGGGACATCCTTCCTGAGGGCTTACCCGGGGCTCTCAACCATAGGCTGTTGGGCGTTACGTGAGGTTTTTTAGTCGGTAAGAATCCTCGTAGGATGCTATATCCTACGAGGATTTTCCCTCACGTTAAAAAAAAACAAAATAACCCCGCACTGAATGATCATCGCTAAGAACTGAGTGCATTGTAATCATTGATTGATTACAATTCCACGTTTGATAACAAGCCAATTATTGTTTAATCAAGTTCTTCAACTATCGTAATGCATGTGTCACTGTTTCACGACAGTGAGGATACCAAGAGACTATCGGTCATAACGACTATAAATTCAAGTAATGTCATTACTATTAATAGTGTTGAAAAGATTGTTAATATTGTAAGAAAGGAAGACATGGGAGTAGGTAGGTAGTAATTGATATCTTTACAATTTGCTGAGTCTTTTACGAGTACAAACTACTTCTGCTGGCTGCTCTTGCTCCTGCTCTCTGCTTATAGAAAATATACTGACGAGTTTATAATTTGGTCCGTTAGGTCATAGATGTAATATTGGATTTAAACGTTACATCCATTAGGTACCTATTATAATTAAGCGTGATTAATGTTATTTAAACCAATGTTATAAATAAGTAATAAAAGATAACTGCTTTTAAATAATTGCGGATATTATAAAAATTGATTACTTTTATAAAAAGAAACCGCGTTGTTTTCTTAATCTTCCTCATTATCAAGCATTTTGCAGATTCTAAAAATAATGTTACGACGACGTTTATATCTAACAAACTAACCAAAATGTGTACCTTGTCAATTTTAAATTTGAAATATACACACTACCTATTCTCTTTCAACTTCAGGAACTTCAGGACTACGAATTAAGTAGGTACTAGCACATAATTTTACTTTTCATCAGGCAAGCGTGGGGCAACCTACATGCGTGGTATGTCTACATAAATTCAATCCTACTGATATTTGGGCATCCCCAGTTACGGTAAAATATAAAGCAGTAAGTAAAAATCCCACATGAACGAAAGAATTTCTATATTCATACATGTTATGCCTGTAATTGGGCACGATATTGAACGTAGTGACTAGTTCTGATTTGGCTAATGCACAGCCTACAGATCATAGTAGGTTTTGTCTTTATACTGTGGCCAATGTGTGATCTTATCTAAATTTACAATCAAAGACGATGTTACCTACTGTTATATCTTGATGATTAAAAAAAATTGATTGGCATTTATCCAATTTACAATTTCTAGCATCTGCCGTATAAATGTCGTCATACGCGGCCATGTCACTGAACTCCTCCTAAACGGCTGGACAGATTTGAATGATTTTTTTTTGTATGCGTTTGGGTGGCGCCCTGGATGGTTTAGATTCACAAATCAGCCTGGCAGATGGCGCTGCAGTTGGTATCTAGGTTATGACGTAAACGAAGTTGCGCTGGTCAGCTAGTCATTATATAGGTCTGCATCTTTACAATTTTTCATCTCAATCAGTTCAACAGTATAGACTTACAACAGTAAATCATTACTTTCGAATTTATGACATTAGTCTGGATTCAAGAAATGCATTACCCAACACAATAACGGTTTCTGCCAATTTTACCTCAGATTCGCCTTTTAAATTGATTGCGTAACCGTAATGGATTGTTCACTGGTCAACGTTGTCTTGCGAAAAAAATTAACAAACCATTTCTCATGATCTTGCAGTTTAGGCCACCTACTTATAAATCTGGCAATTGGAAATTAACTATTGGCAATCTGGATGATAACAAAGGTTTGCATTGTAATGATTATAGACGAGTCAAATTTGATCAATGCAAGTCTTTACTGTATTAATGTAATGTCTTTCTTTTCTGTATGTTTTATATTGGTGTACAATAAAGTTTATTCTATTCTATTCTTAACTATTTCAAAGAGTTACCTATGGGTTACGAGTATCAAAGGGTGTACACCTGGATGTAAGATCTTCTTATTATTCTTCAAATAAATATTTCTAGTCTTCAATGATAGTGTCTAAATATGGGACCTTTTCTGAAATTGAGCCAGTCTCATTACAGAAGATATGTACCTAGGTACCTACAGGCTTTATGCATAGGTATCAAGCTTTAAGTATAGGTAATAATTCAAATTCAAATCTGAATACTTAAATTTTATTTTATTTAGAATATTATTATTTTTCGTCTAGAATTATGTAACACAATTTCTAATAGGTAGGTACTTATTAGGTATTGTAAGAACTATCCTATTTTTGCAATAAACATTATTTCCTTTTTTCCTAATGAGACTTTCCTTTGTGATATTTTTGCAATTCATCTATTTCGTTCTTTGTTTTACATAACAGCTTTTTAGAATTAGGTAAGTTGTCGCAATACCTTAGATTTTCATTTTTGCACTACGATCTCTCAAATTCAGCGACAATAATATTCATTTTTGACCGACTTCATTCAAATATGCCAACCGAATGTATCGACAGTTGATGACACTGTTGATATTTTCCAATTCTTTTATTTCGTTCTTTGAATTTTACTTAACTGTTATATTTCAAAGTCTGCTAGGTTGGGTCGTAATGACCCGTGATGTTTTTAAATGCGGGTATTTATGAAAATAATAGTGTAACGTTACCACGCTTCTCAGTAGCTGCGGTTAGTACCTCGCCTCCCTCGTTTCTTATGTCAATTTAGACGGTGTGCGCCTGCGCAGGATGATAGACGCGGTCAAATAACAAAAAGGGTAAATATGACCCAACTATACATTTGTTGATACCATTTCGTGCCAATTACATTGAGTTCATTATTTGATTATTTCGTTTATTTATTTGTATCGTCATTACGTATTGCATTATATTTTGTTATTCTTAGGTTAAATTTGAATAATGGATAAAGAGTAACGCGAAATTCAGCGAAAATATCAATATTAGAAGAAAGCGGCTCGGAAGAAGGTGAAAATTCTTCAGAATACGAGGAAGATGATCTCGTTAGCGAGAAACATTAGAGGAGCTCCCAGCTAAATGACGTGGTGTTCGTAAACAAATGCCAGATATGTCCCGCTATAAAAGACAGGAAAACTACCCATACCTGTCAAAGATTCAACCAAATCATCTGCCCTGAAGACATAATTTCTTACTGTGGCGGTTGCGCAGATGACGGAGCTAATAGTGATTAACACTAAGATTCTTTATGATTTTTACATATATTTTCTTAAATATCTGACATTTGTCATTCCAAAAAGTTAAAAACAAGTGTTAATTAGTTATTTTTTGTTATTTTATTAGTAAATTTCTAGAAGTTGAATTTTTTGTTGTAAATTTTATTCTGATTTCTTGAATACGTAAAAACATCTATAAATAACTATTCTTTTTATTTTGTCTATAAAATATGATAATTTAAGAACTATTCATCAAGTTAAACACAAATTTGCTCTAAATGTCATTGAAATGGTAAAAATCAGCTACGGTTTAAAATCGGGTAATTATGACCCACCATGCAGTTGCTGTACCTATTTTCTACCATGCTGACGCCGGGTTAACGGCTTTTTAGATCTAAGTAGTTGCAATAAAAGGGCAATCTTAGAGTTTCATTTTTGTGCTACAAATCTCTCAAATTGGCGACAGTAACGTAATTTTTTAAGAATAAGCCAACCTAATGTACAGGTTGATGACTTTTACATGCATAACATGAATAGATGTTGGTTACGACTAGAAAGTAATTGTTATGCGAAGGTACAAATTTAATTGTAGCAACATTATGTGAATGTTTTAAAATTTTAGCAAAAAGATTTTATCTGACTGTAGTTAGGCAATTTACAAAGCGATAGTTTTATTACTGGGAAAGTGGGAATGGGTTCAAAAATAATCTTAGAACAAAGTGTGCTTATGTTTAATAATGTAATCATTAATGAGTAAGGATGCTTTAAAATTGTATAATTCGTGACTAACACTAACACTATCAAGCATATCTACCTAATGTAACATTTTGGCACTATGTATGAGCATACACTAAATACGTTTTATATATTTTTTTGAATGTAGTCGAAGTGCAAAACATTTGAGTCCACTCACGCGGTTTTATTATCTTCATTACCACAATCAAACATTTATCACAAACTTTCGTTTGGTTAGCGAACCGAGCCTGAACTAAAAGCTGTCATCGTAGCTATTCAATGTTGCCATGGCGATGAAATTTGGACAACAATGGAATTTAGGGGCACGTACTGTTGGCTATAAATTCTACAGAAAAAGCAATGATTCTCTCAATAGTTATATTATTTTTATGAATGAATATGTACGTAGTTTTATGAAGTTTATAACTAGTGAAGTTTTGATATAATAATAAATAGGTCGAGTTTTATTTGATGTAGGTATGGGACTTTTATTTGGGATGCCCCGTGTGGCGACGGGTAAGAGTACGAAATGTCGCCACCCCTATAAATTCTGAGCCTCGGAATGTATAGGGGTGGCGACATCCTCGGAGTCCGAGGGTGTCGTAAGAGGCGACTAAAGGACAATTTCTCAAAAAGATCCGTTACGTAGAGAAGGAAAACTCGAAATGAAACCCGGTTGTCAGTAAAATGACAATCGTTAAGCCAAGTTGAAGGCCTTATGGGCGGCTTGAAAAATTTCAACCGTAGGTTGCGGTTACCTGTGCCTGTCCATTTCAACACGGCAATAGGCTCACCACCTGTTACGTGGGACATAAAACTATACAGTGAAATGTGGGCGTATACTATGCCTCTGCCTACCGATTCGGGAATAAAGGCGTGACTATACGAACATTGTTCATAATGTAAATTGTGAATATATCATAATTGTGTCTATCCGGTAGGTATAATTATGATTTTACAATAGCTAGTTCCATGGCTAGATACCTAGGTTAGAATTGAAAATATTTGCCCCTTAAGAAAATTCATTCTAAAATTTAGAATTCTTTAATATTCTGGTGGCGCAGTGGTGTATCTACTAAACTGCTGAAATAGCTGTTTCTGAGCTAAGTTTTCTCTTTTTTTTTTGTTTTCATCTAATTATGAGCTTTCTGCTAAGTATATTTGCCTATAGCCTAGATGGCGTTGTGTCTCAATGTTCCCCAATTGATTTATTAGAAAATCGTTACTAAGTATAATAAGCGAATTGCTCCTGAGCGCCATATATGCAGTGTGAATATATACTATCTAATCAATAAGTATAAATAATAATCCACTTGAGTTATCAAAGATAAAGATAAAAAGGGTTACCCATTTAAAAATCTGTAGTGAAATGGGAACGAATGTTAATAAGTAGGTAATGTTAAAAGTATATGGCTATAGAAATTTAAGTGATATTTATACGCTATTGATACCCTCCTAGTCACCGTAAAATATGCAAAGGGTCAATATGATTATGACCTTGAGCTTCAGTTAGGGTGCATAATACCGGTTTCCATCCCAATTCCCGGTAATTTTAGCCTATCGTATACCTATACGAATTTTGTTTTTGACGTTTAGTTCAGGTTCAAATATAAATTACGATTGCTTCGGTGGCATTGTACCCGTTGCTGAGCTTTCAGGCGTCGGGCAGGATAACACTAGGATATTGTTAAGTAAAGTCGGTTTAGAAAAAAATCCCGCTAAGATCTTGATATCAAAATAGAAATGTACCGTACCCTAACAGCGCCATCTATGTAAACTTTACCGAATTATTTCGTAATTTAAAGATAATTGTATGTAATTAATACACTAATGGCCTTGGAGAATGCGTTTAAATATGAACGTCGGCGCCGCTACATTTTTGAATAATGAATCCGTTTTGTCGGTAAGCGTTTCACTAATTTGTTTTTGCTATTGGTTTCAAAAATCGCTATCTTTTATACTGCACCATTTATTCTCCAAAAATCAATTCAAAACGAAATTCACTCAATATTGCCACGCACAAGAGTTGGCTTTTTCTCTTCATTACGACCTCGTCTGTTAGGCGAAGGCACATTAAAGACACATCTGTCTTAAGACGGACTCTTGCTTTATATCTAAAATTCGATAGTTTCGATTGTCGATAAGCTGCCGATTATCGAACGTGTGCACCGAAAAACAGTTATGTCTGTAAGACATGTTGTCATCATAACTTAGCAAGGAAGTAGTCTGTCTGACTAACAGTCTAGTCGCCAATTTGCGCTCAGCCTTAGTTAACAGGTGCACCATGACTGGCAGTTGGGGTGGACCTTAGCCCCGAAGCGATGGGCCCTATTGAACCCATATTATGATTTATAATTATTTTATTTATCTTTTACTGTCTGCAACATGTTGTCTCAATTTAAAAGTCTTTCCTTTCTTTTGATTTTTTCACACACTAACTAGGTGTACAATTACTAGCCCATTGTAGCTTTCAGGTGAAGTCACAGAAATCTTGAGAATTGAAAGCCAAATAACCAAGAAGTAAGTAATTACCGGAAGGATTTCAGTTTGATTTGTCATATTTACATCAATAATATTTATGACACCTTACTTTATTGACAAGTGGTCTATCCATGCCTTATTGATATCTTCGGGGTCGAAGCCGACTCGCTTGCAAATAGCACACCTGCTAACTAATGGGCTCCGGCGACGATCATGCGATTTTTCAAGTCTCATGTGTACACGTCGATACACTCCAAAATGCAAAGAAAGCACGCACACTGGAGCTACTTTCATTCACATTTCATCAGACTCGACTTATCTGATCGTCTCCTGAGCCCATTAGAGATGAGGTCATGGCGAAAAGCTCAAAACAAAACTTGTACCAACCGTGCTACCGTAAGGTCAATGACCATCCCAAATGAATGGCAGATGCTTACATTCAGCACTGGAATGTGGTACGTCGATTTGATTGATGCACACAACTCAAATTTATGCACGCAGGAATCTTAGGTTCAACATGTTGTAAATTATGTATTGTGGATGTGGATATCTAATTGGTTCTTTTGTTTTAACGTGAGAGAAAATCCTCATGGACTACTTCTACCGACTAAAAAACCTCACGTAGGTATCCTAACAGCCTACGGTTGGAAGCCCCGGGTAAACCCTCGGAAGGATACCTCAGGACAAAAAAATGTAGTTCTTTTTATGTTTGTTATTTCTGTAATCGACTTGGCCAGTCTTTCTAAAAACAAAAATCTATTTTATTTTCTATTCTATCGGTTAATTTGTATCAAGTTAAACTATTAAATACCTGTTGAGCTTTTGTAAAACACAAATTTGTATTAACTCGTCCATATCTAGCAAGGCAATATTGAAATATTCTCTCTCATTACCTTTTTATCCACTTTCTCCATCCAAAGGTTGCTTGGTAGAAATTGCTTTTTAGCGATAAGGCCGCCCATTGTACATCTTCTGGCACTGTTTTTATGTACCATAATTTTATTTACTTGGCGTATCTACAATAAAGTGTAAAATAAATAAATAAATATTCTTACCCCCGTCCAATTAATATAATATCACAAATATATAAAACTTTTAACGATTATTGTGCGATAACTAAAAGCTCTGTGGAAGTTTCTATGTTGCCTTTACATTACTGAACCTTAGAATACTTGAACGAATAAGGCATTGTTGGCAACCTCGGGCCGCTATTTTTTTGCTTAGACTCCAACATCTGGGTGTATGGAATTGCGTGACGAACGTGATGGTATTTATGTTATTTCAAACTATTATCTGCACCAATAGCTCCACTCGCGTCATATGTATCCAACAAAACAATATCCCTGCCTCGAATAACATTCTATCTTGTTGGTTTCATCAACATTCTATAACTTTTTTCATATCTCCTGTTCTACTCAACTAATTCTAACCGAAACTTATAGCAATTTTTATTACAGACAAACAGCTCCCTGATAAAAAACCATGCATCAACATCTATCAACATGCGTTTTGTACTTTTCGCGTCTATTTAAGTTAAGTTCCAGTTAACATACAACAAGCAAAACATGAAAAAAGATGGGTCAGAATAAAATAAATATTTGTGGACATTACACAGTATCATCTAGCCCAAATTAAGCTAATTATAAGCTTGTTGTGCTGTAGACGACTATTAAACATTTTTATATACTTACTCATTTTAAATTTCATTTATATTATAGATAAATTACACCCAGACACAGAACAAATCAATGTGCTCATCACACAAAGAGATTTGTCCTGGGTGGAATGGAAATCAATCCCACGACCTCCGAATCTGTAGTCAGCTAGTTAGGCACACTAACCACTGGACCACGAGGCTAGGCAAGTAATATTATTATAAGTACTTATGTCCTAAAATATACAGACACAATTTTTTCCACATTTTAATAAAGTATAGATGTTGAAGGAATTTCTCCTGTCTAACCATTCGTTTTGAATGGTTAGCTCTTTAACATTCTTGTTCTTCATTTCAACTATAATAGTTGATGATTGATTGATGATTTTGGCATTTATTTTGATAGACATCAAAGTTAACATGACCTTTTCCAGAAAACTATAGTCGTTGTGTAAGATATTAACGTTACAAGGCACATGAAAAATGATGTACCTACTATTGATGGAATTGTTGAACATGGAAAAACGAAAAGTGATCAAACGAAGCACAACAAACAGATCTTGATGAACACATCTTGATACCTAAGTACATAACAATAGCTAAGTACCAGCCTAGTAAAGCGGTTTAGGTAATAACCCAAAATCCTTGTTCTAGGTAGGGACAGTTTAATTAGTCGCATAACTAGATAATACGGCAAATAAAGTTACCAAGCACATGAAAAATGATCTACTGTTGATGGAATTGTTGAACACGGAAAAACGAAAAGTGATCGAACTTAATTTTTTATGCACAACAAACAGATTTTGATGAACACATCTTGATACCTAAGTACATAACAATAGCTAAGTACATGCCTAGAAAAGCGATTTAGGTAATAATCCAAAATCCTTTTTCTAGGTAGGGACAGTTTAATGAGTTGCCTTAACTAGATAATACGACAAATATTATATAAACCCGTTAAAATTATCTTGTGTAATTTACTGTAAATATGTGTTTTAGTCTATAGTGTGAGAGATAGCTTCATTTAAAGTTATCATCAGTATTTTAAATGACTTAAAGGAAGTAGGTAAACAGTAAAGTTTACTCATTACTGCACATTTATCAGTTGTCAAACGTAGTGCTTATCGGTAGACCGTATATTTCATAAAGCAATAATTGTACGAGTACTATTAACATCCTGATGGACGAGCGCAGCTGATACTGTTTATTGACAGGGTCAATAACCACACTGAATTGCAGCCTTTGAAAAAAAAGCTATATGAAATAGGTAATACATATTCGTTTGCCGCCATTTCGTACCAATCAATACTCGTCACAATCTGTTGTCCGCTAATACAACTGCTAAGAACCTTTTAATTCAATTATACGCATTACCAAGTATCACTTTTACGTAAGGCATAACATCCCTTATAGGGCCGTTACAATGATTTTTATTTACACTTACACTCAAGAAAAAAAAACATAAAATGCAGCTGCACATTAGATTGATTACGACCGTTCAGTGACCCGTATCTTTGATATCAGTAGATGATAATCTCATCGGATAATGTACACTGCACGAGATGATGAAGCCGGCACGTGTCGTGGCGTGGTCGTGCTACCAGCTACGTACGACCGCAAGCGCGACGAGTTACAGACTAACATCCGATCGGTTCCCGGCACGCGGGTCGAGGCAAACACGCCGAGATGAACCGAAGTTACTAAACACCGAAGCCCTGACAGCTGCACGGTTGTCGGTTGCTACTTTATCTGATTACCTCATGGAGCAAGGACCTTTCGACACACAAAGCTCACCGTAAAATCTACCTTGAAAATCGATGGCCGTTTCGCGAACTTGTTACGAAATGTAACCAGTGCGAAATATTGGATTTTCACTATGGTGATTATAGTTTTCGAAACAATTTAGTTAATTTAAATTTGACAACCGTTACAACTAAAGAAATTCTTCAAGTAGTGTTGGAAATCCATACTAGATCTATCGATGATGTGTTAAGAGCAACGATTGGTATTGATGAATAGAGTAAGTAGGTACAAAGTCCCGAAGGAATACAGCTGAGCCTCAGCTGCAAAGTGTAAGGAAATAGGAAATAGCTTCCCATTGTTATAGAGGTCTATTGTGATGTGGAACGGCGCGAGCGCATGGAGGTCAAACATATACCCACACAATTAATCAGATAGTTGGAACTGGAACGGTTCTTTGGCATTGTTTTCCATTTTTACCAACACTTGCGCAAATATCTCAGTAACAATTATGTCAATGATAAGTGTTAGTAAAGGTAATTTAGCGTAATTATGCACGAAGATTATGAGTCGGTGCTCACGAATATGTGCATGACACATTCTATTACATAAAAGCTTTTCGACATCAAGCTTATGACTCCTAAAATTTGTTTTGGATGCAGGGGTTCTTCCTGAGGAGATGATTCTGGCAGAAACAAAAAAAATATTGTATTGTCACCTGATTTATATATGTTTGCTAAATTTCAGCTCAAATTGAACTTTTAATTAAGTAAGGAACATGCAAGTTACTAAAAGATATCGTCACAGTTACCATGAAATATGTATGCCGAAACGTTGATCTAAAATTATATAGAATTGAAATAGTAAACCCGACTAAAATGAGGACAAAATAACACATTACGGTATTGTGGAACAATAAAGTGGAACCACACCTTGATATTTGCGTGAAATAACTGACACAGCCATTATAATCTCAAAATTGACTCGGCCTTACTCTTTAAAAGTTACTGTTAAGAAATGGACCCAATGATACCGGTCATAAATGTAGTAGCTGGCAATTAGGCGCCCGTTTGAAGTAATTGCTCTCTCGTATTTCAAATATGCATGTATTTTTAGACCAGTTAATGCTGGTAAACGGTTCCATTCATTAAGTCGCACCCATATTACTAGACTGGAGAAAGCACGCATTCATATTGATGCCGATGTAGGTAGCAGTTAGACAAGTTTTAGTGCCAATAAAATGGTAATATATCCTCATCGACCTTATTACGGTAGTGCAGGAGAAAAACGATATGAATAGTAATATTTTTTAGTAGATATTTTTTTAACCGGCGGATTTGCTTGCCGATTCTCCTCTGCTGTTGTCTGCAGATCGGTGTGACATTCATAAGAGCCTCTTTGGGGCCAAAAATGAATAAATGATTATGATTAATACTATGTTATCAAAACAAAACATTATTTTTACTAATAATAGTATCTAATTATTTATAAAGTTCGTTGAGAGCGAAGGTAACTTCATCTGCAAGTTTTACAATATACTGTTGTTAAAGGCCAAGCTTAAAGTTCTTACAGTTATTGAAAATTGAAGAAAAATAATAGATACATAGTATACTATAATTTATAGCACGAATATAAAATTTAAATCCAATGTATTAAGTAGGGTAGACTGGGTACGGTTAAAACGGTGGACGGTTGAAACAACGCGAATATCTCGTAAACAGTGCGTGATGAGGTGAGGAGTCCAAGGGGAGTATGAAGCGGGTGACCAGCCAAAACACGAATTTTGGTATCACGTTGTTCTACGGGCGCTGTACTTGGCTATAGGAGGCCCCATTGTGTTTTTTGACGGACAAGTAAGTATTTTTGTTCTTACATTTTTGCCAATATTTAGATTTTGTATAAAGTTAGAGTATTGAGAGTTTTCTTTCGTTTTAATTGAAGTTTGTAGAATATTGTAGTATCATTAGTTTTTAATTAAATGTGTAATAATTCTAACTGTGAAACTTTTTATACCAATCGGGGGGTTGGGGACAGTTGAAACACTATTTGTGGGTACGTTTGAAACATTTTATTTATTCAGTTTTCTTGTTTCTCAGATGCCAAGGGTACGCCAAAGAAAGACTACGAAATGTCGGGCCGACTTAGCAACATGCAAACAAGCATATGAAGATGTAAAAGCGGAATTTTGTTTTGTTTAGCTCGATTTTTGTTTTGTTGATAGTTAAAAAAATTACCAATATCGCAAATTACCAATATTGCAAATATTACTGTTAAGAAAATCTTTCATTTCATTCATAAGAAAATAATTTCATTTAAGTTGAACTTGATGTAAAACTTCAAAGGCTGATAAAAATACTGTTAGGTTATAAGTATCAACAAAGACTAGACTATATTACTAAAAAAATATTTGTAATTTTCATCTGTGCCATTAAAATATTATTAGATGACTAGTTCTTTACTGTTTGTTTTTGTTATTTTTCTAATAAAACGTGATAACTTATAATATTTTGTATTATTTGCATGTGTTTCATTTGACCCCAAGCACTGTTTCAACCGACCCTGACATGGGGACGGTTAAAACAAATTACCGTTTTTTTTCAACACAATTTTACACAGAAAACTAATATAAAGTGATTTCAAATAACATTGCCCATTAGAAGACAGATAAAAGGTCTTTTGTTTAATACATTTCTTTCATCGCTAACTTAACAAATTCCGACGCTATGCCCGATAAACGCAAAAATGTTTCTACCGTACCCAGTCTACCCTACAGTAAAATTGTACTTATGATAAACCTTTTGTTAGAATTCAAGAACAAGATAATTTACCATTTTCTTTGTTCGTGTTAAAGTTTATACAGACATTCCTACATAATGACGTCCTTTTCCTGGAAGGAATTGACAGAGGCATTTGACAGAGTATGTTGAAATGTTTATTACTTCAGCTTATTACATTTTAGTTTTTAATATTCATTAACATTATAATAGCGAAGTTGTTTGACATAACGTTTATGCTATTAATTTTATTAGGTACACTACTGCATGCTCGCAACTTCTTCAGTTTAAATTTATATTTCGCCAATGTTGGTTTGCTCATTACGCTACCATTAAGTAGAATACAAAATTACTATGCTATATTGTACACCAATTTAGCTTTACGAATGGAATTTATAATTAGGGATTTGAGATACAGAATACATGTTTTAAAATGTACAACGGCGGCCATACCGCAAAATGCAAGTAGCAGTAATCAGGATTTCTTTGAAAAACTAGGTAGGCAGGAGTCAGAAAGCTTCAGGCTCAGGTATCTATTTAAAAAATATTAAGAAACAA
Source organism: Miltochrista miniata (assembly GCA_933228765.1). NCBI lineage: Eukaryota > Metazoa > Arthropoda > Insecta > Lepidoptera > Erebidae > Miltochrista > Miltochrista miniata. Next base: position 27,360,728 of record OW121758.1, read on the forward strand.
TTGTATACGAGACAGAGAAGTCGGTAGGTACAACCACAGATTATATAATATATTCTATGTACATATGTTCTGTCTAATTTGTCTCTCTAACTGAATAATTTTAAGTTGCCTAGTTACTATAATTTGGTTTGAAATGACTGTGAGTAGGTACTTCTGATGAGAAAGATAAGTCAAGGAAAATGTTTGCAACTACCGTCTATGGCGAATCACGTACCTATCTTAAGTAGGTATCTTATACATTGGGAACTTGTTGCTTCAACAACAAATTGTTGTTGAAAGTATTTTCAAGAATCTCGTGTGTCATAGCTGATAATGTTATTTGCGTTAGTTTATTTTGCCAGTCTCCACTTACAGAATGTTGAGGTGGCCACCTGAACAAAAATGGTCGAGGTAGCCTATGGGTGTTTGCAATACATCAATCAATACATATAATAAAATCGTAACAGGTCGCTGTCTGTACATGGAAGATAAATAAGAAAAAATATTATAGGGGGGCTTTATGAACGCAATAGAACCCAAAACAATGATTTTTAGAATTTTTGTCTGTTTGTCTGTATGTCTGTATGTCTGTATGTCTGTATATCTGTTTGTCTGTACGGTTGTGCACGCTAATCTCAGTAACCGCTCAACCGATTGCAATGCGGTTTTTTTTATTGTGTTGAGGTTTGCTCCAGTTAACATTTAGCGTTTGTTTTATGTAAATCGGTTTAGAAATAAAAGAGTTATAACACTTTTAAGAATCAGATATTTTGAAAATTTTAATTGTAGGGGTTTCTTTGAATGTGAGTGAACCTAAACTGGCGTGTTGGCTTAATCATTCTGTTGGCTTAATTCAGTCCACGCCTTCGGCGCGGACTGAATTGTTTAAAAATAGTCTTAATCATTAAGCTCTTTTATGATTAAGCAAACAGGGCAGTTTCAGACGCTGCTTGATGACTCTGATGAAGAATACCTTTCCTTTCATACACCTTATGTGACGTAAACGAAGTTGCGGGCTCAGCTAGTACAATATAATATTGATTAGTTCCATAATAAGCCAGTTTCAGAGGGTTTTTAAAGGTTTTGTCGAGAAAGACGAACAGAATCTGTACTAATAATAATATATAAAGGGTAAAGATTTGATTCTTCGTTTGTTTGCACCGAATAGGCTCCGAAATTACTGAACCCATTTGAAAAATTCGTTCACTCTTAGGAAGCTACACTATTCCCGGGTGACATAGGCTATATTTCATTCCTGTATACCCACGGCAACAGGAAGTACGCAGGTGAAACCGCGTGACGTCCTCTAATCCTACTTCCTACTAATATTATAAATGTGAAAATTTGTAAAGATGTTTGGATGTTTAGATGTTTGGATGTTTGTTACTCAATCACGCTCTAACGGCTGAACGGATTGGGCTGAAATTTGGCACAGAGATAGCTTATAGTCCGGAAAAACACATAGGCTACTTTTCATCCCGGGAAAATGTTCCCACGGGAAACGGGAACGGGCACCGTATTTCACGCGGGCAAAGCCGCGACCATCATCTAGTATTCAATATATTGTGAGCCGATTTCAGTTTTCATTTTTTTTTATACCACCGGTGCATCTGGTGGGCCGTATGCTTGTCTGCTACCTTAGGGCAGACAGCCGCACCCTATGGACGTTTGCAACACCAGAGGAGCCACACTCGCGCTGCCGACCCTGTAAAAACCTTCTAAGACCCCTCTTGAAGAACCCCATACTGTAGGCGTTTGGGAAAACCGAGACAGGGAGATCATTCCACAACCTAAGCGTGCGCGGTAGAAAGCCCCTATCGAATCTAACCGTGCTCGAGCGCTCCGGATGCAACATGTGAGGATGAACACCCTGTCTGTGGCGAGCAGTGCGATGATAGAATGTAGCCGTAGGCATCATGTCAAACAATTCCTCAGAGCACAAACCGTTATACAACCGGTAGAATACACACAGCGAAGCAAAGTCTCTCCTGTCACTAAGAGGTTCCACATCACCTGCAAGTATGGGATCGCCGACAACTCTCATAGCACGCCTTTGTACCGAGTCAAAAGGACGAAGCTGGTATTCAGGTGCCCCCGCCCAGAGGTGACAGCAGTACTCCATGTGCGGCCGCACTTGCGACTTGTAGAGAAGCAGTGTTTGAGCCGCAGTAAAGTACCGCCGCGCCCTACTGAGCACTCCAAGCTTCTTGGACGCCAGCTTGGCCTTGTCCTCCAAATGACTTCGGAACTGAACGACATTGGAGATCTCAACACCAAGGATCCCTATACTTTCAGAGATGGTGAGTGACGTGCCCTGAAATTGTGGCGCCACAGTAAATGGGGTTTTCTTTGCGGTGAATACACATACTTGAGTCTTGGTGGGGTTGAATTGGACAAGATTTTGTCTTCCCCAATCGGACACTCTAGAGAGAGTAGCCTCGATTTCGGACACAAGTTATTCACGACTTTCCTCCACTACAGCCCGAGAGATACCGGGACGGCCCGTGTAACAAGTGTCACCCGTACTGTCGTCTATAACAATGGATGCCGTCAATAGACAACATGAACATCACTTCTCTATTTTTACATTAAATATGTGATTTAAGCTTTCTAATTGCTATTCAAAATTATCTCTAACCAATGTTATAAAACTATTTCTATTTCAATATTATGCTTATGTACCGTTTGCATGCATTAAGCACTTAGGTATTTGATGTTGTAGATATGAGCATTTAAAATGCTATTGTTCGTCCCGAAGAGATTCTCGGCATCATTACCTTTGTGCCAGTTTATGTCAACAGTTATCAATGCGTCGTCGTCTCATCCCATTGTCTGTCTATTATGACCAGGAACAAAAGCATTCAGTAAAAATACTGTGGCCTAACTAAAACATACGTTAGGAAACACGGATGCTTCTATAGGTAGCTATGCATATTTGTTGTATTTGAAATATATAAGTAGGTACCTATGTTTATCAGCCGTCTAGATCCCATAGCACAAGCTTATATTAGCCTAATTTAGGCTAGATGATTTTGCGTGAGATGTCCACAAATATTTATTCATTTATTTTTATACCTAACTACTAAGCTATGTAAAAACATGTACCTACCTGGCAAAGTTACCGTATGTTGTTTGTTTTAAGTAGGTTTAATTAATGTCAGCAGCAAAAGTTATTTTAACAAACCCTTTTACTTTTTACGGAATATATTAATATCTTGCCTAATTAGTAGGAAAATTACGTAGCAATTATGTAAGACCCGTATACTAACATATACGTTAGGTAATTAGTTAGAAAAATAACTTTTGAACAGGTTTACACTTCCTGTAAGCTACTGTAAACGGCCACCTGCTGACTTAAGTTTATTACCTACATATTAGATGATTTGACGTCTATTATTCTAATGACTAGAAGTCAAATCATCATCAAAATAAAACCTTGGCCTAAAAAGCACGACTTGACTAGACTCGAATATTTCATGCCATTTCGAAGACTTGAAAAAAAAAGCTTGGCCTAAAAAGCACTTGTTTACTCTAGACTCTCTCTAGTCAACTTTGTCCTGGGGTATCCTTCTCAGGGCTTTCCCGGGACTTCCAACCGTAGGCTGTTAGACAGGATACATGAGAATTTTTTAGGCAGTACGAGTCCGGTATAGCATAGCATTCATGTAGGATTTACCCTCAGGTAAAAAAGACTAATCAACAAGTGCTCTCTAGGCCAAATTGATTTCAAGACTTCGAAATGGCATGAAATATCATTCGATTCGAAATAGCATGTAAGTAGTTACCGTAGCTATCCAAATGATTTTGAAAAAATAATATAGGCCTTTAGTCCAATCCAAGTCCAAAGACAGGGCTGGTTAACCGTAAAGGAACTGGACCTGTTGTACTCTAAAGTTCAAATACCTAGGTTAAGGACGCTTGCACCAGAAATTTGTCAATATTGAAGGTGAATATACCCAGCGATGCAGTTATTTTCAAAATTTTCATTGTGTTTGAGTGACTTGAGTGTCAAATAGGTATTTAAAAATACGTACTCATGAAAAAAATATGATTATAGGCACACTGCATTAGGGGCATGTTATTATACTATTTTGTACCCAATGTGAGAGATTTTGAGTACTCGGAACACAGCAGCGATTTTTCAAGAAACTCAAACAAACTTTTGAGCTTAAAATTCTTCAACAATAAAATACCTAGTGCCTCACTCACCTGACGACGACGACTAACATGGGCGATACCCTTATACCTAGAAACGTATTTATTTAGGATCCTCTTAAGGAAATCACTCACCTTGAATCGTTCTTATCAAAATGTTACAAATAAAGGGGTGATATAGGATAATTAGATCATATTCCAGCTTCGCACCTCTCGTCACTGAAGGGGTATTCATCGTTACACCTTGCATCCGAACCGTTCAAGCACGGTAAGGGTTGATATGGGCTTTATTCCGTACACGCTTAGACTGTGGAATGATCTTCCAGCCTCGGCTTTCCCTAACGCCTACAGTATGGGGTTCTTCAAAAAAGAGTCTTAGATAGTTCTTGCATGGTCTTAGCATACTTGGTGTTGGTTTTGCAAAAGTTCATAGGCTACGGTGACCACATTCCATTAGGTTGACTGTAAGCTTGTCTGCCACCTTAGTAGTATAAACTCCTCTTATAGCCCCGGGTTCTTCAAGCGGAGCGTAAAGAAGGACACACATGGCCTCCAACTTGAGAACCACTGTCAGAAGTCCTACGGACTGTAAGAGTGGCCCCAATTGCTAGATGTCACCAAAGATAATATGTAATAGTATAACATACAGATAGGCAACTCATGCCCTCACTGACCAAGCTCCCCCCCCCCCCCCTGCACTTGCCAGTCCCGCCACAACTGTCATTATAGTTGGCGGGTGTCATGAGGGAACATTTGCTTAGCCTTATTGGTCACACACATATTCAAGCGAACATAGAGAATTTTAAGGTGACATTATAGTTGGCGGGTGTCATGATGGAACATTTGCTTAGCCTTATTGGTCACACACACATTCAAGCGAACCTAGAGAGTTTTTAGGTGACATTATAGTTGGCGGGTGTCATGATGGAACATTTGCTTAGCCTTATTGGTCACACACACATTCAAGCGAACATAGAGAATTTTAAGGTGACATTTTAGTTGGCGGGTGTCATGATGGAACATTTGCTTAGCCTTATTGGTCACACACACATTCAAGCGAACCTAGAGAGTTTTTAGGTGACATTATAGTTGGCGGGTGTCATGATGGAACATTTGCTTAGTTTTATTGGTCACACACCATTTCAAGCGAACATAGAGTTTTTAGGTGACATTATAGTTGGCGGGTGTCATGATGGAACATTTGCTTAGCCTTATTGGTCACACACACACATTCAAGCGAACATAGAGTGCTTTTAGTGTAGGTGACAGAATTGAAAACGAATCATTTGTATGGAGTTTCCGCCCTGGGCGCCGATTCTCGACCACACGACGTGAATGCGTGGACGCAAATTTACGGGTGAAACGTCGCCCGTCTCATGTTTCGCCGTTATAAACTCGCCTAAATATGAGACAGGCGACGCGTCCCCCGCCGATTTCTGCCCACGCATTCATGTCGTGTGAAGCGAGAATCGGTGCCCTGTGATGTCAACATGGCTGTTCTAGCATAAAATAAAAATAAATTAAATCTACCACTCACCTAACGTTAAGACTATTACTGCTAGCTGTAAGCGAGTCTGGTTTCCCTTGCGCCATGGCTGCTAGCTGCCGATCCAGCATGTTGTTCTGTTCGAACAGCTGGCTCCATTGGCGGACTGCGTTCTTCGATACGGACAACTCTTCACGGAGTTGCCTCTCGTCTAGAGAGTTGATGCCGCTACGGAATGAGCTGTCCAACCTATGGAAATGTACACTTGTAGAATATTTTTCTTTTTGGCGCAGTCTGTAGTGTAACCGCCAGCGGTGCTGGAGGTCCTGGGTCGGTTAAAATATTTTGTGCGAAGGTCTTTTTCGATGTCTTTTTCGGAGTTTGGGTGTTTTCTATGTATAACTAGATGATGCTCGCGGCTTCGCCCGCGAGAAATTCGGTAGGTACCCGTTCCCGCTTCCCGTAGGAACATATTCCGAGATGAAAAGTTGCCTATGTGTTATAGATACTCACAAGGTAGATAACACCCAAACTCCGAAACAAACATTTGTGGATCACAGAAATTTTTGGACCGACCCAGGAATCGAACCCAGGACCAGCTATTTAGAAAGTTCCTTTGCAGTGATCGTTTACAGAACATTTAAGTCAGCGGGGCTTCCGAGCGCTTCTGTTAGTAGCACAATATTCACGTTTCACATGTACGTATACATTGCAGCATTGAAATGGACAGGCGCTAAAAGGTTCTCGAGTGGAGTGGCAAGACATGAATACCTACCTAAGTATACGGCTCGCCCTAAGTATATTATGATGGTTCACAAGTATTATGTACATTCTATTTAGTAGAGCAATGAAATTGCGGAACAACTCAACCACAAACCGACTTACTGATGAATACCTTTTCGCGCTGCTAAAAGATACTTCGTCACAACTCAAACTTGGCATTCAAAATATGGCACATAAAAAACAATTTCATACGTCCTAAATTCTATTTTTTTACGTTTGTGCAAGTGAAAGCACTATAAAGTTTTTATAAATGATTAAAAGTTTTAGCACAAAACCCCTTTTTTTCCTATAATTCTGGCCCAACCTTAGATGAATTAAAAAGGGAAGATACGTTACACATGCATTTGCATGGGCATGCTAAACTGAGCTATTGGACTTAGTATGGTTTAGTGGACGTCGAACGACCAAAGCGCGCACATGTGTAGTACCTACTCTTCTTTCAAGTGCCGAAAAAACCCGTGATAAGTAACAAATATGCCTGTATGTGTGTTAAGAAAGTGCTCAAATCACTCAAGAAGCAAAAACATAACACAAGAAATTACTTTTCATTCATAAGTACCTAATAAATTACATAAAAACTTTAATTTTTAAAATTATTTGTCACTAGTATACGAATATAACCGAAAGTGAGACAAACGTACGAAATTTTACGAGAGAAAAAAGGATACAATGTATAGTGTCAACGATGACGGCTCAACGTACATTCGGCGTCAAATTCGACACTAAGGTACGGTCGCCATGCTAAGTTGTGTAATTAATTCGTAATCTCATTATTAAGAAACAGTGATTCGTGTTATATATTTTTTTTATTATTAAAGAACAATGTGGCGTATTAATGAAATGAAATAGGGTGATTTTATACATAATTATGCAAGTTCATTATTTTGGTTTTAGATTTCCAAATGACGAGATCGTAAAAGACAAATAAATCCTTATTTTACGAAAGCAAAGATCGGATTCAGATTGTAATTATGCTCTAAGCTATAAACATGATTACCGATAAAATTTTCGATGGAATTTTTGTTGAAAATACCTCGTAATAAAAAGAAATTAAACATAGAGTTCACAAACTCTTTTTGAAATATATACTGTACCTACCGTAGAGGATCTATACAAGGATAGTTAACACTATAGAGCAACGCGACCTGTCTAAAGACGCGCGTTATATAACACGTTAGAGCAACGCGAACTGTCTAAAGACGCGCGTTGTATAGCACTATAGAGCAACGCGAACTGTCTAAAGACGCGCGTTGTATAACACTATAGAGCAACGCGAACTGTCTAAGGCGCGCGTTGCTCTGTGTTAATAGGTAATGAGGACAACCAGTAGACGCTTGAAATACTCACAGAATATCGAGCATTGTATTTTTATAAAAAAATAATAATATTGAAACAAAATGGACCTTTACTGGGACATCCTTTCGAGAGCTTATCTTGTTGAGAGAGAGGAGTCCGGCATATCATCCAGTAAGGATTTTCCACCTCGTTAAATAAAAAGAAAGGGGGGGCTCCCATGCAACAAATAGGTACGACTATTTGTTGTTTTTTGGTACGGAACCCTCCGTGCGGGAGTCTGACTCGCACTCGCACGGTTATATTCTAAACATAAGCTATATTTTAAGGTAATGACATTAATAAACATTTATATATAATCACACTAAATAACCTTGGGGGTAAGCAGAAGGCTCATAAACTATATAAATTGGGGATTAACCTATTGGATTGATTAAACTGAAAACTTTGCACGAATATTATTAAGAAGTATGTAGGCTTTAAGCGTGGACTTCATATTATAACGCTGGAGTTGGCTTAATCGAAAATCGATTTTTTTATAAAAATATTTATGAATCAGTGATAAAATGAGTATACAATGAGGAGGGGGGAGGGGGAGGGGGTATAAAGTAATGTCATGTATACATAATGCAAACTTTAAAGCTTATTAAAGAAAATATAGGTACGGTTTCTTGAAAAAAAGTATTGAAATCCCACCAAAAACGTCCCTGTTGAAAAGGAGGCCAAGTTCCTATGGGCTAATTGTTCGCCTAAAAAAGGGTTAAAATTCAATCCAATGCCAAGTTTAGATGTACTTTAAAATCGATCATAATCATCTTCATCAACAGCCTATCCACTGGTAAACATTTGCCATTCCCAAGACTCGCCACCACACTCAGACCTCCACCTTTCGAATCCATCCATTACCCACCACCGCATTCACGTAAACGGTCCATCTGGCCGAAATTCACTTTACCATACACCCAACTTAAAATATGGTGTAGTTGTGAAAATACGTAGGTACCTACTTGGTTAAAAATATCTAAAATAATGTTACTTCTAAATTTGAACTTGAGATGATTATGATCGATTTTAAAGTACATCTAAACTTGGCATTGGATTGGATTTCAACCCTTTTTTAGGCGAACAATTAGCCCATAGGAACTTGGCCTCCTTTTCAACAGGGATGTTTTTGGTGGGATACATATTGACACGAAAATATATTTTAAGTCGATTTACCACAATCTGGAAACATGCTGACGGTACTGCATCGGTTATCGGGTACGGCCACAGACTTACAATAGTCTGTGGCCGTACCCGATAACCGATAACCGTATAGCAACACTATACATGACATGTTAAAAAAAATGACGTCCGCCTGGTTTTTTAAAGGTTTAAGCTGCCGATGCTGCAGTTTGACGTATTAGATACCTCTCATTAATGTAGGGGCCAAACTCAGGCACTTCTTTTCAAGATTAAATTTAATGCTAACATAAAAATAAGTGTGGCAAACTGTGATTCAGCATTTAATTAGTTCAGAATTGCATTTTAATATAATGCCTGTAATCTTCGATGATATTGAGTATACAATATATAAAAATGAAGCCCGATTTCCGTGGTCACGGCATCACGCGTGAAATGCTGGACCGATTTCGCTAATTCTTTTTTGTTGTGTTTGTTTCTGTCAGGAGAAGGTTTTAAAAAAAATGGTGCAAAACTATTAGCAGAAATGGTTTTTATTGCGATTTTGAATCGGATCATAGAACTGGAAACTCCGAAATGGAAACCGGGAACAGAAAGACTAAGAGATAATTTTGCAATCCAATATGGCCGCCGCGTCGAAATCACAAAATTTCATGATGGGTATCGTTTAAGGGGGATTTTGGTACGCTGAGTACGAATCACATGATAATTTTGCAATCCAATTTGGCCGCCGCGCTGAAATCACAAAATTTCATGATGGGTATTGTTTAAGAGGGATTTTGGTACGCTGAGTACGAATCTCATGATAATTTTGCAATCCAATATGGCCGCCGCGCCGAAATCACAAAAATTCATGATGGGTATTGCTTAAGGGGTTTCAGGGTATGCTGACTACGAATCACGTGATAATTTTGCAATCCAATATGGGCGCCGCGCCGAAATCACAAAATTTCATGATGGGTATTGTTTAAGAGGGATTTTGGTACGCTGAGTACGAATCTCATGATAATTTTGCAATCCAATATGGCCGCCGCGCCGAAATCACAAAAATTCATGATGGGTATTGCTTAAGGGGTTTCAGGGTATGCTGACTACGAATCACGTGATAATTTTGCAATCCAATATGGGCGCCGCGCCGAAATCACAAAATTTTCGTGATGGGTATCGTTTAAGGGGTTTTTTGGTATGGTGAGTACGAATCACATGATAATTTTGCAATCCAATATGGCGGCCGCGCCGAAATCACAAAATTTCATGATGGGTATCGTCTAAGGGGTTTTTTTTGTATGCTGAGATCGAATCACATGATAATTTTGCAATCCAATATGGCCGCCACGCCGAAATCACAAAATTTCATGATGGGTATCGTTTAAGGGGTTTTTTGGTATGCTGAGTACGGTACACATGATAATTTTGCAATCCGATTTAGCCGCCGCGCCGAAATCACAAAATTTCATGATGGGTATCGTCTAAGGGGTTTTTTGGTATGCTGAGTACGAATCACATGATAATTTTGTAATCAATTATGGCCGCTGCGCCGAAATCACAAAATTTCATGATGGGTATTGTTTAAGGGGGATTTTGGTACGCTGAGTACGAATCTCATGATAATTTTGCAATCCAATATGGCCACCGCGCCACTGTTGCGAGATTTCTGTCAGTATGCTGAGATACCAAAAAAACCCTTTCACGATATCCAAAATGAAATTTTACAACGGTGGTTCGGCGGCCATCTTGGATTGCAAAATTGACCTAAAATTCGTATTGAGCATACCAAAAAACCCCTTTTACGATATGCAACATGGAATTTTGCAACGCTGGCGCGACTGCCATCTTGGATTGCTAAATTAACCCAAAGTTCGTACTCGGCATACCAAAAAACCCCTTATACGCTATCCATCATGAAATTTTGTGATTTTGGCGTGGCGGCCATATTGGATTTCAAAACTATCATGTGATTCGTACTCAGCTTACAAAATAACCCCTTAGACGATACCCATTATGAAATTTTGTGATTTCGGCGCGGCCGCCATTTTGGATTGCAAAATTATCATGTGATTCGTACTCAGCATACCAAAAAACCCCTTAAACGACACCCATCACGAAAATTTTGTGATTTCGGCGCGGCGGCCATATTGGATTGCAAAATTATCATGAGATTCGTACTCAGCATACCAAAAAACCCCTTAGACGATACCCATCATGAAATTTTGTGATTTCGGCGCGGCGGCCATATTGGATTGCAAAATTATCATGTCATTCGTACTCAGCATACCAAAAAACCTCTAAGACGATACCCATCATGAAATTTTGTGATATCGGCGCGGCGGCCATATTGGATTGCAAAATTATCATGAGATTCGTACTCAGCGTACCAAAATCCTCCTTAAATGATACCCATCATGAAATTTTGTGAATTCGGCGCGGCGGCCATATTGGATTGCAAAATTAACCTGAAATTCGTACTCGTACTACTATTTTTTTCCCAAAAGCGTTTGACATCTTAGATCGTATGTCCACCTATTTATAATCCGGACCAGTGTGCGGCCGGCCAGCCGCAACAAAAAAAAAAGCATTGATGTTACGAGTTGGATCAAAACGTTACACATTGTATCATAACAAGGCGCGCATTGCAATGCTCGGATCACCTGCCTCACTGCTGTAACCTCGTCTTGTATCATTACAAGGTGCGCATTGCAATGCTCGGTTCACCTCCCACACTGGCTGTAATTCTCGACTCGTAACATTACATTACGCGCGAATGCTCCCGGTGAGGGAGCACCTTTAGAAAAAAATGATGTTTTGTAACATCATTTTTTTCTAAAGGTGCTTTAGCCTCAATAGCATTTTTGAAGACCTATCTATGGATACCCCACACGTCTGGGTTTGATGAAAAAAAATCTTTTCGTTTCAGTTCTGAGTATGGGGACCCCCAAAATTTACTGCTTTTTTCTAGTTATATTTAAAAATCTTAATGCGGTTCACAGAATACATCTACTTACCAAGTTTCAAGTGCATAGGTCTTATAGTTTCGGAGAAAAGTGGTTGTGACATTCGGACGGACAGACAGACAGACATGACGAATCTATAAGGGTTCCGTTTTTTGCCATTTGGGAACCTTGAAAGAGGTATTTTAAGATACTCTTATTTCATTAAAATAAATCTTATTGAACTAGGCGGCTAACTCCTTCCCTGTAGTTGCGTTAGTGTGTGTGGTTTCTATATGTGTTAGTTTTGGCGTACTTTTCAATCTCTAATGCTTTGTCTTTGTACGTCTGTGGGTACGGCACTTGGTGACCACGAAGAATGTCGAAGATTTTACGAACTCACACGAGAGCTAGAGCGGGTAAGCGATCGCTTCTTGTTCTAAATCATATATTGATGTCACTTTCGCGCATCTTTATTAATTACAAGACAATGTGTGAGTGAGTATTTGTGTGTAGTTATGTGCGAGCTATTTTTTAGTACCATGTGTTAGAACGTACCGTATCTTCCCTTTTTAATTCATCTAAGGGCCCAACCCTCAAAATCTTAATTTTTCTGGCCCTCCATTAAAAAAAATTGTCCACTACTGGTCTAGAGGATGTTAGCAGCTCAAGACTGGAAGTTGTAGCGATCTTTGAGGGTGTCCTATGCTCAGACAAGTGATCTGATACTGGTGATGATTCTACTATTGCATCAGATGTAAATGTTATGTAGAAAAACCGTCATGAAATTATGGTTTTCAATGACATTCTTAGTCATTTAGTTCTATAATCTGAGTAGCATCTTTTAGTTTGTGAATATGCTTATTAGATACTTATTGATCTAACCCCACAACTATTTTGGCAGAAATTGGGAACAGAAATTACGGAACAGATTTTTGACTCGCTGCATTAACACATAACGGGAAGGAAGTATACCAATGGGAAATTTTATACCATGTAAGGCATCAGATACTGTCTTCAATGATGTCCATAATATTTTATCAAATTCTTACCTCTCAATATAATCATCAACGCTCTGAAGGCTAGTGATAGATTGTGCCAGCTCATTATCATTATCCATCATGAGGTCGTCTGACGCCAAGCTGGAAAGCGTGTCCAAGGATGCCGTCCGTTCATTGGCGCCATTTCGCAAACTGTTTACTGTAACAAACAATCAAAAGAAAATGAATTAATCCAGAAAATAACTCGCAAAGGTTTTTTTTTTCTTTCTTATGGCGATACTGTTTTCCGCCAAAGACTCAGTGTGGATTTGGTAAGTGTTAATGCGGTCCACACATAATAAAAGGATCAAAGTTTTGTGCTCGCAATGGTTAATACAGAAAAAAAAATTATGGTGGGAAATCAATGAAAATTCAAACAAACGTTCGAAACTAAACAAACTTTTTAAATTATTTGGTGTCGAAATCGAAAGAGGTTTGCAAGTATAGGCCGAATATAATATGTATAGCAAATAAAACAAATATTTGAAATGAGAACAAAGCAACATGAAGTGTTTATTATAAACGTGACAACGTGCGATGCGACGTTTCGGCCAGTTTTAATACACAAACAACCTTTTCTCCGATACTTTTCCTCACCACTATGCAGGGGGTGTAGGTATGGATAATAGAAGAGAGAGATTTCCAATGCATCCACTAGTACTATAGGTAAAGCTGGTGGATGAACGAATCGCGGTCCCTAGAACTTCTTTAGTAATAAGAACCGCCTTCCACAAATTAAGAAAATAATATTTATATTAATTTACTCACATTTACGATTCCTTTGAACGAGGGGGCTGGACGGGATTCGATCTTTTGACCGACGTTGTTTGCTTGCTTCCGAGTCTACTTTACTGGATGGGCTGCCGTCTGTGTTTTCTGTAAAGATATTGATACCTTTGTAGCATAATCATGTTATTCATAAAATACAATAAAGTAGTAAGTACGAATTTGATCAAATTACTGATACATTTCTCAATACACGTACACCTACCTATTACTTATATTAAATTTAAATATTTATTCTGACCTGAGAACAATAGGTAGATACTTGCGCCCCGAGAATAGAACAGCGAATAACTAGTATTAATTAGATTTTTTAAAGATACTTCTTATATTAAGACAGGTTATTTTTTTGTTTCAAAAGTTACGTAAGCATAGTGTTAAAACCAAAATAATGTTTCATTTAATTTTCGAAAATACTGCAAAAGTTTTACAAAGATCGTTCGTGAAATTTTATGTAAAAAGTAACTGTTGCCTCCGTTCGAAAATAACGCCCTTCAGTCAAAGGTAGTGAAAGTAAGTACATCATGTTTCAGAATAGGCATTAAAGACAACTTACTTCTGAACAGCAACGCTGGCTGATCAGCAATTTCGTCATCAAAGAAGTCACGTCCGTCAGACAAGGAGAGGGATCCCGAAGCGTGAGTTGGTGTGCCCGGTGATTCTGGACTTGGATTCTTACTACTCTTCTGCACTCGGTGTGGTGATTCACTGGGAAGAACAAGTTACATATTATAAAATATTAAGAAATATATAGAGAAAAGCATAATTATCTAAGTACACAGACAAAGTCAGATAGAACAACGGTCTGAAAAAGGTCACAGGAAAAGACTGAGCTGTGTCAATTCAAATAGACACTGGATGCGGACGGCAGAGCACTGTGTCAATAAATTGTATCATCAGCGTGTAGGCAGTTCCGCCTATTAAGGGAGGGACTGCATCGATTCGAAACCCGGAAGGAGTGTGTCAAATATGTATTTGTGTCAACGACGCAACTCGCACATTGTCAGTCGGTTAAGCGCGCGGCCGCCGCGCGAGCCTATGTTCGATGGTTTGCTGTATCAAGTCAATTTAGAATCAAGTTTCATGTGGCAAAATACTACCTACGCGAGATGAGCAAGTAAAATAATGGTCCTTATTTGGTTCTAAGTACTTACTATAAGGCGAAAAGACGCGCTACAAATGTACCATAACTATGCTATCCAGGTTATCTTCAAGTTGTACGTATCTATCTTTTAGGTAGGGCTCCGAAACACAACTCATTTCTTATCCACTTTTGATAAAAGGTATATCTATTTGTATCATTCAATTTGATCAATCAATCAAATCAACATACGAAGATTTACGAACTCTCCTAATGTACGACGGTGTGGAGGTGGGACCTGTGCTTTCCATGTGTTGTTCGGATAGAAAAATACAATGCGGGAGGGACAGACTAGGCGTTCTGGTAACATTTTTCGTGGTTTGCACTAAAAACTTAGAAGGTGCACTACCAGCTTTTTCATGAAGCTTGCTTTCACTACTAAACTCTTAGTTCCTATCTTTTACAATTAGTAATAGATACAAAAGTAGAAATATTAGATTCACACAAAATTACATACATAACTTCTTTAACTGGTTGCAGAACTTCACCGTCGACACCATCGAGCTGTTCTTCAGGCATCGGCTCTGGTGATCTTGTCTTGGTATTTGCTGTTTGATACGCAGAACTTATCGACGGAGGCTCCCTTTCTATATGCAGTTCATTATTCGAACCGCTAGTGCTCGTTGATGATATTAAACTGTCTGCAGGGGACGTTTCATCATCCAACATGCTTTGGGTGGAAGTTTCCAGAGCTGACATATCGAACTTGGATTCCTCGAGAGTGAGTGTTAGGTTATGGTGATCGCCGCTTTGGTTTGTGCAGGTACTTGTAGTGCTATAATTTGAACTTGTCATGGAACCTGAGGATGAGAAAACGTACATTTTATACTTCATGTATTTTGGAGATAATCTCGGAACGGGTCTTGCAGTCATCTCCTAAGCTAAGAATTGAATGTTATCGGAAGAATATCATCGTTTGCTTTGTTCTCTAAGTCTAAATTCCCTGATACATCGCTGCACCTATTTACTGATGACATAGTCTTGTGTGTTAAATACTAGAGAAGATTTCCTAGGTGATTCTATACACCTAGGAAGGCTTCTCTAGTATTTAACAAAGAGATCCAAAATATCTCGATTCAGATTTTTTTAAACTACTTAGTTGGTAGACAAGCTTATGGCTTAACGACTGTCATTTTACTGACAACCGGGATCAACTGCTTAACGCGCTTTCCGAAGTACGGAAGCGCTCGTAAAAGAATGTCACAACGTGGTCTTTCACGTCAAAAAAATCGACTTACCCATCATAGTTCCACGTAATGAATCATGTTGACTCAACGTGAGCGACTTCATAAGCAGTGGATGTGGGACCGGAGGCTCGTCCATGATCACGATCATTTTCTTTGGCACTTCAGGCTCTATGGGCTTCAACGGTGATTTATTGTCGATAAGTTTGGATTTCTCCTCCTCGCAGCTTGACACGCTTAGTGCTAGGGATACGTCGTCTTGTGATCTGTGGAGTTATAAAATTGCAAAGGTAACCTGTATTCGTTTGTATATTAAAACATCCCTGTCCTTAGGCTGTTCTAAAAAAAAATTCTAAAGAGGGGTATCCCGCAGACTACTTAGTACATCAGCCAGTTCCAGATTACCATGTCGTGGAAATAAACTCATACAAAATTTCCGATGATTGGACCTGTGGATTTCAGTAAATTCCTTTCATCACTCAGGAAGTGAGCTGATGGCCTTCAAAAATAGCTAATAAATGAAATGAAAATATCTTTATTCATTTAGGTTACAAAGTAACACTTATGAACGTCAAAATTTTTGCTTCTACATTTACATTTACTGCCAGATTCGCAAAGCAATAGGTAGAGCCTGTGAGGAAGAACCTGGCAAGAAAACTCACGGCCACTCTTTTCAAATAGTCTTAGTACATTCGTTTGTCATGCAATAAAGATCAACAATTTTGTCTACACAAGCGACATTTACAATCGCGCCTAATTAAGTGAGGAGCAAGCAACTCATGTCCATGTCTCTGTATCATTAAAATAGTCATCAATAGTATAGTATGCCCTTTTTAAAAGATGTGTCTTGATTTCCCTTTTGAATCTATATAAAGGAAGGTTCATTATATTTAAAGGAATTTTATTGAATAGGCGTACACCAAGTCCTTCGAATGAGTCGTGTACCTTATGTAATCGAAAAACCTTTCCAATCAATTTATGCTTATTTCTAGTATTTATAGAATGTACGTCACTGTTCTTAAGATATAGATGTATGTTCTTTTTAACAGACATGATGTTCTCAAATATGTATTGCGATGCAACCGTTAAAATTCCTATTTCTTTAAACTTCTCTTTAAGCGATTCTCGAGCATTTAATTTATAAATTGCACGTATAGCTCTTTTCTGAAGTACAAAAATTATTTGTATATCTGCTGCCTTGCCCCACAGCAAAATGCCGTAAGACATGACGCTATGAAAATAACTAAAATAAACCAGCCTGGCTGTTTGGACATCAGTGAGCTGTCTGATCTTGGTAACGGCAAAAGCCGCCGAACTGAGTTTTGCTGCTAGACACGATATTTGGGCAGTCCACTGTAATTTACTATCTAAAGTGATCCCCAAGAATACGGTTGATTCTACAAGATGAAGGGTGTCACTGTTCAATGTTATATTTGTTTCATAATTTTTGACATTGGGCATGGTAAATCTAATACATTTTGTCTTTTTAGCGTTCAATAGCAAATTATTGGTTGTGAACCAATCTACAACTTGGGCTAGTGCACTATTTACGTTGTCAAAAGTACTTGGATTGCGATCAACTTTAAAAATAAGTGATGTATCATCAGCAAATAGAACAACATCGCACAAGTTCTGTACATAGAAAGGTAAATCGTTGATGTAAATTAAAAATAAAAAAGGTCCTAGAATTGATCCTTGCGGCACACCCATAGCTACAGAAGCTCCAGAGGACCGACTTCCATTAATGTCAACATATTGCATTCGATCTTTAAGATAGGAGGCAACAAGATCCATTGCAGAGTCCCTTATACCATAATGATCTATTTTTCGTAATAAAGTGTTATGATCAACGCAGTCGAAAGCCTTGGACAGATCGCAGAATATCCCGATAGCATCCTGTCGATTTTCCCAAGCGCTGAATATATGTTTTATAAGTGTCACTCCTGCGTCAGTAGTAGAACGACCTCTTGTAAACCCATACTGCTCGTTGTGTAGTAACATATTTGAACTAAAATGTGATTGTAATTGCTGCAGTATAATTTTCTCAAAAATTTTGCTAATGGCAGGCAGTATTGAAATAGGTCTAAAGTTACCAGGGTCTGTTTTGGATCCGGCTTTAAAAAGAGGTATCACTTTACTGTGTTTCATTAAATCTGGAAACACGCCTTTATCAACACATATATTAAATATTGCAGCTAGATGAGGAGATATAATTAAAATAATTGACTGCATTAATTTCACAGAAAAACCCCACAAGTCTGCTGTATTTTTTGAGTTAAGCGACTTAAATACTTTAACGATATCGTTGGGATTCACATATTTAAATCTAAATGAGACTCTACAGTGGTCCACGCTGCCCCTAAGCATTCGTTGAGCTTTAACTGGGCAAGAATTTAAGGAGCTCGTTGTAGTCACGGGTATGTCTATAAAAAAATTATTAAAGGTTTGTGCTACATCTAAACTATTATTAATCACTCTATTATTAACAATCAATTCAATGTCATGGTCACGAGTTTTGTGGCGTCCGGTTTCAGAATTAATTATATTCCATGTCATTTTTACCTTATTGTTCGACTGTTTAATCTTCCGACTTAAATGTAATGACTTGGCAGCAGCACATGCCTTTTTAAAGGTTTTTGAATAAAGTTTAACATACTGAATAAAAGCAGGATCAAAATTAAATTGCTTCATACCATATAACTCATATAACTTCGCCCTACTCTTGTATATACCAGTAGTTGCCCAATCACAAAATTGCATGCCTTTATTTTTATAAAAGGTTTTTGATTTGAAAATGTTATAGTACGCAAACTGAATGGTATTAAATAAGGAGTTGTATAATATCCATCTGGACCTGTGGATATCAGTAAATTCCTTTCATCACTCAGGAAGTGAGCTGATGGCCTTCAAAAATAGCTAATATCCATCTGGGTTTCTGTAACCCCCTTCGGTACTACTACCTATTAGAATATTGAAAAACCTTTCTTAATGGGTGCCTACTTTAACGAGTTTAGGTAGGCTGGAAAATGATAGTTGAGTAAGTCCCTTGGTAATTCTATCAAAATAGATGCTAGAATATATTTACCTCGTAGCCATAGCCTCTCCCGCCGCATGGCTCTGCCAAGCGCTGCTGTTGCCAAAGTGGCTCTCCTCACTCTTGCACGACGGACTGGACTCCTTGCTGGAGATCAGAGTAGTGGGCGACACTGCGCCGCTTGATGACTTTATGAAGGAGTTCTGTAACATTGAAACAAAAATCATTTAACATTGGTTACATAAATTCCATGTACAGACAGCGACCTGTTACGATTTTATTATATGTATTGATTATACTTTTGGAGTCAGACATATCACAAATATCTATTAAACACGATAAAGACCTTTATTAACAGACAATGTGACATTAACAAACTATCTAACTCAACAGAGAATAATCTGTAGAGTTTTAAAAACATAGTTTGTTAAATTGTTTGAACTTCTTTTTCTTAAATTACCATTTGTTTTTCGCTGCAGAAGCTTACTAATAAGTTAAATTAATAATAAAAAAATGTACTAAATATACATCTTATGTACCTACTTAAAAATATTTTTAATAAGCCTACAACTTTACAATTCGTTATAATTCAAAAAATTCTAATAACAAATCATAATAGGAAAATCAGGTCAACCAACATTTTTAAAATTCTTTATTTTATTACCGTTAATCATATTATTTAAAATTATGACCCAGTTTTTGAAAAGACAATATAAATACATATAAATTAATTGTACCGTTGCTCGTCGAAAACATTATTTTTAAGATTTACAAATAACTTTTAAAGTAACGTAAAAACTCCAAACTTACCTGTTTATTAAGTTTTTCTGGTTGCGCCCTATCCAGCACAAACTTTTCTTCATCCAAATTCGTCTGCATCAAAGTAGGTCGGTTTCTATTCCTGTACCTCTCCAACGTAGACATAGGGGAACTCTGTCTGTTATCGGTCACTGACACCTTCGGTAGTATGGGCGAAGGTGGCTTGTAGGTGGGTACTGGTACTTCGTACTCAGGGCTCAGTTCTTCGCTGAAGGAACTCGGCATTTTTGGCAGAGGAATCACTGTTTCACCTGTCACTACTGCGTCGTCTGTGGATGTTAAAAAATGCATTCAGGTAAAGTTTTGTAAGAAATTTGAACATTAATTCGTAGTACGAAACAGGTAGGGAGAAGTTTGAATTTGAATATTGGGACTTTGTTGCAGCATCGGGAGAACATTTGATTGGGAAATCATATTATTCGCTCTCAGGATTTAGTCGAAGCCAATTATCGAGAGAGAGTCTACTTCACCTGCTTGTGTTGCATCTGCTAATTGACAGAGGAGGGCATGGCTAAGGTTCATTTAAGGTCAGACTATATAATAGTTGCTCTAAAGAATATAATGTCCTCTGATTCAGTGCGATTGGGTGAAATATTTATTCCCTAACCGTCAACATTTATTAAATAAATCCAAGAGACATAGTAGGAAGAAAACCTGGTGCTTATCTAAACAAATTGAGTTTATGTCAGAGTCTTACCCATTATGTCTAAATCAGCAACTTGCAGTTCTCTTAAATGGAAGCTGTGCGCAGTTCTCATTATCATTTCAAGGTTACGTGGACGCCGTCTTGCACGGGGTGAGATCTCTCCTGCGCCTCCTTCGCCGCCTGTCCACACTCCTGAGTCAGTCGACACTGCCGACGAAGCCCCTGGAACAGAATTATTTTCTATTGAATGATGAATTCGTCTGAAACTGCAATTTTTATTCATTGTATCTTTTTCATTATCTGTCCAAGAACTTGCGTGAGCAGACGAGTTCTATGGTGCCACTCCAGAACTCGTCTGATCAATCAGCTTTCAGTAGAACTAGGAACTTAGAAACTGCAAATCGTCAAATTTAAAATTACCATTTCATAATTTCAATGCAGCATTGGGTGACCATCGGAATGGAAAACAAACAATATTATTCGCTGGTATGATTTATTCCAAACTATCAGAAAGAGTTCTGACACTGCAGAACTCCACTGTGGAGACAGCAACTCGGTAAAGATGGACAGCCAGATGGACTGGTATAAGATGAGGGCACAATGCCGTGTGTTGTAGTCAAAATTAGAAGAGTTCTACATCAAGCACTGATTTGAGTGATTGATTAACATCAAATCGGTTTTATAGAGTTTTTTTTGTACTGTTTCATAAAATCAATAAATCGAATCAGCTCAGTGCAAGCCACCGCTGGACCTAGGCCTCTCCCAATTCACGCCACAACAACACAGTCCTCAGCTTTTCGCAGCCAGCCACTAGCTGCGGTATTTTCCAACTCTACAATTCATCAGGCAGGGGGATTATTTTTATTACGCGAGGGAATATCTTCATGGATGATATGCCGGACTTCTACCGACTTTAAAAACCTCACGTATCCTGCCTAACAGCCTACTGTTAGGAGCCCTGGGTAAGCTCTCTGAAGGATACCCCAGGACACATCTGGCAGGGGTTCGTCCGTACCAACGTTTACCTACTCGCGATTGTTTAGTTTATTGATGTCTTTTGTATTATGTTTAGTTATTCATTTGTTGCTCGTGGTATAATATAGTCATTTGACGCCCGCGGGGTAAGTATATAAAAGGATACACTTCGTTAAATTCTTACGTTTGGATTTGGAGTTTGGAGCTAAATCACCTCCTCGAACCGAATTTGGCAGTTATGTACGATACTATAATTAGTATTCAGTTATTAAATGAAGTTTCATATATTAATCATATACACACGAATTACTCCGTTGATTTATTATAAGTACCTACTATAATACATAACTACTCGTTATGACTAATCATATTTGTTAAGTCGACACGCTAGACCGAATATCCTCAAGGTAGTTAGTATTTTACACGTAGGTATACATGTCTTACAGTTAGTACATACATAACTACATGTAAATTTTCAAAGACAAAAGAGTCTTAAAGTCACTTAAAAACTCTAAAACTTAGATCATTAGTCAAGATCATTTTCGATGGCTTACTCTACCATTTTTGGTACTACTCACCCCAAAAAATAGCAGAAAATTCGTTGAGTGTATGCAATATGTAGCTTAGAATTTTCTCTAAAGACTCTCTATTTATAGAGACGTTGAGACTATTATTTACCACTTCACTATAACACGTTACTAGTACTTATTTTTTTGCTTTTTTATTTTATTTTATTATACTTATTATCTAGCATTAACGTGCGCTAGTGATATTGAATACACTGAAGTAAACGTTAACCCCTCCAATGCTGAATTTGTTTTTGTTTGAAGTGGGGTTACCCTTGGGTGGGATTTGAAAACACACGCACATACGTATGGACCGTGTAAAGAATAATGTTCATGATTGTAATTGTAATTATGTTTGTGAAAAGTATGTAACTGCCTCAGTGCCTGACTCGCATAGGGTAGGTTAGGGTTTTGCCGTGCTGAGGTCTTCAAAGGTTGTGAGGGGTTAAAATCACGGGTCACGCAAATGTTTGTTTCGGAGTTAGAATGTTTTTGTATATTATGATTATAGGTTAGTAAAAAATTCAATATGAGTAAACGAAAGTCACATTATTCTGATCTGCTGTTTAGTTATGTTGCAATTTGAACATTAATTTGTAAGTATTTTGTTTTTTTTTGTGGCATAAATAACAGAATGTGGAGCTTGTTTTCGGTTGAAAGGAGCTCTACATATAAAAGACAAAATAGTGAGGCTATTCATTATTTATTATGTATGATATAACATACGTACGAATTTTTGTTTTGAAACTAAGACGCTTTACACATTCGTCTTACACGTTTATATGTAAGAGAATTTATCGAAATGAAAAAAAAAAATACTCACCCTCTCTCCATCCATCGGAAACACCCGATTTCCGCGTGTTATTCACCACCTGAAGACAAGAAGACATTTTTGTTTTAACCATCATCACTTTCACTTCACTTTCTTATCAAACACTAAACAAAACTATCGACCATGTCTTCCTATACCAAGTACATATCTCTGAATGACCGAACCCCATGTTACGGTAAAAGATGTCGAAATCGACTGTATTCGCGATCTTAGAACACTTTAAAAATATACTTAACAACACACACGAGGAAATCAAGTCGGGAACAAGTCTCAAGATACGTCTATGGAAACTTTCCTATAAGAAAATTACATTTCGTTAGTTATAAAATGTAATTAGTCTACTTCAAAAAAATATTTGCTGAATTACCTACACGTCTAGTCACGGTCTGAAAGTAGAGGGAAATGCTGGTGTTTGTAATTCGCTTTTTAAACACGATGTGGCCAAATTATGTATGCGCGAGTGTGTGTTAATTATGAACCAATTATGCAATTAACATCATCTTCTGAGCTAAACCAGTGTTTATTTAGGATTGTACAGATGTAGTGGGGCATTCATTATCATCTTCGAGGCACTTGCGAAGCCGCTCAAGAGTTTGGGGGTTCAAACGTCAGAATATCGAAAACATAAGCAAGCAGCACTCAGCTGCAACCAGCTTGCAACTAATAGCTGAGCATTACGTACAGTACAACAGTTCAGTGGCTAATTTATTGTTGTTCTTAAAAACCAACCAAGTGCGAGTCAGATTCGACTTCCATGTCAAAAAACGGCAAAAAATAACACTGTTGGCAGCCCCACTTATTTTTTAAAAATGTTTTAGAAAATATTTATTTGTAGTTTTAGTGGCATCGACAAAGATACATTATCTAAGAAAATTTAAACTGTATAGCTATCAGCGCAGCAGACAGCGGAGTCTCAACCTTCAGCAATAGATTCCCATTTTTATCTTTTGGGTACGGAACCCTTAAAATGACAAAGGCATTTATAACATTGATATAAAGCTGAAATTATGTTTATGATGTTCGTCGATGCACAAAATTCATGTACATTTGATGCAACGGAGACGTTACGCCATGATAAGACATGATACGCACTCATACATTTTATTGTGTTACGTAAAAATCATTGGTACAACAGGTGTTTAAGTGCTTATTTTTACGCCACACAAAGACGAAAATAACCGAATAGAACTTTTACTTGTATAATAACTTAGTTTGAAAATTTTGAAAAAAAAAAACTAGAATAAAATTGAAACCTTGAAATAAGCATATTATTAAAGTATATGTTATTAATTTCTGAACTATACTATACTCACAATACTGAAACTTGAATGAAACGATGACTGAAAAATCATTTTGTTCATCCCGTCTCCTAAAGAAAACGAGCAAAATATCGGAATAAAAAGTATCCTTAAGCTTTCCTCGGACTATAAGTTCATATTTTGCAAAGTTTCATTTAAATTGAATCAGTAGTTTCGACATGATTTCGTTTCGGGATACAAACATACAGACAACTTAAAGATTGTCACCCATCTACTGTTTTAATAATGCATAGATAAATCAGAAGTTATATAATCTCATGTATATCCTTACACCAGATGCAGAGTGCAACGGTGATATTTTAAGCACACTGCGACCGGCATCCGACACGACAAGGCTGAAATAGATAACTTCTGACCTACTTCCTATGAGAAGCTAAAACGTTCCTTAATGTAAAGCATTACAGTTCTTTATTGCTTATCTAGGAACTTGCGTAATTCATGAAATATTTTACAAGATGTGAAGCAGAAAAAAATTGTCGTAAACGTTTGGATATTTTGTGAGATTAGATGGCTTGTTATATTTTAATGACCGCTTAAAAACAGTTTGGTAATTTTTATAAGGGGAACGCGGAAAAGAAATTCAGATTACCTACCTAATATTGTTTTTATTGCTAAAATAAATGACCGCCGCGGTTTCGCCCTCGTTTTATCTGGTACCCGTTCCTGTAAGTAGCCTAAGTAGGATTTATTCCAGACTTTAATCTATTCCTGTAGTCAGATCATTATCGATCATTATTATCATTATTCATTATTATAATAATATAGGCCTTTTAAGAATATTGAGAATTTTCTAGAAAGATTTTTTGATTTAGGATTTCGTTTGTTTTATATAGCGCAGTTACCCATTATTCTTCAGTTGCACACTGTACGATCTTAGAAGAGTTGCATCTGTTGTGTCCATTTGCTACGTGGAACCAAAGAATAAAGATAATTATAATGGTATTACATACAGATCGGCATCTCCGTGTCTTCCACCGAGTAAGCTTCCCTATCCCCCCACCAAAGTTGATGTGTCTATTGCCGTATTAGTACTTGAGAGAGTGTCACTGCGTTGCATTACGTATTGCTACATACGTACTTTGTGCTATTGCTTTGGTTTAATTTGTGCCTAGCCGACGGTAGATTTGAAAAATAAATACCTACATACATGAGATTGCGTTCTGTTCCTTATTATTTTGTTTCCATAGCTAGTGTCCCTAGTATACTCACACACACATTCAAGCTTGATTCAAGCATTCACATTACGTGTACCTATATTAGTGTGGGTGAAAAGGAACATTTTTGTATGGCGTTTCCACCCTGTGATTACTTAGTGGAACTCAGGACTAAATCCAAATGAAAAGAGGCCGTCGTAGTACTAACCTATCCCTTACGAGAAAAAAGGCTTGACTATTTACATATGTATATATTTCGTAGGCATGATAAATTTAAAAAAAAAGATCATTTTCTAATCACCTGCTTAGTGGTCTTAGCATCAATGTTCTTGACGGCAGGGTACTGAGGCCTCGGCAGCTGCGTAGTCTGGAAGGTGTATTTGCCGGGAGGTCTTGCCGGCTCCGGCTGAACCCTTGATGCGGAAGGACCTCGAGAAGGGGGTTGCTCAATCCGCACTGTCTTTGGTCTACCATCCTGCTGGAATAATATTGTTGAGCATTAAAACGTAACCATTGTCATTGTCGATTGGCGTCCAATGCTGGGTGAAAAAAGAAAGGGTAAAAGTACTAAGTGAAGCGTAAGTGTGTGGTCATAACTGCGCAATAATCTCATTATAATAATGTGTTAATGATAAATCATTATTCCGCAGTATTATCAAACTGATGCTAAAGATTTCACATTTTTCTCAAACATTCTATAGTTTACACAATTTCAGTAAAGTAAGTATGTATGTATGTAGTTATGTTGTTTAGTGAGTACAAAGCATTTATTAATTTTGATAATTACTTGGAACAATTACATTTACCTATCTTTATTTACGATTTCTGGGTATTTCAGAATCTCTTGCGTCTTAAACTAAGATAGCCTACCTTATTATCATTTAGTAGATACATAAGTGCGTTCTTATACTGACTCCGAATATTTCAGGAAAATGCACCATAACCTCTTTTCTTTTCTAAGCAGTTGAAATAAGTGTTCAAGAAGCAATTTTAGCCCCTCTCTATAAAATAGAGTGCAGAGGGGCTTATGGCCAGACTGTGTCTGTAGTCTGTGACTCTGTTGCATTAAACAACGTCACTAGGTCACGTGGATCATCTGTTCAAAGTTTGAAATAAAACAAAAATGACAACGGCAATCGAATTGAACTTTCACTTTCACAATAAACGAGTTAGAGAGGGGCAGTCTGGTGAGAATGATCTCAAAGCTTTCTTGTTTAATTTACAGAGTACAGTTTTTTGCCTACCAACTTAGGTACACATAACTTTCACTATCGAATACGGCAAGATACGATCCACTCACAAGATAATAAGGAACTTTAGTTATTACCTGTGATGATACTTGCTGAGTCTGATACGTCAGTATGACAGTCTGTTTAGTGACAGTCTTCGGCACACCAGCAGTGCCGACGACGGTGGCGAGTCCTGTCGACGAAACCTGCGTCGCCAGGAGTGGAAGCTGATTGTACCCGGTAGTTGAGTTTTTCTTATCTGAAATAGGTGAGGGTAAGTTTAGTGTTATGTTTTGTAAGTTGACAATGAACTCGTTCTTATGATAGAGATTTCGGTCACAAATTTAATGTGAAAAAAATTTACTAAATTCTACGTCGCCCCAAGACGTAATACTTATGGTAAAAGAAATTGACGATCGAGAGTAGTGTCTCGGTGGTCCAACGATTAGGGCGTCTGCTCCGGCAAACCAGAAGACGCAGGTTCGAGTCCTGCTCGAGACTAAAAAAATTTTCACATTAAATTAGAGATTTCAATAACCATCGTGAGTGAATCTGTCTAACTCATTAAGACCCGAGGAGGTTCATGCGAGAGGTTTAAATTCCGATTTACTGTTGAACCCTGTGCATGTGTGAATATATAAGTGAATAATTAGAAACAAGAACCACTTTCGGCCACATAATTATTCGTAGCGTATGTTACAAATACAACCCATGATAGATGGCGCTTACTCCAACATGGTCAACTCAACATCACTATTTGTATAATTATTTACATGATAACTATTAAGTCTACGAAAGGGTGTTTTGTGTTGTATCCAGTACTAAAATTATTAATTATAATTATCCATAATTGCTAAGTTAGTTTTGTATAATATTGTGTAATTAAATGGTATCGTCTAATTAGCAGCTTCTGGGGGTAAATGTATAAAATGGCGGGTAATCATATTGCGAGCTCTCTTCATTCTGAACGCTTAGATAGGCGTTAACGCTGCTCAAATAAATGTAAATGTAAATGTAAAGTTGTAATTTCAAGTTTTATTTTATTTCTGAAAGTGTACCTATTATCACGTAGTAATCAAAGTGCAGCTTCTACTACATCACCAATATTTACGTAGCAAACGTAGCTCTCTACTTCTGCTACGAAGAAATGTAGCTTCTAATAATTACCTATTTAGCAGAAGAAACACTCAAAATGGTGTGGTAAATATTACTAGGTCACAGTTTAAAAATAAAAAGTATTTATAATACGACTATATAGGTTGCCCCAACCTTGAGTGACAGCCATTTAAATAAAGTGCTTACTTACTCTAATCAGATTACGTGTAAGTAGGCACGTCAAAGTGTAATTAATATTAGACACGCTTCAATAAACAAACAAATATTACGTAAATACCTTTTCAGAGCTTTCTTATAGTTGATATTTTTGCCTATAGAACCATCAAGTGTTCTGTAAACGATCACTGCAGTAAGCAACATTTACTATGGCCGAATATGGATGAGTGACCACCACGTGGACCACTTTGTGACATTTATTTACGAGCGTTTCCGTGCTTCGGAAGGCACGATAAGCCGTTGGTCCCGCTTGTCAGTAAAATGACAGTCGTTAAGCCAAGTTGAAGGCCTTACGGGCGGCTTGAAAAATTTAAACTGTGGGTCGTCACAAACTGCGCCCGGGTCGGCAGCGCGTGTGTAGCGCCTCTGGTGTTGCAAACGTCTATAGGCTACGGTTACCAACCTTCCGGTGGGCCGTAAGCTTGTCTGCCACCTAAGTAGTATAAAAAAAAACAACTTTAGCCACAGTTCATCTTGGGCTATAGTTATTACACGTGTCGTTATATGGTTAGTTTCTTATCATATAACGACACGTGTAATAATCATATATAATTATATACATCGATCCCAGTTTCATTGAAATTTAGAACCAGAGGTATTTTAAGTTGCAGGAGACGGCTCTATACTATACGTTAAAGTCAGAGTACTTTATATCTGTTATCCCGTCAGAGGCATCTTATTACCACGATGAGCTTATTGCTATATATAAATAGACAGGCGCAAGTAATGACTTATCTGCAGTTGAAAATATTGAAACCGCCCTTAATGCATTCCAATTGGCTTAGCGACTACCTGTTACCGGCAACTCTGGTAGTCACCTATCCAAGGATCAGCCATAGCGAAAGTTGCTTAATACAGTGATGGTTTTCAGAACACTGAGTCAGTTGAGACACAGTATAAAAATTATATAAGTATAATAGAGCACTACTACCTCAAAAAATGGAATGACGAAGATGTATATTCTACATACCTAAAGCATTATTATTGATGGCAGTTTCCTTATCCTTATGCGTGGCGCCGAAGGCCTGCTCCGCAGCCACGCTCACGTCCCCAACCTTCGCCGTCTTCGCGTGCGGCTGCCTGAAACCGAACCTACCAAATGAGATAATTCTTAGTAGTGGAGTCGCTTTGATTCTTGAGTCCTTAGAATTCAATTATTGAAGGCAAGTTATGATAAAATTTCGTTTCGTTTAAGATCTTCGGGCTAGCTATGTCTATGAATGAATGATTGGTTATGATAGCCTCAGTGATTGAGATGTCAAAGACCTACTGGAACTATAAAGCATAGATGATGATGATGATTTTACTGCCCCAGTAATTGAATTCTGAAATCAAGATTCTCGGTGACTCGTCCACTATAGATGCTGTAATGGTATTTAGCTTGGTGTCGATTCTAAAATTCTATTTATCTTCATAAAGTCAAAAATTGTAAGAAAATAATTAATTGTTTCATTTGAACGGGGATTTATAATAGATAGATATGTGTATGGTAGAGGGTGTGTGATGGCTTCCTCCACCACCTGTCCTCCTTTGTTATCATTTTTAATGGACTTCCTCACTTCCGTCATGTACCTAGCGTCAAAGACTTCTATATAAACTGAGGTAGACGCGCCGTACTCTAACAAACGAGATTTCAAAAGCAATCCTCAAATACACACATTAATAAGACTACACTCACTTATAAATATTTTTTACGTAATTGTCACCACCCACAATAGCAATATACGAATAGATAAAGAGTAAAAGAGAAGGTGTATGGACTCCGATTGCAATCGAGCACCTACTCTCGAAGTTTTGACTCACAACAGTGCGAGCAACGCTGCTAATTAGCTCAGTTTATAGGTTTCAAAAATCGGTGCGTAGGGCATGTCTACCTCAGTTTATAAAGAAGTCTTTGCCTAGCGCCCGTTCCATTAGTTCGCATTCAATAAACTTATAATGAACGCCTACACAATTTTTTATAGCAAATCAGATTATAACATTTTGTATAGGCACACACGTGTACTCCTCCCCAAGGGGGCAGGAAGAGGCGAATTACACACCCACATTATACTAGCAGTTCTGCTCGCCCCAGACTACCTACTGTCATCGTAGCCTATTTTTGGAGAAAATTTTTATCCATTTTGTAATCTCTCTCAAATTTCCTATGACCAGTATAGATGTTAAACAGTCTCTACAATTGTAATACTGTTTAAAAGGACAAGTATAGGTAATGGGACTATTCCCAATTGTAATCCCAATATAATAACTGTGAGTCTTAACTTGGTAACCAAGATCTACAGCAATGACTAAGAAGTTAATGTTTTGGAACCCGAATCGAGATCGATGAAAATAAATTGTGGGAGTTGAAAGGAAGGTAACTTCACTCCCTTTCTTTGCAAAGCGAGGGACTAGAAAAGAAACTAAAGTGGAGTCATTTTATTAGGTAACATTTAACAGTTCATCAAAATTCAACAACGCAACCTTGTAACGGCGGGCATAAAATAATAATTATACTATGATTATGAATTTCAGTCAGTAAAATGACATTTCTTGAATGAAAAGTCAGTACTAAATTCAGTATAAGTGACAGTTGCACTTGTCATTTTACTGACTGAGATTAATAATCGTACTTTAGGTATGTATCTATATTGTTTCATATTGTAAGAACTGCACTCTTTTCAATGCCGATCACATACTTATTGTAATAATGACCGATATGAGTAACTTTAGGTTTTTCTTTCACTAATAAATGTATAAACTGACAGACGTCAAATGTTACCTACCTATTAAAATGATGCCACTTCAGGTCTAAGTCTATTTATGTGGTCCGTGAGTATCTACATTATGAACCTCCAGTAAGTTATCTTTGATTCAAAAAGGGAAAGCAATATCCAAAAAAGTAAATGAAAGGTACCTGGTAGATCGTAGAGGCTGCCCGGCAGTTTCCTTACGAGGTCTCGCCAGTGGAGTGGACCGACCAGATAACACCTCCTCGGCTCGTAGGTCCTCTGAAGAACCTGTTTGAACAAGTTGAATGCTCAATATGGGCATGTCATGAGTTATGGAAGCACTTAATTGAGTTATGTCACTTATGACTAGGTTGTCTTGCCATAAATGATAATTTGTGGTGTTGCCGCTTTCGTTTAATTGGTATTAAATTGCTTCGACTCAGAGCACAAGAGTCTGGTTTTAAATAAAATCGAACAAGTGACGTCGGCGTCGGATTCGCGCACAGAGGGTTTCGTACCAAAATAAGAAAGCCGTGAGATCGTTCTCACCAGACTGCCCCTCTCTAACACGTTTATTGTGAAAGCGAAAGTTAAATACGATTGACGTTGATATTTTTGTTTTATTTCAAACTTTGAACAGATGATCCACGTGACCTAGTGACGTAGTTAAATGCGACAGAGTCACAGCTACAGACAAAGTCTCGCCATAAGTCACTCTGCACTCTATTTTATAGAGAGGGGCTAAAACGGTAAAACATAGTATAAACACAGTAAACATTACATGGGAGCCCTCCTCAATCCCACTTTTTTTATGATTCAATTTTAATTTGTTGTCATAGCGGCAACAGAAAAATACCACCTGTGAAAATTTTAGCACCCTAGCTATCACTGTCCCTGAGCTACAGCCTCATGACGGACAGACAGATAGACAGATGGACAGACAGACAGACGGACAACGAAGCCTCATGAATAAGGTCCCCTTAATAAAAATCGTAGTTTTTTAACGGACTATGAAAAACGATCGCTTTTCTAAACTAATAATTATACTTATATTAAATTGAGAAGAATACTATAACATCAATCAATATCATATCAATCAATCAATATCAATCATCAATCAATACATATAATAAAATCGTAACTGTCTATTTGTCTGTACGTTTGTGCACGCTGATCTCAGCAACCGCTCAACCGATTGCAATGCGGATTTCTTTATAGCGTTGCGGTTTGCTCCACTTAACATATGTTTGTTTCATGTCAATCGGTTCATAAAAAAAAGTTGTATCTAAAGAATCCCTTTGTTACCCCTGTTACTACCAGTCTTACTACCAGTAGTCTTACTAACACGGGTAGGTAGTTCTTTTTTGCCCGTGTTACTAACTGCTGCTGTAGTACCACGGAACAATTTTAAATTCAATATTAATACTGGCCAATGTCATTGTTAACTTCTACCTTTTTACGAAATCATTGACATTTATGCCATGATTAAAAGAAATACAATAATATATTTTTGAAAAATTGCTTGCACCTAATTTTTTGAGTTGTCATTGCTTCAAAGTTGTATAAGATTAGTAAGATTGGCCAGTAGTAATATGTGAATTAAAAATTGTTCGATGTTACTACTGCAGCAGTTAGTGGTACACGGGCACAAAAAATTACTGGTGTTATTACTGGTAGTGATTGGTAGCAATACGGGTAACGAACATATAAATGCAACGTACGAAGCCGCTGGCAACTGCTAGTATTAAACAAAATGCCAAAAAAACACGTTTGTTGTATGTAGCCCCCCCTTGAATATTATTATGTTTTTAGTATTTTTTCTAATAGCGGCAACGAAAACACATAATTTGTGACAATTTCAATTCTCTAGCTAGCACCGTTCATGATGTGGGAACACAGGAATGCATGTCAGCATTATATTACGCAAGCCTGTATGACAACCAACCACTCGCCAGTCACGGTACTGTCGGGCAGCGAGTAGGTCGATTTATACGTCGGTTTAAAGTTGTGTATCGAGTCGGACATTATACGATATCACAGTGACCTTAAGAACTTTCATTTACTGCCCCTAATACTGTGGCTCAACATTGGTGACCCGAAACGTTTGGACAATACGTAACATCAAAATTCGAAATCAGTTTTTTAGTAAAAGTGTAGTGCGCGTCAAAATTCCTTACAATGAATCCCATACCTGTACCGACGCAGGCGGCGACGGATTCTAGCGCGTTGGCACAAATTACGGTATCGTCGAGAATTCCGGACTTTTGGAAAGAATCGCCACGTTTATGGTTCGCGCAATACGAGGCCGTAGTGGAAAGTCAAAAGCTCTCCGACGCAGCTAAGTACAACCTGGTCATAGCCAAATTAAGCCGAAATCACATCGAACAGGTGAGTGACATTGTTTTGTCTCCACCCGAAGTCAAGAAGTATGAGACGCTGAAGGCCAGGCTTCTTACGGTCTATGAAGAGTCCGAGGTACGACAGCTGCATAAGCTTTTGAAGGAGTTGGATCTGGGAGACCAAAAACCTTCGCAACTCTTGCGGAGGATGAAGGAGCTATCTGGCAAGAAATTTTCAGAGGAAACCTTATGTATGCTGTGGATGGGGCACTTACCAACCGCAGTGCAGGCCGTTCTGACCGCCAGCGAGGTCAAGGAATCGGATAAACTGGCAAGTATGGCTGACAAAATAGTCGAAACGACCCGGTTCGCCGAAGTGCAAGAGGTATGCACACGGACTAATGCTGAGGCGCAATCCCAGTCTTCGCTAGAAACGCAGATCGCACAACTATCTTCGCGTTTGGAGCAACTGGAAAGGTCAAGGTCGAGGTCAAGAGAAGCAAATAGAGGTAACCACAATAATTATTCTCGTTCGAGCTCCCGAAGTCGATTCGTTAAGCAGAGGCATCCGAACTGGCTTTGTTTTTATCATTTCCGGTACGAGGATAAGGCGAAAAAATGCATCCAGCCTTGTGCATGGGAGAAGAAAAATAATATTACCAATAAAGAAAAAAACTAGTTGGAGTACAAGTGCGGGCGGACACTTGTATAGTAACTTGCAAACGCCTATGTGTAAACGACAGAAAAAGTGGACTTAATTTTCTAGTAGACACCGGAGCCAACATATCTGTTCTTCCTGTAAATAGATTTAAGCGCTTGATAAATCAATGTAGCGATTATAAGCTGTACGCTGCAAACGGTAGCGAGATAAAAACCTACGGTAATAAAACTTTGTCATTGGATTTTAGTATGCGACGACCTTATGTTTGGAGTTTCACCATAGCCGATGTAACACAGCCTATTTTAGGAGCTGATTTTTTGGCTCATCATAGGTTAATTGTAGACTTAAGCTCAGGTAAACTAATTGATGGTGTAACTAATATTAAATGTGTTGCTAGCGTCATCCAGGCAGATAGTACGACGGTGAAAACTGTGGACGAAACACACCCTTATCGCGAGTTATTATGTAAGTACATTGATATTACTAAACCTGCATCGTACAAGGAAGTGCCTAATCACGGTGTTTATCACCATATTGAGACGACTGGAACACCAGTATTTGCTCGTGCTAGACCCTTAGCACCCCATATGTATCACAAGGTCAAGGAAGAGTTTCGCATAATGCAAGAGTTAGGCATTTGTCGCCCGTCCAAAAGCCCATGGGCGAGCCCACTCCATGTCGTACCCAAGAAAAATGGGGAGATACGCCCTTGTGGGGACTATCGAAAGCTTAATGCCATCACTAAGCCCGATAGGTACCCAATCCCTAGGTTATCAGATTTTACTTATATTCTCGCAGGAAAAAATATATTTTCGAAAATCGATATAAATCGCGCATATCATTGCATACCGGTAGCACCTGATGACGTCGAGAAGACTGCAATCATAACGCCATTAGGTTTATGGGAGTTCCCAAGAATGAGCTTCGGCCTTCGGGGGGCTTCACAGTCATTTATGCGGTTCATGCACCACACGGTATTGCAGGGATTAGACCAGGAGACCAGGAACCATATTTTTGCATATATAGACGACATAATTATCGCGGATTCTGATGAAAGTCAACATCGCAAACACTTAGAAGCCTTATTTGAGCAATTCGTCAAATTTGGTATTACGATTAACGTCTCTAAATGCGCATTTGGTAAGTCTGAAATAGATTTTTTAGGGTATCGTGTTACAGCAGACGGGATAAGTCCCCTAGGTGACAAGATTAAAGCAATCACTGATTTCCCCAAACCCGAAAATGTAGAACAATTAAGACGGTTTTTGGGGATGGTAAATTTTTACCGATCGCATATACCTAACGCAACTAAATCGCAATCCATTCTTCATAATTATTTACACGGTTCCAAAAAGAAAGACAAAACACCCATTAGCTGGACTCCAATTGCTGAGCAAGCTTTTGAGGAATGTAAGTCGAATCTTTGCAAGGCGACCACACTAGCGCATCCGGTCAAAAACGCTTCACTTGCACTTATGACCGACGCGTCCGATACGTGTGTGGGCGCAGTTTTACAACAGCGTATTAATGATACTTGGTATCCATTAGGTTATTTTTCTAAAAATATGTCGACTACGGAACGCAAATATAGTACGTATGACAGAGAACTTCTAGCTATTTACCTATCAATCAAACACTTTCGGTATTTGATTGAAGGACGTCAGCACTGTATACTGTAGTTTGACTCGGCCGGATTTTAGAAATAAATGCCTACAGCCGCGCGGTACGTAAGCATGCGATAGGGCTGCCCACCTACAGCATTTTAATAATATGTGCCTACTTTGACTTTCTATTTAGTATTGCGATTGTAAATATGTACATACATACATTCATATAGTCACGCCTTTATCCCTGAAGGTGTAGGCAGAGGCATAGTATACGCCGACATTTTACCTTATAGTTTTACGTACGCGTAATTGATAGTGAGCCTAATGCAGTTGAATTTTTTCAATCCGCCCACAAGGCCTTCAATTTGTATTAAGGATTGTCGTTTTACTGACAACCGGCTTTCATTTCGAGTAAATATGTACCTTTTTTATTTAAACAAAAAATACTTTGTGAGTAATAATATAATATCCCCGCAACGGCGGCGCGGCGTGGCGGCGCAGCGCCCGTTATCTACTAACGATTGAGTGAGACGGGTATAGAAATTTGAAAACGAGTAAGCGGCGTAGACGGCTCGTCACATGTTTCGTCAGTGATAGAATCACGGAATTCTAGTCTTTATAATCATTGCGTTAAATTTTTAATTTACAAAATTAAAACTATTTTTCGATTTGAAAGTACTAGTCAGTCTCTAGTACACTAGTACTTTTCGTACATTGTCAAGTTGTGTTAAATTTTGGAAGTTCATATTTGTATCTATGCGTGTAATAAAAATCAAAGGTAATAAAAATGCTGTCAATCAAAGTCATACGGTGCTAATGCTAAGTGTACTGTAACACCGGTCATCCACAAAGAAATGAATACTCTTGAAACATACCTAAATCATTGCTCTCAATTAAATAACTACGAACTGACAACGGAACTAAATGTACTACCTACACGTACTAGAGTTCTGAACTAGTTTTTTTTTTGGATATTGTACTATATTGGATCGCACCGTTCACTGACTGAGCAAGCACAAGTCTAGTTTTAAACACAAACATACCTACTTCATGTAACTACCTAGTTCACTCGTGCCAATCACTTTGTTTAACTTTAGTCAACTAGTAGTAGTACCAATTAAAATCAATTTATAGTCTTACCGTTCGGAGTTTCCAGGTAATCTAAAAAACGTTATCTCTGGGTGCGTTATTGACGAATTCATGCAACCAAAACAAGCACAATAGACTAGTTGTCATATCAAATATTTTTAGTAAATAAAACACGCGCGGTTACTATTTAAAAAACGACACACCGTCCATTCGTCTACTGGGCACAATCGCGACTGCGGACGCTGCTTGCGTGCTGAAAGGCCTGCCGAAAACGAGAATCGTAGGTATAGCTTGCGCTTCGTCCGTTTGTAGGGAGCTACAATACTGGTTAAACAACATATATATACTGTGACGTCAGTTAACTGTATACACCGATCACAATCCTTTAACGTATGCTTTTTCTAAGATAAATCACGAAAACGAGCTTCCTAGACGTACACGCCATTTAATGCTTATTAGTGAGTTCACAACTGATATAAGACACTTGAGCGGGCAGGACAATATAGTCGCAGACACGTTATCGCGCGTCGCAACAATAGATTGTCCCACGGCGATCGACTACGAGGAACTTGCTCGAGAGCAGGAATGCGACGTTAGTATTTCGCACTTATTAAAGGATGTGAATCACAAAGATAATTTCAAAAAGATAGTTTTACCTACTAGTTCTAAAGCAATTTATTGTAATGTGAGTAATGATAGATTAAGGCCGTAGCTGACAGAGAAGTTTAGGCGAATAGCGTTTGACTCCATACATGGTTTGAGCCATCCCGGGGTAAGAACTTCGCGTAAGCTCATGCGGGATCGTTTTTTCTGGCCTGATATGAATCGGGATGTAGGGCATTGGGCCAAGACGTGCATACAATGTCAACGGTCCAAAGTAAGTCGTCACACTACGTCAGCCTTAGGGACGTTTTCACCCTGCGATAGGTTTGAACACATCCACGTCGACCTGATAGGACCTCTGCCTACGTCGACAGAAGGGTTCAAATATTGTCTCACTATAGTTGATAGGGCGACGCGATGGCCTGAATGCATACCGATTAGAGATATGACTGCAGAAACGGTATCACGTGCCTTGTATGAGGCTTGGATATCTCGTTTTGGCTGCCCGAAGAAGCTAACTAGCGACCAAGGCCGCCAATTTGAAAGTCAGGTATTTAGCTCACTTATGAAATTATTAGGTATAGAAAAGTTAAGAACTACGCCGTATCATCCTTGTAGCAACGGGACTGTAGAAATTTGGAACAAAGCTGTAAAAACGTCGCTAACCGCACGCCTATGCAACTCAACCACACCCTCCTGGGTTGAGGAGTTACCAATTGTTTTATTAGGTCTTAGGACAGCAGTCAGAAGCGACAATGGCATAAGTGCCGCAGAAATGACATACGGTACTACGTTACGCCTACCAGCTGATTTTTATGACTGTCGTAATAACTTAAAATTGGATGACAGTTGCGAGTACGTTAATAGATTAAGGGAAACTATTAAGGAATTCCAATCCGTAACCACTAGGAAAAATAGTAAATCGAATATATTTGTTCATCCAGACTTAGAGAAATGCAGTTATGTTTTTATACGTCACGACGCTGTACGCAAACCGTTACAGCCTACTTATGACGGACCCTTTCGCGTATTAGAAACACGAAACAAAGTATATGTGATTCAAATGGCTGGTCGTAAAGCGAATGTATCAATTGATAGATTAAAACCGGCATATTGTATAAATGATGATAGTTATATGGTAGAACGATCAAATACTGATGCTTCAAACAGCGTTCCGCTTACCACTCGGACCACACAAAGTGGAAGAGTGATAAGGCGACCCGTACGATTCATGTAAACAAGTAATACTAGTTGTCGAACGCAGTTTTCTCTATATACTTACTAAAGTCCATATTTCCTCAGCACCTTAATAACTATTGTTTCTTATGCTGTAAGTAATTGTCATGTACCTATTATTTATACATGTTTGCAACACGACGTCGCTCGGTCAAATAAACAAACGGAAGCAACTAACATTTTATGTACGTTCAATATAAAACTGTAAAATGAGTTTAGTAAAACAAGTGACGCCAGGTAAAGATATGTAAACCGATTTCATTGTAGTTAGTAGGTACTATGCAAAGGAATAAAAGAGGAGGAATGATGAGTTGTGACGAACGAAAGAGTTTCACGGCGTTATCATGGTGTACGCAGTGGACTCCCAAGGGGGTGAATAATTAACTATAGCAGAGCGGGACACCATGGTAACTACCACTAAAAAATGTATGAAAGAGAATTAGAGTTTAGTTTTTTAGTTAAGAAATGTCACAAACAAACCCGACTATGATTGTTATAGTTAAAATTGTAGGAAAAAGTAAGCAATCACTAAAAATACAATTATGCAGTAATAATTGGAGCAAACCAATCTCAGCATTTTATGTTTAATTTTAAGTAACGTTAGTTTTAGCGCGCATTATAGCTATATGATTGTAACGTGTGACACCCAAGTTCAATGACCATTTTGGTTAACATGGGGCAGCAACATGCAAAAAACTCCCAAGTTGTCATTGCACAAACTGGTGCAGACAATCAGGCGAGGTCAGTAATTGAAAAGAAAATTGAGTTACAAGGGATACTCATCTTTATTGTCATAGCAGTAGTGAGCTTAGCCAGTTTTTACGTTGTAGTTAAAAAGTGCAGTAAATATGTAAAAGACAAAGTGATGAGTGATTTAGTCTTAAAGGTGGAAGAAGGTCGTGCCGTTAAGAGCGAGCACACAGCCACACCATCAGTCGCACACCCAACCACACAATATGTGTGAATTTTTTAATAATTGTGTAATATTATATGATTTTTTTTTGTGTAATTAAGCAAAGATTTTTGTGTAATTATGTATACTTACTTTCAAGTGTATATTACATTCATGCCATATTTTTGTTTCGTAAAGTGAATCAAACGAGCTAAATTGTAAAACATTTTATTAACACGTAAATCATAAATTCATAACAATGTATAACTTCCTTTTGTACTTAGTCGGTTAAGAAACTTAATAGTAGTCATGCACTGTGTTCTCAACAAGCGTAGGTGTAAACTCAGCACATTCCTTCCTTTGTACTGTACGTGTATAATTGTTTACATTGTATCTTTTATCAAGTACGTTGTAATGATAGGGTGACCATAAGTTTGCATCGGATAAAGTCGACAAACATTGTTGTTAGGGTGACCAGATAACTTTTGGGATATATTTTTTTAAATGTTAATAAAAATATTATATTAACTATGTTTTTAGTAAGAGGGGGAATACTGTGGGAACACAGGAATGCATGTCAGCATTATATTACGCAAGCCTGTATGACAACCAACCACTCGCCAGTCACGGTACTGTCGGGCAGCGAGTAGGTCGATTTATACGTCGGTTTAAAGTTGTGTATCGAGTCGGACATTATACGATATCACAGTGACCTTAAGAACTTTCATTTACTGCCCCTAATACTGTGGCTCAACAATGAGATACATCCTCGTGACGGACATACAGACAGACAGACATACAGACGGACAGCGAAGTCTCATGAATAGGATCCTGTTTTTTACCCTTTGGGTACGGAACCCTAAAAAACATGTTTTAGTAGTGAACTTTCCGTACAATAGTCTGACTCGCACTTGGCCGGTTTTACATTAGAACTATTTTCATTACATCCCTATATGTTTTTAATGTCCATAATGACAATCTACTACCAGAGGTGTCTATCTTATTAGTTTAGTAATAGTACTGACATACTAATCGGCCGTGACAAAATCCGGTGTAAGACTAATTGTCAGGAAATTGGGGCTATTGAATTTTAAATGTGTACGATATTGCCAAACAAGTTCTGTAGTGATGTAATTACACACTGATATAGTGGTTGAATTGATAACAACTTTGTAATCTCAAGTAGTAATTCTTAAACTTACTTTACTGGGCGCTAAACAGCAACGCGCGCCTTTACAGAATTTGCGTTGCTCTATGCTAACTACTCTATAGTAACTTAAGAGAAGAACAACGCTGCAAGAACCTGATAAGACCCTCTTTGAAGAACCCCATTTGTTTCAACAACTTGACGAACAAGGCTTAACGCAGTGATCATTTTATTCAACGTAGAGGAGTTACGTACGACAGCTTCAATAGAATACAAAAAAATGTTGCACAAATTAAGGATGGAATTAATAGTAATCAAAAACTTCTGTATATGGTTAATTATCTCAGGAAAGACAGTATGTCAGAGCGTTGCGGTCCTTTTAAGCTCTTTAAGGCCTCAGTAGCCTCCTCTGCTGACTAGCAGGTACACCTTACTATCGGACGAGGTCATGGTTAAGAACGAGTACTAGCTATAGAACCATGTAATGTCTGGCCAAAGTGGTAGAGTAAGGTCAATCCGTCCCCTAATATGATAGGAAGATCTTGAAGGCCCAAAGTAGCCTCCTCCCCTGTTGATTAGATGTCAAGAGGACAAACCGTACTTGTATCAAAACCCTGTAGTAACCCGTCTGACAAACGTGGTAGAGTAAGGTCAATCAGTCTCCTAACATAATAGGGAGATCTTAAAGACCCAAAGTAGCCTACCCTGTTGATTAGATGCGAAGAGAACGAACCGCACTTGTATCAAAACCCTGTAGTAACCCGTCTGGCCAACGTGGTGGAGTAAGATCAATCAGTCTCCTAATGTGTTTCATAACGCTTCTAGTGATATAAGCATGATATACAGCTGCTATACAAAAAATATGAGATATCGTCATTTTAAGATAGGTCATCCTGGATGACCCAAGACAGCTGACATTATACTGTGAAATTGCGCAACCTCGCGTGAACACACAAAAAGAGGATACAAGTCCAGCAATGAACTATGATACGCTGATTGACAAAAATCCGAGCTTGCGATTCTATAGAACAGGTGGGACGGTGTGGTTTTAGTTATTTCGAGTTTGGCATAATATCCGTGCGGATTTCCACAAAAAAAATCTAAAAGGTGGATTTCATTTATTTAGAAAGTGAGTTCTCATTGTCAAACTTTAACAGGAGGCACAGGAGGCTTTAAATTTAATACCCAACAGCGAGCTTGAGTTGTTATATTTATTCAAACATTATAAGTAAACAAGAATGTTTTAGATACGGCTGTTTGTCTGTTAAAAGTGTTCTTGACACTTAGGCCCATGTTCTTTGACATTTAAATAGCCGTATAATATTGTCTAAGCTGACATTTTATATCGTATCCGTGTTAAGGGGCGGTTAACCCGCACAAGTAGGCATTTGGCGCTCCCCTCGCCCCGGGCGCAAGACACACCGCGCGCCGGCAGCGGCAGTCAACTCTCATGCCACAGTATACAGTATAGTAGAAAGAAACAGCATGCTAACTTTGTTTGACGTAGTAAATGCATCTAACTTTATTAAGTGTAGTGATTTATTAGTTTCGTAAATAAAAATAAATGAGTTAATCGTAAATAAATTATGTATATTATACTATTATTTTTAAGCTAAAGAGTTTGTTTGTTTGTTTAGTTGTTCTAACTCTAGAGTCTAAGAGACTGCTAGTTGAATTTCAAGAGTTTCTTAACAGAATGTCCATTTTTGAAAAATACCAAAATATATAACATCACGCTAAGGCGAATAAGAGCTTAGCAGCAACGAAACATTTTTCGACAACTAGGATATTTCATTTCTTTTGAGAGTTTCCGTTGCGTACGTTTGCTACAGTTGCGTAAAAAATGTAAATTACATAATAGCTGGTCATAAAAATTTCTAAAGTTTTCTAAAGTTGGTATGCTAAGTGTGAATCACGGGATCATTGTGCAATCCAAAATGGCCGCCGCGGTGTAATCGCAAAATTTCATGATGGGTGTCGTTTAAAGGGTTTTTTGGTATGCTGAGTACGAATCACGTACTAATTTTGCAATCCAATATGGACGCCGCGCCGTAATCACAAAATGTCATGATGGGTATCGTTTAAGGGGTTTCTTGGTATGCTGAGTACGAATCACGTGATAATTTTGCAATCCAATATGGGCGCCGCGCCGTAATCACAAAATTTCATGATGGGTATCGTTTAAGGGGTTTCTTGGTATGCTGAGTACGAATCACGTGATAATTTTGCAATCCAAAATGGCGGCCACGGTGTAATCACAAAAATTCATGATGGGTATCGTTTAAAGGGTTTTTTGGTATGCTGAGTACGAATTACGTACTAATTTTGCAATCCAATATGGCCACCGCGCCGTGATCACACAATTTCATGATGGGTATAGTTTAAGGGAATTCTTGGTATGCTAAGTATGAATCACATGATAATTTTGCAATCCAATATGGCCACCGCGCCGTAATCACATAATTTCATGATGGGTATAGTTTAAGGGAATTCTTGGTATGCTAAGTATGAATCACATGATAATTTTGCAATCCAATATGGGCGCCGCGCCGTAGTCACAAAATATCATGATGGGTATCGTTTAAGGGGTGTATTGGTATGATGAGTACGAATCCTGTGATAATTTTGAAATGCAATATGGCCACCGCGCCGTAATTGCAAAAATCCATGATGGTTATCGTTTAAGGGGTTTTTTGGTATGCTGAGGACGAATCACATGATAATTTTGCAATCCAAAATGGCAACCGCGCCGTAATCACATAATTTCGTAATGAATATCGTTTAATGGGTTTTTTCGAATGCTGAGTACGAATAACATGATCATTTTGGAATTCAATTTGGCCGCCTAAGCTATTTAGGCCCACTTGCGCGGAGAGTCGAGTTAAATATATAAATATAGAGTTAGTAAGCTCTGAGTTAAATAAATAACTTCTTAACTCTGACCACGTCTTGCACAGTTGCAAATTGGCACGCG
This sequence comes from Miltochrista miniata, assembly GCA_933228765.1. NCBI lineage: Eukaryota > Metazoa > Arthropoda > Insecta > Lepidoptera > Erebidae > Miltochrista > Miltochrista miniata. The sequence continues at coordinate 27,403,846 of OW121758.1, forward strand.
GTTAACTAACTCACAGTAAACCGAACAAGTTTTTTTAGTCTGTGTCGTTCCATGCAATCCAACCACACACAAATGTTAGAACGAAGAATGGAACATGTGTCTCTATCTCTTTTACACTACAGTCTGCTACGTATGATTTACGATACTACCATTTACGATACCAATCATAAAATTTTCTGATTACGGCGCGGCGGGCATATTGGATTGCAAAATTATCACGTGATTCGTACTCAGCATACCAAAAAACCCTTAAACGATACCCATCATGAAATTTTGTGATTATGGCACGGCGGCCATATTGGATTGCAAAATTATCACGTGATTCGTACTCAGCATACCAAAAAACCCCTTAAGCGATACCCATCATGAAATTTTGTGATAACGGCGTGGCGGCCATCTTGTATTGCAAAATTAGTACGCGATTCGTACTCAGCATACCAAAAAACCCCTTAAACGATACCCATCATAAAATTTTCTGATTACGGCGCGGCGGGCATATTGGATTGCAAAATTATCACGTGATTCGTACTCAGCATACCAAAAAACCCCTTAAACGATACCCATCATGAAATTTTGTGATTATGGCACGGCGGCCATATTGGATTGCAAAATTATCACGTGATTCGTACTCAGCATACCAAAAAACCCCTTAAACGATACCCATCATGAAATTTTGTGATTACGTCGCGGCGGCCATCTTGTATTGCAAAATTAGTACGCGATTCGTACTCAGCATACCAAAAAACCCCTTAAACGATACCCATCATGAAATTTTGTGATTAAGACGCGGCGGCTATATTCGATTGCAAAATTATCACGTGATTCGTACTCAGCATACCAAAAAACCCCTTAAACGATACCCATCATGAAATTTTTTGATTACGGCACGGCGGCCATATTGGATTGCAAAATTATCACGTACTTCGTACTCAGCATACCAAAAAACCCCTTAAACGATACCCATCATGAAATTTTGTGATTACGGCGTGGCCGCCATGTTGGATTGCGAAATTATCATGTAATTCGTAGACATTTTAATGCATTAGGTAGCTGGTTACCATGTCGTGAAAACACTTAAAAAGTAAAAGATCACATTTTTACCATGAGTCGCGTATGTATTTGTAACGGTTAATCTAATTACATTTTGCCCATTACTGATATTTTTATACTGTGGCGCGATTTCAACGTAATTTGGCATAATAATTACGAAATAGTTGCGAACAAAACTGACACAGGTCCTGCCTCCACAAGCGCCAGGGCGAGACTGATCGGCCGTCAGCGGCGCAATTCTATTGCGTTTGGTAGATATTCGTACATGATAACTATGTAAATAGTTGTTTATAGAAAAACGCTCGGAAAATGTGTATAAAAACTTAATACCTTTAATTGAGTGCAAAAAAAAAAATATAAAATGTTAATAGTTTAGCCACAGTATTGAAAAAACTTTTCTGAGAGAGTCAACTTTGGGATTTTTTTCTATCTAGTGAAATTTATTGCATCGTGTAACGGGCTCGGAATATGTTTAGCTTATATCCTTAACTATTATATATATATTTTTCAGATTTAAAAACCCTTTACTTTTTGACTAGGATTGTTTCAAAAAACTCAAAATCTGACCCACGCGGCCTTAATCTACACGGAGCTACGAAGCTAAGTTTATGCGAATACTAGCTGTTCCCCGCGGCTTCGACCGCGTAGAGGTCGTTATCGCATAAGCGTCGTTATATCGTAAAATCATAACCCTACCTTTGCGCAGTCGGTTAAAAAGTAGCCTATATCCTTCCCAGGACCTCGAACTATCCCTATACCAAATTTCATCTTAATCACTCCAGCCGTTTAGGCGTAAAAGCGTAACAGACCGACAGGCAGACAAACAGAGTTACTTTCGCATTTATAATATTAGTAGGGATAGGGATTAGGTAATACTACAAACCCATGGGTGCACGGCATGAAATAATCCTCGAAATGAAACCCAATAAATTGACAGTCATTAAGCCAAGTTTAAGGCATTATATGCGGCTTTAAAAATTTCAACTGCGACGACCAGCGCCTGTCCATTTCAACACGGCAATAGGCTCACCTCCTATTACTTAGGACATAAAACTATAAGGTGAAATGTTGGCGTATACTATGCCTCTGCCTACCCCTTTGGGGATAAAGGCGTGACTTATGTATGTATCACTTACTTATCAAAATCTTTTTAACAGTGCTTAGATCAGACATACCTATCTAAATAAGTGTACAATGTGTACATACATAAACTCCTAAGTTCATTACCCTTCCTGTTGTTGTTGAGTTGTGTAATAAAACTGTGACACCCAATTTAAACTTACGAGTTACGTCTGATCCCCAGTTAGAACCAAATTTCAAAAGCTCGTAAGTGCAATTTAAGTTTGTTGTTACCGCCAGCGAACAAATTAAGACACTTGTCTGAAGAATATAAAAACTTTTTCTTGACCAATTATGTAGTAGCTCTACACTAAGTACTCTCACAGTTTTATCCTGTTACGCGATCTGTTTTTGGCCGTAGGTCTGTTGGGAGTCCTGGGACATCCTTCCGTGGGCTTACCCCGGGCTCCCAACCATAGGCTGTTTAGCGTTACGTGAGGTTTTTTAGACGGTAGGAGTCCATGATAGCATCCATGATGGATTTTCCCTCACGTTAAAAAAATCCTGTTACACGACATATCCTGTAAGAGATTATGTTTCGAAGTTTTAAACATCGAATCCCATACTATTAAACCTACCTATATGCAATGATATATAAAAAACTATAGATATGTTACCAACACTTAAAAATGGCGACAAAAAAGTCAGGCAATTGCCTTAATTTTCATACATGCTACCATAGATAATTTCATAGAAATTCTTTTTTTGAATATATAAAAAATTTGCCGTATTTGAAAGCCGTGATGTTCGTACATGACGTGTCTATATTATAATACGTCGTTGCCTATATGTGCCAAATTAACTCTGTCTATCAACAGATAGACAGAGTTATTTTTACTCCATAGCGTAACAACACTATGGAGTAAAAATGTGGATCCGAATGGAGAAAACCCCATGGATACGATTCGGATCAGTTAAGGGGGCTGGTTGACAAAGTTTGCGAAAAAGAGGTGCAAATGAAGACATCCTTCTCGGTATTAGTGTACGAAAAATTATAGCCAAAAGTAGATTTGAAATTTAAAAGATGTGTGTCAAAAGATGGTTTTATCAGAAATTGTGTATTTATTATAAGTAATTAGTAAAACATCATTGAAATAGCCCATAGTTTTTTAGAAGAAGGCGTTGTATGACATCTATTTATTAATGAATGATAATAAAATTTATATCAGAGACTAAAGAAAACATAGACCTCTAAAATGGTTTTCTTCAATTTTGATTTAGTATAAGTTTTAACTAATTATACCTAATAATGTATTCAAAGAATACATTACATTGCTTGCTTCTCCGCGCTCGCCCGAAAATCTAGTGCGGGGGGAGTCGTGTTGCTAGACGGACGTGTGTCGCTCTGGTCTGCAAAATATTCTCGTAAAATGTTATATTTTCATTCATGTACAGAGTAATGCGTGTAACAGACAGAGCCCGAGTTACACAATGCATACTGCATTACATGAGAATATAATGCATTTGAACTTATTTTATGTATTGTTTTATTAAATTACTTCGAAAGGTAGTCATGCTAATATTGTAAGCGGTACTTAATCATTTCAAAATAAATAAATGAAGAAATATTCGTGGACATTCCCACACAACTTAAGCTATTATAACTACAAAGTTATAATAGCTTAAGTTGTGTGGCACAAGCTAAGGGATATAGACAACTGATGAAAATACTTACATTACAGTTATTTTTAACACACTGCTTTTTTTGAGACACTGCTCTCAACTTGACTGCCTCTGTGGCGCAGTCGGAAGTGATACCGCCTGCGGCGCTGGAGGTCGTGGGTTCGATTCCCACCGGAGACAAATATTTGTGTGACCCATAAATGTTTGTCTCAAGAGTCTGGGTGTTTCTATGTATAATATGTATGTATTTAAAAAGTATATAAGTATTAATATCCGTGGTCTTATACCCATAACACAAGCAGGTTATTCCTAGCGTACTTTGTGATTAGATAGCGTTGTGCGAAATGTCCGTGAATATATTTATTTATATTTATTTATTTATTTTAACCGTCAATTTTTTCAGCTTATTACGTCTTGGGGTGACGTAGGCACCATCTACCGGCAACTTGGTTAAGGTAATAAAGTGAAAGAATTGACGGTCGAGAGCAGTGTCTCGTTGGTCCAATGGTGAGGCCGTCTGGTCCGGCAAACCAGAAGACGCAGGTTCGAATCCTGCTCGGGACCAAAAATTGTATTCAATTATTTGCTAGACAAGTAAGTCTGGAAATGATCTGCTGGCTCTGTTGGATTCTCAAACCATTTGTTATGATTTTTTAAGTCTATATTACAGTAAGCAGAGCACTAAAAAGAATAGCCCGCCGAGTTTCTTGCTAGTCTATATCTATACATAATAATAAAACTGTTGAGGGTCGAGAGTCTGAACATGGAAGCTATTTAAAAAATAAGAACGCGTTCTCTAATCGATACCTACTTAAGCCAAAATGAAATTTAAAATTTTCATGTCCGTCTGTATTCCGAATACGTATCACGCCGAAACTACTGATTTGAATGAAAATTGATCCGAGGAAGTTCAAGAGTTAGAGACATCTCAACTTCTCAAAACCTAGATTCAAGAGTTCCTTTGAATGTGAGTGTAAATCTAAACCGGCGTGTTGGTTTTATCATATAAGAGCTTAATGATTAAGTCCAGAGTTAAATATTTCGTCCGCGCCAAAGGCGTGGACTGAAATAAATTATTTTAGAATAGATTCTAAAACAATTCAGTCCACGCCCTCGACGTGTACGTTCTTTTATGATAAAGCAAACAGGGCAGTTTCCCTCACCACTTGCTGAGTCTGATGAAGAAATACCTCCCCTTTCATACACCTTAAGCGTCGTAAACGAAGTTGTAAGGGTCAGCTAGTTACATACATAAATAAATTTAATATGGTCACGCCTTTATAGGCGTGACCATACATACATAATTTACATTTTTATGTATGTATTTTTTTTTTTTTTATATACCACTAAGGTGGCAGACAAGCATACGGCCCACCAGAAGGACCGGTGGTCACCGCAGCCTATGAACGTTTGCAACACCAGAGGTGCCACACTCGCGCTGCCGACCCTGTAAAAACCTTCTAAGACCCCTTTTGAAGAACCCCATACTGTAGGCGTTTGGGAAAACCGAGGCAGGGAGGTCATTCCACAACCTAAGCGTGCGCGGAAGAAAACACCTATCGGATCTAACCGTGCTGGAACGCACCGGACGCAGAGTGTGAGGATGAACTCCCTGTCTGTGGCGAGCGGTGCGATGATAGAACGTAGCCGTGGGCATCATATCAAACAATTCCTCAGAGCACATACCATTGTACAGGCGGTAGAACACGCATAAGGAGGCAAAGTCTCTCCTGTCGCGAAGAGGTTCCACACCAGCTGTAAGTACAGGATCGTTGACAATTCTTATAGCTCGCCTTTGCACCGAGTCAAATGGACGAAGCCGATATTCAGGTGCTCCCGCCCAGAGGTGACAGCAGTACTCCATATGCGGCCGCACTTGCGACTTATAGAGAAGCAGTGTTTGCGCCGCAGTGAAGTACCGCCGCGCCCTGTTGAGCACACCTAGCTTTTTGGACGCCAGCTTAGCCTTGTCCTCCAAATGACTACGGAACTGAACGTCACTGGAGATGTCAACGCCAAGGATCCCTATACTTTTGGAGATGGAAAGAGATGTGCCCTGAAATTGCGGCGCTACAGTAATTGGGGTTTGCTTAGCGGTGAAAAAACACGCTTGTGTCTTGGAAGGGTTGAACTGGACAAGATTTTGTCCACCCCAATCGGACACTCTAGTAAGAGTAGCCTCGATTTCAGACACAAGCTGTTCACGATTTTCCTCCACTGTGTCCCGAGAGATACCGGGGCGGCCCGTGTAACAAGTGTCCCCCGTACTGTCGTCCGCATAACAATGAATGCCGTCAATAGACAACATGTCATTGATATGCAGCAGAAACAGAGTAGGGGACAACACTGAGCCTTGCGGTACTCCAGCGTTTATAGCCATGCAGTCTGAACAGCTGCCGTCAACGACGGCCCTGATGCTTCTACCGGCCAAGAAGCTGGACACCCATCCGCATAATCTCTCGGGTAGTCCATATGAGGGCAGTTTCGAAAGAAGACCACGGTGCCAGACCCGGTCAAAGGCTTTAGAGATGTCGAGGCTCACAGCTAGAGCCTCACCCTTACTCTCGATAGCCGCCGCCCATCGGTGTGTTAGGTACACAAGAAGATCGCCCGTCGAGCGATCGTGACGGAAACCGTACTGCCGGTCGCTGAGCAGGTCGTGTTCCTCAAGGTACCCCAGGAGCTGTGTATTAATTACACGCTCCATCACCTTGGATAAAAGGGAGGTGACGGCTATAGGCCTGTAATTGGCCGGGTCGGTTCTGTCACCCTTCTTGGGTACAGGATGTACATACGCGATCTTCCACGACGCCGGGACTTGTTGCATAGAATAGGAAAGTGTGAAAAGACGTGTAAGTACCGGACACAACTCTGGACCACAATGCTTAAGTACCACCGCGGGAATGCCGTCTGGCCCACTCGACTTATGAACGTCCAGAGATTGAAGCTCCCGCCGGACATTCCGCTGTGTAAATTTAACTTTCGGCATGGAAGTGCCACAACTCGGAATGCCCGGCGGTAAAGCACCCCCGTCGCTCATGGTCGAGTTAGAGGCAAAGAGATTACCCAAAAGGTCGGCTTTCTCCTTGGCACTCTGGGCCAAACTACCGTCGGGTTTAAGCAAGGGTGGTAATCCTGACCGACAGAAGTTTCCCTCGGCAGCTTTGGCAAGCGACCAAAATTCACGACTTCCTGAAGGGTAGCCTGCTAGCCGTTCGCCAATTCTGCCGACGAAATCGAACTTTGCCTTGACAATTGCTCTTTTACTGGACCTCGAGGCGGCATTTAATTTGCGTTTCACCTCAGAGATGTTTGGATCTGAATTTGCACGAGCCGTGGTCCAAGCTCTGTAGGCAGATTCTTTCTGTATTAGAGCTTCTCTGCAGAGCCGATTGAACCACGGTCGCTTTTTTGCACCTACAGGGATCCATCGGTTGGGAATGTAGCATTCCATACCCTCCAAGATCCCCTCAGCGACTGCTACAGCACAAGAATCCAGATCCTCTGAGGCAAAACAAAGCCGCCGCCACGGGTACGACGCATAGAACTCTCGCAGTCCATCCCAGTCTGCTGACTTGTAGTGCCACACATGTCGCCACTCCTTGGGCCGAGGTGGTTCAGGCCTCGCGAGAGGCACATGCGTCCGAACGACACAGTGGTCCGACGATCCTAGCGGAGCATCCACTGAAACGTTGTATCCGTCCGGACGCGTTGTCAGCAGAAGGTCCAGCAATGCACTATGCTCGTTCTCCTTGTCTGGTATCCTTGTATGGGATTTAACCAGCTGGGAGAACCCATAGGTCAAGGCAAATTCGTGAGCAGCTTTTCCCGCAAAGTAGGTGGTCCGGGAGCCCAACCAGTCAACATGATGACCGTTGAAATCTCCCAAAACCACTATCTCAGCGGAGGGACACTGCTCAATCACCCTGTCAGTCGATTGCTGCAGGTGGTCATAAAGGCGAACTGTGTCCGTATTACCGCTGTGAGACCTGTACACGCACGCGTAGATTCGGGTGTGGCCCCCGTGATCCACGCGCGCCCATAACGTAGACAGGTCCCTGTCTTCGAGGCTTGAAAGACGGCGACAGCAGACATCATCCCGGACGTACATACACACCCCGGCTTTCCGCCTGAAGTTGAACTCCAGCTTGTAGCCAGGGTACATCAAGTCAGATGTGTCTTTCGGGCATGAGATCTGCGTCTCCGTCAAGAAAAAAAGGGTCGGCTTCGCAGTTTCAAGATGGTGGTGGACTACGTTGATGTTCGCGCGCATGCCTCTGATGTTGCAAAAGTCCACTTGAAGTGTGGACGCCGATGCCGCTGTGGGTACCTTTTTATTTTTCTTTTTTGCAGCCATGGTTGTTTTTTAAAAAAGGGGAATTAAGAAGGTTGAGGGGGCGCCTGTGTGCCGCTGGCGCAGGAGACTAAGCGAGGTTCCAAATCACCAAAGGCAGACAAAGGTAATGCGGAAGATTGGCACGGCGTACGGAAGGGCCCCCGGTCCCCCCCCAATGCAGTGGCCGCGTCCACTCCGGTATCCTCCTCCGGCACAACCACAGCACCAGGGACTTTACACAGGCTGCTGGTTCAGCCTCCTGGGGCGGAGATTAAGTGATCCCCAGGTTCGGGTCCCGTACAGCCTGCGGGCGGTCAGCGGTCAACCGTTTCACCGGGTCTCCCTGACCGCCGTACCAATACTCCGCGCCTCTATCCGCCAATGGAGCCAGATAAGCCTCTGGTCTCACCGTCACCGGCACAAAGTCGCCCCAATGAGCTCTGGATCCCTGCTAACCGACAGAGAACATAACCAAACCGGAGTCAAGTTACTATTACCGCGGTCTTCTGCAGGGCGGAGGTACTGCCCCAGGCGGGCTGCTCAACGAACGGAGTACCGTTATGCCCTTCCTCCTAATGTGGGCTTTTTCGTTAATCCCTAAGATATTGAATCTTAGGGATCTGATTGAAGAAGCCACTACTGTATCCTCAGGGTGTAACGTTAGCTCCATGAGAAGTAACGCATGTCCCCTAAACCCCGAGGGATTATTTATGTATGTATGTGCCTACCCCTTCGGGGATAACCCTGAAGGTGAAGGCAGAGGCATATTATTATGTCCCTACATTTCACCTTTTAGAATTTGTCCCACGTAATAGGTGGTGAGCTGTATTGCCGTGTTGAGATAGACAGGCGCAGGTTGTGACTGCCTGCTGTTAAAATTATTCAAGCCGCCAAAAAGGCCTTCTACTTGGCTTAATGACTGCCATTTTATCTTTAAGATAATGTGTTTTGCCTTCACGATCATTATGGCATATTATGGATTTCAGTATTTTTTGCAATTGCAGAAAGAATCGATAGTGTCGGTTAAAGTAACACCATCAATTTTTTTAACAGAAACTTTTAAATTAACCGACTCCGTCCTTTATTCCCATAACGTCGGTTCATTTAATTTCGTCAACTACCTAAATAAAGACGATTGTCGCTTAAAGTAAACATTGTTTTAAATAGTGTACACTTAAGTTAACTGTTCAAAACCATTTATGTCGCTACATGCAATGTATTTTTGTCTCTTTTGTGGAAGTTACGTAACCTTTATAATGAAGTGATACGTGACGTGGCGCTTCATTCACCGGTGAACCACCTTTGCGGCACGTCACATTGTCGTGTCGGCGTTCTGCGAACAGCGGCCAAAGAGAGTGCGTGTTTTAGTAAATTGTAAGTTCCCAAAAATGTTTCTTTAAAGCGTAGATGTCCGAAGACAGGGGGAGGACACGCTAACCCTTGCGTCAGGCGACCTGTTTTACTTTTGAGAGAGTGACAGAAGGAGCCTTACCGATGGCGGTGTCGGTTTTACGGTGAAAAAGGACCTCGTTAGCAGCGTTATGGAAATCAATTGTTTCGGCTCGGGAAGCATACCTCATACTCAAGCTCACTGACAGGTACTCCCTGAAAGTGATATAGGTGTATGTCCCGACCTCGAAGAGCACTGCCTAGGCAGTGTACGAAGACATATCCAAAGCACTACACGGGACTGCCAAGGCTCACTATAACGTTGTAATGGGGGACTTCAACGCCAAAGTGGGAGTACAAGAACGCGGCGAAACGAAAATCGTTCCTTTTGGCTTCGGGCTCAAAAATGACAAGGGCACATGCTCACTAGGAACAAGATAGACTTCTTCTTAACGGACAGGAGGTGTACATTTAGAGATGTTTCTGTGATTAACAGGTTTAATACTGGTAGTGATCACCGACTTGTCCGAGCATCTTTAATTTTAAACGGCCCAGATGATGAAGCCTACCGTCCGACCTAGTCGCTCCAGATGGCATTGGGATCCGAAAGGTTCCAATTGGATTGAACTTCAAAATTGTTTCGATTTGCTGGAAACCACTGACTGCGTTCACGATAAAACCAACACAACGGGCAAAACGCTGCAGCAAGAGTCCCAAAAGTTTTTGTTCAGGAAAGGCAAATAAAGGTGTTCGAAACTCTCGCTCGAGAATATCGAACTTACGAGGATCAGACGGGAAACGCTACTTAAGTCAGCATCTTCATTAGAACTAAGAGACATAAACGTCAAAATTCGAAAGCTGGTAAGACGCGACCTCAGACGCTACAACACCACTGTCGTCGAGAATGCTATTGAACAGAACAGGGGCACCAAGGTCTTTGCTCAGCAGCTCGGAGTACCCCGTCTAACGAAACTTAAAACAACGAGTGGCAAAACCATGACCTCAAGGTTCGAGATTCTCGAGGAAATTGAGTACTTTTACACAGACCTCTATGCTTCACGGACCACAGAGCCCCGTTAACGCGCCGGTACACAGAGGATATACCACATTCACCAGGGCGAGGTCAGGGCGGCTCTCAAACAACTGAAATCTAACAAATCTCCTGGAGAGGACGGAATTACGACTGAACTCCCGAAAGTGGGTGGGACTCCGATCCTTAGAGAGCTTACGAGCATATTTAATTCCGTCCTCCAGAAGGGTCAGACACCCAAGGCGTGGAGCGGGAGTGCGATGGCGCTGTTCTTCAAAAACGGTGATAAATCCTTACTGAAGAATTACAGACCCATCTCAATCCTGAGCCATGTCTACAAGTTGTTCTCGAAAGTAGTCACAAACCGCCTCGCTGGGAAACTTAATGAGTTCCAGCCAAAGGAGCAAGCCGGGTTTTGAAAAAGTTTTAGTACCGTGGACCACATCCATACTGTTCGGCAGATTGTACAGAAGACAAATGAGTACAATTAGCCGCAGCTGCCGCAGTGTATGGCTTTCGTGGACTACGAGAGCTGTTGAGGTGTTTGTATGATACCGCTACCTTATCCGTCCAATTGGAGAATAAGAGGACCGATCCTATAGCACTGCGCAGAGGTGTAAGACAGGGCGATGTGATATTCCCGAAACTTTCACCAATGCGCTTGAGGACGTCTTTAAGTCGCTAAACTAGGATGGGTGGAGCGTGAATATAAACGGCGAAGAGTCTCGACGTATTGGACTCAGCATGAACTTGGACAAATCCAAGGTCACGTTCAATGAGCATGTCGTGCCGTGACCAATCTACGTTGAAGGATCGAGGCTTAAAGTTGTCCATGAATACACCTACTTTGGGCACGGTTTTTTTTGCGAAAGTATTCCCTTCTTACGACACCCTTGGGATGTATTGGAGTAGTGACATTTTGTACTGGGGCCCCTGTCACGTGTCGCCATTGGGTATAAATAAAGTAATTTTTACTCTACAATGTTTAAATGCTTTTTTCTCTTTTTAACTATTTTCTAAAAAGAAAATTTGTGTCTTGTTCCAGGAATGGGTTTTATTTGTGCAATACTGTAAACCAGTAAGCTTTTAAAACAAAAAAAAAATACTATTTTAATTATTGTATTCTTACATTCTTGCTTTTATTTTGGTATATATCTATAGCGTAGGAGGGATTACAGTTAAAAAATCAAAATATAATGATCATTTAGTAGTGGTTATTGGGTTTTTCCTTAGCTTAATATTTTATTCTCTTGTTGGAAAACTTGTTTTTCCACATCCTTGTATCTTAGGCTGCATGGCGCTTCAGTTGTTTTTCCTCCAAGCTTGATCACCCATTGCTTGTCACTTAATGTGTTTTTCCTTGCGTTTGTAAAGACACTGGTTTTGTAGTTAATGCGTTTTTCCTTGCGCAGTATTTAGTGAAAAAAACTGAAGCGACATATAACTCCTCTTATAATGCTTAGGGATTTTTTCAATGTTTAATGGAAGAAAGTACTTAAAAAATTAAGAAACGGTTTTTTCGCTGATTTGTCTAACTCCAAATTAGAATTTTTTATGATTTTTTTTCGATAAAATTCAACTTTGATTGGCTATCCTGTAAAATTCAAAAATTGTGGCTTCAAGTGTTTTTCCTTTTTACCGTCGATATGATTAATGTATTTACGGGTAAAGTACGTAATATTCATAAAATGTTAATGTAGTTTATCGGATTAGTAATTATTAACGTAATTTAAGTCATAAAATAAAAATATAACAATATCATACAGAAACATTTATTTAATAAGTAATAATTTAGTACAGCCTAGTAAGTAATCCAAATATTTGTAATTTAAATCATTTTAATAATATTAATATTTTATTATTATGTTTCATTATTTTTAAAAGAAATATAATTACCTAAATAAAAAAAAATCAATAAGCAAAATGAGACATTAGTACAAAATCTCCCCGACATCCCCTTAACGGGTTGCGGGCGCCTAACCACAGACTATAGAGTACATTTTCTTTATGCTTGCCGCCATTTTATTGATCCGAGAAAATGAAATAATATTATTATTTCTATTGTACTTACGCATAAAATTACACGTTTTTATATTGAACAGTTGCTGTGTAGCTTGTGTATCATCTGAAGATACATGAAGGCATGTTTTTTTCGAGTTTTCTTTACTAACAGAATTTAAAACAGTGCCAATAGAACTTTCGCTAACCCTACAGCCGCGTCACAGATTTTCAGGTAATTACCTACTTTACGTGTTGCCATTTTCAAGTGTCTATAACGTATCTATAGTTTTTATTTCATTGTTACCGCCTGCACCTACATCAGGAATCGGAATCACCTTAGTACCGCCGCGGCGCCGGCAAGGATCAGAGTGCAGACCACCCTCATGTATCCGTTTTCATAAATTTAGTTCAGGACAAAACAAAACTCGTTGGATTATAGAGATTTTTCGTAACTTCTGAATTGTCAACTTCGCTTGGTGAAGTAGTACTGATTACTAGCAGAGAGATAAATCGCGCTCTTTTGTTTTTTTTTAGTAAGCACAGGTCACCGCGGTTCTGTGCAGGCAGCCAACACCTACCAGCCAGTATTCATACAAATTTGCGTTCGATTTCTATGAATGTTTTGAGTACCAAATTCAAATCACTTTGCCGCCCGCTAAAAAGTTCTTAACAGAAAAGAGCTATTTTGCGCCCTGTTATCGAGGTACAAAGCGATTCTTTTCGAATAGAAGGAATGAAATAGTAGATTGTATAACAAGGGGGCAAAATAGTATTTTTACGGCGAGGGCGCTTCTTTGAATCACGAGCGAAGCGAAGGATTCTAGAATAGAATCCCGAGCATAGCGAGGGATTCTAACATAGAATCCTAAGCGCAGTGAGGGATTCAAAGTACACCGCCCGAGGGAAAAATAATTTGCCCCCGAGTAATATACTCTACTTTTCATTCCCTTTCTATGAGAAAAAATAAGTTTTGTACAACGTAGTTACCTTCTATAGTTATTGTTCCAGGAGTTCATGGATTGTCACTTTCATAACTTGACGTAGAACTTATTATATTTGCAGAATACAATAAAATATGTTTACCTACTGATTACAAGGACATTAATAATGACGAACACGAACAGATAAATGGCGCTCTTTAGTTTTTTTTTAGTTAGCTCAGGACACCGCGCTGTGCAGCCAACACTTACCAGCCAGTAATTCATACAATTTGCGTTCGATTTCTATGAAATTTTCAAGTTCCAAATTCAAATCTCTTTGCCGCCCGCTAAAAAGCTCTTAACAGAAAAGAGCTATTTTGCGCCCCGTTATCGAGGTGCAAAGTGATTATTTTCGAATAGAAGGAATGAAAAATAACTTACTTAATAATGCCAGTTTACTGCTCATTCAATTACTAACTGAATGAGCGGTTAGTATAGGTACCTACCTATAATGAGTTTGATTGGTTATCAAAATAGTGAGGGTCACAACCCTCACTGAGCCAAGACACAAGACAGCCAAGCTATCTATGTTTATGCATCTATGTAATCTGATAAAACAAGAAGGTGAGACGGTCTCACCCTACTGCCCCTCTAACGTTTATTGTGAAAGTGAAAGTTTAATCCGATTGACGTTGTCATTTTTGTTTTATTTCAAACTTTGAACAGACGATCCACGCGACCTAGTGACATAGTTTAATGCAACAGAGTCACAGACTACAGACACAAGTCTCGCCATAAGCCCCTCTGCAATCTATTTTATAGAGAGGGGCTAAAATGTGTCTCTTATGGTTATCCAACGCTATCTGGCTGATAAGGGAAATCTTCAGCGTCTCCTCTACTACCGGAGCGGAATTATTTTAATTAATTATAGAACTCCCCAAACTTCTTACCTGCATTCCCATTTTTATCCTGTCCCTTCTTGCGACGAGAGTTGTCGTCCGCCCTGGAAGTGGAAGCGGGACGTCTCCGGAAGCCGAAGGACGTCGCCACTCCCCTACTGGGCTTGCCGTTTCCATTACCCCCTGAACTTTTCTCACGTTTCTTTGCACCTTTCGACTCAGAGTGACCCTGTAACAAAGAAAGAAAAGATATTAGAGGAGTCTGTAGCAGTATGATATCATGTTGATTTTATTTATACCACTAAGGTGGCAGACAAGCATACGGCCCACCAGATGGACTGGTGGTCACCGCTGCCTATGGACGCTTGCAACACCGGAGGCGCTACACTCACGCTGCCGACCCTGTAAAAACCTTCTAAGACCCCTTTTGAAGAACCCCGTACTGTAGGCGTTTGGGAAAACCGAGGCAGGGAGATCGTTCCACAATCTAAGAGTAGGTACGCGGGAGAAAGCCCCTACCGGATCTAACCGTGCTCAAACGCTCCTGACGCAAAGTGTCAGGATGAACACCCTGCCTATGAATTTAGAAGTGTAGGTACTATGACGATGAAGATGCAGTGACGTATCATCTTGAATTCTGTAATGACGATGCTCAATACTTCCTAATCCATTTAATGCGATGATAAATACCTATGTATACAGATGAACAGCAGTATCAAATTTTCTTCTAGGGATTAAAGTGCTACGTGTACGTAATGCTTGAATCCCTAGAGGAACTTGCTCAGGGCTATTAGGTCTAAGATGTGTGACTGGTGATCTGGATCTGGAAGAAGATCCCGACTGCCAGTAACATAGCAGTCGTTTAGCCAAGTTGCAAGTCATAAAGACGGGTTGAAAATTTTAATAGCAAGTAGCCTCAACCTGCCTTTTTTCCGTTATCTGGTAATATGCTCACCAACTAATAAGTGAACGTATAGCTAGTCCAACCATCCTTTTCAATAAAAAAAAGCGTTATTCAATATTATGATGTCATTAATTTAGAACAATAAGTTCTGTACAAATTGATATTGCATTGCATTACCTGCAATAGTTCAGCTACAATTATGTTTAGTGTCTACTATAGGATGACAACATCATGACGTTTTTGGATTCTCAATGCCGTTTCAAAGGTCCTTTAATAGTTATTTGTGTTTGTTTAGTTATTTGCATTATTAATTTATTCGTGACTGTACACGCGGGTTTAATAGTCACATCTCAGTTTAAGTGATGAAGATGCATCTTTACATTGTTTCTTGGGTTTTGGTTCTTGTTATTGCTGGTGTCTGCTATTATCTTTATTAAAGTTTTTTATAAAAAAGTAACTTAATCTTTATTAAAAAGTTTTTTATAAAAAAGTAACTTGTTCCCGTAATAATAAGACTATGTCCTTTTCCAAGCTCTATCTATTGTATCTCTATACCTACTATCAGAATCTGTTCCGTGGTTCAGGCGTGTGCATCCCAGACTCTCGGCCTCCACGACCAGGTGGCATGAGGACGGTGGGAGCATTTTCTTTTATCGTGAGAAAAAACCAACAAGGATGCTATGCCGGACTCCTACCGACCAAAAACCACACGTATTCTACTCAACAGCCTACGGTTGGGAGCCCCGGGTAAGCCCTAGGAAGGATACCCTAGGACGGTGGGAACTGCCTGCCGTCTTTACAGAAACAGGATCAGAACGGTGGCGTGACGTGAGAGTTTCGCGCACGCCTCTCGCACCATCTAGGTAAAGCCGATAGGCATCCGGTATGTCATCCAAAAAGGGTTTTGACATGTAAAAATAGGCGTGAAAGCGTTATAGCCAACCAGAGTTTCTTTCACATACAGGAATATGGTGTACAAAATATTATACCTATGAGTAGAAATATCATAATCGTATACCTATGAATATGCACTCAATTAATCTTTTCAGAAATCGAAGTAAGTACGTAATAAAAGTATAAATACCGTAATCGTATATGAATACAAACTCAATTAATCTTTTCAGAAATCCAAGTAAGTACCCAATAAAATATTTTCATAATATAAAAGAAGATTCTTTCTATAATTCTGAATAGAATTATTTACTACTCATTTCATAGATATTGACGTGACTGATGTTATTACCTTTGCAATAAATCAAGAATTACTGCGATGTCGGGATTTAAGTCTAATCTTTAGTCAATAAACATTGCTTTGAAACTTGTTTAAAAAAAATTTTCAGAATTTTACAGAATTTTAATAAGTACTTGTACTTATTCAAATTCTGTGCTTATACTTAACTTTTAATCATTAAGTATGTAACTTTTAGAAATTTGAAATATAGAAGTGAGAAAACACCTATCTTAGTTGAAATAAAGAAACATTATATGTATAAGATTGCCTTTACTATCTATCTAGGTCGGTAACTACCGAAAATCACGCATTAATGAACATGAAAACGAACAATGAAAACATAATTGTATTTTTGAAGAAAATATATAGGTAGGTGGAATCCAATTAAATCTACTTACTTAATAATGTATCCTACACTTGTCCTACACTGATTTTTTTTACTAGTTATACCTATGTACCTCATTTAACTTTTTATTATTAGATTCGTTATATTTATTATGTAAATATTTAGTTTAATCAAATTAATAAAAAATCCTACCTCATTTACCTAAATTGAAAATGAAAATTACATGAAAAGATAAGATACTTGCTTCTGGTATAACCAAAGACGGGTAAAATGCAACCTCTCAAAAAGTTTTCCGAGTTTACTATACACGTTCTTACATCCAGCGTATCAAAGCAGTTGTACCAGTTGCATACAAATGTTTCACATTATCCAATAGATGTCGGTACAAATCGAGATGGTATCTTCTTTAGGTTGTTTCCATACAATCACATCACACGCCTAAACTCATACGTAAGTACAACACAAAGTGATTCAATGCAAATTATTTTAGAATGGTCCCAAACTTCCAAAGAGGTATTGTTTAATTCACTATAGTACCCTGGTCAATTCTAACACATGCACGTCTATGTAGTTTTATCACATGCATATATCTGCATATTTCTGATTCTGGCAGAATTTACTTCTTACTAGTTCGTACGCGTTAAGAATGCAGTGAGTATCTATTCATTTTTTGACAGCTCACTCAAATACAGCGTTCATTTTTCAAAACAGTTGCAGATACGAGCAATTATTTGCAACTGCATGTATTCAGTGATGATCTTAATTTTCTGCCGTAAAGTGAAAAATAACTCCCTTATCTTCCCTTTCGGATCTTTGGCTGATTTTCATAGGCTCTGTTTCGTAACAATATAGCCTGATCTCCGAAACAATTTACAGGCATGACTGTTCAAGCATCGTTATTCGATTACAATATTTGTCTATCAATTCAACCGTATGACGCATGACGTCTAGACATAAGCTTTCCCAAAGATCGTCACAACGCTATAACAGTCTTGCGTCACCCTTATGTAGCAGACCCAGCTAAGTTATGTTATTGGTTATGAGTCTCAATAAACCTTACGGCAGTCCTACTGATGCCATATTTTGTCTACAACTAGCTGCCCCGCGCAACTTCGTTTGCGTGGTTAATGAAGAACCGCTCGACCGATTTTGTGCAAAGTTTACATAAACCATCTACTAAATAGTCCGAACAAAGCCTACATTTGGTTTGGATAGGTGAGCCCGTTCTTGAGTTATAAAATTACAACGAAATGTGGCATTGATTTTTATAAATATAGGTTTCGTAAATTGTAGCCGATATCACGCGGTTTCATCCGCGTAGCTCTCATTCCCGTGGGAATACGGGAACAAAGTATTTCCTATGTCGCCCGGAGGTGGTGTAGTTTTCCAACAGTGAAAGAATTTTCCATATCGGTCCCGTTGTTTCTGAGCCTGTTAAATGCTAACAACCATAGAAACAAGTAATCAAATATTAGTATTGAACTCGTTTTCCAATTATCTATTGTTGTTGTTTGTTTTTGATGTTGTGTGAGAATGTCCAACAATATTTATTTATTATTATTATTTATCTATAATTAAAATTTTATAGTTTATCTTGGATGTCCGCCATGTTGGATTAAAGTCACGTTATTTTTTTTTTCGTATTCCTGACAGCAAACCCTTTCATTTGATACCCATATCATGGATGTGCATTTCAAATAGCCTGTCCGCCATCTTGGACGTCCGCTATATTGAATTTAAGTCACGTGACTATTTTTTTCGTATTCCTGACAGCAAACCCTTTCATTCGATACCCATATCATGGGGGTGGATTTCAAACAGCCAGTCCGCCATTTTTGGGAGGCCGCCATATTGGATTTGTAATAACGTTTTTTAGCTAGTCATGTATTGTCATCAGAACTCAGAGCGTGTGCAAAATTTCAGCCTGATCGAAGGACGGGAAGTGGGTCAAATTAACATTCCAAGATTTTCTTACATACATAGTTACAAGTGAAGCTAATAAATGCGTGTTAAAAACAATAATCAACTGTTTTAAACAAGCTTCTAAACTCCTTTTTGATGCGGTCTCTATTGAAAGTACTTATCTACACCAAATGATAGTAAAATTCATTAGATAAAGCTAAAAGTAGGTACCATGAGTTTGGTGAACATTTGCTAAGCCTGAAACTCCTTTATAGCTTTATTCCGAATAAACTAAATATTGAATGACTACATGCAACATGCAATTAGGGGAGTATTTTGTCTTCCTTTTTAGGGTTTCGTAGCCAAATGGCAAAAACGGAACCCTTATAGATTCGTCATGTCTGTCTGTCTGTCTGTCTGTCCGTCTGTCTGTCCGTCCGTGTGTCACAGTCACTTTTCTCCGAAACTATAAGGTCTATGCTATTGAAACTTGATAACTAGATGTTTTCTGTAAACCGCATTAAGATTCTTATATAAAATTAGAAAAAAAGCAGTAAATTTTGGGGGTCCCCATACTCAGAACTGAAACTCAAAATTTTTTTTTTTCATCAAATCCATACGTGTGGGGTATTTATAGATAGGTCTTCAAAAATACTATTGAGGTTCCTAACATCATTTTTTTCTAAAGTGAATAGTTTGCGCAAGAGACACTTCCAAAGTGGAAAAATGTGTGTCCCCCCCCCCCCTCTAACTTCTAAACTAAGATAATGATATATCTAAAAAAAATATATGATGTACATTGCCATAAAAACTACCAACGAAAATTAGATTGAATGAGATAGAGCTAGTAGTTTTTTTTTAATACGTCATAAACCGCAATTTTCGGTTAGAAAAATCACTACCACTGCGAACGTGTTAAAACATCAATCAAAGTTACAACGAACTATAAGAACTTTTATATTACGTTACTTGCTGCTACGAAACCCTTCATGGGCGAGTCCAACTCGCACTTGGTCGGTTTTTTTGTATCGCCCACACTGTATTCATTCAGATATCCTTAGCATCCACAGGTCTCTACATAGAGGAAATCTAGTTGTTTGACGATTGATGGCACCCAAGGTGATTTGTAATAAATGTTTATAAGCACTGTTACACAAACAATATTTTACGCTACTAAAACAAGTTATTGAATCATGGAGCCCAGAGTTCATTATGTCTTCTCCCATGACTCTACTTCTCACGTTATTGAAATTATTTTTATACTCAAGGAAATCCTCATTTATTCTATGCCGAACTCCTACAGACTTAAACTACACGATGCCCTACCATCAACCAAAGATCTTACCTACTCTATGGCCAATCGGCCACTCCACGCAATTGCTCAATCAAAACAATTGTAAATTGCAAATATTTTGCGACCTCTATCGGTCAAACACCTAGTTACACAATCACAAATATTCATACAAATCAATATTGAACAACGACAAGTGAGATCATAACATTCAATTTCGCAACGTATCAACTTTCCCACCTTTTGTACGTAAATAAAATCAATGTTAATGCAATGAGATATTGAGGTACTCGTACCAATCGCATTGAATTCTACACAATGGAAACGTATCTCACAAATAGAACGGTAAAAGTAGGTACATACCTATTGAATAATATCCACTACGGGTTTAGTGTCATGACAGTTGAAGACGAGGGCAATGGATTTACGGAAAGGTTTAAAACGAGAAGTTTCGAGTGAATTAAGATTATACAAAAAAATCTTCATTTCAGAACGATCTCAAGCTTTAAAAGAGACTTTAGTTACTAGATAAAGATCGTTTTATTAGACGTTTCTTTTGAATAAACTTGAAGATTTTGTAATCTAATACAGTCCTGAAAATTGAATCTATATCCTATAAGCATAGTCTTTTTAAATGGTTTGTCCAAATCAAGAAATAAGTTTGCTTAGTTCGTGTACCTCTACGAGGATTTCTGACCTAAGTCTTCTACATTTTATTTATTTCTTTCGGCTCTACCCTAAAACTGGTTTACATTAGGGGTAAATACTAATTACATAGGTATATCAATGTGAAACTGTATCCTCATTTACATTATGGTTTAATTTTTCAAGAATACCCACAGCACAGATAGGCTTTAGAAGTGCTTCTTAGGCTACAGTCTTCAAGGCTTGGATTAAAAAGATTCTGGCCCCTGGTGGCCAGTACAGTACTAGGGCTACAAAACCCAATTCTGACTTTCATTTTACAAAGTCGGTGTTACCAATTTCACAAACACAATGAAAACAGCGAAAGCTGTTGTAAGAACGCTTTAACAATAGATGTGTTATTTGGAACTATTCAACTACCTATTGTAATATGGCACCCACATGGTGTGTAATGACCTTATGGAATGCAAGCCCTAAAATAGATGCCCACTGAGAAATGAATAGAAATTTCTTTCGAAAATACAAATTTGTCGACTTACCCCGCATTAAAGTTTTTTACAATTTGAGCTATTTATTAATATTTACACTTAAGTTACTAATCTTAAACTAACATAAAATAAAAATAAAAAAAACAAAACTAAAATGCGTCATAAAATTTCTCCGCATCGCAGTCCTGATGTGGCAGCGTCCCCAGAAGACTCGCACCATTGCCACGTTGAATGGCAATGCTTCAAAGTTAATTTATTTGGCGTTACCACTGAGGAACGCTTATAATGAATTTTACAAAACACTTTCTTTTCTCGTATTATTGGTTGGGCAAGTGAAGATCTGAAATGAGTGTTTTGAAGAGCTCATAAACAACGCGTGTCCAATAAAGACGTCTCTCTCATACTGTGGAGAGAATCTTCGCCAGAACTGAACATTTCAATAGATCTTTTCTCTTTCAATCTATAGAAATTTGGATCGTTTTACACGTACTCGTATTTACCTCCTCTAACACTACATTATATTATTAGGTCGTCGACTAAAAGGCACTGTCAAGAGTCCTGTGGATTGTGACTGGCACACTCTAGGCACACTCTATTAGCTAGAGGCTGGGCCATTTTGTCGTTATAATTATAAAAAGAAAGTTAGTTTATCACATAAAAATGATAAAGGTTGACTTTTTTCCATGAACACTGACATAGTAAAATAATAAACAGTTTACAAAATGTAGTTCCGAGATGCACGTAACTCGAGACATAGTTTTCTCTACAAGAAGTTAAGTAACGTATGACTGACAAAATCAATGTGAAATCTATTGAACAAAAGTTTTAATCGATTTTCTTGCGTACATGAATATATCGATTAAAACACACAAAAGACTACCAATTGAAGTAAAAGCATTGCCAATCGATAATCGTATGTTCGACTGGTTATTAAAATGAAGTTTTTTGTACTGTGCATTCCTACATAAAAGAATTTCACTGGAAAATTATTATAGTTGAGCTACCTACTGGTTGGTAGAGCTCTTTCCGCATTCGTTTCGCACAAGAACTCAATGTTCCCATGATAAAAAATAGGAAGGCAATGTCTTTTCTCAGGTCTATTCTATATGTGTTGGGAGTCCTGGGGTATCCTTCCGAGGGCTTATCCGGGGCTCCCAACCGTAGGCTGTAGGGCAGGATACGTGAGGTTTTTTGGTCGGTAGGAGTCCAGCATAGCATCATGTACGATTTACCCTCACGTAAAAAGAAACTCTATTCTGTATAGATATTTGTACCAAATTACGTCAGAAATTGTTAGGAGGTTCAGGAAGTAAAACCATTAATATATTTTATGTGATAATGGGACAGAGATTGTCATCACTTACATAGGTATTTTCCACGTTGTTTGGAGAAGGTAGAACTAGAGGTTTATGATTAAAGTTTTGCTGAGTTATGTGATACTTGAAGGGTATATAGATTTTAACTGAGTGTTAGGTGAGTGATTCGCCTAGTAACTTCATTAGTATCAATCAAATTAGCCTGTAGCAGTCCACTGCTGAACGTAGACCTCTCCAATTTACAACACACGGGCCTGCGCCTTCCGCATCCAGTGCCAGCCTGCTACCTTTTCCGTGTCGTCGGTCCATCTTTATTTTATTAGTATATGCATAGAAGTATGACGTGTCTATGAGTAAGTCTATGAGTATATGTAAATGTTACGGGCAACGTGATTAACAGGACCATTTTAATAAGGACCGAGTATCGGACTATTTGATAAATTTGACTTTTTAATTAAGTATTATTAGTATTTTATAGAGGCGAGCGAACGAAGCGAGCATGCCGTGGCAGCGCCAGAGTGCCCAAATTTCAATCAAATTGCCTATGTGACATGTGCATTATGTATACAGGCCGATTACTATTCATAGGGACCACACTTCTCAAGTTCCCATAACAAATACATGTCTGAAGATGCGATAAGGCAGTACCTAGTTACATTATTGTGATGCCTGCAATTGAAGAGTGACCGCAATCTAGCCGCAAGTGGACTCTCGGCAGTTGTTCACTGTAATTTGCCTTTGCGCATCTGTGTATCATATTATAGGTAAACTTAGCAGGTATTTTGTCTGTCTGTATGAATTATAATAGTAAACTAGATGGCGCCATAAGTTATTTCCGGGATAAATAGTAACTGTGTTATTCCAGACTGCCTCTGTGGCGTAGTCGGTAGTGATACTCGCCTGCAGCGCTAGAGGTCCTGGGTTCGATTCCCGGGTCGGTCCAAATATTTGTGTGATCCACAAATGTTTGTTTCGGAGTTTGGGTGTTTTCTATGTATAATAATATGTATGTATTTACAAATATATAAATAGGTTTATCAGTCGTCTAGATCTCATAGCACAAGCTTATATTAGCTTAATTTGGGCT
The DNA here is from genome assembly GCA_933228765.1 of Miltochrista miniata. NCBI lineage: Eukaryota > Metazoa > Arthropoda > Insecta > Lepidoptera > Erebidae > Miltochrista > Miltochrista miniata. The sequence goes on from OW121758.1 coordinate 27,427,423, forward strand.
AGATGATGTTGTGTGTTACTGTCCACAAAAAAAAACAAAAAAAGACTAGTCTATTCCTGTAAAAAATTTCAGCCATATTCATTCGTCCGTTAGAGCGTGAAAGAGTAACGATCATTGACACATCCATACTCACAAACTTTCGCATTTAGAACCTTAATTTAAGTTTGATTTTTATGATCGACTAGCTGCGCTTCACGACATAAACGCGTTTTATGAACTAGAACAGACTCCAACTGTATTTGAAAAATCATCCTACTAGGACCATTTTAGTAAATCGGTGCAGCATATCTTTAGTATTGCACTGAGCACCCCAATGCGTGATTTATTTTTATTTATATAGATAACCTATATATTAACATTATTACTATCTAAACTAAACCTAAATAAGGCCCTCGTGGCATTGTGCCCTAAAGACTACCAGCATCCCGCTTTGAATAGCAATACCTATTCGCTGACAGAGAAAACTGCCAGCCTTTGGGTCACCAGTCGACTCTACATAGATAAGTACACTGTCGGCTTAGCAGGTTAACTTGACATTTTACACTTAGGTATACACCAATCCGAAGTAAAACAAGAACTAGACTGACATCGAACGACCATATTCTATGAGATAATTGCTGAGTCGGAAAAATATAGGAAGCGTTAAGTAATAAGCTGGTTTGCAACGAATGAACTGTTATATTGTGGTTTTGTGGTTGAAAGCCGATCTCTTGGGGCAAACCAACTTCAGCTGCTGTACAAGTGAGTTAATAGCAATGATAATTAAGTAATATTACTCCAAACTAATAGTATAGGCGAACGTAGAGCGTAATATGATGTTAAACGTCCGCGAAAACGCTTCCAAATATGACAAACAATAAAAAAAGTTAAAACACAGTCTCTTCCGGGCGGTGGTCAGTCAAAACAGGTTCCAGGCTCAGAAGAACGGAAGAGTTAAAATGAAATTTTAAGTTATTGTTAAGTAATAATAGTTGAAGTTGTATTAGCCAGAGGAAGGCCAAAGAAAACATGGATGGAGTGTTTAAGGACTGATATGAATATGAAAGGAGTAAGGTAAATGATCAGAGGACGAATATCAGGAATGTATGGAAGAAGACATAGGTACTGCGCAAACCCTAAATAAATTGGAACAAGGGCAAGGGGATGATGATGATGAATAGTTGTAATTAAAAAAGTTACTTATGCATTGACGAACTCAAGAAGATCGCAAGGAGTGACTGGATGCAGAAAGCGCAGGACCATGTATTGTTGCGAGAGGCCTACGTTCAGCAGACTGCCATAGACTGATTTTATTGATATCTATTACACCGTATTCTTACTTTTTAACCCTATAGTTGTGTACTACTTCATAAGTAATTTATCACCCGTTTTCACTCTCACCAGATGCCGTTTACGGTGACATTTATTGTTCTTACCATAACAAGGTCATACATTGTAGTCGGAGAGATATCGATCTCACGGGACATAGCCATCAATAGCTCTCTCTCGGTGACATTGTGAGGTCGTTGAGACAAGAGCGTACCTCACAATGTTCACTCTCTGAAATCCAGGCTTTTGTTCAAGAATCTTGATAAAAAGTCCGATCGAGTTTAAGGAAAAGTTCGATGCTTATTTTGCATTCTAGGGATAAATTCACAATTTGCTTTTCACTTTCGGCCTTTCTAGCATCGGTTATTATATTATGTAGTACTGAATATTTGGCTATGTTTTACTCCTCGCCTTCCTTCTAAGATTTTATTGAACTCAGTAATCGTTCAACAATCTTGACAAAGACGTCACATTTCTTTGTTATTTTTCTCTTTCTCAATCCACATCATTATATTTTTGACAATCTATAACAATCTATTCGTATCATGTTTGTTAGCTGAGTGGAACAGAGTGTCGCTGACTCTACAGGACATTTAAGGTGAAATATTTTAATAGAAAAGAATAAACAATTTTTGAGATTTGTGTTGATCAAAATTCTCCCCTAAAAGTATCAGGCCGATACTTTTCCTAGAGCTTAATAGCTAGCTTATTGAAGCTGTACTATATCTGTATGATATTGATGTAGAAACTATTGAGTATGTGCCCTTATAACACGTCTGTACACTTCATCTCGCAGTAAGTATCATAACGGTACCACATTCTTAGCTGTACCTGTACCTAATGCACTGATGGCATTTAACGAGCGCCCTGCTAACTATTTTCAATAGATACAAGTAGAACATACATACATACACTTTACAATCTATTTTGTTCCATCAAAGTGCAAGATTGTAATTTTTACCCACGACGGAACGGAGACGGTATATGCGTTTGGGTGGTGATGATGTTTGTTTGTTTGTGCAAATATATATTGACATTTTCAAGATTTAGTTACACTGTTAAATAACCAACTATAGTTTTCTAGAGGACGCGCACTGCCCTGGTGACTTGTATAATTGTGTTATCTTACAAAAAAGTGTTTACTCTAGGAAAAAGATATTTTTCAGATCGTCTTGTTTTTAAAAGCCCATTGTGGTACTATCACTTAATTCTTACTTAATCATTACCGTTTTTATTACCTCAAGTCTTAACACTCTTACTTAAGTAACTCGAAGCCGATAATCTTATTAAATACCTACGAATATTTACTACTTAGGTGAAGTGTTAATTCGAAATGTAAGTGATACTATACACAGCACTATAAATGGATGTTCTATATTCTCAACACAATCTTATATTGTACTGTGTCACAGAGCAACACGCACCTTTACAAAGTAGTGTGTAGGCATATAAAAGCTTAGCTAAGGCCTCCCCGAAGAGCGCTAAAAAGTTCGATCCTGTATCTCCCATTCTGCAGGACACTGATGACATCTTTGTCCACCTTGAAGATAGCCTACTCTGCGTTTACTGCTACGCGGCTCCAGAACTTTCGGTTTCTACTTTACGAGCAGTCTTGCTACTACTACGCCAGTAGATTCTTTCAGTCTTTCGTGGTCTTTCTTACTATATCATTGCATGTTTTCCGCTTTATCTATTCAAGACGGCCATGCCATTAAACTTATTTTCTATTGAGATTTCCCTCAGCGACACAAGTAATATTATACTTTATGCGTCATTCTGACTTCAATGGGCTCTAAGTTACGCTACTGCATCGTAAAGTACAGTGCCGATAGCTGCCTGTGGCTATCTCTGTCACAAATAATGATTCTTCTGTCAACGTAAATCGATGCAACTGCGCCGATATTGTTGCGGTTTAAGTTTGAATACTTGTTGACTATTTGTCATCTGTGGTAAATTTCCATCTTCAACCAAGCTATCATTTTCAGTCGTTCAGAACGTGAAAATTGTGTGAGTACTACGAACTGCCGGTAGACCTCACAATACTACGGTGCCTTTTGGTTAGGACTTTGCTGGTCACGATGCCTTATGTCTATTGCTACTAGGTAGTCTCTACCACGTCCAACAGTATAGGTACTGTGACAGATCGATTTCTATTCTATTCTATTTTTTGTTATGGCTTTCTGCCGGGGCCGATGCCGGCAACTCCGCCAACAGACAGACCTATATGATTGATAGATTGATTGACTAATAATGACAGCTCAAATTATCCCCAAAAGTAGAACGAGGTAATATAGCTTGGTGAGATACGTACACTGTAATGCCATGTTCCGATAACGGCATGCATGTATGTAATGCCACCTAGAATTTAGAGAAGCCATGCAGCTTTAGTGGAATCAATGATCCCACCTCCTATAGAATATAGACCGTGTGTAAAGCTCGTATAAGTCGCACACCTTTGTTCGACTTCCCCACTTTACATGATAGGCATATTATTAGCTTACTTATACTTGCTGGTAAGGACAAATCCCAGGTCTGAACAGCAAATAATTTTAGCTATCGTTTATTGACGTGAAGTAATCTGCATAATAGTGTCGTGTCATTTTGTCATTTCATTGTCATGTCATTTCATTCAAGCCAGCAAATGTGGCATGCTACGCGGCTGAACATTTTCTGGGCTGTTGCTGGGTCATTTGGGGAATGATATTTATGTTTTATATATGTACTTATTGAAGTATGTTTATAAGTTACTAGCTGACGCCCGCGGCTCCGCCCACGTGCAATGTTTTTCCCGGTCACAGGGGTATGAAAAATAGATGTTGGCCGATTCTCAGACCTACAAAATTTCATGAGAATCGGTCAAGCCGTTACGGAGGAGTATGGCAACGAAAACTGTGACACGAGAATTTTATATATTAGATTTAGACGGGAGCTATATCAGGGCTGGAATAGGTTACAGAAGACAATATAAGTATGTATTTAGAAATATATAAATAACATCATAACAGTGCTATCTAGATCGTCGCATAATGCTTATAATGGTATAATTTTGCAATAAAATGTAATAATAACCGAACTGTTCGTGCTTTTATCAGTGTCACTGGGAAGAGATATAAATCGATTCTATGGTTGAGATTGAATCATTTCTACGATCTTTGATAAAAATAGTTTACCACTATTTTTTTTTACCTTCAATAGAAAATCGTGACGTCCAATTATTGCAGTTTATGATTGTAATATTTGGTACATTTCGTTTTGTCTTGCTCTTTTTGTTTAGAATTCAGGAATTAATGTATATTGAATCTAGTATTCTTTATTAACAAATACAAGTACCTATCACACGTCCTTGTTATCCATTTAGGTACTATGAAATATCTTTTACCAAAATTTCTCCAATATTGAAGAAGATACTAGTGACCGACCGAAGTTTCGGTTTCGGCCAAAAAATCGAGTTTCGGCCGCAGTTTCGGTTTCGGCCAAAATGGGCCGAAACTTTCGGCCGGGCCGAAACTCACGTGTTCATGAATTTTGAGTGCCTGGCTCTGCTCGTGACGTGGTTGGGGCCAGCCCAACCAGTTAATATATTACTAACCGAAGATATAGAGATTTACAAAGAACCTCCTATCAATAGCTATATTAATACAACTTTATTTAAACCACAAGCAATTACAATCATTGAGAACCACGAAAGATTGTTTCTGAGACTTTAAAATACACTAAAATAATTCTGGTTACTAGAGTGAGAGTAGAGTGAACTACAAGTTCAGTGCCTATGTACAGATATTTCTAGACTTTGTAGGAGCTTGAAAACGGTGTTTCCGCTTAAACGCCATTTACATGCAAATGCAAGTTGAAATACAATAGACTCGAGTTCAGTTCATCTGCAAAGGCCACATCTAATTGCAGAAGTGAACGTATGTCTTCTTACTAGTCTAGCCCACATGCCTACCTACGAGTAGTAGAATGCTTTGTAGGTAGGTAGATACTAGATTACAGTTAGTCAACATTTTGGTCTACCACCCTACGATTGAGGTTCATTTGAACGAAATTGCAGTTATTATGATAGCGATCATTACTCTTTTCAACTTTCAGTTTTTGACTTGCGGAGAGGTTACCAAATTTTGCCAATTTTAGATTGACAGTTAGTCCTAGAGAAACTCTAGGACTAACTGTCAATCGTTATGTAAGATCTAGCAACTAAAAGGTCTAAAGGGATTCTTATCATATAATTACTCTCTTTTTATCGTGTTATTTCGCGTTAACATGTCTCAAATTTGTATTATTAGATACAGTTAACAACTCACTTCTCCGTTAGAATCTTAGCGATAATTAGATGTTACAGAATCTACTGTCAAAACAGATAGACCAATTTCTTGGCTGACTGTATGAATATTGAATTACTCCATAGTATACTTATTACGCCTTAAAAATCTGATTCAAAGAAATTTAAGGCTAAATGTATTAAGACTAAGCAAGCTACGTAAATTGTATTTAATAATTAATATAATATTCAAGTGCCTCAAGCAATAACCTTCTCCAGTAGAGACGGTAAAACTCATTACCATAAATCATTGTAAAATGAAGGTGAACCTACAATTTCTAACTTATCGTTTGTTTCATCGGCTTTAAAACAGTACTTTCATCGCAAATGCAATTAAGTGTGGTAATAATAATCATACAACAATAGGCCTATTATAACATTGTAGGTTTTTATTGCCTCCGAACACTAATCTGTGTGAAGGGATCCCACCACCAGCATAATGTAGATGTAGATCATGCTATGCTACCAAAAGACACCGCCTTACGGCTCATAGAAGAACTCCGTTATTTTTATTACATACTACATGGATATTTTATTTACGTACTATATGGAAAGTTTACATTAGTATTCATTACCCGTGCTGATTTTTACACTTCTTAAATAGGGGTTGAACCTCCACCTGTGCGTCCTGCTTAGCTAAATGGTCTAAGGCACACTGCTAATGAAAGCGGCAATTTCCCAGCTTTGCGTATGCGTGAGTCCGACTACATTGACTGTGGTCTAAGAACCCTTAATTTTACTACAAGCCGAAAGCCGGGGTATGTTTGTACGTCCGTGATGATGTCTGCTGTCGCCGTCTCACAAGCCTTGAAGACAGGGACCTGTCTACGTTATGGGCGCGCGTGGATCACGGGGGCCACACTCGGATCTACGCGTGCGTGTACAGGTCTCACAGCGGTAACACGGACACAGTTCGCCTTTTTGACCACCTGCAACAATCGACTGACAAGGTGATTGAGCAGTATCCCTCTGCGGAGATAGTGATTCTGGGGGATTTCAACGGTCATCATGTTGACTGGTTGGGCTCCCGGATAACCAACTTTGCGGGGAATGCTGCTCACGAATTTGCCCTGACCTATGGGTTCTCACAACTGGTTAAATCCCATACGAGAATACCAGACAAGGTGAACGAGCATAGTGCATTGCTGGACCTCCTGCTGACAACGCGTCCGGATGGATACACCGTCTCAGTGGATGCTCCGCTCGGTTCGTCGGACCACTGTATCATTCGGGCGCATGTGCCTCTCGCAAGGCCTGAACCACCTCGGCCCAAGGAGTGGCGACATGTGTGGCACTATAAGTCAGCAGACTGGGATGGACTGCGGGAGTTCTTCGCGTCGTACTCGTGGAGGCGGCTTTGTTTTGCCTCAGACGATCTGGATTCCTGCGCTGCAGCAGTCGCTGAGGGGATCTTGGAGGGCATGGAGTGCTTCATTCCCAACCGCTGGATCCCTGTGGGAGCAAAAAAGCGACCGTGGTTCAATCGGCTCTGCAGAGAAGCTTTGATGCTGAAAGAATCTGCCTACAGAGCCTGGACCACGGCTCGTGCAAATTCAGATCCTAACATCTCTGAGGTGAAACGCAAATTAAATGCCGCCTCGAGGGCCAGCAAAAAAGCAATTGTCAGGGCTAAATTCGACTTCGTCGGCAGAATTGGTGAGCGGCTAGCGGGGTACCCTTCAGGGAGTCGTGAATTCTGGTCGCTTGCCAAAGCTGCCGAGGGAAACTTCTGTAAGTCTGGTTTACCACCTTTGCTTAAACCCGACGGTAGTCTCGCCCAGAGTGCCAGGGAGAAGGCCGACCTTCTGGGTTTTCTATTTGCCTCTAACTCGACCATGAGCGACGGGGGTGCTGTGCCGCCGGACGTTCCGTGGTGTGGAACTTCCATGCCGGAAGTTAAATTTACGCAGCGGGACGTCCGACGGGAGCTTCGTTCTCTGGACGTTCATAAGTCGAGTGGGCCAGACGGTATACCCGCGGTGGTACTTAAGCAGTGTGGTCCAGAGTTGTGTCCGGTACTTACACGTCTTTTCACGCTTTCATATTCCATGCGACAAGTCCCGGCGTCGTGGAAGATCGCGTATGTGCATCCTGTGCCCAAGAAGGGTGATAGGACCGACCCGGCCAATTACAGGCCTATAGCCGTCACCTCCCTATTGTCTAAGGTGATGGAGCGTGTAATTAATACACAGCTCCTGAGGTACCTTGAGGAAAACGACCTGCTCAGTGACCGGCAGTACGGTTTCCGTCACGGTCGCTCGACGGGCGATCTTCTCGTGTGCCTCACACACCGATGGGCGACGGCTATCGAGAGTAAGGGCGAGGCTCTAGCAGTGAGCCTCGACATTTCTAAAGCCTTTGACCGGGTCTGGCACCGTGGTCTTCTTAAAAAATTGCCCTCCTACGGACTGACCGAGAGATTATGCGGATGGGTGTCCAGCTTTTTGGCCGGTAGAAGCATCAGGGCTGTTGTCGACGGCAGCTGTTCTGACTGCATGGCCATTAACGCTGGAGTACCGCAAGGGTCAGTGTTGTCCCCTACTCTGTTTCTGCTGCATATCAATGACATGTTGTCTATTGACGGCATTCATTGTTATGCAGATGACAGTACGGGGGACACTTGTTACACAGGCCGCCCCGGTATCTCTCGGGACGCAGTGGAAGAGAGTCGTGAACAGCTTGTGTCTGAAATCGAAGCTACTCTTACTAGAGTGTCCGATTGGGGTAGACAAAACCTTGTCCAGTTCAACCCTTCGAAGACACAGGCGTGTTTCTTCACCGCTAAGAAAGCCCCAATTACTGTAGCGCCACAATTCCAGGGCACATCTCTTTCCATCTCTAAAAGTATAGGGATCCTTGGTGTTGACATCTCCAGTGACGTTCAGTTCCGCAGTCATTTGGAGGACAAGGCCAAGCTGGCGTCCAAGAAGCTCGGTGTGCTCAACAGGGCGCGGCGGTACTTTACTGCGGCGCAAACACTGCTTCTCTATAAGTCGCAAGTGCGGCCACACATGGAGTACTGCTGTCACCTTTGGGCGGGGGCACCCGAATATCAGCTTCGTCCATTTGACTCGGTGCAGAGGCGAGCTGTGAGAGTTGTCAACGATCCTATACTGACAGGTGGTGTTGAACCTCTTCGCGACAGGAGAGACTTTGCCTCCTTATGCGTGTTCTACCGCCTGTACAATGGTATGTGCTCTGAGGAATTGTTTGACATGATGCCCACGGCTACGTTCTATCATCGCACCGCTCGCCATAGACAGGGATTTCATCCTCACACCCTACGTCCGGAGCGTTCGAGCACGGTTAGATCCGATAGGGGTTTTCTTCCGCGAACGCTTAGGTTGTGGAATGATCTTCCTGCCTCGGTTTTCCCAAACGCCTACAGTATGGGGTTCTTCAAAAGGGGTCTAAGAAGGTTTTTACAGGGTCGGCAGCGCGAGTGTGGCGCCTCTGGTGTTGCAAACGTTCATAGGCTGCGGTGACCACCAGTCCTTCTGGTGGGCCGTATGCTTGTCTGCCACCTTAGTGGTATAAAAAAAAAAAAAAAAAAAAAACAAGGCCGCTAGATAATTGCGTGCATTGCGACTTCTGAGACATCCTACCGAGGGCTTAGGTTTACCCAGGTCTCCCGATCGTAGACTGTCCCGACCGTAGACAGCAACAGTCCGGTATAATCGCCACCCCACGCATAATACCATGTTTTTTTTTCAGTAGATAGTGATCCATAGCCGACATTCATGCAGTCAAACCCATGGGATGAAACTACACACTAGCAAAAATCAAATTCGCGTGACTGCAATATTGTTGGAGTCGTGAGTTCGTGGACATAATTACGATTAATTAATCGATTACGATGAACTTTCACTCAACAGCTGTGCCTAATAACGTGTCGAACATTATTCAATGTATTGAGTGATTATTCAAGGTAGGATTTATTGCGATTACATCACTACAGTACTGAGGAGCACGTAATTTAATTAATTCTGTGCTTATGGGTATTGAAAGTGAAATGTTGTTTTGTAGTTGCGATTTGAAACCCACGACTTCTCCCGCGTGGGATTCTGTTTGCATTTCCTTATCCTATGGGCAGTGTTATTCCAGACTATAATCCTAATATCTATCTATTTACCTTTCTAATCTGGCAGTAAATGTAGGATCAGAAATTTTGACGTTCGTAAAAGTGTTTCTTTATGACCGGTATGAATAAAGATATATTCATTTCATTTCAATATCTATTTTCAACTAAATCCGTTCAGCTTTTTATTTCTACTATAGTTCAGTCGTTCTTGTTAGAGCGTGATTGAGTAACAAACATCCTAACATCTTCACTAACTTTCAGATTTATAATATTAGTAGGATTTTGGGATTGTTTATGTGTTGCACGATTTGGGTATTTTGGGTAGGCTTAAAAGGAAGAAACAGGATGAAAAAGTAAGATATCTAAGTGGATTTTGGTATATAACCACTGTGCCTGTACTCAGACGCAATTTTATTTTCATAGTTACGATGGTTACGATACTAGTAGACAGAATTTATTTGAAACTTTGTCATTATAATAAAAAGTAATAATTTCCATGAATATTTATTATCTAACTTGTTTGTCACGTTAATGATAAAAAAATCGAATGCTGTGTTTTTTTTTATTTAAATAAACAGGTCAATGTCAGGAAACACCTTTTTGCATTAAATAGTCTGTTTAATTGAGGAAGGCGATGATATAGATCACCACGCTACTACACATAGCGCTGAGCATTAATCTTTGATCTCTTTTTTTCTGATTTCAAAGAATTACGGACCTGAGTTTGAGATATGGGGTGCAACAGGCCATGGTTCAAATCACGAGGGGTAAGTCGTAACGGAGAGATGCACAGCTCTTACGGAATGCAATTTACAAGTATAATTAGACTAGCGCGTAGTTCCTGTTCCCGTGGGAATACGGGAATAATATATAGCCTATGTACCGCAAAGAGTGTAGCTTCCCAACAGTGAAAGAATTTTTCAAATCGGTCCAGTAGTTCCGGAGCCTATTCGTTACAAACAAAATAAACAAATCTTTCCTCTTTATAATATAAGTATGAAGTATAGATAACGAATACTGGTGTTATGTCATACGAAAGCTGGACAATGTTTAACAACGTGAGGAAAATCCTACAGGGATGTCTCGTTCTCACTTATTAGCTGGGTAGTCATATCAGTGACGACTTAAGACTACTCCCCTGTGGATTGCCCTCAACATGACAGACATGAGTTATTTCCAGTTCCTGCTCCTGCAGGCTCTGCCTCTATTGCCTTATAAATCTGCCTGTATCTTACTTACTAATATTATAAGTTCAAAATTTTGTGAGTGTGGATGTTTGTTACTCTTTCGTTACGCTCAAACGACAGAACGGTTCGGGCTCAAATTTTTACAGGGATACATTATAGTCTGGAATAACACATAGGCTTCTTTTTATCCCAAGAATAAGTTCCTACGGGAAGAGGGAACGGGAACAAATTTTACGCGGGCGAAGCTTCGGGCGTCAGCTAGTAGTATGTAAATAAAGAGACGATAATCTTGAGGTACCATATATAGGTATGTCATAAAGATACATAACGTTTGCAAGCAATATTCTTGAGTCATATGTCAGGAGAGTACGTACCCTTTTAATAAAAATATTTTTGAACGTCAGGGATACTGAGGGAGTATCGCACTCCGCGTCCATTCACTTGACACGCGGTTCCTGCCTACTATTGTCCCTGAAGCACTTGTCACGCCTCCTAGCCATATAAATGGACGGGCTTAATAGCGGTGGATCTAATATTCTCACCGTTATTCACTATGCAAATTATCTTCAATACCATTGTTAGACAGCCTAGGAGTTTATACATAATTATGAGAAATCCGAATAATACAAAATGTATGGAAGGGACGGAAGTGAGTTACTCTGTAATGTACTTGAAATAATGCGGTTACGTTTAGTTAGCCGTCTCTTTATGAGATTCTTAAAACAAAGATTGCGTTTTGTTATAGGAAGTAGGTATACTAACAAGTTCATTACAAAGGTAATACAGGCAATTAAATAGATTTATTATGACATCTAGAAAGAAACCATCAGCTTAAAATTGTATAAATTTGCCATTAGAGTAGTCGAATTGCTTGTTAAACAAATTGATCATGATATGAACTGTTTATGAGAAAGGAAGATAAAATATTGACGTTACGAATCTTCTGACAGAAATATTATCGTAGTGCCTATAAAGATTTTTTCTGTTATCTAAAGGTTTCGACAGCCTGTTGTGAAGGTGTCACGAAAATTTACAAATCACATTTAGGCAGCTTGTTTCCGATTCAGCAACAGATGTTTATAAGCTTCAGTTTGGTAACTAAATCAAGTCGAAAGAACCCAAACGGTGACCCCAGATCCTTTCAACTTAAGTACAATTGCCATCCTATTAATAGGATGGGTATTATAACTGTGAAAGTTTCTTAAGTTATTGGTTGTTCGTTACTCAATCATCTAACGGTGATCCGACTGCAATTTGATACAGGGATAGATTATAGTTTGGAATTGACTCATTACCCTTCCAACCCCTTTACTGTGGCCAAGACACCTTTAGCCATCTTTGATCAGTCGTGTGAGTCTGCTACTGGCAGTGAGTAATCTCTCCGCATCCTGTGCATCCCATCTACCATCCGTCTGGTATCTGCATCCTGAATTTCTCTATTTATGTATCTATTCACCACACTAGGTATATGATAGGTTTGGGCCTTAGGGTAATAGGTACTTTAGGGTTGGTTAGGCCTTAGTGTGATAGGTAGGTACGTTACGGTTGAAATCACGTTATATGGTATAATAGGGCCTCAGGGTTCAGTGGGACTAGCGTGCTACGTACGTCGGGGTTCGGTAGGTCCTTACTATATAATCGTGAGCATACAGTCTGTTACCACTAAGGTGACAACTGTACAGGAATAATACATAGGCTACTTTATTGTATGGGAAGCGGAAACGAGAACAGACAAGGACTTTGGGTCCTATCATCTCACTTCCAGAGATGAAGATTATGCAATGTGCTGGCTCGTAGACTTGTAAGATGCTGTAAGTAGGTACCTATATCAGGATAGCCTTACAGTCTACTATCTGGGTCCTCTACATATAGCAATGGTGAGGAGGTTCTCGGAACTGACATTTTTACTGAAAGCCGTCTGATCCCAAAGTAAGCTAGGAAGCAGATTCTCTGATGCCGCATGTGCGGAGTTGCACTATCAGTCGCCTAAAGTAGAAGCCTAAATACCAAAGTAGAAAGAAAAAAAAATCTGGATTGAATCAGCACAAGTGTTTCTGGCCTAAAATTTAAAGATGCTCGTCCTAGACTAGTTTAAAACATCGACATGGTGATATAAAGCATATGAACGTTTTATTTACGTTAAAGAAATAATTACAAGTTTGTTCTCTTCTTTTTCTAATCGGTACCAATTGCATCACTGCGAAAATTGACAGATCGTCCATTTTGTGCACAAATTTTATCATCTGCCTTCTTGTTATATAACTGTAGGCAAATTTACATTATTATCTGCAGCTACCTTTGTATTTTTGTATTTACTTCGCTAGTATTATTGTTGAATTTTATTATCATGCTCTGTTGAGTTTGTTTCTATTGCTGAAGATTAATGGTCAAGGTTAAACTAACGTACCATATCGCACTGAGCTTCTCCGTCGTCGTCATAGAATAGTGTGTCGCAGTCGTCCATTCTGCGGCTCAGAGCGCCCACCTCACTCCTCAGCAGGCTTCACCGGCCTCGTCATCTATACACGCACAGAAACACACGGCCGGACCACCGGCATCCGAACTCACACTAGTTTTTCACCGACAAGAGTATTTTGATATCGGAACGAATCAAACGATCGAAATCTTCTGGATAATCCAATGAGTCACGCGATGGCGAGCACACTAGGTGCAACACTGACGTACTCAGCAGATACTTGCTAACACTTCGGAAGATGTGGGAGTCCTTAACTAGAACTCAACAAGCCGCGACCTCGCTGAAGCGCGTCGCGTTCACGGTTGATTTTTTGGATACTAAGTCGACGGATGAAGCAATTGTGTACTTTTTTGTTATTCAAGGGCGCTTCGGTAAGTAAGCTAGGTTTCAGATGGTGTTTTTGTGCCTAACTGCGTAGATGCCCCGACTGGGGTGAGGGCGGCGCGCGCACTCCGGAGGGTGCATTGATCGGGCGTCTATTGCGCATGTGTGGTGGTTTTGACGTTTGCTACGGGAACTTGTCTCGAAATTTTATTGCCCATTGTAGGGGCCTCACTTATGCTTCACTCATACTGTTGCCGGGAGTGCGGTGAATGTACAAAAGAAATTTTACTACTTCCATAAAAAAGTCTTACAGACAAAACTAGTTACACTAGCATTTACTGTTTTAAGCGACTTCACTTTGCTTATTTAAACAATATACCTAACATGGTTTAATGAGATGTTTATACTGCCAAATGAATATTATGTTTAGAATTCAAACTTCATGTGAATTACAATTTCCTTATTATGTAGATTTCATGTTAGTAATAAAAGATGTCTAATTAGACAAATTTTACGTGCAGCGCGAGACGAACTGAAGCAAAAACTGCATTATAACCTTCAGAATACATTAGGTATACAATAGATGTTTTGATACGCTATTCTAAATTTTAAAAACAGTACGCATCTTGAAACATTAAGGTTAGAATTTGATGACGAGTGCAGACCTAATGTTAGTGGGCAGTCAGGTCTCCGGTACCATTTATGCCTGCTCTGGGAAAAGGAAGCAGAATGGGCTTACTGTTTCTCCGTGCTGGCTCTTGTCTTACAACCACAGACCAATATATTCCACACAGAGCCGTTCTAGGAAATTGTCAAAAAAAAAAAGCTGGCATCTAATATTTGGCATTAAAATATTGTTACGAACATAATATCCGTCCACGACCGTTCATCTCGTCTGGATGGTAAAATTTGTGCAGTCGTTTTGTGAAGCATAATTTGTTTCACTGGACCAGTTATTAGAGTTAGCACAGGCGGTATTGTGATATCGTGATTTTGTTGAACGTGACTCGAATTCACTGGTATTTTTTGTTTTACCTTTTTTATATTTTGGTCAATAAAACCATCTTCTAATCTGAATCGTGACAAGTTTAGCTAAATAACTATGATTTTAAATTCATTCTTCTTTTATATGTTCAGAATTAGTGATTTTCATACAAAATGTACCTATCTAAACTAATATTATGAAGAGGAAAGATTTGTTTTTTTGTTTGTTTGTTTGTAACGAACAGGCTCCGGAACTACTGGACCGATTTGAAAAATTCTTTCACTGTTGGGAAGCTACACTCTTTGCGGGGAACATAGGCTATATTTTATTTCCATATTCCCACGGGAACAGGAACTACGCGGGTGAAACCGCGTGACGTCCGCTAGTAGGGGAGACCGGGGCTGGTTGACTAGGTTTCAGCTTAAAGGCTTATATTTTTATTTCTTTATAGTATATTAATTCAAAAACAGGTTTATTTCATAGGTTAACTATTAAGCTTTGAAAAAATATAGCAAAAAGCACTTAATTCATTACAATATAGCGTACAGGCTAGATCTTATACAATAAGAAAAACTGGTCAACCTACCCCATGCTTGGGGTAGGTTGATATTCGCCTGGGGTAAGTTGACCTCCATAGGTCAACTGCTATTTCCTCGTAGATTTTGCCCTTACAAGTCCATACTTGTAAGGACAAATCTACGAGGAAATAGGATAAAGGGCATAAACAACTATTATTTTTATTATTTTTTATTGAAAATAAAACACACATACAATAAATTACCGAGAGCGCGGCGTCGCACACTCACATCGTTTGAGTGAAGGAATTTAAAGATGAAAAATAACGTATGTAAGCAATTATTTTCATCGCATTTTTTTTGTAATAATGCCTATATATTTATGGGTACTGATTGTCAAATAAATTATAATGTATGTTTGATTCATGTTCTTTCTTTTATGTACGATTATTGGTCATCCAGCCCCGTTATACATTAGTCTACTAGCCCCAAACCACATTTTTATTTTCAATCATATGACATAACCACAAAACTGCTAAGAAATCAAATAACATCATACATAAAAGAAAGAACATGAATCAAACATCCATTATAAATTCTTTGACAATCAGTAACCATTAATAAATAGGCATTATTACAAAAAACCTTACGAGGAAAATAATTACTTACGTACGTCATTTTTTCCACTTTAATTTCCTTCACTCAAACGGTGTGCGTGCGCGACGCCGCACTCCCGGTGACTGAGCGGGGAGAAGTAGCGGACTCTCGGGTGTCATCGGTTGGCTCCAAACCATTGCTTTGGCCGAGTTATTGATAGTTAGTCTACCTACCCCTATAGTCAACCAGCCCCGGTCTCCCCTATATAATACAGACTAAAAGGCCTCTTGAATTGCAGCCTATATTTCGACGGTCCCAAAAGTTCGCCTTGAGTAACTCACGTTGAAAACCCTTTCTAATGCGAAGTCAATGTTTTCTATGATCCAAATAAAGTTCTACTAAGAGCGTAAACCAGTTCTGTTAGTTAAGAACGTCTAGTTGTCAGAGCAGGTGATATGAATGAACTGTCGTGATCTGTGCCAAGGCGCTCGGGACAAGCAGGCATTCACTATGTTCTAAGGGAATGTGGACCACTTGTAAAGGTTCTTTGAAAACTGGAATATAAACGGTGTTTTGGATAACTGGGTGACCTGAAATTGTCCTTTTAACAACGTTTTCAAAATGGCTCTTCTATTTATCTTAGTTTCTAGTTTAACAATTCGCCCGTTAGACGGTTCGCCTCAAAAACAGAATACCTACCTACGCGTATTGATCACAGGTTAATATATTTAGAATGCAGCAGAATTTAAGATATCAACCGAAGAGAATTTCGTAGGTATGTTGGTAGAGTTTTAGGAAAAAATAACAGCTTTTTTTAAGAACATGCTTCAAATTTATGCAAGCTTTGATCGCGTAGGTATCCCTAACAAATGGATATTAGTCTGGAAAAGTTCCCACCCATGAAGATAAACCTATCTAACAACGTTCCAAGTTTCATAAAACACATTGATTACAACTGAGGCGGAGCTGTGGGGCAGAGCTAGTAATTAAATAACATACTGTCTGGCTGTATCGATTGTGTAGACGGTAGTGTACCTACACGACATATTCTGATAGGGATTTTATTCCCTTATCAGTTCTTTAGTCAAAAGTATTAATCCAACTGGTCGCAGTGTAGCTCCGTCCTGAGAGGAACAGGCAAAAAACTAAGCCTGCACAAGGATTTCTGGTCAATAGTCTAAAGAGCGAGCACTCATTCAAGGTAGCACCTTGTTGCGGTTTCTACCGAATAGCGGGTCTTAACCGCAGAATTGAGAATAGTTCGATGAATAATAGATACAGTATACAGGCAGCAATAGGAAAACATGGGGATAGGAATCTGAATCCATTTGTGGTTATCCATACTATCTTCCTAAGGATACGTTTTTGTTTTTAGACATAAGTCGTGCAAAGGTTAAACTCCTGCTGACCTTAAGCCATCGGGTTTGTTATCATCAACTTTTTTAACGATAAGGAAACAAAAACAACATACCGTAGGTTTTAATATATTTTCGTTTCCATTCCCGTACCACATATTTCTATTTAAGTAGATCAGATGAAACCGCCCATATATTATGCTATTTATATGGTACTAGCGGACGTCACGCGGTTTCATCCGCGTAGTTCCCGTTCCCGTGGGAATACGGGAATAAAATATAGCCTATGTTCACCGCAAAGAGTGTAGCTTTCCAACAGTGAAAGAATTTTTCAAATCGGTTCTGTAGTTCCGGAGCCTAATCGTTACAAACAAACAAAAAAAACAAATCTTTCCTCTTTATAATATCAGTAAAGATAATAACTCCTTGAATCAAGTGGGCCGTACGCTTGTCTGGCACCTCAGTAGAAACTAAAAAAAATCCTCGTACTAGTCCTATATACATAATAAGTATGAATGAGGAATGACTTATTTTAGCGTCTTCGACTACTTTCCTTGTTTTAAATAATAACAATCAATCAATCGATCAATTCCTTGACATTATTTTAATTTTATTGTCAAGGTTTTTTACACTTACAGCCTTAGCCTGTCTATTTAATGACATCTTACTTTCCTCTCTCAAATATTGAATAAGTGCTTCATTGAATTTAGGTATCGTACTGAGACGATTCGTCTAACAAAGGACGGAAGCGTGACATTGTAATACCTGTTAGAAAATGTCAAGGGAATCTCTAATACAATCAGAATTCAATGCACAGCGTGGACCAAAATCATTTGAGTAGGTACTTACTCTGTCACATGCACGCCTATGAAGTTTTAACACATACATACATCTGCGGTCTGTCAGAACTTATTTCATAATCTACGAGTACCTACCTACTACGTCTCATAAAAACATTTATTTATTTTAGCCCCGCTCTATAAAATAGAGTGCAGAGGGGTTGGCGAGACTTTGTCTGTAGCTGGGACTCGGTCGCATTAAACTACGTCACTAGGTCACGTGGATCATCTGTTCAAAGTTTGAAATAAATCATAAATGACAACGTCAATCGGATTGAACTTTCACTTTCACAATAAACGTTTTAGAGGGGCAGTCTGGTGAGAACGATCTCACGGCTTTCTTGTTTTATTATTGATCTTCGTTGTTTTTTTTTTGCAGTTGACAAAGTTTGAGATTCAATCAATCAAATCAGGTCTATGCAAGTCCTCTGGTGAAAGTTGGCCTCTCCCAAATTTGGCCACAGTACACGGTCCTGCTCCTTCCGCATCTAGTCAGTCTCTGCGACCTTTTTCAGGTCGTAGGTCCATATTTTTTCAGTACCTATGAGATTAAGTAGGGTTTATTTGTACATAGGTAGGTACATAAATTCATATAGTCAAGTTCTTTCAACGCTGGGATAGGCATAGTAATCTCCCACAATTCAAAATTTGTTTTTGTCCCACGAAATATGTCGTAAGTCTAATGCCATGTTGAAGCGGACATTTTTGCCCCACGTTGGGCGCCAAAATGTAACACGGTTCTCCATACATTGCGAATGCGAACATGTTACGATAGTAAAATCTGAAATATTTAAAATAATAAAACAATTATGCTCTGTTATTTTAAGATCTGAAACGTGATGAAATTCAGTCATTCTCTTTTTAAAATACATATACAGCAGCTGGTTTTGCTCCATGTAAACAAAAATTATTATGATACAAAATGGTGACTTCCAGAAGGAAAATAACAACTATTTTGGTTGACAGCTGACGATAGTATTTTAGCAGGTGTTGGAACACACACGAAACATTTTTAATACTTAGTTTTTATTAGGCCGGGAGTTGCACACCTACTTACGTCTGTGGGACGAAGCGACAAGACACCTTGCCTGAGTATTGGCGTGATTAAGAAGAGACGTGGACGCCTTATCAAGGTTTTATTTTACAAAACTAGTGTGCATTCGAGTGTGTGTAAAATGGAGAATTCTTAATAGGTTAGACAACGTGCACAAGTGTAGGAAAATAGCTAACGCAGTGAAACACTTTTTACGTGTTAGGTATTTAATTTACATACTATAGGTACTTGGAACGCAAATTTAAAAAAAAAAGGAAAAAATACGTACATACTTTACACAAACTTCGCAGAAGTCTAAAGTAAAGTTTCCATTGCTTTATTGGAGTAAGACTTTGATCAAGTAAAAATATTGAAATAAACTATACAGGTTCAGGAAGAGCCTTCAAGAGAGCGGACGCCCAGCGCGTCACGCGGCTTAGTCAGGAGCTCACGTCACATCCGACGGGCAGCCGTGGATACTGGCAACTGGCCAAAGCCGTGCAGGCCAACTTTTGCAAGCCCTCGCTGCCGCCGCTGCGCCATCCTGACGGATCACTGGCTCACAAGGCCCAAGAGAAAGCGGAAATGCTGGCCAAGCTCTTTGCGGCTAATTCCCGGGTCGATGACTGTGGCAAGCAACCTCCCACTATCGCCAACTGTGGAACCACGATGCCGGAAATTGTAATCCGGCAGTGCGATGTGCGGGCGGTGCTACGGTCACTCGACACGCGGAAAGCCAGTGGTCCTGATGGCATTCCGGCCGTGGTGCTGAGGAATTGTGCAGCTGAATTGTCTCCAACGCTAACACGTCTGTATCGCCTTTCGTATTCGTCGGGAGAAGTGCCGGAGGCTTGGAAGGAGGCGAATGTCCAACCGATCCCCAAGAAAGGGGATCGGTCGGATCCAGCCAACTATCGCCCCATAGCCGTAACCACCGTCATCTGCAAGGTGTTCGAGCTAATCATCAACAAACAGCTCATGCGCTATCTGGAGGATCACTCGTTAATTAACGATCGCCAATATGGCTTTAGGCCGAAACGATCAACGGGTGACCTCCTAGCGTTCATAACGCACACCTGGGGTGAGGCTATGGAGAGGCACGGCGAATCTCTGGCTATTGGCCTAGACATCGCAAAAGCCTTTGATAGGGTATGGCATGCGTCGCTTCTTTCCAAGCTGCCGTCATATGGATTATCGCATCAGTTGTGCCGCTGGTTGGCCAGCTTCCTGAACGGGCGACGGATTCGGGTCCTCTGTGATGGTCAGGCTTCCTGTTTTTTTTCAGGTAAATGCCGGAGTACCACAGGGATCGGTATTGTCCCCAACTCTCTTTCTTCTGCATATCAATGACATGCTGTCCCTTGGGTGCATTCATTGTTATGCGGATGACAGTACTCTTCATGGGAGCTATTCTGGCCGTCCAGCGGGAGGGCGAGGCGATGTGGATGAGAAGAGACGACAACTCTTGGCGGATCTCGATCTGGACCTGGGCCGCATTGCCCAATGGGGTTCAGACAACCTGGTCGAGTTCAATGCCAGAAAAACACAGGCGTGTGCGTTTACAGCTAAGAAGTCCCCATTCCTACCCCTGCCCTCTCTTCAGAGCATTACAATTCCACTAAAGGACAACCTGGAGATCCTCGGTATAGACGTCCGGCGTGAGCTCAATCACAAAAACTACATAGAGAGCTGTATTGGTCTGGCCTCGCGGAAACTGGGAATCCTGAATAAGGTGAGACGGTATTTCACGCCACATCAGAGATGTTTACTGTACAAGACGCAGATTCGTCCCTGCGTCGAGTACTGTTCTCACCTTTGGGATGACTCCGCGAGGTACTTGTTAGACGCGCTTGACGCTATGCAGAGACGTGCTATCCGAATAATTGGTTGTCCTGAGGTGACGGGAGGCCTCGAACCTTTGTCGCAGCGAAGAACCATAGCGTCCTTGGCTGCCTTCTATCGAATGTATCACGGCGAATGTTCTGAAGAGCTCTTCAACCTGATCCCACCATCTCCTTTCCGATCCCGAACAACGCGTGCCGGGCAGAGATGCCACTCATACACAGTGGAGAGAATCTTCGCCAGAACCGAGCGTTTCAAAAGATCGTTCCTCTGTCGAACTATAAAAACATGGAACGACCTGCTCGCACACGTCTTTCCCTCATCTTACAATCCCGGGTTCTTCAAGAGGAGCGTGAAGAGGCACATCACAAGGCCGCCAACTTGAGGACCACTGTAAGAAGTGGAAGTGAAGTTTTCAAATCATCAAGCATGTACCTACATCTTTTTCTTCATAAAGAGTCTATGAACAAAATGAGACTATGAAAAAAAAGTCTGATATTCAAATTATTTGGCAAATTAAAATCAATTTGCCAAATAATTTGAATATCAGAACGAAACCACAGATTATTTCATAATTATTATACAAACTACATTTATTATGTACTACATACATCTATCCAATTAAATATTGGTTTATTTCTTTAAACTACAGATCGCTTCATTAGAAGTAAGCTATCTCACGTATCATAATGAACTTACAAATTATACTAGAGAGAGAAAAAAATTAGTGTCCGACCGAAACTGGTTTTCCAGCCGAAACCGAACTTTCGACCTCAGGGTCAGTTTCGGCCGAAACCGAAACCGAAACCGAAACTCACGTGTTCATATTAAAAAAAAAACCAGCGAAGTGCGAGTCGGATTCCGCACAGAGGGTTCCGTTACAAAAATTACGTTTGATGTGTGGATGCTTTTTTCTGATTTTAGTAGGTATACTTATCTATATATCTTATAGGGCCTATCTTTCCGAGAGGGCCATAACTTACCCGAGCTGGCTAGGGCAGGGTCGGCGAGATTTGTGTCGTTCGGTTTTCCACAGGGATCGGTCTAGGACCGCTTCGAACATAGGTTACGATTGGGTGCAGTTTGGGTCGTTGCTCAGAGGTGTCGGCGTAACGTGTTACGACGACACCCTCACTAGCGCTGTAGCTAGTAGCAACGCACCGAGACGCAGTCCTAAAGGCCACCTGCGGGATCCAGCTTACATATCGGGGGCGTCAGCATCGGCATCGAGATCTCGATGACCTATCTGGGGGTCGTACTCAATAGCCGGTGGAACTTCGGATACCTCTTTCGAAGTTTGGTCCCATAGCTGAGGGACGGGGGCATCAGCCGCACTCTCGCGGTTTTTGCCCAATATCAGGAGACCCAACGCTCCCTGAAGGAGGCTGTACCTTGGGATCGTGCGGAGCACGACCCTATACTGGGCCCCCGTGTGGGCGTGATCCTGATGGCCGGCAATGCGGCTAGATTGCTTAGCCCGCAAAAGGCGACGGCTGTCAGGGTTATAAGGGGATACCGCACGATCTCAGTTGAGGCGGCATGTCTTCTAGCCGGGACCCCTCTATGGGACCTGGAAGCGAGGAAGCGAGGGTCCTTGCGTCATTGCTTAAATGGCGCAAGGAGGCGCTGGAGCGGGGCCATAGGCCTCTTCCTGTGAGCAGGTCATGCTCGTGAAATAGACGGCGGGGAGGAAGCGGGAGAGAACTCTCCTATCCGAGTTCTACAATCTCAGTCCCATACTATCAGCCTTCATGACCGGGGGCCTGAGGACGGTGACGGGGCTACTCACCGTCCTTACAGAAGCAGGCCTTAGACGATAGCGTCACGTGAGAGATTCGTGCACGCCCCCCTCAATAAGCGGGATAGCAACTGAACAACCCCCCAAAGACGCGGCCGTAGTATGCATCATTCCTAGGGCATACTCGGGGCTCCCAACCGTAGTCTATTAGGTAGGATACGCGTGGTTTTTAGTCGGTAGGACTACTGTACACTGAAAATTTTAGGCCTCTATGTGGCACGGTTCCAGCGATACAACCTCGTGACCAATAGACAGACAGACGGCTGTGCCTCATGTCTCGTTTATAGGGTCCTGCTTTAACCCCTCCGTGCGAGAGTACGACTCGCACTTGGCCGGTTATTTTTTCAATAGGTGCAGCAAGTTCCACCAAGTGCCATCAATCAACGGTATAAATCTTCTCAAGTGTTCATTTTAGAAATATGTCTACCTAAAGTTGAGTTTCTTTCTTTTACGTATGGAATTACTCATAGATGCTATTGCGAACTCCTACCAACTAAATCCACATGGTGCCGTGCTAATAACTCTTGGCTGGTTTTGGTTACATACTAGAAGTATATGACAAAAACTGGACAACAGTGAGTCGGACTAGCACATGTAGGATTCCGTACAAGAATAGCGGCAAAAAATCACGTATGTTGTATGGGAGGCCCCCTTTAATATTATTAATTTGTCTATTTTTATTATTTTATGCTATAGCGGCAACAGAAATACATCATTTGTAAAATTTTTAACTGTCTAACTATCACGGTGCATGAGTTGCAGACTGACAGACAGACGACCAACGAAGTCAACAAAACCGACAACAAAGAGGAAGAGTTACGTAATGTCTTAGATCACATTTTAAGGATTCTGTAAAAAATATATTCTTATAACTATTGATTGGAAGTCCTTTGTAAATCTGTAAATCTTCGGTTAGTAATAGTGTCCGACCGAAACTGGTTTTCCGGCCGAAACCGAAACCGAAACCGAACTTTCGGCCCCAGGGTCAGTTTCGGCCGAAACCGAAACTCACGTGTTCATATTGAAAAAAAAAAACCAACCAAGTGCGAGTCGGATTCCCGCACAGAGGGTGCCGTTACAAAAATTGGGTACAAAAATTATGTTTGTTGTGTGGATGCTTTTTTTTCTGATTTTAGTACCTAGGTATTTTTTTGTTATAGCGGCAACAGAACAGGGTGAGGTGGTGGTGGCGGTGTCTCTTGACATCGCCAACGCTTTGAACACCTTGCCCTGGAGCTGCGTTAGGGAGTTGCTTATTTACCATGGAATGCCTCCATACCTCCGTCGAGTTGTCGGGGCCTATCTTTCCGAGAGGGCCATAACTTACCCGAGCTGGCTAGGACAGGGTCGGTGTTCCATGGGGATCGGTCTTAGGACCGCTTCTGTGGAACATCGGTTACGATTGGGTGCTGCGTGGTCCGTTGCTAAGAGGTGTCGGCGTAACGTGTTACGTGCGTAACGTGTTACGACGACACCCTTATTACAGCGCCAGGAGCAACCCGAGACGCAGCCCTAAAGGCCACCTGCGGGATCCAGCTTACATATAGGGGGCGTCAGCATCGGCATCGGAGCGCGTCCATAGGCCTCTTCCTGTGATCAGGTCATGCTCGTTAAAGAAGCAGTGGGGAGGAAGTGAGAGAGAACTCTCCCACCCGAGTTCCACAGTCTGCGGCGGCGCCCCATACTATCAGCCTTTATGACCGGGGGCCTGAGGACGGTAATGGAGCTGCTCACCGTCCTTACAGAAGCAGGCCTTAGACGATAGCGTGACGTGAGAGATTCATGCATGCCCCCCTCAAGAAGCGGGATTACAACTGAACCCCCCCCCCCAAGATGCGGCCGCAGTATGCATCATTTCGAAGGCATTACTCGGAGCTCCCAACCATAGGCTGGTAGGTAGGATACGCATGGCTTTTAGTCGGTAGTACTACTGTACAGTGAAAATTTTAAGCCTCTATCTGGCACCGTTCCAGCGATACAACCTCGTGACTAACAGACAGACGGACGGCTAGGCCTCAGTACACCTATTGGAAAAATAACCAAGTTCCACCAACAAAGCAAGTTCCACCAAGTGCCATCAATCAACGGTATAAATCTTTTTTCAAGTGTTCATTTTAGAAATATCTCCACCTAAAGATGAGTTTTTTCTTTATGTGTGGAATTACTCATAGATGCTATTGCGAACTCCTACCGACTAAAACCACACGGTGCCCTGCTACTAGCTCTTGGCTGGTTTTGGTTACATTCTAGAAGTATATAACTAAAACAGTAGTAGTACAAGAAAAGCGGCTAAAAATCACGTATGTTGTATGGGAGGCCCCCTTTAATATTATTAATTTGTCTATTTCTGTTATTTTTTTTCTATAGCGGCAACAGAAATACATCATCTGTAAAAAAAATAACTGTCTAACTATCACGGTGCATGAGTTACAGCCTGCTGACAGACAGGCAGACGACCAACGAAGTCAATGAAACCGACAAGAAAGGGGTAATAGGGTTATGTAATGTCCTGGATCACCTTTTTAGGATTCCGTAAAAAATGTATTATTAAAACTATTGATCACAAGTCCTTTGTAGATCTGTAAATCTTTGGTTAGTAACATTATTAACTGGTTAATAATACTCTACTTGTGACGGGTTGACCCCAACCACGTCACAAGTAGAGCCAGGCACTCAAAATTCATGAACACGTGAGTTTCGGCCCGGCCGAAAGTTTCGGCCCATTTTGGCCGAAACCGAAACTGCGGCCGAAACTCGATTTTTTGGCCGAAACTGGCCGAAACCGAAACCGAAACCGAAACTTCGGTCGGTCACTAGTTAGTAACATAATAGCTGGTTGGGCTGACCCCAACCACGTCACAAGCAGAGCCAGGCACTCAAAATTCATGAACACGTGAGTTTCGGCCCGGCCGAAAGTTTCGGCCCATTTTGGCCGAAACCGAAACTGCGGCCGAAACTCGATTTTTTGGCCGAAACTGGCCGAAACCGAAACTTCGGTCGGTCACTAAAAAAAATACACTGTAATTCCATAGAAAACAAATTGATGAGAAAATCTAAATAAAATGTAGGTTTTGTACCATGCTCACCTTACCATTGTACTTAATTATATGTGATGAGAAAGATTACAACAATTGTGCATGTTGATCATACTGAGAATGTCGAGAAAATGGAAAAATAATGTGACTTTGCAGTTTTTGTTTCGTAAGTAATTGTGTGGAAACTGTCATAATAAATGAACTAATGATGAAGTACCCTAAGTATTTGTGTCAACTGTCAGTACCTATCACCAACTTTATAACATTTGACTTCCCAACTTTACTCAAGTTTGAGGTAGGTAGTTTGAGGTAAAATAATAAGATACCAAACTGAGTACGTGATTCACTTGTAATGGTCAAATTGAGATTTTCACTAACCTTTGGGGTAATTGATGAATAGTCCGTCGATTCTGCCGAGGCTTCTAAAGATTTAGTTTATCCCTTTTACTTGCATAAGTACTTTATTACTTATTAACTCAACTACCTAAGTTTTCGCGCGTATTAGTTTCCCACCAAGTTATTTTAGAACAAATACCATTTTCATTCCGGCTGAAACTGAATATTTCGACTTCAGAATATATATATTAAATAACTAGCTGAGCCCGCAACTTCGTTTACGTCACATAAGGTGTATGAAAGGAAAGGTATTTCTTCATCAGAGTCATCAAGCAGCGTCTGAAACTGCCCTGTTTGCTTAATCATAAAAGAGCTTAATGATTAAGTCTATTTTAAAACAATTCAGTCCACGCCTTCGGCGCGGACTGAATTGTTTAAAAATACTCTTAATCATTAAGCTCTTTTATGATTAAGCCAACACGCCAGTTTAGGTTCACTCACATTCAAAGAAACCCCTACAATTAAAATTTTCAAAATATCTAATTCTTAAAAGTGTTATAACTCTTTTATTTCTAAACCGATTTACATATAACAAACGCTAAATGTTAACTGGAGCAAACCTCAACACAATAAAAAAAACCGCATTGCAATCGGTTGAGCGGTTGCTGAGATTAGCGTGCACAACCGTACAGACAAACAGATATACAGACATATAGACATACAGACATACAGACAAACAGACAAAAATTCTAAAAATCATTGTTTTGGGTTCTATTGCGTTCATAAAGCCCCCCTATAATATTTTTTCTTATTTATCTTCCATGTACAGACAGCGACCTGTTACGATTTTATTATATGTATTGATTGATTGATTGATGATGATTGATATTTTATCTTCAAAATTGAGTTTTGATTGCATGCGCGACATTGCGATAACATAAAAGATAGAGTGTATTAATGGGAATGTAAATGAATATTTATCAAACAAACCAAATAATGGTTCCCAAACTGACATGAGAATGAACCAAATATGGTGGCACCTTCTCAGAATTGTTACAAACCACGCCGCTCCTCAATTAACAATAAACAAACGTGTCTGATACTATTTCCCCACGTTTCTTACAAAGTTTCCTTGTTCTTTACAGAGTCAAATTATGATGCGCAAGTTTTTACGTTTCTATGAAGATAACAATCGGTTTAGCCTTCCGCCATTCTAATAAATCGTTATACAATGAGCACAGGCGCTTGGCTATGACAACACCTGACATGTACTAAATGTGTGAAAGCGTTTTATTAGTACCTACACTGACGTTATGTCATGCTGTGTGTGTCGTGTAGAGGATGGTATAGGATTTCAGGGTTTTCTTTATAATTTCGATACCGAACTCCGGTTTGAGGGAAGAAGCAGAATGCAATAAGAGAAGGTAAGTACCTACAGGTCTTCTCCTCTCTAAATAAATTTTAATAAAAGCCGTCAAAGATTCACACCGTTAAAACCTGCTTATACCTGCATCCAAATGGGTTCACCCATTTCATTGCTATGGTGCCACAAACATAAACGCACACACATATTAGTAGTCAAACTTCTAACACAACTACTGTTTTCTTCCACCGTGGTAGCCCCTAGTATCAGTAGTCCGACAGTCTTCCGGTAATCCTAAGATACCCTTCCGATACTTCCGAACAGTTACCAGGGGCGCTAGACTAATAGATGGGGATTTTGTGTTACCTACCTATTATTCGGTTCGAGTCCGGAATTTCCACACGCAAAATGAGACCGGGGGCCTGAGAACGGTGAGCTGGCTGCTCGCCGTTCTTACAGAAGCAGGCCAAGACGATGGCGAATATCTCTTTACCCCTCATAGTGGTGGGACAGTACCCAACCCCCCCTCCTTCCCCAAGTAGCGGGTTAACACCCGAACCGACTCTCCAGACGCGGGATAGCACCCGAACCCCTTAAGCGAGGTTGAAGTGTTCGCCGAGAGCCCTGGGACATTCTTCCGAGGGCTCACCCGGGACTCCCGGCCGTAGACAGTTGTGGGGCATCGTGTGGTTTTACTCGGTAGGAGTCCGGCATAGCATTCATGTAGGATTTCCACATGTAAAAAAAAAAAAAGAACACGCTAAATGAAGCCTATTGCCACGCAGATTAAAAGTAGCAGTAGATACCGACTGTACCTACTAAACAAATATTAGTGCAACAAATCTATGGGTTACAAACGACTTTGGCAATATAGGTATGAAATGAGGCAAAGTGAATGTTATGCAAGTGCAATGTTTGTGTTCGTGTGTTAAGGCACTTGCAACGAATGCCTCACGATTCACATAGCTCAGGTCAAGGCGAGTGGATCAATAATTTCGTTGAAATGGTTCAGTTCACTATTATTACAATGTCATCGCACGATACAACCTACTTGCGTATAATGCGCATGGCATTTATGTGTATCTTCTGTCTGATGAAGGAATCACGTTGTAAGAAAGGTGGGATAAATAAATAAATAAATATTTGTGGACATTCACACACAACATCGTCCATCCCAAATTAAGCTTGTGTTATGGGGATATAGAAGACTGCACTACATGCACTACATGCATAATATATTTTTAAATACATACATATTATACATAGAAAACACCAACGCTCCGAAACAAACATTTGTGGATCTCACAAATATTTGGTCTGACCCAGAAATCGAACCCGTGGGATGGAAGAAGAAGAGAAAGAGAGTGTATATGAAATAAAAACATGTAAATTGGTGTCAGCAAGGTAAATAGAGATAAGTAATAGAATTAAGGTAAGTAAGGTAAGAAATACCTGGTTATAAGTTTATAATGTTACTGCCCACATTTTTTTTTTAGCGTGGTGCTCTTTTAGAACGAAATAGGGAGCTAACAAATTGTGAACAGGTGCAAGGTGCAACCATTACCATGTAAACAAATCTATGTATTGTGCCTAGGGAATGCAATGCGGGATCCCGAAATACCGGGATCCCGCAGTATTTTTGCGGGACCAGTCCCGCACGTAAATCGTGCGGGATTAGCGGGATTGTGAAAAGGTAAACGCCATGTGTTATTCTGTAAGCGGAAGCGCGCAAACTGATTCGGTTTGAGAAAGTTTTTTTGTAATTGTAACCTAATAACGTACTTATTATATTTTAGTGATTTAATCAGGGAGATTTGACTTTTCTTGTCCTATAAAAGTATTCAATTATCTCGTACATTGCTTGCTGGCTATCTGACATGTCAAGTTAGGAGTCGTTTGGCAGACAAGAATTTTGACATGCTATGTTTTTTGCGCTTCTAATAATTTGCAGTAGGTATTTTATTACTTATTTATTTATGTATTTCCGTATAATAATCTCAAAACAAAAGTAATATTAAATAATTTATTTTTCCTTGTGGCCCCGCGGACTCAGTGTTCTGTAAAAGATCACTGCAGTAAGTTACATTTACTATGGCCAGTCTTTAGATGGGTGACCACTTTGTGACATTTATTTGAGCGTTGCCGTGCTTCGGATGGTACGTTAAGCCGTTGGTTCCGTTTGCCGGTAAAATGGCAGTTAAGTCAAGTTAAAGGCCCGGCTCGTCTCATCTCACAATCTCCTTTCTCATCTTGTCCTTTTCTCGAAATGTCCTTTCTCAAAATGTCCTTTTCGCGAAATGTCTTTTCTCAAAATGTCCTTTTCGCGAAATGTCCTTTTCTCAAAATGTCCCATTCTCCAAATATGTACACTACAGGATTATCCCCGCTTAATGCGATTTGATAGGTTAGGTTAGGCTATAAAAAAAATTACCACAAAGGCTAATGCGCAAGCTTCGCTGCGCTCCGCTCCCGCCTTAGCCTTCTAACCTAACCTATCCAATCGCGAATCGCGAAATCGCAAAGCGGGGTTAATCCGCGAGAAAAGGACTTTCGCGAAAAGGACATTTTGAGAAAAGGACATTTTGAGAAAAAAACATTTTCGGAAAAGGACATTATGAGAAAGAACATTTCGAGAAGAGGACATTATGAGATGAGACTAGAGAATGCAATCCCGCAACAAGATTGTAATCCCGGTATTTGCGGGACTGAGCAATCTCAGTCCCGCGGGATCCCGGTATTTGCGGGATCCCGCATATTTCTGAAAGTCATTGAGTAAAGAATAGAATTCTGTATCATACATCCATCTAGAACTGAAAAATAGTCACCCCCTTAATCCCCGAAGGGGTATGCAGGACGAGGCATATGGTCTCATCTCATACCTAATGTCCTTTTCTCAAAATTTCCCATTCTCAAAATATGTGCACTACAGGATTAGCCCCGCTCAATCCGACTTGGATAGGTTAGGTTAGAAGGCTAAGGCCGGAGCGGAGCGCAGCGAAGCTTCCGCATTAGCCTTCGTTGTTTATTTTTTTATAACCTAACACATATTTGAAGAAAGGGACATTTTGAGAAAAGGACATTTCGCGAAAAGGACATATTGAGAAAAGGAAATTTCGCAAAAAGGACATTTTGAGAAAAAGACATTTCGAAAAAAGGACATTATGAGAAAGGACATTTCGAGAAAAGGACATAATGAGAAAGGACATTTTTTTTTATACTACTCAAGCCGCCCATAAGGCCTTCAACTTGGCTTAACGACTGTCATTTTACTGACAACCGGGACCAACGGCTTATCGTGCCCTCCGAAGCACGGAAACGCTAAATAAATGTCACAAAGTGGTCCACGTGGTGGTCACCCATCCATATTCGGCCATAGTAAATGTTGCTTACTGCAGTAATCGTTTACAGAACACTGAGTCCGCGGGGCCACGAGCGCTTTATACTACTACATTTCGAGAAAAGGACGTTAAGAGATGAGACGAACCGGGCCTTCAACTTGACTTAGCTGCCATTTTACCGGCAAACGGGACCAATGGCTTAAAGTGCCATCCGAAGCACGGCAACGCTCAAATAAATGTTACAAAGTGGTCACCCATCTAAGGACCGGTCATAGTAAATGTAACTTACTGCAGTGATCTTTTACAGAACACTGAGTCCCCAGGGCACAAGGAAAAGTAAATTATTTAATATTACTTTTGTATTGAGATTATTAAACCGATATAAATAAGTAATAAAATAGCTACTGCAAATTATTAGAAGCGCAGAAAACATAGCATGTCAATTTTTGTCTGCCAAACGACTCCTAACTTTACATGTCAGATAGCCAGCAAGCAATGTACGAGATAATTGAATACTTTTATAGTACAAGAAAAGTCAAATCTTCCTGATTAAATCACTAAAATGAAATAAGTACGTTATTAGGTTATATAATATATTACGTCACAATTACAAAAAACTTTCTCAAACCGAATCAGTTTGTACGCTTCCGCTTACAGAATAACACAAGGCGTTTACCTTTGCACAATCCCGCTAATCCCGCGGGATCCCGCACGATTTACGTGCGGGACTGGTCCCGCAAAAATACTGCGGGATCCCGGTATTTCGGGATCCCGATATCCCGGTATTGCATTCCCTAGATGAGACCATATGCCTCGTCCTGCCTACCCCTTCGGGGATTAAGTGGTGACTATTTTTCAGTTCTAGATGGATGTATGATACAGAATTCTATTCTTTTCTCAATGACTTTCAGAAATATGCGATCTCTCAGTCCCGCAAATACCGGGATTACAATCTTGTTGCGGGATTGCATTCCCTAATTGCGCCGTTACTTACGCACTGAAGAAGCTACCAAATGTATATGTGAGTGTGTATGTGTCTGTCTGTCTTTTTAACACCATGTGTCTTGTGTCTTTAAACGATGACTCGTCACAGCTGCATGTAACCACTAACCTAAATAACCTATTTATCAAGTCACTTCCTATCCCATGTCATTAACCACAAACAAAACACAAAGTCTCACGCACTTACGTAAGATATCAACTTACATAAATTTTACCGTGAACAAAATACCTATTCCATAATACCTATTTGTTTCATTTTGGATTTTCCATGCATTTATTAGTAGGTAGAGGTACTTATAAGATAAAAGTCTCCTAGGATTTTGTCTTGAGCAACCTAGGTATTTATTTTACGTGTGGAATTTGTAATGGTTTTATGTCGCACTCCTAACTCTTCCACATGGTGTCCTACTATCTGCATAAGGCCAAGGTAGGGTAGGTTTATGGTATCAGTAGGATTTCGTATTACCTAAAAAGAAAAAAAATCGACACTATTGTCACAACCGACAGATAATGTAAGTTTTTTCTCTTTATACTGTGCTATCATAGTAGAATTATATTAAACTCTGGTGCTATTGTAATGGTCATCCATCATCCCAACAAGCAAAAAGCGGTTTTATAATTATCCTAAGACCAATTTTCAATAGACTTATAACGAACTCATAAGAGCTTACAAGCCCGGAAAAGGGCCCACTTTATTAGTGAATTCAGTTTTTTAACAGTCTAATAGTACCCTCATGAAATTCAACTAACGACTGTAACAGCCGTGTAGCGGCATTTTGTAAAACCATACAATTCTACCAAATCTATTAGTAGTCTCTTAGAAAACTAAACTAGATTGTTATGCACTTTACAACTGTTCTACAAGTTCTCATTTCGTTCATTTCGTTCAGTCAATCATTCAGTTATCAATATTGGGAGTTTTACACACTCCGTGTACATAATACTAAAAACTTTATTAAAATACTAATAATATTTTAGACATTATTATGGCAAGTTATACGATAATTTTTCAGAGTCCTCGTATTTCATGATGTTAATCAAAAACGTAGGTACTGGGAACTCGTATTTCTCGTGCAACATACCAAGTTTCTGGTGAAAATTTTAAAGCTCCTCTTAAAATAAGTAATTATACATTCGTGTTCATTATTTTAAAATAACAAAATGTTCCCCATTAGTCATTTTCGGTAGCCATTTTTAGTTTAGCATTTGGAAGTGTTCTACTATACCTCTATAGACAAACTCGGTTCTATAATATCTCATAGTCGCTGCATTCACTCGCCATGTTTTTATCTTTTGGGGATCCGTGGTGAAATAAGAAAAACGCTAAATATACAACCTAATATTGAAATAACACCTGTAGGTGGTATTTGTGTTCATGAATATAAGCAGGTATGTATTTATTGACGATTTGTGTAAGTAATTAATATTTTTTTGAGTTAATGCGCTTTTACTCTAATACTAACAGTACAAGTTTGTCATATTATTATTTATTCATGAGCATAATCACCACCTAAGTGGTTTGGTGTTACTTCTTCTGTATTTGAGTCATAGTCCAATATACGGAACCTTTGCCAGGTTTTGTGACTTGAACTTCACAAGGTCCCAAACCACCTATTGCAAGGGTAAATAATCTTATAATGACTTTACCAACGAATCAACAAGTGTTTCTTTGACAATAACAGTATTGAACTTAGCTCGTATAAAATCATAACACTTATAATAGCATGTGGCAAGTATGTTATTAGTAAAAGTCAATTACGACTTACAAATGGTTTTATAAAACTACTTTATTTGTAACGGATTCAAATATTGTACTTATTAGCGCTTATAAAACTAAGTAACAAGTGTAAATGGAATCAAGTGTATTTACACTTATGGGCAGCTTTAATAGGAGATTCGGGTCTATAGTAGCCTAATAAGCAATCTTAAAAGCGCTTACAATTGCTGGTTATAAGAACCTTCATTCTTAAGTCTGATTGCTCTTACTAAAAGCTTTTACAAGAGGATGCGGCTTATAGTGATCTGTATACATAGTATTATAAGCCCTTAAAAGGCTAATTATCAGAATAATCGTGATCAAAAACCAAATAGCATTTTCTGAGACGCATATAAGAGTAATTGCGAACGCCAAAATCAATATAAGAATCTTATAAGTGTCTTATTCCTATAACATATGTGTTCTGAGACTATTTTGCTTGTTGGGATATGAGGACACTCCCGACAGACTTCAATACAACTTGTACTTCCGACAACTCCGATAATAGTACTACAAAGTGAACACAGATGATTCCACATCTCATTTGAGTTGCTACTTGAATAATTAACAGCGAAGCCTTCACGCAAGCCCGTACGTGGTCGCACGGTCATTGCCCCGTTTCCTGCAGCGCAGCATTCCTGAGGGACTGCCTGTTCCTTTATTTTCATTGACTATACGCACTATCAACGCATTCGTCTTTGTGAATATAAAAGTAGTCGGGTAATAGACCAATTCATTTTACAAATCAATCATGGGAATGATCCGTGGATATGGCTTATTTACAAACCGAATAATATGTCGCTGGTATACAGTAATTTAAGAGTCGCCATAAATAATCATTGCCGTGGTTGTACCTAGTAAAAAAATAGAAAAATAAAAACCACTTTCAAATTTTTTGCTTCTACATTTACTGCCAGATTCGCAATGCAACATGTAGATCCTGTGAGGAAGAACCTGGCAAGAAAGTAGAAGAAATAATTTTAGAAAACCCTCATCTAGAATGGGCGCTATTGGCTGCTTAAAGAATGTAGCCAAGCAAGAAATACCTATGTGTAATTCGAAAACGGACTTATCAAATTGGAACGGAACTCGTTTTATTTCATACCATCTCTTCCTCCGGATAACAACTTACAAATCAATTATACTTTGATTGAAACATATTACGACATCGTACAAGCAATATTCATTTTGAAGGACACTACTACGACTTGAAGTCTACTTTATTGGCCGGGGATTGTATAGAGACCGATTTCCTTTTTAGCTAACCGCAGGATATTAGTAGTTCCGGAGTACACTCCCCTATGGTAAGTAAATGTCTTTTTTATTCAAATGACGTATCAATTCGTTATTGTGGCTTTATGATTATGTAACATACAATAGTATTATTGGAAGCGCTTGTAGTCGTAGGCCCTCTAACCACTCGAAATCTGTGTTTTGTAAACGATCACTACAACAAAAACTTCAACATCTTAAAGCTGGACTTTTGGCAACTTTGTGAAGTTTTATTTACGATTATATGGCATGTTAGGTCGCTGATCCTTGTCTGTAAGATGCCAATCTTTAAGCCAATTTGAAAGCCTAATGTGCAGCTTGAAAATGTGCCGCAGCCTGAGTTTGACTTTTTCAACACGGAAACAAGTTGATCATCACAGGGCAAAACGTGCATTTAATATTAACCTGCCTAGCCCTTTTCGAAAACAGTTAAACAAGTTACATTAACATTTATTTACAGATGGGCGCCGGGTGGACGGATTACATAAAGCCTCTTTCATATTGTTGCGAATACCGGACGGTACTACCGGAATGCATTTTGTACTGACATTCATATTCAGTAACATTGGTACCGTATTCGATGGAATTATGATATCGCAATGTTGTAATTGTGTGCAGTTTGAAGTGGCAGTGAGCTGGCCATATCTGTAGGAGATCGATGGTAGGTGGAGCAAACGAGTTCTGGAGTGGAGACCGTGACTCGGTACACGTGGGATAAGACGACCCCCGCCCGATGACCTGAAAAAGGGTCGCAGGGACTGACTGGATGCGGAAGGCGCAGGACTGTGTATTGTGGCGAAAGTAGGGAGAGGCCTACGTCCAGCAGTGGACTGCTAGGTATGGGCTGATTTGATGAATGTTGTAGTTAATATCTACCGTCCGGTAATCGTGCAGGCAGCCGGTGGACTTCTGTGTGTCGTGCTGGGTGCTAATTCTGGTTTCAAAATACTTGTGAAGTGTCTTTAGTCTCATGTTCATTCGTTTCTATGTTTGAGACAAATGACATTTTCACCAGTCATTTTCCGACTACGCTTTCAAGGCGTACGATGGAAATTTTCTGCTCTTTCTAAAACTACTCCAACTAAAATACGAAACGATAAGTACGTCCTGTATTTCTAGTAGTCTGTAAGGAACTTAAAGTGTATAAAGTCACCCTCCTTAATGTACTAACGGACGTTCGCAGCTGTCATAAAGAAGTCCTTATCTATGTGGGTCAAAGATATATTATTAAGCTATACTTATACTTATTGTGCGAAATACCTATTTAATTCTATGTTTCGGTTTAGTAATAAGGCTAGGGCCGTACGGTTTATAGTCTTTGCGGTATGAATGTGCAACTAGCCTAAAAAATATTATCATCCTGCTTCGTGGTGTTTCACAAAATTGGATTAGGCTATATCCATATTGGATTAGCAATAGCCTACCACTGCAATACAAGGATCAGATGACAACCCAGTTTTATAATTAAAAGAAAAGGGCTATGTTAAAATCCATTCTTCCGTACCAGATCTACTAATCTTTCAATGTCTATGCTCCACTTATTCATAGGTACCTACCTACCTACTCCATAATCTCATAAACGACTGAAGCAGAAGTGGAAAGTGCTGTATGCTGCTTTTATCCCAGAGTCCGGCTTTGAACAAGAAAAAGCACAATAATAGGTCTTATAACATATTTCTTGTATTAAATCTTAAAAAATCTTTCTTTCTTTTCTTATTAAACTATTAAACTTATTATTATGTTTTTGTTTTATTAACACAGTGCCGTCTGATCCCAAAGTAAGCTAGGATTAACTTTCTTGTGTTATGCGTACCGGACAACGGATATTAAAGCTATAAAGTACCTTTTATCGTAAATACATACTTGTATCTTGTATTAATGAAAACCCTAATAAAAGAAGAAGATGCGAAAGTTGAAAACATGCCAAAAATGAAGCTAGTGGAAAGTCGTACCAACACCCTACCCCGATGGGAAACAGGCGTGATGATATTCTACACATACAAGTACCTATATGTACATGATGTGCATAGGTACTTGTAAAAATAAACACCTAGACATATAGGTATTTATGGATCACACAAATTTTGTCGAACCGAACCTACGACCTCGTTGAGCAGAAGTTGCACTATACGACCACTAAATCACCAGCTGCATTGTCCTCTTTGAACCTACTTATAAATAAGTTTACCGAATAACATCACAAAAAGCTCAGAGTTGAGAATGTATTCTTTCACAATGGCAATGTTTACCAATAGTTTGGCAAGATCGTGTGCCAATATTGAAAAACAATAATTGCACGCATAATAATAGTAACGAGCATGAACTTTTATGCACGGAACGGAATGCTCGTAGCCCCAAGAATGCTTTATATATTCCGTAATGTAAGCATTCACTGCAACAAGCATCTTCGCTGTCGCTGGTTCTTGGATGGGTTACCAGACTATTTGCCAGCGTTTCCGTGCTTCGGACGTCATGTAATGAAGTTGGTTCCAGTTGTCAGTAAAATAGCAGCCGTCTAGTAGGAAACGTTTATATTATGGGTGGCTCAATAGAGGGTAGTCACAACCTGTGCCTGCCCATTTCAATAAGGCTATAGACTCACTATCCATTTCGTGAGACATAAACTAATGGAGAAATATGGACTGCCTTACATTTCGGGGATAAAAGGCGTTACGTGAAGTCTGTCTGTTTGCAGCCTAACAAATGCATTTGATGTCGTAATAGAACCCCGTATGTGTACTCGACTAGAATAATTAGTTAATTAATTACACTCTACTGTGCTTCGCGGCGTTTATTCCCAAGAGTATTACTCGTAAATGCCAACTAGAGAAGAGTTATATGGCATACCTAACAGGTCCTCTTTTACATTGTCTTCACTATGGCTATTTATTACTATCTATATCATTTAATAAATTAAGACTTTTTTAAAAGAAGATACTTACTGGATTTTAATAACATTTAGTACGTAATTTTAAAGCAGTTTGCAGAAACAAATAGGGTAGGATTTGTATAACTCAACATATATCTACTGAAAAGCAGATCTGTAGCGTAAACGATGTTGCACGAGTCAGGTAGTTTCTTATAAATTACATACTACCTTTACTAGGCTATCAATTTAAAACGATCGACATCGAGAAGCTCAAGTTTATTAGTCATGTCTTGAGAATTCCTTGATTCAATATTTCTTGTTATGTTATGTAGAATGCTTCTGTGACCAGAATGCTAAATTTATACAAGGACCTTATAAGGTAAAGTTTTATAAGGCTTTCTCTTGTTACATCATCTTCAACTTGTATTATTTATACATATTATGGATACCTATTGTAATTTCCTTGGAAAAGCGTAGGAAGCGCTCGTAGCCCGAAGTATTCTGTAAACGATAACCGCGTTAAGCCACTTTCGCTAGGGCTGACCCATAAATTGATAACCACTTACATACATACATATGATCACGCCTTTATCCCCGAAGGGGTAGGCAGAGGCATATTATATGCCCACATTTCACCTTTATATAATTTGTCCCACGTAATACGTGGTGAGCCGTATTGCCGTGTTTTAATGGACAGGCACAGGTTGTGACTGCCTGCTGTTGAAATAAAGCCTTCAACTTAGCTTAACGACTGCCATTTTACTGGCAACCGGGACCAACGGCTTAACGTGCCTTCCGAAGCACGGAAACGCTCAAATAAATGTCACAAAGTGATTACATGGATGGTCACCCATCCATGGACCGGCCACAGTGAAAGTGGCTTACTGCAGTGATCGTTTACAGAACTCTGAGTCCGCGGGGCCACGAGCGAGAGCGAGGATAACCACTTGTGGCATTTAAATTTATACAATCGTTTACGAGCATAGAAAGGCATCTGTCGGGAATCCTAGGACAACCTTCCGAGGGCATACCCGGGGCTCCCAACCGGTAAGTCGGTAAGAGCCGGGCACAGCATCTTGAGATTTTCACAAGTAAAGAAAAGCGTCGGCAGATCTTTGCTCACTAAGCCGTTGGTCCTGTTGTACTGAACGCGGTAGTTGTTAAGTAAGCCAAGTTGAATTTACGATCAGGCATCAGCCTTTTTTCAATCGAAGTAAAAACCAAATTTTCTACTAGGCAAGCGTGTTTCTTTATTTTGAATTCTCTCATAATATTAACTACCTAGCGGACGTCACACGGTTTCACCCGCATAGCTCCCGTTTCCGTGGGAATACGAGAATAAAATATGGCCATGTTCACCGGTGATAGTGTAGCTTCAGAACAGTGAAATAATTTTTCAAATCGATTTCGTAGTTTCGGAGCCTATTCGATGCAAACAAAAACCTTTCCTCTTTATAATATTAGTATAGAATAGGTACCTTTTCTCTATCTGTATTGCTTTTGTTATTAGGTAAGTCAGAAAATTACAAGCCCAACTAGCTGTACCTATATCAAGATGATCATCTCGATATAAGAGAAAGCCAGGTGAAATTATATAGAGGATAATGTACCGCGGATACTGTGTAATGAGATCTTGGATCTTCGTACAGAACCGGTCCTGGAAACATTCATTACAAATAGTATCTACTTATTAGGATTAATGCTGTACCAAAATTATTAAATTATGGGAAGTACATTAAATAATGTAATGTTATTTTATCTATATCTATATTGTTCCCAAACCCGCATCGCATGGGAACTTATTCCGGGAATAGAGGTAGTCTATGTCTGGGGTATCCTTCCGAGGGCTTACCCGCTGCTCCAAACCGTAGGCTGTTAGGTAGGATACGTGTGTTTTTTTAGTAGGTAGGAGTCCGGCATAGTAATGGCATAGCAATAAAAGCATCCATTAAGGATTTTCCCTCATGATAAAAAAAAGTAGTCTATGGGCAATTTTCAACTTTAATCACTCCCTATGTCAAATTTCAGCCCGTTGCATTCAGCCGTTAGAGCACGAAATAGTTAACAAACATTCATAGGTACATCCACCCCCACAAACTAATATTAGTTAGATTTCTTCGTTGAGTGGGTGAAATGAACTGTACTTAATCCCAATAAAATTGCAGTGGAACTTCCGAAATGATAAAGATAATACGAATTTTATTTAAACTTATAATTTAACCGGCTGTTGCCAAGAGACGTAGAACCAATGGAGAGTACCTATTTAGAATTGTTTGAATGTAGCAAAGAGTAACTAAACTTCAAAGGAAAGTAATCTCTAAAACTTAAAATGTTTGCACCTTTCCCTCATCATAAAGAAAAGTCCGCGTAATTCCCGTTCCCGTGGGAATATGGGAATAAAATATAGCCTATGTTCACCGCAAAGAGTGTAGCTTCCAAACAGTAAAATAATTTTTCAAATCGGTCCGGTAGTTCCGGAGCCCTTTCGATGCAAACAAACAATTAAATCTTTCCTCTTTATAATATTAGTATAGACAATTTAGGTATAAATAGGGCCTCTATTTTTGCCTGGCACTATGTCCCAGACTGAATAAATCGTAAAGCCAAGGTCAATAAGGCTATGTAATCACAACTGTAATAGTTGTAATACCAAAGCAAGGTTAGTCGTTTAGCACCAAGGGTTAGTACAATTACAGAAATTCACTGTGTCAAGGCAACCTTTATCAACTGCGTTTTAACTGAAACTTTAGACTGAAACGTTCTTTAAATTTTATCGCCTTGCTGTCTATAATTTTAGGGGACAGAAAATCTATGATTTTGCCATACAAACCTACAAGGCTGATTAAAACATTTTATGACAGAAACTAGGTTCGGTATTGATTCGTCTATCAAGTTCTAGGATTAAACAAAAATTTGGACAAGATATTGCTTTGGAGTTCGGAAAGCATTTTTTTCTTAATAATTCCCGATATGGACTGAATCGAGATGTGAGCGGTTTATTTTCCCACTGATGGAAAGCCCCATTTTGAGGGTTCCTTGGTCATATCCTACTGCAGTCGTAGAGTCATAGAATTTGGCACCCCTCCTCGACTGGAAATTCCACTAAAAAGCTGTCAACTGCCCCGCAGCAGGTAATAAAGTTCCCAAAGCATTCCATTACACACAAAAAAAACCACAGTCCTTCACATCCAGCCTTACCACACGAAGTTTTTTAAGACGTTGAATAATATACGGCGTTAAAGAAGTCTATAGGTACACTTTAATATCTATACCTATTCTATCTCTTAAAACTTGCAGGCGTAGTTTTCGAGTATGTAATTAAATATGTAGTTTAAAATAGTATAATGAAGTAGTTTAAATAAGTAATCCTAATAAACGCCGGCCAACGTTCCACTTAATAAACATTATTTTCGTCCAGTCAAATACTCATAACTTTATAATTGCCATTATTCTGCCTGAAGTAGTGCGGAAAAGAATGCAGCTGAATTTCCAGACATTTCAATAACCTTGAACTGATTCATTAAGAGTTCCGAATACATTGGCCGTATAAACTGTAGTTTCTTTTGGTGCTGAAGAGCCTTGACAAGGCCTGTACTGTAAGTATACTTACGAAAATCGTTAGAGACTTACATACGTAGATGCCATTAATGTGAAAATTTGTGAGTGTGATTGTGGGGATGTACGATGTTAAGTACCTCTCTTTCTGAAATTTGGTATAGAGATGAATCATAGTCTGGAATAACACAAAGGCTTTTTATTCCTGCAATAAGAGCTCAAGTGTACTGGAAAGCGAAAAGAATTTCACGCGGGCGAAGTCGCCGGCGCCATCTTGTATACTTTGGATGTTTACTTATATGTATATACAGTCACGATTGTTGCCCTGAAGGGATAACCAGAGACGTATCAGTTTAACACCACTTGTATTTCATGCCAGATTGTGGCTAAGTGACCTGCTGTTTAAATCTTCAAGCCGCCCATAGATAAAGGCTTCAACTTGGCTTAACAATTAGCATTTTCCAGGTTTACTATGTCATATTAAGCAACACCATTACCGTTATCCATCCCAGTGACCGTTCACAAATTTGTACAATGGATATCAGTTGTCAAAGTAGGTACACAATGAACAAATCAAAAAGAACATGTTCACAACAGTTTCTAGAGAGCTAAAATGTTAGTCAGACAAGATTTTGTAATGTATAACAATAGTTGATAAAACATAATAGTTTTTCGGAAAACAAAAATTATTTATTCATTATAACACAAATCAGTCTACATATTCATCTAAGTAGAAAACGCAGTGAATCAGAAACTATCATGTGCACTGAATACAAGAACTTTCAAGCCCTTTCACCGGAAAAGTAGCCAAATAGCATAGGAATCTAATGG
This sequence comes from Miltochrista miniata, assembly GCA_933228765.1. Classification (NCBI taxonomy): domain Eukaryota; kingdom Metazoa; phylum Arthropoda; class Insecta; order Lepidoptera; family Erebidae; genus Miltochrista; species Miltochrista miniata. The sequence goes on from OW121758.1 coordinate 27,469,438, forward strand.
TTGTATGTATACCTCGTCTGCTGCTGCCAATCTACCTACCACAATGAACGATCTCTCGAACAGATCTGTGCCAACGATATCATATGAATAGGCTCACTGTAACAACTGAATTACGGCGATATCACTTGTTAATGAAACAAAGCCTCTTTCAATATTACAATAAAGGAGAAATACCGGTCAAGTGCGAGTCGGATTCGTTCATAGAGGAATCCGTAACAAAAATGGAGAAAACAATTACGTTTGTTGAACGGGATGGAAGCTCCTATTAATTATTATTATTTTTCTGTTTTAGTGTAGTTAACTGTGGAGACCGCGACTCGGTAAACGTAAGGTAGGACGTCCACCCGTCAGATGGACCGACGACCTGGACCTAGACTGCTATAAGCTGAGTTGATTGATTGTGAAAACTTCAGCTTTCTAACCTTCGCGGTTCATGAGACAGACAGACAGACGGACTGCGAAGTTCCAGTAAAAGGGCATAGCATTTTACCCTTTGGGTACGGAAATACGGAACCCTAAAAGTTGTTGGTTTTCCGGTTAGCTGGTGAATAATGTCCCCTCATCAATGCAGGCTGCAAAAATTACGATATTATTTAAACTGTGATGATTCACGTTCACGTGAGATGTTCAAATTAAACAGTAACACATATTTATAAACCAGCAGACTTCAAACGTGATTACGGTCAATGTTATTAAGCCGACATTTCTTAAAAATAAACTTTGCTGTAAAATTAAAGATAAATTTGCTTTGTTTTACAGTTGTAGCTACCATTCTTATTTATTCTACCAGTTGTCTTTTCTCGTATAGTTATAGTAGACGTAAATAGCTTTAACATTTTACCAACTGTTCATAAATGGACACGGGCCTTAGTCATATCCATAGACACCTTTTTCTTTTTGGCAACGCAGATGGCAGTTTTGCGCATATGCTTTGAGCAGCGACCGAGTCTTTGAATGAATGAAAAATGAAGCCTGGTCATTCTTTATATAGGTATCTACTTATATATCTAAGTTAGTCGTTCCTTTTAAGCCTCTTCCATAGTCACATTATTCAACTACAACCCAAAGCTAATTGGATGTTATATATTATTTTCCGTACCGAACTCACAATCACAATGCTATAATTTAGGAATTGGGTTGTCCGTTGCGACCAGTGACGCATACAGGTTAGATGAATACAAGGCCTTTTTCAAGTTTTCCTTATCCTTGCCATTTTATTTTGTTTTTATTTGTCAGTTAGCACTCGAGGACCTTGTTCGCAATGACAGGTGACTATTGATTGTGAGGTCAACCGTCATATAAGATCATCAGCTTGTTATTGTCTAGATTCCAGTAGGTAGAAAGCATTTTATAGCTAGTATCTGCTACTCGTGTGACAGACAAGCATTTGGTCCACCTTATTTGAAATAGTTACCGTAGGCTATGGAAGTTTGCAACACCATATATAACCTCGTCCTATCGATTTTACTGTCGTGTTGAAACAGAAAGGGGCTGACTGAGTTTTCAAATAATCCATAAAGTTTCAAACTTCGTTAACAACTAATAAACGCACCTAATAACGACCCCTTAAAATCCGCGCTCATTACCGCCCTATTCAGAAAACTATCATTATAATGTGATGTGTTAAAGTTACACAAGTGGTTACTTTTGGAAAAATGTCGATATATTTGTATTGCAATTATTCATGTCTATTTTGGGTGCGTAACTCAATGATTTAAAGAATTATTGCCCATTTCTTCCGTGATTGCCGGCGATAGTGCATTTTCCATAGTGTGGCGTCTCCGATGACTTAAGTTCTCTTGCTTCTTTCTTAGCAGAATATTATATCCTAAAGCATTTTAATGCAACTTCTAGTTCTTTTTATGCATTTTGTATACTTTCAGGAACACAAATAATAATAAATTTTAATGAGATACTCTTTTATTTTGCTTAAAATTCAATATTAAAAATAGGCGGTAATAGGAACAAAAATTTCAATTTTGTTCCTATTAACGACCCATGTCGCTGATAATAACTTTTCGTATCTTTCGTGTGTCATGATTTTTGCTAAAATACGTCAATTAATAGGCAGGAGGCTATACTAACTCAGTTCCTTAATATGTTAACTTGCATTTGAGCTATTAACGCCATATTATTTAAGAGCCTTAGTAGCCTTAAAAGAAACTTTGCTCTTAAGTAAATATTTTGTTGAATAAAGGAGGTGTAATTTATAAATATTGTGTTTTTATAGTTAAAATATCATTATTATTAAATATTTATAGCAACCACACTATTTAAAATCATACAAATGTACAAAAACCACATGTATTTACCCAATTCATACACATTCCATTGGGTCGGTAATAGGTTTTACGATTTCCTATAATAATACCTATTACCGATCTACTTTTACATTTACAACGAACTCCGTAGTCGTTCGTCGTTCCTTATAGCAGGCCTCCGTCACTCGCTCAAAACCGCGTGCTATGTACCTACCGCTCGGCACGTCCCTGGGGATACAACTGGCAGAGGGCTGCCGAACGCCCGACTGAGCGACCGCTCGCATCGCACCGCACCGCTCGTTTCCCGCGCTTACGCTTCGAAATGCCGAAACCACGTACCTAATTATTGTGCAGTGGATGGGTGTAATAGTACAAAAACGAAAGAAAATTTGTCGTTTTTTTAAATTGCCGAGAGACGAAGAAAGCTGAGTAATATTTTAAATCTTATCAATAAGAATGTTTTCACCATTTATTTGTTTGAACATAAGTAGGTAGATGATAAGTATGTAAATCGTAAATTAAAGAGTTATTTGAGTCAGGTATTATAAAAGTGTTGTTTTTTATAGGCAACTAGCTGATGCCCGCAGCTTCGCCCGCGATGGCGCTGTATGTGAAATTTTGCTGAATTTTCTTTGCTATAAACCTCACGGAGCCCGAGACCTTTCCAACGAATGCAAAACCGTGGAAATCGGTTCGTGCGTTCTGGAGTTATAGCGTCAGGAAGGAAAACCCAACTTATTTTTATATAATAGATAGGCAATTTTATAGAATTTATAGGTTTTATAGGTAGTCGAAGCGCTCGTGGCCCCGCGTGTTTTGTAATCGATCACTGTAGTAAGCAACTTTCACTATCACCAGTTCTTGGATGGGTGACCAGACCATTCATGTGACCACTTTGTGACCTTTATTTGAGCGTTTCCGTGCTTCGGAAGGCACGTTAAGCCGTTGGTCCCGGTTGCCAATAAAATAGCAGTCAGCCAAGTTGGAGGCCTTTTTAGGCGGTTTAAAAATTTAAACAGCAGACGGTCACAACCTGCCTGCTCACCACCTATTACTTGGGACAAACTATAAAAAAATGAAATGTGGGCATCTAATATGCATCTGCCTTCCCCTTCGGAGATCAACAACGACAATATGTATGTGTGTGTAACATAGTAAGGTAGGATGGCCGGGTGGGATAGGTGAATAGCCGGTACTTACGCTAAAGGTAATGTCAGTTAATTTTAAATTTCTTTGATATTTTAGTTATGGGTAGGAATAAGATAAACAATATAAATATACATATAGGTATACCTACCTACTGTGATTCATAATTTATTTTTGGTTTTTACGTGCATTTATAAAAGCGTGTTTTTCTAGGGTTCTTTTTAAACCATTCATATTTTTTTTCATTTCATTACCTTTTTAGGTACATACACGTCGACCTAATAAAAGCGTATTAAAACATGGTTGATTCGTAACATTTGTTTTACTACAAAAATCATTATAGGTTCAACCCTAGCGCATTCTTACGATGACGTCACACGCACAGCGGGCAACACAGTCTCGACGCTATGAGCGCGTGTTTAAGGTACAATTCTTCTCGTTCTGAGCAGCAGGTATTATTATTAAAATTTTGTAGGCTAATATAGCGTAGGTATTGTCGCTTTTGTATGGGAGTGATGTATCTGTTACGTAGTAACTACACTCGAGAGCAATGAATCCGGGTCACTTAAAGAATCCTAAAAATCTCGGAAACTAAAAATGCTAGGTTAATGCAATAAATTGTATTTAATAGACAATGTAATACTCCTTAAATGAAGGTATTAAAACTTCTTAGTTATTGTAAAGTTATATCATAAAAAAATCAAATTTGAAAAAGGGCCACTTTCGAAGATGGAACTACGAAATTACAGCATTTGGTGTTGCTTTTGTTTGTAATCTGTCATTTATGTGGGTACATAAACCATGTTGATAGTGCTCTATATTCATTAATCAAGCTGAAATTATGTCGCTTACGCCTGAAGAATGCACCAGAATACTTACAATGCTGGAAACCGGCCGGAGTCAGCGCGATACAGCCAGGACTGTCGGTGTGTCGCTGTCAACAGTACAAAGAGTTCTCCGACGTTACGAAGAAACTGGTTCTAACCTACGCAGACCAGGAACGGGCAGAACCAGGTGTACCACAGCACGAGAAGACCGATACTTGGTGAACACCATGCTTCGAAATCGCTTTCTCACAGGAACTGAACTCACCAATCAGTTTCGACGCCTCGGAGGAAGTAACCCAAGTGCATGGACAGTAAGACGTCGGCTTGCTGAATCTAACTTAAAACCCCTTAGACCTGCAAACGGCCCTAAACTGGAGCGTGGGCATCGTATTTCGAGACTAAGGTATGCCCAGAGCCACGTAAATTGGAGTATTGAAGATTGGTCAAAAGTTATGTTCTCCGACGAATCAAAATTTATGCTCTACAAGCACGATGGAAGACACAGAGTGTATCGAAGACCAGGGGAAAGATTCAAGCAAGCATGCATCGAAGAAAAAGTAGCCTACGGTGGTGGGTCTGTACTTGTGTGGGCCGGAATTTCTTCTGAAAGTCGCACAGAGCTGGTGATCATAGAAAACGGCTCTTTAACTAGCGTAAGATATGTGGAAGAAATCCTCAATGATCACGTTGGTCCATTTATGGTCAATTTAGGTGAGGATGCTATATTTATGCATGACAATGCCCGACCTCATACAGGTAGGATTGTGAATGACTACCTTCAAGAGATGAACATTACTCGTATGGAGTGGCCAGCGCGCAGCCCGGATATCAACCCGATCGAGCATGCTTGGGACGAGCTAGGCAGATGCGTAAAACAACGAAACCCTCCCCCAATCACGCTTCGTGAGCTCAAAATTGCTCTCACAGAGGAATGGGAGAATATTCCCCAAAATCGTATAAGGAACTTGGTGTACAGCATGCCAAACCGCGTAAACGCAGTAATGGAAGCACGAGGAGGCAATACGAAGTATTAAAATTCAAGAAAATCGTAATAAAGTTCAAAAATTTCATGTTTCCTATTTTTGTTTTAAGGAGAGATCGGCAGTTTTTTCTTTATGTAATTTTGTGTTAATAAAATGTATGGTGACTCATATTTTTTTTACTTTCATTTAAGGAGTATTACATTGTCTATTAAATACAATTTATTGCATTAACCTATCATTTTTAGTTTCCGAGATTTTTAACATTCTTTAAGTGACCCGGATTCATTGCTCTCGAGTGTATTTAGTAATCTGTGCTTATAGTCAGTTCCAAGTACAGCAAGGGATGCTGTACAAAAAATGTTAATTATATTTATAAATAAATGATAATAAAAAGAACTAAGAAGTTATCTCAATCTGCGTTCGGGCTCATGGAGGAGAGACATGGAATGGCACTACAGAGGCCGGATGATATGTAGATACAAGCGGCTCAATAGACTGATCTCTATATCTTTGAAAACCGTCCTGTGACACTACAACACAGACCACAATAAAGGATCTAAGTATTTTTAAGGAATCGGTCTATAGGGCTGCGTCAGCTGTCAAAATTAAAAACCGGCGACAGTCTTCTTTGCCTAAGATACTGAACGAGGTTGAAAGCTTCTATGAACAGTTAGGTACACACATTTCCTGTCCTGGTCCTGGGAGACTTCAATGCCTGGTCACAGGCTTGGGGCTCCCGGGAAATCCGAGACAGGGGGAGGATACTGGAGGATTGGGTCACAACTCGTGGCCTAGTCATCCTGAACCGGGGGAATGTCGCAACCTGGACGCGGCGGGGGCTCAGCTCGGTCATAGACGTTTCGTTTGCGACCCCTGAGCTCGCCCGCCGTGTCCAGGGATGGCGTGTGGTGGAGGAGGAGGAGACGTCGTCGGATCACCGATATATTCGGTTCGACGTCTCCCCTCCACCTAACCTGCCGCCAGCAATCGCGAATCCCCCGGAACCGCGTTGGGCACTCCATCGCCTTGATCGGGAGGCTCTCCTGGAGGCGGCCATCGTGCAGGCCTGGATTCCGTCAGCGGACAGGCCTGCCGATGTTGATACCGAGGTGAAGTGGTTCGGGAGAGCCATGTCGCACATCTGCGATACGGCGATGCCCAGGGCTAGGCCCAGACCGGCGAGGAAACAGGTGTACTGGTGGACGCCGGAAATCGCGCAGTTGCACGCGGATTGCGTTACCGCGCGCCGCCGGTACATCAGGTTCCGCCGGAGACATCGTCGCCCAGATGATGCGGCAGCCCAAGAGACGGAGCTCTATGATGGGTACCGGGAGGCCAAAAGGGCCCTCCAGACGGCCATCAACCGGTCCAAAAAATTGAACCGCGAAATGCTGATGGAGACTCTGGAGCGAGACCCGTGGGGGCGCCCGTACCTTATGGTAAGGGGCAAATTACGCCCTAAGGCGCCCCCACTGACCCAGAGTCTCCAGCCGGAGCGGCTGGAGGGGGTCCTGGACTCCTTGTTCCCGTCGAGAGCGGAGGAACACATTCCTCCGCGCATGACTCCGTCTCAGGCGCCCAACGCGGAAGGCAGCGAGAACGACGTGCCCGTGGTCACCGAGGGTGAGTAAGGGGCGGCTATACTGCGGCTTAAATCCCGCTGAAACACCGCCCCTGGACACGACGGCATTCCAGGCCGGGCGTGGGTCCTGGCTCTCGAGGAGCTTGGGCCTCGACTAGTTGGGCTCTTTAGCGCATGCCTCGAGAAAGGCCAGTTTCCCAAGGTCTGGAAGACAGGAAAACTGGTCTTGATTCGAAAGGCGGGGCGGCCGGCAAACTCCCCATCAGGGTACCGGCCGATCGTGTTGCTCGACGAGGTGTGCAAGCTCTTTGAGCGCATTATTGCACAACGCCTCGTCGGGCACCTCACACGCGTGGGGCCTGATCTGGCGGATAGCCAGTTTGGCTTCCGTCAGGGACGCTCCACCGTGGACGCGATCATGCGCATTAGAGGCCTGACGGAGAAAGCAGTCTCACAGGGTGAGGTGGTGGTGGCGGTGTCTCTCGACATCGCCAACGCATTCAACACCTTGCCCTGGAGCTGCGTCAGGGAGGCGCTTATCTATCATGGAGTGCCTCCCTACCTCCGTCGAATTGTCAGGGCTTATCTCTCCGAGAGAGCCATAACTTACCCGAGCTGGCTAGGGCCAGGTCGGCGAGATGTGTCGTGCGGTGTTCCACAGGGATCGGTTTTAGGGCCGCTCCTGTGGAACATCGGTTACGACTGGGTGCTGCGTGGTCCGTTGCTCAGAGGGGTCGGCGTAACGTGTTACGCCGACGACACCCTCGTTACGGCGCGGGGAGCAACGCACCGTGCCGCAGCACTTAAGGCCACGGCAGGGGTTGCTCAGGTCGTGGGTTGGATTCGGCGGCTGGGTCTCGAGGTCGCCCTTCACAAATCCGGGGCTCTGTGCTTCCACGGACCTCGGATGGGGCCACCTGCGGGATCCAGCCTACAGGTAGGGGGCGTCAGCATCGGCATCGAGCCCTCGATGAAGTATTTGGGGCTCGTACTCGATGGCCGGTGGAACTTCGGACGTCACTTCCGAAGTTTGGTATCGAAACTGAGGGGAGCATCTGCCGCACTCGCGCGGCTGATGCCCAACATCAGGGGACCCAACGCTCCCTACAGGAGACTGTACCTGGGGATCGTGCGAAGCATGGCCCTGTACGGGGCTCCCGTATGGGCGGAGACCCTGACGGCCTGCAGTGTGGCTAGACTGCTGAGCCCGCAGAGAGTTATGGCCGTCAGGGTGATAAGAGGATACCGCACGATTTCCGGTGAGGCGGCATGTCTCCTGGCCGGGACCCCTCCATGGGACCTGAAAGCGAGAGCCTTTGCGTCACTGTTCAGATGGCGTAAGGAGGCGCTGGAGCGGGGCCAAAGGCCTGCGTCTCGAGAAATCGAGGCCCAGCGGACACTGCTCCACCAGGAAACCGGGGAGACATGGAAGGTGCGACTTAAGCAACCAAAGGGGGGATTCGCCACAATCGCGGCCATCAGCCAAAAAAAAAAAAAAAGGTACACACATTTGCAAAGAAACCCGTTTAGTATCATGTTAAAGTCCAGAGATCCAGATCGACTCAGCACTTTACCGAAGATATCCCAAACGTCAGCCTGTGCGAGATTAGTATGGGCCTGAAGCAGCTTTAAAACAGCAAGGTACCAGATGACGACGGAAATATACTGCAGAGCTTCTAATGGCAGGTGGCAAACCGGTTCTTAAGGACATACAGAAGTTATTGAACTCCGTCATACTCGAGTGTAAAAAGCCACAGGTATGGAACAGGAGTGTGGTGGTTCTCTTGTTCAAAAAGGGCGATAAAGCCTTATTGAAGAATTACAAACCATCTAAATTTTATAAATAGCTCAACATACCTACACGCGCATTTTTATTTAAGTTTAACGGTTCCATTTATTTAGTGGTCGGTATTAGGTGTCTCATAAACGGTATTAGGCACACGCCCTATATTTTGGATCGGTAATGGGGACATGGCCCCTTTTTTCTTTTAATCCATATTTAATTTATTAAGTAATTTTTTATATACTGTATCTATACATGACTGAAAAGTACGATAGTTTCAGTACTTGAAAAACTATTTTTGTTGACGCCACATATTAAGAATGTGCTTATTTTTTGGACATCAATCTCAACGCCGCTTAAACTGGCGGTAATAGGTGCGTTTACCTTACCATATTACCTACCTACTGGCACTGAGACCAATATTTTTTTTTTTTTTATTTGTTTTATTTATTCGGGAAAACAAATAGTTACACAAAACTTTTACTCTAAAGTATTAACATTAAAGAAGTTGCAATCGTGCAATCAACAGCGTTATCCACATATTAATTAGAGTAATACATGACATTGTATTTATGTTCTGTTTTCTTTTATTATTATTCGGTGAATACATGACATTTTTGGTAGTACAAATCAAACAAATTGTGAGTTATTTGTAACATCTTGGTAACTACTTAATTATCAAGGATAACCCTCAACTTACAAGGATACATTTTACAGTTGTAGTTATAGCTTATCATATATTGCTACTCATCTCAGAAACGAACTCAATATCAAGTGCTCAACGCAATCAGTTACAGACCACTGAACTGGCAGGGGTACGAGCGTTCAAAACTAGTATTAAACAAAACAAACAAATGAGCCTTATTCCAGTTTTCTGCCGCAAGCCAACGCATGCCCACAAAGCTACGTCCACACATTTCCAAGTCATTAGCCAGGAGTGAGCCAGGTATATTTACAGCATCTTAGAAATAATGAAGGTAATTTGATCCCAGCGTTACTAGGAACTTGGAACGATTGGAACAATTGCCGTAAAGTGGCTAGGAAGTCGCTTTCTTGCAGTGCAATCATTGCATTTCAAGTTTTTGCATTCCTGTTGCTGTTTGCAGAAAACAATGAGAGACATTTGAGACGGAATGTTTTGTAAGGAAAAGTTACAAGAATTACTTAAACAAGGAATTTTGAAATTTCCTGGAAATGATACTTAAATTAAGTAGGTAAGTACCTATCATGAGAAAGAGACGATAGAACGTAGAAGACTTCAGTTTTGAAGCAAACGTTAAACTGATAACGTTAAAAATACATAAAATAGTTCAATTCTTAGTGCACAATTATGTTTTTGAGCATTATGGACCAGTTATCTATCGGTTCGGCTATAGATTTATTTAGCAATTTGGGAGTTCACGTTGAACAAACACGCAGACATATGATGACATGTTTCTAATATTTATGTTTTCATCAAAAATACGTTTTTATACCATTAACGTGGCACACAAGCGGTCCACCATCTGAAGTGCTACGCACGCTGTTACTTGGATATTAGATACACACAATTTTATTTATATCCGATTGTTTTTACCTATTCAAAATTTTAAATTTTCAATATTTTCAGTTGAATACTTTTACTCTGCAGCTCTGAATACCTAACATCATTTGTTGGAGAAATTGAACGTGTATCTTTTCATAAATTTAAATATGGAAACGTATCTTTTGTACAGAATTCAACAAGAAAATACGAAGATTTGACCTGACATTTTGTGAGTTAACGAGCATTGTAGATCGATTTAGCTACGTCTTGTTGTCATTTGTCACACAGCCACAACCACCAAAAGCCCTGGATAGTACCTAAATAAAATAAAATAAAATAGCCTTTATTGTTGAACTAAGTTTACATTTTGTGGTTATGTGTGCCACGAACATATTGTATTGACTTAAAACTATTCCTAACACACTATTAACTATTGTTCGTAGTTATAGATACTATTACTAAACTTAACTATTATGGTTAATTGTTATACAATTTTTAAATTCGGCAAACGGTTATTATTAATGTTCAACTTGTCTTCCGACAAAGGCCTCCTCTAAAGATTTCCACTCTGTTCTTTTTGCTGTTCGGGACCATGTGGGACCCGCTGTTTTCTTGAGGTCATCTTCCCATCTCTTAGTCTGTCTACCTCTGTTTCTTTTACTCTCCATTGGGTACCATTCCGTAATTAGTCTTGTCCATTTGTCTGTATTCTCTCTCATCATATGTCCTGTCCACCTCCACTTTAGTTGTTTGTATGTTATGTATGCGTTCTTAAATTTAGTTTTGCTTTTTATGGTTTTTAATTTTTCTCGGTCTTTTCTTTTAACTCCTATTGTACTTCTCTCTATTCCGTTTTGACAAACTTTTATTTTGTTTTCCAATTTTTCTGTCAATGCCCAGGTTTGGCAACCGTACAGTAAGCATGGTAGAATACACATATTGTAAACCTTCCTTTTTTCTTTTATCGGCATTTCTTTATTCTTCATTACTTCGCTAAGCGACCAATATCGTTTCCAAGTGTTAGTTATTCTTCTTTCTACTTCCTTTTTCATGCAGTCTTCGGTAGATATTAACTGTCCCAAGTAAACAAATTCCTGAACGTATTCTATTTGCTCATTATTTACTTTAATGATGTCTGTTTTTGAGGAATTTGACATAATTTTGGTTTTAGTTAGATTTATGGTTAGCCCTGCCCTGTAACTCTCATCGGCTAGTTGTTGCAGCATTACTTCTAGTGATTTCGGGCTCTCGGAGAATACGATTATGTCGTCTGCAAAACGTAAGTGGCTCAAGTTTTCGCCATTTATATTTAGTCCTACATTTATCCAATCTAGATTTCTGAATATCATTTCTAAGACGGCTGAGAATAATTTAGGAGAGACAGGGTCACCTTGGCGTAAACCTCTCTTAATAGAAAATTCTTCGCCTGTAGTTTCTAACTTTACTTGCGCTGTACTCTTGGTATATACATTTTGGAGTATTCGTATGTATTTTGGTTGTACTCCCTGTGTTTTTAGTGCATTCCATATAAAATCATGTTCAAGTGTATCAAATGCTTTGTTAAAATCCACGAATCCAAGATAATAGTCTTGTTGTATTCCTTATATTTTTGTAGTACTTGTCTAAGGGCGTGAATATGGTCTATTGTTGAAAAATGTCGGCGAAATCCGGCCTGTTCTTTGGGCTGATTTTCTTCAAGCGTGTTGGTAATTCTTGATAGTATGATTTTTGAAAACACCTTATAGATATTCGACATTAAGCTAATAGGCCTATAATTTGCTATGTCTCCTTTGTCGCCTTTTTTGTGTAGTAGTATGATGGTCGATTTAGTCCAATCCTCAGGAATCTTTTCAATTTTCATAATTTCGTTGAATATGTCCGTAAGCTTTGGAGCAGTTACTGGTAATGTTATTTTCAGTAAAGTGTTAGAAATGAGATCTGATCCGGGTGCTCTGTCGTTCTTTTGTGTACTTATTGCTCTTATAGTTTCTTCTTTTAATATTTTAGGTATTTCTTCTTCATTGGCCAATGAGTCGTATTCTTTTGCAACCTGTCCCACATTTTGGCTTTGGTATAAATTTCGATAGAATTCGGTAGCAGCTTTTAGTATCTCAGATCTCTTTCCTGTACTTTGACCGTCGTTCTTTTTCATTCTAAGTATCCAGTCTTTTTTGCAATTTAGTTCTTTCAATGCCTTTTTTATTCCTCCTGTTTTTTGTATATATTTCTTCATCGTATTGTCCCGGTTTGTTTTTCTTTCTTTCCTTAGTTGTTCGCTTATTAATTTGCTTATTTCCGCAATTTTTTGACGGCTGTCTTTTGTTTTTATTCCTTGTAATAATTTCTTGCGTTTCTGTAATAGTTCTTTACTTTTATAAGAGATTTCTTCCTTTTTATTTGTGTTTGTTTTTTTAGTTACAGTTTTTAGTTGGTATAGTAGTTTATTATACTTTTCTTGTATTGGTAGATCTTCTTTGTTGTCTGTATCTTCTTTGAGTAGTAGTTCTGGCTCCTCATAGTACCTATTGTATTTTAAAAGTTCCTTTGGCTTCCTTTAGTGGAGCAGAACTGCTCTTGCTGAAAAGTCTCAGAGTCTAATTCTAAAAAACAAATATGGTGGGATTCCGCAAATAACTATTTCTTGTCTCGGAGTTTACCTGTAACGAAAATTTGTCTAGATCCTGTAGCGCAAGCTTAATAAGTATAAGCATGTGCTACGGGTGGGGATCTTGACAAATTTAGGCTGAATGGCGCTGTCTAAAAATGGCCTTAAATTTAAAAATCATTTGTACCATACCTATATATACATACCTGCATATGGCCCACTGTGTTCTCATAAGAATAGAATACTTGAAGACCTTAATGCACCATGACACCATGGTAACGAAGTGCGTGTTAGAAAAAAAACTTCAAATGAACGATTCGTCACGAATATTTTTTCCTTAATACAAATCGATTTCCTATCCTAGAGGATAGATGTGGCAGATAGGTTGTCTAAGCAGAGTCAGGCTTAACATTCTTTTGTAATTTTGTGAAAAAATCGATTCCAGATGAATACCATTTTCAACTGAAATGGGCATCGTAAATTTTACGTAAAGATCAATATCAAAATAGTCTAAAAATTAGTAGAGCATTTACTTACACACAGCATATAATTTTTTAACACAGTAGAGCATAATTAATCGCAAATCTGGCGAATGACGCCAGATTTGTGCTTAAGATCATACCAAACCAGACTCTAGAAATGTTTATAAATTAACAATCAATTGTTCAATATTTTACAATCTGAAAAGTACCTACTTATCAATCGAAGAAAGCTTGCATCTTGACCCAAATTTTGCAAGATTAAGCCTAGATTGGTAGGAAGAGTACAAAACCCATCTCAGCAAATTATTTCTGTCTGTTTCTTATAATTCCATTGCGAGATAAGGAAAAGTCGAAAGAGTCGTGGTACAGAAAGAAAACAAAATCCAAGAAGTCTATCTTATAGACAACAATGAGACGGATTTGCCCAAAAAGAGGACTGCGTAAACCTCTGTTTACGAAACCATTTGTATCCACAGTCGTCATTTGTTCTACGTGACCCGCACGGTTATCGTTAACCCACCAAGAAATAGGAACTCATCGTGATCGCTCATGTCACGAGAAGGGACAAATCGTGCCGGACAACAGTCGGTGAAAATCATTCACAATAAAATATTGTGTACATTGGTGAGATCTACGCGAGGTGAATAGTTTGTTGCTTATTGTTTGCAAGGCAGGTACTGATCCGCGTATCGCAATGGCACGATCAAAATTAAGTAAGTACATATTATTTTGTCAAAGGATATGCATAGGTTTGGTTATCCTTAAGTTGGTAGTGTATTCATAACTATGGATTTCTGGTCGATAAGTAGGTATCTTATTCGTAATTTTTGTCTCTTTAACCAAATTATACATCGTAAACAGTGACAGGTATTTTAAAGTTTAACTGCTAAACAAGAAATCTTTACAGTTTCAGTACAACTAATCAGCTGGGAACCAACTAATATAAATCTTAGCCAATACATTGAATAGATCCTTGCCTTGCTCTCACAATAGTCACATTTTTTTTTATTTATGACTAGCGGACGTCACGCGGTTTCACCCGCGTAGTTCCCGTTCCCGTGGGAATATGGGAATAAAATATAGCAAATGTTCACGCAAAGAGGGTAGCTTTCCAACAGTGAAAGAATTTTTCAAATCGGTGCAGTAGTTCTGGAGTCTATTCGTTACAAACAAACAAAAAAACAAATCTTTCCTCTTTATAATATTAGTATAGAAATAATTTTTATATTCGGCTGTTTCTATCTATGTGTATTTATATCGAATAGAAATACCTTTCTTCAAATCAACAGGAAAGTACATTTTCCTTTGACAACATGCAAGACGTCAGCATACAGTTCGCTCAGTACGAACGTAGCAGTTTGAAATTATTGCTGAGCACGGCTAACGGCCATTAATATAAATTGCCTCTTTTATTTTGAATAGTCTGAACGCGCTCAAATGATTGCTTTTTGATAGTTTATGTATTTTATTATGATACCGCAGTTACAGCGCTTCTGTTAGTACTGAACCTTCCTCCATTAATCATTATTAACATTTATTTGTCGTCTCATGTCATGTCAAGTGACGATAATGATTGTGTTACACAACAGAATTAGTTAAGAAATTATCAGTTTCATTCGTGTTGTGTAGAGTCATGCGTGGTAGTGATCTCATCATCGGAGATGCTGTTCACGGAAGAGGGGGAAACCAATTATAATAATAGGAAAGTGGGCATTGGATTTCAAATATAATGAGCATATATACATATAAACAGAATTCTCACCGATTACATGACGAACTATTGTGCAGACAAGAGAAAAGCAGCAAGCTTCATTCTTGGAAGACAACTCTTGCCATCGACTTCATGGACATAAATGAGTTCTAGCAAAGATCGATAGCTATAGATACCTATATCCCGTTTGCTTTAAGTTTGCCGATGGCGTAGAGGCTGGTGTAGAGGCGTAGTAGAGGAGGTTAGCTGCAAACTTAGAGCGGACGCGTTTTATTTTACAATCTTTACGCCTACCTACAAGCTAAATGTGGCCTTTGGGCTCTGTCTACCCCACAAGGGATACAGACGTGATCATTATGTGATGTATGTACGTTTGTAAAAAATAAATATTATATCTATTTTGTTTTTTTTTTATATGACGATGGCGGTAGACAGACATGCATTGTAGGCATGAGAAATTTTCAGGAAAGACCTAGTATTGGCTCTGTTGCGGATTTTTTACGACTTATAAATGATTAGAAGGATTTCAGAATATACGTAGTAGGTAGCTGTTATTGTGTGGTTATGGGCCTTCCCTCATAAATACCTAGGTACTCACTAAACAGGTAAGTAAATACCTACCATAGCAATAGCTTAAAGTACCTAGTCATGATACGAAATCTATTGAACTTTACAACCTTGTTGGGTTATAGCTGCGTTTATTATTAGACACTTTGTACCTACCTAATGTATGCATTTCTCTCTTAAATTGACTTTCGATATGCAAGTACTACCGTATGCCATGAAAGTAAATGAAATCGTTGGAGAAAACAGAAATCAAGTCTAGGTTGTTGTTTGAACGCGAAGACCGTTTACTACCTTCCTACAATTCAATTTGATCCAAATTTCAGTCAATTTAGTTGAGGGATTAGACCGTTGATTGAGTAACAAATATCGAGCCAAATAAAAGTGTGATATTCTTTTCAATAACTTTATTTTTATACAATGTAGGAACATACCCAGTTCAATTACGAACATACAAAAAATGGATTTTCCAATTCGGTGCAGTTGTTCGGAAGTTAAGAGGCGTAGGTCCTGTAACATTTCGGCGATTCACGTCATATTTATTTATTAAATTTATGATCATATCATGAATATACATGTAAACTGCCAATTCAATACTACATAGATGTCATTGAGTCCCAAAACAACTTAGTAACTGTCTGTAACCATTGCATAATAAATGTTATTTATGGAGTGTCTAAACGTAGTTATTAAATTCAATGACTTAAATATGTTCATCTTATGCCATTATATTACTAGGCAGGCAATATAAGTAGGAACCTGTTCATGAGGACACAGTCGATAAGTATGCTCTGATGAGGGTAAGTAAGGAAATGTAAAAATGTAAAGAGTATATAAGCTATCATTTCTCCCAGCTCCACCAGGAAACCGCGGAGACCTGGAAGGTGCGACTTAAGCCACCAAGGGTGGGTACGCCACAATCGAGACGATCAGATCGGTCATAGACGAGTGGCTAGAGAGGAGCCACGGCGCTCTCTTCCACCGGTTGTCACAGATAGTTTCTAAAGAATTGCTTAAGTTCCTGCTCACGCACTCTAAAACTACTTCATTGACTGGACTGCACTGTCAAATGATTAACTCGTGTCGCTGTCGTATGCACGGTAGCTCATTTGAGTAGGTACTTTGACAGTTCGACTGACTATCGTTGATGGAGCGGTTTATACCTTACCATATTATATATAGATCTGGCTAAAAGAAATGCAGCCTCGCCGCCGCGCTCCGGTTCCTTTTTCTTTAAACTTGGCTGGACACGCTCCCGCGTGTCTAGATGTCGTAGAGGGAGGACCTTTGGGTCTCAAAAGTACCTAGGTGTCATCTAACCAGGGTTGTAGGGGCAGCAAAAGTTCTATTTATCTACCAGTAAAAGCACGATAATGAAACATAATATGCATGTAAATGACCGCAAAAAGTGCAAATTCTCGAAGACTCGGGTTACGCCGTGTGAAAGTAAAACAAGTAACAATATACACCGAACAATTCAAATAATTTTATTTTTGATCAAACCACATGCGCGCCCGCAACTGAAACTTGATCTACTGGGAGGGAAAGTTTTTATTTATATATAAATCCACTCCATCTTAGCCAAATGAATAAATTTTATGATTAAGATTAAGCTTAAAATAATTTTAAACAATGTTTTGCTTACTATTTACTTTATCGACCACACTATGTGAAAAGCGGTCCCTGCACGGTGGATCCACTAAGCAGCGTAGAATGGTAACAGCAATGAATACAAACCTACTTAGGTCAGTTCATAAGATTATTTTTTGCCAATTTTGTTGGGGGAATGCCCCCCAGCTAGTGTTCCCAGATGGTGGCGCTGACGGCACCATTTCACTGTCGTAAATGTCAAAAAAACAATAAAATCAATAGGTATATCGATATACATTTCACATGTAAAAGGATGTGAAAGAACTTTCAACTACATGGAAAGACACGGGAACATTGTGAGGTTTCTAAGAGCATGGCCTAGTAAACCTTAAAGTGGGTTGCAACTATTAGTCATTGTCACTACATAGGAACAACTCATCTACTTCACGATAGATCCTGACATCTGTCAAAGTGTCGGTCTGTCTGACAAAGACAGCTTTGGTGCTCTTAAATTAATGTGTACGTTACCCCAGCAAAAAAGTAGCTCCTAAACTGATTTGAGTGGAACCTATATTTAGAGCGTATTATGCCATATATGTGCGCCGAAAAAAAAATTTGTGCGTATTGACGTTGTGGAAAAAAAAGGAAAAAACGATTTCTGCTGGAGTAACGCCGTTCCAGCAGGAAAATTCTAAACGAATAATCTTAGAGAGAAATATTTTGCATGCACCGAGGGCTCATACTTTTACAAATATGTGCCCTTAAAATAAAATTTGTGCGTCTTAAGGTTTTTGTTATATTGAGTTTTTTGCTGGGGTAACGTTTTGTGAAATGCTGTATCTCGGAAACCACTACATGTGCGCCTCTAGAGTAAACTTACACGAGTAGCTGTTAATTTGTGCGAATTTGTGTCATAATCAGATTCAGGAAAATGTGTATAGTTTTCAAGTAATCACGCTTTGTTGAAAATCTGAAAAAAAGTTGCACCACCTAAACGAGAACACCTACGAACTCGCTAAAAACTGTATTCGATCCTGCTCGACACTTACAGTGATCGTAAAAAGTTTCATAGGTGCACATGCATGCGTTAACGAATAATATTACTAAAACTCAAAAAAAACGGCGTCAAAACTTTGACATCAAAATACAAAGACTGGCTCAACGCAAGATAAGGAAGTATAAATAAAAATTTTGTGCGTATAATTAAATAATATATGGTGAAAATTCAGCGTGAAATATTTCGTATTTAAGAAGAAATAAACAAAAAACAAAACATACTAACAACGGATGGTTACCCGACTAAATTCGAATGACTACAAAAAAGCGACTGTTTAATACATATCGATGACCTTCTTAACTGAACGGATTATACCTAAAGTGTTGACCGAACAGTCGCGTTCAAAAGTTTGTAACCTAATTTTAGAGTTTAATTATGACCATATCAAATGATAGACCTTGTTGATATGTAATTATTTTTTTATTATTGACTCTTAAACTAATTATTGCATCAAATCACAGATCAAATTTCCTACCTATAAATATCAAAACAAAAATAAAATTATATTATTTATATACTATGTGTAGTCCTTATTTATTTAAATCACAGATCAGGTTTTCATTTAAGTATGAATTTACAAATAGCGAAGTCGCATAATCACAGAAAATCACAGTTTGGTATTAAATCTATCTACAGGGTAATTTTACCTGACTGCGCCAGAAGTAGGGTAATCTTTGTCGAGTGTGTGTACATATGGTTGGCGTTTTCTACAGCTTACATTGCTTGACGGATTTTAATAATCGAGGTGTCGTTAGATTCGTCTCAATTGAGATAGGTACCTACTGCATTAAGATACATAATGTTAAAAAATTACCCCCGCAGTTGAGTTTTTGTTTCATTATAATTTACTTGTTAAATCGTCAACCACCTCTCGCTGGCAGGTTCTATACATAATTCCCATCAATATTGGCATCTAAAATTAAAATGATATAAATATGTACCATGTGTAGTCCTTATTAATTTAAATCACAGATCAGGTTTTCATTTCAGTTTTAAAATACAAATAGCGGAGTCGCATAATCACAGAAAATCACAATTTGGTAATTAAATCTATCTACAGGGCTATTTTACCCGACTGCGACAGAAGAAGGGTAAAGGTTTTGTTGACTTTAGGTAAATTTACACCAAGCACAGCTCTCAAAACTGTACCTAACCTATATATGTTTACCATGGCTAGAACACTGTTATTATGAATGAATAAATAAATTAAGCAATACTTAAGTGTACAAAGTTTCTATATCATTTTTATATCTCTAATTTCATCTTTACCGTCAATGTATCTAAACAATCCTTTCACATCGAAGCCTCAGGTCTACAGGAATGACAGCAGATTAGCAGATGTACTAGTTGACAGGTGAGTTTGGGTTGGACAGTTTGGCTTGGACAGGTTGGCTTGTGCTTTTAACACTGTTGGAAATGCATTCTGGACCCATAGGATAACCCGGGGGTGCCATGTTAACTTATGAGAAGGATTGTGCCACATCCAGGAATAATACATTCCGGACTCATGGTACCCTCCAAAAGATATCCCTGGGGGTGTCATATAATCTTTGGAGGAGGGTCCATGGTACCCCTAGGATTCCGAACCCATGCCACAACCCCATGAGGTACCATTGTGGGTGCCATGTAAATATTGGAGAAAGATTTGTGGCTCCCTTAGGATTGGTCAATCCGGAATAATGGCAAATAAGATATCTCTGTCTCGATATGTAGGTCTTCTTTGCTAGCCCAAAAGGGGCTTATCAATCCAACAATTAATGCATTCCGGACCCATAGCACATCCCATAAGCTACCACTGCGGATGCCATGTGAACTTAGAAGGACCCGTGGCACTCCCCGAAACATTGTGACACGTAGGTAGCCCAAAAAGGTTATTTATACTGTTGATTGATAACACTTGGTGGAACCTGCTGCTCATATTGAATAACACCACTCATACTGTTCTACAACATTTATTTACTTTACAACTGACTGGTTTCGCCTTTCAGCATTCTCAAAGGTAAGGTTGTTATAACTTGATGACCACTATATCATGTTAAAAGGCTAAGGTGTCATTATAAGTATTTAGAGTATTTATTAGGTTTAGGTATATAATTATATACCTAATGTCACCTTAGCCTTTTGATTTCACAACTTTTATCATAATTTTAATAATACCTAACCGGTTTCGCTATTATAGCATGCTCAAAGGTCTCAAAGGACCTTTGAGAATGCTATAATAGCGAAACCGGTTAGGTATTATTAAAATTATAATAAAAGTTGTGGAATAGTACAAGTGAGTGAGTTTTCATAATGTATAACAAGTTCCATCAAGTGCCAACAATCAAAATTATAAAGGTTACACTGTTCATTAATGAAAATACGAGTTTATCTGGACGTGTACGCTTTAAAAAGTTTCTATAGAGTTCCAAGTCTGCAATTTTGTCCAAAAGAACTTAAAAACACACTAATGACAATAAAAATGCTAAATTTAAACGTGAAATCGTAGTCCCCCCCTTACCAATCTAATAATTCACCAATTTGAACATAGAATTTCACATTATTAATAAATAATTATTCATGGATGTGGCCATTTTACGAATTTCCATACAAAACTGTCAATTCAGATGATTTACAATGAGATTCATTATGAGATTCTTCAAGACAATTTAGTGAATGACAATTTAGTGAAGAGAAACACTATAAGATCCATAAAAGAAACGTACAATGTGGCCTTTTTAGGCCCACTGTTGTTATCGATAAACGCATCTACACATACAACGCGCATCTCTGTGTATGTGTGACGTCATCCATAAACATTGCAAGTGTGACAGAGAGCATGATGTGCGCTTTTTCTTTTGCATGTTTTATTACCTCCGCCTGCCACGAGCTGTTCTTTTGACTTTTTTTATAATGATGAATATGAATATGATATATTGATAGTATCGAACCTAGTGTTAATTACCTTTTTATTTATTAACTTACTTTTATTTAGTGTCTGCCTCTGTGGCGCAGTCGGTAGTAATATCGCCTGCGGCGCTGGAGGTCGTGGGTTCAATTCCCATCGGAGACAAATATTTGTGTGGCCCATAAATGTTTGTCTCAAGAGTCTGGGTGTTTCTATGTATATAATATGTATGTATTTAAAAGTATAATTATACCTAAGTATTAATATCCGTGGTCTGATACCCATAACACAAGCAGGTTATTCCTATTACTTTAGGATCAGATAGCGTTGTGTAAAATGTCCGTGAATATTTAAAAAAAAACTGTGTCTGTGACACAAGTATGTCACGTTTTTGCTTTTTTCTACCTACTCTTTTATAAGTAGTAGGTAGTATAAACTAATTTTAATGCAAATATAATATGGATGTACTTAATCATGTGCAATTTCGCGGAAACCGCTGGTAAGAATATAATCCAAGAGCAAGTTTATTTAATTTAATAGTACTTTTCTACTTCACTGTACTCAGACACAATACGTTTCAAATTGTTCGAGAGTAAAATTAAGAAGGTCATCGATATGTATTAAACAGTCGCTTTTTTGTAGTCATTCGAATTTAGTCGGATAACCATCCGTTGTTAGTATGTTTTGTTTTTTGTTTATTTCTTCTTAAATACGAAATATTTTACGCTGAATTTTCACCATATATTATTTAATTATACGCACAAAATTTTTATTTATACTCCCTTATCTTGCGTTGAGCCAGTGTTTGTATTTTGATGTCAAAGTTTTGACGCCGTTTTTTTGAGTTTTAGTAATATTATTCGTTAACGCATGCATGTGCACTTATGAAACTTTTTACGATCACTGTAAGTGTCGAGCAGGATCGAATACAGTTTTTAGCGAGTTCGTAGGTGTTCTCGTTTAGGTGGTGCAACTTTTTTTCAGATTTTCAACAAAGCGTGATTACTTGAAAACTATACACATTTTCCTGAATCTGATTATGACACAAATTCGCACAAATTAACAGCTACTCGTGTAAGTTTATTCTAGAGGCGCACATGTAGTGGTTTCCGAGATACAGCATTTCACAAAACGTTACCCCAGCAAAAAACTCAATATAACGAAAACCTTAAGACGCACAAATTTTATTATAAGGGCACATATTTGTAAAAGTATGAGCCCTCGGTGCATGCAAAATATTTCTCTCTAAGATTATTCGTTTAGAATTTTCCTGCTGGAACGGCGTTACTCCAGCAGAAATGGTTTTTTCCTTTTTTTTCCACAACGTCAATACGCACAAATTTTTTTTTCGGCGCACATATATGGCATAATACGCTCTAAATATAGGTTCCACTCAAATCAGTCTAGGAGCTACTTTTTTGCTGGGGTAACGTACACTAAATTAATACATATACAGTACTTAAACGACTTTTTTTATAGATAGTGTGTAATGTAGCATTACTTTCATTAGGTACCTACTCGACTTGTAGAAAACTTGACCTCGTCACTGCATTGCTTGACGAGCGAAGTCGAGTTTTCTCTTATCGAGAGCTTATCAGTAACTTCCAAAGAAAATGCATTTCTTTTAATGTCAGTGGACTTAGGTACTGCAGCTTACGTTTATCCGAAATAACAGCTTCAAGACTTGATTCTATTATGCGTACCTACAGATACACAATGGTGAGATTGTGATGTTACGCTAGATGCATTCCTTTTTTAGTGAAAAAAAAGAACAAATTAATAAACCATTTCGTTGACGTAAAAACGGTTCGTGCGTAACTTGATAAAAATTCAATTATTAAATAAAAGCTTTCGTATTGTAATAGATAATCTATCTGGTAATAGAATAGACAAGAAGTTTCATTTTAATATCCAGATAGAAATATTAGATCGTGTAATGACGGAATAGAGTATAGAATTCATCACCGCAATTCATCCTCGTTTGTATCGGAAATGGCAACGAGTGACACCTTGATAACTCGAAATGAAGCCTAAGTATACCAGCATTTCTCAAGCCAATATTTAGTAGGTCCGAAATGAAAACGATATGTCGATCGTAACCGACCGCGTCAAAACGAGCAATAACAATATTTGTGTTTTCTTTGCTCTAACAGCGTAGAGGTTGCCCCAAGCTTGGAAAACTTTTTAGATTGCGACTTTAGGAGCCACTGCCCTTTATCAACCTGTCTAATGTCGTACAGTACTACAGTAGGGTCCATACATACTGCCCATACATTGATGGATTACTTACATTAAGATATGCCTACCCCAAGCCATCTAGCCCAAATAAAGTTAGCTTTAGCTGAAAATCTTTGATTGGAATTTAGTTGAATTCTAGATCTCAGCAGGAAACGGCAGTTGTAAGTACACCACTGCGTCACAGAGGCAGTAAAACTGGTAAAGTTGACATTGAATTAATAATTACGTAGCATGTAATAAAATTATGCTTAAGCTTCAAATCTATGTCATTTTGCAGAAGTATTTAATGTTCTATTGTTAACACTTCGTTGGGAAGCGATACGCCCACCGATAGCTCGATGTCAAGTGAAGCATCTTACAATTCTTCAGATGGGTGATCGTTTTGTCATTTCCATTTACGAGCGTTTCCGTGCTTTTTTTTAACGTGAGGGAAAATGCTCATGGATGCTATACCGGACTCCTACCGATTAAAAAAACCTCATGCCCAACGGCCTATGGTTGGGAGCCCCGGGAAAGCCCTCGGAAGGATGTCCCAGGTCTCCCAACAGACCCACGACCGCCACTGCAGACTCGCCTAGGGGGTGGTTCGGGTGCTATCCCGCGTCTTTGGGGGGCTTCAGGTGTGATCCCGCTTTTAAGGGGGGGCGTGCGTGAATCCCTCACGTCACGCTGCCGTCATGGGCCTGCTTCTGTAAGGACGGTGAGCAGCCCTCTCACCGTCCTCAGGCCCCCGGTCATGGAGGCCGATAGTCTAGCGTTTCCGTGCTTCGGATGCAGGTTATGTCGTTTGGTCCTGGTTGCCAATTGTTTAGCTAAGTTGAAGGCCTCGTGAATTCTGAACAGTAGGCAGCACATTTTTCGAGTAGTGCGAGCGCCCTGGATAACTCCTCGGACGCAACCAATGATATTGTCGATTTCTAAGGAAGCAGACATATACAAGTTGATATTTATTATCAAATAGTGGTTGAATCGAATAGTTTTTAATCGTTCGTTGGTCCGATGACACAATAGTGCACGTTTTACGATACTGTCACGCACGGTCTCTAGTCGTCATAAAGATAAGAAAATATAATTTGGATCGTATCGTACGTAGCCTTGTTTGTTTAATGGTCTGTAAACGATCACTGAGCCACTGTATACTGAGCTCAGCATCTTATTATGCGATTAGCTCTGAAAATGGGGGGGCGATTATACGGCACTAACATTTAGGTAGTACTAGTGTTTCCGTGCTTCTGAAAAACTACGTCGACGTCTATGCCCAAAACTTTAAACTTTACATACCTAGGTACCTATTTCGGACCAGTAGTAATTTTATTCTACTCCGGTTATTCTTTTAATCTGAGTTCGGGACCATGATTGGAGCAGTCGGATTGAAACGGCGTCTGGGAACTCGAAATCAAACGCAACCTTTCTCACCACCACGTGGTTTTAGTTTAGACAATTCGAGCCCATGCCCATCATAATATGGTTACAAAAAAAAGATAACGTAACCGTTATTTTAATATTACGTGAACAAGTCCCACTTGATATAATATTCTGTGGTAATAAGTAGATACTCAAATATGCAATTTCTAAAGGTGTAGTTACACTTACGGCCACACTTTGTGGTCGACGAACTCTAGTTGCGCTATATACTCATTCGCAGCCAGGAAAGCTGAATATCATCACAGATTATCTACGTAAACACCTGTTCACTTAATTACAGCGCACAGTGCACTCAATTGGAAAACCGCGGTGGTGGGGATGAAACGATGGTGAAAACTGGTGGTACTCGTAATAACTTCGTAACTTGTCGCTGTTACAAATTATTATACACAATCCTTACTTACAATGATGTGTGTTGCGTGAAGATCTGTACCCTCTGCCTGCATAACTTAATGGAAATTCGATTTGAATGTTACGGGCGACTTCCGAATTCAAAATTATGACGACTTTTTCTCTTGAATTACTTTTATTGTGCAGTCTAAGCAAATGTGGGTACCTATGGAGTTGACTCAGACTTCCAAATTTACATTACTTACTACGTTTAGTTAAAAGTAGTATTAAAAAAAACAAGATTTTCTGCTACCAGTACCTACATAAAGTTTAGCCAAGCCTTAATCAGTTTTACCATGAAACCAACGCAATATAATACCACTACTTTCCTTCGAGAAGGAAACCTCGAAGCAAAACCTACCTGTCTGACCACTGTGGTACAGTAAGCTAATGACCCTCCCAAAAACTGGAAAAACTGAAGTTGGCAGAAGCCTACGCCAAACAGTTGCCTGTGATAATTTTTGATTTGATTGATGGCTTTCCATAAAGCTTAGTCGGACTGGGCAATAATCAAAAGCTCATTATCGAACAACTGTTAGTTTAAACTTTTCCTTTTTTCCTTACCTTTTACTTATGACTTCTACTCATTGCCGAAACGTGATGTACAAATGTAAATGATGGCATTTTAGAATACCTACCTAAGTATTATTTATTCGATTATTTTTATTTGGTTAATGGATTCCTTCTGAACGATGGGGGACGGGGTGCAGTCTACTCACTGTGCTTAGGTCGTTATGAAGGTTTCGAAGGAATTAAATTTGGTAATTTAATTATTATCCGGCACTCTCTAGCTAGACCTTATTTATGATTTCACAAAATCATTCATTGATTCCTATAATGTGAAAGGAGAACAAACAAACGCTTTCCCATTTAATTTTATAAAACTTATATTATGTAAGTACTAGCTGACCCCGCAACTTCGTTTACGTCACGTAAGGTGTATGAAAGGAGAGCTATTTCTTTATCAGACTTATCAAGCAGCATGTGAAACTGCCCTGTTTGCTTAATCATAAAAGGGCTTAAAGATTAAGTCTATTCTAATTATATTATGATTAAGCCAACACGCCAGTTTAAATTTACCCATTTTTAGATTCATATGTCTATGTATGATTCTTTAAAGTGATATAACTTTTTTATTTATAAACCGATTGACATGAAATAAACACTAAATGCTAAGTGGAGCAAACCTCAACACAATAAAGAAAACCGCATTGCAATCGGTAAAGCGGTGACTGAGATTAGTGCACGTACACAAACGTACAGACAAACAGACAAAAATTCTAAACATCATTGTTTTAAGTTCTATTGCGTTTATAAAGCCCTCCTATAATAGTTTTTCTTATTTATCTTCTATGTACAGACAGCGACCTGTTACGATTTTAGTATAATGTATTGATTGATTTATTTTATACAGATAGGTTCTAGGTATGATAATAAACTTAACAGACTTCATTCACGACCCGTTCGAGTCATCATAATAGAATTAGATTCGGATAAACATCAGAAAAACAGCCAGTTTGATAAAAACTTTTTTTTTTGTACGTGTAAGTAATGTTTGGACGGATTCAACTTAGGTACCTACCTACTACCTATATACCTACTGAATATGCGCTATCTCGTTCGTTAAGGTACTAAGTACATAAGGCTTATTTTATGATTTATACTGGAACTGTATTTTTAATAATCTAGTCAAACGCCAAGCAACATAAATGTATCTACTAAATCTTAAAATAACCACGTTTATCGTTCGAATGTTATACCTATAACCTAGCTTTAAACTATTAATATAGTTATATTTTAAATCTCCTGTCACGATGTTTGTCCGCGATGGACTCCTAAACTATAAAACCGATTTTGATAAAATTTGCACACCGTGTGCAGTTCGATCCAACATAAGAGATGGGATAGTTTTTTTTTGGAAAACCTAATCTACGACCGAAAGTAGCGGGTTACAAAAATCTTAGCCACAGCAACGCGTGGCCTGGCCCTCTAGTAGATAGTTATATAAACTATAGTATCTAAATAACTATGTGTTTACCACTAAAAATAAATAACTGCTATACAGCCAACGAATAAAAAAGAATAAAACAACGTCTCTGCGTTCGTTTTCAAATTACTCGATTGTATCGATTTATTACAAAACGAGATATTAATCGACACAAAGCTTTCGAGGCGTGACTTCGTGTGAATGGTGACTGTTAGAACCCTACAAATAAAACTATGGTTGATGGTATTCGAATGGCGTATGTACACCAGTTGGACCATAGCTAGTATGGATATTACCCAATGGAAATAAGCAGGTCGTTGAACTGTGTTCACTTGTTGGTATATGGACTACTCTTGTGTCATCTCCACATTATGTTGTTCACTTGCGGTTAGCCACTATTATGTATGTAGTACCTACTATATTATCTTTGCCACCATCTAGTTATAGACAAGAATAAATGGCTCTTATCGATTTTATTTTATAGCTAGTAAATGCTGGTGGCTCCGCTGTGGTAAATCCCACGGAAACCACTGTCACTGAATACAATCTATATATATAAAAATCAATGCCACTTTTCGTTGTAATTTTATAACTCGAGATCGGGCTCACCTATCCAAACCCAATGTTTAGGCTTTGTTTGGACTATTTAGTAGATGGTTTATGTGAAGTTTGCACAAAATCGGTCGAGCGGTTCTTGATTTATCATCACGCAAACGAAGTTGCGCGGGTCAGCTAGTATTTTATAATAATATATAAGTTACTTAATATAATACTGTTGCCGGGATAAAAGTTAACGACATCTGAATAGATGTTTTTAATCTTTTTCATGTTTGTAACCCCTGAACCAATTTGGTTGGATAGAATTTCAAATCAAGGGATTGACTGGATGCGCAAAGCGCAGGCGTGGGTTGTGGCGAAATTTGGGAGAGGCCTATGTCCCGCAGTGGACTGCAGCCTATGGGCTGATTTGATTGATTGAGCTATTGAGCTACATTTGTTGAGGGGTTACAAACATCCAAACAAAAATAATTCTTATAAACCAGCTTGCTCTGAAAATATTGAACGCGTTCGAACGATAATATACGCGTTAATTCATTTCCCTAAAAAAATCGACGATCTATTCATTAAGGATTGAGTAACCTAAAAGGCCCAGAAACTAAAAGTTGACATTAAATTCAAAAATGTCATTCTCATCACTATTAACAATTAGGTATGACATCTTCAAATGATGTCATCGCCGAAGAAAAAGGAAGAAGAAATATTGGTGTATCATTATTATTAACTGGATCTGGTCAGAATAATAAATAAATAAATATAAATATTCACGGACATTTCACACAACGCTATCTGATCCCAAAGTAAGCTAGGAATAACCTGCTTGTGTATCAGGCCACGGATATTAATACTTATATACTTTTTAAATACATACATATTATACATAGAAACACCCAGACTCTTGAGACAAACATTTATGGTTCACACAAATATTTGTCTCCGGTGGGAATCGAACCCACGACTTCCAGCGCCGCATGCGGTATCACTACCGACTGTGCCACAGAGGCAGTCAAAATGTCAAAGAATCAATCTGTTGTGTAAAAATAATACCTACCAACGATAAAAATAACACAACCAATATAACCATGTAAAGCCATTATAAGGTGTAGATCTTAATTCTGAGACAAACAGCTAGTTCAAAATATAACAGTACCTACCTATAGGTACTTACAATGCATTCACTTTTTATTTAAATAAATTCATGTCACGTTGTTTGTTCGTTATGAACTTGCACACTGTGTGAAGTTCCATTCAACTTGAGATATAGTATAGTTTTAGTTTTAACGCCAACAAAGTAGCGCTGTTCAGCTGAAAAAATACGTACGAGCAATTAGTCAATGCACTGTATGAGTCAGATATTCGGACAGGTTTTTCTCAGAGAAGTAATTTATAAACTTGAATGAACACACATACCTAATCATTAATTTCTTATACCTACCTATTCCATCATTCCCAATGAGATTGATTATGCAGTAAGTAATTTATGGTTGGTGGATAGGTGCATATTGTGCGGAGAAGTTATGAGAATCTGACATCGAGTTCATGATTGATGGTGGGAAATGTAAATTTTAGAGTAGGTAGATATACTAACTAATTTGATCTCACTTTCGCATTGTAGGTAGCGAATCAAGTTGCTGTATTCGTCATTATGAGCATCGTATAATTCGCATCTTATTGTTTTAAAGTTGACAAATAATTGGGCCGGCTTTGACATTTGAGAAAAGAGATAGAATTTCTCTCTTCGCAGATTTCGGAATCAGTCATTGAGATTCCGTTCAGTGGCGAAAATCTCATTGTTGAATAGTGTTGAATTTAGGAATTCGCCAATGAGAGTCGGCTGCGATGACTTATTATGTAGAGACGGGCCTATTACATAGTTACGAGTAAAGTAACCTTCTTCAACGCAATCTTACCTACCATTTGCTACTAGGTCATAATTCAAAAAGCTAACAGGGCAACATATCTACATATAAATCGTTTTGCTTTTAGGGCGTTTTGTTGTGCTGATGCGACATTTTAATTTAATGCCATTTCCATAAGACAAGTTAAGCAGAACAATCTTTGATCTGTTAATGTAAATTAAAAGATAGTTATCAACATTCACAATAATCTCTTTGGAAATATTTGCTGCTTTCCATCAGGTGGGTGGCGGAATCAATTCAGCGTATGAAATTATGCCTCCCGCCCCTGATGGAAAGCCATAGTGACATCTAGCGAATTGACCAACGCAATCACATTCAACAAGGCGAAAGACGAATTTGACAGAGAGCGGCCCGATTATGTCATATGTGCTTCTTCATCTTCCTGTGGGAAAAATCTTGTAGTTATAAGTAAGGAGATATTCTATGATCTATCGTGCATCTCAATTAATGAACTGACATGTACGTTTCGGCTCTTTTCCTGAATTTATTTATTTCAATACATAACCTAAGATAAGGTACCTAGTCTAGATGAATTTACTTACCCTTTTGGAGTAACCACCGACACTGCTCGCAAGACTCTCGGCATCGTAGTGTCGAGAAAATGGACCCGGATGACTCCGGGATACGCATTGCCCCATATGCTCGCCACAAACAAACTATTACACATGTGTTATATAAATATTGTAATATTTCAACCACACTTCACTATTATTCTCACGACCGACATCTGCAAAGAACGCTTTTTGAGTCAACCGTGATGTCTGTAAGTTGGAATTTTAATGCAGCACCCACGCAGAACGAATACCTATTTACTAAGGCTGAAATAACCTGGGATTACCTACGGAAGCTTCTTTGAATAAAAATGAAGTTAATTTATTTATATATTCCCAACTAAAACCACTAGTTAGGTAGGTACCTACCTATTTAGCTATAAAGAAAATAAAGAAAAGATAAGATTAGATAAGATTGTAGTGAAGTATTGAAATGAATAATTAATTTATTATCGTTGATTAATTGCATTGCATTTATCACTAAGTCTATTGATAGTTTACAAACAACAACCCCGTGATGTAAAAATAATGAAAAAGAGAGTCCAGAAATGAAGAATATAGTCAGGACTCCGGCCATGATCTGGTCCGGGACCCGGGTCTTCGAAAACTTAGGCAAGAAGAAGTCAAGACACAGTGTGGTTGACGGTATGAGTATGAGTCTGATATGCCAAGTTCGCCCAAATAGCTCGCCGCTATGATAAAGTTTATAAGCATTCTGCACTTGAAAATACAGTGTCCATTTTTTTTCATAATCATCATAATCATTTATTTGCATAAATATTTTACCAACCAAAGTTAAAGCTTCTTCAAGCTTGAAGGCACTATTAATTAAGTTGATGTACATACTTCGTAGGTGTGCTACCAATCTACTAGCTAGTATATTGACATATCCATCTACTACCTAGTTATATATTTCGTTACTATATTCAAAAAGCGAAATGATGATACCGGTCTATGTTTTTATATAGTTTAATCTACAATTCTATGTAGGTACTATATTCTAAAATAACATATAACTTAAGTCACAAACTGATTAAAACAAGCTTATCACGAGTGCTATCATAAAAACACACAGGTGGTTCAATAGTTCACATGTTGTCGAACTTAACGTTCCGGTTCAGTGCACTGTGCGCGGGAGTTGCGCGTCGCGCGCGCTGCGCACACTTCACGACTGCGGCCGAAAACAACTCCATGCTCTTTGACGGTGGTAAAGTCCACGCGAGCGTAGCCGGTGACAAGCCGGTGTGCCGGTGCCTGCCGGGTGCTAGGCTGTTGACTCATTCATGAACTGGTATGGTCCGAACGATGCGTGGGAAATACGTAATCAAATTTAAGACGTGAAGCATAAAGATCGTTTTATGATTATTATGGAAAGGTTGCATCTGGTGCTCAGTCGTTAATTTTGGTAAGCATACACGAGTAGACATACGTATGTAGGTATGTGTACTGTTGTCGTTGTCGTAGGGCTGTCTGTAGGCTTAAGGATTTTGTATTAGTGTAGTACAAGTACCTACCTACCTATAGCCTACTTCTGTGCTCTCGAACATTATACCTAGGGCGAACATTTTAGGTCCTTCGAGCCGGATTGAACAATTTCGGAAGTATGATATTTATCATCGCTTGTGAGCTCGCCAGAGTAATAATATTCTGTAAACGATCACTGAAGTAAGCAACATTTCCTATGGCCGATTCTTGGGTGGCTGACCACTTTGTAACGTTACGCCGTTGCCGGTAAAATGGCAGTCGATAAGCCAAGTTGAAGGTAAAAAATTTCAACAGCAAGCAATCAGAACCTGCGCCTGTCCATTCCAACACGATAATACTGCTCACCACATAATACGTGGAAAAAATTTTAAAAAGGTGAAATGTGGTCATGTAATATCCGTCTGCCTACTCCTTCGGGGATAAAAGGCGCGACCGTGACGATATCACAGTATTGGAACTTCACGTATAGAACACTACAATTTCTACCAAATTGGTTAGGTAGGTACTGTAGAAGCATTTCGTTAATGAGCTCGTTGGGCTTAAGACCTGACTTCTTTCAGTAAGGTTTAAAAAAGCAATGCGTCAAAGACACGTCCCACTCTGTTCTCAAATCGTATAGGTACCTACCTAATGTGCAAGTGTTCAATATTCCACGTGTAAGTACCTATTTCTGTTCTGGCGATACCTTCGATCAACAATAACGCGATACCTACCTGCACAATAATTTCATTATCGATTAGGTTAGGAGACGCACCCCCGGCTCCGCTTATAATTCATGAATATATTATACATTATATGAATTGTAAGCGGAGCCGGGGGAGCGTCTTCGTGATTGGCACAATCTAAGTAAGTTTGAGGTAGGTACCTACGTAAGTACCTAAGTATTATTTAATGGGAACGAGGAATGATCAAAAAGCAGATGGGGGATCGCCAAGATTACTTTAGGGCGTTTCAACCTCGTTCCATGACACCTAAACAGTCCCCATGAAGAAACATAGGCACTATTGGCTTTAGTAGCTTATGAATCATAGATACCTACTTTGGTGGGTGAAGTGCATAGCGAACACAACCATATCTACCTAAGTACCTAGGTACACGACACTCAAGTAGGTACACAATTGTAGCAAATAATGTTCTAACAAACAAGAAGATTCCGTTTTTAAAAAAGTAAGAAGTTTAATCCGTTATTATTTTAATACATACGTTAATATTTACTTACCAAGTATTTAGGTACCTACTTGCCAAAAACCAATCGATTACTTTCAATGTCGCTGTCTGTCCCTTGCTAAATTAAACATAGGCCTTTTCCAACTGAAAAAGTAAGTTTTAGTACCTAGTAGTAGGAAGGTAGGTACTACATTCATTGGTACTACCAAGCTTTGATTATAGGAAACAAGATAAACGTAAAACATACCTATTTTATAAGTGAACGTAACGACTAGGTACATTATTTAACTTTGATTGAATGTTAGAATTAGAATTAGAAAATGTAATAGGTAAGTTCGCGCTTTCGGTGAACTCAAATTGCCCGCGCGCGCGTGCTTTTTGCCTGCACCTTTTTTTCCTTCTTCTTGGGCTCCCTCGATT
The DNA here is from genome assembly GCA_933228765.1 of Miltochrista miniata. Taxonomy (NCBI): domain Eukaryota; kingdom Metazoa; phylum Arthropoda; class Insecta; order Lepidoptera; family Erebidae; genus Miltochrista; species Miltochrista miniata. The sequence goes on from OW121758.1 coordinate 27,502,581, forward strand.
TGAGGGTTTTGCCAAAGTCATTGCTTGCACTTTTTGCTTTTCGGATTAGTTATGTTTTTAAATCATTATGTTATGACCATGGATACAATGTCTTTCAGCCAGCTGGGTGGGCTTTTCTTCCTAAATTAACGACACGGTGCTAGAATTACAACTTTATTAAAAAACATCAGTATCACTGTCAAATGATAACCTAGTGTCAAATAAATACCATGCTGAAAAAAGTAAACAAAGCTGAAATAGCCAAACCGGAATATTTAATTGCGTATTATTTTGTGTAAATTACTACATAAAAAGTTTTTCTGGAATGTTAACCCGATCTGCAGCTAGGGCATTTTCGACGGCGTCGTTAAAAGTTGTGAACAATGTTGCTAGGCAACAGTTTCTTGTATCTTTGCAGGACAGTACGTAAATACATTTTTGTATAATCAAATAAAATGTTTCAAGGATAAAACTTTGATCAAGATCTAATAAATGTATTGTATGAAACACCCATTAATTACCTACTATTAAATAGTTGCTAAGTCTTTACAAAGTACCTAACTGTACCTTCTAATCTAAACCATTAAAAATGTTTTTCAGAGAGTGCTGTGTTAAATTATAATTTATCAGAAAAGCATATTACATTAGTGAGGACTGAAGTCCCTAAAGAGTTTGAGGGCAAAGGAGTTGGAAAACTACTTGCTAAGGTTTGTCTTAATCTTTTAAATTTGTGTGTGTTCATAAAACCAAAACTTTGTGCCAACCTGTCTGCCAGGCCCTGTGCTTTAAATCTGCAACAGTGTAGTACCTAATGGGTTGTTGATTAGGTATCAGTAAATGTCAAATAGGTCTTCATACTCATACTCACCATTTACCTAATGGGTTTTATATTGTAAATATGGCATAAACAGGGAAAGATCTACATCCAGCAGTGGACTTCGATAGAATGATTTGATTGAATGATATTCTTCTAAGTTTAAATTATTTCCTGTAATAACCACTATCTACGAGTAAAAGGGCAAAGCAGCAAGCGAAGTCAAAATAGTACCAACTGTTTGGGAGATTACCTAAATAAATTCATAATAGGTAGTTAATCTGCTGGATTAACTATTACTATAAAAGAACCAATCTTTATCCACTGCAAATAAAATCAGTTGAGCATTGACTGTTGTTTTATGTTATTAAAAAAATCGTCTGCATGACACCGGTTGACTTCTTGCCAACTGGAAGTGTTTGTTGCAACTCTTCTAATTATAGTGAGAAATGTGCCGTTTCAAGTTCCCTGGTCGGTCAAACCTTTTATGAGCTATGCATATCAAAAACTAAACCATTCAAAGAATTCAAGAAAGCTGGAAGGGAGCCCTTTGTAAAAATTACATTAGTATTTTAGCAATCAACTACCTACTTATCAACTAATTTATTTTAATAATATTTTCACAGCATGCCTTCAATTATGCAGTTGAAAACAAACTGGATGTGACATGCCAATGCCACTTCCTATGCAATTTTTATGAGAAAAATAAAAAAGATTATCAATCCCTGAAAGTTACTTTTGATTTGGAAGAAGAAGAAGTAAAAAAGAAATAGAAAACTAAACAGCAATGGATTTAGCTTGGCTTAGGTGTAACATACATTATTATCTACGTGAAAAACTCTATGGTAGTGCTAGGAATATTAATTTACAAGCATCTAAACAGTATGGAGAAGCAGCCGAGTTTTTATTTTACAACAGTCTGGCTAGTGTACTTGAAGGACAAATCCAAAAAGGTATTAGTGAGCTAACACCTTTACAATCGGAGCAAGATATTCAGTTAGCAGTGGTTATTGCTCTGATATATGCCTATAAGTTGAGTAGTCCGGGAGATAGAGATGCATTATATAACCTAGAATCTAAATTACGAGAAGAAAAGAAACAGGCCACTGCTGTATCTTTCTACTATGCTGGACTTTTTTTGTCTCTGGCGGAAAAGTATGAAAAAGCTTCGGAGTATATTAATAAATGTTTAAGAAAAGATCCTAATAACGTAGAAGCTATTATACTAAAAGGTTGGAATGATATGTTTATGAATGTGGGCAATATGCAGGCTTCAATATTAGATTATTTAGAGCTAGCCCTTAATAAAAGTGATAGGAATGTTGAAGCACTATTAGGGTTGGCTAAATTTAAATACTTTGCCAAAGAGTATGATGCATCTAATCTTACTCTTGACAGAATTATAGTAAATAACCCCGGGCAAGTCGTCCCACTTGTCGAGAAAATGAAGAATGAATTTGCCATGCAAAAATGGGATGCAGTATATGATACTATGGAGAGAATTTGCTCTCTTGATCCCGATAATGTTGAAACCTTAAAGACAAAAATCTTTATGGCTTTGTGCAAAAATGCAGATTACATTGAAGCTGCTGATCAACTAAATAAATTCTTTACTGTACTGGAAACTAATGAGACTCATAATGCATATCAGTTCTACAATACCACACAGATATTTTCTAGAGCCTGTGGTAGATCTAGTGCAGTTCTTTCACAAGTTTATAGATTTGCTCAATATGCATCAGAAATGAATCCAAGTAATGTTGACTATTTAAGTGAAGTTGGATATCAATGCATCCTTCAAGGAAAATATAAAGATGCCTTAAGTTTCTTCAAAGCCGCAAGCAAGATTGACAGCAACTCTATCACAGCTCTGTGTGGATTGACTCTTTGTCAAATGCATGAGCATGGTCCAACAGAACAAATTACTCAGCAGATTGAGTTGCTATTTGAAATGCAGGGATCGAATAAATTGCCAATTCTGTATCACCTTTCTGCACAGTTGAACTTGAAAAACTCCTCAAGTGCTGTAGCATTTTTGAACAACGCTTATGAAACTAAAATGGCCTTTGCAAATCGTAATCCTTTTAGTTTAAGTTATATTAAAGATTTGGATGCAGAGTTTCTGCTAGAAGTTTATAAAGAATACAAGAAACATTTACCAAGGAAACCATTTATAATTATTGGGTATTTAATGTATACTCAAGAAGCTAAGAATCCTGTGGTTAATCAATGTTTGAAGATTTTGGATTCAGTATGTAACGCTTGTCCTGGGTTGATAAATGCTGTGTATGAGTTAGCTAAGCTGAAGTTTCTCTTTGGATATGCAAATGATGCTCAAATGCTCGCTCAACAAGTACATGATCTTGACAGTACTCATGCAGGTAGCCAGGTTTTATTAGCCCAGATTTATGTACAGCAACAAGCATATCCAAAAGCTGCACAGAGTTTGGAAATGTGTTTGAGTTACAATTTCAAAGTAAGAGATAGTGCAATGTATCATTTTTTAAACGGAGTCATTTTAAAAAGTTCTAATCAACTGAAAGAAGCTCTGTCAAGTTTTTCAACAAGTCTTCAGATTGTAACTAGCAAGAGTAGTGTTAGTAAAGCTTTTGACTCAGATCTGAATGTTATTGACAAGGCCACACTGTATCTACAAATCATTGAGATACAAACGGCTTTGGAGATGTTTGCAGAAGCAGGGAAGACCATGCAGGTAATTATAAATTCTTTACTATATATAACGGTAGAATAGCAGCTGGCATAACTCCTGAGTGCTAAGCTAGAGATGCATAGTAGTAGCAACATTTTTGTCACTGTCCTTTTATGTTGAACCGCGCGGTCGGTATTTTGCTCATAAGAATTCACCAAGTTGTAGGTACAACTTTCTAAATTCTGTATTATTAAAGGGTTCATTTGTCGCTGCTCTGTGCTGAGAACGTCGCACTACAGCAAAGTCCGCAGTGAATGTACATAACGTGCACTCACTTGCATACTGCAATCATCATCTAACTACCACCCCCCCCCCCCTCCCCCCCTTTACCAAATTCTATCGCAAAAATCTTAAGTTCCTGTTGATATTTATGTAGAAAATCTCAAAATATCACAGCTTGTGTGGAAATCCTTCAAGGATGCTATGCCGGACTCTTACTGACTAAAGCCACACGTTTCCTACCACTGCCTACGATCTCCCGATCGCCCCGGGTAAGCCCCCGGAAGGATGTCCCAAGTTATCACAGCATTTTTATGCTGTATGCAGTAGCTTTTGTAGAAAATAAATTTCTAATTACAAATAACTCTTCATCACTGAATTCAGGAGGCAATACAAGAATTCTCATACACTTCAGAAGAGAGTCGCTTACTAATCGCTAGAGCAGATCTGGCCCTTAAAAAAGGCGATGTCGACAACGCTATAGATTTACTCAACGAGATCAAACCTGGTCAGCCTTACTATTTCCAAGCTCATAGCAAAGTGGCCCATATATACTTAAGGGAGAAAAACGATCGTGCGATGTTCACTGCGTGTTTTAAAGAGATTGTTAGCAATCATCCCATGACTGACGCGCATACTATGATGGGTGATGCTTTTATATCGATTCATGGTAAGTGAGATTATTTTTTTTTAGCTTAATGGTTTTTTTTGGTCAAATTTATACATTTAAATATGACACACTTTCTGGGACGAATAGATCTAATATTTGATCAAACACTTTCGTTCTGATGGCAATACAATTTAATATATTTCGCAGCATTATAATCTCTCTATGGCTGCCGCTACAAAATGGCAGACGACATATTTTTTCACAACTACCTGAATATGGGTATCAAATGAAAATAGGATTCCGTATGAAGAAAAATCATGTTAACATATTTTAAACATTCGTAATATTAATATGTGGATTCTATATAATTTATTTTAGATCCCATTCAAGCAGCTGAAGCTTACGAAGCATCTTTGAAAGGCAATCCAAAAGATATACAGCTAATAAAGAAATTGGGTGCTGCTTATGTCAAAATGCATGAGTACGATAAAGCTTGTCAGCACTACGAGAATGCTATCAAAGTGTTGAATATCGACGAGTTGCAGTTTGATTACTACGAACTTCTAATGAAAGTAAGTGCTTTTTTTACGGTTTCGTACACAAAGAATAAAAAACGGAACCCTATTAATGAGACTTTGCCGTCCGTCTATCTGTCTGTCCATTACGAGGCTGTATCTCAGGAACTGTGATAGCTAGAGAGCTGAAATTTTCACAATGATGTATTTAAATAATAGGATAAAGGTGGGAACAAATTATCGGACGCGTCCGTAAGCCGCGGCTGATACAAGCAAGCCTCCTAGTATCTGAATAGTACAAATGAACGAAACTGTGCATACTATCGGTCATAAGCAGCGGACGTGACCTTGTACTGTCCTCGAGCGCGCGGACGTCCGAATAGAATCTGGCCGGCGGGATATTTTTGCTGCCGCGGACGCCTTATGAACAATCCTACACATGGCTTACGGACGCGTCCGATAATTTGTTCCCACCTTAGGGGGGGGGGGGGGTTAGGGGCTCTCATATAACAATCGTGATTATTTGCCGTTTTTGGTACGGAACCCTCCTTGCGAAAGGAGTGCAGTTCTGCTGACTTCTCATTGGACGCGGTAGGGTCCACTTTTATATTTTCACTGTGTTTGTCGACAATTTTACTGATACTGAAAGTAGAATCAGAATCTTTATCTGTAAGTAGGATCTTATGCTTTGTATTAGATATATTTGAGTCGGTAGAGAGTGTATCGCTTACTTACTTATCGTATTTCATACATCTGCTTGTAGTTTATCGACGATAGTGAAAACTCTAATAGAGTGATTGGTATAATCATAATCTATTAAGAAAAAAATCCTACTTAAATAGACAAGTAATGATTTACTTCTACATATTTTATATGACTGAATAATTTATCTTTTCCAGCTCAAACAATACGAAAAAGTCGAGTCCTCAATTTCCTCAGAACTCAACCATATGTACAACAAAGATAAAGACGTGAACACACTGAAGCGTCGCGTCAAATTCCTTCTAATACAAGCCAAAAACCGCGAACTTAAAAACCCTACTTCAGCCAACGTTAACCTAGTATTGGCAGAAGCAAGAGATCTACAAATGACTCTAGTGAAAAAAATAGAGATGGATTTGAGAGGAGATTTACAAGAGGAAAAGCAGCAGTTATCGAATATTCTTTGTTTATTGGCGAAAGCGAAATCGTTGAAAGAACCGGCGGTGGCGACACATTTGTATTCTGATGCGTTGGTTCAGGCGCCGAGAGATCCTAACACGCTGCTTGCTTTGGCTAAATTGTATGCTCATGTAAGTGATACAATCATAGATATCTTACTTCTTACTTCTTACTAATATTATAAATGTGAAAGTTTGTGAGTGTGGATGTTTGTTACTCTTTCATGCTCAAACCGCTGAACGGATCGGGCTGAAATTTGGTACAGAGATACATTATAGTCTGGAATAACATATGAGGCTACTTTTTATCCCGGGAATAATGTTCCCACGGGAACAAGTTTTACGCGGGCGAAGCTGCAGACATCAGCTAGTAAATAAATAAATATTTGTGGAGATTCTCAAACATTATCGTCTAGCCCAAATTAAGCTTATATAAACTTGTTGTGATGAGATCTAGACAACTGATAGACATACTTATATATTTCTAAATACATACATATTATACATAGAAAACACCCAAACTCCGAAACAAGCATTTGTGGAACACACAAATATTTGAACCGACCCGGGAATCGAACCCAGGACCTCAAGCGCGGTAGGCGGTTACACTACCGACTATGCCACCGAGGCAGTCATAATTATGTTTCAATTATAGAGGGGTGCTTTATGCTATGCAGATTGATGAAAGCGCTCGTGTCCCCGCGGACTCAGTGTTCTGTAAACAATCACTACAGTAAGCAACATTACTATGCTCGGTCCTCGGATGGGTGACCACCACGTGACCACTTCGTGACATTAATTTGCGAGCTTTTCCGTGCTTCGGAAGGCACGTTAAGCCGTTGATCCCGGTTGCCAAGTTGAAGGCCGTTAGTGGGGCTTGCAAAAATTTCAACAGCCGGCAGTCACAACCTGCGCCTGTCCATATCATCACGGCAATACCTTTACATTTTGTCCCACTTATTACGTGGGACAAAATGAAAAGGTGAAATGTGGGCATATAATATGCCTCTGCCTACCCCTTCGGGAATAACAGGCATGACCATTATGTATGTATGCTTTGGAGAAATTAAATTCGCATAAGTTTAGTCTTCAACTTAAACCGACACAGCATTATTTCATTTTCAGATAAACAACACCGAGAAATGTGAGCAGACCTGTGCCGTTTTACTGAATACTGATCCGAATAATGAGTCTGCTGCAGTCATGATGGCCGACCTAGCTTTTAGAAAGGTAAAGCCATTTATTACAATACTACTATTATTTTTTATACTATTTAGGTGGAAGAATAGCATGAGACTTATTTGGAAGTGGTCACCGCAGCCACTGCAACTGTAGGACTGCAACACCTGAGGTGCTACATTGGCGCTTCTGGCTTTAATTTTTTGTATAGTCCGTTCATAGATATATTACCTCTAGCACTTAGGTTGCCTATCTTGATAGCTGTGTTCCCCAATAAGTTTTTGTTTCTCCCATGTAATCTAACTTTTAGTCGCAACTTACTTTCTTCTTTTGCTATCGTTTTTTTCGGGTGTGACCATTAATTGACATGTGAAACGTTGTGGAAGCAGCAACTGAGTATATTATGACATGAAAAACAAAACTCTTCGTGCTAACGGTCGGATGTTATAATATGCTCGGATGCTATAATCGGTAAAATGTCGTAGGCTGGCACTCATAGGGGGACTTTACTGTAATGCCAATACACAGGAATTGATCGACAAGCTGTCAATCAGAGGTAATATAACTGTGAACGGACTATGGTTGTGATTCAACTCATTGGTATATTTCTGTTTGTCTTTACAACAAATATTTACGGACATCTTCTTTCTTTCTTTATGGGTAACAGACCACGAATATTATACTTAGATACCTTTTCTTTTTAAATACGTACTTATAATATACTAGCGGACGTCACGCGGTTTCACCCGCGTAGTTCCCGTTCCCGTGGGAATACGGGAATAAAATATAGCCTATGTTCACCGCAAAGAGTGTAGCTTCCCAACAGTGAAAGAATTTTTCAAATCGGTTCTGTAGTTCCGGAGCCTATTCGTTACAAACAAACAAACAAAAAAACAAATCTTTCCTCTTTATAATATTAGTATAGATAGAAATTTGAGACTCTTGAGACAAATATTTATGGATCCGCTGGGAATCGAACCCACGACCTCGTGACGACATTTCTGTTTAAATAAGAAAGAAACCAAAGCTTATATAGTAGCATAATCTCACTTTTTCAAAAGAGATACATCCAACAAAACTATAAAAATGGTATGTTAACTCAGGTGGACTTAGAAGCAGCCCAGCGTCACTTGAATCAAATACTATCAGTAAAACCAATGAGTTGGGAAGCTTTGGCGCAACTTATCGAAGTGCAATGGCGTCGTGGCAAACTCGGTGAAGCTGAACAGGCTTTAGAAACCGCTAAATCTGAATTGGGCGATCAGGAAGATCCGGGTATGTGTTATGTACTTATATTTTACTAGTCTTTTTCCTAATATCTTTCCCTTTTTTCCTAATATCTTTCCCTTCTTTCCTAATATCTTTCCCTTCTTTCCTTTTATCTTTTCCTTCTTTCCCAAGTATTTTAATAACAGTCAGTATCTTCAGTTAAAATAAAATAAAATTTCACCACCATGGTTCAAGCGACTCGCGATTGGGAAGCCTGATAGATGGAAGCCGATTGGAATTCTGAAGCCTAGGATATGACATCGTCTATAAATACACACTGGCCGAGGAGCGAGGAAAATGGTCAGAGCCGTAGTGTGACTGCTTACTCGTCATGTTGCGAGTACTGCGCGCCCATCCATTTTTCGTCGGTTTTAGCGCGAGTCAGTAGGGGTGTGTGTGGCTGGCAGAGCAATAATTACGGCAAACTCGAGGAGCAGTGCAAGAGCGTTGCTTGGACGGAGTGTTAAAGGGAACAGTTTTGGGAACAGGCTACTGGTATTGCGTGGGCGTTTGCAGCGCTCACAACCGTAATTAGTATGACGTTTCATCCAGTTTGCAGACCCTGGTCATTGGTTTACTTCTACTTGGGACCATTTTGAAATCACTGGATCATCCCCCTAGTATCAGTAGTCCAATTAAATAGTCAGATGATCGATCAGTAGTTCGATCATCGGACTATTTAATCGGACATCGGAATCGTGGGAAACAATAAATATGCAAAACGAATGTTAATACTACTGCATTCATTTCGTATTCCGGAATGTCGAATCGGACTAAAAGACTCAGTAGTCCGATGATTTATAATCATCTGCATCATCGGACTACTGAGCCGGAAAAGTCTCAGTGGTTCGATCATCGGACTATTTAATCGGACTACTGATACTAGGGGGGATCATCGGCTATGACCCAGCGTCTCGGCTACTCGTACTACGTGGGCGGTTACAGCGGTCGAGCTAACGCGGGGCGCTACGACAGCTGAATCAAGTGAAACGCTCACCTCAATGGGAGCCTCGGGTCGCCCACCGTTTGGTGTAGTTGTGTCTGGCTCATCATTCACCATACTCGCTTGCCAATATCTTCCTAGTTATTTATCCCCGTAAAAACATTTTATGGGGAATAATATTATCTTTCATACCTTTTTGTTCCGTGACGTTTTATCCAGTTTTCGTAGACCATGGGTATAGGCCAATCCCGATTGTTAACAGTTCTAGGTTACTGAGGCATTTTCCGTTGCCCCGCCTAATAAGTTTTCGTTCGGGACAGGCTACTGGTACTGCGTGGGCGCTTGCAGCGCTTACAGCGGTCGCGCTAATGCGGCGCTGCGGCAGCTGAATCAAGCAAGGCGTTCCGCTCAGTGGGGGCCTCGGGCCGCTCGCCGTATGGTGTTACTATGTCTCGCTCATCATTCACCGCAATCGCTAGCCGATACTTTCCTTGCTGGCGGCGATGATTCGTGAGTATCTGTTTTAAGTCCCATTTTTTGTACTCACATACATGCATACACACATATTTAGTCCAGCCTTTATTCTTGAAAGGGTTGACTGTGGCATATCATACGCCTACATTAAAGGCTGGAGCAGACCAAATGCGTATGTGTAGACGTAAGCGTAAACGTGCGCGTACCACTGAGTTGCAATGTATGGAACTGTATAAGACAGGACACACCGCTAGGGCTACGCATCACGTCCACGTGCACGTCTACGTTACGCATGTGTCTTGTCTTATACAGTTCCATACATTACAACTCAGTGGTACGCGCATGTTTACGCTTACGTCTACGCATACGCATTTGGTCTGCTCCAGCCTTTAACCTTACAGTTTTTGCCCTATGTAAGAGGTTAGTGAGCCTGTTACCGTCTCTAAGGCTTGGCAACTGCCATATTATTAATAGCCGGGATCAAAGGTTTAACGTGCCTACCGAAGCACGGAAACGCTCGCAAATGAAATTGCTCAATGCCGTAAATGAAATGGTCACCTATCCAAGGATCGGCCATGGTGATGTTGCTCACTCCAGTGATCGTTTACAAAACACCGAGTCAACGGGACAACGAGTGCGTCTATGTTTCGATCGCCTAAGTGACGCCATGCTCCTGATGGAAAGCTTTAGCCACATACATCTATCAAATTGGGAGGCCACTCCCCGCAATCCTCGAAACTATTGACAGTGGAACTTAAAATGGCGGCCTCTTCACGCTTCGCTTAAATAACCCGGAGTTGTAAAAGGATAGAAATACTCGCTAGCAGAGCGTTCCGAGTTTCTTCGGTTCGAAATCTAAATTGGTATCTAGGGCATTAAAAATTCCGGAATAACTGGAGAATCCTACGTAGACGGAGCCACGGACGCCATGTAGTCATATAATATAGCTTTTAGTTGTACCACAGGGTGGAAACTCCATACAAAAATGTTCGTTTTCACCCATACTAATATAGACGTAATGTGAATGCTTAAATCAAGCTTCAATGTGTGTGTGAGTATTCTAGGGTCACTAGCTATGGAAACAAAATAATAAGGAACAGAACGCAATCTCATGTATGTAGGTTTTTTTTTTAAATCTACCCTCGGCTAAGCACAAATTAAACTAAAGCAATACCCCAAAGCACTTAGGTAGTAATACGTTATGCAACGCAGTGACACTCTCTCAAGTACGGACACGGGAATCGACACATTAATTTTGGTGGGGGGATGGGGAAGCTTACTCAGGTGGGAGGCAGGGAGTTGCCGATCTGTATGTAATACTATTATATTATCTTTGGTTATACTATAAATTTTCATCAAAATCCATTCAGTAGTTTTATATGAAGAGTAACAAACATCCATCCATACAATATTAATGTGATTTCCCCAGGGATACCAGAGTTCTCGCACTCAGAACAGCCGAGAAACTTTTAGTAGAAGTATCGCCTTTAGACCGCAAAGCATTACAGGCGCTCTTAAACTTGGCCACGAGACAGAAGCCTCAGGCTGAACGCGTGTTGCAAGAACTACTCCCGTTGGCTACCGAAGATAGTTATCAAGACGATCCTTACTTGATATTGGCTATTGCTAATGCGTAAGTAGTATAATTACTTTCTTTTAGCGATAAGGCCACCATTTAGCCCTTTTTACATAGGTACAGACGAATTTGAGAATGCATGGTCAATCCGAAACGAAATTGCTTTGCACTGAGAATTGACGCCATCTCTCGGATAACATTGGAAGTCAAGTATCTAGCGTTGCCAATTTTAAAACCTAACACAGGAACGCGATTATTGTCAAAATAGCAACTCATTAATCTTTTGAGGAATGTAAATATGCCATCTAGTACATTTTTTGTGATTCTAAGGTGTCTATGCAATATTATATTCGAGTGAAGTTGCGCCATCTAGTGGAGTTTTTGTGAATTTGGACTCAAATGTGCATGGGATTATAGATCTTAAGGGGCCCATGCTATATTGGAGGTGACTGTACATACATATATGGTCAAGTCTTAATCCTCCATAAGGACATCAACTTGGCTTAAACACTGTCATTTTACTGGCATCCGGAATGGTCAAGTTGCTTACTGTAGTGATCTTTCACAGAACACTGACTCCGCAGGGCCAGGAGCGCTTTTTGTTAGTTATAATGTTATTTATATTAGCATACAGACGGCATCAATAATATAGAGACCTGACTGTTTAAAATTATCCCAGCAAATATAAAAATTGAATGCTAACTCAATAACACAGCGATAGTTGTAGAACGAACAAAGTATACGACACACATGATATTATCTTTATCCAAAGGACATATGGTTTGAATTTCATAGTTGTAACCAAAATAGTCGCCTCTTTATCATTTTTGTTTACTTTTCAGTTACAATATAGTAAAACAACCAACACGCGCAAAGAATATATTGAAGAGGACTGTTTCGTCAATACCGTGGAGCCCCGAAAAAGCTGATGGCTTGGAAAGGTAAATTATATTCATTAATTTAGTCAAGTGCGGTATTTGTAATAAAGAGGTAAAAATAAAAATCATGCGATTAAAAAATACGAATAAAACTAGTATTGCCGTCTTTGGCATAGCTAAAGTACATATTGAACTTCAGGATAAAAAAAAATCAGTTTGACGAGGGCATCAAATGTTTTGAGTGACTATTACTTTTTCCAAGTTATTACAAATAAGTACCACACCTCATCCTATGCTATTTTAATACTGGTAGCATACCTGTCGCCAGCGATTTTGACTATTTGGCGAAATTACTACCAGTATAGTTCGTTCACAGATATTTTGCCTCTGACAGGTCGTTTTCTGAGTGTTAGCATTGCAGTAAAGTCACCCTATGAGTGCCGGCATAAGACTTTTTACCGAATAATAATGGAAATTATAAGATCGAACCATTAGAACCAAGAGTTTTGTTTTTCATTATCATATTACCTATACTTAATTTTACCTAACAAGTGCGCCTGTTACTATTCCATTGTATTTAAGTTTTTATTTTCATTTATATGAATATCTTAATAATACAATTGGATAAAATAAATTTTGGAGCTTTAAAAAAATCAAATCATCCTAAATAATATCTATTGATAGGTGACACCATGGCATACAACCAGTAAATATACCTCTAATGGTCCTATTTTAGGTGTTGGTTAGAAGTAGCCGATGGCCAAATAAACTCCGGACGAGTGGATGCTGCGAAGGAACTCCTTACCAAGGTGCTAAACCACAACAATTCTTGCGCCGCTGCCTATCAATATTTAGGTAAGTTCTATTATATTTTCGGTCTATTTTATAGGTTGCGTCGGTCCCGATTGCCAGTAAAACGGCAGTCGTTAAGCCAAGTTGAAGGCCTGTAGAAGCGGCTTGTAAAATTTCAACAGCAGGCAGGCACAATCTGCGCCTTTCCATTTCCACACGGCAATACGGCTCACCACCTAATACGTCTCACCACCTAATACGTGGGAGAAAATCTTAAAGGTGAAATGGGGCATATAATTTGCCTCTGCCTACCCCTTCGGGGATAAAGGCGTGACTATATGTATTATGTATTTTATAAGTATAACCTGATGCACTTGCCTCAGAACCATGTTTTAACTTCATTTACTTTTACAAACGTATTAAAACCAAATTAAGCTAAATCGGTCCAGCCATTCTCAACGCTTACCAATATAAAAATAACGACACTTTTATAACCAAGACTGAACAAATAATAATCAACATCTATCGACAGTATGCTTTTTTAAAATTATTTTAATGTTAAGGAAAATTCTCATGGATGTTATGCCGGACTCCTATCGACTAAAAAACCTCACGTCACGCAACAGCCTATGGTTGGGAGCTCCGGGTAAGCCCCCGGAATGATGTCCCAGGACTCCCAACAGACCCACGGCGGCCACCGACTCCCTCACGTCACGCTGCCGTCATGGGCCTGCTTCTGTAAGGACGGTGAGCGGCCCTCTCACCGTCCTCAGACCCCCGGTCATGGAGGCCGATAGACCTCGGCGAAGACACGTCGGCGGCGCCCAAGGCGCCGACTGCGGAACTCGGGTGGGAGAGTTCTCTCCCGCACCCGCCCCGCCGCCTCCTTCACGAGCATGACCTGCTCGCAGAAAGAGGCGATCGACAGTATGCTATATTATGTAACCGTTTCTTTCAGGCTACTTAGCAGAAAAAGAACAGAACTACAAAAGTTCAGCCCACAACTACAGTAACGCTTGGTCCCACGGCGGTAAGTCAGACTTAGCTGTTGGATACAAACTGGCTCATTCGTACCTTAAACTGAAGAAATATCCGGAATGCATCATCGTGTGTCGACATATACTGAAAGTGCACCCAGATTATCCTAAGATTAAGAAAGAGATATTGGAAAAGGCTAAGAGTAACTTGAGGACGTAAACTTTAATAAATAGATAGATATAGATACAGGGTGAATTTTTGAAAAGGGCTTGGATGGCCAATTCCGAAGCTATAAGGAATAGCTAAAAATGCTTAAAGGAGTCACGAGCCTGATTTTGATAAAACTTAAAACTTCACCATTAAATTTTTGAAAAACCAATAATCCTAGCTGGTAATCGAACCCATTGATTTAAAAAAAAACACACCCTTTATTATTACACCATACGATAGTGTCGCTGATAAGGATCAAATTTTGCGAAGTAATGATATACGGCAAATTTAAGGAAAGTTTGGAATTTTAATAGAATTCATATTTCATGTACCTAAATTTTGTATCATAATTTGTTTCGTTCGAAAGCCCATAATAGATCTTAACTATTCCGTGTTTAAAATCATGCTCAGAATGATTCCTTGGAGAATATTCTAAACGGAATCAATAATATTGAATTCATCCTGTATAGGTATATAGATATTCGAGTGACAGTTGTATTATCGTGAAGAAAAATAGACTTTATTTGAACGGGATTAAGGTTTGGTTTCTGGTTGAAATGTCGTGAATAAGAACAAGCTCACTCATACTTAAAACTAAAGAAATATCCGGAATGCATCATCATGTGCCGACATAATTATACTGAAAGTACACCCAGACTATCCTAAGATCAAGAAAGAGATATTGGAAAAGGCTAAGAGTAACTTGCGGACGTAAACGGGGGTCCTTTTGGGGTCCAACCGAACTATAATAAAATTATGTGTATAATATGGTTTGATTCTAGTGACAAATGTGACACAAACAAAATAATTTTTGAAATGGCCGATTTTTTTATTTTATTACATTTTGGTAGCAAGTTACTCGAGCAATCTGTAAATTATATTTGCATTTTCTTTGTATAAATTCGAATCCTTTCGAAATACGGAAAATGAAAATAATATTATTAACTAGCTGATGCCCGCGGCTCCGCCCGCGTGGAATGTTATTCCCGGTTACTTAGGGGTATGAAAAATAGATGTTGGCCGATTCTCAGACCTACTCAATATGCTCACAAAATTTCATGAGAATCGGTCAAGCCGTTGGCAATGGCAACGAAAACTGTGACACGAGAATTTTATATATTAGATATACATTAAAGAAGTTAATTTTGATATCTATTTTGCAATGATACGTAGATAACTTAGCAAAATATTTTTTTATTTTATGAAAGGTTCGCATTTTATATGAATTATGTATTCAACATTTTAAATCAAATTAATACATACTGTATAGTGCCCCAGTTTAAAAGTACATTGTTTGGTATGACTTGTAAATAAGAAAATAAAACAACTACATAACATGCATGATATATAATTTTATTCATTCAAAACTTTTTTTATACCATATCTTTCAAATGTAATCAAAAATACTGTTTGTATCTACCCTACTAAACTATAATTCTTTTCGACTAAGGAGTTTAGTCGTCCTTATTTTCTTCCTGTTCAAGGATTGTCTTGAAACAGAATGGCTGGAAGATGTACCCCAGACCTGTGTAGAACTTGCTCATGAACTCCACCCTGGGAAAGAGAGTAAATGCATTAGGGTTTTTTTTTTTTTTTTTTTACGGGAGGGAAAATCCTCATGTATGTTATGCCGGACTCCTACCGACTAAAAAACCTCACGCAACGCCCAACAGCCTATGGTTGTGAGCCCCGGGTAAGCCCTCGGAAGGATGTCCCAGGACTCCCAACAGACCTACAGCCGCCTCTGCAGCCTCGCCCAAGGACCCAAGGAGGGGGTGGTTCGGGTGCTAATCCGCGTCTTTGGGGGTGGGTTTCGGGTGTGATCCCGCTTCTAAGGGGGGTTGTGCGTGAGTTTCTCACGTCACGCTGCCGTCATGGGCCTGCTTCTCTAAGGACGGTGAGCGACCCTCTCACCGTCCTCAGGCCCCCGGTCATGGAGGCCGATAGTCCTCGGCGAAGACACGTCGGCGGCCTGCGGAACTCGGGTGGGAGAGTGCCCCGCCGCCTCTTTCACGAGCATGACCAAGATTAATAACTTGGTAAAACGAGTAGAAAAAGATGGAGGCGCCAACTTGATTTTCATATGGCAACTCGTTACAAATAACCACTATACAATCGGTATCCTGTCACCAATAATGTACACGGTAATATAAGGTGAAATGTGGATGTATACTATGCCTCTGCCTACCCATGTATGTAATATTATAAAGAGGAAAGTTAAGATTGTTTGTTTGTATCGAATAGGCTCCGAAACGACTGAACCGATTTGAAAAATTCCTTTACTGTTGGATAGCTACACTATCCAGTATTCCCACTAGAACGGGAGCTACGCGGGTGAAACCGCATGACGTCCGCTAGTCGTCAATGAAAACCACGAATCAAATTGTGTTACGTCATTAACTGAATGACGTTATTGACAGTATTTCGACTAGTCAGCATGAAACCGTACAGTACAGTTAGTTTAGTACAGTTTCTAGACTTTTTTGCCAAACATGTTAGTATCTGGGCCAGAGGTCAAAGTAATATAATTATATAACACTCAATGATAATAATAATAAAAACTAAATAGATATGTTACCAACACTGGAAAATGGCAACAAAAATGCCTTACTTTTCATACATGCTGCCATAGAAATTATTTTTTTAAATGTATAAAATATCTGCTATTTTTGAAAGCCATGATATTCATGTATGACGTGTCTAATTATAATACGTCGTTGATAACACTTACCAGTGCAAACGCAGCGTATGCAAGAAGGCGGATAGCCCTTCCATCATGACGAGGATGGCGAGCGTGAACAGCGCCCAGAAGCAGAAGGCCACGTACAGCTTGATGCCGCCGATGTAGTTGTGGTCCTTCAGACCGAATGTGAGCACCATGCTCCATAGTACTTCCGATAATTCTGGAATAGAGTGGAAATATTGCTGGTCTTGATTGATTGAACTTGATATTTGGACGCAGAGACTAGGAAGTGACTTTTTTAAGGATTTCTCTGAAAGTGAGTGAAGTCGCAGACAACTATTTAAACTACTTAAAAGAGTGACTATTTAAATATCGAAACATTGAAAATACGTAGACACTACGTCATCATATCCGGACTGTTTTTCGACAGAGTGTAATATTTGTGGACATTCTCACTCAACGTTATCAATTATGTATTCAACTTTAGAAGCTTAAATGGTAAGAGCACATTAATTGGGTCCCTGTCACATAGCCTGTCTCGTTGGGTTACCTACTTTAGTGCGAAAGCCAGCGGAGCTTCCGCATTAGCCTTTGTGGTTATTTTTTTTATAACCACCAAGTTAACACCATTCACGACCACCATTCACCATTCACGACCTTTGTACATATTCTCTGCTTTAAAAAAAAATAATGGTAACCAAAAATTGCACGTAGACTGGACCAGGCTTCGCAGTACATTTTTTCGATGTAACGAAACAGCGTAGTACCAAGATGTCGAAAGAACAAAGCTTCGCAGTAAAATCGTTCGCAGTAGGGTTTTTCGATGTAACGAACCATCGCAGTAACAAGACATCGACTTAACGAGGAGTCGCAGTATGGTGATGTCGGTGAAAGGTTTTCGACGTACCAACATTCGATGATACGGCTTTCGCACTAAAGTGGTTATACGGTCTCGTTTGGCTACTAAATAAAGATGCAACACGAGTGGTCGACCACCAGTAATGAATCTGAAAATATCCATTCATCTCCATTCAATATTTTTAAAAATATCTTACCTGCATGAGCAAGCGACAAAGCCCACAAACGTAAGTACGAAGCAGTATGGGAGATAGTACTGAGCACATATTCGATAGTGTGAATGGCCTGGTGAATCATTATCTCGCTGAAGGGTTCGTCATCGTGGGCGTCATGGCTTGGTTTAGCTGGAGGCTGAGGAGTGGCTTCCGTGATGTCGGTTTGTTCTTGTAATTCTATGCCTGGGTTTACGCTGCCGTTTGAATTTTCTGGCTGTGGAATACATACAAAGAAGTTATATAACACTAGCGGACGTCACGCGGTTTCACCCGCGTAGTTCCCATTCCCGTGGGAATATGGGAATAAAATATAGCCTTTGTTCACCGCAAAGAGTGTAGCTTCCCAACAGTGAAAGAATTTTTCAAATCGGTCCAGTAGTTCCGGAGCCTATTCGTTACAAACAAACAAAAAAACAAATCTTTCCTCTTTATACTATTAGTATAGATAGGTCTTGCAAAGTTTCTACTATGCGTTCTAGCATTGGTCAAAAACCATAGTAAAAGGACCTGATCTATTTCTTTGACATTGGTTTGCCAAAACTTAATCCTCAGTGAGTTACCTATTTTCGAACAGACGCATCAAACGCGGTATGCATATGTACGAGCACCTTAGATCATCTAACCACAGGATGCGCCTTACTTAAGCATTGTTTTCTGCCATTGCACATGACCATTTGGTCTTTTTAACCGACTTCAAAAAAAGGAGGAGGTTCTCAATTCGTCTGTATGTATTTTTTTTTATGTATGTCAAGCGATATTTCCGTCAATTATAGACGGATTTCAGAATTTCTTTTTTTGTTGAATACGGTTTACTTCTGAGGTGGTCCCATTTTCACCAGGTCAGGATCTGATGATGGGATCCAGGTGAAAACGAGGGCAACCACCGAAAATTGTAGGGACAACTAGTGCACTCGTTAACTTTTTAATTAAGTGCTTTAATGTTCTACACTTTAATGAAGGTCTGGAGTCGACCTGATGATACAGTCGAAAGACAGTCGAGGGCATTCCTTAACAATTTACAGCAGTTACCTTGTGTTTGGGCTTGATTGATTTGTATTGATGAGAACTTTGCACCTAGATTGATAGATCCGCCTTCAAAAAAAAGGACGTTCTCAATGTTATATGTATGTTCACCGATATTTCCGTCAATTAAAAACGGATTTAAATTGTTTTTTTTCTTGAAAAGGGGTTTACTTCTGAGGTGGTCCTATTTTAATCAGATCAGGATCTGATGATGGGATCCAGGAGAAATCGAGGGCAACCACCGAAAATCGTAGGGATCAACCAGTGCATTTGTTAAATTCAGTGCTTTAATGTACTACAATTTAATGAATATCTGGAGTCGATCTGATTATGGAACCGAAAGACAGTCGAGGGAAATCCTTAACGATTTACAGCAGCTACCCTGAGTTTGGGCTTGATTGATTTGTATTGATGGAAACTTTTACCTAGATAGATATATTTTTCGGTTCACCCGTCACTTAAAATAATGAAAAAAAATTTTTCAATAAAAAATAAAACCGACTTCCAACAAATCCTGAAAAATAAAATTTACTTAGCACAAAGTAAAATGTATTTTGATTTATCAGATTTTATTCAATATAGTATTGAAGTTGGTGCCATGAATAATACCTACATAAACCTATGGGTTTACTTGGCGCCGACTTCAATATGATATTGAATAAAATCAGATAAATCAAAATACATTTTACTTTGTGCTAAGTAAATTTTATTTTTCAGGATTTGTTGGAAGTCGGTTTTATTTTTTATTGAAAAATTTTTTGGCTTTATAAAAGCACTGTACATCAGTACATCATTTTATATGATTAAACTAGTACATTACATTGTAGTTGACTGTACAATAACAATTAACACACAACAGCCATTACGCGTTTGTCGATTAATACATTTTTAAATGCAATGAAATTTTATGTCTTTGTGTTTCCCCCTTCACTTGTATGAAAACTGGCAGAATATTTTTGTATGCGGTGGTTCGCAAAGGCTAGTCCCGTGATATATGGTCTAAGACGAGCACAGTATCTACGAGCAGTGCTGGCACATATTAACCAAATTTGTGGGAAATAACAAGTTCCGTACAGTACTTTGGTCAAAGTGTGCGTGCTTCGCTCGTAGATGCTCGTAGGCACTACGTGCACACACGTAAACGCTCGCCCTTGGTGCACTTGTTACAAGTTATCTAAATTCTCTCATTTTACTATGGCAATTCTAGGAATTCGTAGAAACCTTCGTAAGAATCTATTAATGTGGTGACTCATTTACATACGTCTACTCCAGCTTCACCCGATTGCGTGTTGCACAGAAATGTGTGGAAAGGATTGTATAATAAAGCCAGACACTATTAAGAAGGCGGTCAGTTTGTCTCTACGAACTTACTAGAAACAAGAAATTCACTGTTTATACCATTTGTGCTGATGGATATTCCACTGAATACCTGGACCTATCCTAAATAATTGATGCAACCATAAACCATGCAACTAGATAATTTCGAGACCTACGTTCAGCAGTGTACTGCGAAAGGGTAGTCTGAGGTGCATTAAACCCGATTTCTTCCTGCTCGCTCTCGCTATGACATCGCCAATCGTTCGTATATACTCTGCAACTATACATAAACAAGAAGCTTCACCAACCTTAACGTCTTTCTTCTTACTGGCTGACAATAAATACAAGGGTTTGCCTAACAACATGACGGGGATGCAGCAAAGCGCTACAAGTACGAACACCCTTTGAATAAGGCCTTGACTCTCGAACATGAACTCCTTGCAGCCGTCCTCGGGTTCCGTGGAAGAGAACAGCATCATGTTGATGAAGAGAATCAGCACGGATGGGGCACAGCCTTGTTTGAACGCTTCGTCTGTAATGGAATAGTTTTATCAGTCGATTGGTATCGAGTTCAGTATGTTGAGTATACGCGGACATCTCGCGGTTTCACCCACGTAATGTTGCCGTGGGAATATGGGAATAAAATATAGCCTATGTCACCCGGGGATAGTCTAGATTCCCAACAGTGAAAGGATTTTTCAAATCGGTTCAATAGTTTAGGAGCCTATTCTGTCTGCAAAAAGTGTTGTTTGTTAGAGGTGTTTTTTTATTCATCAAATCAGCCTATATCGATCCACTGCTGGACGTAGGCCTCTCCCAATTTACGCCACCGTACGCGGTCCTGCGACCTTTACCAGGTCGTTGGTCCATCTGGCGGGTGGACGTCCTACACTACGTTTACCGAGTCGCGGTCTCCACTCTAGAACTCGTTTGCTCCATCGGCCGTCGGTTCTTCTACAGATGTGGCCAGCCCATTGCCACTTTAATGAGCTTATTCTGCGAGCTATGTCGACCACTCTGGTTCTCTGTCGAATAACCTCCTTTCGGAGCTTATCCCTCAGAGATACTCCAAGCATGACTCGTTCCATAGCTCGCTGTGCAACTTTTAGGGCTTGGACTAGCTGCCCCGTAAATGTCCACGTCTCGGCTCCGTATGTCATAACTGGCAGGACGCATTGGTTTTTTTTATTAGAAAGATTAAAATCTTACGTTTGTTTTATTGCATTCGGTTAAGTAAAAGCGGATTTATGAACAAAAATAGTATAATCAAGGTTAAATTTCCGTGCTATTATTATTTTGGTCGCGATAACCGTCAACCATAAGAAAGTGAGATACGATGGGATCACATGTAGCTCAAACCTTCTAAAACCCATTCGCTGTAAGTTTGCCGCTGGCGTAGAGGCGTAGTAGGGGAGGCGATCGGCAAACTTAGAGCGAACGGGTAGTAGTTATTATACTCGATACTGACCTTCTGAGAAGGTGCTGTATGCGATCCACTTGTAGAACATCATGAACACCATGTACAAGAACAGTAGGCAGAGGAAGATCACTTGCGGCAGGAACTCCAGCATGATCGAGTAGCGACGCTTGAAGAAGCTGACCAAAATAATTATAAATGTCATATGAGTAGTACATTATCTGACCCCTTTAAGTAATCAGTAGGACAATTTCTTTTTTAATCAATTCCCCAAAAGGAACGTTAAGGCTGGCCACACACATTCGATTTCCTAATCAGGCATTCAGATTTGGAATTTCGAATAACTAGCGCAGTTCAGGACTTTTCTTTAGGGTTTTTTAGGGTTTCGTAGCCAAATGGCAAAAACGGAACCCTTATAGATTCGTCATGTCTGTCTGTCCGTCCGTGTGTCACAGCCACTTTTCTCCGAAACTATAAGGCCTATGCTATTGAAACTTGGTAAGTAGATGTATTATGTGAACCGCATTAAGATTCTTATATAAAACTAGAAAAAAAGCAGTAAATTTTGGGGGTCCCCATACTCATAACTGAAACTCAAATTTTTTTTTTCATCAGACCCATACGTGTGTGGTATCTATAGATAGGTCTTCAAAAATGCTATTGAGGTTCACACATCATTTTTATCTAAAGTGAATAGTTTGCGCAAGAGACACTTCCAAAGTGGAAAAATGTGTGCCCCTCCCCCCCCCCCCCCTCTAACTTCTAAACTAAGAGAATGATAAATCTAAAAAAAATATATGATGTACATTGCCATAAAAACTACCAACGAAAATTGGTTTGAACGAGATAGAGCGGGTAGTTTTTTTTTAATATGTCATAAACAGCAATTTTCGGTTAGAAATATCACTACCACTGCGAACGTGTTAAAACATCAATCAAAGTTACAACGAACTATAAGAACTTTTATATCATGTTACTTGCTGCTACGAAACCCTTCATGGGCGAGTCCAACTCTCACTTGGCCGGTTTTTTTCGTTTGCTAATAGTAAGAACGTGTGCATCTTGTTGAACATTTTGTAAGTGGGGCATTCAGATTTCCGAATCTGAATTCCTGATCAGGAAACCGAATGTGTGTGGCCTGTCTTATAGTGAACTTCGTTACGCTACTTGCAGACACGAAGAAAATTACTTTTGATTTTAAATTAAAAACAGGTCAAGTGCGATATTAGACTTTGAGTTCCGTACCAAAAAAACACGTTTGTTATATGGGTGCCAACCTCAATTTTTGACGTGACAACGTCTTATAATTCCATGGAGCCGGCTGCACGAACGAAAAATGATGATGCAATACGTCGTTACCTCGCTCTGAGGCGTTCCATTTATTTTAGTAATGTTTTCTACAGATGGCACTATAATCAATTGATGTGTTTTTATATTTCTTTTTGTTTTGTAATGTTAATTTTATTTGTATTTTTATTTTTATTTTTACTTTTATTTTCTTATGATGTTGTCACGTTCAACCATCGTT
This sequence comes from Miltochrista miniata, assembly GCA_933228765.1. Lineage (NCBI taxonomy): Eukaryota > Metazoa > Arthropoda > Insecta > Lepidoptera > Erebidae > Miltochrista > Miltochrista miniata. The sequence continues at coordinate 27,525,928 of OW121758.1, forward strand.
AGTAAACCGACTTTACAGACAACCGATTTTTTTTTTGTTTTAATTTTAGTAAGTATTAGTTGTTATAGCGGCAACAGAAATACATTATCTGTGAAAGTTTCAGCTGTCTAGCTATTCCTGAGATACAGCCTGGAAGCAGACGAACAGTGGACTCAATAATAGCGTCCCGCCTTACCCTTTGGGTACGGAACCTTTAAAAATAAGCTTGTATTGGTTTTACTTACTTGTAGTTGACGACGCTCATGCAGACACCAAAGATCATGTGCAACACTCCGAAGATAATGGACAGTTTCATTTTGTACGAGTTTAAAAAGATAATTTTGTTCTCTGCGCTCTGCAAGGGAAATTACATTGTGATACATTGAACTCCAGTTTTTCACTATTTTCCACCAAGCGTCTCCACCGGTAGGCGAAAGTGGAATGTAAAATAAACTATCATGTCCACTTTTCCTAATTCACTAGTATCGACAAAACCAATGAAGATCGATAAAATAAAATACCCACTATTGGTATGTTGATAAGGTCGAAAATTGCTTACACGTCTTTTTTAAAGTAAAATGTTAAACACAGAAAGCGGGTGTAGGCAATTTGCATTTTCGGCCTTCAATAGCCGATATTTTTTTGTTTTATCTATCGATTTGCATTTGTTTTGTTTGATGTGCTTGTATAGAGCAAGCGCTTTTTTATGAACGTTGTTTACGTGAACTTTCTTTACGGTTACATCCAACACCCTTATCTTGAAAATTGTGGGTTTTTTATCTGTAAAATTTGTCAGCAAATAGGTAGTTCTCACCTGCCAAATTGGATCAACACCGATGAAGTACGGAACATCAATATACGCGTCTTTAGGGTCCAGCGTCAAATACAAGCTCCCTTCCATAGTTTCATTATCGTAAGGTATTTTCCAGGACGACCCAAATATGTTCATAGATTTCGAAAATATGTCGTTATACACTAAACCAGTGTACATTGAGAAACAGCCCATAAGTAGAATAATGTATCGACCGGCGAAGAAAATGTTCCAGATTTCGTTGTTCGATTTTTTGGCGGCTAAAGATACTTCTTTCCACACCATCCAGCCGCCGAAAAGGGCCATTATGAAGCCGTGGCCCAAGTCTCCAAACATCACAGCGAATAAGAACGGGAAAGTAATGATTGTGTATAAAGCTGGAAGAGAAAAAAGCAATTCATAAAATTTACCAGTCTTAAGACGACCTACCGTAAACATTACAGTCCTAATAATATTGTAAAAATAGGAAATGTATGCTGGCTTCACCATAATTATTATGTGGAAAAAGATGTGAACTTGAGTCTATTCTCAATTCTCTCTATTCTATTCTCTTAGAGTTCTGGACCGATTACTCGCAAATAGAAATGTTATAGTAGTCACTCATCTGAGGACCAGCCATAGTAAAATATGCATAATATCGTTTGCAGAACACTGAGTCCATGGGCCACGAGCGTATTCAAGATGCAATATATTAGGAAAGCGCTTGTGTCCATCACTGCAGTACGCAACTTTCATTATGACCGGTCTGTCGATAGGTGCTTCAGTGCTTCGGATGGCACGTTTAGCCGTTGTTGTTGTAAAATGGTAGTCGCTAAGTAAAAACAAAAGGCCTTATGGTAGGCTTGAAAATGTTCAACAGCGTGCAGTCACAACCTGCGCCTGTTTATTTCAACACGGCGATACGGCTCATCACCTGCTACTTGGACAAATACTAAAGATGAAATGTGGGCATATAATTTGCCTCTGCCTACCACTTCGGGGACCATATGAATGTAATATTTGAGATTACCTGGGTTACATTCCCTGTAGGAAGCAACTCCGTACGAGTCGATGAGGTTCTGGAAGCCGCGCGTGAAGCGATTGGTGCGGTTGAACGTGGGCGGTTCTTCGTCTGCCTCGATACAGTTCAGGAACGATGGGATTGAGCTGCCGCATGCGTTCTGGACACAAACGTACACATGTTATTTGAAAAATAGGTACTGTACAGTATATAATTCTTTTATAATTTAGTTGTTTAAAAAAAATATGAACAAAAAACTACAGAGGTGGACTTAATGCCGTAGGCATTTTCTTCCAGTCAACCTTAGGGTGATGCAGAGACAGGTAATTTAAGGTAGGTGCTTAAGGATGTTATGAAAAAATGTGTGATCACGTGTCCTCCCAGTCCAGACCCCACAACACTCATTCAAGTAACAACTTGAACAAATGCAGCCAGATCCAAACCAAAAGAAATATTATATGTTTAAGGGTGTAAAGTAAAGCGTGTCTATGGTATTACCGACAATATAAATACGAACGATTGTGCGAGTAAATGTTTGTTACTCTTTCACGTAATAACGGCTGAAATGATCAAGGCTTTTTCAAGGAAAGATATGTGGGACAGGTAATTACTTGTCCCACATATCTAGCTTTCCTTCAATAGTTCGATTCGTTATTCCTCTTTTATATTCTATCTTTCCTTGAAAAGTTCGAAGTGTCATTGTTCCTTTACAGTTACCTAGTTGAGGTTATTTTTGACTGTTGTGCGTTAGAATATGGGTATCAAGGGTGTGTGGTCGGTTTCTCTTCATCCGCTCATTTACTGCGGGTCGTCACGACCTGCGCCTGTTCATTTCAACACGGCAATAGGCTCACCACCTATTACAGTATTATGATTCATAGCTACAATCTCATTTTGATTTAAACTTTAAAGACAAACAAATATTCCTCGTCTTGCCGACCGAAATTTATCATCTCGCAAAGTATTTCAAAACGATCCAAAATCATCGCAAAAGTACATTGCACATCTTACTAATATTATAAATGCGAAAGTTTGTGAGTGTGGATGTTTGTTACTCTTTCACGCTCAAACCGCTGAACGGATCGGGCTGAAGTTTGGTACAGAGATACATTATAGTCTGGAATAACACATAGGCTACCTTTTATCCCGGGAATAACTTCCCGCGGGAACAAATTTTACGCGGGCGAAGCTGCGGGCATCAGCTAGTAATAAATAAGGCAACCAGCAGTTCACGTGGGACATAAAACTATGGGGTGAAATGTGGGCGTATACACCTCTGCCTACACCTTCGGAGAAAGGCGTGACTATATTATATATGTATAGATGTATGTATATTAGTAAGGATTTTCCGCAAACGATGTTCGCAAAATAGGTAACTTACCGATCCATCAGCCAAAGCTTTCTGAACATTCGGCAGATCAGCAGTCGGCACCCAACACTCGCCGATCAGACACTTCTTGGTGACATCCATGTTGAATAGATTGAGGGTGTGGTAGATAGCCTTCATCTTGCGCACCATCACTGACCAGCTAGCTAACTCTTTGGCAACGCTGGCTAGTACGCGTTGGCGGTGGTCACGGGTTTGGTTTAGTACCTTGAAATTGAAAAGAATTTATAGTATCATCATCTTGGCAAAAAATAGTAGAAAATAGAAGGTGCCGCTCAGCATATGGCAAGGGCTACCCGTTAGAAAGTTGTTGTTTGTTCAGTTTGTAAGACTTTATTCCCTAGCTGTATAACTGGGCACTTCCAATTTTTTCATTCAAGCGTAACTGAGAATATTCTGCTTTTTACTTGTGAAGTTAATGGTGTATTCTGATTTGAAAAAGGTAAATTCTTAAAAAAAAATCTATAGTCTACAAGACAACTTGGTTTGTAATAGGACTTTAACTCGCAACTTTAAACATCAAGACTCGGCTCCAAAGAAATCAAGTTTTGTCGAAAATAAGTTATCTATTGTATCCATAGCTACAGAAATATTCTTTACATTGCTGTCAGCAGGCATCCATTAGCTGAAATTTATCCATGGATTCAGAATTTTTCGCTTAATTTATCATAATATCTCACAAAACCTTTCAAAACGATCCAAAATATATCTCAAAAGTAGGTACCAAATAAAGTACGTACCATGTTAAGATCCTCAAGCCTGGTCCTGACTCCTTTGACCATGTCCTGGCGCTCAACATTGGAGGGTGGGCAGGGGTACAACGATGCATGGAATCCGGTGCACACCTTCTTGATGCGGGACTTGAGCTGTTCTCCTTGGAAGAAGGCCACGAATACGGTCTTGTAGATTTCGTTACCCTGGAGAAATTTGAAGAAATGTTGTAGTATGTTTGTATGAAATAAGAAATGATTATATTTACCTATATTTTTGCTTAATATTGAACGACTATCTTTTGTCTCATTTTGGTGATAATAAGGTATCAAAACACCTGTACTAGAGCAGACCAGTGTCAAAAAGTTTTATTGGGTATTCCCAGTTCCAAAATCCCCAGGTACCCAAGTAAATTAGGCTTCTTCATTTAGGTAGTATAGTACCTATAACGTCTAAAACCCCTTTTAAAAACCCCATGAGAGGAACACTTAGTACCGAACGCAAATCAAAGTAATACTGACTGTAGCAGGGTCTTCCAAAGGCTTGTCCAGCTCAGCTCTCCTCAAAAACACATTGCCTCTAGAGATACGCCACAACATCCGTTCGAAGGCGGGCACACGTTCGCGTTGTACCACGCCGGCTACGAACCCGAGACGGCCTCTGGTGGCTGCTTGTTGACCGGTTTCGTCAACTATTAGTGACCTGTTAAGGAATATTGCTAGCTTTAGAGTACTGGAATTATATCATTTTCTAGTAATTTATTTGTCCTATGTGTAAAATAGCAATGTGTATTTTCACTACCGACCAAAGACTATTTAACAACTTAACTTTTAAGTTGTTAGATTGTCTAGAACATTAAACAACAGACTTGGTAAATGGTCTAAGCTCCCGACGGATGTAATGTAGGATTTGAACCGACTAAAACCACACTGTCCCTACCTATCCATCTGGCGTAACTCTAACTCCTCATTGCCACTAAGGGTCCGTTCACACAGACCGGCTCGGAGAGCAGAGCAGATTCTTATCACGTTGAAAACAGAGCTTTTATTATTTGAAGTAAGGTTTATTCTTGCATGTGCACTACTTTTGTCAGTAAGAATGCTTGAACGCGCTTGGTGTGAAATAATAAGAGGAGCTGACCGGCTCCGATCGCGTACTTTTCTCGTTCGCGCTGCCGTTCGGCTCCGATTTCCTGCTCTTTGTCGCTCGCGCAGCCGATCGGCTCCGATTGCATGCTCTTTCTAGCTCGTGCAGCCGATCGGCTCCGATTGCGTGCTCTTTCCCGCTCGCGCAGCCGATCGGCTCCGATTGCGTGCGCGCTGCCCCACGCCGACCGCCATTTCGATAGCACAATTTAAACAGAACAGTTGTGTGCACTTACACGAAAACGTGACTGATGAAAAATTTATATATTTCTTCATCGGAGCTATCTAAAACCATGTTCCGAAAAGCATCCGTTAACACCGAAAACAAAACTTGGAATACTGGTACTGCCTTTGTAGTCAATTGATGCACTCGATGAATCCGACCGGCTGCGAGCGCATCTGACCGGCTCCGAGCGCATCCGACCGGCTCCGAGCGAATCCGACCGGCTCCGAGCGCATCCGACCGGCTCCGAGCGCATCCGCTTTCAGCCGGTCTGTGTGAAATAGATGGCGGCTCCGCTCCGACCGACTCCGAGCGTATACGATCCGGTCTGTGTGAAAAGAAAAGTGCGCGCCGATGCTCTCCGAGCCGGTCTGTGTGAACGGACCCTAACTCGTCCCAGGATTCTCGTCAGCGCATAGTACGTTTAAATCTAATTTAATTACAATAGGTCCTAACACTTAGTACTTTGTTTAAACCTAGTATCTCCTTGTCATGAAACAGAATTGAAACATCGCTTTAAATGTCTGCCGATCGCAGCCTCTGGCTGTCTTTGTGGAAATTCTCATGGACGATATTCCAGACTCCGACTAGCTAAAGCACACGGTCCCTACCATCCAGCCTAGAGCCTTGGATCACCTAATTCAGACGTACATCAAAAGTCAGTTCTTATGGAAGCTGTGACGACTAACTATCTGCGTCGCAAGCTGTAACTTGACGACGTGGCAGTCGCAGTGCGGCAGTTACCAGTCTCACCCATTATTCCCAAAAATGTGAGAAAGAGCGAGCATGTTCAGAAACTACGCGAGCAAGAGGATTATGCCCAAAACAAAATTTGTGCAGAAATCCCTAAGAACTATCCTATGTACGTCTGAATTCGTTGCCAGAGTGCCTCATGGAGAACACAGCTTGCAGATAAGTTGGCTTAGATCCAAGTATGAAGCAAGTCGGACGTTACACTAAGATGCTATCATCTACGTAGACAGACTACTAAATTTGATTTCTTATGATAATGAATGTAGGTACTAAATGTCATGCCACGATTCATGGTTTCGTTTGACGATGCGACGAACGACGCGTGACTATTTGTCGTGACCAATCTGTTTTGTAAGAGCTTTCCGGGCGTATCACTACGCTGATATGATTAACACTTCAAATAGTTTATTTTTGGCCAAACGAAGCTAGTCAAAGATACTTTATGAAGTTCGAAAGAGGTTTTGAAAAAGATTTGAGAGGTTTGGTTCGGTAAATTATTTTGATACGAATAGGTACCTACCAGTGGCAAGTTTGGACGAGGACAATCTCTAGTAGGAGACTAAGGTGCGAGCGCGAGAGTTCTCCAGCAGTAGTAGGCAAGTAGGATGCCACCACGTCTTACTTAACTCTACATCCCAAAAGTCGATAGGAGACCGGCATAGCATCGATAGGACTTCCACACGTAAAAAAATCTTATTCCTTCGGGAGTTTATCATGCCTAGAATGAGTTGTGGTTTTTGGAATACAAGGAAAATCTACTCCAGAGGAAATACGACTAAGTAATAATGACTAAGTAATATGATTTCTGCCACGCGTATTTCCTGATTCTGTAGCGGTAATAAAGTTTATTATTTTCTACTCACTTCGTCATCGAGTCCATGCCGATTTCCTCTTGTGCGATGAAGAATGCCTCAGTCTTCTCAAGCACATGTCTGAGCTCCGTAAGTTCCAAGTAGTTCTGTTTTAAGTTCACGGCGTTGTGCGACAGCTCTAGGATCTCATTTTCTGTCTTTTCCAAGTGTGCCTGAGAGCAAAAAAAGCGATATGTAATCTGTGGTTTTACATGGGATATCTGGAAACCCAAAATAGACGTCCTTCACATCAAATTATTTTAAGCCATAACGCTAAGAGAAAAGTGGAATTAACCCCAAATAATCAGTCAGGTATCCCTTGTTCACTTGACTGAGACACCCTTAAACCCCGTTTACATACATACATACATATATAACATCACGCCTGTCTCCCAACGGGGTAGGCAGAGACTATGACTTTCCACTTGCTACGATTCTGGCAAACAACTTTCGCTTCTTCAACTTTCATAAGTGTCTTCATACATGCTCTTCGGTTAAGGGTACTCTTGACCTGGCCTTTTCTCAGAAGATTATTGATTTGATCGACATGAGTATGCCGAGGTCGACCCCTACCAGTTTGTTCATTCACTCTCGCTTCATAAATCTGTTTCGTCAGCCTATTTCCATCCATTCTCTCCATATGTCCAAACCATCTGAGCATCCCTTTCTCTATCTTAGTCACTACATCTTTTGTCATACCGCAATGTTCCCTTATCACACTATTCTTTACTTTATCCCTCAATGTCACTCCAGCTATACTTCGCAAACTTCTCATTTCCACTGCATTAATTTTACTTTCATGCTTCTCCTGCCGCACCCAACTTTCACTACCATGCATAAGTGTAGGGACAAGCACTCCTCTATGTACAGCCATCCTTGCCTTTTTAGACACGTTCTGACTGCTCATAAAGGTGTGAATGGCTCCATTTACTTGGTTTCCTGCCAAAACTCTTCTTTCAATATCATTGTCACACTTTCCATCTCTTGCAAATTTTGAACCCAAATATACAAACTCTTTCACCTGTTCCACGCTCTTTCCTTCGATCGATATCGAGCAATCAGTCATACATTTCTCTCTTTCAAAAACCATTACTTTTGTCTTGCTTACATTAACATTCATTCCTCTACTTTTAAGCGCATCGTTCATCCCAGCGGTCCCTACTCCACCAGGAAACCGTGGAGACATGGAAGGTGCGACTTGAGCAACCAAAGGGGGGATTCGCCACAATCGCGGCCGTCAGACCGGTCATGGACGAGTGGCTGGAGAGGAGACACGGTGCTCTCTCCTACCGGTTGACACAGATGCTTGCCGGGCACGGTAGCTTCGGTAGGTATCTGTGGCGGAAACACCGTGAAACCACGGCCGAGTGTCAGCACTGCGAGGACCGCAGCGATGACACGGCGCTCCACACACTGGTGGAGTGCACGGCGTGGGCGCAACAGCGCCAGGTCCTCGTAGTGGGTCTGGACGTGGACACTCTCTCGCTCGAGACCATGGTGCGAGCCATGCTCTCCAGCGGGAGTAAGTGGGACTGCGCCGCCTCCTTCTGCGAGCAGGTCATGCTCGTGAAGGAGGCGGCGGGACGGGTACGGGAGAGAACTCTCCCACCCGAGTTCCGCAGTCGGCGGCCTGGGCGCCGCCGACGTGTCTTCGCCGAGGACTATCGGCCACCATGACCGGGGGCCTGAGGACGGTGACAGGGCGGCTCACCGTCCTTACATAAGCAGGCCCATGACGGCAGCGTGACGTGAGTGAGACAATTCACGCACGCCCCCCCTTAGAAGCGGGATCACACCCGAAACCCCCCAAAGACGCGGGATAGCACCCGAACCACCCCCTGGGCGAGGCCGCAGTATCGGCCGTGGGTCTGTTGGGAGTCCTGGGACATCCTTCCGAGGGTTTACCCGGGGCTCCCAACCATAGACTGTTGGGCGTGACGTGAGGTTTTTTTTATTCGGTAGGAGTCCGGCATAACATCCATGAGGATATTTCCTCACGTTAAACAAAAAAAAAAGCGCATCGTTCATTATATTAACCATCAACTGCAACTCCTCCGCCGATGATGCCAGTATTACCTGATCATCAGCATAAAGGAGGCATTTGACGGTTAGCTCATTCATTTTTAATCCATACGCGCACTCTTGTAGTTCTTTCAAGCAACTGTCCATGTATAGGTTGAACAGCCATGGTGACGCTACACAGCCTTGTCTCACACCTTTTTCGATGGGAAAAAAGTCTGTGCAAGCTCCATTGATCCTGACACAAGCACTGGAGCCCTCGTATAGAGATTTCAAGGCCCGTATCAAGTTGCCCCGTTTACGTCCATACCTTTTATACTATCCTTTTATAGCTATCCAAATGGCGCAGTCTGTTTTATGGAAAACCATGGCGACCACAAGGGCCACTCTTACAACGCATAAGACTATTGACAATGGCACAGAGTAGATATGCGTCTACGCTTCTTGAAGAACCCGATACACTCCTCTTGAAGAACCCGGAGAAGAACAAAAGTTAAGTCTCTCACCTCTCCCTTGACCGGGGGGGGGGGGGCTGAGAACGGCGCGTTGGCTGCTCGCCGTTTATTCAGAATCAGGCCAAGACGGTGGTGTGTCTCGTAACCCCTCATAGAAATGGGATGGTACACTTTTCTTCCCCCCAAAGTAGCGGGATAAACGCCGAACCCCCCAAGAAAGGGGACAGAAATCAAACCCTTAGGGAGAGTCCGCGATGTTGGACAAAGTCTGTGTCGGCACCCGGGGTTATCCTTTCAAGGGCTTAGACAGTTGGCAAGGCACCGTGTGGTTTTAGTTGGTAGAAGTCCAACATGGCATCCATTAGGATTTCGACACGAAAAAAAAAGTCTCACCTCAAGATCGATAATTTCTCTCGGGTTGGGAGCCCTGGGGGCCTCCTTGACGGCCGGTACATGTACGCCATCCTTATGCACCTCAGCCTCGATGTACCGGAGCTTGCGTTCCATTTCATCACAGCGACGCACTTCATTGACGAATTTGCGCTGGAACGCGTTGACATCCGGGTTCAACTGGAAATTGAGAGATGTGTTTAGTAAATACGCCTAAGTTTAGTTTGTTTTTGTTGATGAAATTTGATCACATTGGCGTTATACGTTTCTGAGACATTTTCATTTAAGATCATTTTCGTACTTTGAGAAGCACGTGAAGCCATGTTACTGGGAGACGAGACTGGAAGGGACTATGTGACAAAATAGGTATATATGTAGCTAAATGCTGGACAACATACAATTGGCGAAATGTCAAAATATGGGCGAACTTATTAGGAATACTGTCTATGCGTTCGGATAAATGGCGTCATCATTTTAAAGTATGTAGGTAAACATATTTTAAAGACATTAAGTACACTTTAATATAAAAACCAGGTTGAATTCTTGTTACTATAGTTGGAATTATGTTACCCTTATCTGAACAATAACTTGTGTTAATTACTTGCGGTACAAAAACACGACCTATTGTTTTACTAAATGAGATTCATCACAGTAGGAGGATATAGTATACCTACTACCTAGTACTTAGGTAGGTATTCAACTCGTTCAGTGCGTAGTATTTTTCATGAATAAACTTTATTTTACACGTATTCGTACCTATCTACTACTTAGCTGCCCCATCGAACTTTGTACCAACCAAGAGTCCTGAAGTAAGTACCTATATGATTTTTCTACACCACATCAGCTGCAGACAAGCATACGGCCCGCCCCTAGGTGAGGCCGCAGTGGTAGCCGTAGGTCTGTCGGGAGTCCTGGGGTCATCCTTTCAAGGGCTCCCAACCGGTAGGAAACTATATATATTTTTTTGTCGTTAGGAGTCCGCCAATCCATTTTCCTCACGTTAAAAAAAAAGGATACGGCCCACGGGGTGGACTGGTGGTCACCGTAGCCTATGAACATTTGCAACACTCAGACAACACCAGAGGCGCTACACTCGCGCTGCCGACCCTGCAAAAACCTTCTAAGACTTGGAAAACTGAGGCTGGAAGATCATTCCACAATCTTAGCGTTCGCGCAAGAAAACCCCTATCGGACCTTATCGTGCTCGAACGCTCCGGGCGCAAGGTGTTTGTGTCTTGAATGGAAACTGCATTGAAAATAATTAGAAGATAGATAGTTGAAAAGAAAATAATCCACTTCCCTCCATACAAAGCGGGAGACCAGAAAGGCAAAATCGTTTAAAATGTGAATACGAATTGAGACGTTATACCAAGATGAGAAGATATCGTCTTTATGCAGTTTATACTGTAGCAGTTTAAATCTTCCCAAAGGTAGAAAGGAACCGGTTTTAGAATACAGCGAGCGAGGTAACATTGTACCTATCCTTGGTCATGGCGTCATGGGCAATCAAGTTTCGCACCGTACGTATCTCAGCTATTGCATTTCAATACATTACTAACTAGTTATTAAATAAACATAGGTATACATTTATGCCTACATTATAATTAAAGTCTTCAAATGTAATATGTATGTTTCTATTTCCCTATCATGTAATGAAAGTATCGGTACTTAACTATTTACATCAATACTCAATTTATAAAATTCTTCTGTGTCTGTTAGGGCTAATGTCAGAAACTGTTGGACCAATGGCAACGGGACTTCCACCGGCAGATAGCTCATGCTATAAGGGGTAACTTAGGTTACTTATCATCACGCTACTTCTCAAGGGAGCGAGGCAGTGATCATATATGTCCACGAATTTGATCGTACCCTGACACTACTGATAGACAGTTAAATCGATTGCTAGCATCCACAAATACTGGCAAACATACAAGCAAAACATATCTACCTACATGAGAACCACTATTTTATAAAACCGGCCAAGTGTGAGTCGTACTCGCGCACATTAGGTTCCGTACCAAAAAAATCACATTTTTTGTATGGCTGGCCTTTATTCCGATTTTAGTATACCTATGATATCATATCGGCAACAGAAATACATCATCTGTGAAAATTTCAGCTCTCTAGCTATCACGGTTCCTGAGATATAGCCTCATGACGGACAGACAGACAGACGGACAGCGAAGTCTCATGAATCCCGTGTTTTTACTCTTTGGCTACGGAACCCTAAAAATATAGTTGGTAAACACATGCAGCAAGACTGGTTCAGATAATGTAATGCGCGCGAGCGCCCCAAGCAAGGAAAGACCTTGCAGTTTGCAGACGGCCTTCGTGTGGCCCGAATTGCCATTATTGATTTGTAGGTAGGCAAGGTACGAACCTCGATTACCTTACTACGTCGCAAATGAGCAATTTTGCTAAACCTACACTGACCTCCCATTTTAATATCCATCATCTATACATTAATAAAATGATAGAAAAGTCAAAACTGTACATTGGAAATATTAAAAAAAAAACTCGGTAGGTGTTTTACGTAAGATACCGAACCCGAAAATATAGTTAGAAAATTTTTTGTCTGTTTGTCTGTTTGCTTTGCTTTGTCCGGAAGGATCTCGGAAAGTACTCGATGGATTTGATTCAAATTTTGCACAAATATTAACTAGAGGCAGGGTCTTCAAATAGGTTATATATATCACACTACATATCCTAGGGGCTAAGCTGAGAGCAATCAAATTGGCATTAGAACTTAATTTTCACGCGTACGAAGTCGCGGGCAACAGCTAGTGTTTTATTATAAATCGAATGGCGGTTACAATAGGGTGAAGAAAATTTCACATCAACTACAATAGACCAGGTTTAAACATGTGTTATAAATTATAAAATTTATAACACATAGACTCATTATAACTTACAGGTACCTAATTGTACATGGACATAAAACAACAAAAACATCAAGTAAACTATGCATAGGTAGGTATTCATATAAATACTTATTATAAGTGCACTTATAAAGTATCTCAACAAAATTAGCATTTCTATTAAAACACTTGTAGGATTCAATAGGTACCTACCTACCTACATTTATGATTATGGATATAAGTAGGTATTATACCTACCACCGTCATTCATAGATCATCATGAAAATGTATGTATATGACAGCATTGTTTATTTGTTACTAGCTTTTGCTCAGCGGAATCACCCGCAACATACATCATCCTGATGAATCACTCACACTACCCGAATCATACGGATGAATCACGCGAAATTTTAGTGAAAATTTGCATGAAAATCCGTTTAGTAGTCTTAAATCCGTTCAATAGTCTTGAGTGTTACCCTACGACGACCTATTGCAAACACAGAAACAGGGGAAATGGAGGACTTCGTTTTAATAATAGTTAAGGTAACTGCTTTTACCGTATCGTGCTCCAGATAATATCGAGATCTTCTGGCAAAATAAATCCAGGGGAAGCGAAAACTCATCACAACCACGATTTGTCAATTCCAGGTCATAAGCATTCATCAGCTCCGTCGATTTGACGCCCAGGCCACTGCCGGGCATAGATCTCTAACAAAGATCACCAGAAACAACGTTTAAAGATTACCACTTCACTAATAGTAACGAAGAAATGACCACTATATCTCCTAGAACTAGATTGTGTATGTGAAGTGCGATGGCAATGTTCAATAGTGTTCCGCTTCACAACGAAGGTACCTACGTGTTTTGCCTACACAAGAGACATCCTCAAAATTGTTTGGTAGCAGTCTCTGGGGGGTTTCCTAATTCCGGTTCTTTCCTTTCCTATCTGCTCAGATACCCAAGAGTATATAGGTAGTAAGTTCACATTCATTCCGAGTAGGTCCTTACCTATTTACAGTTCAATTAGGTGCTAAACCACAGAAATCGGAAAAAGCTCTTACTGATCTGTGTACTAAATCAATAGGTACCTAATAGGTACTTACATCTCTGAACTGCACGCTGCCTGCCTCTCCCAGCTCGGAGACGGAGGTGTAGGCCGCCTCGGGCTGAATGAAGAGCTGGCACAGAGCCATCTCTTCGCTTCGGAACATGGCCCCCATGTTGGTGGTCTTTTATGTTCCCTTCGTTTCTGTAACAAAATCATAACACACTTTAATAAGCTATTTAATATATTGTAAGTACCTACCTACCTACACTCGAGAGCAATGAATCCGGGTCACTTAAAGAATGTTAAAAATCTCGGAAACTAAAAATTATAGGTTAATGCCATAAATTGTATTTAATAGACAATGTAATAGGTACTCCTTAAATGAAAGTAAAAAAAATATGAGTCACCATACATTTTATTAACACAAAATTACATAAAGAAAAAACTGCCGATCTCTCCTTAAAACAAAAATAGGAAACATGAAATTTTTGAACTTTATTACGATTTTCTTGAATTTTAATACTTCGTATTGCCTCCTCGTGCTTCCATTACTGCGTTTACGCGGTTTGGCATGCTGTACACCAAGTTCCTTATACGATTTTGGGGAATATTCTCCCATTCCTCTGTGAGAGCAATTTTGAGCTCACGAAGCGTGATTGGGGGAGGGTTTCGTTGTTTTACGCATCTGCCTAGCTCGTCCCAAGCATGCTCGATCGGGTTGATATCCGGGCTGCGCGCTGGCCACTCCATACGAGTAATGTTCATCTCTTGAAGGTAGTCACTCACAATCCTACCTGTATGAGGTCGGGCATTGTCATGCATAAATATAGCATGATCTATGTTGGTGGTTGATGTTGTTATTGTATTTGATTATAAATAAGTTATTATTCTAGCAAATTTATGGTAAAATAACCTTTGTTTAACAAGTAGGCAACGTTATGATTAAATGACGTTACCTAGTTGACAGGCGTCGAGGGCACTTTTGGCAGATAGTTCATATTGATGTTGATTTAAAAAAAGATTGGAGCAAATCTTAATAGATGGGGAGGGAAGTCCATGAATGCTAAATTTGTAGTTACTCGAGCGGAAGCCTATTAGAATTGGTAAATTAGACGATAAGGAGAAAATACGTCCTCTAGAGTCACCACAATTTTTAGTTTTTATTTTTTTTCTCCACGATTATTAGTCAAAATTACCTCGTTTATATCCCTAAACGTAGAAAATATATTGTAGTTAGTGACCAAATTTTCTGAAACTATTATGTCAAACGGTTAAAGAACTACAGCAATTTTTCGACGATAAGATATTTGTACGAACGCGCCCCATGGGTGGGGTACTTCCGTACAGTAGGTGGGGTACTTTCATACGCGTGGGGTAGATTCATACATGGTAATTGAAAAGCCTATTAACCTCCCAAAAATGTATTAAATTGATAAGAAAATTTGTTTATCACAGAACTATCTTAATCATATTTAACTTTACTCCCAATCAATATTTGTTCTTGGGAAAAATAACACAAAAAATCGGTTTAAACTGTAAGTTAGTAATCAGACATTTTGGTGGTCACTTTCAACCTTAATGCTAATTAAATTATTTTAGTTAATTGAAAAGATCATAAACTCTACTCCTTCTTGATGTGCCGAGCGGTTAGGGAGGACCTGAGGACGTAGTCTAATAAACAAAATGTGTAGGTACGCTTTCTATATCAGAAAAAGGAATTATCATGATGATCCCAGTTTCTTCCGAAGTTAAAACACTTTCGGTCCTGTTCGCCAAATTTCATAACTGAGTGTACTTTTTCGACAATTAAATAACAGCGGCCTGTTTCAAATTTTATCAAAACATGACTATTATCTTTAATTTCCTGATATCACATTTAAATTAGTGGTGCATTGAACAGTATTTTAATTTTCTTTTGTTATTGGGTAGTAATTAAGTTCCTATACCTACTATTCATTTCTTAATATATTTTATCAATTAAAAGATTTGATTTTTGTTTCATAATTCATTTTTCTGCTGGCTCTCTGCATATACGGAATTCATTTGATTTTTCTTCTGTTGAGTTTTTCTGTTTTCAAGGTAGGTATATGGAATCTACCTATATAAATTTAAATCATTTATTCGTTCTTCATTCAAGAACGAATAAATGTTACGAACGAATAAAAGATTAGGCGTGCCTAGGTAATCTTTTCTTATTATCTGTACCTACCACGAACCTGCGATTTGATATCAACTATAATATTTACTTAATAAAAATTATATTGCCGATCGATTTTACATAAAAATGCTGAATTATTGTAATATATCATAATTGAAAAAAATACAGAAGGTACCTATTAAATTTATTGAAAAATAAAATTTATGTGAGTATTTGTGGTAAATTTGATCTAAAGGGGAGCATTCGAACGCGTACGAATGCGCCCCTGCAGAAATGTCCGAATGTGCCCCAGGCCTTGAACAAATTTAAATTACAGTGGTAAACAAAATCAACGTTAGTAAAAGAAATAAAACGATGAAAACTCAAAATTAAACAATGTGAACATTAATGAATCCTGACTATTTTTATAAAAACATAATAAATTTACTTGCCAGTACGATTTAAACTTCAGTAAAAAATTTTGCTTACCTGCTGCGAAAACACGTTACGTCTTATTACCTCACACAGAGTGGCGCGATTGGCACGATACTTCGCTAGCAACATGGCAGTCGGTATGTCTATGTACACAGGCAAAGGCGTGTTTGTGTGTCGGTTAGTATTTTTGTTATACTCAATGTATGAATGTGCCTCACGTACGAATGGTGAACAGTTTCCTACCTACTCGTTTACTTATCTACTTACTTTTCTTAGATATAACCCTAATTTAGTATTAGTAGGTAGTTGAGTAAAATAAGATTACAACAAAATGCAAACGAGAAATTTTATCACGTTATTAGTTTTGTGGTATTCCCACAAAACTATATTTTGTGTCATAAAGTTTCTTCGCATCCCAGTCCTCATGAGGCAGTGTCTCCACAAGACTGGCAGCATTGCCGTGTTGTATTATGGTTTCTTCAGCCAAAAAGCAACTATTCTTATGGCCAGGCCACGTGTAGTGTTTATCAAACGCTTTGCTATTTCCCCTAAAAACCTAGAGCGCTTCTAAATAGAATGGCGATTCCGTAGAAGGGCTATTTCGAATACTCGCCATGGTAGTATGCATAACACAGTGAAGGACTGTTTTCCTGTTTGTATAATTGCATGAAGGGCTGGGCAATGGAAAAACTATGTAAAGAACGTTTTGTTCAATACGAACCCGATTGTAATCTGTTCACATTTTAAATGGGGACATTCGATGTGTACCATGGTTCATGTGAAATTCTGGACGATCAAATCCAACAATGCGCCAGGAAGTGAAGTACTGAATCGCCCTACTTTTGCTCTTCAATCACTCGATTATGACATCAATACAATCGAGTTCAATAAACCATCTGAAAATGTCTCGAAGTATGCAGCGTAAACGTATGTGTATCATCGTGTAGTGTAAACATTCCGCTTACCTACAATCGCCCGCTTACAAACTCACTTACAGGAATTTTATTGCGAACAGCAATAACTTTCGATTGTATCGTTATCATTCGAATGCTGTCATTGAGCTCGTTAATACTATTTTTAAATTTCACGTTTCACCGCATTTGTGACACCTAGAATGAGACAGTTTGGCACGCATCGGTGTCAAGCCAAGATTTTATGGTTCTACTGAAGGAATCAGGGGTTACATTTCGGAAATATATTTTAGATGTTTTATAAAGGTAGTACTTAATGGAAGGAGGACCTCACAACGTATCCTCGATCCGACAAACTCACTAAGGTCAAGAGTAACCTCAAATAACTGTAAGAGGAGACGAGAAAATGACGAATCGAATTCTCTGGAAATGTTTTAAGGGTTCCACTCTTCTTGCTTTAAATTATACCGATACGTAGGAGAGGAAGTACTCACGAGTTCAGTCAAGTACAAAAATATACCTACTTATATGTTTTATTGTATTCAGCTCGATAGGTTAACAAGATTGCCATTAAATGCAAATACTATGAACCATAAATAACCCTTTTAAAGGGTTATTGTACATTCGTCACAAAGTAAATTCGTCATATTTTGAAAAATCAATACATGGAAAGTAAAATCGTCACATGTATAAAAAATATGTGTAAATTCGTCACATGTACATGAGGGAAATCCTCATTTTACGTTATTTAAAATAGCAATAGCAACCGAATGGTTTGATTTTTAGCTGCAGCTCGACGGAACTCCGCTTAGCGGGGCTCCTACTTCTACATGGTTTATAAAAAAAACCACGAAGACTAAGGCGGGAGCTCCGCTTCGCTTCGCTCCCGCCTTAGTCTTCTAACCTAACCCATCCAAGTCGGATTGCTCTGAGTTATATTAAATGTTACTTAGCGTATTATAGTAAAATCCCAATGCGGGGTAGTCAAAAATCGTGTTGCGAGACTCGTGTTAAAGTTGGTTAAATTGGCTAAGTGTTTGCTATCGGTGTGGATAAAAGCTATGTGACGAATTTACAATAAATAAAATGGAAATTTATTAAATAAATGAGAATTGTGACAAATTTACACATTCTTTTTTTCGTGACGAATTTACTTTGTGACGAATGTACAACAACCGCTTTTAAACACGGTAAGTACAAAAGAATGTAGACGTGAAATAAATCGATTCAATCGTTAACAATTTAGTTTATAAAAGAATCGGAACGCACGTTCACGGTGGTCGTTCCATTTATACGTTGACGAGGTCCTTACATTGCGTAAGCTAGCACCATATTCGACACTTGAACACTTGTAATGCGTTGCTACATAATGTATTAAAATTAAATATAAGTAGGTACCTTCTACTCGTATAGAACCTAAAGAGATGTACATATCTAAAGAATTTCTCAGTATTTGGTAGCTACACTGCTGTTGCAAAAGTTGTGGGTTCAATTCCCAGATAAGAAAAATTTTATTTGTGCGTTTTACAAAAATGTTTGTTGTGGAGATGAGGGTTTTTATAATTGTTGTCACAATATTATCTTTTATTTACTTACTTTTGTTTGGGACGATTAAAAAACATAGACTTCAAAGGACATCATTCATTTTGGACCAAAAACTGAAAGTGCCGGCCAGAAAAAGAAAATGTGATATTCGCATAGAACACATAATTTCTAGCAAAAAATACTACTACATTAACCCTGTGCGTGCTATGGTTTTTTTGTTACATGCTTTTAAAATTCGTGAAAAATGTTATTTCAAAGGTGTCATTCTAATTGATATGAGCAGTTGAATAGTGATTTATTTTATTAATTATGTCTTTCAGCACACATATAAGCACACATAATATGATTATACCTGTTTCTCCGAAGGATGAGGCAGAGGCATATTTTATGCCCAATTTTGATTTCTCGTTCCTACATAAAGGAGCATGTAAAATAAAGATAAAGAGTATTTTATTTCGATAGATTCAAAGGCCTTCTCGTAGTCCACAAAAGCCATACACAGCGGCTGATTGTACTCGTTTGTTTTCTGTACAATCTGCCGTACAGTATGGATGTGGTCCACGGTTCTGAAGCCTTTTCG
This sequence comes from Miltochrista miniata, assembly GCA_933228765.1. Lineage (NCBI taxonomy): Eukaryota > Metazoa > Arthropoda > Insecta > Lepidoptera > Erebidae > Miltochrista > Miltochrista miniata. The sequence goes on from OW121758.1 coordinate 27,545,166, forward strand.
AAATCCGGCTTGCTCCTTTGGCTGAAACTCATCGAGCCTTCCGGCGAGGCGGTTTATAACTACTCTCAAGAACAACTTGTAAACATGGCTCAGGAGTGAGATGGGTCTGTAATTCCTCAGCAAGGTCTTATCACCTTTTCAGTTGTAATTCCGTCCTCCCCAGGGGACTTGTTGTTTTTAAGTTGCCCGAGAGCCGCCCTCACCTCGCCCTGATCGATGTCCGGAATGTCCTCGCTATAGTGGCGCGATAGTGGGACTCGGTGGTCACAATCAGTAGGGTCCTACTCGTCGGCCTTTTTGTCCGTGATGCATATAGGTCTCTGTAAAAGCTCTTAATTTCCTCGAGAATCTCGAACCTGGAGGTCACAGTTCTGCCATCCGCTGTCTTCAGTTTTATCAGACGGGGTCTTCCAAGCTGTTGGGCAAATACTTTGGTACCCTTGTTCTGCTCGATCGCTGCCTCGACGATGCTGGTGTTATAGCGTCTAAGGTCGCGTCGTATCAGCTTTCGGATTCTGAGATTTCAATCCCGCTGGTCTGACGAAGACGAGTGCGTAGATGGCGTTTCTCGTCTTATTCTCATAAGTTCGAGAGTCTCGGGCGAGAGCTAAGAGCACCTGTTATTGCTTTTTCCGGACAAAAACCTTCGGGACACTTGCTGTAGCGTCCTGACCACATTGTCGGCCTTATCGTGAATATTTCCAGTGGTTTCCAGCAGATCAAAACGATTTTGAAGTTCTAACTGGAACCTCTCAGCTCCTGAGGCTAACTGGAGCGCGGTAGGTCGGAGAGTAGGCTTCATCATACGGGCCCTTTCAGCTCGGAAGTCCAAATTCAGAGATGCTCGTACAAGTCGGTGATCACCACCGGTATTAAACCTGTTAACCACAGAGACATCTCTAAATATAGACTTCCTGTCCGTCATGATGAAGTCTATCTCTTTCCTTGTGACCTTGTCGGGGCATCGCCAAGTCCATTTTCTGTGGGGCTTCTTCTTAAAGAAAGAGTTTATCAAGAAGAGCCCCTGAGACTCAAGAAAACTGACAAGCATATGGCCCCGGTCATTTCTGCGCCCTACACCAAAGGGGCTGATCTTCGTTTCGCCGCATTCTTGTACTCCCACTTTGGCATTGAAGTCCCCCATCACAACGCTGTAGTGAGTCTTGGCAGTACTATGTAGTGCTTTGCTATGTCCTCGTACACGGTCTCAACTGCCTCGACAGTGCTTTTCGAGGTCGGAGCGTACACTTGTATCACCTTCAGGGTGTACCTGTTGGTGAGTCTCAGTATTAAGTACGCTACCCGAGGCGAAACACTGCTGATCTCCACAAAGCTGCTAACGTGGTCCTTTTTCACCATAAAGCCAATCCACCTTGAAGAAGAATGTCTTCCGTCAACTTCCCGAAAGTAAAACAGGTCGCCTGATGCAAGGGTTAGTGTGTCCTCCCCCTTTCTTCGGACCTCACAAAATACTGCATGTGCCAGTTAATACCACCTAGTACTACCTCGAGTTCGGTGAGCCGCTCGTCCAGGCGCAGAGTAGTTCCATTAAACGTAGCCAGGGTCAGTTTTGTACGGCAGCCTCCCGTAACTCGGAGATTCTTAGCACCCCCCCCCCCCTCCCGCCGTCACTCCGACCGCTGCCGTGATCGGGAACAGCGGGAGTGCCGGGAACTAGGGGCCGTTGTTTTGTTGTGTGTATCATAGGAGGATATTTGACCTTACTGTATCACGCTGGCCAGACGGGTTGGTACAGGGTTTAGTTTCGAATTTTCCTTTTCTGTGCGCCATGACCTCGTCCGTTTATCAGCAGGTTCACCACTCGCAGGTGAGGCTGGCTTGGACCCCGGGGTTGGTGGTAGAGCCCCATCGCACCCATCAGGCGTCGGGAGGTGGCGGGGTGATTTGCCAGGTACCTGTCGCTTGAGCCTGGGGGGCTGCGCGCTCGGCACCTTTGTCTAAGTTTTTTGAAACAAGTTTTGACTTGTTGTGCGTCGTTAGGTACGTTTTGTTTGTGCGTAGGTACGTAGATAATTAGTAAAATGATAATTATTTCATATTACAATAGAATAACGTAAAAACAAATCATTATTCAAGTGATAAAATGTATCAAAATACATCATCAAAATAACATTTTTCTCGTGTTTTAAAAGCATGTAACAACAAAACCATAGCACGCACAGGGTTAATGTAGTAGTATTTTTTGCTAGAAATTGTGTGTTCTATGCGAATATTACATTTATTTTTTCTGGCCGGCACTTTCAGAATTGGCCCAAAAATGTATGAAACGTGAATGATCTCCTTTAAAGCTCGTATCAGGTTCTGACTATAGGTGAGCTTATTTTTTATATTTGAAAATCGAATCTAGCTATATAGAACCTCAAGCAAGATCCTGCTTATTATTAAAGACTACAGCAATAGAGACTACACACAACGTTATCCAACCACGAAAGATTGAAAGCATTCATCTACATATTCTACATACAGACAACAATCAAACGTGTTTTCAACTTGGCTATTGCTGTCACATTGGGAAGGTAAGCTGGGGACCCGACCTACGCAGGGACCTCGTTAGTTTCATTGAAGTCGTTAAACAATTTATTTTCGCGGCCACTTTGTGATCGAAAAGAGAGCAACTTCAGCTTATTATTTCAAAACACAACGCCACGACTCGCAAGGCTGATTTACGATTATTATAGTGCTATGTGTGAATTGCCAATATATACCTTCGTACTAGGTACTTGCCAGTACCTATACCGCATCATAGCTAGAGCCTCCAAGGATGTGATATCTGATTTAGTAGATACTAAAGTATTTAGCAGTTTTCGTATAGGATCATAAAAATTAGGCAGCTTATCTTATTCCATCAAGAATGTTTGCTGACATTAAGCCTACCCTAGTTTACATCTGGTCATAGGCCCCTTTTCTGGGTGATTGGCCTGTCTGTATCACGCCGGCCTGGCTTTCCTTTTCTTCGTCATGACCTCGTGTGGATCACTTGCAGGCGATGCAATGCTAGCTTGGGTCTCGAAAATATCGTTAAGAACACACATCTCACTTACATTGGGTAGGTTGAATACGGTTTTAGGCAGACCAGAAAATACCTTTTAGGTACTTACCTACTTACTATAAATACCTAATACTAATCAATGTACGTTTACGTATATCCTATTAATGATGTGATGGCCAAAGTTATAGTATATCACTGAAGGAATAAAAAATTACATTAATTATCGACGCGGTTATAATTATATAACTCTGTGTCTCTGTATACCGACAATACGAGTCAGGTCCGCGTCAAAAGCGATACCGAGAATTTATCGAGTCGCGAATCAATGAATTGGCCGATTCCAATTTCACGTAGTTATTCAGAGCACCATTTTTTCAACAAATACAATGGATCGAGTTACGAGCAAATTCACAAACCGTGACAGTGATATTAATTCCTCTACACATTATATGCGTTCATTCTCCAAATTTTTCTTTACATGTGTGCGTCATAGACTCACAGTAGTTGTATTTGAAATCCTTGTTTGGGAGCCAGGAATCCACTTTCTTCCATTCTGTTTTCACTGCACATGGTATCTATCATCCCAGTAGAAAGATATTACCAAATAAATATGTCATCATCATTAACATCATCAAAAAATGTGCAGCTAAAATATTTGCAAATTCAACAAGAGTTATTGATAAAGCCCTTAACAGTTACCTACAGCAATTCGCTTGTAGAATGCAATATCCATTCATCTTTCATTGACCATTTTTCAGGATGTTGAGATTCTCATCGAATTGCATGCAAAAAGGAAGTCTGAAAACATAGCTTCTAGCAAAAACCGCGTCTGTTGCACTCGAGAATGCAAAAAGTATAGCAAGTGAACTTGAACAATGCGGTAAACAATATGATGGTCGAAGGTTAGTATTTCTTGTGAAGTGAATGAGGAAACTTCTGCTTTGAATAATAGTAGGGTTTTCCTCATAATTAATACTTAATGCTTTATTAATCGTGCCCTGAAAGTAACCTACAGATATCGGGGCCCAAGTTATTTCTTCCACTTGCAAGCGATGAAAGACTCTGTGGACACTGACTTCTTATTTCCATGGAGTAAAGGAAGGGATGAAAATTTAAAACCTGAGCAAAAAGCCTTCGTTCACGACAAATTTGGACAAACTTTACTCCCGTATTTTGATAAATCCTTTCTTTTTTGCTAATCAAGTTGCCTGTAAGAGATTGCTTTTTTGCGATAGGGCCGCCCTTTGTACATTTTTACTCCTATAATCTCGTTACATAAATGTTTTTGTATTGGTGTGCAATAAAGATTATTCTATTCTATTATATTCAAGTTTCAAAGTTTAAGGGTTTCGGGTTTCGGTGGATAGGTGGGACGTTTTTTAATAGTACCCAAGTAATAACTTGGTTTTCGGAGTTTTAATAGGTAACCGTTTTTCACAATGCGATACACTACGAGTATTCAAACAGTTGACCAATTTTCCGCCAGTAAAAACATAATATTACTATAATCCGTTATGTACCCTACAAAAAAAGCTGTTTTGATAATGCGTTCCCAATCAGTGAAGCAGGAAGGAATTTCATGTTCGCGGTCAGTAACAAGGCCTTTAGTTTTTGTGAGTTACGGACGAGTGGTCTGGTCTGTTTTTATGAGCACCTCGCTATTATCTTTGACAATAACCTGTTGAATTAACAACTTCCTAAACAATTGTTCACTGACATTAAGGAAATATATATGAACATTTTTGCTTCTTAAAAGGAGCTGGATTAAAAATTTCAACAGCGAGTAGTTTCAGCTTATTTTTGTTCATTTCATCACCGCAATAGTTCATCAGTCATCAATTCATCACCTACCAATAGCACAGTGTATGTATGTGAACATAATAGGATGCTACTCTGCTTTTTTAACACTTTTTTTGGTAAAATGTGTGGTTCTATTTATGTATACGTTTTATAATTGGTTGTGCTTTCTTTTGTACAGGAATATAGATATTAGATATTTGAAAATCGATTAACTCGTTACCCTGGAAGCTGAAAAATAGTTAATAAATTTTAACTACTTCTTCAGTATTTACTTAACATCTATTTTACTAAATACTTATATGTTGCTTAAGTAAATATATAACGTTATGACCTTGCTTCTAAAGTTAACACTTTTTTATCTGCCTCGTACCATCTTCACGGTTTTAAAACTATTTATGTGACTATAGTAATAAAATCAAGTTGTTCGCGTTTGGTTGCGTGGGCGCATGAGAACCTGTCTTTTACATAATATCTAAGTCACACTCATAATGACATCAAATACCTACTGCCATTTCTTTCTTTGACTAGCTGATCCAAAGATATAGAGGGAAAGACCCATGACGGCAGCGTGACGTGAGGGATTCACACACGCCCCCTAAGAAGCGGGATCACACCCGAAAACCCCCAAAGACACGGGATAGCACCCGAACCACCCCCTAGGCGAGGCCGCAGTGGTAGCCGTAGGTCTATTGGGAGTCCTGGGGCATCTTTCCGAGGGCTTACCCGGGGCTCTCAACCGTAGGCTGTTGGGCGTTACGTGAGGTTTTTAGTCGGTAGGAGTCCGGCATAGCATCAATGAAGGATTTTCCCTTAAGTTAAAAAAAAAGACGTGTGGCACTCGGGGACTGCCGCGGTAAAGCTATTACATAGCATTTTTTAACGACTATGCTAGTATAATTATTTCTATATAAGAATACTAGCTGATGCCCGCAGCTTCGCCCGCGTAAAATTTGTTACCGCGGGAAGTTATTCCCGGGATAAAAGGTAGCCTATGTGTTATTCCAGACTATAATGTATCTCTGTTACCAAATTTCAGCCCGATCCGTTCAGCGGTTTGAGCGTGAAAGAGTAACAAACATCCACACTCACAAACATTCGCATTTATAATATTAGTAAGATTTTAAGGCCTATGTTCAACAAAGTAAAGTACCAAGTACCTACTTGACTGTGGACATTTGGGCTTTTGGACTTTTGGCCTATTGGCCTTTTGGACTTTTGGACTTTTGGACTTTTGGACTTTTGGCCTTTTGGACTTTTGGACTTTTGTACTATTGGACTTTTGGACTTTTGGACTTTTGGACTTTTGGACTTTTGGACTTTTGGACTTTTGGACTTTTAGACTTTTGGACTTTTGGACTTTTGAACTTTTGGACTTTTGGACTTTTGGACTTTTGGACTTTTGGACTTTTGGACTTTTAGACTTTTGGACTTTTGGACTTTTGAACTTTTGGACTTTTGGACTTTTGGACTTTTGGACTTTTGGACTTTTGGACTTTTGAACTAAAGTCCAAAAGGCCAAAAGGCAGGAATCTTAGCATTATGTTATGTAGCCTATAGCCACTATCAATTAATGTACCTACTTACTATCGAACAGTTTTTGAAACCCTACCAGTAGTTTCAGTAAGACTTGCCTTGGTATGATGTGATCGTGGTCCCTTTGCAGCGTGTGTCCAATCTAGCGCAGCAGCTACACTTCCGACGTTTGATCTGTTGGTGGATAGGGGTCTCACTGCAGCGTTCCAAAAGTCTTACGTTCGTGATGTTCTCGGGCCCGTATGTACTGAGGATCCATTGGAGGCAGCGTTTGACGAAGACTTATTGCTGGTAGCTGGTGCGAAATGTCTTTAGTGACCTTCCATGTCTCGCATCCGTATAGCAGTTAGCAGTACAGTTTTAACGTTTACTTTGTTTTGAGTTTCACTCTTCGTGTCTTTTGGACTTTTGGACTTTTGGACTAAAGTCCAAAAGGCCAAAAGGCAGGAATCTTAGCATTATGTTATGTAGCCTATAGCCACTATCAATTAATGTACCTACTTACTATCGAACAGTTTTTGAAACCCTACCAGTAGTTTCAGTAAGACTTGCCTTGGTATGATGTGATCGTGGTCCCTTTACAGCGTGTGTCCAATCTAGCGCAGCAGCTACACTTCCGACGTTTGATCTGTTGGTCTCACTGCAGCGTTCCAATAGTCTTACGTTCGTGATGTTCTCGGGCCCGTATGTACCGAGGATTCATTGGAGGCAGCGTTTGACGAAGACTTATAGCTGTTAGCTGGTGCGAAATGTCTTTAGTGACCTTCCATGTCTCGCATCCGTATAGCAGTTAGCAGTACAGTTTTAACGTTTACTTTGTTTTGAGTTTCACTCTTCGTGTCCATTTTCGCAACTGCCCACGGGGCGCGGCTGTGTAAAGGTTGTTCTGGCCTTGGCGAGACTCGAAATGATGTAAGGTAATCTTCTATCCCATCAGTTTCTGACACGACACTCCCGAGGTACGTGAATTAGTGCCTCCACCACATCTCTTGCGTCTGTCGATTTTAATTTCAGTCCAGCCATTCGCTGCCTCATCCTGCTCGTTGTCCTGCACGTTGTCCTGCAGACATGCATGACGGCGTGTGTGTGCCTCAGCAGGCACAGGACATCGGCATCATTTAAATCCTCCAGGATATCAGTATAGGCCCCATTCTATGCCGCGCCGATTGTTCTTTGCGGTATTCAGCATTATACCATCTATTTTCTATGGATGGTTGTTAACTATCCTGTTATCTTCATAACGATCCTCTAAGGTAGGTACAGTACGTATTTTCAAAAGAGTTTGTGAACTCCATTTTTAATTTCTTTTTCAGAATATTGATGACATTTGATTGATGTCATTTTATACACGTTACGTCTACTACATTGATACATGTAATAAAATTCTAACACGCCGGTGTTTGTATGTAAATTGTTTATACTGAGGAAAATTCTATACTGAGGAATAGCTTTAACCATTAAGCTCTATTTTGATTAAGCAAACAGGGCAGATTCACACGCTACTTGATGAGTATGATTAATAAATACCTCTAATTTCATAGACCTTGTGTGACGTAAACAAAGTTGCGAGGGTCAGCTAGTTAAAAGATAAAACAATAGGTTTCTTCTTAAAAACTATTTTTACAAATTTTATGGTAATAATAGACATTCTTTGAAATATGCATGTATGGTATTGTTGTGACTTTTATGACACGTTTAAAGTACATAGGTATGAGATAGATGGCGCTCGCGGCTACGTCAGCGTGAAATTTTCTTCCCGCTTCCCATGGGAACGTACTCCCGGGTTTGGTTATCTTTATAGCAGTATTATATATAAATTAACAAAACAAAAAATAATACTGCATTGGTGATAATAATAATAAAATGTATGTATATAGAGTACTCACCTCTTATATTTGCTCCATGGTACTCACTCATTTTCTTTCACTATTTTTCGTGACTTTCTTCATTAATAACTGCACTTTGTTTATTCATATTTAAAACACTTTTTACACAAATTATACGAGTACAGTTCACTGTTGTACATAGATGATGAATACCTATACACCTATAGTCGAATTTTTATTTAGACGAAGTAAATTGACAGCAACTAATGTAATTGACAGCATCGAAATTGTCATTTCACATTATGAACTCTAAATTCAACCAGCACTCTTAATTCAACTTTGGTCGAGTGGTTAAGACGCGGATCGGTACGCAGAAGGCGCAAGATCGATTCTGGGTACAAGCATCAATTTTTGGATTATTTGACACAATATAATAATATTATAACGACTGCAGAGTTCATAATTGACGTAAACAAAAAAATTATGAAGTGCGAGACGAGATACACGAACGTGGCCGAAGGTAGCCGAGAGTGTGACTCGTTTTCGTGACACAATTTCTGGATTCGGTCTCCACGCAAGGCCCGCGATAGAAGCTATGCAATAGCTTAAAAGAAGATATAAGTAGAGGGAAAGATTTGGATTTTTATGAGTTTAAGACGTAGTAACTATTATTTAATCTGTGGCTGAAGTGACGAACTGCATACCGGCTTAGATTCAACGAAATAAACATAACTCTATTAATGATATTTTAGGTGTGACCACTTATATCACCGATGATCTAGTATCTTAACTAAATAAATAACCGGTTTTTGTTTGAGATGATGACTTTACCACAATCACCGCACCTGTTAAACAAACAGATAAAATCCAACCATTGGTTTATTCAACTTGATTGCGATCTTAAAAGGAATTACGTACTTAAGATGAGTAGGTATGTAGCTAAGTAGATACTGTGACATACCTCATGTATGTCAAGAGGTATCCTTGGATTAGTTTTCTTGGAATATCTACTTATGACATAATATGGAGTAAGAAGTGGAAAAGTCATATTTTCCACTAAATAGAAAATGATGACAAAGATGAGTAGTAAGACTGGAAAATCGGGATTAATTTGCACATGTATTTCGCCTTCACACGAAGATTCCACAAGACTGCTTATAGAAAACCATTGAATTGATAGTTCACAAAAAACATCAAATAATTACTTGCTTAACGAAAAAAAGAAATTGAATACAAACGATCCACAATTAGTAGTTGACGTAAATGGAAACAAAACGATAGGTACAGGTAGGTATCAGGTTCTATGCAAAGTGATTATTTTAACACTTTGTAAGCGGTTATCATAACAAATGATTGACAAGCCACTTAAAACGATTAGTTACGTTTACCAGACACCGAACAGCGAAACGGATGCTTTACATTTCGTATTTTCAACGTCTTATGACTATTTGCAGAACATAATAATTATTGTACGTAAAGTTTAATACATTAACCATACTACTCTCAAGGCTAGAATAATGTAAGTCGATATACTCGAAACTACAGTAAAACGAAGTTCTAGGAATATTCATACAGTAATGAGTTTACGTAGAAGTGAGTAATAGCAGACCTAAGCTTCAATCTTAGATATATCTTGCAAGTGCAAGACTTGTGGGTTTAGAAGAATTCAAGGGAGTGATGGCACTCCTGAACTAGAGAGCTGATGGCTTTGAACACGTGGTAGTACGGGCTGCCGACTCAGCAATAAGTCTGATAGAATTCAAGAACACAATGTTACGCAGAGTCATCGTAAGTATTACCGTGATAATGTGTCGCTCGATTACCTATTGCCGATGATATACCTGGAATATATCTTCTTTATTCTATTTTACGGAACGAAACTACTGTTTCCTTTAGTTTTCATGATCGAGAATATTACTTAGGTATGCTCCGAAACTCAAAAGAACCGTGGTAGAAATGTTACGGTATTCGGCCGATTATTTTTCGAATTTTGTTCTCATTGAAGTAAGAGCGGGCCCGCTTGAGTATTTACTGAGAAACTGTAGAAATTACAATATAAGTCTACTATGTTAATAGACTATTCAAAGTTGAATTCTCCACCAAATTCCTTCCATTCAGAAAGTTCAAGTGCACATTTTCCCATGATACAATTACCCATTGATCGGTAAAACTCGTAACACAATAGAAATAATAGGTCACTAAGACCATGGGAATATTGATGAACTTAACCATTTCTCACATTTCACAATACAATACTGAGTATGCTTAAACAATAAGACATTTGTTTTATCTTCTTTCAAGCAACAAACATTGTGTAATGCAAATCTGGCATACTTGTATTGATCTGAGGTATCGAATCAACTTGTTTATTATGTGTTTCACAATGTATTAATATTAAACGTCTGATGGTGAGAATTGTGATCTCTTTCAACTTCGTCTTTCATATTCGTTCAGACTCTTGAGCGAGTTCAACCAAGTTGAAACTTGGTCTATTAGTGCAGGCTTGATAGACCTGAGTTCAACCAAGTCGAAACTAGGTAAGACGAGAAAGCTCCGTCTATTTAAGGATTCATCTTGATTACACGTGGTTAGGAGCATTGAATTGCGATCAAAGTTTGGCAGATATAGCAGTTGTTGGAAGTAAAAAATATAAAACTTATGTAAGTATCGCAAACGTTATGCCCGCCTTCCACTGCGAGCGAGTCGGACCCATTACGGACTCCGCTATACTCGTAACGACGATTTTCATACATGTCCTTCCACCAAAGCGGACATGACATGTATCGAAACTCATCGTTACGAGTATAGCGGAGTCCGTAATGGGTCCGACTCGCTCGCAGTGGAAAGCGGGCATAAGGCAAGAAACCAATGTTTGTTTCAACTACAATGGATGGTGTGGAGGAAATAATGCTGAAAGCCTTCTAGAAGAACTGGCCATTGGTGGTGTAAAACATAGTTAAATAGAACTCGCCTTTGTAGGTACTAATATTAATATTAGGACCGACCGTACCAGTAAATGGTCTCAATGCAGATTAATAATAAATGCAAAGTAACTTTAGAGTTAACTAACAGTAGATGAAATCGGAGTAGGTATACTCGTATATTCTAATACTACTATGATGAAATGTTTTTATGTAAGTAGGTACCTTTCTTGGTTCATTTCCGATCCCGAAAAAGTAATTTACTGGTCACTAGTGCAAGAAAGATAGCGAGAATACTATAGCACGCGATAGATACCTAGCAAGTTTCTTAAAACCCGAAGAGAAATAGATTTATGTGAGTTATCCTGCCGCAATTTCTTGAATCACTTCTCCAGAATCTTCCTTATACAAAAGGTTATAGTGAAGCGGATTGACAGTGCCGAACAACGCGTGTTTACGAGTTTGTACTCAGTAAGTAGGTAAGTACGTGGTAAAAAAATTTGATTAATAATTTAAACACTTATTTATTTGTGCACACTTAAAAATAATAATTATGTTTACATAATTGGGTTAGGATTACAAGGCAACGTTATTTTTTTTATTTAAATGTGCACTACCTACTTAGGTACTTATCTGTTTTTCGAATATTTAGGTACCTACTGTGTTGTCATGAAATCCATACTAATTATATAAAGCTGAAGAGTTTGTTTGTTTGTTTGAACGCTAGGATCTCACGAACTGCTGGTTGGATTTCAAAAATTCTTTTATAGTTTGATAGACCATTTATCGAGGATGGCTATAGGCTATATAACATCACGCTACGAGAAATAGGAGCGGAGCAGCAATCAAGAATGTTTTGAAAACGGGGAATATATTTTACCGTGTGAGAGCTTCCGAGGCCTACGCTGCGTAAATAAAAGGTTCGCTCACAATAACCTGATTTTTCTATCGCTTAATGTTCGCGCACAATATTATAGAACTGAATAGTTTGTTTGTGCTAAGACATCAGAATTTTTTTTGTTATTTATTTATTTTATTGGAACATAAAACATTTTGAAAACTTAATACTAGATTGGAACGATGACAGCTGCAACAGTATACACTGTGGCGAAAAAAAACATCTGAACGATAAAAACCGGCCAAGTGCGAGTCGTAAAGAAGAGAGAAGTAAATGCGACGGGAAACATTATATAATCGCTTTACATTTTAATACCTCTCCTTCTCACTCTCATGTGACGCAAACGAAGTTTTGTCGGTCAGCTTTAATGAATATAAGCGTCGCGAAGAAGTGCGACGGGAATAAATGCGACGGGAAACTATATAATACTCGAAATATTAATACAATACCTCTCTATTTCTTACTCTCATGTAACGCAAACGAAGTTGCGCGGGTCAGCTAGTCTATAATAAAAATGAATCTGCAAAATGTATGTACGCGCATAACATCAAAACGGCTAGACTGATTTCGCTAATTCTTTGTTTTTTGTGTTATTTTATTAGCCAGGGCAAGGCTTGTATCCAAAAACAATTGAGACACAGAAACCTTATATCGGGTCAGCTTGATGTGGCGGAACAAAGTTTGCCGGGTCAGCTTGTACTTAATGTATGTATACATTTTAGCTAATATAAAAAACAATTAAGGGTAGTTTTATCAAAAAGCGGTTTTATTTCTTTGACATTTAGCTATAGGTACATTAGAATTTACAACAATATACCAACTTATCGCAGAGAAAGTTCCAATTAGAATAAACCCGCATCGACGTCAATAGAAGTACCTGTCACATAATTTGGAGAAGATAAAAATGTAAGCCTATTAGGTGGGAAATAAATCACTGCTCATTTTCAAAGTGACAAGAATACAGCTAAATAAACTAAAAGAAAAGTCTGAACAGAGTCAGGTGAGAATAGAATAGAATAAACTTTATTGCACACCAATGTTAAAAATTCTTATGCAGATATTAAAATTTCATAAATGTTCAGAGCCTTATCGCACAAAAGCAATCTTTTACAGGAAGAATCACATAGTAAAAAAAGGAGAGAAAAGATCAACAGAAGAATTGAGAAGAAGAAGAATGCTTACGCTGATCTCAGATACGGGCTGTTTAAGATCAGTCCAAGAGGGGGATGGAACCCTACCTAATAAGGGTCCTGGCGAAGGGAAGGAAATGAAGGTCTGGCCATCCTGATACACTTTAGGCCATACCTCTTTATATGAATACGGCAAACAAAAACGTTCCCAGCACTCCCGCTGTTTTCGATTACGATAAGTAGCTTTCGGAGTGATGGCAGGAATGAAAAGAGAAAAATCTCCAGGTTTCAGGAGGCTCCCATACACGAATGACTCTCGCTACATATGGAGAAATTAATCTACACCTGGACGAGCGCCTCACCAAACTCGAGGTGCTTGGAATAACCATTTCAATTTTGAAGCTACACTACTGACTGATGTTGTATGTTACCAATACAAATACAAGTGAGCTCAAGAAATCACTGCGTTCAAAAAAAAAGAACTTATCAGAATGGACAACATCTAAACTTGGTACCTGAATACATTTACAATACTTTATGGTAAAACGTTGCCATTTATAATTCGGTACGGTCAAAACCTCGAATGTATTATATAGAACCAGCTGATGCCCGCAGCTTCGCCCACGTAAAATTTGTTCCCGTTCCCGCTTCCCGTAGGAACTTATTTCCGGGATAAAAAGTAGCCTATGTGTTATTCCAGACTATAATGTCCCTGTACCAAATATCAGCCAGATTCGTTCAGCCGTCCGAGCGTGAAAGAGTACCAAACATCCACACATTCACAGTCACAAACTTTCGCATTTATAATATTACTAGCGGCCCGCTCCGGCTTCGCACGGGTATACAGTATTACTCCACTATTTAATGGATGTTATTATACATATAAACCTTCCTCTTGAATCACTCTATCTATTAAAAAAACCGCATCAAAATCCGTTGCGTAGTTTTAAAGATTTAAGCATACAAAGGGACATAGGGACAGAAAAAGCGACTTTGTTTTATACTATGTAATGATAATGATGATGATAATGAAGTAAGAAGTAAGATGCTTGTCACGTGTAAAGTCATGTGACTTGGCACTACATGAGAAAACCTCGTGTTCTTAAAGGCCAATCGTCGTAACAGCACGTTTCCGGTGTCCACTTACAGTACCTACTTCCTATAACTTGACCTCCTTGCTTTGCAAAAAAGGAATTGAATTGCGCACTCATATTTTTCTCGGTATCCTTTTACAACCAGTTTTATAGTTACTCGTTAATATTTGTATTCAAATGTTACCGATAAATCTTGCTAACATAAATGCACCTAGATATTATTGAAACTGAAAGTTTTAAAATGTTAGGTAATTTTAAAAAATAAATTTAAATAAATTAGGTACGAAAACGTCTAGACAGAAAGGAGGTTTGGCTTACAAGAGCAGCAAAGAGGTAATTAAAGAGATAATGTCTGGTGATGGCACCATAGAGCAACGCGAACTGTCTAAGGGGAGACGGCATAGAACGATTGCTCGGTACAAATTAGTCTGTCATATTTTGCGGGTGACGGGGGGAAATCTTCCTCACCCACACTTTCTTAGACTCGCACTACAATAGCAATCGACTGTCAATACGAAGCCTATATATATACACTTTAAACAATACACTCATAAATTTAACACACACATGATACATTTTGAGTCATATCACCCCAAGTCGCTCAACCAATCCATGTATTGATGTGACGTCCGGTAAAGTTGCTAAACAAATCTAAATATTATCTATTCGTTTAAATAGGTGTAAATAATAATAACTTGTTATAAAATTACTTTCTTACACAAGATAATGCCATTTTTCTTCAGATTTGTTTAATCACATTTCTTTTTGTATTAATATCTATTTATTTCATCATTTTTATAAAATGACAATTCAACCGCTCACGCTGTCAACTAGACTTAGTCTAGTGAAAGAAACTTCAAAAAACAGTTTTTATGTAACTGGGCACTTTTAGTCGTCAAAATGTCAAATTATTGCCAGAGGGGGTTTGCCAGCTTTGGCCTCTCCCTCTGTAAAGGCGCGCGATGCTCTGTGGATGGCACTGATCTGTATTATTACCACTACAGATCAGTGCGTGGTGGTGAAGTTTAAGCAATAGTCTAGTCTAAGAGTTTAAGCCCATAAACAAAATAGGAATGCATTCAGTCATCTTTAGCGCTTGAGATGCAATACAAAATTTTTAATGCATCGTTAATTATTCTACATATTAAAATCACACATAAACCAAATTCTTGCCAAGTATTGAACATACATACATATTATGTCAGAATTAAAATACATTTTACGGTTTTACTACTGCCGCTGATTATATCGGGAGTGTCTAGGAAAATAACTTTGATACAAACCCACAGGACAGCTCTAGCCTACGAACTAGCTAAATTTTATGTAGTACTCGGCAGACGTAAGGTAGCCCCCAGATGGGCTGACGACCTACGTAAACTCAGGAATGACCTTTGCTTGCTGATGCAAGAAATACGGCGGCAATGCACTATTGCACGAAACAGCATCATTCTCGCTAACTTCTGCAGTTAATCGTAAGAAGCTCGTGCGTGATGGGTTCATAGCTTTACAATCAAGATTTGATAGCTCCTCTCGGATCCTTAGAAACGACGGAATGTACCTAAATAGGGATGTACCTAGATACTTCGTATCTTAGTCATTATGTTTTCTAACTAGAGAAGTACCTAAAAATAGTTACACCGGCATCATGAAGGTGTAAGAACTAGTCCATCTATTACAAGCATAATTTTATTCCTACGCAATTTTCTCTGGAACATTTGCGTAAGAGAGAATAGTTATAGTTCCATATTCTAAACAATCGATTTATTAACCGTCAGATCGTGTTTTCATATAAAACAGCACGGTGTAATACTTCAAAGTACGTAGGAATATTTGGCGAGTATACCGACACTATCCGTTATAAACAATTGCAATATATGAGATAAACTGACTAAATTTAGCTTGTAACGCGAGCATGGTTGTTTGCGCAAAGATTCGGCGACGACATAACAATGTATGAATTTTGCAGTTCATAGACGGACCCTTTTTGTATAATGTACCTTCAATAATACCATTTGTAAATTACACATATGATAATACTGACACTATACCACTTTAGTAAGCACCTAGGTAATACCGTTAAGTACATTCCAGTCACCACACTGTCAATAGTGTGGTCGCTGGCATGAAAGTATGACGCAATTCGACCACTATCCATCATTATTCCAACCTTTACAAAATTCAGGTAGTTTTGCCAATCCATAGCCATTTATCCTTACCTTATCCTACCTACATATTGTATAGTTTCTAACGATATGATAGTGTCCACACCGATTAAGAATCTAGGAGGTTACAAAATTTTATGCGATAACAGTGTTTTTGCAAAACATTGCCAAAATACATACCTACTTACAAAACAAAATTATTATTTTTTGCTTATGAATAATTATAAGTATTATCAAATGTTTTTAAGTTTCATTTTGCACTGCAGAATTCGTCGTCGGCCTTAACCCACTCTTTATTTTTGTCATCTATTTATTTTTACTTGTGATCTTAATAAACCCTACTGTTTGTAACAGAAATTATGCAGCTGGGTGTGTATGACCCGCTGACGAGTCCGGACTGTCCTATAATTGGTTAAATTAACTTTAATGACCTTTTGTAGTTAACGTTTGGACCTTTTAACTACCTACGTAGTTTAATGGTCTAACTAAGTTAAGATTACTATGGAAAGTCAGATCATTTTTCGGTCTTGATAATATTAAATTGTCTGCGCTATCTAAATACCATTGCTTATTTGGAATTGCCGGGTTACTTAGTACAAGGTTTATGGGACACACCCGGTTGAACTCTCACTCTTTCTATTTCGCGTCGGCAAAGAGTTATGTAAGAGAACAAGTGCATTGAGCATATTGAACTAATATTACGAGCGTATTGAGCATCCCCCTTATCCATTTTTTTAGAAAATTACGTTTCAATTTTAAAATATATGATTGATGAACACTGGTTAGGAAACAATTAATTTTTATAGGTTTAGGCACAGGCCACCATACTTACAGCTTGGAAAAAAAGTCTAGAAACGGAACTAATATTTTGCTGACTGGCTACATTGTCAAAAAGCTGCCAATAACGTCACATAAGTCTGTCAGTCAATGACTGTATACAATTTGATTGGTGGGATTTATTGACGGTTGTTGATAACTGGTTACTGATTGGTGGTTCTTTTTAACGGCTTGCCAAATGAACAGCACAGTGGCTCCTCCATTATTTTCTTCTCTTTTTGTCAAGCTGTAGGACAGGACACAGTGAGGTAGTAGTATCGTAGTACAAGTCTGTATTGTTCAGGTTACCTACACTTCAGGTATGACATTACAAATACATTGTGAAGCCATTCATTCCTTCGGTATTTGTTTTTAATTACTGCGAACAACGCATTCGTTACTCATCAAAATATTTCCAATAATATAATGTAGTAAACCGTGTAGGCACGATAAAGTTTAACAATATTATTTTATTACCGTCAATACTTGGTTTATGTTTAGAACTTGGCACTTTTACAATTTATTAATTGGCAATACTGTCCAATTATGAATAGAATATTTTGGTCGCGTAGAGCGCTTTTGATAAGTAGCGTAGTCGATGGCTTTGGGTTACTCTCTTACTTTACTCCATTGATAATAAATTACATAGGTACCTAGGTACTTCATAATATTCATAGTTATATTATTTTAGACTCAAGAACAGTCAGTCACTAGTACTCGTAACTTGAACAAGCGTTTGAGATTGACATTATCCGCCTAAAAGGTTAGGTTAAGAAAGGCTCTAAAATCTGAACTAAAGATTTGAGAATGCTCGTATTCTCAAGAGACTGAAACCTGATGAGCCTCTACTGTCATCTAAAGGGAGTCCCTTTAGATTAATCTTGGAAAAATTAATACTACCAACCTATCCCTACACTCCTCCCCACTAAAATTCCTATCAAAATTTAGGCAGGTCCAGATTGAAAGAATGAAGCGTGAATTGAAAGAATCACATTTTTCTCAAGCATTTGCTAGGTAGAGTTTTATCCCGCTCCAGCCCCGCCGCCGCGTTTCACAAGCATGACCTGCTCGCAGAAAGAGGCGGCGCAATCCCACTTACTCCCGCTGGAGACCATGGCTCGCACCACGGTCTCGAGCGAGAGAGTGTCCACGTCCAGACCGAGGACGTGGCGCTTTTGCGCCCACCCCGTCCACTCCACCAGCGTGTGGAGAGCTGTGTCATCGCTGCGGTCCTCGCAGTGCCGACACTTGGCCGTGGTTTCCCGGTGTCTTCGCCACAGAACCTACCGAAGCTACCGTGCCCGGTAAGTATCTGTGACAACCGGTAGGAGAGAGCACCGTATCTCCTCTCCAGTCATTCATCCATGACCGGTCTGATCGCCGCGATTGTGGCGAATCCCGCCTTTGGTTGCTCAGTCGCACCTTCCATGTCTCCACGGTTTCCTGGTGGAGCTGGGACCGCTGGGCCTCGATTTCTCCCTACCTATCCGTCAAGCTCCGGGCGTTCCGGGTAATTAGTCGAAAGGATGTACCAAAATCGTGAAGCAAAACCTCCAGAAAAAAGTGATCGATTCATTTCTTACTTCATTCGTTCAATTGAATGAGTGCTTTTTCAAGGTGATCATAATGTATACTGTCAGTCACATAGATAAAGCCGCATAAAAGAGGCTCCTTATCAATCATTTTATCTTACAAAGAAACCAATCGTTATTTTTATCTTCTTCGGGAGTCAATGGTACTCAATAGAGCTGTGAGATGAATAAAATATTACCTATGTATCAAGATAGTGTGAGGCACGTGATTAGTAAAAGGACTCGTGCAAACTACTTACGTTGCAGTGGCAGTCAAGTGTTCCTTTTTAAATTAAATGACAAAACAAATGCTTTGGAAGCTGTTTTGAAAGAGGAAGGAGTGACGTCATAGTTTCCTATATAATGTGAAATTGTTTAGGTAAGATCGCAGGTTACATAAGAGTTTCTACGAATACGAAACACTTATGTGCCGTACATACTTAGTGATTGAGATAAAAAAAATATTTAATAAACCGGCCAAGTGCGAGTTGGACTCGCCCATGAAGGGTTTCGTAGCAGCAAGTAACATAATATAAAAGTTCTTATAGTTCGTTGTAACTTTGATTGATGTTTTTAACACGTTCCCAGTGGTAGTGATTTTTCTAAACGAAAATTGCGGTTTACGACGTATTAAAAAAAAACTACCAGCGCTATCTCATTCAAACCAATTTTCGCTGGTAGTTTTTATAGCAATGTACATCATATATTCTTTTTAGATTTATCAGTCTCTTTGTTTAGAAGTTAGAGGGGGGGGGGACACTCATTTTTCGACTTTGGAAGTCCCTCTTGCGCAAACTATTCACTTTAGAAAAAAATGATGTTAGAAACCTCAACAGCATTTTGGAAGACCTATCTATAGATAACCCACACGTATGGGTTTGATGAAAATAAAAATTTTGAGTTTCAGTTCTGAGTATGGGGACCCCCAAAATTTGCTGTTTTTTTTCTAGTGTTATTTAAGAATCTTAATGCGGTTCACAGAATACATCTACTTACCAAGTTTCAATAGCATAGGCCGTATAGTTTCGGAGAAAAGTGGCTGTGACACACGGACGGACAGACAGACAGACAGACAGACAGACATGACGAATCTATAAGGGTTCCGTTTTTGCCATTTGGCTACGAAACCCTAAAAAGGTAACCTACCCAAAAGTTTCAAGTTATATTAGGTTTCGGTTCGTATACTGTAAGCACCCCATTTCAAAAAGATTTTCAGAATTCCGCCCCAAAGGGGGTGAAGTATAAGCGATTTCGAAAGCAGGAGTTTGAAAAAAGTCACGAGCGAAGCCTGGATTCGCAACTAGTAGATAATATAATACTACCCATTCGCGCTGTTTGCCAGTCGCCTCCCCTACTTGGCCTCTAGCTAGACCACCGGAAAACTTAGCGCGAACCGGTAGTATAGTACTATTACGTATGATGAAAGATTTTACTGCTCCGTTGAATGGTTTATATTCATCTACACACTTCCGCTCGCGACTGTACCTGCTCTTTGCGAGTTTGATTCAATGAGCAATTGATTGAATTAAAACGATTGTACTACGCGGGACGGATTGCTTCTATACACTTGTTAAACTTGTTATAGATATTTCAACTCATCACTGCGCGCGGCGCTATGTGTGCGCGCGCTAGTAATTATACAGCTTTAACTTGTGTGGCAGTGACGCGGCCATCTTCACAGAGTACATTTGTATATTATGAGATAGAGACGTAACTCGACTTATTGACGACACCAGCGGTGCCAAGCAGTCTTTGCAGGAAACTCACTCGCAGAGGCCGCGAAATAAAAATCACAATGAACAAAAAGCATACAGCGTCATCTACCACGTTTTGAAGGCAACTCTTACGTTATAATGAAATGAAATTAAATATCATGACAAGTCTCAATGTAACTGCAACGTTGACATCCTGTGTAAGTTGGTTACATTATAATTCATTACACAGTGTTCTAAGTGATAATACCATGGGTACAGTCGTTAAAGAAAATGTCTAGTTGTTCACGGAGAAAATGTTTAAGAAGTCAGATAAATATTTTTGATGTGTCAATTCGATGTAATTAATATTTTTTATCACTATATAAATATTATTATAAAACAAAGTCCCCCCGCGTCTGTCTGTTCACTATAAACTTTAAAACTACTGCATTGATTTTCATGCTGAGATCACCAATGATTCTTGAAAACGGTTTGCGTATATAATTTGTTGAGTTTGTTCGACATTGACTAAAATATAACGATATTAGTTGGAGATGTCGGAAAAAAATAAGATGTCTGGGAGCTTATAACGAAAACGCTGCCTAAACCCTTCGAGGCATAACAAAATAATGTATGGTAGAATTGTGTAACTTTTAAAGGCCTACCGAATAGTCAGAAAATGACAGAGCACAAATTCTAATGCAAAAAAAAATAGAAATGCAGAGATGGTCGACAGAAGAAAACATTGCTTATACAGCAAATGACAAAAATTTTACTGTTTGACTTGATTTAAAAAGTAAAAAGACCATACTCTATACATCTAAAAAAAGTATGTGTGTGTAACTTTACGCGTGATTGAAGTAAAACTTCTTTGTCATTGATGGCATCAAATGATATATTAATATCATTTATTCGAATTTTGAATAGCGGAAACTCTGTTTCCGCTATTCAAAATTCAAATGGCGTTACTTCCGTCAGAAAAAATATCTGAGTTACTCCCTAGGTTAACGAAGTTTTACTTCAAAAAACTGTTGAGGGTCGAGAGTCTGTCCATGGAAGATAATTTGAAAATTTTAATTGTAGGGCGTTCTCTAATCGATACTGAGGCCGAAAATGTAATTAAAAATTTTCATATCTGTCTGTCTGTATTCTGAATAAGTATCACGCTAAAACTACTGAATTAATATAATCTGAGCTTATGATCCGAAGAAGGTTCTGGGATACTTTTGATCCCGATATTTTGCGCGTTTCCTTTGTCAGAGGGCAGGGCAGTTTTACACGCTGCTTGATGAGTCTGATGAAAAAATACCTCTCCTTTCGTACACCTTATGTGACGTAAACAAAGTTGCAAGGGTCAGCTAGTTTGTTATAAGATTTATGACATACTTCAGCCATGTGGCTTAAAAGTTCTTCGGCTACCACCGCATTATCCTGAACTAAACCCAATCGAAAATGTAGGGGGAATTGAAAAAAAAAAATGCTTCGCATAACATCAAACAAAATGTGGTGGGAATAATGAAATTAATAAACGAACGTTTAGGTCAAATTGATGAAGAGATGCGGCGTAATACTATGGACATTTTGATATGGAATTTGAATTTATAATTAACCTTGTAGAGAGCAACGAATCCTAAAATTCCTCAATTTTATTCTTTTAGCAGCGATACATATTAATATGTTTAACATACATTTCACCCCTTAATTTTTTATTATACCTAGTTAAACAAGTGTTTTTGTATTTTGTACTTCACTGTACCTCTTGTCACGCACACGAAGTCACGGTGTTTGTACGAGGTTTACCCACACATAGGGCCGCGCGCACAGATGAGTTGAACTTACTATACCAATGTTTAGGCGAAACGACATTGAGGTGGATGCACACATAGTAAAAACAAGAGTGGTGCATGCGATGACCACGGGCAACAAGACAGAGTAGTGTGCCATGGCATTTGGTACTGAGGAGGACTGAGGACCTTGATATTATCTTTATCTTTTCCAACAGTGCCACGGACCTTCAAAACTCACGACCTGCAACAGCGCGTATGTAAAACGTAATACATTCAGTTTTTGTGATGCTTTCCTGTTTCGCTGATTAAATTTAAAAACGCCTATGGCGGTGATTTTCGAACATACGAGTTAAATGCGGAGTCCATCAAATCAGCCTATGGCAGTCCACTGCTGAACGTAAGCCAAAGTCAAATTACGTCACAATACACGGTCCTGCGCTTTCCGTTTCCAGTCAGTCCTTGCGACCTTTTTCAGGTCATCGGTCAAATGCGGAGTCAAAAGTTTACAATTTTTCAAAAAATCTAGAACCGGCACTATTGTTTTGTATATTGGCGAAATTGACAAAATTCTGCCAAAAACGCCACTGTCACTAATGTAGTACTACAATTGCATAAGTAGGTATAAATTTTACCGGAAAATAAAATATGGTTCTTTCTAACGGGTTGTCATCTTAACAGCCAGTGGTGAGATTTGGTAGTTCGAAGGGCAGTGGTGCCTCCATCATTTTCTACCCTATGCTTCCCAAGTCATTCGTCTCATATTTTTAAATAGCAAAATATTAGACAAAGCACATGTATTTTTTGCACGTTGCATCGTAACAAGTTAAAAGTTTAGGCAAAAAATTAATGTATAACTAATGTATAAATTAATTTTTGCCTAAACTTTTAACTTGTACGATCAAGAATCCGCCTATATCCTCTTTGTGCAGTCACTAGACCCGTTATATAAAATGCCTTAACTGGTAGGTGCATAGCTAACGTAACTTGCATTATGTATGAATGCAGTCCAGGGGTTCTGTAAATAGCTTACTTAGGACGTGTAGATGCGCTGAATCTAGAAAAGGATATCTAGGATCTAACCTCGACCTCTAGGTATTAAGTTCGTAAGAAACAGTGAAAAAAGGCGAACAAACATATTATATTCTTCGCTGTAGTCTTCTAAACCTCTTACTAACAAAATTACCAAGAGGGTCAGTGGCGGCGTAAGGCGTGGGCGACGTGGGCCACCGCCCACGGCCTCGCGGTACAAGGGGCCTCGCGGTACAAGGGGCCTCGCGCCTCAAAAATTTTTATGCATTGCTTCACAGCGAGAATAAAATAAAAAAAATTGTTGTGAAAATTATGTTTTTTTAGTCTTGCAACATTTGCTTACGTTGCGTAACTATTATATCGCTAGTAGGTAATCCTTGCTGCCACACAGTGGATCGATTTATACAAATCGGTGGACATAGGAATCTTGAAAAACTTTTTACTATACTATACTATACTATCTTTACGCCAAATCCCTTGCGGGGTAGGCAGAAAGAACCGAGCGCCACACGGCACGGTCCATACACACCTCACTTGCTTCTTCAACTTTCATTTTTCTTTTCATGCATGCACGTGGGTTCCTACAGCTCTTGACACCACCCTCAACTAACACACGATTAATTAACTTTTTACTGATTTTACAAAATACTAATGATGCCAATGTGCTTATCTTAATAATTGTAGTCGAAAACATAGAGACACAATTTAAAAAAATATTCGGCAAAAACTGATTTCAATGTATGGAAAAGTACATTAAAAAACCGGCCAAGTGCGAGTTGGACTCGCATGAAGGGTTTCGTAGCAGCAAGTAACATAATATAAAAGTTCTTATAGTTCGTTGTAACTTTGATTGATGTTTTAATACGTTCGCAGTGGTAGTGATTATTCTAACCGAAAATTGCGGTTTATGACGTATTAAAAAAAACTACCAGCTCTATCTCGTTCAAACCAATTTTAGTTGGTAGTTTTTTTGGCAATGTAAATCATATATTTTTTTTAGATTTATCACTCTCTTAGTTTAGAAGTTAGAGGGGGGGGGGACACTCATTTTTCCTCTTTGGAAGTCCCTCTTGCGCAAACTATTCACTTTAGAAAAAAATTATGTTAGAAACCTCAACAGGATTTTGGAAGACCTATCTATGGTATCACGTTTGGGTTTGATGAAAAAAAAATTTTGAGTTTCATTTCTGAGTATGGGGACCCCCAAAATTTACTGCTTTTTTTCTAGTGTTATATAAGAATATTAATGCGGTTTACAGAATACATCTAGTTACCAAGTTACAATAGCTTATGCCGTATAGTTTCGGAGAAAAGTGGCTGTGACACACGGACGGACAGACAGACAGACAGACAGACATGACGAATCTATAAGGGTTACGTTTTTGCCATTTGGCTACGAAACCCTAAAAAGGATAGCTTATAGTGACTTTTAATGGGTTGTTAGCAAAATATCTGCCAAACATTTAAGGTACCCCTAGGCACCCTGGGAGCTATATGACAAAATATCATTTTTCTTATTTTCTTTAAGAAAATATGTCTAATTCGTTTTTTTGCAGTTATAATTGTTAATAAACTACATTTTAGCTTAGTACTATTCTACCCACATCAAAAATAATATGACTAGCACACGGGATCGGGAGTTTTTGAGAGATACTTATAAGCAGACGACTATAACTTTTTCCTACTTTTTTAGCAACATTTTTGTACTGTATAGTGATTTTTTCATTAAGAATTGAAGAAAATAATGTATTAATCAAATAAAACAATAGGTAACACGTTTTATAAAACATATATCATAGTTATAAAAATCCAAAAAACTTACTTATAAAAACAAAAGTGGTAAAAATAATAGCTTGAAATAAATAAAAGTATAGAACAGAAACGATTCAATTAACATGTATGTAGTACAGTACATTCAATAATCAAACAAAATTAGAAAAACATGAACTTAAAAAAAAAATAGCTTAAAATAAACAAAAATATATAACAAAGACAATTAAATTAAAACTCTGTACATTCAATAATCAAACCAAATTAGAAATATGTAGACAAAAAATAAGCGTTAAAATAAGAAAACACGAGAAAATCGGAAGCTATCCCTTTTTTAATGTACTTTTTGATATTGAAATCAGTTTTTATCGAATATTTTTTTAAATTCAAGTCTAATCAAAATTGTGTATGTATGTTTTCGACTACAGTTATTAAGATAAACACATTGGCATCATTAGTTTTTTGTAAAAACAGTAAAAAGTTTTTAAGATTCCTATGTCCGCCGATTTGTATGAATCGACCCACTGTGCGCCGCCGACGAGTGCGGGGAATCCCTTGTTTAATTCCTTCCGGACTGTTGGTTCCACTATGGGGTCCACCAGGATTTACAAATACTCATGAACCCATTTAGGTAGTGGAACCAAATATATAGATATGTTTTATCCCGGATTTTTGGTACGAATGACCCCACTAACCACATTTGACGTAAACCTCTATGGTTTAAAGTATTTTTAAGCTATTGCATAGCTTCTATCGCGGGCCTTGCGTGGAGACCGAATCCAGAAATTCTGTCACGAAAACGAATCACACTCTCGGCTACCTTCGGCCACGTTCGTGTATCTCACACTTCAAATATAGTGGAATTCAACAGATTCAAACAATGTAGTAAACAAACAGATTGGATCTCGACTCTCCATAATCAGTCTGTCGCAACTACGTACAAGCAAAAAAATGTATGAAAATTGACCAAATTGTAATGGCGACTATATGTGTCTCACTCAATTACTCTATCTGCCTCGCTCGTTCCTTGAGGAAATGTCATCTGTCTGTCACTGTAGATGTCAAGTTGATATTCGTTATTTTCAATTTATTTTTCTCTGAAAGATATTATTGAAATAATTGAGATAATGGCTTATTTTTGCTATCAATTCGTTCTCTATATTATGTTCTCTTGTGTTTGTTCTACATAGTTTATCGAATTATGCATTATAAAAAGTGTGAAATATGCGGTTTAAAATCTGGAAGAAAAGACGGCACAAAACGGTTTTTCATGGCCAGATTTCCTATGGATGAGCTTCGGTGAGTAGTATATTAGTAAATCTATCAATGGTTCATAGGTTATATGGGTGAAAACAATGAAAATTATATATTGTATAATCGTTAGGAAAATAGTGTGGTAGTAGTTTTGCAATTACTTATATATCGATGTTTTATTTTTAGTTTTAAGGAATGGGTGAAGAAAACAGGAAACGAGGATTTAGCATATACATACACCCATAGAGAAACTCCACCAGTTAAAATTTGTTTGCGGAAAACATTTTACTGACAAAGATTTTAGGAAAAAAAGGACGCAGTTAAAGAAATTTGCAGTTCCATCAATAAGACTCACTGCCAAGCCACATAACACAAAAATATGTTAAAAAAAACAAGATTATTTTTGTTTCAGCCAATTACCATTATTTACCATGTGTATAAAGTGAGTGGTACAAAGTGATTAAAGACGAAGGCAATAATGAAGCAAGCATCCTAATATTTAGTATTCAAAAGGGTCAATATTATATACAGTCACTACAGCGAGCTGCAGAATTGATTGAACAGACAAATTTAATTCAAAATAAAATTGCTTGATTAATGGATTTAGCTAA